>CM057459.1:31227500-32477500 GCA_016271365.2 Neoceratodus forsteri
AAACCCCTTGCAGCAATGCCCCTCAAGACAGTGAGCTAGCTGGGGCTCCATATGTGGGGTCTGGGGGTCAGTTGGGACAGGGGTGCATGTCTGGGGTGTTGGAAAGCAAGTGTATGCTGGGGGGTGATCAGACACCTAGCAGGGGTGATAGTCTCATGGCACTGAATACACCGGTAGGTGGCTAGCACTGGTAAGAGCACCCTGCTGGGTGCCTGATCATCCTGCTGGCATACACATGAGCACCCCAAAACACCTATGGTACTCCTCTGTGCCACTTCTGCTCCAAGGGCACTCCGGGCATTGTGGTCCATCTTGTGCCCAGTGGGATGCAGAGGACAGATCCATCTATCAGGTCCAGCAGGTGCACCTAGCATTCAGTGCTACTCTGCGGTTGTGGCATTTCCTGGGTGTTGTGGCGCAGGGACCCCCAATGTTCTGGAATCAGGTGCATGGTCCTTGATGCATTGGGAGTGTGCTGCAGACCTAGATCACTGGAACTCTGCAGCAATCTAAGGAATTGGGCCCTTAGAGATTTAATTTCCAACTCTAGATTGAATAGCCTTGTTTTTAATTTTTTTATTTCTATGCATTGCTCACACGTAAAAGGGCCAAAGTCAGTGCTTGATTCCACAGTGAATTTATCACATATATTGCACTTAACTCCAAGTTTCCCATTGTTTAGTGGTAAAGTGGTATCATTCATATTTATCCTGAGTAGGTACTACAACATTTGTAGGAGGTTAAACTGCCGTGTATTCCTTTTAAATGTGCATTATAGCAATTCTTTCAAACCAAATCTTTATAGAGATTAAGACTTACTCTTTCCATGGTTCCTGTGGCCCCTGAGGACACCTGCCGAAATGCACCGATGGGTTGTCTTGGTGCACATCTCCATGCATGTAGAAGCATGCTCACCCATTCAAGCTTGCCCTGCTCACAGAGGGGCAATGCTTTTGTACTGTGTGACCCAGAAGCACCATTCTGGGATCGCTTCACCCTCACTGTGAGTGAATTTAAAAATATTAGATATACCCACCAGAATCTCTGTTTAAATAAAACTGGTATTTATAGCCAAAAGTAAAATGCTCCTTTGCTCTCAGGAGCTGCTGGCACCTTAGTATATCAGTTTGCAATCCCTGGGGTTCAAAACCCTCCTCTTCCTGTCATCATCTTGGTGACTCTATACAACATATCACAGGCTGAACAGCCTCTCTATCTCACTTAGTGCACACAGTTAAATGAATTAAAATAATAAAAGTAGAGACAGTTACAACACCTCCCCGTACTGTCTCACATATAGCTTTTTCTCACAGCTTAGGTGAAAATGGGTCTGTCAGTGCCTCACTCACAGAGAGGCAAGGTTTTGGTACTGTGTGACCCAGAAGCACTGTTCCAGGGTCACTCCACCTTCACTATGCTGTAAATTTAAAAATATCAGATATCCTCAATGAATCTCTGTTTAAATAAAACTGGCATTTATAGCCAAAAATCAAATGCTGCTCTGCGCTGCTCTCAAGAGCTGCTGGCACCTCAGCATATCTGTTTGTAGTCCCTGGGGTTCACCAGTGGGCTACAAAACCCTCCTCTTTCTGTTTTCACCACGGTGACACTATACAATATATCATGGGCTGAACAGCCTCTCTGTCTCAGTGCACACAGTTAAATGAATTAAAATAATAAAAGTAGAGACAGTTACCACACCTCCCCATACTGTCTCACAGATAGCTCTGTCTCACAGCTTAGGTAACAATGGGTTTGTCAGTGGTGTCGACTTGGAATGCACTACCCGAATCAGTAATACTTAGTACATCAATGGAGGTGTTTAAAAGATCATTGGTCAACTTTACGGGTGTTACGCGATCAAAACAATACCACTGATACAAGGCGGGTCACTACGGGCTACTGCCAACTGACTTGTTCCTCTTCTATGAAACTATGAAAAGACAGGATATCCTTCATTGTACATTCCTAATGAATCCTTCTGATGTGAGATTGTGCATATGTTTTCTTGTACAGTTTAGTGGTATGACAATGCCATGATAATAAAAAATACTTGAATTGTGCCAGTATGCCCCAGGTCTATTCTGTAAAATACATATAAAATTGAGTACTCATACTGTGTCATACAAACCCTTGCATAGGTATTGGTTCTGGCACCAGTACTGCTTCTCATGGCATCACCACAAAACTTGCAACATGGCCTTTTGGGATCCCATCTCATGAACAAGGCAGGTGAAATTTTTCAAATCTGTCCAGAAAGGAGCTTTGGTAGTCACTCCACAAAATCACCTTCCCAGCAAGATTTAAACATTTTTACCTACCAGCTTCATTAGGTGGGGTCATAAGAAGACTAGTTTGAAAATTTGGTGGACAAATATGGTCAAATGACAAAGCTATGAGTGAAAATTGAAATATTACAATGTTCACTCATAACTTTGCTAATTTGTAATATTTGTCTACCACACTTTCAATATGACCTTTTTGGGTCCCCATCTCATGAACAAGGTAGATGAAATTGTTCAGGTCTGGGCAGAAAGTTGATTTCACAGACACTCCACAAAATCACATTTCTGGTGGGATATGAGAATTATCACCTACTGGGTTCATGACATTGGGTCATAAGAACACTTTGTTCAAAATTTGGGATACAAAATATTAAAACAAGCAAAGTTATAAATGTACTTTGAAATCTTTCCATGCTCATTCATAAAACTGGTAATTATTGATATTTTGACTCCAAACTTTCAACAAAGGCATTTTTCACATCACCTCATAAATGCAGGAGGTGTTGTTTTTGAAATCCTGTACAAAACATATTTTTTTGCATTTCTGGCATGAAATGATGTTTCACCTAATGTTCTATAAATGTCATATGTCATGTTCACATGGGGAGTCCTAAAATGACTATTTTAAATATTTCTGGTCAACATTTAAAACAATTAAGAATGTGTGTACAGTCAACCTTTATCCAGGTGGGTGGTGCTTTGTGATCCTGTGCTGGTGAGCTGAGTTCTGGGGTGATCTTAATGAGCCGGCTGGGGGGGTGGCAATGTTATGTGGCACCATCCCCCCAGCCTGGGAAAGGAAGGGTCAGGGTTGCCCACACAGGCCCAGGTATCATGTAGTGAAGATAACTTTTCCCTTGGCATAGGGCCATGTATCTCTACACCTGTGGATGCCAATGGGTCCTACTCTTAGTCCAACAGATGGGATCATTGCCCTGTGCATCTGTGTCTGTCATGTTCTGGGTCCTACACTGCCACAGCTCACCAGACTGACCCACAAATTCTTGACATCCATTGCCACACAGAAGAGGAGGGATCTGCAGGGCCCTGCACTTCCATTGGTAGATGTGCTCTTTCCTTAGTGAAGACCCAGAGGGCCCTGTGCATCTGCATCTGTTCATGGTAATACCTTTGGATCTACATAAATGAGGATACAATTTCACTATCTCAAAAAGAAGGGACATTGTTTGCATAAAACTGTGTTAATGCACCTGTTAGGGTTCAACTTAATGCCACAAAAGTAGAGAAATCTTGCATTAGGATTTCCAACCCAAACTCTCCCCCCAGCAGCAAAATGACAAGACCACACAAGCAAAACAGACAGCCATCATCAGATAAGACAAGCAACATAAAACTGTTCCCAGATTACACAAATACAGTAGCACTGATGTCCTACCTGTGTGGAATTGTATCAGCAGCTGCAGATGCACATGCCTCACAGGAGCTTGAGCTTCTGCAGCCACACCAATGTGTATGTTGCATAGCAGGCAATGGGTACCTGTGGCTGCAGAAGTACTGTTGCAAGTACTGTTGCAATGTGGGCATCACGGTTTCAACAGTGGATCTAGACCTGTTTCAAGGGGGTAGCAGTTTTGTCTAGGGGTAGAACTTCCCCCAAAAAAGTAAATTATTACCTGTTGCAACTCAGATTAGGTTAAAACAGTTACCTTTTGCTGGCCTAAGGGGGTAGCAGGTGCTACCGTGCAATATTGCTGGATCTACTAGTGCATGATTTTCTATATGCAGCAGCATAAGTGCAAGTCCCATAGGGTCCTGTACTTCTATAGCCAGAAGGTAGTGTGTACATCTTGCACCTGTGTCAGAAGGACGCAACTGCATGAAGAGAGATACTGTCACAGTTTCGGATCTTGTCCTTTTGCTGTTGGGGTGGAGAGTTAGTGTTGAAACCCCAACACCACATTTTCCCACTTTTGGGGGCATTAAGTTGAACCCTAACTGGTGCATTAATGCGTAATATTATAACAATTATTTTTGAAATACTGCATCAATGCACCAGTCAAGCTTTAACTTAACACCACAAAAGTAGAGAAATGTAGAATTAGGGTTTCCCAGCATTAACTCCTTACTGCTACCACCCAAGCAGCAAAAGAAAAAAATCAGGGTTTGGAGTCTATGGAGTCTTGGTGAATAAGTGGTGGGGTCTTCCTTGGGGTTGTTTACTCTAATAAGCTCCCTCCCACTAAGACCATAGCCACCTGTTTGAAGCACAAGGTACACCTCCAAGCCAGTGCTTCACAGTGATACACTCCTCAAAGGTAGAGAAGTATGTCTCACCACATGTTGGCAACATAATCTGTTGAGCTTTCTTCAAGCAGCATCCTCTGAGCCCTGCATGAAGAACAGATATCATGTCTGACCTTGTTTGCTCAGGGAAGGGGTGGGCATTAGGGTTGACAACCCTAAGGAAGACCCCACCACTGATTCACCAAGACTCAACAGACCCAATACCTTAATATTTTATCCTTTTGCTGCTTGCAGGGTGGTAGTGGGGAATTATGTTTGGAAACCCTAACAACGCATTTCCCTAGTTTGTGGCATTTAGTTAAACCCTAATGGGTGCATTAAGACAGTTTTTTTTTTCAAAGAATTTTCTTTATTTTTGAGATCAACTGTTACCCACATAAAAGCAGGAGAGAAACAAAAGGAGAATCTTTTTGCTGGGTAAAGGTAATACTTTTTTTAGGCTAACAAAAAGTTAAAGATACAGGCTTTCAAGGACTAAAGTACATCCTCTTTGTAAGTATATTTGCACAATGTAGGCTGAGGCACCTTATATAGGGGTCTGATTCAAAATGTAAGTACAAAACTGCAGAAACTTTGAATTGCTGATAATATCAAATCAGTTGGCATAAAATCACTATTTATATACCAGCTGTTATCATAGTAAAAACAGGAGAATGCCTTTTATAAGCAGATGTTTTTGTTTTTAGTTTGTTTGACTTTATGGGTCATTACAAAATACTGCTTGCTAAAACACACATATAAAAATTGTATATTATGAACACTGAAACAATTAAAAAATATATTAGTAAGTATAGCAATTCATTATACTCTCATATTGACCTTAGTTAAAAAATAAATTAAACAATTCAAACTCTACTGAGCTTTTAAAGTACAAACCACTTTTGATTATATTTTCTCTGGATGCTTATTTTTTTAAATTATTATTTATTTATTTAAAAATTGATGACCAGGAAAAGCACACTGAGTCGACGCTCATTTCCAGGTGCAACCCAGGTACAGAGTGTACAGTGAAGAGACAAAGAGTAACAATGGTGAGGAAATACAAATGGTATGTACAGACATTTTTACAATAACAAGGAGTATGTACAGATATCATTACAAGGAGTATAATATATTTACAATAATATACAATTTATTACCAAGCAGGGTAACTGAATGGAATGATGCAAGGTTACTGTTGGGGGTAAGGGTAAGTATGTAGGGGCTGCATGCTGGGACCACTGGAGCATTTAGTGCAGAGTGGGGTGGGTAGGAGCCTAAGAAGCTGAGTAAAGGCAGAACAAGAATGGGCCAGGCAAAGGTTGGAGGGAAGGCTGTTCCAGAGAAGGGGGAGATGGTACAAAAAGACAGCTTGGCCTAAGAGAGTGTGCAGGTGGGGAAGGTGGAAAGTGTGTGTGTCCCTGTGGCAAAAAGGATAGTTTAGGGAGGTGACTGGGGTAAGGCGGGAAGTGATGTAGGGGAGAAGGAAACCAAGCCAATATTTTGTGATGAAGGAGGACCTGTGGATGGTTCTCCTGTGGGAGAGTGGGGAAAGGGAGAGTGTAGCGTAGAGTAGGCAGTGGTGAGTGAGTGATGGTGAGGCAGTGGCGAAGCGGCAGAAAGAGTCGAGGAGGATGTCTTGTCTGGAGAGAGAAGGTTGGGGCCATTCCATAGACTTTGTCAGCATAGTCTATAATGGGCAAGATAGTTTTACGCACAAGCTCACAATGGGTGGGGATAGGCAGGCTGGCTTTGTGGTGATAGAGGATGTGAGTTTGGGTCAGAGCTTAGTGCAGATGGCCTTGACATAAATGGAGAAGTTGAGGTGACTGTCCAGCCACACCCCAGGCTCTTGAAAGCAGGGACAAGCTCCAGGGGTGAGCCACCCAGGGTAGTGATTGCTGGGGTGGGGGGCTGGGAGGGTAGCAAGCTTCTGCCTGGAACCAAAGACCATAGTGACATTTTTGTTTGGCATTGTGTGTAAGCAGGTTCTCACAGAACCAGGATTGGACTCTGTTGAAGTCATTTTGGAGATTGCGGAGGACACTGTCATAGGAGGGTCCCAAGGCAAAGATGATAGTGTCATCTACATAAAGGTGCACATTGGAGGAGAGGCAGGTGGAGGGAAGGTTGTTTATGAAGACAGAAAAAAGGATGAGCCTAAGTATAGAGCCTTGGGGGACACCGGATAGGATAGGGAGAGGGGTGGAGAGACTGTCACCTATATAGACAGATTAATGTCTATTATGGAGGTACAAATAGAACCAAACTATGGTAGGTTGGGCGATGCCAAAGGAACTAAGTTTGCAAAGAAGCAGCAGGTGGGAGACAGAGTCAAAGGCTTTACCAGGTCAATGAACATGGCAGCTGTGGTTTGGCTGTTGCCCATGGCAGTGAGGATGGAGTCAGTTACATGTAGAAGGGTGGAGATGGTGGAGTGGTGTTTTCTGGAACTTGACTTCATGGGTGATAGGGAGCAGTTGGACATGAGAAAGTCTGACAGTTTGGACAGTATGAAGGATTCTGGACTTTGACAAGGAAGGGGAGGAGCAAAATGGGCCTATAATTTCCTGATAAGGAGGGGTCACCTCCTTTGTGCAGGGGGATGATTTGGGCCACTTTCCAGGCTTTGGGGATAGTAGTTATGGATAGAGAGAGGTTTAGTATGTGAGTCAAGGGGGCCGCAATAGTGGGGGCAGACATACAGAGTAGTTTGGGGTGAATACCGTCAGGGCTGGATTTGGATGTGTTATGTGAGGAGAGTGCATTGTATACTTCCAGTGGAGTGAGGGGTTGAAAGAGGAAGTTGGAGGATGGGGATGGTGGTTCGGCCAAGTTGGGGGAGGGATGGGGAGAGTTAGGGAGGGCACAGGAGACAAAAAACTTATTAAAGAGCTCAGCCACGGAGGCAGGATCTGAGACAGTACTGCCGTCTATATTAAGAGCAGGGCATGCCTGTTTATTAGGGGGTCAAGAAGGGAGTTAATTGTCTTCCATAAGGATGCATGGGGGTTTTGGTTCTGCGTGAACTTTGCTTTAAAGTAACAAAATTTAGATTGCCTAATGGCTTGGGTGCAGTAATTTATAAGGTGTTTATAAGAATCTAAATGCTGTGGGGCATGGAAGGCTTTGTACAGTATCCATGTCTTGTCCCTGGAATGACACTTAATGTGCTGGTAGCCTTAAACTCATACATTTATTTCAGTCTTACCAATGGGAATTACACTGGAAAATGACCACTATCCAAATAAAGAGACTTCAGTGAGAACATTTATGTTTCAATACTACAGTTAGCTTATCTATTACTTTTCCAGAACACACCATGTTTAAGAGCACTTAGTACAATACCATGGCTCCCTTTAACATGGGAGCTCAGAGTATGTCAAAGGGCCAACTCTCCTTGGTCCGTTAGATCCTCAGGAGGGACAGACCAATTAGACCAACCTATTAGTCTCTCTAGGGCAGGCTTTTCAGAGAGGATTTCCAATTAGGTCATCCATGGTCCTAGACCACTGACTTTAGGAAATAGGGACCCTGAGTAGCCCAAGGCTACATGGGCATAGGACAACCATAGGTCATGTACCAATATGCACATTTCAACTCTAATAACATTGTTTTGCCCCAAAACTTCAAGATTTAGCAAACTGTAATCAGTAACCCACAATGCCCGACAAGAACTCCCTCCCTTGCCTTGAGCAAGATCATGGCATAACCCAGGTGCACTTAACTACTCCCAAAGGAGGAGACTTTACAACAAATCAGAGCTAAGACTAACCAGCTACCAGTGGTCACATATAAGTATAAGTAAGTCCATTACAATAGCCCAGCAGTTTAAATCTGAATATAGGTAAGATTTTTTTTGACCTATAATTGTTCTTTATGCCCGCATTACTTAAATTTTTTATCTCCATGTCTTCTTAATTTACATATATTAAAACCCATTAGTTATCACAGCTATTCACAAGTTAGACATACATAAAAACAAGAATAGCAAATGAGCAGAACAAAGGTATACACAGGAATTGGTGGTGCTTGAGCACAGCTGCCAGCTGATAGTTTGAGAAACCAGAAGAAAAGCTCAGCACTAGTGGAAGACCCGTAGAATGGTTGAAGTGCTGGAGCTGTAGGGTGCTATTTGGGCATCTTGCCAAAAAAATTTACACTGAGCTATTTTGAATACTGTTCCACGAGTGCTGAGCTTTTCTTCAAGTTTATAAAAACAAGAATATCAGAAAGCTAATAAGTTACAAATGAAAACACCATACAGAATGAGCTCATGAAATTTTTTTTAACTAATGTAAGCACGTTTAACATCTACTAAATAGACCCTAGATATAACGGATACTTGCCTGCTGGAATCTCACCATGTGCGGTGAACAACTGGAGTAGCATCTCCTTAATTAGGACAGCTCACTATTTTCTTAAGTGTGCCAACACATTAATGAAAAGATAAACCATTCTGCCAATATATAGACATTTAAAATAAAATAACTATCATAGTAAAGTCTTTCTTAACTCATTGCTTCCACAGGAGCTCTCTGAAGTTGCAGCACTTGTCTCCAGTATACTGCTAACAGTGAATCTTGGGCTTTTCTAAGCAAACTCAAGCCATAATTGGCATGCCGCAAACAAATGCTAATAGCACAAAAACATAAGTGCTAGACACAAAGTATGACTGGCAACATTGTTCAGCATAAAATTACATTTCCAATGGTGGTATGCAAGAAATAATAAGTAATTTAGTTTTATTTCTGTACTGGTAGAAACGGCAAAACAAAATATTTTTTTCACTAAAAAATGCACCATAAACCTTTTTTTGTTGGGAAATATGTAACATATCAAGACCAAATTAAGCATCCAGACATTAAATGTAATTTTAATCATTTGTTTGTACCAAAACAACTATTTCTGTAGCATTAAACATAATTTTGCCCCATTTGAGTCAAGGTATGTTGGTGAGGTTTGAGAGACAAATCTGAACCATAAACAAATGCATATAACTCCTTGAGTATACATGATACACACACAACATATCAGCGGCAAAGTTGTTCCACACAAAATTGCCTTTCCAATGATGCTGCAGAATCAACTGAGCTCAATTCGGTTTTTGTTTTATACTGGCTGAGATACCCAGAATGTGTGTTTTCTTCAATGTACTTAGGTGGTTCTAGATGGACAAAATGTCATAAACAAATGTGAATAACTTCTAAAGTGAACATAATGCAAAGTGTCAGTGGCAAAGTTGTTCAGCACAACATTACCTTTCTAATGGTACTGTGTACTCAATTCTAATCAATTCTGTTGGCAAGTAATATTAAAACATGTGAGTGATGTCCCCAGATGCTTCTAGGGCACACTGGAAGTCTGTAGGGGACTTCTGTAGGTGTTCTGGGACACACTGCAGTAGATTAGCTGACACCTACAGTACAAGCATTTCTAGGAGGCAATGAGTTAATCATGTATGCCATTGGAGAATCTTTAGAAAAGCCTGCAGTGATTCAGATGGTTTAAACTGAAATGACACAAAGTTCTAGTTTTTTTAAGGGGTTCATATACCAGCTGCCTAATTATGTTAGGTTCAATTGAAGCAGGAGGACTAATTTTTCAAATTGAGTTCAGTAAGTAAAGGCAGGCCAGTAAATCTTTAGATCTTTTATAGACTTAACATCTTGACTCATTTAAAGGAGTTCATTTCCACCAGTGCAGTGTCTCAGTTAATGTTTTAACTATTTTTCTATCTGAAGAAAGTAATTTTCTCAGCTGCTTTCCTTTACTGCTGCTGGCAATATACCTAAGAAGCTGCTAAGATTCAGAGGTTTCCATCTCCTTCAAAATGCACTCCCTTTTAAACCCTTGGCATCTGTCCCCTCCAAGTCTTCACAGGTTTCTCCTCTCTCCTGGGGCCAAAAATGCACAGCTCAGTAGCCACATCCTCTGCAAGAAGCAGGACATCCTGGGGAGTCAAAAAAGAGGGGTGTGCCACTAAGCATAGTAACTTCTTTCTCTTACATGTATGCTTATCCACTCCAGCCCCAGGTAAAGTTATCATACCTTTTGTTAATAAAAATATGTCTCTCAGAACTTGTAGTGCAGCCAGAACTCCTCAAGTCTCTTCTCCTGTCTCTCCTCTCCTCCATTCGATAATTGACTGAATCAATTCTAAACTCCAAGTGCCACCAGCTCCAAAGTGGACAACCTCTCCTCTGCTCAATGAGAGCCCCCAATCCATGGGGTCCACACTCCTACACCTAGCAGTCCACTCACAAAAATCAGCTCTTCAAAGTACGACCACAGTGACTGACAAGATATACTTTTTATAAGAGCTCAAATAGCAGTGCTCACAAAAACTTTAGTGGACACTCAAATAAAAAGTGCTCAAATACTAGGCAATGTTAAAGCTCAAAGGAGGACTGCCAAGTGGAGCAGCAGTGCAGCCATCTTGCTGCTTCACCCACCGCCATAAGCAGAAGTTAATGTTTTAGCCCATATTAGCTAAAACAAACTTTGTAAACTGGTTACACCTAACACAGGGCCAGCATTAGGCATCTCCAAAACCCACAGCCACAGGAGACCTCACATCTAGCTGGGACCCCAAACAAACAGAAACATGCTGGCTCAGTCAGGCTGCTATGTTTTTTCCAAAGCCACATGCTGGTGCCGGTAAAGTCCCTGCTACCGCCACTCAGACTGTTGTACCTAGGCATATGTCTCATACTCACAGACATGCACATAGATTTCTTTGTTGTCATCTGGGACGATTTTGTGCCCTGAAGTTGTCTTAAAGGCAGAGATACCTCCAAGGCAGCACTTTTACTATTAGTAGTAGGCACAGAGGTTGGTCAGTGGTGATCTGTCTGGCATTCCATTGCATCCCAGAGGGGTAGTATCAGGCATGTCATGTGACCCTTAACTTACAGCCGAGTCACATGAATTGAGAGATGGCTGGAAGGAAGTCTGTAAGCCCTAGCATTTTCCACCTGACCAAGACATTTTCCTGCTTCTTATTTTCAGTACCTTCATAACTTTGTGATTTGGGGATGACATTCTTTCCACCAGACTTATCCAAGCTGCTGAGTGGTGTGTTGTACCACTTGTCAGCCACTGACAATGGAGTGAGGCGAGGGGGGCACCAAGAGTAGCAGCAACAGAGTGATCAAGGGGGAGGTGGAGGACTGTCTGGCCAAGATCCATGAGAACCATGCCATGACACTCCAGGAAGCCAAAGGCAATGGCAGGAGAGGGGGACTGTTTGAAGTGGCCTTCCACAAACCCATGGGAGATGTGGGGCATGAACCCAATGACAAGGACACACAGGGGACGTGGGCCAAAATATCAAACGAGGTAAGCAGTGTCACTGCTTTGTTTTGCAAATGACTCGCTTAAGCTACCTGTCCTTTGGACAAAAGGGAAGACAATCTGTTTTTGTCCTGTAGGAGTCCTGGTTATCTTGTGCCAGTAGGAGTCAAGTTTCAAATCTGCAAAGTTTGAATAGAAGGGTTACAAATACTGGCAACTAACAGTCAAGTCTGTCTTTATTACACACAGTTAATTATAGTGTGGTCATGATGATTTCCTTTTATAGAATTGGTGGTGGCTGTGGACTGAGTAGATTAATGTGCCCTGTATTAAAACTAAGTGTTTAAATGGCAGGGGGACTGCTCTAGGCCGACATTTCACATATAAAACAGATTTAGAGAGAAGTGAGTTTCTTGATATTACTCTTATTAGCGGTGAGACAGGTATAATAAACTGAACAATATAGAAAACCCACTGCCACAAACAACCTCCTCCTAGCTACCAGTTCTCACCTGAAAAAGCTTAAAGAATCTATACCATTCAGCCAGTTCCTTATATTGTGTAGGAATTGTAGTGAATATGATACATTTATAGCATAAGCCAAAGAGATGAGGGAAATATTTCTGGAGAGGGGATATAAGGCTGATACTCTACACATAGCTTTACAGAAAGCCACAAACTTAAATACGGTAGAATTACTTACACCCAAACCCAGATTACAAAGGGAAAATGAACAGATTAACTTTGTCACAACCTTTAACACTCTAGCTGGCCAAATTGGTAACATTGTCACCAAATACTGGCCAGTTCTGACCAGTGACAGAACACTGGCAGCGCACACAGGTGAAAAACCCACAGTGCCCTTTAAAAGGGGTAGGAATCTGTAGGATGAACTA
The DNA here is from genome assembly GCA_016271365.2 of Neoceratodus forsteri. Lineage (NCBI taxonomy): Eukaryota > Metazoa > Chordata > Ceratodontiformes > Ceratodontidae > Neoceratodus > Neoceratodus forsteri. Next base: position 31,240,222 of record CM057459.1, read on the forward strand.
GTTTGTAGTCACTTTACCTGAACCAAAAAAAGAGACAGAACCTGGCTACTGGTTAGACCAGCTGGCATGCATAAGTGTGGGAATTGTAACATTTGCAATTATTGTGTATAAGGTACAAGTTTCACTGCACCCACAAATGATGAGATTGTCCACATTAGACAATTTATTTCATGTGTTATAACATACACAGTGTATGCATTATGATGTGACTGTCCAGCATTATATGTGGGGAGAACTTTGCAATAACTAAAAGCTAGAATCCAGGAACATGTGAGGGACATTATACAAAATTCTGCAATAGGGTGGACACATAGGAGGGGGTTGAAGACATGGAGGGACCTCAATCTGCTCAAGGAATGGGCCAGGAAATGGCAACTGAGGTTTAATACCAAGAAGTGTGCTGTGATGCACCTAAGAAGGAAACACATGAAAGCAGGGTATACACTGGGGGGTTCAAAGAATCAGAACAGGAAAGGGACCTGGGGATCATAGTCTCCTCAAATGTTAAGGTAGGTTTCCAATGTAGCAGGGCAGTGGGAAGGGTCAATGGAATGCTGGCATGCATAGGCAGGCGCATTACTAGCAGAAGGAGGGAGGTTATAATGCCTCTCTACAAAGCCATGGTGAGGCTGCAGTTAGAGTACAGAGTTCAGTTCTGGAGACCACACCTCCACAAGGATATAGATGCATTGGAGAGGGTTCAAAGAATGGCAGCAAATATGGTGCAGGGTATGCATGAGAAGACATACAAGCAGAGGTATAAGGAGTGGAATCTGTACACACTTGAAACAAGGAGGGAAAGGGGGGCATGATTGAAACCGTTAAATGTGTAAAGAGGCTCAATAAAGTAGGTGAAGGGGATCTGCTGAGGAGGAAGGAGGGAGTCAGAACTAGAGGGCACAGCTTCAGATCGCAAGGAAATAGGTTCAGGGGCAATGTGAGGGGGGCACTTCTTCACAGAGAGGGTGGTGGAGCCCTGGAACTGACTGCCAGTTGGAGTGGTGGGGGCTGAGACAGTGGAGGAATTTAAGAGGGCATGGGATAGGCATATGGGGCTGAGTATTGGGGGAGGGTGGGGGCAAGTGGGGAGTGGGTATGTGAAAGGGGAGGGTTGGGCAGACTAGATGGGCCTGAAGAGTCCTTTTCTGCCATCAAATTTCTATGATTCTATAATTAAAAATGTGGACCTTTCTATTCCAGTGGCAGAGCATTTTTTCACACACAATGGTGATCCAAAAAACATTAAAATTCACTGGCCTGGAACAGGCCAGGATTGGCATTAGAGGTGGTAACAGACTAAATAGGCTGTCACAGAGAGAGAGAGGCATACTGGATTTGTATATTAAATGTAGTGAGCTCTGAAGGCCAAAATCAAGAATGTGATATATAACCATATTTTTAAAATGTGTGCTGTTGTGAAAAATTCATATTAGATGAAACACATACTTTATTACTGTTTTCTTCTCTTTTAGGCTCTCCTCTCTAGGTCTTATGAAAGTAACGTCTTCATATTGATTTTATAATTACATCCTTAATCTTAGAATCATTTCCCACAAGCTTTAAACGTCCTAGTTGGAAGAATAGATTTGAAATTTAAAAGTGTTAAAGTAATTTATTTATTTTCTCTCTACAGTGTGTATTGTTTGGAGTGCACAGGATTTCCTGATCACAACTGCTGCCTAGATAAATGTGGATTGACAAGATCAGTTATACAGTATGTGCTCCACAAACACTAATGGAAAAAGTAACTACTTCCACATAAATATTTTATTTTATTTTGACTGAACTCTAAAGTGACCTAATATATACACAACATGATAAAGGTCTTAAAAAAGTAATATTAAAGGAGTTTTTTTGGTGCTAACCTCTGTTTTTTTTATTTAAAATCATAAATGAATGGTGCCTTGAATTTGTGCATATTTGTGAAGTTGTGCATAGCATGGGTCTCATGTATTTATATGAATTTTGAATTATGATTGGCTGAAGCTTAGAATGTATTGACTTTATGCAATCTAATGCAGCTGTTATTAACCATGGCTATTCTAACTACAAATGCACTAATTTGATGTCATGGTTTGGACTGTTTAGCTGTATATAGCATGGGTTTGATGTAAATATTTGGTGTAGCCATAACAGAGCTGCAATCTGATTGGTCGAAAACCTAATATTTTTATTTTATGAAATTAAATGCAAATTACATCAACCTTGTCTATATTACCTCTAAAAGCACTATTCTATTTTATGTTAAGACACTTTTTTAATGAATGGCAGATAAAATTCAGTATTTTTTTATTTTTTATAATCAACACTAGTTATATATGGCACAATTTGTGTTTATATAACAAAGTAATGCAAATATTACAGTAACAATGTGTTGCTACATCAAATAATGATACCAGATATCTGGCAATCTTAAAGTAAGCACATTACTAAAATTTAATAGGCAGACTACTTTATTCGCAGCATTACTTGAATGTTTGCTATTCTATGTGCATTGAGGGTTAAACAATGATGTCATAATGCTTTTTCTGCTATAAAGGGTGTTCCCATAGCCAGGTGGCCACCCCCTGACAAAGCCTTAACTGGCAAAGCACCAGGGCACTTGGCTACATGGACACTGAAGCAATGGTCCTGGATGTATTTTGTTACATGAGCTTTTGGCTAATAAATTGACAACCTTGCTTTCAACTTACATCTAGTGAATCAATACCTTCATTGGAGGATATACTCCTGGCTCTGGAGTGCAAGTGCATTTTGTTTTTCTCTTCTGGACTGCTCCAGGATCAGCCCCTAACTCAGTGTAAACACTTTTTATGCAAGACAAGTTATGATCCATTTGAATTTCATTCATGAGTTTACAACCTATGTTGGGTTTCTAGTGTGTCCAACTGTGCATCATGTGTGTAGCTGGAGGGAGATGTCTACTTAGTGCATCTTGTGGTGGATCTGGAGATTGGTGGGGTTGAGTGCAGCTTACTGGGGTGTGATTTGAAGTTGGGCAGGTGGAAAAGGCAATATACAGGACTTGGGGAAGGCTTGGATTTTAGGTAGAGGGCTAGGGTGCAACCTGCTGAGCTGGAGGAATACTGTAGATTCTACAGAGGGGGTTCAGGTGCAACTTGTTGTGCTGGCAGAGGACTGAGGTCCTTGATTTGGGGCAGCTGGCTAGACCATGGGATGATGACTCAGAACAACATGATGGGCTGTGTGGACTTCCCCACCCCAAATAAATTTTTTATGGCGGCATAAGCAGCATGCAGACTCTTGGCTTTAGTTTAAAATTTAAGGTTTTAAATTTTGTATCTAGATAGATGTGGGGATCTGAATGGCTCAGCTCAGTTTTTGTGCAGCTCATGTGACACACTGCTCTTTAGGCTAGAGCTGTTGATTGAGATGCCCTTATATCCAGGGATCTTATAGCAGTTAACTGAGGCAGTCCAGAAGTAGACTGGCATGCAGCATGAACACTCTGTAAGTGGTACAAGTTTTTATACATATACCAGAAATAAGTGGAGTAAGAGTGTTTTTTACCTCCCTTAAATCCTTTAAGCCAAATAAGATCAATTTTTTAAACAAACATTTTTATTATTTGGATTTTAGTGTCAGTAACAAGTACATCCTACAAGAGAGTAATGGATGGATGAACACTGAGAGGGGGTATTGCAAGTTAAATCAATTTGTGAATGTGTAATGAACTATTGGTGGGGGACTTTTCAACTTGTATATCTGCAAACAAGTCTACGCAGGTCTGTACAAATTAAGCAGTAGAATTTTGATTTAGTTTGTGCATATTGTTTTTTCTTCATTTTAAATATTAGATATTGCTTGCTGCTTTTGCATTGAGGAGCCATTTATTTTGTTGTTTTAACTTGCTGTAGACTTATGTTGAAACCAGGCACATCCTATTATTTTCTGGGGCTCCAAGAAAGTCACACCTCTTCTACCGGTTCATCTGATTTTAAAATGTGTGGAGGCTCTTGCTGACTGAACCACTGGACTCTAATGCAGTGTTTACATGTCTGAATTATCTCCCTCTTTGGAGTGTTGCAGAGCTGCCCAGACTTGAAAGATGTTTGGTAAACATGTCTACACAGCCCCCCTCAGTGTCAATGTAAGACACGCCGGAGAGGGACTGGTAGTCGGGCGGCCAGTGGGCAGAAGCGCCCACAAGTGGGAGTGAGTGGTGCAGCCTGTCCACATGGCTGCTTAAACTGCTCACTCCCAAATGTGTCCCCAGACTTTCAGGGACTGCTGAGCAGCACTAGGAGTGGCTTACCATGGTTTGGTAAGTGTCCACACAGTGGCAGTTGCACAGCAGGAACCTGAATGCTTGGGTTGCTGCGGTGCAAATGCCACCATTCAAACATGGCTTAATATTGCAAGCACTGGGTCTTGTAGCCCATATAGGGACAGACTGAATTTTGTCATTCTCTTGACTGAGTCCCTGTTCTCATTGTTGATTGCTACAGTTTTGTTTAGATTTTTATTGCAACATTATTGCATTCAAGATAATTATTGTTCTAAGTGGAGTATTCTGATAGTAAGAACATGGTTGTTACACCAAGATCAGTGAAAGGGAATAGTGCTGAGCTGCAAGCAAGAGTTCTTCACATTCTTCATAACTCTTGGGCTCGAGAGGGAGCACCGCAGCCAAGATGGCCTTCCCCCGGCACCATGATACCGTAGCCCTGAGTGATCCTTCCTGAGAGTGAATTACTGCATCTAAGCCGCAGCAAAAAAGTACTGTGAATTGGTATTTTAATTACATGAAATTTGAGTAAAACATGTAAAGAGATAACTAGGTCGGGGCTCCTGTCATTAATTCTACTGGGAGCTCCAAAATTCTAAAACCAGCCCTGATCAAACAGCACATGAGTAGGAGGTATTAAGAAACTATTTACAAACAGGCTTTTCTTATGAATCTGTCCTCCTGTATTGCTGAATGTTTAACGACAAGAAATGCAAGAAGAAAATGAAAAAAACAGCAACGATCTGAGTGAACTCTGAAGTGCCAATTAACATCAAAGCAGTAGAAATAATGCCATCATTTATATTCTTTTTTTTTAATTTGCTATACTTTGTCAACCTGAGGACCAGCCATCATTGGCCCAGCCCCATATCCATCCCCATCACCCACCTTTCACGGACTTACCCAACCGGGGATGTGCTCTGGCTTACCCCCAGAGAGGGATTGCAGGAGGGAGCCCCGTCACCTGCTGAACACCGATATATGGCCCTTGGATGCTTCCATCCCAAGGTTATTCCCTGGTTTACCCCCAGGGTGGGGCCTCTGGGAGGGGACTTACCCTCCTGTTGGACACTGGTATACATCCCTGGTGGTGCCATGGACAGTGTTACAGGACCTGTGGTACAAGACGGTGGCACCCCACACAGCCCAATTTTTTGGTATTTTCCATCCCAGGAGGCAAGACATGTAATTATGTCAAGGGTGTGTATGCAACATCTGTACCACCTTCCAACACAGTGTTGGTGCCACTCACTATCCCCCCCACCTCCACCAATGGTCAGTCATGCACCAAAGACTCAATCCCCGCTCCCTCTGGAGAAGGACAGCAGTCCTTCAGATGCTCAATCCTTCTCCTCCGGCTGGCCCTCTGACTCATTGGTCCATTCCCGAACCCAAGATGTCGGCTTCACAGACAGAAGCCATACCCCTGCACCAATGGACCAGCCACATTATTTACATTCTAGCTGCTGTCACAGTACAGGGAGGTTTTCAAAGGCATGCAGACAAAAAGCTGCAGAGATTTTTTTAATTTCATGTGCTTTATATTCCCTTATCCAGCCATCCTGTCTGTCCTTGTTTTCAGCACTAGCCTTATCATCCACCCTTGGACTTATGTCAACTCCCGAGCACCCTGGCTTGCCCCCCAGGGTGGGGCTACAAGTGGGGCCCCTCCCCTTACAGAGACTGACATGGTACGGTGAAAGCAAGAGCCCGGTCGGCAGTGTGGGGTCTGCGATGTGGGGCAGATGCTATCATGTGGTTGTCAGATTTATTTTTCTTGTTTTCTCCTTGGGAAGGCATGGCATGAAATGAGGTTGGTGATGAACTCGCCAAACATCTGACATGCCTTCCAGTTGCATCCAACCTTGGTTGTTGGACCCCTGCCTTCCTCAAGGGGTCAATCGAATGCTGGCAGCTTCACCACTCTCCCCTCCCAAAGGAAAGCGGTCCATGGGACACTCAATGCTCCTCCCCCCTGCTGGCCCTCTGACTCCTTGGGAGAGATTCTAAACATTAGCACTAAAACAAGCTACGTGATAATGGTTTACATTAAACAGGGTCTAAGCAGAAGGTGTTAAGAAACTTTTATATAATGTCTTTTGTTATGTAGCAATCTAGTGAAAGACTATGTTAGGTAATGAGACATGAAGCCTCTTTAGTCAGTCTGCTTTCCAGCGCATTAAAAGTTTGCATAAATTTGAAGTCTGAGGTCCTTCTTTTCCTCTGTATTCTGAAGTTGCCCTTCAGGACTACCAATTTCTTGTCCTCTAAGCTATGTCCCAGGCTGGGGAAATGCTCACCCATTGGTGTGTTCATGGTTTAGTGTTTAATATTGTAGCAGCACTTTCATTTTTGCCACAAGTGCAAAAACACATTTTGGCCAGGATTTGAAAAATGACAGCTGTCATGTTCATAAGGTTGTATAAAGAAATGATTATTTTGTAAATTTGGGGTTAAAGCCTGCGAATAATAAAGTTATGCGTAAACATTGGAACAAGTCTAAATTTCTTCATAACTTTGTTTTCTAATATTTTTTGCTTCAGAATTTCAATATATTCTTGTTTTGACCCCACCTCATTATCAAGGGTAGAGAAAATGTTCAAATCCTGCCAAAAGGTGATCACATATCACAAATGTGAAAACACATTTTGGCCAGGATTTGAAAAATGACAGCTGTCACCCTCATGAAGTGGTGTGAAAAAAATGGCTATGTTGAAAATTTGGGGTCAAAATACTGAAAATTACCAAAATTACAAGTGTGTTTTGAAAATGTTCAACATACATGTATAACTTTGCTGCTTTTTCATATTTTTATCCAAAACTTTCAACATTGCGTTATTATAACCCCACATCATGAATATGAATACAGAAAATGTTCTAGTCCTGCCCAAAATGTGATTTTGTGCAGTGACTGCAAAAATCACCTTTTGGGATGGACTTAAATAAATTTTACCATCCTTGTTCATGAGGTGGGGCCCCAAAAGATCATGTTGAAAATGTTGGTGAAAATATTTATAAATGACCAAGTTATGAGGACAAGTTTGAAATGCACTGAAATATGTTGAACTGCATACCTGGTTTCCTTAGTTCCTGGTCCAACACTGAAGAGTGAAGATGTGCCTCAAGTCCAGAGAGGATTATGGCATTGGACCCCTGGTAGATAAGTAAGGGGTTGGGGTTATGGTGGTGGGTGCTGAGTGGGAGGATTTGATAGGGGGATGTTAATGGTGGTTGCAACAGACATCAATAGACGGTCATCTTTTTTAAAGTGTGTGGCACAAACTACAGATCTTCAGTGACCTGAACCAGAGCCTTAGACATAAATGAAATAAATTTGCTGATGTGAAGGGAGTCTGCACTGGAGGGGTACACCCTTTCATCTAATGTACCCCACCAAACTCAGAGTACAGCTCAAGTTGGGCCAACAAACATATGCTATTGCTGAAGAAGTGGAGAAGGGACTTGTAATGGAGTTCCCAAACACTTTCCCTTTTAAGAGCCTGGCCAGATATATCAAAGAAGCAATGGCGTCAAGTGAGTGGAGCTCCTGAGACTTGTATTGTTAAGTCATTTCTACTGCTGGTGAACCCTCCCCCACTCATCTGCCCTGTTTGACCAATGTAGACACCACAATGCTACCACATACATGGGGCTAACCAGCTGCACAGAAGCACAACTAGCACAAAATGACACTTGCAGTATAAATGCAATACCTGTCATGAGGTATCCCTACAGCTGCCCCTTCTATTACAGCAGCAATGCAAAACAGAGACTCCACAGCATGGCTGAAAGGCCCACACCAGTTGCATGCTTGAGAAGTGTGGCCCTGGAAGTGAGATCCATGATCATGGACTCTGACTCCCTACAGTTCTTACTAGCTGAAGCTGAGCACTCACATTCCTCAAGTTCCTTTGAGCTGTGACTCACTCTAGTGGCAAAACCCAGTATAGAGAAGAGTGCAGGCAGACAACCATGGCAAATGGTACTGATGCAGCTTAATTTCTTCAACTTGTGGAGGAAAAGGTACATTTACACAGTTGCATGGGTCGCTTCATGATCTCTGCACAACAGAGTGACACCTTAAGTAAGATCCCATGTTCAAACTACTTGATAATAAAATTGTAGACATTTCCATTAATACCGATCACCTGGGAGCACAAATTAAGACTTGGTAGATCAGAAAAGGTATATCGATACCAGGAGGCTAATAGGGCTCAACAGAGTTACAAGTGTATTACCTAATGGACAGAGGCAGATGACTATTTATATCAGCATTGGGTCTATTAGACTTTTTTTTTTGCAATTTAATATACTCTTTTAATGTTTGTGAAATACCTGAATTATACAATGAACAATCCAAACACACATGTAATATAAATAACAATACCATAATAACAACCATCAATAATGACAAAAGACAACAAACCCCCCTACAAAAATTTAAAAAATAAAACACAAAAAATCTTCCCCTAAACCCCATCCCCTCCCAACAATCCCCCTCAGTGGACATGAAACATAGCATTGTATGTGATAGGAGAAATGTACATCCTTTATTGCCACATACAAAAACAAAAAAGTGCAAAGGTGATAACAAGGGTGAAATCAGTTCCAACAGTACAACAGAAGCAACCCACAACAAATGCTAACAACATAGCCAAATCCCTACCCTCTCTGCAAAATTACTGAATTGTAAGAAGGTAAGACATGAAGAGCCTCCCAGAGTGTTTTAAATGTAGGCAAAGTGTGAAATAAACATGCAACAGATCTTTCAGCATTCGAGGCATGAAGCATTTCTCAGACTCATTCCAGTCTTGTAGGAGGGGACTCATCTTTCCAGTGTCAAAGACTTAACAATTTGGCTACCACTGAAATCAGAGCCTTATGTGCTTTCCTTGGACCCCATAATGGTGGTCCATAGTCCTCTAACATACAGATCCCTGGGGTAAAAACATTCAAACAAGCCTGGAATAGGGTCTAAGCAATTTCAGATAGACTCCGAGAAGGGATGTATCATTGGGCATTGCCAAAGGAGGTTAAACAGGATACCTTCTACTTTGTTACACCTAGGGCAGGCAGCCGAGGGGATCCATCCCTTGCTCCACAGATGCATAGGAGAGTAATACAAATTACATAAGATACTAAACTGTACAAGGCACAACTGATCTTGTTTAATATAGTTAAAAAATATCCAACCAAATCTTAGACCAATGACAATTTGGTTGATTCAGGGCAAAACGTTTTTCCCAAAAAAGCCACGGATGAGGTATTATCCAAAAAAAGCTGACTGAATATTGTTATATTGTTATATTGTAATAGTGATATTGCTGAGGGTTTGAGGGTGTGTTTGTGCCTATTTGCTGATGATACAAACATATGCAATAGGGTGAACACCTCGGGGGGGGTGGAGAACATGAGGGAGGACTTAAAGACTCTTGAAAAATGGTGTGGGACATGGGAGCTCAAATTTAATGCCAAGAAGTGTGCTGTGATGCATTTGAGGAGTAGGAACAGAAGAGCAGGGTACACCCTAGGTGGGGAGGAAAATAAAGTAACAGAACAGCAGAGGGATCTGGCGATCATAGTCTCCTCGAACCTTAAGGTAGGAATTCAATGTAGCAGGGCAGCAGAAAAGGTCAATGAAATGTTGGCATGCATAGGCAGGGGCATTACTAGCAGAAAGAGGGAGGTAATAATGCCCCTTTACAAAGCCATGATGAGGCCGCACCTGGAGTATGGGGTTCAGTTCTAGAGGTGACATCTCCACAAGGATATAGATGCATTGGAGAGGGTTCAGAGCAGGGCAACCAAGATGGTGCAGGGTATTCAGGGAAAGTCATACGAGCAGAGGTATAAGGAGCTGGATCTGTACACACTGGAAACAAGGAGGGAAAGGGGAGACATGGCTGAAACTTTTAAATATGTAAAGGGGCTCAATAAAGTGGGAGAAGAGGGTTTACTTAAGAGAGAGGAAGGAGGGGGTCAAAACTAGAGGGCACAGCCTCAGACTGCAAGAAAAAAGATACAGGGGCAATGTGAAAGGGTGTTTCTTCATGGAGAGGGTAGTGGAGCCCTGGAACAGACTACCAGACAGAGTGGTGAGGGTTAAATTGGTGGAAGAATTCAAGAGGGCATAGGACAAGCATATGGGGCTGAGTATTGGGGAGGGTGGGGGCTGGCAGTGAGGGGGGTGTAGGGGGAAAAGGGCAGACTAGATGGGTTGGTATGGTCCTTTTCTGCCATCAAGCTTCTATGATATGATTCTATGATATGGAACATTTATATAGCTGTGAAATAGGATGAGATTGCTGGGCAAGAGTAGTCAAGCTATTAAAAAGTGTGCCAGCTTCATTTGTCCAGGGAGGGTGATCTAAAAATTGTAATACACAATGCCGTAGTTGAAAGTATTTAAAAATAGATATAGACTGGAGATTGAATTTGTTCTGAAAAGTTTCATATTAAAAGTATTATTGATAAGCATAACGGCAAGGGAATGGATAGGGAGCCTTTGCCAATGTTGAGCGATCAACAGTTTATGGGCAATACAAAAATTGGGATTGCCAAATAGGGGTTGGGAAATATCCTTATGATATACCAGCTTGATATTTATTTTATTTATGTCTTTGATAACTAGGTAGCTGCACTGGTTTTCAGCCATGACCCATGCCAAGCAGTAAAAGGAACATAATACATGATATACACAATGGTAATACAACACAGTAAAGATACATGTGGTGGTCAAGAACATCAGAATCATAATTATACTATAATTACTGGCTAGCGCTTTTTCCCATAGGGAAACCTGGTTATAATTTGCCATTATAACCAGCTCGGCTGGTTATAACGGCAAACACGCTCCAGGTTTCCCTTGAAACAGCCATTCCTCAGTCGCTGTTCTCTGATGTTCCGTGAAGCAATCCCATGGCGCAGCGCACTTCATGCTCCCTCATATTCGGCGGTAATTTTATTTTTTATTTAAAAAAAGAACTCTTTGTCTGAAGTAAGGCACTTCAAAACAGAACCAAAATAAAAGAAAAACCTACGCCGTCAGCATGAGATTGCAGCCCAGTCCACGCCACATTGCCCCTGCCTCTCGAACCCGGAAGGACGCTGCAACCGCCGCTCGGCGGTAAGTTAATATTTAAACAAAATCAATGTTTCTACACATTTTAAATCAAAATATCCTCTTCCTCCAATAAGTGCAGCAGTATAACTAGGAAAACCACGGACCACAGCAAAATCCAGAGTGGTCCAAGGCGTCCCGAACACTAATCTGTTGGCTTATTTATTTTTTATAATTGCTCATGCGAAAAAGTGCACTCCAGCAATTATAAAAAATAAAATATGGGATGGTGTGTGTAAAACTCAACTTTACACACACCCTCATTGTGGGATGCTTTTTATAGCATCCCACAACTCGGGTGTGTGTAAAATCTCGTTAAACACACCACCCCATATAATATTCTCTATATAATTACTGGCTAGCAATTTTTTCTATAGGCTGACCCAGTTATAATTTGCCGTTATAACCCGCGGGTTATAACAGCAAACACGCGTCATGTCAATCAAGAACAGCCAATCCCCTGATTGGCTGTTAATGTCCTACTGGGCTGGCTTCCACCGTGAGTAAACATGGCGGCTCCTTATCCGCATAGCAAGGAGCCGAGAGGAGCCGCCGAGCCACCACACTGAAAGTACTCAATGTCTTTTTTTAAAATAAAAATAAAACAGTCATGTAAATATCTGGTTGATCGCACCATTCAAAAGCCGTAGAAGACAACATGAACAACGGCTCATACCTCGCTCCTTGAGGTAAGACGATCGCGATTTCAACACAAAACTTTGGCCAAAGTAAAAAAAACAAAAAAAACAGCAACGATTACAAAACAAACTGAAAAAAAAAAGACTGGGAAGACAAACAGGGTGTGTGTGTGTGTGTGAGTCCGAGAGAGAGTGTGTGTAAGTATGTGAGACAGAGAGTCACAGTGTGTGTGTGTATGTGAGACAGAGAGTCAAAGTGTGTGTGTGAGAGAGATTCAGACACAGGGCTGGAAAAAAATTGCTGTCCAGCAATTATAAATAATAAAGTATAGGAAAGTGTGCTTAAATTAGAAATTAATGGTTGCCCTCGGTCTGGGATGCTTTAATAAACCCCTTGGGCTTCGCCCTCGGGGTTTATGTAGCATTCCACACCTCGGGCAACCATTAATTTCTCATTAAGCACACTTCCCCATCCATTATTGCATATATAATTACTGGCCACAATGTTTTGCAATACAAAAACCGAGTTATAATTTGCCGTTATAACTACCTCAGCCAGTTATAACGGCAAACACGCGCCACTGTGCTCTAGAGAAGCGCGAGACACAAACAGCCGCAGAGCGAAGAAAACAACTGACTGACTCACGCTCTCACAGCTCTGGATGTCCTGTCAGATCAAGCAAATGAAAATCAGTTCCAAGACGTCTTTCAGCCACACCACATAACCAAATTAACAGTTTGAACTCTTAGTTTAAAAGTTTGAAGAGTTTTTATATCGTTAACAGTTTACAACCTTTCACAGTTCCTCCACATGAATGAAGCCATCTAAAACAAACGTAATTTCATTCACGAACTGGAAGTTATAACATTTAAAGATGCTGACAAATGCTGTAATGCTGTAATGTTACTGTTACTGTTCACGTTTCTTTTCCAAACATAAAAAAGACGTTTTAAAAACACAAATCATTAAAAACTGCAATGTAATACAACACCACAGATAAATTGTTTATAGCACAACTGCCTTACTCATTTCTTTGCAAATTGAATAGATTACTGCTGAAAAAATTGTGACCAGCAATTATAAAAAAAATAAAGTAATGGACAGGTGGTTATTTATGAGAATTTTACACAAACCCTTGGTGTGGGCAAAATTCTCATAATAACCACTTCCCCATACATTATTCTCTATATAATTACTGGGCAGCACTTTTTCCCATAAAGAAACCCAGTTATAATTTGCCATTATAACCAGCTCTGCTGGTTATAATGGCAAACACGTGCGACGTTCCCCTAGAGCCATTCATGCGTCAGTCGCCGTCTATGACTTTCCAATGAAAAATCCCAAAACTCCCCTCACTTCACCGTCCCTGGCATTCAAACAGTAATGTTCTATTTAAAAAAAAAAATCACCTATCAGCAAAACAAAAGGAAAATTAAACGAAAATGAGTGCCACGTTTTCCCATCACCATGCTGCCTGTGCAACTGAGTGTGTGCCGCTGACTCTCCAAGCTGGGAAGGATGTCACAACTGTTGGCCACCAGTAAGTCTATATTTTTTAAAAAAGCACAAAAATATAAATTACAATATTAACTTTTAACCCCCGACAAGCACAGCACTGTTATATGTACCATGCACCGCACAAAAGCCAAACTGTTCTGCGACTTTGCCAACACCAATCTGTTACTTTATTTTATTTTCTATAATTGCTGAGCCGGAAAAGCACTCACCAGCAATTATAAAAAATAAAATATAGGGTGGTGTGTGTAAAACTCGAGTTTACACACACCCTCGTTGTGGGAGGCTTTTTATAAACCCCGAGTTATGTAGCATCCCACAATTCGGATGTGTGTAAAATCTCGTTAAACACACCACACCATATATTATTCTCTATATAATACAGCAGAATAAGTTATGTATACCAGAAGATACAGAAAATAAATACAACACATATAGGAATAATAAATACAAGGCAGCCAGGTGAAGTACAGTGTTAGCATGGTTAAACCCAACATACCCACTCCCCACCAGCCAAGGTGCCTAGACTAGCTACCATGATGACAGTGAAAAAGGGAGGAAAAGAGTAAGGTGACTTAGGGTAATCAAGAAGATAGGGAGGATTGTCTGTGCGGACAGTTATAGCAGTGCTTGGTAAGTAGCCAGGATCTGAGGTTGTGTTTAAGGCCATATGGCTGTTGGAGGATCTATGGGTGTGGGAAGCCCATTCCAGATGGTGGGGGCAGCTACTGAGGGGGTGTTCCCTCCCATTTTGGTCTTTTGGTACCTCAAGAGGGAGAACAGCAAAGGAGCAGAGGCACCCATGTGGGATATGTCTACAAAGATGACTGTGGGCCTGACTAGACCAAGCTATAGGGGTACCCTGTATACCTTTAGGCAACTTAGAAAGGGAGGTAAAAAGTAGAGAAGAAAGAGAAAGATTACAGTGAGCACAAAGTACCCATTCAATATACAACCAAGAGGGAATATAGCAGTCTTCAGCCGGGTCCTCTACAACAGTAATCCATTGAAAATATTTAGCTGCATGAAGTGCAAAATAGTATCTTTGAACTGTGGAAGGGAAATACAGTACCTCCTAGTTTCCAAGGTCTTACCAACTTAATATAAACCCTCCAGGGGCATCTGTCCAACCATAAGAACTTTGACAATAAGGTGTGTAACTTTTGAAACCATGATTTAGGAAGAAAAAGATTTCACATACCTAAAGGATAAAGTAGAAGTGGTAGAATGTTCACTTTTATAATATTGGCTCTCCCCCACAACATCAGTGGTAAAGATTCCCAACACTGTAAGTCTTGTTCGATCCTTTGAAGGAGAGAGTCAAGATTAAGAGATTTTAAATGACTGGTACCTTTAGTAATTTGAATACCCAGATACTTATATGAGCGAGAAGCCCACTGAACACCTAACTCAGTGAAAGTATGTTTAGAAAGGTGCGCTAAGAGCAGGTATACCAATGTTTCATGTAAATTTAATTTATAACCAGAGAACATACCAAAAATATGAATGAGTTTAAACACAGCAGGAACAGAAACCAAAGGTTGAGAAAGATATAAAAGAATATCATCTGTGAACATAGAGATTTTCCAGTCCTAATCACTGAGTGAAATACCCATGATATCGGGGGAAAAAAATATTTTATGAGCTAAAGGATATATATATAAGTTAAACAAACCAGGAGAGAGGGGGCAACCTTGCTGAGTGCCTCATGTCAAAGGAAAGGAAGTGGAAAGTATACCATTATGAAAGATCTTAGCAGTAGGGTGGGAATATAAGATATGCAACCATTGGATATAAGACACAGGAATACCATACCAGGGTAGAAGCAAAAATAAATATGACCACGAAACTCTATCAAAAGCTTTTTCAGTATTCATAGAAACAAGGGCTGCATCTGAATCTGGTCCTCTGGATGTTGAAATCAAATGAAAGAGCTTTCTGAACTGGTCACTAACCAGTCATCCCACATGAAACCAATCAGTTCCAGACCTAATAATCTAGACCAGACCTGTCCCATCCAGGCAGCCAATAATTTTGCCAAAATCTTCATATCAACCTTGACAAGCAATATTGGTCTATAGTTCTCCAGGTGGGAGGGGGTCTTTCCTGGTTTGGGAATTAGCACAATTGTAGCCTCTAATAAAGAGGTATTACTAAGGTCATGATTGTGGAGATAGTTGAATAAACAAGATAAAATGGGTGCAAGATCTTCTACAAACACTTTATAAAAATTTGATGTGAAGCCATCTGGTCACAGAGCTTTATCTAAAGCCAATGAAGAAATGGAAGTCCTAACTTTTGTCCTCCCAGATAGGAGCTGATAACACTTCATGCTGAGTTTCTGAAAGTTATGGCAAAGTGACATCCCTCAAAAATAGGTTCATAACCGATTCACTTTCCTGAGACAACGGTGGTGCAGTACATAGAGAAGAAAAGTACAGTAGTTCCTGAAGACAGCAACAATTTTATGGGGTTCTATAATCAGAGCTAAAGAGGAAGAATCCTGTAGAGGTGAGATCCAATGGCATGCCTGTTGTTCCCTAAGACATAAAGCCAACAATTTACTGGCTTTTTTGCCTGGGCCTATGTAAGTAGTCCTTGTCTTGGTAATAGCTCTTTCAGCTTTATCGAGCAAAATGGCAGATATTTAGCCTGCAATTGAGAAAGCCGAATTTGGTCAGTATCAGATGAAGAAGGGGATAATCATTTTTCCAGGGTACAAATGTCATTCAGGAGGGAATTTATCCAGCTGTCCTGAGATTTCTTTTGAATAGAAGCTAAACAAATCAGTTCTCCCCATCAGGTACATTTTAGGGACATCCAAACAATATCAAGGGTAGGGAGAGTGGAAATATTCTCTTTAATCAAGTGTTGCCAAAGTACTCAGAATCAATCAACAAGGTCAGTAACCCACAAAAGTTAAGTGTTTAATAACCAGGTATGGCCTTTATCATTCTTAGTGAATATATCCAGAACAGTCAAAACTGGAGCATGGTCAGAAATAACAATTGCTTCAAAAGTACTTGAATAGAGGTTCAGCAATAATTAAGAACTAAGAAAAAATAGTATATTCATGAGTGAGAATTGTGAGGGAAGGAATAAAAGATATAGGCATGGCTGGATCAATGAAGGGTTCTCCATGGGTACACAATTCCTAACTGATTAACAAATTCCCTCAAAGCACATTGGGCTGGAGAAAGTTCTGCCATAGGTCTGTAAGTTCTATCCAATTCATCACTAAATAACACATTCCAATCCCCACCCAGTCTCAATGGCAAGTGAAGGAAAGGAGCAAAAGCAGCAGTCATGGTGGGAAAGAAAGAGGGAGTATCCGCATTGGGACCATAGATAGACCCCAGCAGGATCTCTTCATTACCCAGTCAGCTGTGCACAAAAACATAATGGCCCTTTGACCTACTTCATTCAAAAAAACAAAGGGGACCCATCTGGCTATTAGGAAAAGAACTCCCCATTGATGAGTACTATTACCAGAACCATAGACCTGCCCCACCCAGTCCCTCCAAAAAAGGTTAACCTGCTGGGCAGTTATGTGGGTCTCTTGGAGAAAAATAATGTGAATCTGAAAATGTTTTAAATGTTTGAGAATACAATATATTTTAGATTGGGACTGTCCACTCTTAAAATTCCAAATCATCACCTTCCATGGGTCAGATATAAAAAATAATTAGAAAACAAAGGTTAAATAAAAATTGCCACAGAAAGAGAAAGAAACATAACTGTGTGTCCACGCAGCCCTCCCCACCTCCCCAACAAGACAAAAAACTCCAACTACTAACTATAATGATCTCCAAAACTAAATAACCAATATCATGAAAAAGGCAAACTCCGGGTCCAGAGAAGCCCTCTTCTAATTTCATGGTCCATGACTGACTGAAGGGTGGAGAGCTCTCGGAGGCCCCCGATAAAGGTTAAGCAAGCATTATAAGTGTGTATAATCCATTTCCAAAAGAACCCCTCTTCGAACACTCTTGAATAATAAAATGATATACATATAAAACAAGGACACACTCTTAAGATCATACATGGGGTGCAAGGGTGGGCTGGTGGCAACATTGATGAGTACCATAAAGAAAAAATGAGGGTAGCAAATACTATCTTCAGTGGAGGGGCAGTTAGAAAAACTAGGGTTATCACTATGCAACATACGTTGAGGAAAAGCCAGGACTTAAAAAGACCTGAAAACAAGCACAATTATCTACAAAAAAGATCACACCACCCATATCAATACATTTGAGGACCAGTGGAGTCAATACACACGGTCACATTATAGAAAGTCACAATGCTGAGCTACACGAGTCATAAAACTACCAATAAGCTATCTAAAAGCCAGCCAGATCACAAACACAAAACTCTGCACTGGGCCTGAAAATCAGTACCATATTGAAAAGAATCCCACCCCCATGAAATATACTGGAGGAAAAACAAAGAATGATAAGCAGGAAGATAGGAGTGGTGCTCATCCACTTGCCACCCACACCACCGTTTTGCAAGTCGTAGTCATAGCACCCCCCCATGAGAAAGTCACACATAGGAGAAATTGGAAAAGAAGGTCTCAGCCCATAACTATACATGGTTGAATACGATTTACAACAGGCAATCTAAAAAAAACTGTGCCATGTATCAAATACTTAACTAGTAATATCGGACGAGAACTACTGTAAATATCATGTCAGTCACAGTGCCTCTGTCCTAGGGTAAGCCAGTTTACAAAAAATATTATAAAACCAACCCTCATATTGACAAATGATGAAATTTGCGTGAAATAAAATGTAGGCACAGTGACGGCTGCCACTAATACTTCATCCCCCTTTTTCCCATAAATATGGACAAGAAAAAACAGGCAATAGATGGTGCATTGCTAGAAATTGTCAGAGATGCGGGGGTAGAAGATACTATTTAAAAACATATCTTGAGGCAAAAAGCACCTTCCCCTCTGAACAAACCTTGCCCTTCAAACACAAGCATAGTCTGAAAAATATCAGTGAAAACAGGAGAGAGCGTAATTCACCTATATCGTAGGAAACAAGATTGCTCTTAAGGATAAGTAAGGAAAATTCTAGAAGAAGAATATCAGAGAGAGTAAAGGGCAGGAAAAGCCACTGAGCCAAAACATTAAAGTATAGCACAGAAAAAGAAAAATAATTAAGGAAATAAAAACTAAAACAAAATAAACTCAGTGCATAGCCTAAACAGAAAACTGAAACAGGAGGGTGGAAGGAACAGACAGCCAACAATAAAACAAACAAAAACCAAGGTAGAGGGCAGAAAGAGCAAGAACACTGATAATTAAACAAGAATCAAAATCAGCTCTTAAAGTTCCAAATGAGCAAATCATGAAGTTTAAGTGGGCAGCTAAAAATCTTTAAGTAAGTCACGGTATATAACATAGAGGTCTTTGGCTGCCTGAACTGCAGTCAGATCTCCTCTGTCTATTCTGGGTGGTAACTTCTAGTCAGGGTGGATGTTGGAGCCAATGTTTTATTTGTGCAGCCCACAGTTTAGAAAGAATAGGATGATATTCAGCTCTCCTCTGTCTTGCATAGCCTTAAATCCTACACCAAGTGCAGGTCATGTCCTTCCCATAACAAAGCTTTCTGACCCCAGGTTGCTTTCGAAATGTGCACTCGGTCCAAGTAATTTAATAATCAGAGAATAAGAGGTCATGGTTGTTCCCCAGCTGATGGTTTGGGTCTCAGAGCCTTATGAGCCCTTTCCATAATATACGCTGGGCCATTTGGGGATGGGCCGGCAATTCTGCCCAAGAGATGTTGAAGGAATTTAACAGCATTGCAGTCTTCAGCCAATTCTGGGAGACCCAGCAAAACAAGATTATTTCTCCAACTCTGTCCCTCAAGATCCTTCAGTTTATCTTCAAGTTTAGCTACAGTGCATTTGACAGAGATTACTTCAGGTTCCAGACAAGTAAGCTTGTCCACCGTGGAACTTATGCAAGCTTCCGAGTCTGAGACCTGTCTTCTTAGTTCTGACAGTGCTGGCTTGACATCTTTGAAGTCTTCTATAAGGGAAAGCACTGCTATTTTTATTACATTAAGTTCCGAAAAGAACTTTTCAGATGTGAGCTCATTGGTGTCAATAGCTAGGAGGATAGGGGGCAAAGCACTACACCAGGGCTGCTTAGGCTCTAGGACCAAGGCCTGCAATTTCTGAGATTGAGGGACCACAGCTGACAGATTCATTTCCAATAGCAGAATTGTGCCCAAGATTCTGACATCACTGGTTACTTTATGACCCAATGATAAGCCAAAACATACCAGGTATCACTAAAGGCGATAATTAAGAAAGGGAAAAACAGAAGAAAAAAATTATCAGGACCGACAGAGCTCACTCCCAAAGCTGCTAACCTGTCAGCTCATCACATGACCCTTGTGTCTGTTAGACTTATCCTAGCAGCCAATTCCGTTGGAGGGACCACAGGTCCACAGCAGGCTAATCAGGAGGCTGATCAGCTATGTTTGCTGGGCTGCCTTATGCAGATCAAAGGAAAGAGTTGCATAATGATTCAGGCAGCTCTTTTATTTGAACTACACAATATTTTTGCCCAGCAAGACCAGAAGGATGTCATGTTTAGCTTGGTTAATAATTGGTCTGACACTGTTGAGCCCCTTGCAGACTGTCCTGCATTGGGCCTACAGTGACACACTCTCAAAATCCAGTATCAAATAAAAATTTTTGCTCTGCATAAGCACAAGGGCAAACAACTTCCTGTACTGAGACAACAGCTAGAATGTAAATAATGACATTATTCCTACTGTTTTGGTGTTAATTGGCATTTCAAATTTTACGTAAACCATTGCAGTTTTTTAATTTTCTTCTTGCATCCCTTGTCATTAAATATTCAGCAATGCAGGAGGGCAGTTCCATAACAAAAGTCTATATGTAAATAGTTTCTTAAAACCTTTGACTCATCTCTTGTTTGACATACTGTATCCAGTTTACAAAGCTTGTTTCAGCAAATATGGACTAAAACATTAACTTCTGCTTATAAAATACATTTTCCTGTTCCTACTGTGTTAACAGCTAGTATGTAAATAGAGGCTTTATGCCAACTGCTTTGATATTGTCAACAATTCAATGCCTCTGCGGTTTTGTATTTGCATTTTTAAAAGAATCAAACTTTTATATAAGGTGTTTCAGACTATATTGTGTTAATACACTTAAATACACTTAAATAAGAGTGCACTTTAGACCTAGAAAGCTTGCATATTTAACTTTTCGTTAGTCTAATAAAGGTATTACTTTTACCCAGAAAAAAAAATTCTCTTTTTGTTTCTCTCCTTCTTTCTTTTTGAGATAATGGAATCATATCCTCATTCATATCCTCATTCATACAAGTTCCTTCGGGATTTGTGTGAATAGATGCAGATGATCATGACCCTTTGGGACCTGCATCAAGAGAAGTTTCCTTCCGCCTATGGAAGCCAGCACTAGATATCAATAATTCATGGGGCTGTCTGATGGACTGCAGATGCATAGGGCTCTCTGTGTCCTGCACTTCAATGTGGCCACACATACTGATGCACAGGGAAAAGCATCCATCTCTCAGCTGAAGCACATGGCCCTATGGCACCCACTGGTGTAGAGGTGCAGTGTCTGATGCCAAGGTAAGAGTTCTCTTCACTACATGGCTCTTTGGCTTGTGCCAAAAACCCTGCACCTACCCTTAACAGGTTGGGGACTGGTACTGCATGACAGCATCACCCCTCCCTAGCCTCGGTCCATTCAGCTGGGTCACTAAGCTCATCCAGAACTTACTTCACTGGCACAGGATCACAAGGCACTACCAGTTGGGGTAAAGACTGGTACAACACATAATATTTCTTAATACATTTTGACCCCAAATTATGACTCCCCCTTATAAATGTGACATGCAACATTTATAGAACAATGGCCAAGAGATCATTTTACACCACAAGTGTGAAAACATGTCTCATCCAGGATTTGAAAAATGATACCTGTCATGTTTATGAGGAGGTGTGAAAAAATGGCTATGTTGATTGAAAGTTTGGAGTCAAAATACTGAAAATTAGCAACGTTATGATTTGACATTGAAATGTTTTAATGTTCACTCATAATTTTGTTTTTTTTTATCATATTTTATATACCTAGTTTTCAGTATAGTCTTCTTATGACCCCACCTCATTAACCCAGTAGGTAAAAATATTCAAACCCAGCCAAAATGTAGTTTTGCAGAATGACTGTGAAATCACCTTTTGGGACAAATATGAAAAAATTCACCTGCTTTGTTCATGAGGTGGCATCCCCAAAAGGCCATTTTGAATGTTTGGTGGAAAAATGTTAAACATTAGCAAAGTTGTGAAAAAAAATTCAACTATTTTAATGTTCACTCATAACTTGGCAATTGTAACACATTTTGACACCAAATTTTCAACAGTTTTTAATATTTTGGCTCCAAATTTTCAACATAGCCAGTTTTTCAGTACCAAGTTAATATAGTGCTGCCAAAACAGCACAAGAATAACCACCTAGTCTAAAGTGCAGAATGAATTAAAGCGACAAGGATATAATAGTGGTAGGAAACTACTGCTACCCCTGTCGCTCACTAGGAACTGGAGAAAGGCTGAAGAGGTCACAGGTGCTGTGCCTGGTTGAGCTACTCCCATGGTTGACTGGCTACAGCATAAGCACCTGGTGCAGTGGAAACCTGGGGATCAGGGTTTGATTCCCCAAGTCTCAACATGTATTTTTTTTTTAAACTAAGTTCCCCCACTCCTGAGTTTCCCCTTTTCCCCTCAGTCCACACCCCCTCAGAGTTAGTTTGCTTAGTTTGGGGGGGGTCACATCGGGGGTACAGTGGGCAGAGCCCCCCCCCACAAAAAACAAAGAAATGGGAATGGTTCTCATTTCTTCGCCTGGTGTGCACTGTTGTTGCTTCTGTCTGTGTTTTCACTGACTGTTTTTTCTGTTCACTGTTTTGACTGTGGCATTGTTTTGCTGCATCATTTTTCATGCGACGTGACCCCATGCCATTTTTTCACACCACTTCATGAATGTGACAGCTGTCATTTTTCAGATCCTGGCCAAAATGATTTTTCAGACCTGTGGTGCAAAATGATGTTTCAACTGGGATTTGAAAACATTCACCTACTGGGTTCATGAGGTGGGATAATAAGAAGACCGTATTGAAAATATGGGGTTAAAATATTAAAAAAAGTTATGAAGGTACACTGACATTTTTCAACACTCACTCATAACTTTGGTAATTTTCAACATTTTGACCACAAATTTTCAGCATAGCCATTTTCTCACATATCTCATGAACCCAACAAGGGTAATTTTTTCTTTATCCTGACCAAAATGTGATTTCTCACTTGTGGCATGAAATGATGTTTCATCTATTATTTTAGAAATGACACCTGTCATGTTCAGAAGGGGGGGTCATACATAGACTATGCTGAATTTTTGGAGTCAAAATTGTTGCTAAAAATAAATAAATTAATTAATGTTGTTTTTAGGGATAGCTGTTGGCCCAGTGGGGACCACATTACCTTCCTGGTCAGTGACCTGAGTTGGGTGCAGGCTCAGTGTGCCAGCTGAATGGGCCGCGGCTGTGGCAAGGGCAATGATCCCAGCCTAGAGAGGGTCAGAGCAGTTTTCTGCACACATGACACCTTGTAGCAGGCACAAGAACCTTCCCTCACAAGGGACTGATGTACATGTTGAGGCCTGATGACCCATGCATGGCATCAGGACAAGTAGGTTAGCCTGACAGTTTTACATTACAGCACAGACATAGACCTAGAGTTAGTAGGAAGCCAGGATCCACCAGGAATTACTCATCTCAATTGCCAATCTATACCTAGTCTCAGTATAGCACCAAGATATGTAAAGTGTAAACCAGAGCTATTAATAGCTCTATTTATATAGGACCCCTATACACACATCACTCCCTGGCTCATACATCATTCTTGGGACAACTGCAGAAGGTTGTTGCTGTTCCACTAGGGGCAGTTCCTTTCAGAATACTGGCAGGATGGAAGGTAGGATCAACTAGATAAAATCTTAATAAGTAAACTCAGTCTAAGTAAAAAAAAAATCAACTGCTCGAGAAAATGCTAATGGGGTCTTCCTCTCACTGAAGTGGCATTCAATTTGTTGGACATTTCCCTTTAAGAACTGTTGTTTCAGTATGCCATGTTAACATAAAGCACTAGACATTTTCCTTTTTTGAATTTTCTTAAATTTAAGCTACTCCATAAAATAAGGTGCTCTTTAGTATTGCTATGTCTGATAAAAAGAATATTCTTTATGAGAAATTGAAAAGTGGGGGGCATGGTGATATCAAACTAAAGTTTAAGGGCCAGATATTCAAAACTTTGCACTGAGCACAAACAGTTTGCACAGGTTTAGCGTGGGATTAGCGTGGGTTTGCTTTTTCAAAAGGCCAAATAGCACGCGCAAATTGCATTAGCGCTGGGCAAAATCATAATGTATGCAAGGGGTAAACAGAGGAAGTGGGTACATGAATACAGGTGCAATTCTATATTCAGTGACTAGTGCCATGCAAAGTGGTGTTGTGTGACTTAGCACAACACTCAGCACGGTGCGCACGTAATCACTCAGGAAAAGGTAGTCTTAACCCTGGGCAATCAGCTTTGTGCAACATTTTGGCTTTGTGTGGTGTTTGCGTGGCTTTTACGTGGCTTTGTGCAACCCTAACAAGTAAATATGACACATAGACAAAGTTAGACATACAGGAAACATGCTGCTCACTGATGGCATCCCAATGATGCCATCATCTGCCACCAGTCCCAGCCATGCCAGGCAGTAACTGGTGACCCTGCCGCCAGTGGACAGTATGGTAGTGTGGCCATACAGCACATACCTGCGGACCACTCTTCTGTGGACACCAACAGATGTCAGCACACACATGCTGCATTATGGGCATGGAGGATGTTGAGGGGGAGAGTGTGCGGGTGGCCAGGCAGTGCCAACCAGGTGTGGCCACAAAGCTGGGACACACCATGCAGTGCATATGGGCCAGTATTGGTAATACCCCAACACCAGAGTGCCTTTCTGATGATATATGTCCCCCCTGGCCACATACTGCACAGCTGTACAACTGCCACAGCACACAAAGCCAGACATGTATATATCACTGTGAGCATCCCATGCCAGAGGTGCAGCATTTGCAGGTCACACAACAGTGTAACAGTAATGTCCACTATCAGTAAACACCTGCATGTTGGGCCTGTCACTGTGTATAGTGGAGTCATCAGCACTGCTCTACACAACATAGGCAGTGCTGTGTCCACATACTACTGGCTCCCTTACTACTGGAGTGTCTGCTGTGTACTGTAGCATTACCTACAGTGTGACAGATGCATGCAGCACCACCACCATCTGTGTCTATGCTGTGTTGTACCCTGGGGTAAAATATTCTATGCTATGCTGTACTGTTTACATGTAGCCTACAGCTATCATTATGCACTGCCAGACTGACCTACAGGTGGAACTGCAGTCAGACCCGGCCAGTCCCTGTACTTCTAGACTGACCTACAGATGGAGCTGTGGGACCCTGCAGTAACAACGCTGGCAAACTGCACGCAAATCAGGGCATAATGAGATGCTAATCTGGATGTTTGCCCAGAGACTACCTAAGTAGGCTCATTTGCATGTTGCTTTTGAATATGGCAAAGTTTAGCGCCGGGCAAACATGTTTGCACCTGGCTAACGGTTTAGCCCTGCACTTAACCCACGCAAATGTGTTTGTGCTGCACAAAGTTTGGGGAATATTATACAGTTTTTAACACTGTACTTTTACATACGCTGCTGCCTGTAGCTGTACTGGGTTCTCACATTTGCTGGCACACACATTGGCCACATAGTTCACCTCTACCTACCTTCACATCACTGTGCACTATCCTGCTGTTGTGGTTTGCACTTCCTGGTTGCTATATTCAGAGCTGTCTTATTCCATGGCTAAGTTTGCCCTGCACTCCCAGCTCAGTTTGCCTGGCCTCATTCCCATGCTATATTCAGAAGCTGTTTGCCTGAGCTATTCCTTTTGAACATAGCTTGCTTTGTGCTCCGGGATAAGTTTGTCTGCTGGGCAGTGTTAATTTAGCCCCGAGGCAAAGTTTTGAATATCTGGCCCTAAGTATGCAAATAATGCAAGATTTAAAATTATACATAACACTGTTAAAAAGGCAAGTTACAGCCAGTTAGTTTT
Source organism: Neoceratodus forsteri (assembly GCA_016271365.2). Classification (NCBI taxonomy): domain Eukaryota; kingdom Metazoa; phylum Chordata; order Ceratodontiformes; family Ceratodontidae; genus Neoceratodus; species Neoceratodus forsteri. The sequence continues at coordinate 31,265,977 of CM057459.1, forward strand.
ATATTTTCTCTTACTATTTGCTGTTGCATTCACCCTGCGCAATTAACACATGCTAATTCAATGAAGGGAGCTATCCAACCCCAAGCCCAAAAAATGTCTGTTCATTAGTTACTCTAACACACACACACACACGTAACTGGATTAATTGTTGCTGCTTTTTTCAAGTACTTTGTTTTGAGATTAATAGTACAGTATGTTGCCTCCATTAAAGATGTGCCCAATGATTTCACTACTGCTGTTATCTTTTAGCCCACACCTCCACTGATTTTATTTTTACGTTTTATTCATGAGTTATCTGCAAATAAACAATAAGCTCATAAAATACAGGTATGCATTACAAACTAGAAATAACTATTCAGGATGATCAAAACAAACGAAGAACAGCAGAATTGCAACTCTAATGGCCTGAGTTCCAAATATTTTTGAGTTATGGGGGCAAACACAAGGGCTTACCCTGGATGCAGCTCAGAGGATAGCCCCCAAATTGACACACCATGGGCCAGATATTCAAAACTTTGCCCCGGGGCAAAATTAGCACTGCCCAGCAGGCAAACTTATCCCGGAGCACAGAGCAAGCTATATTCAAAAGGAATAGCCCAGGGCAAACAGCTTCCGAATATAGCATGGTAATGAGGCCATGCAAACTGGGCTGGGAGTGCAGGGCAAACATAGCCCTGGAATAAGACAGCAGTGAATAAAGCAACCAGGAAGTGCAACCCACAACAACAACACAGTACACAGCAACGTGAGGGCAGGTACAAACGAACTACGTGGCCAATGTGTGTGTCAGCAAATGCATGGACTCAGTACAGCTGCAGGAAGCAGCAGATGTGAAAGAACAGTGATTAAAACTGTATAATATTCCCCATACCGTTAGCGCCGCGCTAACACATTAGCACGGAGCTAAGCAGTTAGCCCAGAGCAAACACGTTTGCCCGGAGCTAAAATGTGCCATATTCAAAAGTGCCAAGCAAAAGAGCCTACTTAAGTAGTCTCTGGGCAAATAACCAGATTAGTATCTCATTATACCCTGATTTGCATGCAGTTTGCCCAGCGTTACTGCAGGGTCCCACAGAGCCACCTGTAGGTCAGTCTGGAAGTACAGGGGCTGACCAGGTCCAACCGCAGCTCCACCTGTAGGTCAGTCTGGCAGTGCACGATGATAGCTGCAGGCTACATGTAAACAGTACAGCATAGCATAGAATATTGTACCCCAGGGGACAGGACAGCATAGGCACAGGTGGTGGTGCTGCATGCAACTGTCACACTGTAGGGCATGCTACAGTGCATAGCAGAAACTACAGTAGCAAGGGGGCCAGTCGTGTGTGGACACAGCAATGCCTATGGTGTGTAAGGCAGTGATGATGACTGCACTATACACAGTGAGAGTCCCAACCTGCGGGTGTTTACTGACTCTGGACATTACTGTTACACTGTTGTGTGACCCACAGATGCTGCACCTGTGGCATGGATGCTCACAGTGACATGTACATTCCTGGCTTTGTGTGCCATGGCAGTTGTACAGCTGTGAGGTATGTGGCCGGCGGGGGGGGCATATATTATCCGAAAGGCACACTGGTGTTGGGGTATTCCCAATACTGTCCCATGTACACTGTATGATGTGTCCCAGCCTTGTGGCCACACCTGGTCTGTAGCACAGCCTCGCCACCCATACATGCTCCCCTCAACATCCTCCATGCCCACAGTGCTGCATGTGTGTGCTGGCATCTGTTGGTGTCCACGGAAGTGCGGTCCACAGGTGTGTGCTGTATGGCCACGCTGCCATGCTGTCCACTGGTGGCAGGGTCACCACTTACTGCCTGGCATGGCTGGGACTGGTGGCAGATGATGGCATCATTGTGATGCCATCAGTTAGCAGCATGCTTCCTCTATGTTTGACTTTATCTATGTGTCATATTTATTTGTTAGGATTGCGCAAAACCCGCGCTAAACCCTCGCAAACACCGCGCAAAGCCATAGTGTCGCGCAAAGCTGATGGCCCAGGATTAAGACAAGGTTTTCCTGGGCGGTAATGTACACTGCGCTAAGTGTCACGCTAGGTCGCACAAAACCACTTAGCACGGCGCTAGTTGCTGAATATGGCATTGCGCCTGTATTCATGTCAGTTTGCCCCTTGCATACATTATAATTTTGCCCGGCGCTAATGCAGTTTGCCTGCGCTATTTGGCCTTTTGAATACAGCAGACCCGCGCTAATCCTGCGCTAAACCTGTGCAAATGGTTTTGGCCCGGCGCAAAGTTTTGAATATCTGGCCCCATATCCATAAACATGTACTGGTTAGGGGGTCACCTTTCATGGACAGGGCTCAGTAGTACCTACAGTTCACAAAATGTACTTTGAAACACTGCCCAATTTCTTTGTCTCAAAGAATTTAACTAAAATCAGTATTACCCAGAAAACTTTTTGATAACTGAAAGAATATCTAATCATGAACAAAACAAAGGAGTCACCTGGGTTTATTCCCAGTAAGAAACTTACAACATAACAATGTTCTAAAATAGCTCAGCCCAGTAATGCAGGGGCAGGGCATTTTGCTGCCACCTAAGAAACTGGGGTTCAAGTGTGAGCTCCAAAATCTCACATACAGGTCTGGGGTCAATACTTGAGGGAAGGGGGGTACTTTTTGCTTTTGTTAAGAAAATACACAAGTCTTCCAGTATCCCCGCACCCCTTTCTGGTCAACCAAGCAGGAGCACTGATGTCAGCTATTACTGTATAAAATAGGTAAAAGAAACCAAGACCTGTAATTAGTCAGATACAATCATGTTTTCGTGTATTATTCCAGCACAACATCACAGGTTAGCAATGCTTAATTTTCTGAATCTTGTTACTCAATTTTATTTCATTTATTAGTTTTACCAGGAAAGTGGACTGGGTCCGAAGACCCTTTTTCAACCATGCCGGGGGAAGGGAATTACAAAGGATACAACATAATAACAAACACGGTTTCTAACAGTTGATCATAACTAACATTAAAATGACATAAACTTTATTCATAAAATACTAGAAGTCATACAATACATACAGAAACACAATTACTCAATGTTACCTAAACAAAGGTTACATCATGTAACCCCACCACATTTGCAGCTGAAGACACCATCCAAATAATTTTCCAAATATTTTTTAAAAACACTTCTTTTATTATGTATATCCAGTTTCAATTGAGCTAATTTATTCATCAATGTTGGGCCATAGTTAGCTAAAAAGTGCTCAGCTGTTTTCGTACTTGTTCTTTGTTCTATAAGTAATTTAGTCGATGACTTCCTAAGTGCTCTTACAGAATTTATATATTGTAAATGTTCTGACAGAGAAGGGGGAATTTGTGTATGAAATAATTTATGTATAAACAAATAAGCTGTCTTAGTAATTCTCTCTCTTGGGGGTAAAGTCCCAAAAGTGAGATATACAGTAGATTACAATGTTCCCTTTTATCAAAGCATCCAGCTGCAAACCTCATAATAGTATTAAAAGTTACTGTATATTTCTGATACAAAATTTCTGAGGCATTTAATATTAAAATACAATTATATTTTATTGCTGGTAACAAAACTTGGTGCTCTGTTGCATGTCTTGCCTGTACTGTTAAGCAGTTAACATTTCTGTATAAAAAAAACAATTTATTATTTACTATTTGTGTTACTTATTTTTTTTTTTGCTACTGCTTTTTACTTCCTTGGGGCCACCTGACCTGCTCCCTTCCTGTCCTCTCATCCTTCACTGGGGACATTCAGCCACTGTCCACCTCTACCACAGGCACCCTGACTCCATGGCTTCCCCCCATAGTGAGGCCGCAGGAAGCCCCCAACTCCCCATAGAACATGGATCCAGACGGGTGCCATGATGAAACTTGCGGACAGCCATCTAGCAACTTGCATCAAGCGCCATCCCTTTTTTCCTTTTTTAGTTACTGCCCCAGAGCTGAGGACATGTAATGATGTCAGCGGGGGGAGCTCGCACACATCCACATGTGCTCCCTCAAGACATCTGCCCTCAGCTCTACCCCTGTGCACAGTGCAGCGTGATTGTCCCCCAGCCTCTGCCAGAAGGCAACCATGCACCAACTGTAGTGGACTCCCTCCTCAGAGAGGGAGAGCAGTCAATCCCTCTCCTGCACTGCCAACCCCCAGCGACCCATGCTCGTTCCTGAACACCGGTTGCTGGCATGGTGTGAGGTGTGGTGACCAGTGCCTCGGTGCCACCAGGCCAGCTTTTTGTGTTACTTTTGATACATGTTCATTTAAGGTCAGTCCACTATCTAAATTTACCCCCAAATAATTAAATACCCCCACTTGGTCCAACTTAATACCATTCTCTCCAATTATACATAAGGTATTACCATCTAATCTAGGTTTAAGATTAAATAACATTGTAACTGTCTTTTTCTCATTCAACAAAAGTTTATTTTTCACAAATCATTTCCGTAGACCACAATATAAGGGCTATAGTTTAGCTTCCTGGTCCACTCCTATTTTTGCTCCATGGTAAATTACCGTATCATCTGCATACATAATAACTAATGCATCAGTACAAACATCTGGCAAATCATTTATGAAAACAGAGAACAGGAGTGGACCTAGAATGGAACCTTTCAGAACCCCAGCATGGACAGACCCTGAAGTAGATGTTTCTGAGCCAATCTTTATTCGCTGCTTTCTGTCCTACAAATAATGTTCAAACAATGGAATGGCATACTCCCCTACTCCTAAGTGCTTTAACTTAGATATCAGAATAAGATGATCCACCAGGTCAAAGGCCTTGGTTAGGTCAACAAAAATCCCTCCTGTTAGTAGGCCTTTATCCTTGTTATTATAAATCTCACTAGTTAACCTGTCCAAGGCCGTCAACATGCTATACCCCCTTCTGAACCCATATTTATTTTCATTCATTAGTTGACTTTTCTTCAGGTAATCTGTTAGTTGTTCAGTTACTATCTTCTTAAGCACTTTTGCTAATGCTGGCAACACAAAACTAGGTCTGTAATTGATAATCTGATACTTATCCTCTGATTTAAAAATTTGGGAAATTATGGACGTTTTCTATAAGTCTGGAATCTTATTAGACCATAGTTAAAGATGATAAAGTAACTGGTTTAGTTAATGGTCCAGCAGCTACCTTCAGTATCCTCAGAGGTATTTCATCAGCCTCCGGTCCTTTATTTACATTAAGGGTGGCTACCAGATCAAAAACCTCCATTTCATGTACTTTCATAAAAGCAAATGTTTGATAATTACCAGATTTAGTCTGTGATGATGTATCATTTAACTCAATATCATTCAAATCAATGTTTTGATAATTCAAGTCTATTTGTCTCTTATATTAACTCATATCTGTAAAAAAATTGTTAAAACCATTTGCCACCATATAATCAGCATCCAATGTTGTGTTATCAATGTCAATTTTATCAGTCTTACTTTTGTTCTTAGTAGTGTACAAATCCTTAAAGGAATCCCAAAATGCTGGGGGATTCAGCAAGTGTTTTAGTTGTTCTTCTTTGTAGAAATTTTGCTTTGTTTTTTTAATTTCTGTTTTACACACATTTGTACAATGTCAATAATTATTTAGAGCAACTTGGGACCCTGTTTTCTTATATAGTTTCCACAAAACCTGTCTTAATTTAAATAAATCTAATAATTTTTGTGACAACCATGATGTATATTTAGTTTTTACTCTAAACTTCTTTTTAGGTGCAAATGTGTTAACAATGTTGAAAAGTAGAACATTAGTTACTTGTGGCTTCATGTATATCAGTAAAACAAAATATTAGGCATCAGTCAATTTTAAACACTTCCCTAAGAATTACTTCTTCTGTTAGGTTTTTGTAAGACCGAGTTTCTCTAATTTGAACCCCTTTTGGTGGATATTTTATCTTTTTTCTAATTAGAAATATAGGACAATGGTAGGCAGTCACTGCTGGACATGATGGAGGAATGGGCCCTTACTGATGTATGGTGTAGGGATTATCCTACGGGTCAAGAATACACCTTCTATTCTGCTCCCCATGGTTCCCATAGTCATATAGACTTCTGGCTAGTCAATGATGCCTAGTCTGGCTGCCACGGGTATAATAGGCTCATCGATTGGTTCAATTCTCATTTCAGATCATGCTCCCATTCAAATCTCCTAACCCCCCCCCCTCCAATAGCCCTTTCTGCTGGGTTAGATGGTACTGTAACCCCTTTCTTTTTAGGGACACCAACTTTCACCCCATGCTTATACAAGCAACAAAAGATTATTTTGCCCTAAATTCTGAGTGCAGATTTGACCACACAACTATGTGGGAAGCTTTTAAGGTGGTGATCCGAGGCCATAGTATCTCCTTTTCAGCAACCCGAGATAAGGCCCATAGATCACAACTAACTATAATGCAAGAAGACCTACAAATGCTAGAACAATGTTTTAAGAGCACCTCACCAGCTAAAGGAGATAATGCTCTGCATCAAGAAATGATAGGACTAAAATATCAGATTAATGTCATTCTCCATCAGAAAGCAGAGTGGCTTCTGCTACAGTTGAAACATGCTTATTGGGACGGTAGCAAGAAAACTGGCAAACTCCTTGCCTTTCAGCTACACCAACAACGGGCTGTGACCAGAATCCATGCCCTTTGTTCCTCATTGGGTGCCATTGTTTCGAGTCCACAAAGCATTAATGATGTTATGAAAAAGTTTATGAAATGTTATACCAATCCCAGAAGCACATTACAGGTAATAAACTCTTCCAAGGTTTATCTACCTTTGTACAACAGACCCCTCTACCAGCCCTCACCCCAGATCAAGTAGCTCTCCTTGATGCCCCCCTCACCTGTGAGGAGCTCTGCACTGCACTTTCACACATGGCCCGGGGGTAAGCCCCAGAACCAAATGGAATGTCCGTGGAGTTTTACCAGGCCATGGGATCTGATATCTTGCAACCCCTTATGCAGGCCCTGCAAGCCTTCCATGCTGCTGGATCTCTCCCAATCTCAATGCGTGATGGATACTCTACTTCCTAAAAGATCACCTGACTGCTTGGACTGCACCAATTATGGGCCTATATCACTACTACCAATTGACACTAAAATTCTACCTAAAGCGTTAGCTACATGAATGACATCTATCCTCCCATCTATCATCCATTCTGCACAAGCAGGTTTTATGCAAGGCAAGTCGAGAACAGACAATACCAGGCTGTTACTTAATCTTAAATGGTTTGCATCTAGGTCGGCACTTCCCATGGCAGTTATGGCCATAGACTTTTTAAAAGCATTCAACTCTATAGAATGGCCATATCTCCATGAAGTACTTAATAGGTATGGTTTTGGGGACCAATTTTGGAAATGGATCCAGACACTATATTGTTCTCCTATGGCACGCATTTTAACTAATAGTGACATTCCTCCCCCCTTCTCACTTAATAGAGGTATGAGGCAAGGTTTCCCCCTTTCTCCTCTTCTTTTCCTAGTAGCCTTAGACCCACTGATCTGGGTCTTGATCTCATCCCCACAGATCCATGGTATACAAGTTGCAGAGCATTCATACCTGGCTGTAGTACACGCAGATGATCTTCTATTGACCTTGTTCCAACCCCACCCAGTTGCTCATTGCCATCCATAAAGTGTTAGAGGATTTTGCTACCCTATCTGGCCTTCAGGTCAATCATAAGAAAACAACAGTAGCTCCCCTTAATTCTGGGTGTACCAATACATGCATACAAGGTACTAACCTTACATGGGCAGCGCGTGGCTTTACCTACTTGGGTATACATCTTCCCACCAACTGGTCTGCACTTGAATCTGTTAACTTTCCCCCTCTACTCACACAACTTGTAACAGAGATCGAGAGATGGCATAAACTGCAGCTCTCTCTTCCTGGACTGGTAGCAGCCATTCGTATGTTGCTGTTTCCCCGCCTTCTTTACCTCTTTAATAATTTGCCCATCTCTTTTTCTCCTAAATTGTTCACTTTGATAGAGCATCGAGTCTCAGCAAACAAAAAATAGGAGCACACTGGTCGTGGGTTGGCCTAGACACCTCCTGGTTTCTAGGTTATCATCTTGCGTGTATGGCAGCACATGTAACCAAATGGTTTACACCCAATCCAATGGGCCCTTTGGCCTGGGTACAATTAGAATCAGACATGGCAGGAGGTGCTTCCTTCTTTTTTCTTCTTCTGTTCAAACACCCCTCACCACATTCCTTACCCCCCCCCCACGATCTACAGTACTATCAAATCATGGAAAATCCTTAAACTTAAAATGTATACATTGAAAGAGGAATGGTCCCCTCCACTTTGATACACCCCCCTTTGGTGGAATAGTCTATTTCAAATCGATGTAGCCACATTCCATTGGTCCTCATGGCAGGAGCGTGGAATACAAGTAATTCAGGACATATCCTTACAGGGGATGCGGCACATCCTGTCCTTTGTAGAACTCCAAACAAAATTCTCCCTTCCACAAAAGATTTCTGGCAATATCTCCAGATTCGTAGCATTGTACAACCCTTCTCATCAACCAGTCTCTTGGTACACCCTGGCAATGGTTGAATACTCTGCACAAACCCCCTATCTCCAAGGGTCTTCTGGGGCATCTTTATGCTACCTGGAGAGATGCACATCCTCTTGCCACACTGACAAGTAAGCAACACTGGGAAGCCTATTTGTCATCCCCTATCTCACAGAACCAATGGGATCTTTACCTTAAAGATGCACATCGGGTATATAGAGACACAAAAAGCTGTTTCCTTCAATTGAAAATTCTGTTGCTTTGGGATCATATGCCAGCTTTACAAGCTCGAGGCCTGCTTAACCATGCAAATTGCTGGTGATGTTCACAGCTCAATGCTCATCTTTTGCATATCCTCTGGACATGCCTCCACCTCACAAGTTTTTGGAATACAATTGCCTCAGATCTTTCTAAAGTACTTAAGACCCCTGTGACCTTCCAAGATCCCAAACTATTACTGGGGGATACTGCCCCACTATTATATCTCCCTAAACCTCTCCAGGCTTGGACCCTTTTAGAAGCTAAATGCTTGTTACTTCTACACTGGCACCAGATGGTCTTACTTACACAAGACTTGGCATGTGGCCTTTGTAAGACTGTCTATCTCTGAATGATTAACTTATCTCCAAGGGGGAAATTTACATCACTATTACTCTAAATGGGATCCGTATTTGCATTCTGAACTTTGCAAACTCCCCCCTACTCCTGCAAATCCCCTCCTTTAGCTTCTACTCATAGATGGTGTAAGCATCTGAGTGTGTAGTTATGACTAGTCTTGTATACTGGAATATGTTGTTTCTAAATATGATGTTAGCTTAAATTAGCTTTGGGAATCATAACACTTATGTCAAAATATAGCTCCTATGTATACTACTGTCTGAGCTGGATACATATTGTCTGTAATGTCATGCTTATCAAAAAAACAAAAGTCAATAAAATCTTCTATGATAAAAAAAAAAGAAAGAAATATAGGACAATTGCCAAAAATGGTGTTGCTTAGGGTACCTGATGCTTCTATATAGTCTGGTCTATTTACCAAAATCCAATCAGTTAAAGTCTCCCAGTCACTGTTTTGTAATTATTTCTAGTGTATGAATTTATAATTTGATGATACCCTTTTGCTGCAATAATATTCCTTATTTTATCCGTTTGTTTTGGATTTTTCCAAACCTAAATTAAAATCTCCTCATATAATATGCTTCTTATTTTTGTTTGAGGTACTGTAAATATTTCTTTCAGTATATCAATATATGTATTAGCAGATTTTGGGGGTAGGCATGCACACGTAAAAAAAATTTGCATACCTAGTCCACCACCCATAGTCCATTTTACTGTCAGGTAGTCAGCAGAATTAAAATGACCTTCTGTAAGTAACTGAGAAGCTAAGGAATCCATAATATACACCAAAACACTACCACTTCTCCCTTTACACCTATCTGATCTGTATATTGTTTAACCATCCATGCTTATAGTTTCATTTTTGATGGGGTTTTTTTGCCAAGTTTCACTTAATGCTAATATGTCAATTTGTTCATGGTCAACTCATAGTTTCAGCTCATCATAATGTGCAATTAAATTCCTTGTGTTTAGATGGATGATCTTTATGCCTTTTACACAAGGTAATTGAGAGGTGAGTGCTAATGGTACAGGCTCTGGATTTCTTTCCACACACACCCGCTCCAGTAAAATCAGTGACATTTGGGCAAATGGGTAATAAATGTTCCCCAGTTTGACTAACAGTTTAAAGTACAGTATTTAAATCCATGGTACTAACTTTAGTCCACAATGATGTAACATCAGATAAGTTGTAAATGTAGTTTTTCTGTGCTTAAAAGACATAAGTACATTACCTTGTGTATAGTTATAATCTTTGTCTTTGTATGAGGCTCTCTGAGTTGAACAAACTACTATACTTCATATTATCAAAACAGGTACATGCTATTGATTTAAAACCTACCATTTTATGCCCTTGTGTTAGAAACCACAATGTTTTTCTATCTCTATCTCAACGTAGTATATCTAGTGCTCTTATAATCACTTGGTATACATCACTATGTAAAAATTATTTTAAAAGCCTCCCAGTGGCCTCCCTCAGGTGGACTTACACAGGGTGACTCACACCACTCCTGCATGAGCCACTCACATATGCAGCTGCTTTGTGGGCTGTAGTACTCTTATAATACCATGGTATAAATTACTATGTAAAAATTATTTTAAAAGCCTCCTCGTAGCTTCACACAGGGTGACTCATGCCACTCCTGCGTGAGCCACTCATGCATGCAGCTGCTCTGTGGGCTGCCACTAGCGTGGCTGCACTTTTATGCTAGCAAACTCTACCCCTCATTGAACCTGCACCACCTCTCCATGTCCAGTAGCCCCCCCCCACTTACCAGACCACAGACCAAGATGTTTACCAGTCACTATAGGTGGGCAGGAAGAAATGTCTTTGCTGGTGCACAGAAAAGCTGGAAAAGTGGCTCACAGCAGCCAATGTTTTGCTGGGGCACAGTAGAGCTGGAAAATGCCTCACAGCAGCAGGTGTCTTTGCTGTGGAGTTTCACCTACTCACAGGTACACACTGGACTGTTTGCATAGCTGCACTTTCATGCTAGCAAACTCTACCCCTCATTGAACCTGCACCACCTCTCCATGTCTGGTAGCCCCCCCTCCCCACTTACCAGACCACAGACCAAGGTGTTTACCAGTCACTATTGGTGGGCAGGAAGAAATTTGTAAAATAAAAAAATCAAAGGAACCATTTTATAATCAGACGATGGCCACAGTGTGAGTTATTGTGGGATAATGGCACTTCTCGAGTGCATAATGAACTTAGCATTGCCTTGTGCCTCACTTCCCAAGGTGCACCATGATTCCACAGTAATGGACTCCCCACCAAGCCTTATTGCTTAATAAATGCAGCCACTTGCCCACCCTCCTGGTCAGAAGGGTGTAACTATAGTGACCCCATTATCAAGGTGAAGGACTAATAAAGAAAAATAGGGATACAAAATCAAAACATAATATTATTACAGAAAAGCATTAAGTGAACAAAAAGTTATGTGAGAGCACAGATAACTGTGCAAAATACATTATATCTACCAAACAAACAAGCCCTATATCTAATAATCCTTATCATGTAAAGCCTGGTAGTCAGCAATATAATATGACCCTCCTTGCTAAATTGAAAAACAATGGGCCTAAATTCAGATCCTGCCTCTCAAAATGGTAGAAAGACTTGAGCAGACTGCATCACTATTTGATGCCAGTTTTCCTATTTTTTTGGGAGGTGTTTGGATTAGTTATAGCTTAAATTTATAGCAGACAAACCTCCCCATTTTAGTATATAGAATTTTTAATCTTCCTACAAAACATATCCACCATATTGTGAAGAGACCTGATCTGGCCTAGCTCCATTGCTGAGAGAGAGTGAGAGAGAGAGTAAAATAAAGCATTTAGGTGTGTGATGGTTAGAAAAATTTATGATTTTACTTATAGTAATTTATTGTATTCTGTCAAAATATTCTTCCGTTTTCCTCTCTATGTGAAATAAAAGGATATTCCAGCTGCTGAAACTGGAAATTGCTGCCCCAGCACTGTTTTACGAACCAGTGTTCTGTCAAACTCTCCTTTCCTCTTTCCCTTTTTTCCGAACTACCAGGTTATAATAGCAGTAACAACCTTTGCCTCCTGCATTACCACTAGATAATTGGCGTTGTCATATGCTAAGAGCCATTGCCTTCAGCTTGGCATATTTAACTATAGACACCGTCAATTATCTAGCTCTAGTGCCTGCTACTTAGGTATTCTTGCATAATTGCTATTAATAGGGTAGACTTCTTTAGCCCATATACAAGTGTCATTTTTTACTTGCATTAGAAAGTAATCAGCTCCAGTTATGAAGGAAATTAGACTGGTTAAGAAGAAGATTCTCGAAAGCACTGTTTGGGCTGTCTCGCCCAGGTGATTACAACCAGCATCATGGCTTGTGCATGAAACTGACACAAATAAATCAGTAACAAATAACAAAATGCCACAGAACTTTAAGGAAAACCTAATAAGAACAGAGTGCTCATTGCAACAAGCCTCAAGGGAGTTGATTATCATAATAAATTCCATATATTCTCTACTCAGTAAACATTAGCATAGCTCTTTGAACAGCTTTGCGGTATTTACCAAGCATCACACTCTATGCAGTATGTTCTACTAAAGGGTATAACTTACTCATTTTTTCTATACACAGCTTTTAGGGAATTATAAAGAAAAAAAATATGATATTTTGCACATTAATACAAAGATGTGCAACCTTGAAGTCAGTGGCTATTAAAACTGGCAAACCTCCTAATGTAATTGCAAAAGTGTTTACAGAGACTGGAACAATTTCCTGTTGGTGAATGCATCTAATTTTGGTTTATAGAAATGAAAAAGGCTGAAAATTTGCATTCACTTTGACTTTTGTACCGTACTTAATTTGACGAATTTCTGAAGCCTAAGTACAAGTCAACACATCACTCGGTATATGATTTTACAATGACAGTTTTAGTTATTTATATAAATTTGCTTCATATGAAAAAAATTGCATAGTCTGTTTATAATGCTAATCAAATGTAAGGCAGAAAAAAAGAAAATAACTGCAAATTAACTAGTTTTCTTGAATATCTGACTGTAGTCTTCGAAACTTAGCAGAACAATTTGCTTCAGAAAAAATACACTAGTTATATTGACTAACGTAAGGAATTTCTGAGAATATAATTTTCATTTTGGTGTTCATCTGTTGGTTTCATGATGTCGTTGTTGTGTAAGGAGTACCTGACACCCTACTGCAGCGTCAGTAATGAAGTGTTTGCCCATGTGTGTGTGACTGTGTCTGTGTGTGTGTCTGCGTCATTTGCAAAGCAGCTGCATCATCACACACATTGCACCAGACCTGTAGTTGATGTTGCGAGTAGTTCACAGTTGCTACATCATATACAGTGCACCAGACTAGTAGCATACTTTGGGGAAGCAGCTGTATTTTCACACACATTGCCCCAGACCTGTAGCAGACCACCATTAGTGGCCTGCAGCTGCATCCTCACCCACATGGTCTCACACTCCCTGTGGGCACAACACCCACAAAAACATATATTGGGGATGTAACGGTAACCATTTCTGTGATCATGTGGGTGGAGCAGTAATTACAGTAAGTGATCACCCAAGATTGATGTGCAAATGTTTTAAAACACTGCAGTCTTCTATAAGAGAAAATCTTCACTGAAAACATATAATGTCTGTACACATATGCAGTTCACTTCATTTTTGACATAGTTTTTTTTTTCATGTCTCCTTCAAATGGAGCAAAAAAAAACTAGGTAAAGTAGTGAATTGTGTATGCATGCAAACTTAAGGTTTCTTTTCAACTAAGCTTTTCTTTTATTAATAACTGTGTCATTTTAAATCATTTTACACCAGACTTACAGATCTCTTCATTAACTCCTCCATTACCTCATAAATTGCCACTGGAAAATCCTGTCCCTGGAATGTGTTTTCCAAGGCAACTGAATGCCCTAATTAGTGTGAATCTTTACCAGTATCCCTTTATGTGTGCATGAGGGGGATGATGATTACTTTAAGATCACCTCTGTTAAATGTAAAACTGTTTTAAAAAAGCAAAGTTATGAAAAAATGCACATGTGAAGTTCATTGTTTGATTTCAGGTTTTATTTGTATCTTTTTCAAAAGACACAAATATAACAAATCAGAAAAACTGCATGATGTACCTGCACATGGACTTACATTTGTTCCTAAAAATAGATTTTTTAGCCATGTCTTTACTGTTTTTAAACATTTATTTGCATAAAATTTGGTTGGTATCTTTATGCACCTCCCCATATGACCACATAAGTGATCACTGTTAATCCACCGGAAATGTTTTTTTTGGGGGGTCCAACAGAATCCTGCCCCATGGCTGCTATTAGTCACACAAATGGTGGAATTCATATAAAACTAATGTAAATATGCATAAAACTGATGTGAAAAACACCATATAAAACTGCACAAAAAATTAACTGTGCATATCCACAATCTTTTTTTTTTGTTAATTTAAATAATTAAAATTTCTTAATTAAGTCACATAGCAAAGAAAAATCCTTGGGGCAAACTGTAACTAGCCAGAAAGTTTCAGGTTTCAGCTGTAAGCAGTTTTTTGTGTTGTCAGTGAGTAAAAACAAGGTCTTGAGAACTACATATTTTCTTGTATTATCATCTTTATCCCCCGCCACATGCTCTAGTGTCCCCCACTCCTTCAGGCTCCTCAATGCTACCACAACTTACTGACCATCCTCCTGGACCTCCCTCCCTCCTATCCCCACATTGCAGCTGACTCCTTCAGGGTATCCTGGTGTATCCCTTAACTGGGCAGGTCCCTCTCCTCTGAGGGGGAAGGCACCAGGGGGAGCATACCCAGTGCATGATCCAGTAGGCCCCTTGAAAGTGCTGCTGAGGTGGAGGAGATCCCTTGGAGGTTCCGGCAGTGTCATGGAGTTTGGGAGCCATCATCTAGTGGACACCAGAGACATTTTTCCATTTTTTTCTTGTGTTCCCCTGCGCCATTCGTGTAGTGCCTCCCAGTCTCCATTGGGAGCCACTGCCGAGCGAGGCAGCCCAATCCCCCACCCCCAAAGAGGAGAGCAGTCCTTCAGACACTCAGATGCTCTTCACCCCCTGCTGCCCCCCAGTGCCCGAGTCCGTTCCCGAACCTGGATCGAAAGCGTGGGTCCAGGTAAAGCACAAGTGCCTCAACCCTCTATACCACTGGGCCAGCGAGAACTATATTTTTTACATATCTCTTGCATCTTTTCCATTCCCCATCCTCACTCATCTGCTGGCCACGCAGCTTTATCCTACCCCCTCCCCTCCCTCTGGGACCTGATTCCCTCCCCCTCTGCCTCTCCTCTCACTCTCTGCCTTTAGATACCAACTAAGACAACTCCTCGCACCTTCCTGTTCCTTAAAATTCCCTTCCTAATCTCATATCCTCTTCATTGATCATCTCCTGTCAGCACCTTTTATTTGAAGCCGTTTAGCACAGTCCCTGCCCCAATATGCACTGTGCACTTTGCTTCTCATATGTCATATCATTGCTGTATTTATGCTGCTGTTTTATGTTGCTACTACATTTGGTGCTACCATTGCATTTTCTTATGCCTATATCCATATTTTTGATATGTAATTTGTATTCATATTTTGCTGTGTAAGTTGTTCCTTCTTATTTCCCTTCCCCTGTGTCACACCTGGAAAGAAGACTTGGCTCAGTGTGCCTTTCCCAGTTACCAATTTTTAAATAAATAAAATAATACACTGTATTAACCTTCTAGAGCCTTCAAACTGCCCCAAATGCAGAGCCAGATTAAGGGGGGGACAAATGGGGCAAATGCCCCAGGCCCCCCACCATAGACTGGCCCCCCAGTAGTCAGAAGCGAGATGCACTTTTAGTAGGTGGACTGGTGATTTGTAAATCATGCCACCTCCCCCTCACCACAGCGCGAGTTAAGCACAAGTCAACCTCCCCCCATAGGCCCCTGGCAGCTTGCTCCCTTAAAAATGCTGTGAAAGCAGTGTGACTTTGGAAGAAGCACGTTTGTTAAATAAAATGAAAAAAAACAAACAAGCCCCCTGCCACAGATAGGCCTCCCGGCAAGCCTACATTGCAGATTTCTCTCATTCCCCCTTCCCTCAGGTAGTACAGTACTGGTAAGGATTTGTAATAAATCATGCCTCCCCCCCCCCGGCATGAGTCAAGCATGAATCAACCCCCCCCCCCGGAGCTTGCTCCATAAAACAAAACAAACAAAAATGTCTTTGGGAGAGGCTTTCTTTAATTAAAAGAAAACAAAAAACAAAGCCCCCGGACCCTCCTGCTACAGATAGGCCCCGGCAAGCCAACATTGCAGAAGATTTCTCTCGTTCCCCCCCCACCTTCCTCCTCCATTATTTGCAGCCTGCAGCTAGGATCGGGTGACTTGCTAGAAAAACAAACTGGCACTGTGTGGCACAAGAAGTGAAGAAGGCTAACTATGCAAGCACCGTGATCTACCTCCTTAGGATACTGACAGGTTTTCCATTTTGTTGAGTCTGGGACTGGACCTGGACTGGTACAAGTTGCGACCAGACCTGGGCTGCTACTGCATAATACGAGGAGCGGTGCCAGGACCAGGAGCTTTGCATACAATCCATCTGGGCAGCATTTTTTAAACCACTCTTTTTTGGTGGTTTTGAGGCTCAGCATGCACTTTGCCAGCGGCAGCACCTGCACTCGCTATCTGTGCGCCATGGCCACTCTTATCGCTAGCAGCATGATTAATCGATGCACTGTCCTAAACTGCCTGCTGCTGCTAAACTACGGAGTTTCAAAGGGAGCGCCAAGCAACAGCAGACAGCTTAAGTTCAGTAAGTGGCTTAGAAAGTTGATATCTGTATTTTATTTTTATGCTGAGATAATTGATCTGAGCTTGTTCAAAGAAGAGATAAAGGGACGTGTGTATGTGTGTGTGTGTGTGTGTATGTGTGTGTGTGTACATGCATGGATCCTCTAACTCTGAAATAAATGGAATTAATCATTCCTTTGATATCCCATGAGCAGAGAAAGGTATGACATCAGTCTGTTTATTTGGAGTCATAGCATTTGTACATTGAACTGCACACCTGTACAATGGGTACATACAGTAACTTACTGTTGTTTGGAGTAGGATGCATACCTCTTAGTAAAGCACTGTTTATTTTTGTTTAATTTATTTCCTTAAAATAAACTTGTGATTAAAGAGGTTACTTAAAGATTACGTTGCTTTTCTGAACAGGGTCTAGAGGAGAGCGACTTCAATAAAAGCCCCAAAACTCACCACAGAGCATCTAGACCCCCAGAGCATCTGGAGCCTGGCGGCCTTCATGTCTTGTACAGTACAATAAATATAACATTATAGACTATGACAACATGACAGGGTGTTGTACTTCATTACTTTTTTTCTCCTGTGAATAATGGGGGTAGTCTCCCCATACGGTGGTTGTTATAGTTAATAAACAATGTGCTCAGTAAATGCTGCGCAAAGTAAAACATTTTGGTATGAAAAGTTGGGCATTTTATATGGCCACCCAAGTTGTGAGTGTCCCAGGCCCCCCCTAAGGCTTGATCTGGCCCTGCCCAAATGACCATAACAAATGTACTGGATCCGGAGATCCTGTGACTGACAGTGAGCATGTCCCATTTCATGTTATTCTGTCTGCAGAGGGCTATGGTTTTAAGACACAAAACAGGGTTTAACATACAAATGCTTTCCCTACCCTAACTATAGTGGTGCTACTGCACCCCCTGTAATTTGTGATGGAGTCAGTCAGGATGCAATACACTTAAAACAGTTTCTGCCAGTAACATACTGCAGAATACTGCAGGAACACAATGTAATCCAGTGGTAATTAATCCAATCTGTCATGCAGGAAAGTGTGACTTGCTTATCACAGAGTATTGAGTCCCAGCTGACTCCACTGTGTATTACTGCAGAAAGCTACATCAATGCATTTATTAAGGTTTGAAAAATGCAACGCACACAAAGTAAGGAAATGGAAGATTGGGATTCAAAATCTCAAGAGTCTTGGCAAATTAGTGGTGTAGAATTCCTCAGAACCTTAATGCTCACCACCCCCTCCCCCAGCCTCTAGTCTCATGACCGAACAAGGTACAAGTCTGGAATTATGCCCCATAGCTCTGCTGCTTGAAGCTACAGGTCTGGAGCCATGCTCCAGAACTCTGCAGCTCCATATAGGACCCACAGAATCAGTAATGCCTTTTTTGAATTTTTTCTTTCCTTGCAGGTAGAGGAGTATGTCAAGGAGTATTGTGAAATAACACCTATGGAAATTGAGGATTTGTGATGAGGGATCCCAATATGGGTACAATTGGTGGAAGGAGAAAGGTGGCATGGGTGGGTAAGGGTGGGAATTGTTTTCAATAGGTCAAGGCAGGGTGGGTATATCATCAGCAGGATTGGGCACCTGCCTTTGGTTCTGCATTAAACAGCTGGGTTGGGGGAACTGCAGTGGTGAGATTGGGCACCTGCCACCCGTAATATTTTATTCAACATCTGGGTTGGGGGTTTGAGGTTTACTGGTGATGGGACTGCACATCATGTTGTCAGTTTTAAATTAAACAGCTAGGTCAGGGGGATATCAGTTGTGAGATTAGAAATCTGACACTGTTTTTTCATGACACAACTGAATCAGCTGTGGTGGGGACACCAGTGGTTGTACTGGTCACCCACTTCCAGTAAAGTAGCATGGTTTTGCCTGGTTACATGTCATCGTACAGTCATGTAACCAGGTATGCTCAGTATGCAAACTGAAACATGAGCAACAAAACCTGAAACAGGTTTTGTGACTTGCTCCAGAAAACTAATTTTAAGAAAATTAAGTGTTTGGAAAGCTAAAAAATTAAACTGTAACATCCTTTCCCATCACACAGTTGATAACAAATGTTTCAGAGAGAACTTGCCATAGATTTATCTTGTTTAAATGCACAAAAGTTTTTCTTTTTTAACTAGTTTTGCAACTGCTAATGATCATGTAACCAGTAAAATTATGTCAAGTCACCTGTTTTCAGGTACTGAAACTGACAGTGTCAGTTTCACAAAAATAAATCTGCTATCCTTAGAATGTTAATTTTTTATGGCTGTGGGCAGAGGCTACAGCCATATCACATTAGCTTGAAAAGGGGTTTCCATGGAACACTTTTGTTTAGTAATTTTCAGTTCATCCTTCCACAACACTGCAAATCCCTTTGGCAGTTAAAACATACTCCCTTCTCTCTGTTTAGAATGATGGACACAGAACTCAAAGCTGCTTATCTTTGAGAGCAAATGTGCACACCTTCCAAACAAATGTAAATATCTTTACAACTATTTAAGGTGTGCAAAAACAACCAGCATGAAAGTTATTTAGGGCAAAAAGACCTTTCACATGAGGGTAGTCACTCATCTGAATTCTTTATATTTTTTAAAATATGGTCTTTCAAACAATCTCATTTTTTTCTCTCTGAGTGAACACTGTAGGAGTCATGCCAAACACATGTAAATATCTCAGAAAGTACATAAGTTAACAATATACAAGCAACATGAAAGTTATTCAGGATAAAATCACCTTTCAAATAAGGGTAGTCACTAATCTGAATTCATTAGATTTTTTTAAATATCGCTATCCAAAAGGTGAAAATTGTGAAGAAAAATGGAAATGCAGGTAATCAGATGACCATAGTTTAAAAAATATAATTAGTGCAGATTAATGAATAGGCTCATTTGAAAGTTATTTTGCCCTGCACAACTTTGATATTGATGAGTTATGAGTAACTCCTATACTTTGAGAGATATTTACATTTGTTCGGGATAACTGCTAGTGAATTTCTGACAGCCTGATTTCTGAAACCTGTGTGCTACCAGAACATATTGTTTCTATTTTGTCAAGCCTAATTTAACAGCAGATGTTAAAGTTATCCTAGCAATGTAGAGCATGTCAATATAATTCTTTAGTTCTTAATATGAACAAAAAAAGCACTTCAAACAAAATGATCTGCTTATTGGGGGCACATTAGATCTTTTCAGGATGGGATCATGTTAAATCCTTTCAGGAAAAAGCAGCAGATTAATTTTAGTAATTATTAGCCAGCAATATCTATATGAGACTCTGTCACTCACCAGATAGGGGGAAGAAGGAAGACATAGAAGGGAATAATGCTCTCACACATACACACACACATAAAGAAAACTTGGCTGTCTGTAAACTTTTAGAAGCAAATGGTTTGATATCTTTTAAGCATCTATGCTGTACCACTTCTTTTTTCATTTATTATGTCCTCTTTGGCAACTTCTACTATTAAAATGCATTAACTATATAGTTTACTAAATTGTTACCTTGGAATAACTCTTGAATGACTCCTAAATAAGTTTTAAGCCATTCCCTTTATGGGAGGTCAAGACCTGTGCAAAAGGTCGAGTGTTATTTTTTCATGTTTTTTTTACAAATTTCCAAAGTAAAAGTTTGGAAAAATAGAAACTATGTTCAACTAATCTCTCTACATTTTCAACTCATATCCGGTCCTGTGTAGTACAGTATGGTCTGCAGGCCCATTAGTCCTGTGGACCAATAGGCATACAGATCATACTGTATGCCATCATTCAGCGGGCAGCCAGGCAGTATGCGGGTGGGGTGCTGCTGCCCGCTGAAGATGGGGGGGTTACCGGGTGGCTGGGGGTCCCTCTGAGGAGGGTGGGAGGGGGTATCACTGGACCACCAGACTACATTCTGCATTTACAACAGCCCATGACTGGGCAGCAGGGGGACTGCTAGACCACCAGGTAATGATTTTTTTATTACTGATGCCCATGATTGCGCAGTGGGTGGACCAATAGACCATCAGGTAATTATTTTTTTATTACTGATGCCCATGATCGGGCAGTGGGGGACCACTAGATCACCATGTAATGTTGTTTTATTACTGATGCCCATGATGGGGCACCGCTAGACCACCAGGGGTTCGTCATTTATTTTCAGACGCCCATGATTGGGCATTCAGGGTGGGAGAGGGTCCACTAGACCACCAGATTTCTATTTCCACACACTACAGCCCACGATTGGGCAGCAGATGGAACTGCTAGACCACCAGGTTACAGTATATTTCTACTACTGCCCGCGATCGGGAACATGGGACTGGGGAGCTACGGTAGCCCACCAGGGAGCCAACCCCCGATGACAGCTGTCTGACAGGGTGCCAGGTGCATTTCACCAGGATGCCCAGTGCAACACATACAAATGGGGCTATAATGACATGCAAATGGCCCCATTTGTGCCTTGCATAGATTATGGCTGAATATCACGGGTGATGCACCTAGCACAACTGCACTTGCACTGGTGCATCCCCATGCTCCCTCTCTGTGGCTTGCACTGGTGCAGTGCCACTGTGCCATGCACAGTATGTGCGCTGACCATGCCATACTGAATGGTGCTGAGCCATGGTGCATCACTGTTGAATATCGCCTGGTCCTGGCCCTGGCACAGCCCAGTTGTTCTGTACCCAGGAATTTCCAGCCCATTGTGTCTCAGCAGTCTTCATAGTGGCTGGAGCTAGCTGCAACACAATGTGCATGCATGGAGCCATTGATGGCTAGGCTCAAAAGAGACATCACCAACAGAGAGAGCGGGAGAAGCCTGGTAAGACAGACTAGTGAGCATGCTGCTGTGCTGTGTCTTCTGCACAGTGCCAAGCAAGTTGTGGTGCCCTGTTCACTGTCATGGTGGTAGAGAAGGATTATGTGCTGCTCTTCTCTAGCCTCAGTTGAACTGCGAAAGAACCTGAAGTATGGTCTACCAGAGAAAGAACAGACCCATCTGGGGCTGAGCTGTAAGTAACGCACAGCACATCTTTTTGACTGTGCTGGACACTGGCTGGACTGGTGGTGTGGTCCAAAGAGAAGACAGGAGAGGTTGAGGAAAAATATGCCCTGGTCTAGTGGTCTGTAGTCCTGTCTTGGGAGGAGACCGACTGTTAAGGTAAACCAACAGAAGGGTACTCAGCAGAAAAGTGGTGAGTAGAGAAAAGAATAAAGATTGATTGGGGGGGGACTTCTCTTTATTCAGAAAGGTGGTGAGGGGCATTGCAAACATCTCCCAGGACAACCCACTCATTACATCTCAACCTTATCAATGTTCTGCCCAACTTGGAGCTTATCATGTGGAGTGGGATTAGGTGTGGAAAGGCAGATGCCTGATTGACATCTTTGTCTCTGGCTGTTGCAAAGTGCTCCCATGTGCAAATGTGGAATGGGGTTAGGAGTACTCTATATGTGCAGAGGTGGGATGGTGGTAGAGGAGGAGTGATGCAAATGTGTGGAGGTGTCCCCATGTGTAGGAGTGGGATGGATGGGGAGCAATGCTCCCCATGTAGGGGCAGTGGAATGAAGGGGTGGATTGCTCCCCATGTACAGAGCTGATATGAAGTGGGAGGAAAGCTCCCCATGTGTGGAGGTTGAAGGGAGGAGGAGTGCTCCCTATGTGCAGGTGGTGGGATGCAGTGGGAGAAGTGCTCTCTATGTGGGGGAGGTGAAATGTAGTGGGAGAAGCACTACAGGGGTCAGAGGATGAGTGCTTACAATGTATGGAGGTGGAGCAATGATACCTATGTGTGGAGATGGAATGGAGGGAAAAGTGCTTTCCATGTTCAAGTTCAAGTTTATTGTGAAGGGATAAAATCCACTGAGCAAGCTCATTTGCAAGGAGGTCCCTTGTACAAGCAATGCTCAAGACAATACATGGTATGAGATACAAAAATTAAGGACACGTAATATAAATTAAAATAAAGCAATTTTCTTTACAATAGTATATACAATGTGTACAATGTTGCATTCATCAAGGATTTAGACCAGATATGATTGCATAAGACACTATGTCCACCATGTGGAAGAAGGTTGGAGAAGGAGAATTGCTCCCAATATGCAAAAGAGGCATGGAGGGGGAGGAGTGCTCTCTAAGTGCAAACATGTAATGGAGGGGGAGGAGTGCTCCCCATCTGTGGAGGAGGAGGGCCAGTCACTTAATGGCCACTATCCTAGACCCCACTCCATCCTGTGTGTGAAACTTTTTGGAATCGGCACAGTTTATGATGGGGCAGATGTGCAATCCACATCTCTTCTCTGGCAGCTGTAATGTATTGGGTTGATAGGTGGGGGTGCAAGAGTGGGCACCAGTCACTCAAGAGCAGCCACTGTATCCTACCTCCCCACCCACCCAGCAGAGTGGGAATGCTTATAAAGGGGCAGATACAAAATCCACATTTTTATATCTCAGTACTTCAGAGTGCTCTCCATGGGTAGAGCCCATTAGGTGGGACAACCTCTGGCTGAAGCAGAATGTTCTGCAACTGTAGAGGTGTGGCATAGGGAGAGGCAGTGCCCGTCACCTAAAGCCCACTCCAACCTCCATACTAGCTCTGGTGGAGCAGGGACAGGTATAAAGAGGCTGATATGCAACATGTATCTCTGTCCCTGGCTGCTACACTTGTGTGTAAGTGTGATGGGGAGATGGGGCATCATTCTCCCAGAGCCACCTGCCTGGAGTCCACCCCTGGCTCTGTCTTGGCTCTCCTTTTGTGCAGTGGTGGAATAGATGTACCAAGTTTGTTTTACACTATGTCTGTCCTGGTCTCTCTCTCTCTCTCTCCATCGTCTTCTCCCCCATGGTGAAAGGAAAACTGCAGCACTGCTCTCACTCCCAGTAATGGCACTCTTGCTGCCATATTCTATGCCTCTCTATATGTGCTGTTTACTTCCACTGAGCTTCAGAAAGACAAATGGTGAGCCATACTGACAGCAAGGTGTCGGAAGAATGAGCAGAAATGAAATGGATGTCAACCAAGCTCAGGTGCACACTGTACTCTACTTCTTGGATTGGTGGTGGTGGGGGAGGGGATGTGACTCCATCTCTGACCAGAAAAGATTGGACCTGCACATATATGCTGCACTGGAAGCAGCTCCCGCTGTTGCTGTGTCTCTCAGTGTGGGGGGAGGGAGTAGACACTGCT
Organism: Neoceratodus forsteri; assembly: GCA_016271365.2. Lineage (NCBI taxonomy): Eukaryota > Metazoa > Chordata > Ceratodontiformes > Ceratodontidae > Neoceratodus > Neoceratodus forsteri. Next base: position 31,290,071 of record CM057459.1, read on the forward strand.
AGGGGACAGGCCAACCATTTAAATGATTGTTTGTTCAGGTGCAGATCTGGGAGCCACTGGTCATTATGGTTATGGTAACTACATTGCACTGCCCCCAATTTCACACTGACAAGGTGGTGCTGCAATAGTGACAGCCTGTCACCTGGTGATCACTCTCATTCCACTTACTCACCACATCTCAACATGTTGCTGTCACTGGGGACTCTCTCTCTTTGCTCTGTCCCCGACACTGGTGCCACTCGCCACCTCTTTCGATCCTGCACTCTTTTGGGGGATGCTGCTGCCTCTACTTCTCAGTGTCTGTCCATGCAGCCTGTGTCTCTCTCTCTCTCCCTGCCATCCAAGTTTAAGCTACAGCTCTGCAGGCAATGCTGCCTCACTTCTCAGCACTTTTGCTCCTTGTATTGTGCAGTGGGGTGGGGCGCACACTAAGGCAGCATGAACACTAGCAGGTCAATGGGGTTGGTCACTGGATACCATCACAGAAAGAAATGCTCAGGCTGGGTATTGTGGCACACATGAAGCACTGGAGAGAGAGGAGCTCAGGGACAAGAAAACATTGTCATTCACACAGAGACACAAACAAGTTCAATACGGATATCCATCTGGGGAAGGATAAATAATATTTATTTGTTCTTTACTGCTAGGACTGTTTACTGCTTATGGCACAGAGAGTGGGGGATGCAGTGTATGGCTGGGTATCCAGACATCTGCAGGATGGGTGGGGAGGCAAGCAAAAAGATCAGTAAGGGCATGGATGAAAGGAATGAAGCGTTCTCAGTCAAGCACTTTATTTTTTTTCAACTAGAGAATGGATTCCAGCTGTGAAACTGTGACTAGTGTCACAGTCTGGTTGCATGCTCATTGGTCTGTCAGGGATGAGTCCACTGTAGATTACCGTGCATTGGACTCATCCCTGACACACCTCTGAAATGTCGTTCTACTACAAGATGCTTCTTGCACAATGCAAGGAAACATACAAAACTATAAAGAATTTAGATTACTGACTACCCTCGTTTGAAAGGCATTTTTGTCCTGAACACAAAAATGTAAAATAATGCACTTGGGGTATAGAAATCCAGGGGCAGAATACATAAGGGTGGAGTGGTATTGACAACATTAAGAAAGCACACATAAAAAAAAAAGAGCTTTTACATACAGTTGATTACTGTTTAACAATCTTTGCATCAGTGGCTGCCAATGTACATCTGATGCAAACCTTTAATGACATTCCTCACTTGAAGCAAAAATGGTGGGGGGGCAGAACTGACTCCTTGTTTTTGTGTTAAAGGCGTCAGTTTCTTTACAGCAAAAACAAGGAAAAGCAACATTTCTAAAATGGGTAGACCAACATGGGGACCACTTTTTTCCAGAGCATGCCACCACCGGCAGCTACCACTTCAAGACTGCTACTACCCTGCCTAATACAATCAGGGGAAAACCAGAAGTAGTCTGCCAGCACTGAGATCAATATGGTTAAGGCACATTTGCTAGAAAGTAATGCTTAGAAAAGAATGAGAAAGTGACTGTGATGACGAGCAAGTCCCAGACCAGATCTCTTGTTTAATAGACTCCTCCTGAGTCTGATTTGTACGACTGCATGGGCCAAGTTCCATGGATGTTATGCCACCATCCTTCTATAACAGCACTGTGGCTGCACGTAACCGGATAGCTGTCTGATGTGCTGCCACAGAGCTGTGACACAGTTTCCAGTGATTCTACTTCTTATTACTTATGGCTGACTGCGGTACAGCGAAAGCACTGCATATTTTTTTCCACACTCATGCCACTCCTAACAGTTCTCCACAGCACTGACCAGAGTTTGTTTTGTACTGTGAATGCACCAACACAGAATGACTATTTGTTAATCATTCATAAACGACACCTCCTGGAGAAAAACAATGTAAAAATAGATCATCCTTTGGCCAAACTCTAACAAACCTAATGCTTCACATTTCAAATCTCAACTGTTCTGGGGCTATCTTTGAGCCACATAAAAGTCTTAATTGTTACAGTACATGTTTATGTATTTTGAATCCTCTAGAACTTTTATACCACTAAACTAGTCATTACCAAAGTTACTGGATCCCACGATCCTGGCATATACTCTACACATGAATCACTACAGCAAATCAGTCCATGGATGGCTGAGTTATTAATGTGATAGTTTTGGGTTTGCCATAAAACTACCTACTCAACCCTAATATACTGCTTCTGCTGCACCAGTATAATATACCACTAATGTACACAACCTCCTTAAAATTTACAGTGGGATGCTTAGCATACATTAATGAAAGCAAAAACATTAACAAAAGTCTTAACTTTGAAAAAAGAGTTACTTTACTAAAATAATGTTTTCACATGCATTAAATACTTTAAATACTGCACTAGAAACAGAAAGACATTTGAATTGCAAGGGACCGAATACATTTCCTGTTGCACCACTTCTGTTATCATACTTCAGTCCATTTTAAGGATCTCAAAATAACAGCACAAATTTCAACAATATATGCACTTTATTTAAACATTTTCATTACATTGCTGAAAAAAGTTTACAAATATTTGAAGTGAGCTACATGCATCTTTTCTCAGTAATTTGCTTTATTAAATCAAATGTTCCACATTATGCAATTTAGAATGCTAAAATTTGAAAATACTATCTATACTGGTTGGTTCTGCTTTTTTGGGGAGAGACACAGATGAGGCACGGTGAGTCCTGAGTAGGATGTGACGTGTCTTTGCTCTGTTCTTGAGCTTTGTAGACTGTGAGAGGTCTTTTGGCAGCATGTATTGTTGCAGCAGAGCCGGTCTTTGTTTTCATGGTGATTTGCATACACAGTATACTGTATCATACTGTATCCTATGATGTGTTGCATTATATAGGTACTGTAAATATGATTTTGTATTTCTTTGAATCCTGAATTGTTGCCAATGCCCTTTTTGTGTAACTCTTGCCTTAATGCTTTTGTGCTGAGGTTCTTTGTCTTTTTCATTTACTCTTTTGGACCCACTATGATCCAAATCCATAAGACCACATAAGGGCAGGTTTATATTCTCCAAGGGTAAGATACTGTACAGATGAGGCACTCTGATGTGCCCTGAATTGGACAAAACACTTGTTTGTGCCTTTTGTTTTCAGCCATTGCACATTGTGTGAAAAGTCCTTTGGCACTATGCATGCCTGCTTAAAGCAGAATCATCCTGTCTTTTCATGGATATTTGCATCTACATCCCATGATGCTTTGCATTATGTGGGTATGTGTTATTTTGTATTTCTTTGAAATCTGGCTTTGTTGCTACTGTCCTTTCTGGGCAATCCTTGTCTCAGTGCTTTTGTGCTGAAGTTCGTTGTCATTTTAGCTTGCTTTCTTACATTGGACCCATCATGACCCAAATCCTTAAGGCCACATAAAGGCTGGTTCATTTTCCTCTAGGATGAGATGCAGATGAGGCACACAGAAACATACACAATGATGACAGAAAAAGACCAACAATCTATCTAGTCTGCCCAGAGTTCCTCATCTGTCCCAGAACCTATTGTCCTTATGGACTTTTATACCTCACGATCCACCCAACTGCTCCTCTCCCTGCTGCTACCAACCTGAGCAACAACCAAACTCTTCACACTCTCCCAGCCATGCTTGAAACCATTTATGGTCCTGGCACCCACCACCTCCACTGGCACACTGTTCCATGACTCCACCACCTCTTCCATAAAATAGTACTTTTTCACATCCTTCTTAAACCTTCCCACAGCCAGTCTCCACTGATGACTTCAGGTTCAAGCCTCTGTACTCCTGCTAAATAGTTTTCTGTGGTTCACCTTGTTTATTCCCTTTAGGAACTTGAAGATCTCTATCATATCCCCCCTCTCTTGCCTGGTCTCCAGTGAAAAGATGTTGAGTGCCTTGAGATGGCCTTTGTAAAATCTGCCCTTCTGGCCCTGAATCATCTAGATCACCCTGTGTTGCTCTGTCTCTCACCTGTCTTTGCCCTTCCTTAAGTGAGGATGCCAGAACTGCACACAGTATTCGAGGTGCAGCCTCACCACTGATCTATGCAGAAGTGGTAGTGCCTCCTTTCATTTTTGCTGGCAGTACCCCTTTCAATACACCCCAGCATCCTATTAGACTTCTTAAAGGTCTTGTTAGACTGGCATGATTGTTTGAGGGAGTCAGTAATGACGATCCCCAGATCTTTTTCCTCTGTTGTAGTGCTCAGTTTCACTCCTCCCATCCAGAACTCTGTCCTGTTTTTTCTCCTGTATGCATAACCTTGCATTTGTTGGCAATGCATTTCAAATGCCAAATCATGGACCACATCTCTCGCTTTTGTACGTCCCTCTGCATCTCCCTGACAACTTTGTTGCTATCTAACTTACCATAAAGCTTTGTGTCATCTGTGAAGAGATGCAACATGCCCCAGATGCCCTCTCCAGTGTCACTGATGAACATGTTGATGAGGACAGGACCCAGAACAGATCCCTGCAGCACCCACTCATGACTTCACTCTCTTCTGATTTGAGCCCATTTACCACCACTCTCTTCTGTCTCTCTTTCAACCAGTTTCTTACCCATCTATATTCCTAACCACACCCAGGTCCTCCAGCTTCTTCAGCAACTGTGCGTGTGGCACCAATTTGAAAGCCTTGCTGAAATCAAAGCAGAGTAAATCCACAGCATGGTGCTTGCCTACTACCTTTTTTACCCAGTCAAAGAAAACTATCAGGTTGATCTAAAAAGATCTCGCTGCCGAAAAACCCATGCCTTTTACTGTCATGTAGACCATTTCTCTTTATGTAGTCCACAAGGTACTCTTTGATCAGTGAATCCATCAGCTTACCTACAGCAGAGGTAAGGCTGACAGGTCTGTCATTTCTGGGTTGCTCCTTACCCCTCCCCTTGGGTAATGGGACTAAGTCTGCTATTCTCCAGTCTTTCAGAAAGACCACTGTAAGAACTGATCTCCTGAATAGCCCAACTAGGGTTCAGCCAGTTCCACAGTCAATTCCTTGAGTACCCTTGAGTGCATCCCATCTGGCCTTTGGACTTTATTTACCTTTAGGACTTTAATCCCCTTCTGGACACTTTCTTTGGAAAATACTTGCTAACTTATTTCTGAAACACTCCTGACAGTTTCCTTTATGCCACTTTCTGGTGCAGACCACTGTCTTTCCTTGTGAAGACACAGCAGAAGTAATCATCAAGGAAGGTTGTTTTTTGTTCATCTTCCTTTAGTACCCTCTCCCCTCTTGTAGCCTAAGGCATCCAGAGTCCTGAATAGGACAAAACATTTGTTTATCTCTTGTGTTCTCAGCATTTGCAGATTGACAGATTGTGTGAGAGGCCATTTGGGACCATGCATTCCTGCTTAAAGCAGAACCAGCCTAATTTTTCATGGTGATTTGCAATATATCCTATTATGTTTTGCATTATGTGGGTGTCTGTGATTTTATATTTCTTTGAAATCTGGCTTTGTTGCCAATGTCCTTTTTGGGTAACCCTTGCCTCAGTGCTTTTGTGCCATGGTTCTTTGTCTTTTTAGCTCATTTTCTTAATTTGGATGTACAATGGCCCTAATCCATAAAACAGCATAAGGGTTAGTTCATTTTCCCCTGGAGTGAGATACAGATGAGGTACACTAAGTCCTGAGTAGGTTGAAATACGTGTCTGTGTCTTCAGTTCTCCCCCATTGCAGGTTGTGTGAAAGGGCCTTTGGCACCACCTATTCCTGCTTCAAGTAGAAATGGCCTACATTTTCATGGTGATTCACAAACTGTATATACAGTATATATCCCACAATGCTTTGAATGATGTGGGTATGTTAGTCTTGTATGTGACTTTATTTGACTCCAGGTCATGCCTGAAAATGGCATTTGATATCTCAGTGTACCAACCTGCAATTTACAAATAAATGAAGCAAAAAAGAAAATAAAGATACAGCTATACACACAGATAAGCTCTACAGAATGAAGTGCAGTGTCACAGGTTTACTGCATGACAACAGGCATTAACTCCCATTGAAACTGCATTATATATATATATTAAAAATAGGGGCATGGTTGCGCCCCTATAGTTAGGGTTGAGTTAGCAGTTTAATGTTAACCCCCACATTTTGCATGTTAATAACTTTGTAACCAATGAACAGATTGGCACAAAATTCAGAATTTACATTCTTGGATGATAGATCTCTTGATATGCCATGTTGTGTTTTGATCAGATTTGTGGTTTTCATGCAGTGAATCACCAAAAACATAATTCTTTGCTTTTTTGTCCATTTTTGCTGATTTTTGCCTATCACACTGCAGCCACACCATTTAGAATTTTGGTCTGTAAATTTCAGAGTAGAAAGAGGATTCCCTAAAGAACAATCCAGCATTAGTTTGGTGAAAAAATAATAATTTGTTCCAAGGTTATTTAATTTTGAATTTTCAGGTTCTGAGCATGCTCAGTTCAGTCGTTGGACTATATATATGTTTTGCGAAAGAAGATTTCCCTTGAAATCAAGGATTTTGTTACCTCACACATGGGGATTTATAAAATCCCCATTCATGATGAAAAATTCCCTTTTCACGAGCCGCTATATTGTTTTTATTTTTTCAGAGAAACAAAATGTTGTAAGTTGCCCCACAGATGTGTTGTGTGGTAATTGAAGCATGGGTTTTTTTTCAGGATGATGCCTTCTACAAGCCCATTGCTTTGGTTTACTTCATTTTTGTGAAAAAATGGCTGTTTTTAATTTTAAAAATCCTTGTTCATCACTCGCTTCCGATTCTTGTTTGCAAGGTGACATAATCCTTGTTCACGAGCCAATCCTTGTTCTCAAGCCATCAAAATCCTTGATCACAATCTCCAGACTAGATGGACCTATCTCACGAACAAGGATTGGCTCATAAACAGGGAATCTGACAGCTCACAAAAGAGGATTATTTTTTATCCTCTTTCCTGAGCTCTCAAAATTCAGTTTTATGAGCTGTCAAAATCCATTTTTGTGAGCTGATTCTTGTTTGTGAGCTGACAAAATCCTTGATTGTGATTTCAGACCAGATAGTCCTATCTCACAAACTAGCACTGGCTCGCAAACAGGGATTTTGTCAGCTTGCAAAAGGGGATCGGCTCGTGAAAGGGGATTTTGACAGCTCACAAAAGGGGATTGGCTTTTTAAATCCTTTTTTCACTAGTTGTCAAAATCCCTTTTCACAAGTCAATCCCTTTTCATGAGCTGTCAAAAGTCTTGTTCATGAGATCAGGACCAGATGGCCAAAATCTCAGGAACAAGGAATTCTCACAAATGGGGATTTTAGCAGCTTGCAAACGGGGATCCTCCTCACAAACAGGGATTTTATGACACATCACAAACAAGGAATTGTAAAACTTTCCCAGTGCACTGTAAATAAACAGTTTGAGTTTTTGGCTTGAAATTTGCAAGGTATAAAGTGGGTGTCCCACAGATGTGAATTATGCTATTTATATGCAAACCTTTTTATTAGTTCTATAGCTATGCCATTATGAAATTGAGATATTTCCCATAGGATAACACTGCTGCGCTCACAGTGCCTTTCGGTGCCTATATCTCAGAAACAATTTGAGATATGGATTTTTTGCTCCAGGCAGCTTAGGTGAACTAAGAATGTGTGGAGGTTTCAAAGTCATAAATACAACTGCAGTGGAATTTTTTTCATAGCTGCTACAGTTATGGAAATATTGGCAAATTGGTGTTACAAGGGTTCCTTTTTAGCCCCATGGGGCTGCTGTAAGACTCCAAAGTTATGTATAAGTGGGAGCATAGGTCCCAGAGGGTCCTCGCTCCCACATGCACATATCATGATGCAAACATGGGCAGCTTGAAGGGAGAACAAGGCCAAAAGGGCCCACACTCCCACCAACACGTACCAGTTACCAACTACATTACACTTTTTCATAAAGAAAGGAAATTCATTGCAAAAAACTTTGTAAATGCATCAGTTAGTGTTGAAGTGACAAAAGTAGGGAAATGAGACATTAGGGTTGACACCCTAACACCCCCATGCCCTACCACTTAGCCCAACCCCCACCCACCACAGACCAACAGGTGATGGGATGTGCATTGGGGTCATCAGGCCTAACTTTCATCCCATTGTCCCATACTATATCATGTGAGCTTTGTTACACATGGAATGGGGTGAGAGTTAGAGCCAATGGCCCCAAGGCATACCCCATCACCTGTTGGTCTGTGTTGGGTGGGGTGGAGTGGTAGGGCATGGGGGGTGTTAGCGTGTCAACCCTAAAGCCTCATTTCCTACTTGAGTCACTCCAATCCTAGCCAATGGATTAATGAAGTTTTTGTAATATATATATATATATATATATATATATATATGTATATATATATATATATACATATATATATATATATATATATATACACACACACACACATATATACATGTATTATAGTGGTGTGGTAGCACCACTATAGTTAGGGTTGAGTAGGCTGTTTTATGTTAAATCCCTTAACTTTGTACTTTAATAGCTTTGCCCCTGTTCAACTGATCTGCACAAATTTTGCATGTGCAGCCTGTGGGGAAAGGTCTCTTGATGTGCAAAGTTTTGTTCTGGCTCGATGTGTGACCCCCAGGCCCTCCTCGCAAATTAGTTATCTCAATGGTGTTGTCCTGGTAAAATAATCTTTTAATCAAGTTGAATTGAATTCCAATACCATATAGTTAAATATATATATTTTCCGTCATTCCCTAACACCCAGAAGGATTGGAATTTTGGTCTGAAATTTTCAAGGTAGAAAGAGCTTGCCCCAGAATAGTACTTTACATTAGCTTGGTGAAATAAAATTCATCTGTTCCAGAACTGTAAGGATTTAACATTTAATTTCTAAGCATGCTCAGTACTGTCTTTTGGATAGCTGTTTCATACAAAAGAAACATTTGGCCATACAAAATAAGATTTTTCTTTTGTGAGGTGGTAATCCTCTTTTGTGAGACAGAAAATTAGTCTTTTGTATGGAAGCCATCTGGTTTATGTTTTTTTAATTATTTCAAAACCTACAAAAGTGAAATAGTGCTGAGACACCAACACATTTATCTTGCTAAATGGGTCCCCAGTAGCTGGATTCTAGAGTTAGTGTTTGGAAAAAGGACCCAGAAATGAGCATTTAAAACATTTACAAAATCTTCTGTTGTGAGATGATTTTTTTTTCTTTTGTGTGGCTCACAAAAGGGGAATAGGGCCATACGAAAGAAGATTAGTTTCATTTGAGAGAAGAAGTTGGACTTAACTTTTCCACATTCTTCTTTTGTATAAACCAATTTTCTTTCATGAAATCATGACAATCTCATGAAAGAAGATTCATTCATAGGAAACAAAAAGTTGAACTTAGTTTTTTTTCACATTCTTCTTTCATATGAACCAATTCTCTTTCATGGGATCATGAAAATCTCACAAAAGAAGATTGATTCATACAAAAGAAAAAGTTGGACTTTTTTTTACATTCTTCTTTGATGAACAAATTCTCTGTGAGAGATCATGAAACTCTCATAAAAGAAGACGGATTCATATGAAAGAAAAAGTTGGACTTCATTTTTTTTCACATTTAAATTTTAACAAGCTACATGTCTGACAATATTTTGAGTTAAGGCACAATCTATATAGCAAAAGAAATGTATCAATGAGCACTACACCCCCGTAATACATAACACCTTGCAATGAAATTCAGGGGTCATATAAAAAACATAACAATTACAAAAAGAAAATTCTCATAGGATAACACTGTAAGTTTAAAAAGCCATAGTGCCATCAATTTTTGAAGTTAAGTTACAATCTACATATTAAAAAAAAGTTCTCAATAAGTACTACAAGACTGACACATAACACCCCCCCCCCAAAAAAAAAATAGGGGCCATGTTAAAATAAAGAAATGAAAAAAAAATAATAATTCCCATAGGATAACATTTCAACTTTAACAAGCTGTAACTCTGGCTGTCTTTGGAGATAACGGACTATATATCAAAAGAATGGTCTCAGTCAGTACTACAAGAATAAGTTCCTACAACATATCAACTGAACGTAGGCATATATAAATATAAACATTAAAAAATCAAGATTTCCATTGGATAACATAACAACTTTAACAAGCCATAAGTCCATGAATATTTGGAGTTAAGAAACAATCTATATATGAAAAAAAGTCTCATTGAGTACTACAAGACTGATACTTAATACCCCTCAAAACATTTATGACCCATACACAAAACATAAAAAAAATCAATTCCCATAGGAGAACACTGCAACTCTAACAATCCATAACTCTGCCAATATTTGGAGTTATGGACAATCTACATCTCCAGTATCTATCTATCTATCTATCTATCTATCTATCTATCTATCTGTCTATCTGTCTATCTGTCTATCTGTCTATCTGTCTATCTGTCTATCTGTCTATCTATCTAAAAACATCTCAATGAGTACTGCAACAGTAACATAATACCCCACATCATAGCTATTACCTGTCCCCATATCCCTGATAGTGTACCAGTTAATGTTCCCCCTTTAGTAACTCATTACCCCTTCATCTGTTCCTTGAGAGGTCAGCAGGTAACTCCCCACTTCCCACTCTCCAGGATTTCTTTTTGTTTGTGCACATCTTTGGGGAGTGGATAAAGGACTTTCCCTGGTCCCATACTTAGCACCTATTTCTCCCTGGTTCTTCTTACACCCCCTATTATACAGGCTCTATAAATCCTCCTCCCTAGCTAGAGGGAGATCAGATGAGAGGATTGTTGGTCAGCAGCTTGTTGAAACCAGCAGCAACCCCATAGGGAGAGATCCAGGCTTCTGGACATCATTACATTACTGCTGGTCTCCTCCTTCTCAAGTTCTTCACTGACTCTGATGAGTGTTCTAGTATATTACTGACACATATATCTAAGAAAATGTTTTTATTCTTTTCTCTATAATCTACTGTTGTGTACAGGTTGCTTAGTAAAGTATTGTGATGTTCAAATAAAACTTTACTAGGTTTACAGTATTGCCTCGGGCAAATCAGTTAGAATATTCCAATGTTTTGCACTGTCCTTATATTCCCCCATTAAGAAAGAATTACGTACAGTGGGTGTCGGGTATGCCCTGTTGTAGGCTTGATCCAGGGGGCCCCTACCCTACTTATACTCTAGCAATTCCTTATCTGCTCACCTTTGGCCACACCTCTATGGAGGTTCAGTCGTATGGCTAGCATACAACACAGCTCAGTATCAAAAGTTCTTCAGTATACATCTTGAAATGTGAGTGACCTTCATTCTCCTGCTAAATGCAAACAGGTGCTGAATCATAAATTGATGGCTAATTCTGACATAGCCTTCCCTCAAGAAGCATACCTGCTCCATGAGGCAGTATAGCACAGTGGTCTAAGGCTCTGAGCTGTGAATCTGGTGACATCCAGCAGACCAGACCTGAGTTTGAATCCCACAGCTTCCACTTGCATACCGTGTGACCCTGAGCAAGCCACTTAACTTCCTAGTGCTCCCAGGTCACACCTGAAAACAAGATCTGGTTTAGTGTGCCTTTCCTGGTTAAACAATTTCCCCTTCCTTCCCTTCCCTTCCATGAGGAGATGCTAAAATACCAGAGAGATTGGGTGGGGTAAGTTGTCATCTCCTCCTTCTGCACAAAGGCAGGGAGGAGTGGCTATTTCACTCCACAAAAAAATTACCAGTATGCATATTGAGCTCCTGTCACTGCAAGGAGTGCAGATGGATCTTGGCAAGGGTTCAAGTATAGGACCAAATCTTCCTATTGGTGAACATATGTGGACCCAACATGACCTCTGCTGAATTCTTCCCAGAGGTAGTGTGACAGATCTCCTCCATGCTCTCCCATAGGGATATGTTGGTGGGTGAGGGGATTTCAATGAGGTCTGGGATCCTTTCATAGACTAATTTAGGTGCTCTCCCTCTGCTATTTCCAGAGCACATCAGGCATTATACCAAATGGCAAGGAAAGTCAGCTAACCAATACCTGTAGATCCCTCAACCCATCAGGTAGTGGCTTCTCTTTCCATTCTCCACCTCACAATAATAGTAGCAGACTGGACTTTTTTCCTCCTCCAAAATCAGGACATGACTATGGTAAAAGAAGTACATATTGGACCGATCATGATCTCAGATCATGCATGCATTCAAATGACATTGGCAGCAGGCAGGATAGCTCTCAGTACACATAGATGGAAGATGGACTGCTTTCTACTAAAAGATCAGAAATTCCTAAAGTGACTAGCAGCAGAGATAGACACATAATTCCTCCTTATCAAAACACCTGACATATCGAACACCACACTATGGGATGCCTTTAAAGTCTACGTCAGAGGCAAGATAATGGCATTCTCATCCCAGGCCACAAAAAACATGTAGTAAGGAGGTAGAAGACCTGAAGAAAAAGACATGGGAAAAACGTTCAACTCATCTCTGGTTGATCCTTCCAAATACCTCTTATTGGACATCCAGCAACTCCAATTCCACTTCAATACACTCACACATGGGGCAGCTCAGAAAGCAGCTCTATGAAAAAAGGATAACTATTGGGAGTTAGGGGAATGAGACAGCTGCTTCATGGCATACAGAACCAAAGCGTTGCAATCCATTTGGCATTTTTAAAGTCTCAGACTATCAGATGGCATTGTTTCCACCAAGCAAAGAGACATCAGTGGGGCCTTCATTAAGGTCTGTTTTGAACTTTATACATCCAAGGTCAACCCCTCACATAGGGACTTGAACTGGTTCTTGGAGAAGATTTGTTTGACCAGCCTCTCAAAGGCACAACAGCAAGGTCTGGAGCAGCCCACTGACCCTCAGGAAGTTGCCTTGGCAATATCTTCTCTTGCCAAAGGGCAGACACTTGGGTTGGATGGTCTGCTGGTACAGTTCTATTCAGCCTTTCAGACACAACTCTGTCATAGGCTTCTCTGCACCTACTTGGCAGCTCTCATCTAGGAAACTCTGCCTCCAAGTATGCTACAGGTCCTTATTGTACTCTTACCCAAGCCATATAAGGATGCCCAGCAAGTCACCACCTGTAGGTGGCTCTCACTATTAAATGTAGATGTAAAAATCCTGGCCAAAGTCTTGGCAATGAGATTCAAGTCTCTTATACCGATGCCAGTGGACAAGCACAAAAAAGGTTTTGTAAAAGGACGCATGGCCATGGGCAACATGAGGCCTTACCTGGAGTGCTGTGTGCAATACTGGAGACCACACATGCGTGAGGACATAAACATGGTGGAGGCTGTCCAGAGAAGGGCAACAAAGATGGTGCATTGTTTGCACCACAAAATTTATGAGGAGAGACTAAGAGACCTCAATATGTACTCACTGGAGGAGAGGAGAGAAAGGGGTGACATGATAGAAACTTTTAAGTATCTCAAGGGCATAAATAAGATGCAGTTGAGAGAGCTTTTCCAATGTAGAAAAGACACCAGAACAAGGGGGGCACAATATGAAATTGGAGGGGGGAGATTAAGAGGTAACGTGAGGACATTTTTCTACATGGAGAGTCTGGTGAATGCTTGGAATAGTCTACCACAAGAGGTGGTAGGGGCAAGCACAGTGGAGGGGTTTAAACATGCCTGGGACAAGCACTGGGGAACCTTGGGTGGGAAGGGAGTGATGAAAAGCCATTGACCATTTAGGGTGAGTGGATGCATACATGTATAGGGCCTATGGGCAGACTGGATGGGCCTAGTGGTCCTTGTCTGCCAACAATTTCTATGTTTCTATGTTTCTATCAGTGCAATTGCTTCGTTATCCTCTCAGCAGGATTCTGTTTTTATGATGTTAGTGGATACGGACAAGGCTTTCAGCTCAGCGGAGTGGGAATACATATATCTAGCCATGGACCAGATGTCCATCGGCCCATTTTTCACATCATTAACCAAACTGTTATATTCTCATCCAGTGGCCAGAATCCTGAAGAATGGAGACATTTATATGCAGTTTCAACTACACCAGGGTACCACACAGGGTTTATGCCTTCCCCCCTGTTATATTTAACTAGCAATGAAATTGTTGTTGTGCAAGATACGTCAATCAGACAACATACAAGGCATCCAAATAGGCACCACACCTCTATAAATACTAAACTGGTGATGGTCTGTGTGCTTTTTTTCATCATTTACATTAAGAACATTGCTAAATATTGCACTGTCACTTTAAGTCCTGGCTTTTTAAACACAGTTGTAGTACAATGATGTTAGCCTTGCAAAAGTGTGTGTCAGCACAAAAACATTTGGTTGTGGAGGGAGGGAGATCCAGAGGCTACTGCTGTTTGTTGTTACATACAATAAAAGTTTATCCTTAGATGCATCATTTTTTAATGGTGCCGTGTCTGAGGAGCCAAGTTTCTTGTAGATGAGTGAGTGCTTTTCTTTGCTGTTGGCCCCAGACCTTGCTGCCTTAACTGCCCATTTGCTTTCCTGACCTGGATTTAGTAGGCTTTATGCCATTGTGGTGCACAGAGCACCACAGATTTATTATGGCCATACTGGGCTACTCTATTTACAGGATAGATAGGGCAGAGATGAGGGGCATGGGGTTGTTTTATATGTGAGGGAGGGAATTAAGGCCATGGAGGTACAGGGGCACCATGAGGAAAAGGAAGGGCTGGAGTTACTGCAGGTCACTCTGGAGACAGGCTCCTGGGCCACTATCCACAACATGATAGTTTATAGTTCCCCGACACATGGAGAGGAGATAGAAATGGCACTTGAGGAAACTATCTACAGAATGTTTAGTAAGAGGGGGTGTTGCTGGTTGTCGACTACAGTCTTCCATATTTGGAGTAGAGCCTTCCAACTACAGCTTGTGCAAGAATCAGGACCATCCTTTTCTTGCTACAAGGGGTTTTCTCATGCAGACAATCAAAGAACACACTAAGGCCAAGGCTGTGATGGACCTGGTGCTTATAAACTGGGACATCATTGTAGACATCACAGTGGGAAGTCCCCTGTGTACCAGTGATCCCCATACAGTGTGGTTTAACATTAAGACAGGAACACAGGCTAACCACATGAGGACAAGGGTCCTGGACTTCAGGTGGGTGAATTTTAAAGAAATGGAGGACTGCCTCAGAAACTGCCTCGGGGGGTGCCAGGGTAGAGTGAGGCACAGTGGGTAAAAATAAAGGAGGGTATAACTTAAGCAACTAACCTCTGCATGAAAGAAGGAAGTAAAAGCAGAAGGAAAAGAGACTTATGGTTCTCTAAGGAAGTGACAAAGGTAGAGAAAGAAAAAAGGGTAGCCCTTGGGAGGTAAAAGGAAACACAGAGGGAGGAGGACTGGGAAGTATACATCATATAGCACAGGGAAGCAGGTAAGGCAGTTAGAGGAGTGAAGGTACAGACAGAGGAAAAAATTGCCAAAAGGTAACTATGGGTAATAAGACTTTCTTCAAATACTTAAGTGAGAAGAGGAAAGCAGGGGAGGGATAGTAAGGAGTAGAAGGGCAGAGGAAATACTGCCCAGAAGAGGACCAAGAAAAAGAAGACATTCTGAACAGGTACTCCTGCACATTCTTCACAGTGGGGGAATGAGAAGCAGCAGTGGCGAAGGGGCAGATAAAAGTCCATTTTCAGAAGAAAGAGTCCAAAAGGGATATGCAGCTCTGAAGATAACAAAGCTATGGGACCTGATGGGATACATGCAATGGTTCTAAAGGAACACAGGGAGGTGCTTGCTGTACCACTGGCAGCCTTGTTCAACAGCTCACTGGAAACAGGCATAGTTACGGAGGACTGGAGTATAGCTGACATGGTACCTCTACATATGAGTGGCAGCAAGGAGGAGGCTAGCAACTATAGGTCAGTCAGTTTTATATCACTGGTGGGGAAATAAATGGAAACCCTATTAAAGGAAATATTGGTTGAGCATCTTGAATTCAATGGGCTGCAAGACCATGGGCAGCATGGATTCACAGGGGGAAAGGTCATGCCAAATGGATCTTTTTTTAAAACTTTATTTATTATAGTTTTCCAGGTTGAAACCCTTACAAATTACATACACAACATACGCTTCAATTCCTTACCCATTGAATCAATACCACTATTATCACTGGCTGAAAAACTCTAAAAAGAATATACAGTACATAGATTGGATTTGTGCTATAATAAGTTACAGTGTCTCAAATAACCCCCTTAAAACATTTCTAACATACATTTGTCATATCTCTCCCCTTCAATCTTCAATTAATTTCCCCACAGAAAAAGAAAGAAACATTCCATTTTATAAGGAGGGTCACTTATGAAAGGAGGGATAATAGGGAGAAGAGTCATGAAAAGGGAAGAGGAACACATGGGAGAGGAAGGGGGTGGAGGCCCCAAACCAGCAACACTGAGTCAATATAACAGTAGATCCTCAGTTCTCCCAATTCTATCTTGTACAAGTCTCAGGTCTATACCCATGCCCAATCTCTTCAGGGAACAAACTCAGGTCTCCTCAACGTCATGTAGAAAACCCACAGCCTCCACAGAATCTCAAAGGCCGGTATTCTCTTGTTAAGCTTAGCAGTCATTGATTCTAATCTATACATCTCCATCATACGGTCTTGCCACATGGATAGAGTAACCTTCCTGGTGGAGAGCCAGTTGCTGGTAATCACTTTCTGTGCCACCAGAAAAGAGATCTTTAAAAACTTAATTGTCAGGGGATTTTGAAGCTCCCTAGGTATTTCTAGAAAGAAGTAGCAGAGGGAGGATACTCCCACATGAGGATCTATGATTTCTCCTAACACTTGAGCCAGAGCCTGCCTGAAGGAGGTCAGCTCTGGGCAATCCCAGAGCACGTGTGCCTAGGATGCAGGTGACACCCCGCAGCTCCTCCAACATGCCGCCGAGGTTTGAATGTGGTACCTGGATTGGATAGCAGGGGATCAGAAAAAGCTGGCAAAGATCTTCCAGGAGAACTCCCGCCAGCTCCCTGAGGAGATACCCCAGTGAACTCTTTCTTGGGTCCAACCCCATAATTCATCTGGGATCAAAACTCCAAGGTCCTTTTCCCAGGCTCTCCTAATATGATCTGTGGAGTCCCCTTTCCAGGATAATAATGCTTGGTATAGTTTAGATATTATATGGGTCTTTATTGGGTCGTTCTCTATTGACTTTTTAAGCAAATAAGCAAATTGTGGAGGAGAAGAGGCCTCCAATCTAGGCTGTGTCATTATCTTGTTTAAATAATTTCTTAGTTTAAAATATCTAAATCTGTCCCTCCAGCTGATCCCAAATTTATTAATTAATGCCTCTAAGGAGAGTATCTTATCCCAATCTAAAAAGTGCCAGATCAGATGTAGGCCCTTTTCCTCCCATCTCTTAAAACCTACATCCCACTTGTTAGGGGGAAAAGAGCTCAGATACGGGACTGAGGTTAATAGAAAACTCCAATCCCTGGCCCTCCTGTCTCCTAGGGACTCATACCATACACCTACTGTAGTGGCTGTAAACGGGTTTTCCACATGGATTATACTTGCATTCCCCTTTTGTCTTAATAGTAAGTCATTTAAATTCTTACATGCTGTGCCTTCATTTAGCTGCAGATCTTTCCATTTGGCTGAATACATTTGGTCCAGCCAGTAAAAGGCAGTGCGTATCTGCGCTGCATAGTAGTATAGTTTAAAATTCGGCAGAGCCATGCCTCCCTCCCATTTGGGAATCTGGAGGACCGATAGGCAGACTCTGGGTTTGCATGTGCCCCATATGAAATGCGATACTGTCCTATTCATGGAATGAAAAAAGGTGTCTGGGATAGGGATAGGCAGAGACTGAGCCAAATACACAAACTGTGGGAGTATTATCATCTTTATCCCCTCTATTTTCTGTATCATAGGCATCACCACTGGGGCCCATCTGTTAAGTTCTGATTTTATCTTCCCTAATAAAGGCACATAATTAAAGCGTATAGCTGGTCCCATCGATCACACAAGTGAACCCCCAGATATCTGAACCAGGATGAGTCCCACTTGAAAGGGAACTCTTCCCTGATTCACTCCGAGGGATCGTAATGTATCTTCAGGACCTCTGTTTTAGTCATATTGATTTTATATCCAGCCAAATTACTAAACACCAGTAGCTCCACCCATAGATGCTTTAGTGTATTCTCGGGGTCTCTAAGGTAAATTAATAAATCGTCAGCATATAAAGCCAGTTTATGCATGTCCTCCCCCCTAAATCCCAGCCCTTCACCTGTTCATTCATCCTTAGCTCTTGGGCCAAAGGCTCCAGATACAGTGCAAAAAGGAGGGGGGAGAGAGGGCACCCCTGCCTTGTGCCCCGCTGAAGATCTATTGGAGTGGAGGTTTGTCCATTAATCTTTATTTATGCTTTGGGGTTAGTATAAATGCTCCTCACCACCCGGGTAAAGGAGTTAGGCAGTTCAAAGGCCTCAAGTACCTGCCCCAGAAATTTCCATGCCACTCGGTCGAAGGCCTTCTCCACATCCAGACTTAAAATTAAGCTGGGGGCCCCAGACCGAGTGGCATGGTACATTATTTGTAGTGATCTTTTAATATTATCCTGGGTCTGTCTGCCCGGGATGAATCCTATCTGATCCCGATCAATCAGGCCCGGTAAAGCTATTTTTAAGCGGTTCGCTAGTATTGAGGCGAACAGTTTGTAATCAATGTTCAAGACTGATATAGGGCGGAAGGCACCACACTGCGTAATATCCTTCCCGGCCTTAGGAATGCTCGAAGTGGTTGCATAATTCCAAGAAACCGGCACTGGATCCCCAGAGTGCACCCCCTTACATGCTTCCAACAGTGGCTCTACAATTTCCTGACTAAAAATTTAAAAAACTCAGACGTGTATCCATCCGGACCTGGAGATTTTTTAGTTTTCAATTTCCTGATCTCCGAGGTTAATTCCAAGATGGACAGAGGGGCATCAAGAATCTCTCTCATTTTTTTGGATAAGGTCGGTAAGTTTAGTTTAGCCAGATAAGAATTGATTTGCCCCTCGTCTGGAAAAAGTTCTGAGGCATATAGTCTCATGTAGAACTCTCTAAATCCATCTAATATTTTCCCTGGGGTTTTTAATAACTGACCAGATATCGGGTCTCTTATTTGAGTAATCATGAATTTGGCAGTATGTTGTAATCGGTGTGCTAGGAGTCGTGCAGCTCTAGGTCCAGTTTCAAAATACCTCTGGCGCAAGCATTGTAAAGCTTGTTCTGTTTTAATATCTATTAGTTTCTGAATCTGCTGTTTGACCCTCAGGATGTCTTGGGTTAAAGAACTGTCCCCCTCCGCTAATCTCCCCTGCAGACCCAGCAACTGATCTCGAAGTGCTGCTAACTGCTGATTCTGTCATTTCCTAAAGTATGCTGCAAATTTGATACAATCTCCTCTAAA
The DNA here is from genome assembly GCA_016271365.2 of Neoceratodus forsteri. Taxonomy (NCBI): domain Eukaryota; kingdom Metazoa; phylum Chordata; order Ceratodontiformes; family Ceratodontidae; genus Neoceratodus; species Neoceratodus forsteri. The sequence goes on from CM057459.1 coordinate 31,309,447, forward strand.
TACAGCTTTCACCGTGTCCCAAAGGATGCCACCTGGTATTTGGGGGAAAGTATTTTCTTGCAAGATTTGTACTAATCTTTTTTTGGCCATGTCCATAAATTCTTTTAAATTTAGAAAATAATTATTAAATTTCCAGAGGGTATGGCCTCTCTCTCCCCTCCACCGAGCTGCACTAGTACCTGATAATGATCAGAGAGTACTGAAGGGATATGTTTACAATCCGTAACTTTATCCTGATGTTCCCCGGAAATCAATATGCAATCTATTCTAGCAAATGAGCCGTGGGGGTGTGAGTAGTGTGTATATTCCCGTCTGGTCTTGTTAAGTATTCTCCAGGAGTCTATCATAAAGGTGTTCCTAAGATGATCCTTAATCAATCGACTTGCCGGGTTCATATGGAATCCCTTTACATTGGAAGTGTCTTTCTGGTCCCACACCTGATTCAGACCCCCCACCCACTATTAGCATACCTCTTTGCTGTTCAGTTATTTTGTGCAGTAGTTGGCGAAGGGTCTCTTTAGTAGACCCGGGTGGTGCATAGAGGGAAGCCAGTGTAACTAAAGTCCCCTCCAGCTTTCCCGTGACAATAACCAGCTGGCCTTCAGGATCTACATAATTAGACAATTTCTGAAATTGTACCCCTCTAGGAATCAGTACAGCTACTCCTCTTCTTTTCCCCTTCTCGTATGAGGCAGTTATAACTTGGTCAAACCCAAATTTTCTCAACTTTTGATGCTCTGATTTATTTAAATGGGTTTCTTGTAACAGAATAGCTGATGGTTTTGGTTTTTTAATCATCATTATTACCTTGTATCTCTTCACTGGGTTGTTTAATCCATTAACATTCTGGGAGAGGATACTTAAGCTGTTTCTATCCCCCATCTTTAGTTCGAAAATAAGACCCATTCCTGAAGGCTGACCACCATCCCCACTCCCTCCCCCCGCGCCGCCCTCTCCCCAGACACTGCAAACTTCCAACTTGCTATAATGTTGTACTGTTAAAGGGTGCCAGTGATTGAATCCAAGTACATTAAAAACGTCACAGATAATAAAGACAACATGTACATTAACTCTCTCAGGCGTAGGAGCAAACTGGGTGATCCTGCAACCACATTCAGAACTATATACACATGCACTTCCAAGGTAGGAGAGCAGAGCTGTCTGCCCTCTATCCATCTGAGCTAAAACCACTCGCGTAGGAGGTAAAGGTGCAACATATGATGCATGTTCCTCCTGGGCCTTGTATTGCAAAGGTCCTGGCCCGATGTCAGGGCATGGTTTCATCAGCCGCGCCCCTGGCGACATATGGGGTTCTGTTCAAGTAGGCGCTTCCTTATCAAAATCAGGAAGAAGATAAGTATCCATATATTCCCCCCCATTCCCAAAACAAGATTCCCTACTGCGATCCAGCTTTCTTTCTGGGTCTGGGTAACTGCTTAGTACAAATTTACTTTGTTCAACCGTATGCTGATTTTATCCCATAGTTGTTACATAATTGGCTCGAAAGAAGCCTTCAAGTCCCGGATTCGGGCTTGTAAAATATTAATAGGTTCCCATTGCGTCTCTGCCCTGGGAGTCTACTGAATCATCCCTCATTGTATCCCTCCCGATAACGCACTCTTCTCCCCCCAACATCTCAATCAGGAGATGGTAACGGTAATGCTTTCCATTAATTCAGACCACAATATCCAAATTTCCGCAAGTCGGAGTTGTAGTGAGAATTCCTGGATCTGGGGGGGGAGGGATCTCTTAATGGATTCTCCCAACTGGGCTCCTGCTTCTCGGGGACATTTAATTAGCCATTTTGCCCTCCTAAATCATTTATTTACTCATATGTCACCCCAGGACTTATTTAACTTTTAAATAACCTGAGACCCTGAGTGAGCTTTGTTAAATCTAACATCAGACCAGCCCGAAACTCAGAGCTCGGCAGAGAACTTTAAATAGCTTAATATTCCAGAGCCCATTGTGGGCTTCCCTCTGCACTTAAAGGGAACCACTGAAGCAGTAAATGTGTACCAATAATACTTTCATCCAAAACCCTGTCCCATACTCCTCAGGTATTTTCCATGTTCATATCTGGCTGTTCTTCTGGAGGTTGGAGAGTAGAAAGTCTATGTAAAGTCTCTTTAATCTCACGAAGTGTGGCTGTAGCTGCTTGTTTCCCTGGCCTAGTAGATCGTCGTGGCTTAGGCCGCTGCCATGCGAGTTGCAAAGTAGGCTGTCGGTCCTTCCGAGATGCGACCTCTGATATCTCGTACCTCTTATCTTTCATTGCTTGCAGGGCTTCCTCAAATGTCTGGTATAATTCTGTGCCAGAGTCCCACTACACCTGAAGACGTGCAGGACAGGGAGTCTGAAATCTCACATTTAAGGCTTTAAATTTCTGCAAAATTGGAGAATAGGTCAGACGATGTTGCAGAATCAAAGGAGGGTAATCCTGATCAAATGAGAGACGAGCTCCATTATATTCCACCTTCCTTTGCTTCCATGCAGTTCATAGGATTTGTTCTTTTTCTCTGAAGCTTGCAAATTTTGCTACAATCGATCGGGGCCTAGCATTTGGGCCTGTTGGTTTGGGTACTAAGGCTCTATGCGCCCTTTCGATTCTAAAGTGGAAAGACGGTGGAAGATCGAGAATATGTCTCAGCAAGTCCTCCAAGAATTTGTGCATCTCACCAACTTCCAAAGCCTCTGGTAAACCATAGATTCTCAAGTTGTCTTTATGAGATCTCGCTTCTAGATCCAGGCACTTGGCAGTGATCTGTTCTTGTTGAGTTATTACATACTCAATAGCTTTGGAGACTTGTATCATATCATTTTCTGTAGTCGCAATGCACTCTTCTGAGGCAATGACTCTTTCCTCCAATCCCTTTATATCGGTGTGCAATCTAGTAAATTCTTGTTTTGTCTCCGAGCGAAATTGCTTTATCTCAGTAAGGAGAGTTTCAAATCAAGAGCGTGAGAGGGTTTCTAACTCGGATTCCGTGTCCCCTCCGGCCATGCTTATGGGAGATTCTCTGCCACTGACCGCCGAGCTGGCTGGGCTCAATCCTCCAACATCCGTGCTCATTTTCCAGCTTGATGAATGGGATCTTTTCTTTGATGAGTTCCCACTTAACTTTTTATGCATTTTCTGGTAATTTTTCTTCATTTAGCATGCGTGGGAGCAGTTTTAAGTGATCTGGGGGGGGAGAGCCTCTTGACTAAGCCGCCATATCACTGGTGACATCACCAGAAGTCCCATGCCAAATGAATCTGATGGATTTTTTATACTTAGTGACCAGGGAAACAGATCCGTGGAAAGTAATGGATGTGGCCTACCTGGATTTCAGCAAGACCTTGGACATTTTGCCACACAGGAGGCTCATAAAGAAACTGAGCAGCTTAGGAACGGGATCCAAAGTGGTGAACTGGGTTAGAAACTGGTTAATGGATAGGAGACAAAAGGTGGTGGAAAATGGCACTCTCTCAAATGATGGAGGATTGACCAGTGGAGTGCCACCGGGTTCAGAATTGGGACCAGTCCTTTTCAATGTCTTTATAAGTGATACTGCTGAGAAACTGGAAGGGAAGATATGCCTATTCGCAGAGGAAACCAAAATCTACAATGAAACAGACACTCAGGAAGTAGTGAAGAAAATTAACAGGGATCTTGGGAAACTCAAGAAGCGATCAAGAACATGGGAGTTAGGATTCAATGCCAAAAAGTGCAAGTTCATGCACTTAGGGCATAGGAGACCAGGTGCTAAGTATAGGATGGGAGAGGGGAGGCACTGACAGTCACTAAACAGGAAGGAGGCCTTGGGGTTAACATATCTGATAACCTTAATGTGGTACAGCAATGGAACAGAGCAGTGGGTAGAGGTAGTGGGATGCTGGGGTAAAAAGGGAGGAGTATATCCAGCAGAAGGAGGGAGGTGGTATTGCCACTGTATCACTCACTGATGAGACCCCACCTGTAGAACGACATCCAATTTTGAAGACTGGATCTCAGAACAGACATAAATAGGGTGGAGGTAGTCCAGAGGAAAGCAACTAAAATTGTGCTGGGGTTGCACAAGAAGACCTACGCAGAAAGACTGCAATCTCAACATCTACACCCTGGAAGAGAGATGAGTGAGAGGAAACATGATAGAGACCTATAAGCACCTCACATGGGTGAACAAGGTGAAAGAGGGAAGTCTCTTTCAAATGAGAAGGAACACCAGGAACAGGGGACATGTGACAAAGCTGTAGGTTGGGAAGCTGAAGAGAGATGTGATGAAATATGTATTCACTGAAAGGGTGGTAGAAGCCTGGAACAGACTGTCAGAAGAAGTGGTAGAGGCAAAAATAGTGGAGGACTTCAAGCGTGCAATGGGTAGACATACTGTAGGGGTGTATTAGAAAACAGGCAGGTAGGAGGACGGTAGCCAGAGACCAGTTAGGATCTGTGAAGACAGATTAGGCAGGGAACATCTGGCAGACTGTGTGGGTGAAGCAGTCCTTTTTCTGCTGACAGATTTTAATTGTTAACTGGCAAAATAAATGAAAGCAGTTCAATGACTTGCACTGCGGTGCTAAATAAATGTTCAAAATCCAGTAAAAAATAGTGCAGGTATCTTGAGAAAACTAAACATGGGTAATTTCCTGTTTACTTTTTATTAACATATTTTTCAATGATTGACTTCTCGGTAAGAACAGTGTTTGTATTGTCTGTCAGGAACTGGGTTGATTCTAATTTCAGCTTTGGCCATTTGATTTGTAAATTCTTTTACAACTTCTTTCATTTAGACATTGTTGTAGTCAACTTCCCGACTTCTGACAGTGAAAAAGCAGGGATCCTGAACTAATATTTCTGCTCAGTATTCACAAAGGAAGAGGAGGGGGAGTTATTTAAACTGAACAAGAGAAACACTCTGAAGATGGGGGTCAATACCAGTCCATTTACAGAAGAAAGGTTTCTGAAAGAACTAATAAAATTGAAGGTGGACAAAGCAATGGGGCCTGATGGGATTCACCCAAGAATTCTAAAAGAACTAAGGGTAGAACTAGTGACACCGCTGACTGCTCTCTTTAACAAATCATGGGAGGATGGGGTGGTACCCGAGGACTGGAGGAGGGAAGATGTGATTACTCTTCACAAAAGTGGGAGCAGGACAGAGGCAGGAAACTACAGACCAGTTAGTTTGACCTCAGTGGTAGGGAAAATGATGGAATCACTTCTGAAGGAAAGAACTGTTGAGTACCTAGAGGCCAGTGGGGCACAGGACCCAAGGCAGCATGGATTCATGATGGGAAGGTCGTGTCAGACGAATCTAATAGATTTCTTTGAATGAGTGACCAAAGTAGTAGACCAGGGAGGGGCTGTGGGCATGGCCTACCTAGATTTTAGCAAGGCATTTGATACAGTCCCACACAAAAGATTAATACACAAGATAGCCAGCCTTGGAGTGGGTCCCAAGGTGTTAGCCTGGGTAAAAAATTGGCTAGACAACAGGACGCAAAGGGTAGTAGTAAATGGAGTGCACAGTGAAGAAAGGAGGGTTACTAGTGGGGTTCCGCAGGGTTCAGTACTGGGACTGGGACTGGTCCTTTTTAATGTCTTTATAAGTGACTTTGCAGAGGAACTGGAAGGAAAAGTATGTCTCTTTGCAGATGACACAAAGATCTGCAACAGGGTTGATACACAGGATGCAGTGGAAAGGATGAGAAGGGACTTGGCAAGGTTGGAGGAATGGTCAAATGTATGGCAACTCAGATTCAATGCAAAGAAGTGCAAGGTAATGCACCTGGGAAACAAAAACCCAGGGGAAGCATACACAATGGGGGTGAGATACTGACAACAGTAAAAATAGAAAGGGACCTGAGGGTAATTATATCAGATGACCTAAAGGTGGGCAAGCAATGTGAGAAGGCAGTAAGAAAGGCTGGGGGAATACTGGGAGGCATAGGAAGAGGCATCAATAGTAGAAAACAGGAAGTTGTTATCCCTCTGTACAGACAGTTGGTGAGAACCCATCTGGAGTACTGTGTGCAGTTCTAGAGACCCCATCTCTGCAAAGACATGGACAGAGTGGAGGCTGTCCAGAGGAGGGCAACCAAAATGGTGCAGGGTCTGCACCAGAGACATACGGAGAAAGACTAAAGGAGCTTAATATGTATACCCTTGAGGAAAGAAGGGAGAGAGGGGATATGATAGAAACTTTCAAGTACCTCAGGGGAACTAACAAAGTCCAAGAGGGTATCATCTTCCAGAAAAAGAGATGTGCAAGAACAAGGGGGCACAATTTGCAGAAAGAGGGGGGACGGCTCAGAGGTAATGTGAGGAAGTATTTTTTCACAGAGAGGGTTGTGGATGCATGGAACAGCCTCCCTGAGGAGGTCATGGAGTCAAGAACAGTGGGGGACTTCAATAATGCATGGGACAGGCATAAGGCAGTCCTAGTGGGGGGTAGGAGGAAGTAAGCTGTTGGTTAACTAGGATCTGCAGCTTATCTGTTAGGTAGGAAAATGGGCAGACTAGGTGGACCAAGCGGTCCTTATCTGCCATCAAATTCTATGTTTCTATGTTTCTCTACGGTAAATTGTTTAGTGGAATCCATATAGTTAGTCTCATTTGCTTTAAAGAAAACAATGAGCCCCAGGGCAACCATTACTGAAAAAAGGCAAGTACTTTCTAAGAATTTTGGTGGTATGACATGCAAGGATACATGTTGGCATATACAAGCTACATTCAAGTTTGTGTGTAAGATTTTACATAAGAATTAAATGCAAGGAATGTTTAAGGATTGTGACATTTTCCTTGCATGAAAAATTCATGCAAGAAAAATTCCTTGCATCATGCAAGAAAATTCCTTGCCAACATCCGAAGATGCAAGAAATAATGTGTGTGTGCCTGGGGGGGGGGTCTGTACTATAGACTATAGTATCTTTTTTACATCCTGATGTGGGGATAAAACGTATAACCTTCTGACTCTAGAGGTAGGTATGCAACCTACTGAATCACTGACACCATGCTGTTCATGTGTTGTACATAAAAAAGGATATAAACAGTTATGCAAGCAATAAGCTTGATACATTCTTACATATATCTTGCATTTTTAAAATGAAATGTCTATTCTTCTCCCAATATTTTTGATTTGAATGCATATGACCACGCTTACAACTCTTAGAGTGGTGTCCACATCAGTTGTGTTATTTACCTGAGGTCATAATACTGTAATCTACTTGTGGCATGGCAGTCATTACCATGACTAATTATGATAGAGCTATAGAGGGATATGAATTCAAGTGGAGTGTAAGAAACAAGGGTAGATAAACTGTACAGGATTAAGACTCTGTTTTCATGCAAAATTCCTTTGTAATGACATGAAGGGGACATCTTGCAAAGATATATGTAATATTAGTCGAACAGAAACTAAATAGTACATTTTTAAAAAGTTTTTACTGAGGTGCATGCAGCTTTTTAAAGCTCAGATTATACCTAATGATTGCTACCAGCACTATGAAGATATGCATTCTTACCTGCAAGTATGCAGAGAAAGCCTCCCTGCACAATTCTTACAAGATGTCATTCGCCCATCAGCAAGGCGCTCTGGGGATGCAGGGGTGGAGAGGGGTGGGAGGGGTTGGTGGTTGGTTCCAAGTCACTAGGAGCATTTAATAACACTAAAAGGAAATGGATATGTTGGATATACTAACATTGATGGCCTCAAAACAGTCATTAAATGGGAAAAGAGTCTATCATACGTAAACAAACTCTGGTCAGAGCTGGTAGGGCTGCAGGTGTGGAATTTGGGGTAAAAATATTAAAAATATGTTTTTTTTTTAATATTTTTACACCAAAGCCCAGATATTCAAAAGAGATGTGCCATGTGCAACAGAGATGCGCCAGCACAAGTACGAAAAATCACCATTGTGCGATATTCAGCAGGAGGCAGCTGCGCCATGCAAGTTGCAATGTGCAAGAGCTCAATAGTAATGAATGCATGTGCAACCATAGGGGGAGGAACCATGAATAAATGGCGCAGTGCGATATTCAACAGCATGTGCCATGCGCAATAGGGGAGCTAGCGAAAGTTGTGCAATAGCGGAAATGATCCAAAATAAAAAGGAAAAAGAGAGAGGTGCAAGAAGGCTACAGGGAAGCCTGGTGACAGCAACAAGAAAGAGGGTAGCAGTGAGTGGGACTGTGCAGGAGCAGGACAGGGCACACCTGGGAACAACCAGGAACAGGACAGGAGTGGGGAGCCTGTGCTACTGTGCAGGAGAGACAGAGAAGTGCCACAGTGGACTGAGGGCAGTGGCAGTAGGCAGGTCAGCCAAAGGCTGGAGGTCTACCCAGTGCAGGGGGAGCATCACAAAGGACAGTGGGGGGAACAGGATAACAGATGCCGGAGGGTACACCAGCCAGGGACATGGGCAGTGCCACCTTCCAGATGGAGGTGGTAATGTGGTAATGAGGGGTGTGAGAAGGCAGGCAGCAGGGGGGCATGGCCATGGAAGGGCCCATCAGTGGTACACCCCCAACAGGCAGTACCGCGCCTGCACAACCTTTGAGCACTACACTGACACAGAGATTGTGGGCTGTACTGCCTGAACCGGGTAATCCTGAGGCAGCTCTGTGGGCTGTGTAGTGATTAGATGCAGGAAACCACACGATGGAGCCATGCTCTGTCAGTGGAGACAAAGGTGACAGCTATCATGTGCCAGCTCACCACAGGCACCTTCCAGAGACCAACAGGGGATGCAACAGGCATAACCCAGTTGGCTGCGTCACGCCTACTCAAACAATTCCTCAGCGCACTGCTGCCACATGCTGCAAAGTACATCTGTTTCCCCAGCACACAGGCTGAGCGCACAGCACACATACAAGAATTCCACAGAGTAGCACGTATGCCTGGCATGCTTGGGGCCATTGACTGCACCCATATGGCCATCTGCACGCCATCCAGCCCAGACTGTGTATCATACATCATCCGGAAGGGATTTGCCAGCATCAACTGCCAGGTGGTGTGCGATGCCAGGGGGTGCATAACCAATGCCTATGCCATGCACCCCAGGGAAGCACATGATGCCCTTCATCTGGCACCAGTCCACACTGTGCCACAGGTTTGAGAGTGGAGACATCCCCACTGGCCAGCTAGTGGGTGAGTATGCACATCACACAGGACGACAAGGGTAGTTGTGAGGGGGTGCACAGTCAGAGGTGACATAGGTACCGGCCTTGGCGACCCATGGCAGAGCAATGCAGACCACCATACTAATGTCCATCCTCTACACACAAGTGACAGTGGCTACCCACTCTGTCCCTGGCTGCTCACACCATACTGACGCCCCGCAGCCCCATCACAGCAATGGTACAATGAGGTACATGCCACCACACATAATGTCATCGAGCAGGTGTTTGGGATGCTGAAGGCACATTTCTGGTGCCTGGACACGTCTGGAGGTGCCCTACAGTACAGCCCCCTTGAAGGCCTGTGGGCTATTCCTGGCCTGTTGCATCCTGCACAAGATGGCCAATGACCATGGGATAGCCGTAGAGGTCAAAGAAGGGGACAGCGATGGGGACGATGAGGACACCGATCCAGACGGTGATGGGCAGCCACTCCCTGGGCAAAGGGACCCCCGCCTGATCCGGATGGCCCAGCTGCACCGGGACACCATCACAGAGGAGCACTTCAGCCAACACAGGTAGATCATGGGGCCATGTGCAACCACCGGTGGCAAGGGCACAACCCACAGACAGGCATGGACGAACCCCAGAGGCCTATAGCGGCAAGGGAATGGGTCTGAGCATGGAACCACACATGCTGTCAGGGATGGGCAAGGCCAAACAGGACATGTGCTCATGCACACAGACACACAGACACACACACACCACAAGACATGCATAAGGGGTAGAAGGCACGCCAACCCTGACTGCAACCCCTAGCCACACACAGGTCCACACATGACCACGCCCAGTGGCCATCACTGTGCATGTCTCAGATGCTGGGCACCATTACACACTGGTGGACAGCGCAATGCAGGCATCATCATGCACATGCCACAGTGGCCAGCAGCCTGGAGGATGTGCACATGGACCATGTGTGTGCAGGGCCGGGTACCCCACCAGCGCATCGCACACTGCACAACACACTGCACACAGGGCAGCGGCAGACAGTGGCCATGGTGGGAGATGGATCAGTCACGCGGCACAGTGCCATAGCCACCATAGATGTGTGGGCAGCCTCACTGAGACCTGCCAGCTGTGCAAGGCTGACCATTGTCCTCATGGGGTAGCACCGATGGTCCCCCAAGGGTGATGCTGTGGGAACATGACCATGTTTGCGCAGGGGTCTGCAGCTCACCAAACATGCCCATGCCAGGAGTGCTCAGTATGCCCACAGTTGAAACCACTGTCAACATGGAAGATGTCACACTATGCCGGGAATAGGGGGTGGATGTGACATTGCGTGGTGTCTGCGGCGCATGGGCAATGAACTGGGTGCCCAATGTGGCCATGACAGCAGTGAATGCACGTATCTGCCTGTCAATGGCAGCAGTCACATCCTCCCACTGCCAGGCCATCTCTGCCAGGAGCAGACTGTGGTCCCTGCTGCGCTGCTCCTCTGCCTGCACAGAACCACACTGAGTGCATCCACCACCATCACAAGCCACAACTGCTGATCCACTGAAGCCTGGAGTAGGCGGCTGTGCTCATCAAAGAGGTCATCCACCTGATCGGCATGCTGTCCCTCATAGTGTTCCTAGCCATACCGGGCAGCACCCCTTGACGATGGGCACTGCACACCAGAGCCATGCCGGGGCACGTCTACACGTGATGCACTGACACCACCCCCAACACTGTCCCCCGTCCCCATTGGCTGACTGCTGACACTGCCCCTCTGGCCGCCAATTGCCAGGGCTCATCGTTGCCGCCACAACAGCCACAACAGCCCCACCAGTCTGGATGCACATCAGTGCTGCCCCACTGGGGAATATAGGCACAGGCTGGGACTGTGATGTCATGCAGGCCTCCACGGTGGCACCACCCACAGCCACACCTGTGCCATTCCCTGCTGTAGGACCATCCTGCGTCCCACACATATCACTGTCCGGGATGTGTGATCCATCATCATCGGTGCCCGATCCGGCACCAGTCCATGTCCCAGCATGCTGGAGTCCATGGCCGCTGTCACGCTGAGACACAGGCAGGGCCTCACCAGCAACACCATCTTCAGTCTGGACAGACAGGTAGGTCTGCGGTGGTCCTGACCCTTGGACACCTGTGGAGGTGGATGGACACTCCTCCGTGTCCAGGGCCTCACCCACTTTGGACACACCCACCACCACTGACCCATGTAGATGCTCAGGAGCTGTAAGGGAACACAGTAGCGTTAATGTCTCCACCCTACCCTGTGGCATGCCCCCCACCTCCCACACAGTGACATCACAAGACCTACCATGCAGTGACTGGCTGCCACCTGTCTGGAATTCATCACCTGGAATGCCCTCTATGTCACAACGCCACATGCTGCCAGACACCCACTCCTCCTGTGGCATCAGGCGTGGCACATCTGGCTGTCCACCACCGGTTGCAGCATCTGCTGCCCTGATGGCAGCCACCTTGTCCTTAATTCTCCTCTTGTCTGTGCCAACCTTCTTTTTACATTCCTGCATGGACTGCTGGTGGCTGCCATGCTGGTTCATGGCATACGCAACCTCACCCCGTGCCACAACATGGGCATGTGGTGTTCCCCACTGTCCACTGAGCAGCAGTTCCCTGTCAAGGTAGGCCTCGAACAGGGCATCAGATTCCACCCGGGTGAAGTTGGGCCTCCTTCTTCTCCAACATTCCTGTTCCTCCTCTTCCTCATGTTTGGTCATTATAGAGTCTGTGGGAATGACAGGTGTTACCTTTGATTGTGCAGCCCCATGCATCTCCCACACACCACAGTCCACACTTCCAAACAGCATGCAACCCACCACAATAGACTGCAATACCAAACAATGTCCTCTGCAGCCCCATGTCACATTTATACAGTGCAAGGCATGCAAATGAGGTGAGGCGCAACTTTAAGTGGATGCTAATGCAGTGGCTGCGCCATGGAATTGCTGATGAGCTGATTTGCATATGCTGGCTGAATATCACGCTGTTGCACCTTGCGCAATTGTGTTGAGCGTGCTCAGGAAAAGGTGCAGCTCTGTGACGTGTGCAGTAGGCACTGCACGGTGCATGCCCGGGGTGCTGACACCAACACCTGCCACGCTAATGACGTGCTGAGCATAGGAGGCAGTGCAGGGCATGGCCACCACTGTGCTAGTGGTGCTAGTGTGCTGTTCATGTGTGTGGCACTCATGCCCCTGGAGCACCATAGGTGCCATGGTGCCACAGCATGGTAGGCCACTGCAGGGCATCACACACAGGCACCCTATCGAGCTACACACAGGGAGTCCCAATAGCACTGTGGCAGTCCGTGCACAACAGACCCTTGACCCTGTGGTTGACCATTTCCCCCTAGGCACCATGCATCCACATGGGTGCACCCCTGTCATGCTGTTCAGTAACAGTGCAATAGGGAATTGCAGCACTGTAACACGCAGCATCTGCACGTGGGGGACATGCACTACAGAGTGCCATTTTGTGATCCTGGCTGCATGAAAGATGGCACGGAGGAGAGCAGCAACATGGAGCCCGCTTGAATTGGCCAATCTGGTGTGCCATTGTTGAGCCCCATGCTGGGCTCTGTTTGGGGAAGACCCCATAGAAAGGCCCAGAAGTGCTGTGTGGGAGGAGGTGGCAGAGGCACTGGAGGAGGCCACCGGGATTGCCCACAGTGCAGAGCAGTGTCACCACTGCTATGGGGACCTCCAGTGGAGGGACCCAGATAGGCTGGCTTGGCTACGGGCACCTGCCAGGCGAGGCACAGTGCCATGTCCTGGTAGGTGCTCCATCCATACACTGGTAGCATCCGTCCATCCAAGTATCACGGTGTGCATGTGTCCACCATGCAGGGGTGTGTGGCCATCCAATATGGGCGGTGGTGGTGGTGGGATTGCGGCATGGCTGGGCTGTGCGGGATCACACACATCAAGGGGGCCTTTGCTACTGGTTTGTACTGATGTTCCCCTCTCCATGTTTGCACCCTAGGCCCTGAGGAGAGGCGCCGTGCCCATGAGGCATGGGCACAGCGTGAACGTGATGCTGCCTGGCAACAGGGATGAGCTGGAGGGCCCATGGTGCAGCAGCACCCAGCTGTTGCAGATGCAGGTGAGTGCCTTTCTTCCAGGAACTTCTGTGCATGCTGTGTTGAGGAGTAGGCGGCGGGGCATGGACACCAGCCCTTGACACCAGCAACGTGCATGCCGTACAGTACACTCAGCACTGTCCTGTGGCACTGCATGTGTGGGTGTGCATTGCTGGTGGTCCATGCGTACACTGGGTACATGGCTGTTCCACTGCCTTCACACCGCATAGCCATGTCACTGTACGGCCACGGTGGACTTGGGCGGTGGGTGTGTGCAGCAGTCCACATGGCTGTGTGCACCTTGGTAGGCAGGTCTTGTGGACATGGTCACTGTGGGTGGTCGCACACCATCACAGGGGTGTGGCCCATGGCTGTATGTCATGCACAATGGGTGGGCTGCAGGGGGATGGACAGTCACACGTATTGACTCTGCTCCCTTGTCCTAGGTGGACAGCACTGGATGACCTTGGAGAGAGGCATGCAGGAGCTGCTGCAGCTCGCAAGGGCGTCCCTTGAAATCCTTCAGAGACTGGAGAGGCATGAGGTCCAAAGGAGAAGGACACATAGGCACCACAGGAGTGGAGAGCAGGGCAGGCAATAGGCCCTCCGGACCCAACTTACCCCTTGGACCCACCCTCACACCCCTTCTTCCCTCTCCCATTTGTTCACCCCTGCCCCATGCCCGCCTCCACCTGGTATGTGGCCCTTCCCCCCATTGTAAATACTTGTACATAGTTATTTGTTAACTCTTTTGAATACATGCATTTTTGTTATGGCATCTGTAGTGGTCTCTGATTTGCAATGGGCTACAGGTGCTCAGCTGCAGTGGTGTGCATGGCGTCAGGGTGGTGCAGGCATGGGCATATGTGTGTGTCCGTCAGGGAACCACCTATGGTGTGGGTGGGGGAATCTGTCACTGTCTGTGGTTTGTGTGTTGTTCTTTGTGCACTGGACACCTGTGTGCAGTGGTCCACAGTGCATGCACTGTGTCCATGGCACCCCCTGTGAGACTGCCCATGGCCTGTGCAGCTGACACCCTTGCATGTCTGTGCTATGCACGGTCTGCTGGCATGTCAGTGGTGGCTGTCCATGCTGGACAACCCCTGTACCCGGCACAATGCCGGGTTGCCTCCTGTCACCGGTATGGTGCATGTCTGCCTTGGGTGGCACTGTGGCCTCTGCTGCTGTTGTCCCCCCTTCATGCTGTCACTTGTGTCTGTTGCAGAGGATGTGCTCCACTGTCTGTCACTTGTGCTCTGGCCACATGCTGGTGGCATACGGATTCATGGTGCATGCACAAGGTGGCTGGTACACCTGTGCCACGGAGGAGTGCTTGCCGTGGGTACATGGCTGCTGTGACCACAAGCCAGTGGGTTTGTTGCCCCACTACTGTGTCCCTGTGTTGATGTGCCCTTGGGTATGGATGGGTGTTTGTCCGTGCACTGTGTTGCATCCTGTGTGGCGGATGCTTCCATGCCCCACTGTGGGTATCTGTGCTGGCTGTTGGGGCCAGTGCTGGGATGGGGTGTGTCCTTGGGAGGGTGTGCAGGGTGCTGTACCACTGGTGGTGGGGTCCGGGGCAGGCCCTGTTGCATGCGGGGTACCTCGTGTGCCAACATAGGGTCAGCCTCTCAGCTGTACCTCAGGGGGCCATGCAGGGCGGCACTGTGTCTGCAGTTGTTGCATCGATGGCTGCTGCTGCCCACTGCATGGTGCTCACGGTGGGGCTGCCTTGCATGGCTCCATGGTGCACAGGGTTGCATTGTCACAGTGGGGCTGGTGGCATGCGTGGGGTGTCCTGCACTGTTGGGCACTGCTCCTGGACAGGGTGTCTGGGGATTGCTGTGCAGGATATGCACTGCATTGGTGGAATGGTGTAGCATGGGGTGGCTGGACCTCCTCGTGTGCTGGTCACAGCTTGCCAGGGGGTGTGCTGGGGCACCATGTCCCAGCTGTGGGATTGTTGCTGGTGTCCGTGGGCTGGTGGTTTTTCCAGCTCTCCTCAGGTTGTGCGGTTCATGGGGTGTGGAGGGCAATGTCTGTTCTGCTGCATGCTCCTCTACCCATATCTTCCATGGGTAGTGGACCCCTGCATCCTGTCTCTGTGCATCCCTGGTTGTGCTGATGTGCTGCTACCTTGCTCCACTGCGCATCCCAGGTTGTGCTATTGTGCATCAGACCTGCACCACTGTGCATCCCTGGTTGTGCCATGGCGCAGTTGGGGTGATATTCAGTTGTGTAACTCAAGCACAACTTGGCCTGTGCAGTGTTTGAATATCGCACGTGTTGCACATAGGCACACTGAACTTGCTCCTGCTCCTGCTATTGTGCTACTTTGTGGCACAGTTTAAATATCTGGGCCCAAATGTATAAGTCTCCTTATGACCCCGCCTCATGAATAAGAGCAGAGAAAATGTTCAACTCCTGTCTGAAAGGTGATTTCATGCAGGGACTTCAAAATCATCTTTTGGGATGTAAAAAAAAAAACATTTTGGTCAGGATTTGAAAAATGACAGCTGTCACATTCATGAGGTGCTGTAAAGATATGGCTATGTTGTAAATATGGGGTACAAATATTGAAAATTAACAAAGTTATAAGCCTGCATCTGCAAAATTCAATGTAGGCACATAACTTCACTGTTTTTTTAATATTAACACCAAATTTTCAACATAGCTTTGTTATGACTCCACCTCATGAACAAGGGCAGAGAACATTTTCAACTCTTGCCTGAAAGGTGATTTCACACAGAAAAAGTGAAATCACCTTTGAGGGCAGATTTTCCTAATGTCAGGTGCCATTGTTCATGAGGCAGGATCCCAAAAAAGACATGTTGAAAAAGTGGGCCAAAAATATGCAAAAAATCTCAAGTTATGCCAGTAAGATCAAAACACCATTGAAATACATTCAATCACGTATCTGTTTCTTTAGTCTGTGGTCTGGCTTTGAAGAGTGAAGATGTGTCTGTGGTCCAGAGAGGATTACGGCACTGGACCCCCAATGGGTAAATAAGGGCTTGGGGGGTCATAAACAGCTGCAAAAGACAAAGATGGATGGTTTTCTTTTTACAGATAAAAATAAATTCACAACAGAGGATTCCTCATCATGACACTGGGGATTGGGCACCCCAGTGTCACTATTATCTTTCTACAGGGGTGGGTGCTGGGAGGGGGGTCAGGTGGGGGAGGAGAAAATATATAAAAGGTCAACATGGAACACGATCATGACACTGGGGATTGGGCACCCCCAGTGTCACTGTTACCTTCTGGGGGATGGGGTGTCAGGAGTTGAGAGGGAGGGTTGTGGGAATATATATATTTAAAGAAAAAAAAAGAAGGTCATGGAGGAACATAGTACAGTATGTTGTGTCCAAGATCGGTGCCGGCACATGCACAATATAGTTTGGTGGCCATCTTCAACACGCTGGACTAAGCTGTATTCCACCATGACCTTTACAAAATAGTGCTTGTCGCCATTAATCGACAATGCAGAGTTCTTCACAGATGTGGAAGTGACTGCGAGGCAACTCCACACTGTTGTTCAGTCGGAAAAGTCTCCCTTTTCTGATCCATCCCAGCAGGTCTGCAGGGATCTGCCCTCTGCAGCCCTAAAAATGTATGAGGGTTTCAGCTGCTTGGACACTATTCACATTCAACACAGCAGGAGAGTTCCACCTCTTAAAAATTACAGTTTCACTTCCTACAAATCTAGGTGGGAGAGTTCTACCTCCTAAGCATTTGCAATTTAAGCACTAGCTGTTTGGTTACTGTAGGATGAAATAAACTTGGAACTGTTGTGGACAGTAAATCTGCACTCATGGTTCTTTTCTTTTTCTGCCAACTAAGCTAACAAAGGCTCTTATGAAAGTACAGTTGTAGCCAGTGACAAGCAGCACTACTAGGCTACTGGGTGAGGACTTAGAATAGTCTTAGTAGCCAACAGCTAATGGAAAACAAATGTGGCTACTCTTTATATTAGGTTGTTATGAAAAAATATTGCCAATAATTGTTTATTAATGAAAAAAATCTGCAATTTGCAGCATGGGACTAAATCATTTTCCCCTAGTGCTTACCCAGAACTATATACAGTATCTAAACATGTAAGTAATGATGCACTGTGGGTTAGAAGGAAACAAAGCTGAAGTGGCTTATTATTCTTATAAATGGCCCAAATGGGCTGTGTGCAACTCTTGTCACTAGCAGATTTAATAACTAGGTGAGCAAAGCTGTATACATTCATTAGAGTTTCCTGTTTTGTAAGCATAATGGTGGTGCTGCAGATTTAAAACTAAAACACCTGTGTTGAGGATGTACTGCTCTGAACAGAGGGAGAAAAGCAGGCAGGTTGATTTTGAAAGTTTGTGTGTACATATACTAATGGTCGTGAGGTTTTCATTAGCACTAGAGTGCTTCCCGTACATCAAAGGATAAATGACTGTCAGATGAAGTGTTTTAGCCACTAAAGCTTTTAGATTCTTTCTTGCCACTTTATAAATACAGACACAGTATGCCACAGGAAATCCAATTGGAATAAATGGGGATTTCAGAGTGGTATATCTAGAGTCACTAAAAATACCACCAACAGCTTAATCTGGTTCAAGGTCAGTTGGCATTCATCTGTATCTCCCTCCACTGGGTCATGCCTGAAAATAGACAGAATTTGTCTAGTGCACTTACTTGGTCAACAAAAATGAACTAAATAAAATAAATATCAATACATATCTCTAGGGTGTAAGTTTGTCATGGATGAGGTTTTAATGACTCATTGTTCATGAAATCATTAGTAAACAGTAGTAAATGTTGTGGCACTGTCATCATCGCTACATTCTGATGACACTAGTGAAAGTCATGGAAGTCTTGAATAAAGATCAAACGTCATGGAATCAATGACATGTATGACTGCCATGACAAACTTACAGCCCTACATATCTCTAGCTGCAAATATACAGTATGTGGGGGGCCAAGGTTAACACAATTGCCAAAAGGAGATTACACAACAATAGAAGTAATTTCACAAACCTTTCCAAGGCTCACTGAATATAGTTTGGTGGACAAGTACCAGGAAAAAAATCATATACAGTAGTGCTAACAAGGGTTTTTATGAAATAAATCCCTTGCTATATGCATTAAGTGCTAATGGGGTCTGAGTCACAGCTGATTGTTAGGAGTTGACTAAACTACAACAGAAGTGATACAGCAAGGCTTGCAAGGGTGCACAGAATATGGTTTGGCAGATACTGCAATGACAGGAAAGAAAAAATTACTCACCTTAGTAATGTTGTTTCTTCTAATGGAGTCTTGCTATATTATGACATATGCAGTTTGTCCCAGCCTTAGAACTGCTCCGGAGGTGAAAGAGTTAACTTTCCATGCCAGGCATGGAATCTTGAGCACGAGCTCGGTTGAAAACTCTGTCTGTTGTTCTTCAAACCCAAACTGTCAGATCTTTACGAGCAAAACTCACTAAGATTCTGTGTGGAAGCTGTAAACCTACACTAGCCAACTGGCTACTAAAATATTAACACATTTTTTGGTCCCAAAACAAAGACTCAAGTCAGGGGATCCAAAAAATAAAATACAATACCCAAACACCCCAAAAAGGAGGGGTGAAAAACACAAGGTGGGCATCACTAAGTGCCAACACTGCACTGCCCACCCACATCCCAAAAGCAGAGGTTCTGAGAGGGGCAGGCAGGGGAAGTCATAATATAGCAAGATTCATATTTTTTTCTTCAAACAACATGAAGTCTTGCTATATTATGACACATGCAGACTACACAGCAGTACCTCCATGGAGGAGGGACAGAACCTACTTAGGAAATAGGCTCTGAAGCACAGCTGTGCCAAACCGAGCATCACTCCTAGCCTGGATGTCCAGGGAGTAATGCTTGGTGAAAGTGTGTACTGTTTTCCAGGTAGCTGCTTGACATATCTCTAAGATAGGGATGTCCTGGCCGCAGCTAGGGACGCAGCTGTACCTCTAGTAGAGTGAGCCCTCAGGCCTGAAGGGGAACCTCACCCAGTTTTGATAACAAAATTGGATACAAGAGACAATCCACCTGGCAATGGATCTTTTAGTGGTAGGTTTCCTTTACCAACCTCACCATAAGTGAGAACAGTTGGAGGAGTCAAACCTGTGACCCTTGGTACGCTCTACGTAGTAACTAAGGGCTCTCTTTACATCTAAACTGTGCAGCCTCCTCTCGCCAGAGGAGGAATGGTCAGTGAAGTACACTGGAAGAGATATAGATTGATTAAGGTGGAAATCTGAAACCACCTTAGGCAAGAACTTCCTGTTAGTCCTGAGGACTACCTTATCTCTGTGAAAGGAGATAAAATTAGGCTCCACTGACAAAGCTTGTAATTCACTTATGCACCTGGCAGAAGTGATGGCTACTAGAAACACAATTTTCCAAGTCAAGTACTTAAGCTCTGCTGAAGACAAAGGCTCAAAGGGGGGTTGCATTAGCTGAGCAATGCAAACATTAAGATCCCAGGCAGGAGCAGGGTCCCTGCATGGAGGGTTGGTGTGAGCAACCCTTGAAAACTTGGAGAATACAGGGTAAGCAGAAAGAGAAGAGGGCTTTCCTGCTGAAATAAAAAGCAAGAGACAGCTGCCAAATGCACTTTCAGGGTAGCTGGCCTCAGCCCCAAAGTATTTAGATGGACCATATAATCCAGGACTGTGGGCAAATCAGCAGATTCTGGGGAAATATGCTTACCAGAGCACCATATGGAAAACCTTTTCCATTTAGAATTATAAGTAGCCCTGGTGGAAGGCTTCCTAGAAGCTTTCGATATGACGAGTACACCTTGAGAAAGTGTAGGTCAGCAAATCTAACTCTTCAAGAGCCAGGCCTTGAGGTTGAGGGATTTGAGATTCGGATACCAAACTCTCCCCTGGGCACAGGTTAACAGATTGTGATTCCTGGGAAGACACAGGGGAAGGTGGACTGCTAAGGACAGAAGGAGTGGATACCAGGGCTGTCTGGCCCAATCTGGAGCAATCAGAATCATCTTGCAAGGTTGAGATCTGATTTTGACTAGCACCTTGAACAAGAGAGGGAAGGGGGAAAGGCATAGAGGAACTTTCCTTCCCAGTCGAGAAGGAAGGCATCCAGAGGGACTGAGCCCAACACTGGGGGCCTGCAACAAAAAAGCGTAAGTTGGTGATTGTCTGGGGCTGCAAAAATATCTATCTGAGGGGTGCCCCCCTGGCAAATACTAACTCCAACTCCAGTACTAGGGGATCCAGTGACCATTTGTGATGGCCCTGGGAAATCCTGATGAGAGCATCTGCCAAGACATTGTCCTTGCCTGGGTGGTGAACTGCCATGAGGGAAGTGTTCAGGGAATAAGCCAGAGACCACAACTTCATTGCCTTGGTGCACAAGGCCGAATACCGAGTGCCCCCTTGCTTGTTGATGTACCACATTGTAGTGGTGTTGTCTGTTCTGACCTGTACCACTTTGTTCTGAACAGATGCAGAAAAAACCTGAAGTGCTAGAAAAACAGCTCTGAGTTCCAACAGATTGATGTGGAGCAGATATTCCTGAGGGGACCACAATCCCTGGGTGGTGAGGTCGCCCATGTGAGCTCCCCATCCCAAAAGGGACGTATCTGTAGTAAGGGTCAAGGAGTGAGATTGAGGGATGAAAGGAACCCCCTGTCTCAGATTGCTCTGATCCTGCCACCACTGCAGGGCCTGGATCAGGGTTCGAGTTACTGGGATCAATTTGGTTAGAGGATCTTTCCTTTGAGACCAGAAGGCTCTCAAATGGAACTGAATGTCCCTCATCTGAAATCTTGCTCCTTGCACTACAGCTGTGGAAGCAGCCATGTGCCCTAGGAGCTGTAGAAAGTGCCTTGCTGGTCGAGAGACCTGCAGAGTGAAGGAGGAGGCCAGAGCCACCAGGATCTTTACTCTTTCTAGAGGAAGGAAAGCTCTGGCCTGCTTTGTGTCCAGTTCTGCGCCTATGAAGGTGAGTAGCTGAACAGGCTCTAGAACTGACTTTGGAAGATTGAGAAGAAAACCTAGAGATGTAAGCAGCTGCTGGGTAACCTGAAGGTGTAATTTGACTTGGCCTGCAGACTGACTCACTATGAGCCAGTCATCCAGGTAAGGAAAGATGGCAATCTTTTGCCTTCTTAAGTGAGCAACTGCTACTGCCAGGCATTTTGTGAATACCCTTGGGGCGGAGGTGAGGCCGAAGGGCATTGCTCTGAACTGGTAATGGCCTGAGGGCAGTTCAAATCTGAGGTACTTTTGGTGGGAGCTTCTGATGAGAACATGGAAGTAGGCATCCTTGAGGTCCAGGGATGCTAGCCAGTCCCCTGGCCTTAGGGAGGGTAAAATAACTCCCAGAGTCACCATTTTGAATTTTGGTTTTAAAAGGTGCTTGTTTAGGTATCTGAGATCCAGGATGGGCCGCCATTCTCCTGTCTTTTTTGGGGTAAGGAAGTACCTGGAGTACAGTCCTTTGCCCTGGTGTAGGGGAGGAACCCTTTCTACAGCTCTGAGAGCCAGGAGGGTTGAGACTTCTGTTTCCAAAGCGAAAGCCTCTAATGGATTTGCAGGTGGAAAGGATCTGGTTCTCATCTTTGGAAATTTTTTGAAGCTGAGAACCAGTCCCTGGCTTACTACTTCCAGGACCCACTTGTCTGATGTTAAAGACTCCCAGTCCTGGATGAAGTAAGCCAGCCTGCCCCCTACAGGTAATGGAGAATCGGCCCTGGGCATCCCATCAGGGTGCCTGTTTGGCAGGGGCTTTAGGCTGAGGGGTGAGCAGGCCTGCCTGCACCCCATCTGCCTCTCCTCTGAAGAACCCCTCTGGGCATAAGCTGAAGAGGAGGCCTGGGCTTGGTGAAAAGCCTATGAAAGGCCTGCCCTGCCCTGGAAAGCTGCCTCTGAGGAGTGGCTTGCCTCTCCTTGGCCTGTGCACCCTATAAGTGGTCCTATACTCATCCATTTCTTCATGTAATTCTCTGTCTGCTCCCCAAACAGAGAATTACCCACAACAGGAAAATCCATGGCCTTAGCCTGGGTATCCTGTGACAGGCTAGTACACCTGAGCCAAGCCATTCTGTGAAAAGCCACAGATGTAGCCATGACTCTTGAAGATACATCATTAGAGTCCACTGCAGCATGGAATTGCACCTTGGATGCCTCAATACCATCAGCAGCCACCTGCTCCAGCTCCTTGGCAAGCTGGCCAGGGACCTGTTTCGCTAAAGCCATAACAGTATCCTATCTGGATTTCTGGTATCTTGCAACATAGGCCATATAATTTGCCTGTCTGGGTCCCAAGGATGCTGCCATGTATTGTTTCTTTGCCATGGCATCAATCCTCCTGGAGTCCTTGTCAGGGGGGTGTGAAGCCAAGGGAATATTTGCCTTATCACAGGCTGCAGCCTGCACTACCCCAACATGGCTGCATTGTTGTGAAAGGAACTCTGTATCAGAGCCTGACAATGTGTACCTCTTGTCCATTTTTTATCCACAGGAGGCATAGTGTTGAGCTTTTAAAATTTTTATTGTCTGTTTCCTAAAAGATTTATGTAAAGGAATAGACAATCTCCTGGACTCTGGGATATCCATCATTTCCACATAGTCAGGCTCCTCCTGTTCATCCACAGCTTCTTCCAAAGGAGCTGGAGGGTTTCAGCAACTTTTTTATAAAACATAAAATGAGAAGGGGACTCAGAAAGCCTAGGGGGAGACACTCCTGAAGGTCTGTCTGGGGAGATGTCCGGTTCAATGGGCACATCCAGACTTTCAAAATCACATTCACTCTCTTCATAATCCTCCTCCCCCCTCCTCCGGTTCATAAAATTCCTCTATATCATATTCTTGAACCAGTGGAACCGACCGAACCGACCGCTTACCTGATGGTGCCGGTTTGGTCGGAACCAGGGAAAGTGACTGGACAATTTGGATCACTTTGGCTATCTCTGCAGCGGTTGGAGAAGGAAATTTTGGCTCCACACCTGCTGATTTTCTAGTCCTCTTTGCTGGAACTGGCTCCTCCGAGTCAGCTCTTCATTTGCCCGAGGAAGTCTCGCCCTGGTCAGAGGGCACTCCCTCCGTTCCAGTTAGCACCAAACCGGGCTGGCCATCCGGTCAGCGGACTTTTTGCCTCTCATTCCCTGAGCCTACCAATATTTTCTAATCAGGTAGCTGCAGGGAAATTCTTGCAAATCTGGCAGTCTGCATTGAGGTGGTCAAACCCCAGACAATAAACACATGTGGTGTGTGGGACAGCCTTGGCAAAGGCTTCCCCACAGACACTACAGTGCTGAAACCCAGTGAGCCCAGTTTTTCTTTTGGGTTTCTCAGACATAATGCCAGCCTAACCAAAAACTTGCCCTTTTACAGCAAATCACCAAGCAAGACACCCTTATCAGTTCCCAACCATGTCACGGGTCGTGGAAAAAACCGTAATGAAATCCGTTTTTTTTTAGAACCGATAAGAACCGGGAACTGCACTCTAAATGCAATTTAATTAAGTTTAACAACAACCTGATCGGTTCAAACCGAACCAATAATACCATTTGCAAGTTCCACACAGAGAAAATGTAAAACCTATCTATTACTTACGATACCACAGACAGAGCTTGAACCGACCGGTTGCGATTAAAATAAGACAAATGCGGTTTAAAAAACCCGAAATTACACTTTTAACCGACAAAATGAACTGAGCAGAAGGAGAAATCTCCGAGCGACTGTTCAGTGAGGCGGAGTAAAGAATCTGACAGTTTGGGTTTGAAGAACAACAGACAGAGTTTTCAACCGAGCTCGCGCTCAAGATTCCGTGCCTGGCATGGAAAGTTAACTCTTTCACCTCCGGAGCAGTTCTAAGGCTGGGACAAACTGCATATGTCATAATATAGCAAGACTTCATGTTGTTTGAAAAACAAGTTATGGCACTAAGTTCAAAACAGCAAATCAACAGATTGGAACAAATGGGCCAACTCATCCAAAGTGATAAATGTTAGTATGTTTTTATTCTTATGTCAGGGTAAAATTGTTGTGCATAAAATCCCCACATTTCGGAGTATGCACTCTTTCTTCAGGGAATGTACAGTTTAATTACTTGACATTATTTGATTATTCCTGTACTGTTTTTCATAAGTAGAAACAAGTAGTCATACTTTCACTTGTATATATTTTTGTGTTTCCGACACGGAGGCAGTTTAGTTAGATTTGTCTTGATGCCTATTTCTGTATTCTTCATTTACATTTCTATTATTTGAATCCCTTTGTATTTTTTTAAGACAAAATCCTTTGTTTAGTTCCATGGAGCACCACCTCAGAATGACTCTCTTCCTGAGGGATGTATATAAGTGAAGGTATGAGTACTTGTTTCTACTTATGAAAAACAGTACAGGAATAATCAAATAATTTCAAGTGACTAAACTTGATAATATTCTTCAAGTGAATCTACCTCTGGCTGGAAGCTGCAATACTGAACATAGGATTTGTAAGAAAGCGAGTTGTGCTCTCAACAGAGGGAGGTGAACCTTACAATTGTCTTTGGTTTGTAGCAGATATTCTGCAGGTGGAGGATACTTCTAACTGAAAGGTGAAATAAGGAACTTAGAATTATCAGGAAAGACAGTCCTTCAAGCAACAGAGGGAGGTGGATCTAGCTTTACTTTTGTTACAGTTCTTAAGATTTTCAGTGCAGCAAGAGTTTAAAGCACAGCTGACTTATTTTGGGGCTGACTGCTTTCAGAGCACAAACCACCAGGCTGTTTTGGGGCTGGGGAGGTTTACCTGTGTCTGACTTGGATGTCTAGATTTTTCTCTGTTTGATTAGCAGGGTATTTTCTCTACCAAATTGTTGTGTAGGGCATTTTGCTGACAGGAAGGCACTCATCACAGCAGTGGGTCAGAGCTTTTAGCTGATTGTTTCATGAGGGCACAGTTTAGGCCAACCCCTGCCCACCCTCACCCCACCCACCCTGGAAATAGTTCCTTTATAACTGGGGTTCTGACAATTTCCTCACTAGTGCAAGGTGCATATCACTGTCATATCCTCTCTAGCACACTGCACTGACAATATAAGCATACATATTGTATAATATATATATATTTCTATATAACAAACCAATCATACTCAAACAAAAAAAGTAGATAAACACGTGGGGAGTAGAGCAATGTAATGGCTGTGGGGCAGCAGTCTTCTGGGAGTCTTTCTGGAGGCTGAGATGCTGCCCTTTTTGAAGACAGCTCTCTGCCCTGAGAGAGGAAGTTGCCTGTCTTCAGGCCACACTGGACAGTAGTAAGGAAACCTTCCCCCAGGCCACACTGGACAGTAGGAAGGGGAAAACCCCCATCCAGGGAGCACCACAGCCACCACCACTACCTCAGAGGTTGCGAAGAAAGCCCAGCAGTTGGACCACAGTGGGCTCAGGGAGGGTGAGGATGGTGGAACAGAGGAACACCCAGTCAGTTGTTCCACTCCACAATCCATACACCATTCTGGGGGAGCATAGCTCCCCTATGGATGCACCCACAGAGGAGACTGAGGAGGCTGAGGACAACTGTCACAAGGGAGGCCCACAGGAAGGAGGCAGAGGACACCACAGGGAAAGTAAGCAGCTCCTGGTGGGGGACTCAATTATTAGGGGAATAGAACTGGGAGGAGCAGGGAAAATTGAAGTAAGGTACCTGCCTGATGCCATGGCTTGGAGGGACAGGAAGCACATCCTCAGGATCATGAGAACAGCTGCACGGGAGTCTGATCTGGAAATCATTGTCCACCCAGGGACAAATGACTTGGCTCATCATGAGATTAGTGCAGTGCAGGAGGACTTTGTAGAGTTGGGGAGGGGCCTAAGACAAGTAGCACACACAGTATCCTTCTCAGAGGTGCTGCCTGTCAATGGCATGGGTGAGGTGAGGGTACTTTGCACCATGCAGTTTAATGAATGGTTGAAAAAATGGTGTGGAGCACAGGGGTTTGGCTTCATTGGGGACTGGAGTTCCACCTGGAGGGACACCAGCCTATACTGGCAGGATGGTCTGCATCTGTCCAGGAAGAGAACAAGTCTTTTGAGCAATCGGTTTAAGTGCTTCATTGGCAAGCTTTTAAACTAGTCAAGGGGGAGGCACTGATAAGCTGCAGGAAAATCCCAGTGTCTCCCTACAAAACAGGGTACTAAATGAGAAAAAGACAGAGGTAGAAAGGTCAGTGGGGGATGATGCAGCAGAAGGTAAAGCCATCACAAAATGGAGAGCAATGAGTACCAATGTCCATAGTCTGGGTAACAAGCTTCCTGAATTAGTGGCCTTGATGGAGGAGGAACATCTGGATATCATGGCAGCCACAGAAACATGGTACACACAAAACCATGACTGGGATGTAAACATACCAGGATACACTATCTACAGGAGGGACAGGAAGGGTAAAAGAGGAGGAGGAGTAGCTCTTCACATAAGGGAAAGAATCAAAGCAACAGACCAAAAGGGTAAACAGGGAGGAGAAGAAGCACTGTGGGTAAATTTGGAGACAGGCAATGGCACCACAATCCGCACAGGGGTTGTATACAGACCCCCCTCTCAGGGGGAGGAAATGGACAAGGAAATGAAAGAAAGTATACTTAGAATGGCAGAAAAAGGGGAGATATTCCTGATGGGTGATCTGAATATGCCAGATGTTTAATGGAGTGCAGCTGCAGCAGCCACTTCAAAGAGTGGGGTTATTCTAGATGCCCTACAGGGGGCATGCCTTAGACAACTAGTATTGGAGCCCACTTGAGAGGGAGCAATCTTAGACCTGGTTCTCTCAAATGGAGATGTAGAGAGGATCACAGATGTAGTGGGTAGCCATCTGGGAACTAGCACCATCGAACAGTATGGTTCACAATAAACACAGCAATAGAGTCAAGCCATACAAAGGCAAAAGTACTGGACTTTAGGAGGGCTGACTTTGCCAAAATGGGTGAGTGCCTAAGGAATGCACTAGCAAATGGGCAGGAAGGAGGGGTGGAAGAACAATGGGGAATAATAAAAACTGCCATCACAGAGGTAACGAGCCTTTGTGTGAAGCAAATAAAACAAAATGATGTAAGAAACCACTATGGTTCTCAAAGAAAGTGGCAGTGAAGGTTCAAGAGAAAAAAAGCATTCAGGAAGTACAAGGAATCACAGAAGGAGCAGGACAGAGACTGTATCAGTTAAAGCAAAAGGAAGCTGGGAAGGAATCAGAACAGCAAAGGCCCAAACTGAGAAAAGATAGCCAACTCAGTTAAGAAGGGGATAAAACCTTTATAGGTACATCAGGAGCAAGGAAGACGAAGGGAGGGATAGTGAGGCTTAATAAAGGGAGGTGGGTGGGCAGAGGTGACTGTGAAAAGGCAGATACTAAACAAATGTTTTTGCTCAGTATTTACAAATGAAGAGGGAGGTACCTAAAACAAACAGTAGAAACACTCTGGATACAGAAGTTGATACCAGCCCATTTACAGAAGAAAGGGTTCTGAAAGAACTCTTAAAACTGAAGGTGGACAAAGCAATGGGCCTGATGGGATTCATCCCAGAATTCTAAAAGAACTAAGGGTAGAACTAGTGACACCACTGACTACCCTCTTTAACAAATCATGGGAGGATGGGGTGGTATCTGAGGACTGAGGAGGGCAGATGTGATTCCCTTCACAAAAGTGGGAGCAAGGCAGAAGCAGGAAACTACAGACCTGTTAGTTTAACCTCAGTGGTAGGGAAGATGATGGAATCACTTCTGAAGGAAAGAATTGTCAGTATCTAGAGGCCAGAGGGCACAGGACCCAAGGCAGCATGGATTCACAGCGGGAAGGTCATGCCAGATGAATCTGATAGATTTCTTTGACTGGGTGACCAAAGTAGTAGAACAGGGAGGGGCTGTGGACATGGCCTACCTAGACTTCAGCAAGGCATTTGACACAGTCCCACACAAAAGATTAATATACAAGTTAGCCAGCCTGGGAGTGGGTCCCAAGATGACAGCCTGGGTAAAGAATTGGCTGGAGAATAGAACACAGACAGTAATAGTAAATGGAGTTCACTCTGAAGAAAGGGGGGTTACTAGTGGGGTACCACAGGGTTCAGTATAGATTGGTCCTCTTCAATGTCTTTATAGTGACATTGCAGAGGACTGGAAAAAGAAAAGTATGTCTCATTGCAGATGACACAAAGATCTGCAACAGAGTTGATGCACAAGGTGGGGTGGAAAGGATGAGAAGGGACTGGCAGAGTTAGAGGAATGGTCAAATGTATGGCAGCTTAGATTCAATGATAAAAGTGCAAGGTAATGCACCTGGGAAACACAAACCCAGGGAAGAGTACACAATGGGGTGAGATACTAACAACAACAAAAATGGAAAGGGACCTGGGGGCAGTCATATCAGATGACCTAAAGGTGGGCAAGCAATACGAGAGGGCAGCAAGGGGGGGCTGGGGGATATTGGGATGCACAGGGAGAGGCATCACCAGTAGAAAACAGGAAGTTATTATCCCTCTGTATAGACAGCTGTTGAGACCCCATCTGGAGTACTGCGTGCAGTTCTGGAAACCCAATCTCAGCAAAGACAGACAGGATGGAAGCTGTCAAGAGGAGGGCAAATAAAATGGTGCTGGGTCTGCACTGGAAGACATATGAAGAGAGACTTAAGGAGCTTAATATGTATAGCCTCAAGGAAAGGAGGGAGAGGGAGGACATGATAGAAACTTTCAAGTACCTCAAGGAATCAACAAAGTACAAGAGGGTGGCATCATTCAAAAGAGGTGTGTAAGAACAAGGGGCACAATTTGAAGATAGAGGGGGGCGGCTCAGAGGTAATTTAAGGAAGTATTTTTCACAGAGAGGGTTGTGGATGCATGGAACGGCTTTCTGGAGGAGGTTGTGAAGTCAAAAACAATGGTGGAATTCAAGCATGCATGAGACAGTCATAAGGCAATTCTAGGGGGTGGGGGTAGGAAGAAGTAGGCTACTGGTTAACTAGGATCTGCAGCTTATCCATTAGGTAGGGAAATGGGCAGACTGGGTGGGTCAAGCGATCCTTATCTGCCGTCAAATTCTACGTTTCTATGTTTCTATTCCCTGAAGAAGGAGTGCTTACTCTGAAACATAGGAATTTTATGCATAACAGTTTTACTCTGACATAAGAATAAAAACGTATTATCATTTATCTATTTGGGTGAATTGGTCCATTTGTTCCAATCCGATGATCTGCTGTTAGTTTTGCCTTGACTGGATAGTGGCTACTCCCTAATTATTATATATCTTTACTTCGAGGTAGCTGAGCTGGATGTTCCCCTTTACTAAGTTCAAAACCCCACTGAAATACATTGAACTGCATACCTGTGTCTTCAGTTTGCGGTCCAACTTTGATGAGTGAAGACGTGTCTATGGTCAAAAGCAGATTACCTGGTTGGACCCATGATGTGTAAGTAAGGATTTGGGGGGAGCAGGGTGGTAGATGCTCAGTGGGAAGGTTGGGTGAGGGTAAGGAAAGGCTGCAAAAGACATCGCTGGACCATTCTTAGTTTTACAGGTTAAAACAAAAAGACAGACTGACAATATCCAAGCATAACACTGGGGGATTGGGCACCCCCAGTGTCACAGTCATGTTTGAGGAAAACATCGATGGGCATTTTTTTAGGTGTAAAATAAATTTTTTTTTAAAAATGACCAACGATCCTTGATCATGACACTGGGGGATTGGGCACCCCCAGTATCACAAAAAGATGGGTGATCCCCAAACACACACTGGGGGATTGGGCACTCACATTGTAGCAGTTATGTTTCTGGGTGGGTGGGGTGGAGGGTGCTGAGAGGGAGGGTTGTGTGGGGGAAGTTTCTTAATAAAAAATAAATAAAAATATATTACGTGGTCACGATGGAATATGGACATTCTGCTATGACCAAAATGGCCACTGCACACTACTGCTCATGCCTGATAGCTAGTGCATGTGCAGTAGAGTGTGTTGGTCATCTTGGATACGAAGAAGTGTGCCGTGTTCTGCCATGACCTCCAGCACTGTAAAATAGTGTAGTGGTGTGGTGATAGGGACAGCATGCTTGGACTGCTTCATGGAGGCAGAGGTGACTGTGACACTATCCGACATGTTCTTTGTTCAGAAAGGATGTGGAGTCCTTTTACTCAAGTGATCGTAAAAGGACTGCAGGGCTCCACCCACTGCAGTCCTAAAAAAGGTTATAGGGTATATCTTTATATTAAAAGAGATCCATATGATAAGGGAAGAAGTCACCAAAATGGAAGAATCATGGAGAGGCAAATTTCTTTCAGCCTGTTTCATCTCTACAGCCAGGGAAGTGGCTGTATGGTTTAGCCGAGGAGTAAGTACCAAGGTCTTCTGCCACATGGCAGATCCACAAGGCAGCAATTTCATAGTTGTTGTGGAGGTCAAGGGGGAAACACTTATGGCTGCTGCAGTATATAGCCAGAACTATGATTGCCCTGAACTGTTCCGTAATGTGGCAGTCATGCTTGCTGACTACCCTGGTAAAACAATGACAGGATGGAGTTTCAACAAGCCGGCCCAGTGGCATGGACGGCTGTGGTGCTGGGTGCTTACCTCCTAACAAACTAGTGACCTTTGTTTGGCAGCAGACTCAAGCCATTGGGCCAGCCAGGGATGGAGACAATCAAGCATCCCACAGGATGCTCTCCTCTCCTAGGGATGGAGGGTGCTGTGTCCTGCTGCAGCACTGCCTCCTGCAGATGTGTAGGTGGTACGGAAAGTGAGATGTGGAGGAGGGAAGCCTGCACGGCGCTGCATGTTGTGTGAGTGTGCATCACACACTTATGCAGCGAATGTAGTCCCACATGTCAGTGTTCCTATGGGGAGGGGTAGAATAGCAGCAAGATGGGGGAGAGCAAAGCGTGGAAAACACTCTGGCTGGCAGGATAATCACCAACCTACACAGGGCCCACTTCTGGCAAATTAGGCTCCTCCTCTGTCTGGACCTCCCTGCCACTCATGGTTTTACAGCTAGCTGTGCTTCAAACAATGATTGTTTAAGCAATTCTACATGACTGGGTGTGTGTTATGCTGGAATAACATCACACCTTGCAAAGCTGGGCACCAGGCCGAAGGCCAAGTGCATCCCACAGAAAGGCGTGATGTTAGCACAACACACACCCTGGAGTCCATTATTACTATTATAAACAGTAATGACTATATAAAAATTAGCAGACAAGGGCTTTTTTTAGTTCTTAATGTTTTATTTGAAGAAAATGTTATGTAACCTTGTGTCAAAAAAAGTAGTACATCAATCTTTAAAATGCAGTTTTTAAATAACTACTTTTGTGCTCAGGATCATGGAAGCAGCTGCATGGGGGAGGGAGCTGGATGTCATTGTCCACCTAAGGACAAATTACCTGGCTGGGAATGGGATCGGAGCAGTGCGGCAGGAGTTTGTGGAGTTCGGGAGGGGCCTTAGACAAGTACCACGCACGGTAATTTTCCTGGAAGTGCTACCTGCCTATAGCATGGATGAGGCTGGGGTACTCTGCACCATGGGATTCAATGACTGGTTGAAAAACTGGTACAGAGCTCAGGATCTAGCTTCATTGGGTACTGGTGGTTCACCTGGAGGGATACAGGCCTAAACTGACATGATGGTCTGCATCTGTCCCGGAGGGGAACTAGGATCCTAGGTGATAGGTTTAAATGCTTCACTGGCAAGCATTTAAACTAAACAAGGGGGGAGGCACTGAAAAGAAGCAGGGAAATCCCAGGCCCACCCCCACAAACAGGGTAGCTAGCAAAGTAGACACAAAGGTAGAGAAGTCGATAGGGAGCAGGACAGGGTAAATCCAGAAAAAGGCAAAGGCAGTAAGGACAGGGATGGGTCTAAAAGAGGTAAGTTCATCAAAAAATGGGCAATGAGTACCAATGCCCATACTCTGGGTAACAAGCTCCCTGAACTAGTGGCCATGATGGAAGAGAAATGCCTGGATATCATGGAAGTCACAGAAAACATGGTACACAGAGAACCATGACTGAGATGTCAACATACTAGGGTACACAATCTACAGGAGGGACAGGGAGGTTAAAAGAGGAGGAGGAGGAGCTCTCTCTATAATAAGGGAAGAAATGAAAGTAACAGAATTAAAAGACAAACAAGAAGAGGAGGAGGCACTGTGGGTCACCCTGGGGACAGAAAAAGGCACCACAATCCGCCCAGGGTTTGTTTACAGATCCCCATCTCAGGGGGAAGCAATGGACAAGGAAATAATGGAAGGAATCCTTAGAATGGCAGAAAAAAGGAGAGATATTGTTAATTGGAGGCCTACATATGCCAGATGTTAACTGGATCACCTTTACTACAGCCACATCCAAGAGCAAGATCATTCTCGATGCTCTACAGGGGCCATGCCTCAGACAGCTAGTGCTGGAACACACTCAGGAGGGAGCAATCTTAGACCTGGTACTCTCAAACGGGGATGGAAAGAGGATCTCAGATTTAAGTGGGTAACCATCTCGGAACAAGCGACCACCAAACTGTGTGGTTCACAATAAACACAGCTGAAGAGTCAAGCCATACAATAGCAAGGGTGTTAGACTTTAGGATAGCTGACTTTTGCAAAATGGGAGAGTGCCTCAGAAAAGCACTAGCAATAGGCAAGAAAAAGGGGTGGATGGGAAAAAATCTAAACTGCCATCACAGAGGCAACAAGCCTTTGTATAAAGCAAATCAACAAAACAAAATTAAGGAAAAAGCCACTGTGGTTCTCAAAAGTGATGGCAGGGAAGGTTAAGGAGAAAAGGATAGCATTCAGGAAATATAAGGAAACACAGAAGAAGCAGGACAGAGAACTATATCAGTTAAAGCAGAAGGTGGCATGGAAGGCAGTCAGAAAAGCAAAGGCCCTAACCGAGGAAAAGATAGCCAAGTCTGTTAAGAAGAAGGATAAACCATTTATATGCACATTAGGGAGCAAAGAAAGACCAAGGGAGGGATGCTGAGGCTTAATAAAGGGGAGGGAATGTGGGCAGAGGGTGACAGTGGAAAAACAGGGATACAGAATAAATACTTCTGCTCAGTATTCAGAAAAGAAAAGGAGGGGGAGGTACCTAAACCAAACAATAGAAACACTCTGGATAAGGGGGTTGATTCCAGTTCATTCACAGAAGAAAGGGTTCTGAAAGAACTAAAACTGAAGGTGGACAAAGCAATGGGGCCTGACAGGATTCACCTCAGAATTATAAAAGAACTAAGGGTAGAACTAGTGACACCACTGACTACCCTCTTTAACAAATCATGGGAGGATGGGGTGGTACCCGAGGACTGGAGGAGGGCAGATGTGATTCCCCTTCACAACAGTGGGAGCAGGGCAGAGGCAGGAAACTACAGACCTGTTAGTTTGACCTCAGTGGTAGGGAAAATGATGGAATCATTTCTGATGGAAA
The DNA here is from genome assembly GCA_016271365.2 of Neoceratodus forsteri. Taxonomy (NCBI): domain Eukaryota; kingdom Metazoa; phylum Chordata; order Ceratodontiformes; family Ceratodontidae; genus Neoceratodus; species Neoceratodus forsteri. Next base: position 31,343,083 of record CM057459.1, read on the forward strand.
GAATTATTGAGTACCTACAGGCCAGTGGGGCACAAATCCAAGGTAGCATGGAGTCACAGTGGGAAGGTCATGTCAGATGAATAAAATAGATTTCTTTGACTGGGTGACCAAAGTAGTAGACCAGGAAGGGGCTGTGGCCATAGCCTACCTAGACTTAAGCAAGGCATCTGAGACAGTCCCACACAAGAGATTAATATACAAGTTAGCCAGCCTTGGATCGGGGCCCAAGGTGGTAGCCTGGGTAAAAAAACTGGCTGGACAACAGGACACAGAAAGTAATAGTAAACAGAGTCCACTCTGAAAAAAGGGGGGTTATCAGTGGGGTACCACAGGATTCATTACTGGGGCTGGTCCTCTTTAATGTCTCTATAAATGACATTGCAGAGGGACTGGAAGGAAAAGTACATCTCTTTGCAGATGACTCAAAGATCTGCAACAGGGTTGATACACAAGGTGCGATGGAAAGGATGAGAAGGGACTTGGCAAGGTTGGAGGAATGGTCAAATGTATGGCAGCTTAGATTCAATGCAAACAAGTGCACAGTAATGCACTTGGGAAAGAAAAACCCAGGGGAACAGTACACAATGGGGGGTGGGATACTAACAACAATAAAAATGGAAAGGGACCTGAGGTAGTCATATCAGATAACCTAAAGGTGGACAAGCAATGTGAGAAGGCAGTAAGGAGGGCTGGGGGATATTGGGATGCATAGGGAGAGGCATCACCAGTAGAAAACAGGAAGTTGTCATCCCTCTGAACAGACAGTTGGTGAGACCCCATCTGCAGTACTGTGTGCAGTTCTCGAGACCCCCCTCTCTGCAAGGACATAAACAGGATGGTGGCTGTCCAGAGGAGGGCAACTAAAATCGGTGTAGGGTCTGCAACAGAAGACATATGAAGACAGACTAAAGGAGCTTAATATGAATGGAGGACATAACAGAAACTTTCAAGTACCTCAAGGGAATCAACAAAGTCCAAGAGGGTAGCATCTTTCAGAAATAGATGTGCAAGAACAAGGGGGACACAATTTAAGGATAGAGGGGGGGATGGCTCAGAGGTAATGTGAGGAAGTATTTTTTCATGAAGAGGGTTGTGGATGCATGTAACAGCCTTTCTGAGGAAAGTTGTGGAGTCAAAAACAGTGGGGGAATTCAAGAATGCATGGGACAGACATAGCAATTCTAGTAAGGGGTAGGAGGAAGTAGGCTCTTGGTTAACTAGGATCTGCAGCTTATCCATTAGGTAGGGAAATGGGCAGAATAGGTGGGCCAAGTGGTCCTTATCTGCCATCAAATTCTATGTTTCTGTGTGCTATTTAATAAATACTGTTATTAATAATTAAATCATGTTATTAATAAATACTTTTAAGTTTAACTGGTTGTAATTTTTTTTATGCTTCTGCTTTAACTCATGAAACAGCATGAAGTATATCTGTAAAATAATTGTAAACTGTAAACTACTGAAGTTTTGAAATACTGGCAAGCTGAATAACTTAACTGAACATTAACTGCTTTTTTTTTTTATTTTTAGTACTTGCATCTTACTTTTGCAGCTTTTGTAGAACAGCTTCAGTCCAGTTCATTTGTTGAAGATGTTAACTACACACATTGAGTTGTCAGTGATGATGGCGTGCATTCACTTGTTGCCTTGATGACAGTGATGTGCTGATCTGTGTTACTGTTACTGTTCCTGCTCATTGGTCGGTTGTGGGGAAGGTGATTGTGCTTCCTATCCATGTGTCATTTCTTGTCACCATGAGTTCGACGCTATGCACCACTGTTTGTTGCAGGATACCTGGTGCTGACTATTTGGATTTGGGTTGTACCAGTGATTTCTTCTTCTGGAAGCAATGAGGAATCTTTTTGTGGAAGCAGTGAGGATCTTTCTTGTACTGCAGTTGCTGAGGTATGTGGTGTTTCTGGGTTGGATCTGGACAGCAACTGGCTCCATGTATTGCGGTCTTGCAGGGATGGTACCCAGTAGTTGTGGAAAGAGGTCTCTACTTTATGGCCTGTTAAGGCCATCATTTGGCATGCATGCCTGGAGACCTGCATTGTAAAGTATTTGTATTGCCATAGCCCTTAAACTGTGGTTGGTATAGGCTGTGGGCGGGGAGGTGGTTTATCATTATTTAGGGAGCATTGTTGCCAGATAATTTTTGCCCATGGGCTCAAGCATGTACCAACTGTCTTCCTCGGTCCAGGGCCTAGATGGCTTCCTTCATGGATATACAGTAGGTAAAGGCCAGTGCCCCTGAAGGCAGTTTGCTCAGATATTTTTTAAATGCTAGAACTAAGCATAGGGGTGTCAGGAGAGGTAAAAATGGAGATTACGTACTTACCGTAATTATTGATCTTCTTGGACAGTCACCATCACTCATTCACACTAGTGGAATAGCGCCAGAGGCGCTAGGACCAAGCTGGAGCCAAACATTTCTGAAGGGGCCGGCACTGAGGTAGGACTCGGCCTCGCCTTTCCATGAGAATGACTTGTGTATGTAGGCTATCTCGGTCGACCCTCCAACCACCTCAGTACCTTTTCGACCAAGGAGGTGCAGAGTAACTAATGAGAATAACTAATGCTGAGTTTCTGGACCCGAGAGGGCCCAGATGGCCTTTGTAATAAAGGTCGAAGAACAATGTCTTCACAGTCTGAACCATAGGGCCATGAAGACCAGGAAAGAAAAATGAGTCAACCCAGGGGATCATGGATGGGCATGAGAATGAATGATGGAGACTGTCCAAGAAGATCAATAATTATGGTAAGTACATAATTTCCATATCTTCCTGGACTAAGTCTCCATCACTCATTCACACTCATGGGAGAGTACTGAGCTAAAACCAACAACCCTGAGTAGGGTGGTAGGAGATAGGGTTCACCCAGAAAGGATGCCCAATGACTGTCCTGCTAATAAAAAGAGCCATCTTGTAAAGAGCATCCAGAACATAATGCTTACAAGATAAGCGCTTGAGTTGTAACTCGCCACTTTGCAGATGACTGCAATGTGCACAAAATGAAACTGTGCCAGGAAGCTGCAACCACTCAGAGAGCAGCGAGAAACTGGACTCACAATTTGGTATAGGACCAAAATTAATAGTGTCAAAGACATGTACTAATCTAATGTAAAAGGACCTCAGGAACTGCAAGAGCTGGAGGTAAAGTCTACTGGTTCAGGGTAGACTGAAAAACACAGACAGAACCCCCACTACCAAGTATGGCTGACCTGCAAACACCAGGTCCAGGAGCACTTGAACCCCTTACTTGGTGAGCAAAAGAAGGTCCAGGTGGGGTTAGCCCATCAAGGAGAATGGCTTTCACCTAGTCACTGAAACCTTCCTGATGGAAGGTGAAGCACAGCTTAGAAGCCTCTTGTGGTGGTCTAGTAGAATCAAATCCTAGTCACTGCATATTCCAAAAAGGAATCATCCTGCCCCATGTGTATAACTGTAGTAGCAATCTCTGAACTCAGGGAAGAAAGGAAAAAGTGTACAGGAGGACGTGTCCACTGCAGAAAAAAACATTGCGACAGAAAAAAACAGGGGCTGGATTTATAAGGCAAATAGAGGCAGATGTGCGTCGAGGAGGGACACAGCAGCACCAAGTTAGGGCTGACCCATTCTTTGAAGTGACCGAATAGCAGTAGAAGTGGCTCAGTGTAGTGAGGCACTACTTACTCTAGCCTCCCTGAAGGGAGTAGGAAGGACTCTAGTTTGCTTTGTTGAAAAAAACAATCACAGCTCTATCACACAGTCAGAGAGGACAGCTTTGCGTGCAACTGGCATGGAACCAGTGCGCAGGAACTGAAGGTGTGAATATTTGAGAAGCTATCTCAGAAAAAGACCTACTTGAGCTATGGTCAAGAAAGGAGCATGTTGTCTGTTAAGTTGAAGCGAGCATGGAAGTAGGAATCTAAGTTCCAACTCGCTAAGGAGTCACTTCAGTTGCTGCGAGGCTCTGATCAAGAGAAGAAAGTCTGATAAAAAAAAGGGACTAACGGATTGGTTAGATGCCTAGATTTTGGAAATATCTCAGAATAAGGGAAATCTCTCTACAGAAAAGAGGTGAGCCATACCACCGCTGGATCAGACGGCCACAAATGGTAGAAGAAATCAGGTACTCTTTACCGAAGTTTAGACATGACTGCCTCAGGGTTGAGGCAGAACCTGGCCAGATCCAATGTGTGGTATTGGGAAATTCTGACTAGACCCTGTGCTGTGATAATTTTAACCCTTTTTTTTTTATCAGTAGTCTGAGCCTTTCAGGGATCTATTAATGCCCATCCTCAGGCCGATGTAGCTACTGATGCTGTACGGTTCACCACTTGAGTTTTTCACTGAAGCATAACATTGTCAGAGTACATTGTTTAAATCTGTGGCTGAAATGCTGTGGAAGTTGATTTCTGTGTATTTCTTTCCTTTGTCCAGTCAAAGAAAACTTTTACAGCCCAGGACAGTGCTCGTTTTGTGGTGGACTCATTTCTTTCCCTCTCAAGATTATCTAGTTCCTGAGGTGCCAATTCTAGGTATCTTTTATTTTCTTTTTTCTGAGGTGCTGTTGTTTTCTGTAGGTTTTCAGTTTCTGCCATTTGTTCTCCAAATCAGTTTGTGATTTTCCAGTAGCCTATGACATGGGCGTCAGTGACTGAGCATTTGCAATAATGGCGACTCAATCCCAGCGCATGTCGATGGGGCGACTGCAGAGGAAGGCTGACCGAGTGGGGGAAGTGGGCACATATAGTGACAGGATGTCACTATATGTATATGCACGTGGGGGGCAGTGAGTGTGACAGAAGGGAGGAAGGGTTGTCCTGGTATGGTTGGCATGGGGCTGCCTAGCTGGCCCCATAGCGTGGTGGGTGAATGGCAACCGAAAGCTGTGAGGATTCTGGGTTCAGATCCAGGTGCACCTACATTTTTGAGCGCCTGGGCCAACATTATTTTTTTGTCCGGATTTTGCACCCCCCTGGAGTTAAGAATCCTTTAGTGGGGGGGGTGCCCATCATGAACATTTAAAATATAAGTCCCCGTTATTGTTTCTTGTGTGTCAGATGTGTACATCGCTGCAATTGATTTTCGGCGATGTACACTTGCCCTGCCACTGATCGCGATTGCACTTTCACCCTCATGACATAAATCTGATGTCCCTCATGTCGTAAAGTTGAAAACTGATCGCTGGTACTTTTGAGATTTTTCATCTAATCTCCTCAGTGTCTCAGGTTTGACGAGCTTAGTGATTTTCTGGTGTTTGTCTTTTGAGATGAGGTTCAGGGGCTGCCAGGAATACATCCATGAAGTTACACTGGGATAACCTCACAGGTTCAAGAGTGACTCAGCCAATCAGCTGTCAGGATTTTTCATTGCCATTTTATAATTTTCATTCACTGTTACTTGTACATATGCCAAATTATTCTTATTCCATATGGCAGTATTCTCAATTGGGGAATTGCAAAAAAAAACAAAAAAACACTGTGATGGCTGGTTACGCATTTAAAAATGGTGTAAGTGTTTGTTAGGTTCTGGATATGGGTATGTGTGTGGGGGGCGGTTGTGGGGGCTGGCAGCATGGAAGTAAGTATGAACAGTCTTCTCATAATGTAGAGATGCATGAGTGGTTTTGGCATATTGCTTCATTATAACATTTTTAAAATCTGAATCTTAATATACAGAAACTAAATGCAAACACATTCTGTAATTGATTAGCATGCTAACTGGGGTAGTATGTAGACTTCAATATGAGGAGGGTTGCACATTTCCATGTTTTGGCTGATTTGTAACCCACAGATGCATACCATGAGCAATCAAATATTAAATTGCCATTTTATCTCTTCATCCTAGCAAAGGACAATAGACTGTACATCTTTGCAGTCGAAGTAGTTAATTATTTGTGACAGGAACTCAATTATGATCCATAGAAATTCAAAGATTCATTAGAAAATTTTTAAGCAAGGGCAGATTCAGTTATTTAGAAGAAAAAGGTGGGGGAGGATTATTATGGGGGTCCATGGGCATGTCCCCCCATAATATTTTGAAAAACTAGGTGATACATTTTGCACCTTTTAGGACCCTTTCTGGAGCACGTGGTACACTAAAGAGTGATTTGTTTTTAAGAAATGTGTCCCTAAACTAAAAATTGGGCCACTCTAGAGGCCTAGCAGTTAAGACACTCATCTTCTGTATAAGAACCACATGTTTGAATCTAGAACCTATTATCCCAGCTGGCTAGAACAGGAGTGAGAGAGACAGGCTGAATGATGTGCTCTCCGCTTCTTGGAAGGGACTCCTTGCAGAGAAACTGACCATCAGTATGGGTGCTATTCTGCAAAGAATCTCCTTATACCTTGCTAACAAGTTGCATGTATCAAAGGGGATGTATGGCAGCACCAGTTTTGCCCAGTGAGATGATTTTCTTTAAGTATGGTGAGATGCATTGGAAATGCCTCACCAGATGACTTGGATTTGAAGCAGAATTCTCTTTGGTCATCACACTGGATAACTCTGATGGTCATAACAACCTATGGCATGCTCCTAGTCTGTAATTGAACCTGAATGGGTGATCAACTAACACACAGAGGTGTTCATGGGGAGGGGGACATACCCTGCTCCCTCTTTTAATCAACCTCCAACAGATATTTTTTTCACTCCAGTAATTTTGCCTGCTGTATCAAAGCTGTGATTTCCAGCTGGGCATATGACGGCAGTAACACTGGTGTGCCTAGGAGACCTGCTACACCGGATAAAGGTTACTTTTCATAATCCCTCATCAGACAGTCATAGGCTCACACCAACATAACTATCTGCTGTTGGTAGTGCTTAGCTTGGGGTATTTCTCTTCTCTCCCCATCCAAGTTGTAATCTAGTATTCTAGTATTCATCCTGGTGGTCACCTAGTTTTACTCTGACTAGAATAGCATAGTTTGTTAGGAGGAATAGTGACATTATGGTTCCTATGACCCCTCAATGACTATCATTTAACCAACAAAAAGAATCCTGAAATGGGGTAAGTGCTGGATGGACTAACTCCTTGAGAATGATAGCATCTGAGCACAATTTTCAAGAAGGTGAGCCAGAAATTGATGCACATTTTGTCACCCCAAAACAAACATGTGTAAGGAGGCTAGATCAAGTCTTCTGTTATTTCCCTATGCCATACAGCAGGAACCCTATTGATATTTATTTGCAATTATGACATTATTTAATTACTTCTCCCTCCATCCTCAAAGAGAACATGGGGCTTTATAAAAAAAGATCATCTTACGGTTTGTAGCACCAAACTACATGCAGTAGTTTTTTATGAGCCTTCATTTGTGGATTTGAGTAGAAGTAATATACACAGGGATATTGCTCAGGATGGGCATTAGAGGTTGCAGCTCCAAAAATTTCATCTGTAGCTCTGAATGATTTCTGATAGACATTTACTTTTTTGTTGGCACCTGTATGCATTGCACAGCACTGATGAGAAGAAGAAGAAGCTCCCAATTTAGGGGTGCAGCAGGGTAATGGGAAACCGATATCTCCCCCATACTAGGGGCTGAGCAGCCTGTCATCTGGAAAATCAAGCATCCCTCCATATATGGGGTGTAGCAGGGTCTCATGGGGAATCAAATACATCCCAAAAGTTGGGTTGCGGTTTTGTCTCTTGTGGGGAATTTAATCTTTTCCAACCTTAGGATGCAGCAGTGTTTCATGGTGAACCAAACATCCTCCAAACTAGGGCTACAGCTGTGTCTTATGGGGAACCAAATATTCCCTAAAACTAGGGTAGTAACTCTATCTATAATTTTGAGGGGGGACAGAATGGAAGACGTGAACAATGTTAGAGCAGCAGGCAGTGCAGCACATACTCACAGAATGTTGCGTGTGCCAGTCTCACTGTAATGGGCTTGCTGTTCCACTTCAATCCCCACTTACATAGTGTACTGTACTATAGGCTCCATGAATTGCCCTGCTCTGTACTGCTAGAGAGGCATTTATTAGTGCAGCATTTCCTGTTGCATCAGTAGTGGGGGGAAGTGTCCTCCTTTACCCTATAATTTATATGTACAATTCTTCTCCTACTAGAAGATTAGAAGGTTGTGGGTTCTAGCCCTATGCTGGGAATTTGGGATCAATCCCAGTAGTGACACTGTAGTGCATCATGAGGAGGGGGAGAGGTGCTGCACTCCTGAGGTACCATCTTTTGGATGAGATGTTAAACTGAGGTTCTGTCTGCCTGTTCTGGTGGTTGTTCAGGTGGATGTTAAAGATTGCATGGTACTTCTCAAAAAGAGTAGGGAAATTGTTTATTAAAAGAAACAAGAAATAATGGCATATGGTGAGAACAAAAACAAGCTACACGCGAAAACAGAAAATGTAAACAGAAAACTAAATTTATCAGCAGTTAATTACTGAACCTACAAAAAAATGGAAAAAAGGAAAAAGAAAAGAAAGTATCAAGCAAAAGAAACCAAAGGAGAGGAAGGGAGAAAAATAGAAATCAAATGCAAAAAAGCAAGTATAACAATGCACAAAACATACTGTAACCTACAGCCATAAGGGTAGTAAACATAAAATAAACACAATCAAAAAACTGCCCATGAGCAGTGTTTCCAAAGGCAAATCCATGCAGATTGAGACAGCCTGATCTGTTCTGCTGCACACATTCTTCAGAGGTCCAATTCTACCATCCATAAGAATGTGGCATGATCCAAGAACTGCTGTTGTGACACACATTTACAGAGAAACCTCAAGATCATGACTTTGAAGCATGAGAAAATCTTGAGCAACACAAAAGGATTGTGCCCGGAGGAATGACCAGTCACTGAAACATAAATAAGAGCCTCATAAGTAAGGGAATGCCAGAAGGGGTCCACCCAAGAAGTCCCTAAGAATGACCAAAAGTGGAGAATGTAAGGGTAGTCAAAATACAAATGCTGAATAGATTCAATCATATTCTAACAACAGTCCCTGGGACAGAATCTTTCCGTAATGCTCTTATGTTTGTTATTGTCTTTAACATTTAACTTGCCATTGCAACACAGACAAGTTATATCCCATTATTGAGGAGGAAAAAAATAATTGTTTCAACACAACAAAGCCTGTTGTCTAAGAACAGGTAATACCCCTGGCAAAATATCCACTTTAGTGAGCAGCAATGCCTTATAAAAGGCTTTTCTATGCTTGATGCAAATTAATTCCCATGACAAATAGCATAGATTTATAAAAGTCAAAAAATGCACACAAGACTCATGAAAATGTCTCATCGGACAGAAAAGGGGCTTCGGTTTACTCCATTCCAATTTTAGGGGCATTATAAAGTCTAAAGCCCAGTCCTTCCAATGGGAAGGAGGGCCTGTTAGCCAGAGGACTATATTATATTGAAGGAAGATACTATAAAAAAAACACGGGATTCACTATATTCAAAATTCCCTTTCCATAAAGGAGATAAAGAATGTCCCTCTTAACGGCATTGAGCCTAATCATGCAAACCATAGTGAAAAATATGCTATACAATCTGGTTTGCAAAGAAAGAGGAAAAGGAAATATAGCACTGACATAAAGAAAAATTGGGGTATAAAATGTTTTAACCATCCCAACCCTTTTCTTTTTGGACAGTTGTCAGGATTTCCAGACAGCCCTCATGCTGCCCCAGAATCTGCGGCTAGACTCTAGTTCAAGGCCAGCAAACTGGAGCTCCCAAAATCAATGCCCAGAATCTTGACTGGCTCCGAGGTAACAGTAATGTTTCCAATAGCCATGGGAATGGCATCATGTGTCCTGGTGGGAAGTACCTTTCAAATAATTGCAACTGGATCCTGTAAATATGGCAATTTCAGTAAGCAGCTGTAAGGCATGCTCACCAGAGGGGACGTCCTTGAGAAATAAACAGACATTATCAGCATAAGCTGACAGTTTTACAGGTGAGGAAGTGAGAGGATGGGGGATACCCAATATCTGGGGGGCTTCAGTCACTGCTCTTAACAATGAAGCTAAGATACAGATGTAAAGGATGGGCCTTAACGAGCATCCTTGATGGACTCCCTTGAGCAGTGAATACATAGTTCCTGCAAACCTTTTATAGTGGGGATTATCGAGGAGAGAGACTACAGCGGATGGATCCAGTTTATGAATGTAGGAGAGAAACCATACTTTCTAAATACTAAGAAGAGTTAGTCATGGAAAACCTTGTCGAACACTTTGGCTTGAGCCAACAGAAGGAGGAAGTGGCCCTTCTGGGGTGAATAACAGGAGGCAATCAAACCCATAATGAGCAGTAGATTATCCTGAATCTTATGACCAGCAAAGGAGCAGGACTGGAGGGGGTGAATAATAGAGGCAACAATATGCACTGAATGTTTAAAGAAGATTTTCGTAAGAACTTTAGCATCTGTATTAAGGAGGCAAATTGGTCTCCAATTCAAGAGATGCCGTTTATCCCGATTTAAATAAAAATATCTGAAACACTTCTGTAATTGATCCCTATTGGGACATATGGCCCAAAACAACATTAAAAACAAAAATGAGAATTGGAGCAAAAAGTGACAGTAACAACTGGTATAGCTCAGATGTCAGATCATCTGGCCCAGAGGAATCCTTCTTGCATAGTGATTGGATAGCAAAGAGAACTGCCTCTTCAGCAATTGATCAGGTGAGAAAATCATTATCAGCAGGAGACACCTACAGTAGGTTCAAGGAGTCTGAAAAACTGGCCTCCAAGTCTCCAAGAGCAAAACGGGTGCCCACTGTATGGTGCAGGAAGTCTTACACCACCTGCAGCACTCCAGAGTGGGGAAAAATGTTTTAATCCTGCTGCATCAAACAATTAAACAATATTATGTAATTTAACCCTATGAAAACGACTCTGTAAAATATCCCTCTGTCAGATGTTTGCTTTAGAAACCATAAGAATGTTCAAATGTCAGCAATTTAACTCTGTCATACTGAAAGGCCTTCATGTGGTCTGTTACGGACTGAATCTGGGCCTGCAAGGATAAGCCTTTCTCTGCCTTTAAAGAGATAAATTTAAAGTGGGTATGCCGTTGGTCAAGGTAAGTGTGGTAGTTGGATCTTCCCACTGATCGGGAACATCTCTTTGCCAGATCACCAGTGGCAATTTTGATATAGTCCCACCAATGTAACACTTTAGAGTAAAGATCCAGGACTGATGTGCGAGTCCATAAAAGGGATCTCAGTGAACTAAGAAAGGAAGGAAGAGTCCTGCAGGATGGTGTTGTTCAACTTCCAGCTGGATTTTCCAGCCAACAGAGATAGGTCAATAGACAATGAACAACTTAAAAGGAAAATATCAGAAAATTCAATGGGAGAGATAGTTGCTGACAAAGCAGAGCATCTGCAGGAAACAAAAATGTAATCAATGCGGATTTCAAATTGAGCCCAGTGGTATGTAAAGCTACCAGTAGGATGGAGGGCATGAAAAAAGGTAGCACCCATGTAGAGTGCATATTACTTGAGCGCTACAATTTGAGCAACTCAATAATACCGCTCACACTAATACCGAGTGCTGAATGTCACTATATCCTGCAGAGTGAGGATAGCAAGGAGCTATCCTTGCTAGTACAGGATATAGGATCCTGTGTACTGGGTTCCTGATGAGCTGGCCACATAGCGTAGTGGAATATGCTATCGCTTGTGATGCCAGTGGACCCGGGTCTGGTTATGGACAGAATTATAAAAAAAAAACAAAAAAACAATAACTTTCCACTTGGTCTGCACCCCTTTTGGAGTTGATTATTTTAGTTTGTGGGGATGGGGGGCACAGCTCCCCACAAAGAGAGGTGCAGGGGGCGCAGTCCCCCAAATGAAAAAAAGGTTTCCTGTGTATAGATTGAAAGTATAGTGCAATATCGGGCGCTCTTTTGACCATGGGCTGTTTTGTGGTCACTTTATGTGACAGACGGTCTTTCAGACTCACCTTTATCACATAAAACCCATGAAAAGTGTCAATCAGGTGGGACTCCCTGCAAACAGTCTGTAAGTTCAAGAAGTCACAAAACAGCTTAGTCGTCCTTTCCCCTCTATCTCTGAGGTGAAGAAGGCAATTGAAATTCCCCCAAAAGTAGTAATCATAGAGATGCATAAGTAAGGTTGGAGTGATTTAAACAGTGAAACCATGTCAAATTTGGATTGACAGGCATAAATAACTATCAAACAAAAAGTGAATTATGTCAATCAGACAGCCAAGCAATAAAGGCTGACCTGGTTGCACTTCCACTATCCTAGTAACAGTAGGAGAAAGATTGTTAAACAAAATTGTAACCCAGACCAAGCCTCGGTGTCTAGGGAAAAATAGGAAATACCAGGTGTCCAAAGTCTTTGGATGGTGGCAATGTAAGCCAAAGAACATAACCTAGTATGTTGTAAAAATATTAAGTCAGCACAGGAATCCCACAGAACCTGCAGAATTACCTTCCTATGAAGAAGGTTGAGAATGCTGTTGCCATTCAGCATTGCAATCCTCATTCAAGAAGGAAAAGGCTAATAACTGTTGAAGCATAAATGCCAACTCTAAGGTGGTTTGGTATGTTTCTTTTTAAATTTAACCCTCAATCCTGGTGAGGGTCCATCCTTCTTTTTCAAAGTCGGACCCTTATTCTGGGCATTGTCTTCAGCGTCCGGAGAACAAGCTGGTCCAATCAACATAGATGAAGAGGCATTGGAATCGATATCCTCATCAGTATCATCCCAATTCTTCGGGGCAAGCAGGTGAAATCTATTCTGGAGGGAAAGAACCTTGGTAAGCACTGGCTGTGGACCCTTGCAAAGTATTTGGCTCTGAAGTGAGCATCTATGAGGTACCTTGGTAAAGGAAGGTGGAGGAGGCATAGAAGAAGAATTCAATAGGTCTGCAGGAATCAGTGAAGCAAGGACTTCTGAAACAGGAGTGGAAGATGTGCCAGGCAAAACAGGAGCAGCAGAAGCAGGGTCTGAAGATGATTGAGGAGGCTGAACGGAAGGCACAGGTGATGAGGAGTGGCCCAAGGGGGCCAATGGGCAACAAGACCTCTGAGGATGCCTGAGAAAGAGAATCTAAAAGTGGGTCAGTACTGAACAGCTGGGAGTAGTCAATTAAGTCATCCTGTTGGCATCCCTCACATTGATCACATGATTGAAATGGCTAACATCAAACTTGGTATACTCTACCACCACAGGTAGTCAATGACCCCTGAGGCATTCAGCCTAGTAACAAGGAGCTCCACATGCTCCACAATAAACTATGGGCTTGTTATATATAGTGCTGCCACAGACACAGCTCTAAAAAGGGTGAAGCAACTATTTAAGAAGGCCTGCAGCCTTGGTTCTAGGTGCTGATCGAATGACTCGCACCTGTAGCCTTTATTCCAAAACAGGGTGGCTCCCATTGCACCAGAGGATCAGATATCAGGCCTGCCTGCTAGGGAAAAAATTCTTACTGGGTTAGACAACAGAATCTACAGCCTGTATTTTTCAACACTCACAAAACTCCAAAACCACGTGCAGATCAACTAAAGGCATCTTCCGTGTCCCTTTTAAACATACTACATTTGCCCAGCATGCCCTATAGTACTGTGGGCCACTATGGGTAAATGACCCCCCAGCGTCCATCATTGATTGTGATAAAACTGGCCCTTTCAAACATGGCCTTCGCCACATTCTAGCCCAATCTGCAAAATGTGAGTGCCAATCTTAAGAGTGTTTTCTGCTCATACTCCTCTCCCCTCTCTCCTATCACCTCACCTTACCCACCTCAGACAAAGCCTACTCTGGCTGCTTCAATCCCCCCCCCCCCACTACCCATCCTGTCAAAGCCTCTCTAGGCTATCTTATTTTCTATGAAATGCACTTAGTAATCCAAGTGTTATAAAAGTGAAATGATTGAGTAAACTTTCAACTAAACTACTGTATAATCTTAAATACATGTGCTGTATATAAACTGATGCACTTCACATACTGCCTACTTTATCTATACCTGTTTTCCATATTATTCTGTCTTGTATTTTGTGTATAGAATCTGTCTCCTATACCATGTGTCTATTTTTGACTTGGAACCTTTGTAAAAGAGCCTCTTGGCTCAAAGCTATTAATACAAACCTGAAATAAATAAATAAATCCCTTAGATTTGTTGTGAGCCACCCAGGGGTAATCGAAGAAGGAATGATCATCCATCTGACAGAGACTGCATTTCATTTGATTGGTGCAGTGGGCCACAATATGGCCATGTTCCAGATAGAAGCTACAAAGCCTCTGGTCGCAGATGTTGCTAAGATGGCTGAGAGCGCCACACTTGAAACATACCTTCGGTTGTCCCAAATAAATGCATACCCCACAGTCACAGCCCAGAAAAAAGCTATTGGGAAGGTGGAAAAGACCAGAGTCAGTGGCTCGGAGTTGCACTTTCTAATTCCAGCCCCCTGTCCAAATTACATATTTGTCAAAAACAGCTTCCAGGCAGCCAAGCACTTCATAGCATTGTTTCAACCTGTATGTGATGTGAACATCTACCCCTTCATTGTGGAACATCACTGTCACTGTTAGAGTGGTGGTTCTGGTAAGAGGGATGGCCTGAAAAGACAGACAGAGCTCAGAATACTGCAAGGAGTTATACTTAGTCCAGAATCTGTCCAGAGAGGGATGGAGCCGGAAAGCTGATATCATTAAACAGTAATCCAGAGACATATAATAGCAAAGATGTCCGCAGGTACAAAACTCAGGGAGTCTATCAAGAGGGAAGCACCAAGGGAGGTCGACAATAAAAATGCAGACCTCCCGCACAGCGATGGCACAATACCGATGCAGGTATTGTGCTGCCCAATCCCCCAGTGTTTTCTGTGGGGGCTGTGCCCCCCACACCCCCATGTGGGGCGCTCTGCCCCCGCACACCCCAGACTTTAGGATTCTTAACTCCAGGTCGGAGTTGGTTTGGGGAGGGGGCAGAACACTGGGGGGAAGCAAAACATGGAAACGGACCATTACAGTGACTGTCGCTGCAGTGGTCCTTTTCCGTGTTTCACTGTCAGGGTGTCAAGCAAAAGGGGACCACCAGTCAAGAGCTGCTCAACAAAGAAAAAGTGGTTGGGAGGAAGTTCTTCAGTTCCAACATATTTGAGGAGAACCACATTTCACCGAGGGGCTGAAGCAGGCTGAGCTCGATAGAGAGCATGACAAGGTCACTTCTGACTACTTCTCATTTCATCCCCTTTGTCTTAACCCACACACCCCAATTATGACAACGTCTTTCTGGACTGCACTTATGCTTACCCCAACGATTATATTCCCACTGTAGTGTCTCCCTTAGTGGTGGGCCCTCCTCCACATCATTTCTACTGTATGTTGCTAGTGGCTGCCACTGCACCTTGTATTCTGCATTACTGTATTTTGCATTCCTGTATCATGTATTTTTGCATTCTTGTACCTTTTCTTTTTAGTGCAATCCTTGTATTATATTCTTATGTTCACTTCTGTATATTTGTATCTTCTGTTTACTGTTGTGCCGCTGATGTGGAGTCTTTGTAAAGGAGTCACTGACTCAAAGGTTGTAATTCAGAAAGTTCAAGAAATAAATAAATAAAAGTTTGAAAGGGGCATCCTGCAGAGTTTCTGATGGTCCTGGAGGAGCTGGGATGGCAGCCAATGAAGCCAAACTAGGAAAAATCTGATGTGTTGAGGCAACCTGTTTGGAGGTGCTTGGGGGGTGGAAGTGGAGGCGCCATAGATTCCTGCTCTGATTGCAAGGGTGTATGGTTTGGGGCAGGAGGATGAGACATGGAACTCTGAGGGTTCCCAGGGCTGGGTCCCACACAAGTATTGATTTGATAGGTAGGCAGGAAGACTGAATCTGGGATCCAGTACTGGCCATCAGGCCCAATCATCCATCCTGCCCTTCAGAGGGCCTTGTCCAGACTCCAACCTGATCTGGTGGTTGTGGGACTTGCAGCAGTCCAAACAGGTGTGGTGGTCTGGCTTTTGCTTGCCAGCAACTCCGTGGGTAGCAACTCACTGCCAGTGCAAAGTTTGGCAATGGGTGTCACAGAAATCAAGACTTGATGAACCCCTGAAATATTCAATGTAACACACCTCAGGAGCATGAAAGGTGAAGTCATAAGTTGGTGAGGCTGAACAGAATGAGCTTTCAGGTGAGGTGTAGCCAGCTGATCAGGGGCTGAGGCTGCTGTCAATATATTAATTGGCTGAGATGATATGGTGGTGACTTGCAGCCCCGAAACAGTAACAGGTGTGAGTTCTGGCTGTCCATTCATTGCTAAGGGGCAGAAACCAATACTGCCTGGTCTGTGTCTGGAATGTGACGTATATGCAGCTGGGATGTTGGCCTGGACCCCGTGGCAGGAAACCCTGAACTTGGTTGCAGTCTGTACTGTAAATATCCCAGCAGAGATACTGTAGAGGTAGGCAAGACTGACAATGGTCAGTGTAGCAAACTAGTGGTGTCAGAAACAGCAATCACCTGCAAATCCAAATTGAGAGAAGGAACTGTCAGAGCAACCCTGAGGAAAAGAACAAAGGCTTACCAGCATAAGAAACCTGCTCTGGCAGTCTGTCTGCTGAAATCAGTGGTGAGGTTCAGAAGGTGGCAGGTGCAAGGACATAGTGGCATCTGACAGCCAATAGGCAGGTACATCCTGAGGATCCTGACTCAGTGAGGGGTGCTGTAAAAAAACATACTGGGAGGGAGAATGATGTATGGATGGCATGTCAGTATGGAGTTCTTGGACATCACAATCTATCAATGTATCAGAGTCTGTACAACCCAAAAGGTTCAAGAACTGATTCGTTTGCTAATGCATACTATGTTGCAGTTGGGGCTCTTCCATGTACAAAGCTATAGTGATGCAGAAAATGGGCAGACCAAGAGAAGAAGATGTCAGCATCCCTGTAGTTTTGTCTAGAGCAGGTAATGGTAGAAAGGTCTTCAATAAAACATCAGAAGGCGAAGTGCCAGTTCGTGCAGAAAAGTCATTGTCCATAAGGGATTCAGCAGGTAGCTGCATGTCTCCTCATTCTCCAACACCCAGGTGAGTCATCTTTGCTGATGGCAAGTGGTTCCTCCTACTGACAGAGATGGGGAAATTCCATGGTGTCCGGGCCAAATTCCATCCCCCCATTCACTAAAATACAATCACCAGCTTAATATGATTCAATGGGCTTATGCAACTTGGTATGTGGTTATGCTTGTGCGACTTGGATACATTTGTGGCTGTTTGCCTCTCTATCTGTGGGATATACCACCCTGTAGGGGTTCACAGGTGAGGAACCCTAGAAGAGGGTTCCACCCCTAGAGGAGCCGCATGAATGATTCTCTTGGATAAAGGTAGCTTAGGCAGGAGCCCACAGAAGAGAGAGATGAGCCACTGGAAGAGGAGGGGAGGATGGTAGGCAATGAGAAAATGATCTGAGGAGCAACTGAGAGTAATGGCCTTTTAAAGCCCAGTCAGGGGCATTGTTAGTTGCTCCTCCTCAGTGAACCACAGGCATAGCCTTACAATTCAATGGGCTTATGCAACTTGGTATGTTGTTATGCTTGAGTGACTTGGATACATTTGTGGCTGTTCGCCTCACTATCCATGGGATATACCACCCTGTAGGGGTACAAAGGCAAGGAACCCTAGCAGAGAGGGTTCCACCCCAGACCTGCTATGGGAATGATTCCCTTGGCTAAAGGTAGCTTAGGAAAGAGCCCAAAAAGAGTGCCAAAAAGAGCATTGAACAGTGCAAAGAGGCAAGGAATGCAATTGGTATGAAAGCCCAAGACATAGGTCGGTTGGTGGAGATGGACTGGAGCTTGAGTAGAGCAGCAGGAGATAACAGATGAATAGCGACCTGCAGGTAGGTTTGGAGGAGGCATGAGGGCACAGTGTGGAGGAGGCATGATGGCACAACTTCCTAAGGAGAGAGGGAACAGCCACGGGACCACCATCTACCTCTATCCAACAGTGGAACCTAACTACTGTACCTATGGAATTATAAACCCTAGGTATTATGACCATTGGCATGGAAGAGAGGGAAAAACCCCCCTTGAGGAGGAAAGTTCTGGGGATCCAAGGCCTAGGCCACCTTTCCTCCAGGCTGAAGGATGTCTTTGTTAGTGACGGCTCTGCTACTGCAATTTAGAGTCCAGATTGAGGGAAGTGGCAAATATTCTGATTTAGAGGAAGTTCTCATTTTTTCCTTCTAAGAGGAATGCCTTTGAGGGTTGCGAGCAATGTCTCTGAAACTAGATGCCCAAAAGCAAAGGAGGAGAGAAATGATCGCAGAGGCACTCAGTCAGTCTACTCAAGCCCACAAAACAAACCAGGTGAACCAGAGGCAATGGAAGGGAGAATAGCATAAAGGGTGCCTCCAAACCTGCTTGGGAAGCTAAAAGGGGTCCCACCTGAGAGAGCCCCACCCCTTACAGCTGAAGTCATAAATTCTACAGCTAGAAGTGTCACTGGCAAGGTTGATAACTGAAGGTCCACCCAGATCGAAGACATTCCCACTATGGGCCACATGGGAAGGACCCTGCTCCAAGCTTCGCATGCTCTAGATGTGGATTATGTGGGTGTAGAGCAAGACAGTCAGCTGCAGGCTAGCCCTGAGCCATGGAATAATGGACATGAGAGACATGTCTCTGAATTGGAGAGATGGTAGAGTTGAAAGGTAGCATGGGACCCACACGAGGGTTGTGCTCAGAGAGGCAATTTGGGTGAGCAGACCTGCAAAGAGGTCAGACTGAGCAAAGGAGATCCCGATGTGGATACAGAGAAGGCAGAGTGCAATCAGCAACCACACAAGTGCATGCCAACCAGGTCCATTAAGCACCAAATTGGGAGGGAGTGAACAGTATGAGTGGGACAGACAGAATAGCTGAGTGAAGCCCACAACTGACAGTAAGGTAGGAGCTGTACTGTCAGTATGGGAAGAGAGGATGTCTAAGAATGAATAGACTAGATATGCTGATGGAGAGAAAGCCTAAAGACCAGAATGGAGCAGTAGAAGGTGGGGCGAACCAGCACTGATTAATGACATTGGAATGATAAAGCTGCTCCCGCTGACCGAAGAAATGATGCCCGCTATGATAATGAAGTCCCCCGCCATGGGAAAACAGGGAAGCCACAAACTAGGCACCAGGACACCAAACAGCTGAAGAAAGTGGATGAAAAAGTAATTGAGGTAATGCCAGCAGCTGTAGCCATCCAACATGGAGAACCAAATAACAAATACAACTTTAAGATATATAAAGTTAGACGGTGAGTAAAACAGGGAGGTAACTACAGTGGACCACTGCCAACAGCCAAAGCTGGGCTGACCCACATGGTATGGGGAAACTGAGTGGAAGATATGAAAACAAATATATAGAGGTCCTGATGGAGGATGAAGACAATGGGCAAGAAAATATTGCTAGGAAAGACACTGATATGAGTCATGATAGGACATGCAGACAAGTCCTGTGGTTAGGACAAGGAGAATGAGAAATATAATGAAAGAGGAATTGCAGATGGTAGGGGAGGACCCCAAAACAGCACACAGAGGCTGAAGGGACAAGCACAATCAGACATGAACTGGGAAGTGCCGGCGGCTGAAGCTGGCAGAGGTTCCATAAGAGCAGCAGGAAGGAGGAACGAGAGCACCACCAGGATGGAGGAACCGAGGGAGCACTGTTCAGGAGGAACAGTGAAAGGTGCAGCAGAATGGGAGAAACAGACTAAAGCAAAGGCCATGCAGGCCAAGCAACAGCTGTGATGCAAGAGGGAGAACGGAGGAGCAGAACCAAGCTGGGTGGGTGACGTCACACCAAAAATGCTGGCACTGAAAATGGATCGGCAGCCAGAGGCAGGAAAGCCCAAACAAAATGGGACAAGGATAAGAAGCAGTCAAAGGAGGTACAGGGAGGGAGGAAGATGAGCGGAGAAGTGGGAAGGGTAATGAGGAACAGAGGAAGCAGGCAAGGGAGTGGCCGACACAGCTTCTGGCGGCAACAAGAAAATGATCTGAGAAGCAACTAAGAGGAGTGGCCTTTTAAGGACCGATTGGGGGCATGGTTAGTTGCTCCTCCCCACTGAAACACTGGCATAGCCTTACAATTCTGTAAATCAGTTTGCATCTGTATCTCCCCCCTTCCCCGGGATGAGGCTGAAAATAGGTTGAATTGCCTAGACCTCCTTTCCCGGTCAACAAAAACTAACTAATACTCTGACAGGTGAGCTCCAGGATGTTTACTCCATTCTAAATGCCTGAGTAGCATGCATCATCTAAGAACAGCACAACAGAACATCTGAAAGAAAACAGTCCAGTAACAGGGATTTGGAACACAAGTCTCTGCTCTGAATGCTGAGACTGCGTTCACCTAATTTCACTTCAGTATTCATACAGACAGCATTTAGAGATCCCTTGGAAGGGTGCAGGGTTTTCTGCATAAACAAACTACAAAGCTGAAAATGTCCAAACATGCTTCTCTCTCAGGCAGAGTGAGAGTGCAAAGCAAGCAAGTCAGCCAGGGTATCGAGGGATGGGAGTTCTGTCTCTGTGTAACTCTGTTGAAGAACCTGCTACGATCATTCTTTTCCTGCCAGTTACCATTGCTTAAAAATAATGTTTTATTTATTTTTTAAATATCACTCAGATGTGCAGAAGCCAGTAGGACTGATGATGTATGTGAGTTTTGATGCTAGGTGACAGGCTGGCAGTTGTTAGTCGTGAGTCCTTTACCAAGTAAAACAAACAGCAAAGGGGGGAGCAAGCTATTTAAAGCACATTCAGTGAGTCATTCAAGCCTTAAAGCTCCTTATATTTTATTCATTTTGTGGCTTATCTATTTCTAACGGCTATTATGTTGCTGCCGGTAGTCCATGGTCTGGAAACCTGTGGATTCACGCAACATAAAAAGCCTTAGATATAGATAAGCTGCAAAATGCAAAAAGTATTAGATATTTTAAGCCTGGATTGATTGTCACTGACTGTGCTTTAAATTATTTTGTCCCACATTTTCTGTTTGTTTTACAGAGTGGGTAAAAGGTAACCTCACAGCCAGAGTTCTCTCTCTGCCTCCACACAGCCAGGCTAAAAAACAAAGTGAGTGCTGCTGCTGGATTTTAGAAGAAAGGGGCAGTAAGTTTTTACAGCACCAGTATGTGTATGGTTTGATTCAAGGTATGTCACAAGACGTACTGGCTTGAGATTCATTTTAATATTTTGTAACTGATACTCCCACTCTTCCCACTTGCTCTAAATGGGGTTATTAGCCAGCTGCCAATGGATAGAAATGAATCCAGTGAAATCAATCAGACTCTAAGAGATGTTCACAAACACAGCAGTTTGACAGTCAGATTGAACAGTGGCAAGGGTTAGAGGAACCACAGTTAAGAAAAATTATTTGAAAACTGACTTCAGTCTTTATCTAACCTTAATAACAATTTTGTATTATTTTCAGGAGTTGTGTGTCTGTGCAGTAATTAGTGAATTACAACTTAAGTGACAGAATTCAACTGCAAGCCACAAGTGAAGGTTTCTTACTTATTATTAAAAAAAAGTAAACAAAATAACTCAAACTTTTGGACTCCTGATAATTAAATGGTTTAGAGCAACAATTCTAATACAGCCACTCATTTTGCAGCAAAGTCTAGCAACATGCTGCACAGATTTTCAATTGTTGAGTATAACATGTAATATGGCCCACTGGAAACAAGTATATATGTTATGCCATTCTGAGAGTAACTGTAGGATTTTCAGTCAGAAAACTGACTAAGCAACACAGTCTTTTTGGCAGAAAAACTTAACAATTACTCAATATATGAGTGACAGTGGTACAATACAAGTACTGGCAAAATCAGTTGCTTTCTAAAAAAATGCCACAATAATATTTTAATGTAGCAATCTAACAACTGAGTAAACTTTACATCCATTTTGAATGCCAAACAAATTCTCTTCTTTCCATACAGACTTTTTGTATCTATCTTTTACTCGCAACTGAAAATCTTTAATAGGATATTTTGGAAACTCTTAGCCAAATAATTGTATTCTATTTAGAGCATAAAACATAACATGTACTTTTACATCTCTGTTAAACAACATCATTCAGTGTCACTTGTTTAATCAATTCTCTCCTTGCAGAATTTTAGGTTTTCATAGATGACTGTTTGGTCCATTCAAGAGAAACAGCAATACTGACTTTGAATAACACTCGCCAGTACTGCTGTACTCTCTCCCTCTCTCTCACGCTACAACCCACATTGTATAAACAGATGTAACATGTCATGGCTAACAAGTAGGCACATGACCACAACAGTTGTCACATAACTGACAGCCAGCAAAGCAGGTTCGTACTGTTACACAGACAATCTTTTAGGACTTTAGTGTGAATTTCACAGGATGCAATTAAATCATGTGGGCTTGTGAGTTGCTCTGCCTCAACAAGCAGTTTAGGTTTACGTCACTGGTTCTTATCGCAATACAATGTGCAGTTTGGGCTTGTAAGAAGACCCATACTTTTAAAAAGAATAATAAGTATAAAAGCAAGCATCTCTCTCTCTCTCTCTCTGGAAACTAAAAGGAAAGAGAAAAGAAAAATATAGTTAGTTTAGTACTATTCTGCCCATTGGGGTATGGAAAAGTAATTTAATCTCCTTTAAACAGATTCATTTGATTGGCATGTAGGCATTTATCAATGACTTTTATCGTGAGGCAGTCTAACTTGGTAGACTGCTGGACTGAGTTTGTTTACAATGGGATAGGGCCTGCTGTTGGGCCTTGCCCATTCATTGTGAAGCAAACAAGTGCACCTTTTGGATGTCTTGTCTGAGTTAACATATTTACCTACTGATGCTCCCTCACCAGTGGCAGTACACAGGTCCAGAAGTAAATGTTCTGGGAGCCTCATGAACTTTCTGATCATGATTTTAAAATTGGGTATGCTGTGTGCCTGCAGAGGGTGTCCCTCTTATTGCCATAAGGAATAAAGGCAATAATGAATCCCATTCTTTGGGGTTTTCCTGAACAAGTTTGGATAACATAACTTTGATCTGCCAGTTAGCTTATTCCATCTGTCCTGATGACTGTGAGTGGTAAGGGATATGAAACTTGTGCTTTACCCATAACAAATCCAGAGTTTCCTGCATTACTTTGGCTATAAAGCCAGAACCCTGTAATCAGAATTTACCTTAAGGGATGACCCCACCTGGTAAATAGCTGGTTTACCAAGACATTTGCAGTCAGTTTGGCTGTTGTCCCAGAGGCCTGATTGCCTCTGGGGTAACAATGCATTTTTCCTAGCTGGTATAGGAATGTTTTGTGCACAGATCAAACAGTTACTAATGTAATGTTCTACATCATTTCTCATGTGTGGTCATCAGACAGAGGACATCAGTCTGTCTAGGGTTATTACTCACTCACTGGTGTCCACCAGTTGGAGTATTATGTTCTTGGTACAGTAGATAAAATCTACTCTCAGGTGTTCAGGAATTACCCGTAACTTTTCAGGAGTGTTACAGCAGTGATGTTCCAAATGAGTAGACCATCACTGGATAGGTGAATGTCATTTTCACTTTCTTATAAGAGCTATTTCTGGAAGTTATTCCTCAGTTCCTCTATTAAGAAATCTATACACTGCCCTCAAATGAGGGTCCTTCTTTTGGAGCACAAGGTTCACATTTTAGAATATGCTTGAACCTTATCAATGTACAGTTTGTATTTAACTGGTATTTAAACTGGTTAGGTTAGTGTGATGTACACAAACAAGTCTCTGTATTTCACAGAGGCACTATTAGGAGTATTGGGACAGAAGTTTGTTTTCTTCCAAATAAATACAGTCAGAGAGGAACAGGCCCAATTAGAAACTGTAATAAAAACATTGTATCCACAGTCTTTTAGATCAAGGCCATTTTGTCAGACTGCAACACTTAACCCACTCATGAAGTGCTGGTATAATTTTACGTAAGGAAAACTCTTTTTATTCCTCTCTTAACACAAGCTGTGTTTATCTCAAGGACTTTCCAGCTCTCTAAACCATCTACAAATATTTGTGGTAATTAGGAGACTCCTTGCCTCCCTGCTTTTCATTTTATTTGTCAGGCATGTTTTATCATTGCCTGTGAATCGTACATATACGATGATGCATTTACTAGCCATGCACACTCTGTTATCACCAGAATATAAAATAATTCCAAACCCTGCTATCTGACCCTCGTTGGTATGTGTGGCTGAATCATCTGTCAAAGCATGACATACAGTGGTGTCTTTTAACACTTCATGAGGTTCTCTCAGAAAGGACCCTGGGACAGGTAACTCAAGGGGTTGGCGTGAACAAGCATGGGTCTCTCCTGCAAACTGTAGGGAATGGGCCAACAAGGATAATGTTTTGATAGGAAGGACAGTGATGTCATGATCCTGTAAAATGAGAGACCAGTGTGTAAGTCTGGCATTGGATACAGAGTCATCTTTTACTCTGTCTGACAACAGAAAGTTAGTGTCAAATGATTGGAATGCAGCACAGTGGGTGCATATCCAATGATGTACATAAAGTATCTCACTGCCCAGTATGTAGCCAAAATATTCCTATGAATAAAGGTTGTATTTCAGCTCCCACTAGGGCAATCATCTGGGATGCATACTGTAAGCAATGGGTCTGATGTGTCCATTGTATGTCTGGGCTAAAACTGCTGAGATTGCTATAGCTGATGTAGCAGTTTCAATATACCCTAAAACTGTGTTAGGATTAACCAATGCTGGGACCATGGTCAGTGATTCCAAAAGAAAAGACAATTATATCAGTATAAAGATACCTTGTACCTTCATACCAGAAGTGCCTGCTATAGTGGGTACTGGGAATAACCCAGACTGTTCCTGGCTTGTGCCTACTATTGCAGCCACAGTATGGCATAATCCAGGTGTCACTGATGGAGGGGGTTCTGCATTATGTGTAGGGAATGCTGCTACTATCAGGGGTGCCTGCACATTGGAGAAAAGTGGTGTGAAAGTTTCACATAGTTCTCCTGCTATGGATTGTGGTTCAGTAGCCATCGGGGTGGAGAAAGTAGTACTGAAACAGCTGTCAGCACAGGTTCAGAAATCAAACCTGTAATCCTCCCCCCCCAACATGGCCTGTAATGCTGAAAATATCACTGCCATGGGGCTTTAAGAATCAGGGTTGTCCCCGCCCCCATCAAATGTAAAGTGGGTTTCCCCCACTGGAAGGTTGCTGGATGGTAGCAACGTTGTTTTAATGTTACAGCTTAAGGTAATAATGCACTGCATAGGAAAAACAGTATGTCCAGTCTTCTTATGGAAAGCTGATGTTAAATTGCATAGGGAAGAATCACAAGATTTCATGTAATTAACGGCAATGTGTTCCTTAACCAAGGTCATTCTAGTACAGTAAACATTGTTAACAGCATGAGCTGTTTCTACAGCATCAGACATTGACTTCATGACCAGTTGCGTATCAACCTCATTCAAAAGTACATCAACATCATTTTTAATGAGAATCTTCTGTCCCTCAGAAACACTAGCATTACTGATAACATTATTAATCATGCCAAAAACCTCTGGTATGTTTTGTTTGGTTATGGCAGCAATCACAGGTCCCTGTGACTGCATGATCCAACCTCTGCGATGTGGTGGTCAGCCATTTTGGATTACCTCATAGGCATCATGGGTTACTGTGTTATGACTATCATTACATGACCATAAACATCCATCTTGGGGATGGTATGGGGATACAAACTAATGACATATGTGTCCACCATTTTGAGACTCTAACAATTCTCCATTTTGTGAATCACAGAAAAACAAGTGGCTAACCTTTGTTCTAGTCCACCCCAGAGCATACTGTGAGTGTTCAAAATCAAACTCTTCAACATCAGAAGAGGCACGGTCTATGGGCATTAAGGTAGGATGCCCTGCCAATACCTCTGGCTGACAGTGCAAGTTCACCATATCTGACTTTTTACTCCTACATTCTAACTGCTCAGCTACAGGAGTTAGTACACTGTAAAGTGCAATGTTTTCAGATTGCAAGACATTCTCATCTTGCAAAACTTGTCTTTTATCAACAGAAGCTGTGTCACAGTTTAGATTCAAAACATTTCTATCAAGTCTGCTGTACTGAAAACATAATAATTCATGCTGTTCAGTCAAGGTCTGGTGTTGAAATATCAGCACGTTAACTCTTTTAGTAATTATTTCAGACTTATCTCTCCCAAATTCCTTGTTTCCAAAATGTAAGGAATCAGTGTTACTAGCCAGAACACCATTCGTTTGAAAAACTTTTTTTTCTAACAAGTTTTGCCTTTTCAGTATTATCTCTTAAGGCATGCAGGTCTTTGCTTTTTCCGTCATTAAAGTGAAACTCATTTTCTTGATGGAGAGACTGCAACTGAGACTGCAGTCCATCTATCCTTTCTTTACGAGAAGCCTTTTTAGACTATATTCCTGCTTGCAAGCAGCATTCTCCATTTTGCAAGCAACATACTCAGATTCCAAAACAGATACTTTATTTAGAACAGCATCAAAACATTTAAACACCACTGCAATTAATAATCCTTCAGGATCAACTCTTTTGGTACCATTTTTCAATGCCCGTAATGGGCAATGATTTCCCTGAAAGGGCTACCATTGGATTCTGCTGCCTCAGCAAAATCACACCAATCACCATAGGTAGTTTGATATGTTAAGGCATCCAGCCTCAACTCAGTACTGATATTTTTAGACATGTCTTTTAAGATAAGAAACCCTTAGCTGTCTGTGGATCAAAAACTTTGTTTGCAACCAAAGTTCATGACAGGACACAAACAGCATCTGGTGTATGTGGACATCTAGATGAGTAAATACGCATTAGGACTTGAAACCACAAATTAAAGCAGTCTGTCTGTTCGGATCTCTTTACAGCTGTGTGTTCCCACAAAGAAAGAAGAGGAGAAAAAAAATAAATAAATAAAACAATTCATTATACAGAGATTGAATATCTGCCAAGAGATTGTTTGTCTGCACTGTGGTACACATAACAGACCAAAAAGTTAAACAGAAGACACTCTCAGCTGCTCGTTACTGAGGATTTCTCACTGACTGCTTTAATATACAGAGGAAATTAAAATGAAACTTGGCAAACACCCAGACTCTGTTCACAGTCACCATTTATGTTGTATAAACAATCTCAGACAGTAGAGTAAATAACAATAATACTAATAAAACAGACAGAGAAAATCACAAGGGAGATGGATTTCTCACCATTCTCCTGAAGAATGTACATAATCTCCAGAATTTGTAGACCTTAGGTTCTCTAAGATCTTGTTCTCTCTCCCTGTGGAACTGAGTTGCAGAAGTCTAAATACTACAGATAACAGCATAGCAACAGAGATTACAACATAGTTACAGATATGATAAACATTATATATTGGATAATTACTTAGGAGACAGAATTACTAATGAGTATCAAATGAGACAGATATGCTTCCATTTGCATTATAGCTTGGACAAAATAAATGCTGATGGGTTCAAACTACACATGGCATTTCTTGCTTATGTATAATATAAGAATTAACAAAGGATTTCTCTATAAAGAGATAAAGAGAAGTGCTGACAGGGCTCTATCACATGTGGCATATCTGCCTGAGTATAAAACACACACTACATATAATTATATGAGAATATAAGTATACAATAATCACTGATGGTCCCTCAGAGCCATCCTATCAGTGATTAGGTAGGTTATATATGTAATATATGTAAAATACAAACATAATGCATTATAGTGAGGTGTAATAGTCATGCATGTTCTAATCCTATGAAAGGATGGAAACATTACCAAATATTAGCAGCAAAGCACATTCTTGGCACTCATGCTTATATGATGGGTGCCTATATCTATACGTTAGTGCAAAATAGCAGTATTACAGTACAATAGACCAGGAATACAGTGTGAGATGTATGTGGGGTGTATGTGGGATGATAGGGGGCATAACCCAGGTGCAACAGTACATGATACATGCTGCCTGGCATATAATCCCATACATATAAAAAAGATGTGATTTAAAATGGAGGAGGCTACACCCCACACTCTTGATCACAGACAAATTATTAGTGCTTTTTTATCATTTATTGCGGATTTTATTATGAAGATTTATAATTCAAACTCACTTCTTTTGGACGTCTGTACATATCAGTGGCATTTTTCTTTCAAACAGCTGAGCAAAGTGCTATAGTGTGAGCTGTGCATGCTGGCCTGTTCAGGAAAAGAATTATTTACCAATCAGGCCAACATACACAGCTCACACTACAGCACTTTGCTCAGCTGTTTGAAAAAAAAATGCCACTCATGTGCACCAACTTCCAAAAGGAGGGAGTTTGAATTATAAATCTTCAAAATAAAATCATCAATAAATGATATTGTCTCTTGCCAGCATTACAAAAAAAAAAAAAAAAAAAAGAAAATCCTTCAATTCTCTGTTTAGTTTACCTCTGGGGATAATAATACTTTAAGTTAAATTCACAGTTTTCCATTTATGGTGCCAGGTTTAAAGATAGCAACCCTATTACAAGGACAGTAGCAGATCCTGCTGAAATTCCCTTGCCTCAGCTGTTTGCTACTTGCTGAAAACTCCTCCAGTGCTGATTAAATCCATAAGCTGCCCTCTTTGTTTTTTTTTTAAGCAAGATTAATTGCCTCTGTTAAACCTGCCTATCCCCTCAAACACTCACACTCACAAGTGCAAAGCTGACACACACACAGTTTGAAGATTCAGAAGAAGACTGACTCACCAATTTTCAGATTTCTTCCACTACACACAATTAAAAAAACTGAATCACCTCTGTGATCTCAATGGGGCATGCATCCTGCACACAACTCACTGATGAGAAAAGTCCTGGTCCTGATAATACAATCCAGTTGCAATCAAAAGCTATCACCATGATACAGAGGGCAATGCACCATGCTGAACAGAATAAATGGTACAGTATATCTGATTCAAAGAGGCAGAGGATAGCCATTTGTGATATGACACACTCAACTAATATGAGAAGTAACACAAACAGTGGAATATTATGGAGAAACAACTGGCCCATGCTTTGAAGATGATTCTGGTGAGACAATACTTGCTATCAGTTACTCAGAGGGATCTGCTGATGATATGGCACCAGCTGTGTTAGACTATGGTGCAACTGAACTATCAGCTGAGGATGCTGACACTTTGTCTATATCTTCAAGACAAGATCCAGAAAAAGAATAACCATCTGAGTGGTTTGCTGTGTCCTCACCATGGGAAAGTCAAAACACTATACCACAAAGATCAAAGCAATCATGGTGAATAGCAGCATTGCAATCTGACTAAATACAGGAATTAAAAAAAAACTGTTAATGTTAGATGTTCAACTTATGTCATTTGTAAAAGGTTGGAGAAATTTAAAAAACTCTTTTCAAATGGCAAGGAAACTGTGTAATAGAGTTATAGTTATATGAGGGATAGTTGTAATACTCAATGGGTAGGGGTTGCATTTGCCACTAGGAGTACTGCAGTATTGTAGTGATAGGAGTAGTAGAAGGTTTTGGACAACATAAACCAGGAAGGAGTTATTTCTGCAAATACTGTACCCCTACTGAGCTGGAGTAGCAAGGAACCAATGGTCTTTCTTCCCAGAATCTGTACTGTAAGTTTAAATACATTAAAAAGTTGCTACTGCCCTTGGGTTTTCAGGACACTGTCATATTTTTCAAAGTTTACCACTACCATGCATGTATGACTTATGGGGTCTTCAAAACTGGCACATTTTTGTATACAGTTTTTAGTAAATGTTTACTGCTCATGAAACATACCATACCATATTAACAGTACTGGAAATTAAAGCCTCCTTGTAAAGCACATGGATGGCAGGTCCTAACCACCGGGCAAGTTTCACTACTTTACCCCAACAACGAGCTTCAAAAGTGTAATCGAGTGATCACCGTATACAGTGCCACTTGCCAGCTTCAAGCACTCTAATCAGTGTTTCCATTGTGATAGCTTCCAGCGTACTACAGGAACTCCATGTAATGTAATGGTAATTATACTAGTTTGTCACACAGTAAACCTTGACATCTCACATAGAGCTTTTGATCCTGGTGGGCACCACTGTAGGTGGGAGGGTAATTCAGACTCCATGACCATTCAGTCCTTGGCCTCTCATGTGAGACTGCCAACAAAGATACCAGTTCTTGTGATTTGTGTTGGTGGCTTTGTGATGTGGGCAGCAGTCCAGTCCACTAGGAAATGGACTAAGACCACCACATCTAATTTCACGTAGACCACCAAAAAGCTATTATATGATAATGGCTTTTGGGCACTAGCAATCTAGGCTGGATTTAAACCAGTGATTTAGTGGAGACTGACTCCTTAACCTAGTACTGATTAACTGATCCATTCATGGCATATCAAAAAATAAATAAAAGTAAACAAAAAAGGCTCCACGTTAGACCAAACCCTACCCTACAGACACATTTTGTTTGTTTTTATGATGTGCAGTTTTTTGTGAAATCCAGGCACTTTTTTATTTTGTTTTGTTACAAAAACATGGGAAACACAGATAAGTTAACATTTAAATTCTGCAAAACTGCTATTTTTAATAAAGGTCCCAAGCTGTCGGATATCTGGGCAAAAATACAAACCCTGACATTTTCAAGTCTGTACCCCAAAAGAACACTAAGTTTTTAGCAGTCAAAAATTGCTTTAATGTTAAATGGCTTTGTGAACACTAACGATAGTTATGTATACATAATTGATTTTTACTGTGAGTCTACTCAATCCAGAACATTTAAATAGACCCTTATTACTGCACGTCTATTAAACTGAGTAACACTAATGTAACTTTCAATACATTGTTACGGCACCCCTGTAGCATGACAGTACACTAGAGAGGTGTGTTTTCCAGCTGGGTGAAATCAATCTCACATCTTGTACTTCTGTATAGTTTATTTTCTCTGTTAATCCACACAGATGAGCAAAATTAGTCCTGTATTTAGTATTGTTATTATAATACATATGTCATATGAGTTCACTAGTATATGTGTGCAGTTCAGCAAAGCCATCTCACATACTATTGATATTTTCTTTTTTCACAGTGTTTCCTCAAATAAGAAAGAACTGTTACATTCTGTACATGTGTATGCTCTTTCTTCACAGTGAGTCCCCTTAACTGAATAAAACTGGTCTTGTATTCAGAACATTTATATAGTCTCTTTTTACAGCATCCACTTAACCAAGGAGAACCTCTGTTACCTGTCCCACTGGTATAACACCTGTGCAGTGCGTGTTTATAAGGGTTATACAAGAGTCCAGCTAAGTAAATCTTCTCTTACATCCTATATTTTTACATAAAACTTCTTGAGAGGGCATGACCCACACAGAGGTGTATTTGGTGCATAATAAATGGTAGCTACTGTTTAATTACAAAAAATGTTCAATAACATATTGGGAAAAGGCACATTTCCCCAGGTCTGGAAGGATAACATGGCTTCCATGACCTTTAAAATGGACAATCAGTTGCTCCCATCAAATTAGCATAGCAGCATGGTGATATAAGGTCAAAAGAGACTCTGTGTCCATCATGTCTACCCCCCTCATGATAAACAGTGATAAAATATGTATGTTGTGCAAACATATACCAACATGGGAGGCTTCCCTATGCACTTTACAACCCAGTGTACCTGGTGATTCCCTCAGTAAACAGAAGCTGGTCTAAGAGTACCTTAAAGACTTGTACTGCCTTCATGTTCACGATCTCCAAAGGTAGGCAGTTCCATAGGTTCATCATCCTCTGGGAGGAAAAGAGCCTCCTAATGGTACCTCTGATTTTAACACCCTGTCAGGACAGGTCTCTTGGTCCTGCTACAGGGTAACAGTTCAAACATCTTTGACTGTTCAAGCTTGTGTATACCCTTGAGTATGCAAAAGACAGAGATCATGTCCCCTCGCAGCCTCCTTTTCTCCACAGTAAACATATTAAGGTCCTCCAGCCTCTCTTCTTAGCTTTTGTCTCCTATATCACTGTTTTTTCTTGTAGCCCTGTATTGCACCCTCTTGAATGCCCCAGTATCCTTCTTGTATTGAGGAAAAAAGATTGGCACATAGTATTCCAGATGGCACCTGACCAGGTCCATATAAAACAATGGCTGTATGCATATACCTAATTTGAGTATAGACAAATATTAAGCTTAATAGCCAGAATGTAACCCAAACTAATGCTGTGTGAACTTAAATGCCATTCTCAGACATTCATCTAATCTGGCATTAAAAACACCTGAACAGTACTAGCTTCCACAACCCCATTAGGTAGGCTTTGCCCTTTGTTAACCATGCTCTGTATGGAATGCTTTCTAGTATTTTCACTTAGCTTGCCCCGCCATCTTCAGTTTGAGAGCATGCCCCTTAGTTCCATTTGCACTCAATAACTCAGTCATCTGTGTGTACTCCACCATCTACTGTATCCTTTTCAGTATTCAAAAAATCATGAGCATGCCTGTCTCAGCCTATTCCTTTCTAGGCTTATTAATTTGAGTAGATCCAATCCTTCCTCACAGCGCTTGCCTCCTAAGCCACTAATCATCTTGGTGGTCCTGTTCTATACCCTCTCAATCTCTTTGCTTTCTTTAATGTCCTTTCTCTACTGTGATATCTAGAACTTGACACAGTGTGCCACATGTGGTCAAACAAAGTCTTTCAACAAGGGAAGATCACCTCCCTTAAACTGCCCCCTACCCTCCCCCTTCTTAGTTTAATGCATCCAGAATTGCATTTGCTTTCCTAACTGTGACACACTGTCTGTGTGGCTTCAGCAAACTGTCCACAATAACCCCTTGATCCTTTTCCTCAATCATATTGTCTACTGTTGAACCACACAAGGTGTATGTGCCACCCACATTTTTTGACCCTACAGGTAGTATAGGACTTTACAAAAGGCAGATTTCAACAGCATGCA
This sequence comes from Neoceratodus forsteri, assembly GCA_016271365.2. Classification (NCBI taxonomy): domain Eukaryota; kingdom Metazoa; phylum Chordata; order Ceratodontiformes; family Ceratodontidae; genus Neoceratodus; species Neoceratodus forsteri. The sequence continues at coordinate 31,375,986 of CM057459.1, forward strand.
GGCACTGTCATAATGGAGCACATGGAGAAAGGACAGGTAGAAGGGGCAGAGGAAAAATGGGAAGAATTTAAAAAAAACAATGATTGAGGTGTCAGAAAGCTCAATTGGGAAGGTGTCAAAAGGAAAAAGGACAAGGGGTCCAATGTTATTTTACAGCCAAAGTAAAGACAGCAATAAGAACCAAAATTAGAACATTCTTGAAGTACAAAGAAAGCCAAAGTGGACAATATACAGAGAGAGGTACCTGGAGGCACCAGAGGTAGATATCAGGAAGGTGAGGTAGGCCAAGGCTGAGATGGAACTCAGGCTTGCAATGGGAGTAAAGCAAGGGCTAAAGGCATTGTGCAGGAAGAACTGGTGAGAGGCGCAAGGTTAAAGTTAATATTGAGAAGCTGAAGAAGGAGGAAGACTGAGAGAATGACAAAGTAGAGATACTGAACAAATATTTTTATTCAGACTTTACTAGGGAGAAGGATGGACCACTACCAGAATACAGGAGTGGAAGACAGAAAAGCAAGTGCAAAAATAACAAAAGCTTAAAGGTTTGAAAATCGGTAAGTCCATGGGACCTGAGGTCTTAGACCCAAGAATGCTTAAGGAGGTAACAAGGCAGTAGCAGGACCACTTGCAGACATATTCAACTTCTCATTAAACACATCAGTGGTCCCAGAGGACTGAAGCACAGCAAACATGGTCCTGCTACCCAAGAGTGGAAGTAAGGATGAGCACAGGAATTATATACCAGTCAGTGTGAGGTCTATAGTGAGAAAGATTATGGGGGATGATTCCAGGATGGTTTATGCTGATGCAAGCCAAGCTGTGCCAGACCTCATGGCATAACTCACAACTTGCGCCATGTGATACACCATGTGCGATTCCCAAAGGTGACCTGTGCCATGCCGTATGCGGGTTGTGCCAACTGTGGGTTACACCACCCACTATGCCGCAATCCACGACTTCATGGTGCAAGGGTAAGTTAGGGTAGCAACTATGCCCTATTCCACAAGGGCAGTTGCCATAACCCACCTACACAATTGCAGGAGCTGCACTAGCACAGCAGAGTTAGGACATCTCAGAGATGCTCTAAGGGGCATCCATCAATGCCATCCAACAGACGCCCACTCTGCAGCACCATGGCAACGACCCTGCTGTGCTTCCCATACCCCCAAAAACATGTCCATGTCCCTCACCCCCCCGACTGTCAGGGACCCACAGGGGTCTGCTGTCTAATGTGCCCTCCATACTCCTGTGCCCACTGTCCAGCCCCCCATGCCCTCTGGTACCTGCCATGGTGTTCCAAGGTGGGGGACTCCAGGAGGCAGTGTGTAGCAGGCTGTGACTTGCAGCATGCAGGGCTATTATGCCATACCCGTGGTGGTAGCCAACACATGCTGCAAGTTGCAGATCATAAGTGCTGGGACCCTTCCACTCTTAGAATATGGCACAGGATCCCTGGCACATTGATGACTGTTGCAACTCGCATATACCTGCAGGTTGTGATAGTCATCCTGCAATCGGCCCCATGGAGTCTATACTAAGAGATGGACTAGTGGACTTCCTGGAGGGAAGTGGGCTACAGGGCCACAGATAATATGGGTTCCTAAGAGGAAGGTCTTGCAAAGCAAATCTTATCAACTTATTTGATTTGGTGACCAGGGCAGCCAATAATGGATCTGCAACTGATGCACTGTACTTGGATTTCAGCAAGGCCATTTACTCAGTCCCCCACAGGATGCTGGTCAAAAAGTTAGGGGACATAGGAGTGTAGGAAAATAGATGACTTGAGTACAGAACTGACTGAGGGGAATGACACGGAGGGTAGTAGTAAATGGAAAGTTTTCAGAGATAAGGGACATAACAAGCAGAGTACCTCAGGGACTGGCATCAGACTGAGTCCTTTTCAATGTGTTTATTTGCTATTCTGGGGAAGCCATCAAGGGCAAGAACTGCCAATCCATAGACAACATGAAGATCTGTGCAACGGTGGACACAGAGGAAGGGATATGGGAAATTAGGGAGGATCTGGGTAAGTTGGAGAGCTGATCAAAGGTATGGCAGCTGGGCGGCAATGCTAGAAAATGCACAGTGATGCACACTGGTTAAAAGAACTTAAGAGTGCAATATGAAATGGGAAGGGGGTGGTACAGAAAAGTACCAGAGAAGAAAAGGACCTAGGAGTGTGACATAGGAGAGCCCAGAAACAAAAGCACATTGTAATAGAGCTGTAGGTAAGCCAAATGGGATGTGGGGATGTGTAGGGAGAGGTATAAGCAGCAGAACCTGGAAGTGATCATCCATTTGTACAGATAATTGGTAAGACCACACCTGGAAAACTGTGCAAGGTACTGGAGTTCACATCTGAGTAATGACTGCAACAAGGCAGAAGCAGTATGCCACAGGGCCACCAAAATGGTCCATGAACTAGGAGGCAAAACATATGAAGAGAGGCTGCAGGACTTGAACATATACACTTCTGAAGAAAGGAAGGAGAGGGGTGACATGATTGAAACAAACAAGTACCTGCATGGGATTAATAGGGTGGAGGACAATGTGCTTTTCTCCTTCAGCTCAAACACAGGGACAAAGGGAAAATCCCTGAAACTTGCAGAAGAGTGAGTCAAAGGAATTTCTGCAAGCATCTTTTCACAGAAAGAATGGTGCACAAGTGGAACAAGCTGCCAGAGGGACTGGTACAGGCCAAATCACTAAGCAGCTTCAAACAGTGATGACGCAGACATATGGGGTAAGTTAGAAAAGCATGGCAGAAACAAAGGGGGGATAACCACTAAGTCCAGGGCACAGTAGCTTGGTTGGATGGGAAGACTGGATGGGCCTGTGGGCCTTTTTCTGGTGTCACTATCAATGTATCTAAGCCCTTGCACTTCTCCACATTAAAAGTTTAAGGCCTCCATATTTCTGCCAACGCCCAAATCTGTGCTACTCCCCTTATAGGATAGCCCCCTCTTCTGCTCTGCCCATTCTTCTTGACAGTTTAGTGTAATCAGAAAACTTCAACAGCCTGTTGCTGTCCCCTGGTCCAGGTGATCAATAAATGCATTAAAGAGCAACTAGCCCCACATCAACTCCTTGGGCACCTCACCCACAGTAAAATCTAGAACCACATCCCCTTTTGTTCCATGCCCGACATAGTAACGCGGTAATGTAATTTAGGATCAGAAGGGGCACTAGGTCCATTAAGTTCCCCCTCCTACTTCATAAGCATATGACAAGCTGAAGAAGGAAATATTCCTTAATGAAAAACAACAATTTTTCCCTCCATTCCCTTGTGCACTTTCCACCTCCCACACAGTTTCAGGTAGGTTGAAATCCCCATGAGAACAGCTAGAAGAATGGTATGAATTTGGCTGATATTTTTAAAAACTATGAGAATGCACTTGTCTTCTTAAAACCTTTTAAAATATAGGTGCAGTTTTTAAAAATAGCATGCAAAGTAAAAGTCCTTTATAAAAAAGAGCCAGGGAATAATCACCAAATAAAAAGTAACTGCAGTGATCCAGAATCAATAATGCTGGCAAGCTATAGGTGTTTTGTTGCCAGCAACCCACATTTAGCAAACATTTGATTATCTAGCATGAATGTAGGCATACATTTTTCAAAGAATCTGCAAATAAGATTCATTCTTGACTGTACTTCACTCAAGATACTGGCATGAGGGAACCTGATGCGGGGTACCAATGTATACAGAAATAAAATATACAAACATAGCATTTATAGATTCTGACAAGTGAATTAGGTGCTTACCTGTTTAAGCTTTTTTAAATCTTCATCAAGCTCCAAATTATCTAAAATGACGGCAACAAACAAGCTCAGAAGAATCTAAAAGAAAAAGATTGAGTTATATTGACATAAAAGGATATAACATTTAAGTAAACAATGTTTTCCCATTCTGTTAAGAGGCACTGTAGCCTTTAATTACCCTTGAATTATTCAGTATTTGATTCCTTTGTGTAGTTAACTGAGGGACACTGCAGAAAGTAAATGGACACTGTGAACACTACTGTCCCCTCACCAAAATTACATTTTTAACCAAACCATACTGTAGATCTGATTCCTGAAGAACACAATGGGCAGCATATTCAAACACCTAGTGCCAAACTGTGTTTCAGTGTACAGCTGCATGTAAAGTGCCACATTGAAAGACAGGGTGCTGCAAAATAGATTGAACTTGCTTGATAACTGGCACCTAGCACCTATTCAAATAACTGCAATGTGGTGTTGCATATGGGTGCTTTGCCATTTTGAAAGGATTTCAATAGAGCTAACAGGCTGGTAGTGCCACACTAGTTTATACTACTGAAAACCTACTTTCTTTTTTTGGGGTACTTTTATACCCCCTCTTTTGGCCCATGTTCAGGAGGGATCCCCAGCCCTGTCCCACTGACATTCACCAGCCGGTGCTGACCATCTTCCCCCAGGTCTTGCCCCACTGGAGGGGTCAGCAGGGGTACCCCAGGACCCCACCAAAGACCAGATCCAGTTCCAGTCAGTGCTGCAGCTATTCTGAGAGTGGGACCTGTGAGTCCCTCATTCATCTAGCCAGGAGATATTTTTCTATGATTTCTTCCTTCAGGGGTGACTCCAATGACAGTGTTGCACATGGGTCACCGGCATGGCAAGAGGTAAGGCATGATGCTTCAGCCCTCCACACCACTGGGCCAGCCTGAAAACGTACTTTAAACACTATGCACACTGGTGTGCCCCCTTCCCCCAGCATCTCTGGTTTTGTGATATGAAATCTATAGTTCCCAGTTCTTCACACCCTCACCCATTCCTGATGGGTTCAACAAATTCTCCTGAAGGCACTCCCTGGTGCCAGTGATTCCCCTCACCCTTACCAATCCAGAATGTAACCATATTACCACTCCCTGGTAGTATTTTGCCCCACCACATCTCAGTGCCAGTCTCCAGGCCCAAAAGCCCCCTGGCCATGAGATGATAGCTGGTACTTACCATCTGCTCACCTCCACTGCCAGCCGACAACTCATTCACACACATACATTCACTGTGGCTGTACAAGACATAGTCTTGATATTGTACTTGCATGAGTACAATAGTGATATCATGGCTTGTATAGTCACAGAGACTGTACTTGGGTAAATCAGATGGTGGCCAGCAGCAGAGGTGAACAGAGGGTAAGAACCTGTCACCAGAGGTGTTATGATTGGAGACAGGCACCAGGAGGGGGATGAAGGTGGGCCTCAACTACCAGATACTGGCAATATGGTGTGTGGCCCATATTTGAGTTTAGCAGTGACAGTCATACCATTTAACATGGCTAAGGCTGGGAGCAAATCAAAGATTACTACAGGCCATTAAAAATGGAGAATAAGAGAAACTGTTAAATGAAACAATTAACATTTGTTGAAGATGCTAATCCTTTTTTTTTGTTGTTGTTGCTATTTTTGCATCTACAGTATGTAGACAGTCCTAACCACAACCTGCAACTCTGAAGAAGAAATGTTTTTGTTCTGAAACATTGGTTCCCATGCCAGTCTGGTCATCTTATCCCTTATACAGAAGTAAATAAATATAAATAGGCTGAGATGGTCTATTTGTCAATATCTGGTTAGTCTATAGTGGATCTTGTTGGATTTTGTTTGAACCTGACTCCTCTTTTGTTATTTTCTGTTACAGATCCATGGGAAAGGTGGGATGGCTTGTCTTCAGAGGTAATATGATTACATTTGAGTGAGGGGTGCAGGAACCACTGGCACCAGGGAATGACTTCTGGTGAATTTGTTGAACTGATTGAGATTGGGTTTGTTTGGCAGGAATTACTGGCACTAAGGAGTACCTCTTGTAGACTTTGTTGAACCTATAGGGATGGGGAAAGAGTGGTGGCCATGGAACACCATTCTACGTAATGTATCCATGCATGAAATGGTGCAGAGGCAGTGCTCAGAGCCAATAATGGCTGTATAATGACAAGTAAATGGTCTCCTTGGGCGTTGCATGACTTATGAGGTCATTACCATGTTGATGTTCAAATACAGTGGCCAGGAGCAAAGGCATTACTTTTGTATGGGATGTGCTAGGCTCCTTTACACCTGCATCTCAGCTGGGCCAGCAGAGCCCTATGTACTGCACTTCACTACTTTTTGCATCAATACCATAACCCTTCTATATGAACATGCTTTGCGCACAAGACATGTGCGCTGTGCATGTATGAGTATATGTCCTATAAGCCAATGCGAACATCATGTGGCACAATAGGCCATGTTGCAAAATCGGGCAGAATGCACTTTTCTGTTTTCTAAAAAGATTATTTACAGCTGAAGATTTAAAGAGCAGAACATGGAAATTCCTCATTTGTTTGACACAAAAGACAAATGCAGTATTGTAATGCTACATCATGACATTCATATGAAAACAACCTTTTTAAGCAGAACAAAAACCTTTTTATTTATCTGTTCAAGTCATGTTACTTTAAGGGAATGCAATGCCTATTGAAAAAAATATCACATTTTTCAGTTTACTAATTTTTCTAAACTACACACTGCTCAGTTGTGAAGATCTTCAAGTTGTCCCATTCTACCATAAGACTGCCATTCCTATCCTGTAATAGTAGCCCATGGCCATGGATGAACAGCATGCACAGCCAGTTTCTACAACTGAGAAATATGTGACTGAGGAAAATAAATTCTGGTCAGAGCCAATATGGCTGCCCAGAGCAACTGTGATGCTTTTATGCAGTGAGAGCTCCAAGTATGGTTTTACTTGCTCTTGCCACATCAGAGCTTGCTGTGGTAAAGATAATGGTTCCGACAGACATGCACATGCACAACAGTCATGCATGCTCAGTTTGCATCACAGCTGCCATGTTCTGTGCACCAGAGCCTGCTGTGCACAAAATGGTGACTGACAGATCTGCACATGAATGATACTAGTGCATGAGCAGTTTGCATCGAGGCAGTCACTTCCACAGATGTGGAAAGTAGTGCACTGTTGGGAGGGTTGAGTGCCATGAGGGGAGCTGTGTTCATTGAGGGCTGGGGAAGAGGAGATACCACAGACCACATGCGACTTGAGCACTGTGAACTGGAGACCACATCATTGTAGGAGAACACTGACATCGGTTCCGCTTTTCTCTTACAGTGATGTGATCCCAAAATGATTGCCATGTTTTTGTGCCTCATTTTTACTTTGGGAGGTATATTCAAACATGCTTGGGGCAGTTACACTTTGCTCCAAACTTGTTTGAGTATAGCACATTTAGTAAACTGTGTTACGTTGCACTAAGGAAAGAGACATAAGGGGCAGCTTGATACCTTTTAATATGTGGACATTATTTTGTATTGGTCTTACATATTTTTAATATACTTATATATAGGATCTGTCTAATTTCTGAACTATGCGTGTTAGAGATTTGATTTTAACTGGTGGGTGATGAGTTCACAGACTGTAATTTCATACAGCAGACCTGCTGTTTCTAGTACACACACACACACTCACACTCCTCAACTTACTTTCAGAAAGACATTTAAAGTGCAGGGCCAGGATATTCAAAGGAGCTGCACCTGGTGCAACCCCAGTAATGAGCCCTGATATGATACTGAAAGGTGGGACTAGCGCCGCGCAAGTCCTGCTGCACCGGGGTACAAAGTTAATGTATGCCATGCAAATGCAGGGGGCGTGCCCATGCATATGTGGCACATCTTGATATTCAGCCTGGGATGTGCAGCTCATATGCTGGCACAACCCTGCTTTGCACCACATAGGGGGGCTCATAGTTGAGCCGGAAAAAAAAAGAACAAAGCCAGGCCACCCACAGGCAGGCTGCTGTATTGCAGGGTGCAACACAGCATCTGCCAGCCATGGGTGTTCACCCATCCAGCAGAGACACCGTCCTTGAGCACCCACACCCTCCCCAGTGGTCTAGTGGTGTCCCCCTCCCTCCAACATGCCCAATCATGGGCATCTGTGCATTAATTTACTACCCGGTGGTCTAGTGATTCCCCCCTCCCTCTCATTATGCCCGATGGGTGATCGTGCAAGTTTAAATACCTGGCATCAAGTGGGTTCCCTCCTCCCTCCTGTTTCACCCAATAGCAGGCATTTGATTATATATTCCATCTGGTGGTCCAGTGGTATCCCCTTCCCCTCCACCCACAGAGGACCCCCAGCCATCAAGTTCCCTCCCCATCATCAGCGGGCAGCTGCCATGCCTGCATACCACCCGCCACCCTCAAATGACAGCTTACAGTATGATCTGTAGCGGGACCAATCAGGGCTTGCACACCATACTGTACTACACAGGTACAAATATGTGAATGAACACATTCATTCACATATTTGTGTTGTGTAGTACAGTATGGTGTGCAAGCCCATTGGTCCACACTGTTGTCCAATAGGCTTACAGATCATACTGTAAGCTGTCATTCAGCGGGTGGCCGGGTGGTATGCGGTTGGGGTGCAGCTGCCTGCCAATGATGGGAGGAGCTGGGTGGCCGGGTCCTCTGTGGGTGGGAAGGGATGGAGGGATACCACTGGAACACCAGGTAGACTAATTAAAATGCCAGTGATCAGGCGAAACAGGAGGGAGAGGGAAATCACTAGACCACCAGATACTGTATTGTACGTGACTGATGCCTGTGATTGGGCATAGGGGAGGGGGGTCCACTAGACTACCAGGGACTCTGAACGGGGCAATAGCAGCTGCTCAGGGTGCCAGGTGCATTTTGCCGGGCAGCCCTGTGCAACACATGCAAATGGGGCCATAATGGCATGCTAGTGGCCCCATTTGCATCATGCATGTATTATGGCTCCATTTGCATGCTCAGCTCTGAATATCATGGGTGATGTGCACAGTGCAACTGCATTTGCACTGGAGCATTCCCGGTCCACCCTGTCTGGAGAATGTGCCAGTGCATTGTTCATGCACCAGGCACATTCTGTGCGATATTCAAGGGAGATGTGCCTTTGCACATAACTTTTGATTATTGCCCTGTTCTGGCCCCAGTGCATCTCAGTTGCTCTGTGCCCCCACTTGCGCCACTGCCAGGCACAGTCTGAATATCTGGCCCCTGGTGTTTACTTCTAAGAAATAGACAAATTATTATTTTATCTATTGTATTTTGATGTGTTAGTAATTACTTTCTATTTTTGTAAAAAAATATGTTTTAGCGCACTGAAACAAGTGGGTTTTTGTCTTTAATTTTCACACTTTTAGTTAAAAAGAATTCAATAGAATTCTGGTACTGTCATGTCAGAAACTGCCAGTTAGTTAGGAGCCTAATGTATCTCAATGAGAAAGTAAATATATTTTTCTGTCTTTTTCAAAATAAATAGATACTTCTTGCAGTAACAAACTTTGCCCTTTATATGTTTGCATTATTGTGGTCCATCTGCATGACTTTACATTTTTTTAAACAATAATTATCCTCTCTTTCTTCTTCTCAAGCAAAATCTGATTATGAAGAAAATGTCACATGCTACATTATAACAAAAGATCACAGGTTATCAAAATCATATTTTTCTATTAAACATACACTATTTTGGTGGTAGACAGTATTTTTCCATAAAAAATCTGAAGTTTGTCTTTGAAATGCACTGCCAGCCTTGCCAGTAAACAGTTTCTGACTTCATAATACAAGGATTCCATTGTATTGTTTTCACTATCAGTTGGCAAAATAAAATGTTGAAAAAGTAAAGAAACAATAGCAAACTGAATGACTGTAGCAAAGGGCCACAAACCTTCATTATTTAAGGTACGCATCCTTACTAAGCACTTGCTATCAGATAATTTACTGCTGGAACATTCCATTCTGTCACATTTGACCCATTCCCTGCTATGGATTTCAGGGATGTTTCCTTATCTGTTTAGTTGTATTTTTTTAAAGATCATGTGCAATAGTTTTTAATGAAAGCTTGAGAAGCTGAAATTCAAGTTCCTGTGTCATGATTAGTGTTGCCTGGAAATTTCATGCTGTTTGATTTTGTGGTTTTCTTTAAATCAGCATTTGTTAACATGCCCTACAGTGGCTGAGAACAGTGGAGTTATTTCTGTCCTCTCAGTCAAACTTAGAGAGTGATGACATCATTTTGGAGTCGCTTACTATTTCAGAGTTCCAGTCAAAGTAACACTCTGTAGAGTTAATGATTTGCTGAGCTCTACAGGTTTCTTACAAACCCAGTTTCTCATTTGTGTTTTGATAGATCAGCTTAAAATCTATCATCTTATGAAAAGAGGATCATTTCAGTTTCAATGCTGAACTGAAGTAGTGGAAATCTTTCTCTGTGAGAAATCAGTGTGTCTGTACCACAGCTCTCAGTTCTGTCTAATCAAAACTCTGATTTATTTCTAACTTAATAACACAGGGCTGTCTAATGAATATAAAATTAAGCTAAATGTTGTTCATTCACAGAAACGGTTTGTCTTTGATGTAGCCTTCATAAATACATTCAGGTAAGAACATTTTTTTCATTTCAGATTGATAAACAGGTGCCTGTCACACTCTGCTATAGTATTTCAAGCACATGTACTGTCTGAAGTCACAAATCGCAGTTCTTTGGTGGTTTCTATATGAAAATACATCATATTTGTATATAACTAGAAACACTATATAGCATCCTGATTCACCATGTCTCTGCACCACAGTTTAAGCAACTGCAGTCTACTGCTAACTGTCCCCTGCCCCACAAGCCCCTGTCTTCTGCACCACATACGAGGCTGCTGCACCCTGCTGCCCACTGTCTTCTCCCACACAGTCAGGGATTGTGTAACCTGCTGCCTCCATCCCCTGCCTAAAGAATCAGGGCTGCTGCATGCTGCCGCCCCCTGCCCAGACAGTTGGGGTTGCTGCACCCTGCTGCCCTCTCTCCCTCACACTCACATTTAGGGATGCTACACCTGTTGCTCCCTGTTTCTGTCTCCATAGTCAGGACTGCTGTGATGTGCTGTGCTAAGCCCAGCAGTGCTTCGAGTGTGTAGGAACTGCAGTAATGAATGTGATTTTGTAACAAATAGGCTGGAATTATGTGATAGTTTTCGAGCCAGGGAATACACAAGGGATACTGTAGAACAAGCTTTTGATTATGCACTTGAGTCAAATAAGGAAACCCTATTGACTAAAGAGACTCCAAAACAGGAGGAGCCTAGAATGAATTTCATAACTAAGTACTCAAAGCACAGTAAAAGAATAGAGAAAATCATTAACCAAAATTGGAAGGTATTAGAGGCTGAACCTTTGTTGAAAGAAGTGATCAAAAACAGGCCAAGAATGGTGTATAAACGAGGGAAATATCTTAAAGACAGACTGATACATAGTTACCGACCTTCTGAAATTACTTTGAATACACGGGGAGAAGTGCATTACCACATAGTACATTCCCTTGTGGAAATTGCAAGTTATGTGCCTCTTTAATCAAGTACAATACTTTCACAAGTTACAACAGCAGTAAGAACTTTGAAATACAGGACTTCATTAACTGTATTACAGAATGTGTAGTCGACATGGCCACTTGTCAGTGTGGAGCCTTTTATGTGGGTAAAACCATGATGTCTTTCAAATCTAGAATAGGTAAACACCTTCAGTCAGTGGTGCATAATGATACTAGAAGTGCCCTGGCCATTCATTGCCAAAATTCCAAACAAAAAGATAACATAGACACATTCAAATTCTTCAGATTAGAAGACAGACTATCTGAAAGGGAGTCTTATTGGAATTCTATGTTGGGTGCATTGAACCTACCAGGTCTGAATGATAGAATTGACCTGATGCCATGTTTAAGGGGATAGTCTAATTTTTCTGCAGTAGTTGTCTCAGTATGATGTTGTGAATATATGTACAGCCCTACCATACTATGTTTGCCTTTCTTGTCCATTTTGTTCTCCTATAGAAGGAGCTAAGACATAAGGAAAAATAATGTGTAACCAATTGTATATGTTTTCTCTTTTAGGGCTGGAGGGGAATGCCATGCCTGCTACCAGTATTCTCGGTTAAGAGATGTTGCTTCTCCCTGTAGTAAGAAAAATAAATTTTGGTACTATGAATAAGTATCATTAATACTTACTGCTTAAAGATAGCCAGAGAGAGACATTGTGTTACACATTCTACATTGCTGTGATTCACTGATGAAAGAATGTGTGCCTTGCACTAAGTATTTGTTAAATGAATTAATAAGGTTATTTTTAGTTTAGTATAAAATTGTGTGTGGTAGTAGAAACATTTTTACACCAATTTTTAGGTGAATTTGGATACTTAAGAATTGCTGCACTCATTACACCTATGTATGAATTATGCACTGTCACTTTAAAATTGTGTCTGTTTAACATGAACCTTGGGAGCAATGAACCACCCCCTGTTGATGTACTGGGTATGAAACTGGTCAGAGTAATGGTGTAATCCTAGCTTTCTGCTCCACAGAGGCTTGCTTTTATGCTTATGCTTTTGCTTTATTTAATGGTTTAAAATAAATTTTATAACTTGTTTACATCATTTAGAGGAGTGCAGCATCTTGTTTGCTACAGCTACAATGAAAAGAAATGAAGCAGAAGACAGACAGAAACAGACAACAGCCTCAGATGAGATAACCTGGACCAAAGCACTGACACATGTCCACTCCGAAGCACTCAAGGGAAGAACACAGTCATCATTTCCTGTCAGTCCCTCTCTCTATCTCTCTCTCTCTCTCTCTCTCTCACTCCTAGTAATCCCAAAATGCCTGCAGGGCTCCATCCACGCAGCCATAAAAAGGAGTTCATCAAGCTGTTGCAAATGTGAGTTTTTTTCTGGAGACTTGAACTCCCTTTTAATGAAAGCATTTTGAGGCCTATAAAGGGTTTACAGTGTCCTTTAACTAGGGGATCATGACCTGGTAGGTCTCGTAGGCTGAGATGCAATATATGAATACAAATGTTATCATTTCCGATGATACAGCAGCTTGGTAGGTATGTTGGTAGACCACTGTGGAGTGGAGATTTGAAGACCACAGACCACTGTGATTGCCAGCTAATCTAGCAGAAGTTGTATTTGCAACCAAAAGTAAATAATCGATTAACAGCTTTACTTTGAAAACATATCCAGATTCATATTCCTTATCAACAGCAGAAAACCATGGCCATCAAATTTAATGACTATAGCTCAGTAAATAAATGAGTTACATCAGAATGCAATTACAGAAAGATACTGTACAGTGCATCATATAGAAGTGACAACAGATGGCTCAGAATGGCTATTCCTATATACCAAACAATTTGGCAAGGGCTGATTTTTCACTGTGTTTTATAAAGTACTATTTAAAATCACAGCAAATGATTTTCAACTGGATTAGGGGTTTCCAAGCTGAATAAAATATTCCAGTTCAAACCAAGTTTATTTATAGTATATAATGTTCTTCAAAAAAGCTCTGGTCATTGGATGGCATAGAAAATATCCAAAAAACTGTCACCTTACAGTCCAAGTTCAATTATGTTGACTCTCCCAATAAAAGCATTATTTATTATCAAGGTTAGGATTCCAAGTATAATTTATATATAGGATAAAGTATGGGGAGAAGTGTGTTACGAGAATTTAACACACACGAGTTGTTGGATGGCACATAGCCATCGAACAATGAGGTGTCGTCAGTTACATACTACCCCATATTTTATTTATATAATTGAAGGTCTCTGTTTGAAAAGTCTGAGGTCCTTTTTGTTTTCCGAATTGAGTTGCAGTTTTCCTGCTCTTCAAGGAACTTTTGTCTTTCGATTTCGTTTGCTGTTTGGAATCGGCTTAACATTTTTTTTTTTTTAACTCCTAGGCGATGCGAGGCTGCTGGAGGCTATTTGGTATGGAGGTAACACCCGAGAAGTGTGTTTTTCAGTCAGTGCCGCTTGAGGTGACAGGGACAGTTAGAAGCTCATGCTATGTTTAGTTAGTTGTCTTGAGTGCTTTGTTGTTGAAAGGGAGCACGTGAATGCCGTAACACCTACTCAGGTGTTACAGCATTTAACACACGGTTTTGTCAATGGCAAAAAATGGAGACCATTAATTATAAGCTCTTTATTCTCCCAAAATAACTGTGTTAATTCCATTGATTAAAAAAATATGTTTCAGCATGGTTTCAAAAACTGTCCTTACTAGTCTTTCCAAAATGAACTATTTCAAAAGGTCAAGAATAAACTGGTGTTAGGAGCACAGGCAATATTCAAATGGCAGATATTTCATTATAATTTGCAATACTTCCACTGGATGTGTTGTTAAAATGGCTGTTGTGCAGGTAAAAAATCAAACTGCCAACTAAGTTCTTACGGCAATCAAAAATGTGACAAAATGAGGAATCAATTGCAATAGGATGCCTTGGCTGCCCAGGTAAACGGACTGGGGCAGCCCCAGAATTAGTTATACAGTACAGTTCAGCAATACTTGTGGCAAGAAAACAACAGTCATTGAGTTAATTTTAGCACTGTTTTGGGGGGGTCAAGGTACAAGGGGCATTGTTAGGAGTGGGTGTTTGAAGTGCTTTGATCCTACCTGCCATTGAGAGTTACAGCTTGTTCTACCTTCCCAAATCTAATTTGATATCCACAAGGAGTGGACATAAGATGCTCACTACCCTGTCTTTCCAGTTACATGAAACTTTGATTTCTAAGTAATTGAGCTTCTCTGATCAACCCATTGAGATTAAAGGCACAGTATAGATCAAAGGTAAACCAGGGTTTAACAATAGGATCTTAGTTTATCACAGTTGACCTGAAATCCCAAGACAGAAGCAAAGCTGCCTAATAATGGCGCAAACTCAGTAGGTACTTTTCTGATAAAAAATGTCAACCTAGAGGTTCATTTACATGGAGTGAGGCTACATCTTATTCTGCCCTACAAGGATACTGTCAATCATAGGGCTTTATCAGATTTGCAGAGCCAGAGGCTCTATGGTTGCGACAAATGGTAGAAGGAAGAATGAAGAGCATTGCTTCATTCCTCTTTGCAGTGGGAAGGAGGCAGAGATACAGACATTAGTCATAAGAAGAGTTTGGGGTAGGTGGTACATGGCAGCAATGGAGGATGAAAATTCAGGGTAAAAGCCAAATGCTTTCAGGACCTGTTGCAGATACTTCTATTTCAATGAATCAAACACTTTCTTAAAAGTTAACTGCTAAATGTTCATATGAGTTATCTCTGGTCAGGCTTGCCATGTCAAACTGAAGGGCATTCCAATATTGTGTGATATAACACATCCTATGAAAATGTCTGTCCAGGCAGGGTACATCAAAAGGGGCAAGATGTTTTCCAGCCTTGTAGGAAGACGTATGACTAAAACTAAAACCTTTCTATCAGCATTAATGAGTAGTAGGATAGTAATTAGCACATTGGTCACGTGAAAGGGTTATCAACAATTAATGATAGGGTAGTAATTAGCACAGGCACCATGTGACAGAGTTATTGACCATTCAGACAGAGATACCCAAGCAGAGAACTTGGAAAAATGTAAGCAGAGTTGGAAGCTTGAAGCTCTGCTACAGATAAATGTGAAATATTGTGTTTGAACTACCATTTTTACATTTCAGTAAAGCTTTTTTATTAGGTTTCAAGTTTCTTTGTAAATAAAAATGTGCCCAGACCAGAAATTGAACTGTATTTTTTCACTTCTTGATTTACTTACTCAGTGTGGTACAATAAGCCTTTCAGAGTGTGTTTACCTTATTTGAGGAGGAAAATAATGTGAGCACCTTTGAGACTGCACACAGTCTTGGCCTCAAGAAAGACTTCACCTATGTATGATGAATATATGTTCAGCCAAAGTGTGCAAAAGTTAATTCAGAAGCCATCCAAGTCTGATTTCTTGTTCAGAACAAGAGCATGAACTGTGTCCCACATTTATATGTTGAAAATAAGATCATAAAACATTTGGACTATCTCCTCTGGTATCTAGGGGAGAACTGTAATAAAAAAGTGGGACACTAGCCTGTTTGGAGGTCTATAGAATCTGATAAAAAGCTTGAAAGTAAGCCGTAAGATGTGGGGCTACAGGACATACTGTAGGTAGCCTGGTTTGTCACTTACCACGACTACGTGACTCTCAGCCATTTATTTAGTTATTTACAGAGTCTGTACACCAAAACGTTATCACTTTTATCTCCATTCTCATAATATTTGCATAATGTATGCAGTACAGCCTGTTCAGTTTTCTGGTAGAGGAAGATATTGATAATATAAATAATGCCTGTGATAAAACCCAGATTTTCTGTGGAAGGATGCATCCCCTCTATATATGTCTGCTTCTTGATAGAGAGCTGAGGCTCCAGATCCCTAAGGGATTTTTCATGAGCCTTGCACCAGTTGGATATAAAGTGAATGATTTTACCCTTAAGGTACTGTATGCTGAGTGACACTATATATGCCTTCCATGTAATGTGTCAAGAATCCTCTAGGGTGTCATGGAGCTTTAAGATTAGTTTTGACTGGAACTTCACCCATCTTTTCAAGGAGTTTTTTTTTTATTTAGTTGTTTAACCAGGTATAGCACACAGAGTTGTCACCGAGGAGTTGACCTTTTCTCCACTGTGGGGAACTGACAACACACAGGCCACAATATATATCCTAAGATACTGGGGCATGATCTGAAATTATATTTTCTACTGTACTGTATGTGTGGAATGTTTACCTTATCCACAGACTTCTCACCTACTGAAAAAGAAGTCTATGCAACTATGTGCAGCATGAGGAGTTTAGCAGTATGATGTGTCTTTTGCTTTGGGATAGTGTAGCTGTCATGGATCAACAAGCCCCCACTCTGCCACCAATTTACCTAATGATGATCTTGTATTCAAATGGTGTTTGGGAAACTGCTTCTCCTATTCACAACTACATTTCAGACCAGGTTAAATCCCCACCAGTCATTATGCGGTAGAACCCAAATCAAGGCTGGTAAGAATCTGACTAAATTTGTGAAAACCAGATTCCATGAATCCCCATGGAGGGCATATACATTTTTCAAGACAAGGCAATTTTATTTTTATGGCACCCAATCCCAGTGGCTCTGGGTACATTACATAAATAAAAACAATATACAGTAAACAATACAGCATTAACCAACAAAACATAACATTCACCACTAGGGTTTGTGACCTATCTTCAATATTGTGTAATACTCAAGCCCTTATTTATTTACCTTAGATGTGGTAATAGTGCCTCTGAATTTTTTTGTGAATAAGACTGTTACTCCATTCCTTTTCTAAAGAGAATGCACAACCCTACCTACACATTCTCATTTTCACATTTCAGACTGCTGTTCAATGAGATCTGAAACTTGGTACACATATGCATGGGCATGGGTAGCACTAGCATATCAAATTTGGTGCAATTTGCACAAACACTTTTAGTTTACATAATTGTTAACTGTAATTTTACATTTTCTGAAACTTTGGAGGCTTATAACTCAGTCATTTGTAAAGACAGAGATCTGAATCTTGGTACAACTCTGTGTGGGCAAAGGGAAAGGCAACATTCTAAGCCCTCTAGCTTCTTACTTTCCTAATATGTATCCTAGTATTCCAGATCTGCAATTTGGGCAAATACTTTTTAAATTAGATGGAAATAACTGAAATCACAATGTTGGCAAAATGTGAAATTTTCACAGAAATTATGTGAAATTTCATGGAAGAGAAATCAGCATTTTACCAGAATTCCACTGGCAGAAGAAACAATTTGCCTATCTCTACTCAGATGCTATCTTGTTTTCAGTGGGATCATACCTTTCCCAGTGTTTACTCTGTTTATTTACCCAGGATAGCACAGCCAAGATGCAATATCTTGTTTTTGATGGGGCCTTCTTTTTCCCATTTTCATAATGTATTTACCCAAGATAGTCTGACTAAAATGCAAGCTACATTTTCAGTAGGGTCCAGCTTTTACAATGTATTTTTCTCAGGCTACAGCAGCATAGATGCACAGTTCAGTGGGGGTTCTGATGTACTGAGCTCCTGCTTTTACACATTTTTACTAAATATTTTCTCAGGATAGACCAGATGAGATGCAATATCTCATTGTTAAAGTGGTGTCCTACTTTTACACATTTTTAGAATGTATTTACCCAGGATAGGACAGCTGAGAGGCAATATCTAATTTTCAGTGGGCTCCCACATTTTGGCCCCAAATTTCCAACAGTCTTTTTATGATCTGACGTTATGATCAATACAGGTGGATTTTTTTTAATTCTCTCTGAAGGGTGCTTTGACAGTGAGACTTTGAAAACATGTTTTAGAAGGGATTTGAATAATGGCACCTGTCATGTTCAAGAGGTGGAGGAGCACAAGGGATATGCTGAATGTTAGGGGCCAAAATCTGCAAAAAAAAAAAGGTTATGAGTAAATGGAACAATTCAATGTTTTTTCATAATTTAGTTGTTGTTTTTTTCATATTTTGACCCCAAATTTTCATCATAGTCTTTTTTATGACCCCTCCTTCTGAACATGACAGATGTCATTTATAAAATACTGTTCAAAGCATCATTTTGTGCCACAAGTGCAAAAACACATTTTGGCCAGGATTTGAAAACTAACACATGCCACATTCATGAGGTGGTGTGAAAAAATGGCTACGTTGAACATTTGTGGTCAAAATATTGAAAATTACCAAAGTTATAAGTGTGCATTAAAAATTGTCAAAATACACACACATAACTTTTTTGTTTTTTTATATTTTTACCACAGATTTTCAACATGGCCTTCTCATGACCCCACCTCAACAACAAGAGTGAAGAAAATGTTCAAATCCTGCCTGAAAGGGAATTTCACTCCACAAGTGTGAAAGCAAATTTTGGTTAGGATTTGAAAATGACAGCTGCCACATTCATGAGGTTGTGTGAGAAAATAGCTATGTTGAAAATTTGGGGTCACAATATTGAAAATTACCAAAGTTATGAGCATGCATTGAAACATTTCAACATTGTGCTTTTTTAATATTTTTACTCCACGTTTTCAATATAGCCTTCTTACAACCCCACCTCATGAACAGGGCAGAGAAAATTTTCAAATTCTGACCAAGAAGTAATTTTGCACAGCGGCTGAAATCACCTTTCAGGATGGATTTGAATAACTTCACTGCCCGTGTTCATAAGGAAGAGTCCCAAAAAGCCATGATGAAAATCTGAAAAATATAAAAAAATTAGCAAGTTATGAGCTCAAGTTCAAAATGCACTGAAATATATTGAACTGCATAACTGATTTCCTCAAGTTCTGCTCTGATGTTGCAGAGAACAGATGTATTTCCAGTTCAAAGAAGATTACAGCATTGAATCTCCGGTGGGTAAGTATGGTGTGGGAGGGTGTGGGGTGGTAGGTGCTGAGTAGGAGAGTCAGGTGGGGGAAAAGTAATGGTGGCAGTGGGCTGGCGATGGATGTTTTTCTTTTTTACAGGGTGTATAACAAAATAAGGCTAAGGTTCACTGAAACATGAGAAAACTGACTGTGGATGATCCTGGTGTTTCAAGTGATAAGCTATATAGAAGCCACTTCACAACAGATGCTCTCAGCTGAAAAGCCATGAAATCACTAATTGGGTGACTCTGACCTTTTTTCCCCATTTTATCTCTTAAAAAGCATTACTTCACACAAAGGGCAGTTAACTTTATAGAATGGCCTTACTGGTATGGTTGTTGAAGTTAGCACTTTTCAACCCCATACTGACAAACCACAACTATGTCAGTGACATCAGCGTGGCTTAGCTCCTGGAAAAGCAATGATCACCAGTTCATGTGGCTTCACCTCAAAATAAGGAAGGACATCCTGAACACTATAACTCATTTTCTGGATTTCAAAAAGGCAGACTTCATCACAATGGGAGCACACTGGGTGACCTTAGTTCTTTTGTCAGTTTTTGCTAATCTATCCTATGAGCATTCCCTTGTCTTGCACTCTGTGGAAATATTCAATGTTTAAATGTTCATTGTTTAAATGCTTAAACTAAGCTGTTTGTGCAACACACAGGCCTTTCAACAAAGAGTAGTAAACATCCTGGGAACCACAGAATCAATGCGTTGGCAAAGGCTTATATAACATATTTGGGAAAAAAGTCCCTGCTACATAAACAGACAGGGGTACAGTCCAATAACTAGGCAGACTTGGGTAGACTACAAGGACAAACTGGTCTTTATTTGCTGACATTTTCAGTATTTCTACAGTATGTTTCTATGTTCCTACACTGTAGCTCTCATCATGAAAACTAGAAAAGAGTGTGGGTCTCCTTGATTGACTGCAACTATTATTTTCCAGTACAGCAGCAAATATATTGAGTGTTGTCTACTTCCACAGAGCAGTTAAGACACCTGCTTGTTCAATACATTTACAATGTGCTAACTCATTTTAAACTAAATTAATTGCAAAAAAAAACATTTTTAGGCATCAGTTGAAGCACAAAGCCTCAACAGTAGGGAAATTATGCAACATTAGGGTAAAAAAGTTCTGTAACTCATGGTGAATGTGAGCTGCAGTATCGCTCAGGGTTTAAACAACTGCCCAAAACAGACGTGGCATTTCCTTTACTTTGACACTGCATTGCAAGGCAAAGAAATTTACTAACACAATTGATTTCAGAGAGGGCACCACAGCTGGGGAAAGTCAAAGCTGTGTCAAGCAATTGTTCACATACAAAACAAGACTATACCATACAGGGGACATTTTATCCCAGCATCACATTTCCCTACTTTTGAGGGCATTAACCTTAACTGGTGCCTAAATGCAGTTTTCTGCAATTAATTTCAATCTTTTTTGAAAAGGACATTAAATAACAGATGCACACTAATTTGTATTGACAATGATGGCCTTCAGATGGCATTGTCAATACTTTTAGTGACAAGCAGTGGCTGGCATCCTGAGCCACTACTTGCCCTCAACCTGTCCCATGCCAGTTAGCCCCAGGCAGCCAGTGAAACCTGTTCCCTCAGTCAGCCCTATGCCAACAGTCTCTAAAGTCCCAATGGCTCTCTTCCTATTCCAAGCAGTGCCTGATGTCCAGTGACCCTCTTCCCTGATCCCAACAAAAAAAACAGCAATCCATGGAATCTAGTAGCAGCCTTCCCTCATACTGACCCAATGCAAGTGGTCCCTAGCTTCCAGTGGCACCTCCTCTCTTACTGTGCCCTGTCAAAGCAGTCCCGAGCATGAAGTGAAAAAAACCCTTCCACACCTTGTGACATGCCAAACAGTCCTTGACATTCATTGGCACCCCCATCTCTCACCCTGCCCCAAGTGAAAGCCCTGACATCCAGAGGCTCCCTTCACTTTAAACCCTACCCCAAGCAAAGTCTCTGGCATCCAGCGGTATCACACTTCCTTACTCTGCCCCAGGTCAAGCAGTTCCTGGCATCCAATGAGACCCCTTCCTCCACCCTGCTGATACCAAAGTCCTTGGAATCCAGTGGCACATTCCTCTTGTACCCACCCCTCAGTAAAGGTCTCCTGGCATTTAGTGATACCCCTCTCACCCGGCCCCAAACAATGTCTCTGCTATTCACCAATACCTCTCTAAGTGAACTCCTTGGACTTAATTCTCAAAAGGCTGATGCAGGCTTGTGAGAAGCCCTGTGCCACACCCAGCACTGTGCTGAACACAATGATGCACCTTGTGCCCAATTTCAAAGGTCACATGTATTTGCGACAATTTACCTCCTTTACGGTGGCTTGCGCCAAATATTTGGTACAAACCCCATAAAAAGGTCTCATGATTGACACAAAGTTAGACCAGCAATAAGGCAGTCTAACTCATGGCATGTGTTGCACAGGATTGAGAATCCCAATTGCCAGCCAGAAAATGCCACAAGCCCCATGCACCATCTGTTTAGCACACCTGGGGTTTGCAGCATTCCGACAGCTTTGATAATCCAGCCCCTTGTTTTCCAGTGGTCTCCCAAATGACAGCCAGCAGATCTTTTTCTCTTACCCCAGGCCAGTCAATGGCTGAAATCCATTACCAGTAACCACAACAATGAAACAGATGCACATCCACTTTATTATTGTGATTTCCAAAATGAATAGCATACAGCAGTTAGCCATAGAAGTAAGAGAAGAGTTTTTCCTGGCCACCACTAGGAAAATGAAGGAGTGGTTTGGCAGGTGAGGGCCTTCAGAAGCACCAGTGATGGGGTCCTGGTGCTTCAACAGTTCAAATGTTGATATTTCTTGTTAATAAATACTAGGATTGGGCACTGGTGACAGAATAATTAAGAGGGGTTGGAGTCACCAGTGCATCACAGGTGATGGGCTCCTGGTAACCACATTCATTAGGAGGGGTCCTTTAGTGGAACCAGGGTGAACTCGTCTTGGCCGCCATAATGTTACAGTGGATGGGGATGGAGATACACACCTACCACAGAAGACAGGCTCCCAGTGCTGCATACTATTTTTGGAGGGGGGAAGGTTGGCCACAAGTGGGCTACTGGGGATAGACTCCATCTGGCCACATACCTTACTGGAGGGGTTGGGCTCAAGTGCACTACCTGAATGGGCTTCTGGTCACCAGATGTCTTGTTTGGGTGGTGGTGGGGGGGCAGGACTGTTAGGGGCACTAGTAAGCAATTGGGTATGTACTCATAGTGGCTGCATTTCTTGTTGGTGGCTGAACTGTTGGAGGCACTAGCTAGCCACTGATGATGGATTCCTGGTTTCTGAACATTAAAAACTTTTGCTTTCTCTAGGGGTGGGCTCTTGGTGTTGGCAAATTAACAAAAAAAGTGTGCTGACACTGTGGACATGCTCCTTGTTTAAGCAATAAGGCAGCCATGTTGTGGGTGCAAAGGGGGTTGTGTTCCATCTATGATGTCAGCATGACTCTGTTGGTGGTACATCTGCCTCTGAACCAGAAGGTCATATATTCTAGTCCTATACCAGGTTAGAGCTCATACTATAAATGCTGGCACCTAAGTGCAGTACTATGGAGATGCTGCACTGTTGGGATATGTCATCCCTTGAATGAGACATTAAACTTAGGTCCCATCTGGTGGTTGTTCAGATGAAAGCTAAAGATCCCATCGCATTTCTTGAGAGGAGTTGGGAAATTTCCCTGGTGTTCTGGCAAAATGTCCCCCATACAGTAAAATATCACCAGCAGCATATTCCAGTACAATTTCAGTTGTTTCACATCTGTATCTCCCCCACCTCCCCCCACCTGGGAAATGGATGAAAATATGCAGCAATGTTAACCTCCTTTCCCTGTCAAGAAAAATTAATGAAATAAATGGGCATGTGAAAACACCTTGTCACTCTTGTCTATGCACAGCCAGTATTTCTTCATTCATTAAAATCTCTGTTTATAACAAATTTTATTTTAAAACTACAAAAGTAACTCCTCTGTGATTGGATCCACCAAACCAGAAAATTTCAGATTTAGAACTTTTTTTCACTTTTGGTTTCCAAAAGAAACACACAAGTTTGTTTTTTATCATATACTATTTTATTGTATTTTGTTTCATACAGCAATACAGCCATACTTATGGCTACAAATGCCAAAAATACACATATATGTAAAAAGGAACATTGCAAACCATCATATAACTGTCACTATGGAACCACATTATATGACTATTTAACCAATGGTTATCCTATGACAGCTGAAGCAGCCATTTAACATACAGTAGCTCATCATTTCCACTGACTAGTGCTAGTCAAGAGCCAGTGTTAGAAACATTAGCAGATTCACACAAGTAATATTCCAAACCAATGGCACTGTAATAGGGCAACTTCATGTCTGGTAAGACTACTCCTAGTTCCTGGTCAACAGACTAGATGATTCATTCTATATAATCAATAGGTGAGAGACCTATAGAAGAGATAAGGAGAGCACAGTAACAGAAGAGTTGTAGCTAGGTGAGGTGAAGATTCCTTCTCTGGAAGCACACTGTAGGGGGGAGGGTCGTACAGTAATGTAGGAGGGTTGCTTGGAGATGGCAGAGGGACCTCACATATGTGAGAGAGAAGATAAGGCTCCCATTTCTTGTGGTATCTTGCAAGGTTGCCTTTTCCTGATGCAGTTATTCTTTCAAAGATGGCTAGCCTGGCCATGGCTGCCCTCCAGGACAGAATCGAGGGGGGGGGGCCACTTCCATTTCATCAGAATGGTTCTCTTAGCTTCCGTCACTGCAGCCAGGGTCCATACTTTGAGAGGGGTAGGTAGAGGGTCCAGAGTTGAGGCATCCCCTAAGAGAAGAGTATCTTGTGAGGGGAGGATCTTTTTACCCACTATTCATGAGCAGTCTTCCAATACCAGAGCCCAGTATTTTTGGAGGACTGGGCAGGTCCAGAGGATATGAAGGAGATGGGCCAGGGAGGCTTGACATCTCCAACATCTGTCATGGTGAAGCACTTTAAGCTTGCGCAGCTTGGCCGGTGTTCTATACCATTGCAGAAGAATTTTCATCTGTATCAACTGACTTTCGGCATCTACATATACTACATGGGCCGCTTTGAGCCAGGAGGATCATAGCTGTGTTGATATGGGGCGTTGAAGTTCAACCTCCAAGGCCAGCCTACAGCTAAAGGTGGTGTCTGACTGTGAGTCTCTCAACATTTTGTAAATGAGTCCCACCAAGCTCTGGCCCAGCTTGGGTTGATGGACTGAGGTCAGGCAGCTCCATGTAGTGCCGTCAGTGTGTTTTATCAGGAGGGGGTGCAAGGCACTTCTCAATTGTAGATATCTCTGGAAGTCTTGAGCTTTTAAATCAAAGTGATTTTGTAGCTGCTCGTACATCATCAGAGTTTTATTATCCGATAGGAGTAGGTCTCCTACTGTGTGGATTCCTTTTTGGGCCCAATATTGCCAGGATAAAGACTTGTGATCCACCATAATAAGCCTGTTGATCCAGAGAGGGACATATTCATTCGGGGGGGGGGGGGGAGATAAGTCTCTTGTGAGCCACTTGTAAGATTCATAGCATGATGCCAGGCTTTGCATGTTTTGGTCATAATCAGGGCCCCGTGTTTTCTGCGATTCTGCGGTTCCGGCAGTGGCTGCAGAAATTGGGGTTGACCGCAGAAATCAGTACTGGCTGCAGAAATCGGGAAAACCAGCCATATGGCCACAGAAATGTTAACTATGCTATACGATGACACAAGGCAAGGGCATAGCTACTGATATGTTAAGTATGACATGGCATACATACTCATTAGAAGAGGCAACAAACTGATGCCATCCACTACAAAGCCAAAAAGCTAGTGGCTGCATGGCATCTTGACTAGTGCTGGCTCTTGTCACATAACTCCATCCAGCCAGTATAGTTGGGGGGCAGGGAGACTAACACAAGAGTAGCAGAACTTGATTAGATCCACAGCAGTTATGATTTGCTGCTGTGTAGGTGTGACTAGCTCAGCCATGTTAATTTTTCATTGTGAAGCTGCTCACAGTGCATGCTGAATCCCTGGAAGATGAATTTGGAAGGAAGAACTGGTAGGTGAGCAGTAGTCAAGAAGTGAGAAGATTCAGTTGTGCCTGTGGAGGTGAAATCAATCTTGTTGTGGTGGCATGTATCGTCGGAGGAGCTGATTGCAGAAATGTGGCTGGCAGCAGACTGAGCAGAGGACTCGGTCCACACTGATGGACATCGATCATGGTTTTGATTTGTGGTCTGCAGATCTGTACCTGCAAGTGTGAGAGTAATTTCTTGGCAGATCTGAACCTGCAGCCTAAGCGGTGGCATCAAGCTCAATTCTTAAGCAGGGTCAAGTTGCCCAGCTGCAGAAGAGTTGGGGACCAGGGTGTACTAGAACTGGAACAAGCAGATAAGGAAAAAAAAAATCAGAATCGAGAATTGTATTGATTGCTGCTATACATAAGTGAAATGAGGGTCACTAACCGAAGAACACTACCACCCCCTGAGTTGCTGGAAGAAAACATGTTAACCAAGGTTACTCCAGCTTAATAAGAGTGACTTGCTTGCAGTTTTTAGTGTTCTCCAAAAGAAAAATCAGGAGTCAACAAATCCTAAAGACACTGCAAGTTACACCCTCCATCACTATTACAGGAAGACAATCCCCCCCTCCCCCAAACACACAGATTTGCACACTGCACTCAGCATGTTTGCTGCAAGACAGTTGGGGTATTCCTAGTTTAAAAAAATTAAAAGAAAGTTGATCAAAATCAGAAAAAAAATAAAATGGCCTTCAAGTTGTAGTGTCTCTATTTTAGCTAACTGTAAATATAAACCAGAATAAGTAGGTTTTGCCTTCTGTGTAGTTTTAGCTGAGTATTCATATCCTCCTCCAATTATAACCTAGGAGAACAAAGCTACCAATTTCCAGGAGAAGAACAGATGAGCCTTCAAATTCAGGGTAGAAGTCATTAAAGAGAACACAGGTTTAGGTCATTGCAGTTTAACATGTGTGATAAAAGACTACATACTGTAAATGGCCTGCTGTTCCACTTCCAGTGTAGCGGAGTGGTTGCACCAAGGCAGTCAAAGGGTAAACTAATACTTAATCGCCTTGAAGGTATACTGTTTAACCACAATTTATCTGCTGCAGAATGACTGCAGAATCAGCAGTTGTTCTGTCGCAGAAAGCATGAGGTTCTGCTGCAGAATATAAGTCCACTTTGCCGCAGTAAACATGGGGCCCTGGTCATAATTGGAGTGAACTGGTTGCCTGGGGGCTTCCTGCTGGCTAGCAGTGAGAAAAGAGAGTCACCTGGTATAAGGGCCCTTTCCAGAAGGACCCATTGAGGAGGAGAGGTCAGCCTCAGATTAAACCAGGCAGTGGCTTGTGCCATGCAGAAGGCCAGTTGATACCCCAGCCACCAGGAGAGATCAAATCCTTCCTTGGACCAGTGGGCTCTCAGCTTTGTGTGTCCCCAGTGAGCTGCTCTACCTTCCCATAAAAAGGAGGAGACCAGTTTGTCCAGGAATGTATGGAATTTGTGTGATAGGGAGATTGGGAAATTGTGCAGTAGGTGGGAGATTATTGGAAGGACAAACATACATACAGCTTCTATTTTATCTTTAAGAGACAGTTGTAACTTTCTCCACTGCTGGACTTCAGCTGTCAGAGCTGTTATCAGGGGAGAAAGACCTTTTCCAGATCATTCCAGGGTAAAGGGATATAAATGCCTAAGTAGAGCAAACCCTGTGGTGCCCAAGTAATATCGGCACCGTGTAAACAGTTCCTAGTGCACCATGAGTTGAGCGGAGATAGAATTGTTTTCTTTTGATTAATCATAAGGCCAGCAGACAAGCAAACTCTTGTAAAATTGGCAGCACTAAGGGGAGGGAAAGATCGGGGTTGGACAGTAAGCAGCATGTCATCGGCAAACGCGTTGACCAGAAAAGATCTGCTGTGAACCAGTATTCCTGTGATACTGGAAGTCTGGGAGAACTTCCTGATCAGAGGGTCAAGGTCAATAAGAAAGAGGAGAGGAGATGGGGGATATCCTTGCCTAGTACCCCTTTGTAAGGAGAAAGGAGAGGAGATCTCCTTGTTAGTGACAATCCTGGCTGTGGGATGGTGATATAGAGTGGAAACCCAGGAGCGAAAATAATCTCTAAACCCGTAGAGCTGAAGGACATTATGGAGATAATTCCACTCAAGAGAGTCAAAAGCTTTGAAAAAGTCGAATGCTAAGGCTGCCATGGGGGTGGGAGATTGTAGTGCAAGCCATTTCAGGTTAAGGACTAGGCACAGGTTGTCTGCCCCTGACCTGCCCTTCGAGAAACCCAAGTGAGCAGGGTGAATCAGGGGGGAGAGAGAGAACACGCATCAGCCTGCTTGCCAGCACTTTGGCTAGGAGTTTAGTGTCCACAGACAACAGGGAAATAGATCTGAAATTAGTGCAGTCAAGCACGTCAGAGGATTTCTTGGTGTCAGAGTTACCAATGCATCTCACATGGTGGGTGGGAGTGTGGTCGTACATTCTGCCTCTTGCAGGGCACGCAACAGTGGGGTAATAATGTCTCTGCTTAAAAGTTGATAGAACTCGACCGTCATCCCATCCGGTCCCGGGGCTTTACCCTCTGCCAACTGGGAGAGAGTGGTTTGGAGTTTGCTGGACATAATGGGGGCCTCCAAATCATTACACTCATCTTGAGACAATTTGGGTAGGGAGATCCCTTTGCAAAATTCATGTATATGGTTAGAGAGTTCAGTGGGAGTGACCATGGATTTAGTCTCATATGGGGCTTGATAAAAGAGCCTCAATGTTTCATTTATCTCTTTTGGCATAGAAACCACCTTGCCTGCTGCATTTCTAAGTGCAAGTATCCTGGAGGAGACTTGCTGCTTATGTAATTGGTAAGCAAGCAATTTACCCCCTTTACCTTCTCCCTCCCACGATTTATGTTTGGAGCGAAGAAGCTGCCACTCGGCTCTCCTGCTTAGTAAAGTGTTTATCTGGTATTTCAAGCCTGTAATCTTGGGCACAAGAGGGGACTTAAGGGGGCTATGTGCTGAAAGTTTGAATTGGCTCTCTAGAAGGGCAAGCTCGTCTGTAATTGCTGTGCCCGTTTCACTTTAGCTTTGTTTTTTCGCCGCCGTATAGGAGATAATCCTCCCCTTATTACTGCCTTAAAGTCCTCCCAGAAAGTGAGGCAGACACCTCCTCAACCTTATTGAGAGAGAAATAAGAGTGGTCTCTGCTGTTATGTAAGCTTGGAAATCCTTGTCTTGTAGCAACAAAGGATTGCACCGCCACCTTGTGGAGTGAGCCCCCTGTCCTGGGGGGGGGGGGAGAACAGTATAGACACCGGAGCATGACCAGATATTATAATACTCCCAATGGTGGCTTATGCCACACCAGGTAAGGCTACGTAGTTAGCCAGCCAGAAGTCTATTCTGCTGTGGGTACGGTGGACTTCAGAATAAAAGGAGTAATCTCATCCCTGAGGGTTATCCCATCTCCAGGGGTCACAGAGATTCCACTCTGAAATAAGTTCACCTAGAGCCACCAGGTCTTTAGGGTGGGACTGTGGGGTGGGACTAGACTTATCAAGGAAAATATTGGGGACCAGATTGTGATCCCCACCTAACAAAATTGGGAGATCTGAGTATCTGCACATGAGGTCTGTGAAGGCTTGGTTAATGGCTGGGTATATTTCTCCAGAATCAGAATTGCGACCATATGTATTAGCCAGCAACACCCTTCCTCCCGGGTATGAAAATCAGACCACCATCCACCTGCCCTGAGAATCCGTACATTTGTCCTCCACAATTAAGGGAGATGTTTTACACACTAGGATGGCACACCCCTGGATCTGCTGGAAGCACAACTATCAATAACTGTCCACACCCATAATTTCTTAAGCCAGCACACAGTTTTGTTGGTTAAATGCATCTCCTGGAGGAGGGCTACATCAGTACCTAAAGAGTTTAGAAATTGGAGCACTTTTGTGCGTTTGGCTGGGTGGTTAAGCCCCTTCACATTCCAGGATACGCATTTCCAACCAGAGGATACAGAGGGGTTGCTAACCATTATATATTGCCAAGGGGATAAACCAGAAGAGGAGTACTCACCCACAGGATACAGAATTTTCTACCTTAGAGAAAAGGAGAAGGTCACTTATGAGTTAGCCAGAGAGTAGGGGCATCTGCCCTTGTAAGAAGTTGAGGGTAGCCATAAATTGAAACAGACTTAGAAGGATTACAGTGGCTGTCACAGCTGAGGAAACAACATAAGCGGATAAAACCAGACAGAACACAGAACAATCAATATCTTATTAAAAAGGTAGAACACTGAACAATACCTGTATCTACAGTAGTATAATCAACAGAGAACAAATTCATAACTTTAATGATGCTGATTTAAATGTGTGAGGCGAGCCTGCAGAGACTCTGTCCACACTACGTCAGACACCAATAGAGGGGGAGGGTCACTGAAACAACAGATAGTGACCTGTCCCAGACCTGGTCTCCTAAGTCTGCAGTAAAACTGGGTCTGGAGGGTCCAGGTATTCCTAGTGGCTGTTGGGCCAGTAGGTAGTATAAGGAACCATACACAACTGGAAGCAGGGAGGGATGGGGGAGGCCTCTATACTCTGCCCAACCATATTCTGAATAAAGAGACGTAGGCATAAGTGGGGTTTAGCCCTCCAGTGGGTATCAGTAGGTTTGCGTGTTGCCTGCACCCATATTTTAAGCTAATGCCAGTGGGATGCAGGTGAACCATCCTGTATAGACTTGTGTAGGATGGGGGGGTTCCATGGTGCCATTGTGTGACCTGTACTAGGGTCTATCGTGGATACCATCTATGGGTCAGAGGGAGGGGGGTAAGGGAGAGGCACATGTCCCTCCCTTTAATGGCATACAGTTCAGAAGGAACAGTTGATGCCCCACCAAAGGGGGGCCATCCAGAAATAGCGGTCAGATGCGGTAGTTGCGGGGGGGGGACGGGGCATGGGTATACCGGCAGGTAACCATTATCCCATAACAACATGCAGCCAAGAAGACAGCATGACTCTTTCCCATTAGAAGGGAACATTCTGGTTAGATATAGAGAGATTATGCTGAAACAATAAAACATCTTAGCCATATGAATAGAGTCCAGTTCTTCATCCATTTCTGCCAGAGGGTCCCGGGTCATCCATTCTCTTTCCTTATGTTCTACTGGAGCGTGGAGGGGCAGCCAAGGCCTCCGAAAATGATTTAGTCCCTGGCTTTAAAAGGCCAGCTGCTGAGGCCTGCTCTTCCTCAGCTTCGTCCACGGTAGTAACCCAGTCTATTGGTTCGATGACATCTTGGGGTTCGCAGGTTTCAGTGGTTGCCTGGTCTTGCTGCTCAGGGTTGGCCATGGAGAGCACTTCTGCTCTCAGGAGCTTAGCGGGAGGGGAGGCTGAGGACTTGCCAGTAGCTAGGCTGTTTATGCTTCTGGATTGTTGGCGCTGACGACTAGAGGTGGATGGTATTATCTGCGTTTGTTTCTCCAGGATCTCCGAATCTGTGAGGGCCTGTTTAAAAGTAGACAATGAATTAGGAGCCACCCGCTGCTCTAATTCTCCAGGCTGGAGGCTTCCTTGCATTTGGGACCTGGGGGACAATTTATCAGCAGTACCAGTCCGGTGATGTTTATTCCCCCCTTGCACCCACCTCTCTTGCCTTTCTGTTCACTTGCCTTTTCTGTCCCCAGGAGCCAGAGGCATCTGGGAGATGTAATCTTAGAGAGGAGGCCCGGCCAGTGATTGTGAATCCAAGTTTCAGCATCTCTAGGGCATTCAGCAAGAAAGGACTTCCCATCTTTAGAAATATGCAGTGCTGTAAGTTTTTTAAACTGATATTGAAAAGAGTTTGGTTGCAAAAATGTTTTAAGTGGTCCAAAAGCCCTTCTTCTGGCCGCTACCTCCTGGAAGAAGTCTCTATATGTGGAGATAGTAACTCCCCACCATGTAACCTCTCTCCCCTCTCTATAGCAACCCTCAAAAGCTACTCTTTATTGAATACCTCAATATGTACGCAATTATGGTTCTGGGAACATTAGAGCCATCTGATCTGCTTCCTACCCAGTGAGCTCTTTCTACCCCAATCGGGTCCTTCCACCTCTCACCAAACAACTGGGGGAGCAACTCATTGAGGAAGCATTTAATATTGGCGCCTTCTTTTTCCTTCTAGGACCCCCAGAATCCTGATATTATTTCTCCGGCTCCTGTTCTCATGATCCTCGGCTCTATATCAAAGTTGAGCAAGTCTGGCTTCGTCCTCTCTAAGGTGTTGTAGTACCGCAATATGCTGCCTTTCAAGTTCTTCTGTTCTTTGCTCCAGCACATTTTGTTTATCTTCTAGTCACCTCACATCAGCCACATTACCTGCCAGCAAGGTGCCAATGTTATCGACTCTGGTTAGAAGCACTTCCATCATCTGGGTTATTTTTTTTTTTTTTCATTTAAACTTTATTAGTTTTCAGCAGAGCAGATAAAACCAGGACTTCCACAATAGATATACACAGCCATTAATAAATGCCCCAACACAAACAATTGGAATTTACTCTGCCTTTACCCCCTCACCTAATCCCCCTTAATACACCTACCAATAACCCAACCTCACTACTCCCTCCTCCCCCCCAAACAACACAGTCCCCAGCTCCCTCCACCCCCCTCCCCACCTAAGGCACACGCAGGATTAAGTATAACCACAGTGAAATTAGGAACTATTTAGAATAACAAATTTCAAACAGCCCCAAATCTTTTCAAAATAACATAGATTATTGTGAATAATGGCAATCATTCTTTCCAACCTTAAGAAAGCCAGGAGCTCGCTAGCCACTGTTATAAGAGGGACAAAACTTGTCCTTCCAATGCCTAAGCACAAGCTTCTTAACCGAGACAGCAATCAAAGAAATATAAAATCTCCTTTTCTTGACAGTAACGTAGACATTTCACCCAGTACACAAATTTCGGCCTAAACACCTCCTCCAGACCTAGAAGCGGATTCAGCTTATTCTGAATCTCATTCCATAAAGGAGCTACTGAGGGCAGTTCCAGAAAATATGCAACAGGTCACCTGAACCGCTCCACATCTATAACATTTTGAACCTCTAATAGTCCCAGACCCTGCAATTTCTGAGGCGAATAATACCTATTATGTATAACCTTAAATTGCAAAAGCCTTAGTTGGTCATGCTTCAAATACTTATGACATGCTGTCCAGATACCCGTCCAATCTAATATATATTCTGGAAACATTTCGTTCCAATAAGCACACGGTGCAAAATTCACAGAGTAAGCCCAGTGAAACAGTACCGCATATATCTTGGATACAACTTTCGGCACCCCAACCAGTGGACGTACCATTTCCAAAAATCCAATAAAGGGCATTTGCTCCCTGTCCTTACCCACTTGTTGTAGTAGAACGTGCCTAAGCTGCAACACTTTGAAAATGTCCTTGTTATTCAAGTTAAACTTCCGATTAGAGTCCGAGCTGGAATTATGCCACCATTAGCATCAAAAGTCCCCAGGAACAATCCTTAACTTCTCCAACCATCCAGGTTTAATTACTTTATTACCAATCAAGAAACGTGGATTCCCCACACCGCTGTTCCTATCCCCAAATGATTATATTTAAGAAATCTACATAGCTGAAAATGGGACCTAACTGCCACCCCAATAGGAGACCTTTTCAGAGCCAATGGCAGAGCTTTAGGAGATATGAAAAAAGAGCCCTAGGATTAATCCCAAATTTAGTAATTAGAGCTTTTTCCAGCTCCAACCATAACGGGGCATATTCCAGACTGGGCATAACATCAAAATAAGCCCATCTACTATACTTACTCAGTTGTGCCGCCCACCAATATAGACCAAAATGGGGTAGCCTTAACCCCCCAAGCTGTTTGGGAGCAGCCAATTTATGGTAAGCCATTCTGGACTTTTTATGCTTCCATATAAAATCTGCAATTATGGATGAAGGTTCTTGAACCAAGATAGCAGAGGAAAATATCCAACCTACTAATTGGGTAAAAAAGCCTAGGAAAGATGTTCATTTTCACTACACTAATTCTACCCCAAAGGGACAAAGGATATTGATCCCATCTTTTGAGATCAAGCTTAATGGTATTGATAAGAGAATCCAGGTTCAACTGTCGGAGACACCCCGCCTCACGAGTTAAAACTAAACCCAGGTATTTAAGGGAGTCCGGACTCCATTTAAGCCCAAGGTCCGTTATTTCTCTCTTAAACAGCCTGGAATTGAGAGGGTAGACCACCGTTTTGTCTGGATTAATCTTATAATTGGAAATTTGGCCAAATCGCTTAAGTAAATCAAATAATATGGGAATAGACTTACCAGGCCTCGCACATAAATCAGAAGGTCATCCGCTAGGCAGTGACCTTAATGGAAATCTCATTATCTCAATAGGTTCTATCTCTTTCTCATGAAGTATCTTCCTTATCAGAGGCTCTAAATACAAATTAAATAACAGGGAGACAGCGGGCAACCCTGCCTTGTGCCCACACATAACGGAAAGGGTTGAGATAACTCCGTTACAACTAATCCTAGCAGATGGATTAGAATATAGGGCTCTCAGCCATCCTAAAAATTTCTCAGGGAACCTGAACCTACGCATAGTTTCAAATAGAAACTCCCAATAGACCCTGTCGAAGGCCTTCTCGGCGTCCAAGAGACCAACGCCATTGGATGGATGGCCTCCTCGGAGGCCGAGAAGACATGAGACAGAGTTCTGAAATGGTCAATCGATGACCTGCCCTTCATAAAACCTACCTGTGCACTCCCTATAAGCTTGGGCAGCACTTTATTAATGCGGTCCGCCAATAACTTGGCTAAAATCTTTAAATCACAGTTCAACAACGATATGGGTCTATAGCTAGATGATGGTAATTGGCCTGTTAGGTTTAGGGAGTAAACAATGAAAGCCTCAAGAACACTTTCTCCACCTCGTTACCGCACATATATGACGGAACAATCTAAGAAGGTGGGCTAAAGGGCAGAAAATTTCTATAAAAGTTGGACGAGAAACCGTCCCGTCCCGGGTTTTATCTAACGCCAAGCTCTTAATAGCCAATTCAACCTCAGCCAAGGTAATATCCTCCACTAGAGCACCACCATCCCGCTCTGTGAGGACAGGCAGATCGAGACCCTCAAAAAATTAGCTATATGGCATTCCAAGGGTGGGGTCATCATTTCCTAACAGGTTCCCAAAATATTGACAGAAGAGTTGAGCAATTTCATCCGGAGATGTTTTAACCAAACCATCTTCCCCGGAGACGATTCCCTCAATCAGTCTAGAAGATTCCAGTTGGGAGAGACGTCTCGCTAACAACTTCCCAGGCTTTTCACCCTGATCAATATAATTAGCTTTTGTCTTAACCAAGGCCAACTCCGATTGTTCCCCAAGCAGCCTGAGATAGGCATCTCTGGTCTTAATTAACTCCTCTTCCTTATCCCTACTAAACTGGTTGGCACAATCCACCTCCAAAACCCTAATACGTACCAGCAGTTCTCTCATAATTCTGTTCCTTTCCCTTTTTCTACCCGCTGTTAAACTAATTAAGATTCCCCTTAGATAAGACTTGAGGGCCCCCCAGAAAATATCCGGACGAACCTCATTATTTAAGTTATTCTGAGTAAATTCTTCGATTTGCTCAGAAATAAATTTAACCGTTTTAGGCGCCCTAAGTATTTGATTATTAAATTTCCACCTGCTTCCCTTCCTCACTAGAGACGCCATTGAGATAGCCACTATTAAGGCTGCATGATCAGAGATAGGCCCAGGTAAAATTTCAGACTTAAGGACCCCACTAAGAAGGGACCTAGAAATGAAAACATAATCCAGACGAGAAGAAGTCCTATGGACAGGTGACGAAAGTAAATTCCTGAACTGGGTGGAGAACCCGCCAAATGTCAACCAACCCAGCTGGTCTAGCAACTCCAACAATGCACAGGTTGCAGGGGTTAAATAAACCTGGGATTTACTGGATCTATCCAGAAGGAGGTCCAAGGTCAGATTAAATCACCACCCAGAACCACTGGAAGATGGGCAAAGGCAACAGGACCTTGAGCAGGCTCACAAAAAAATCCTGGGTATCCAGGTTGGGACCATAAATGGATCCCCATAACATTTCTATGTTTGATAATTTTCCTCTAACTAAGACATACCTTCCCTCCTTATCCTGAATGATCTGTAACGGTCTAAACGGCAAAGATCTATGCAGAAGCAACATAACTCCCCTACTCTGTGTACTACCCTGAGAAGCAAAGACCTGACCCATCTGCAATTTCCTCATAGCATTAGCCTCAGATATCAACAAATGTGTTTCTTGAAGAAACACCACTTCCGCCTCAGTGAGATCTATGTGCTTAAGAATTTTATATTGCTTGTCACTAAGTCGAGCTCCTTTAACATTCCAAGTGAGAAACTTAGTACATATCAAAGTACCCATATCAGCCTCAATATTACAACACAGTTATTGACTCTTACTAGCCAACTATATAATAAGGAGCCAAAAACAGCAAGCCAAGCTCCTAAATGCAGTGCCTCTAAAAGAGAAAGCCTCCCATTGCCCCCCCTGAACCCGTATCCCAAATAAAAATCTCCCAAAACCCAATAACCCCAAATACCCCCTCCCCCTCCCCACGCATACACTACTTGGTCCATGATCCCAGGACACTCGGCTCATCCTCCGATCACATCCTGCCCCTCCCGAACACTTAACCATTATAACCAGAATACTAACTCCATCCCATTGAAATATATCCATATAAACTGCTACCAGTTTGGTACCCTAATACAGCCACTTCCTTTGAAAGTGATCCTGCACAACATTGTATTAAGGAAGAAAAGAAAACCAGGATGGCATACAACAGTCATTTTATGCATACTAAGCCTGTGCCAACTAGGCTACTAACGGGGTTCATAGCCCCTAATATAATAAAACAGCAGCGGTTAGACATATCACTGCTAAGGCCCCAGCACGGAACAGAACTAGGCCGATGAACAGCAGACCCTCCAAATGGTGACTTAAGACTGCAGTCCCATAAGAGTCCAGGTTCATCAAAACAGCCTAGGCTTTGAGCTATCGAACAACCTAATCAGTCCCAGAGCACTTGTAGCCCCCTTGAAAATGCTAGAAGCACCATAATGGTGCACATGTTCATGGGTCCTTAAATAGAGCAGGTAGGGCCTTCTGCAAAGCTTCTTTCACTGATTCCGATGATTCAAATGTTTTCCATTCCTCTTGAATTTTCACCTGGAGCCTTGTATGGCATGCGAATTTCACCTCAGCCAGCGATCAGCTTTTGACCACCATATGGAACGCAGCCCTTCTTTGCCTTACTGTAAATGGAAGATCTTGCACCACTCTCAGCTTTGCCCCTCCCAATATAATTCTTTGTTATCTTTGACCTTGGACACAAACAACTGACGCTCTTGATAATTCAGAAAGCGAAAATGAATGGTCTCGGGGCCTCCCGAGGTGGCAGCGGGCGAAGGCTCTATGTGCTCACTAATTATATATGAAGCACCAAAGGGCGAGGGCCCCACCACCTTCATGATTAATTTCTGTATAAACTTGACTGATCCGAACTCGACCTTCTCGGCAAGCCAATTATCACCACATTATTGCGACGGCTTCTCCCTTCCAAGTCCTCCAGCTTAGAGTCCATCCTGCTGATTTTCAGTTGCAAAGCATTTATAGTGGCCTCCATCTGCTCTCTGGTGGTCTCAATGATTTGATTCTAACAAAATTATCGGATATCTTCGATTTAAATCCTCCATCGTTGTGGAGAGGGACTTAATCTACAGGCATGTCGTCTAAAGTAGCTCTAAATGGCGAATTCTGCCAAAAATTCACCAAGCGTTAGCGGCTCCTCTGCCCCGCCTCCTCTCCTATGCCCTGTTGCGACTGCAGAGCCGAGGCCTTGGATTTTTGGGCCTTCTCGGGGTAGTCGGAGGGGTATGTCTAGGCGGCGCTTTCTTCATTTCTTCCATGCGCCAAATCAGACTACTTGCCGACAGCTCACGACCACTATACCCACTTGGAGCACCAAAAATGGCCGGTAAACGGGTCGGTAAAACGAAATTCGGGTTCGGGTAGCGGAGCTCGCGGAAAGCACAGCTGCTACATGTACTGCATCACGTGACTCCCATCATCTGGGTTATTTGCGATAAGGTGCCCCCTAATTGGGCCTGGTCAGGAGGGAATTGGAGATCTTGCAGCCCGGGCCCACAGTTACGATTAGAGGGGGTTTCCAATGCACCCACCACCGTGGCCATGTAATATATCAGCCACTGAAGGTTCACTCTCGATTCGGCTGGAAAACCCACCTCAATCAGCAGTCACGACCCGTTAGGTGTCTGTCGGGTATAAAATATGCGGTGAGAATACTGGTAGTCGAGCTTAGCTCCAGATTATGTGGCCTGCATGGCCTGACCCATCTGTGCAACTCGTAGGCTGTAACCAGTCCAGTTTACATAATGAGCATGGAGTCCGTGCCGAAAAAACCATCAGGATATGAGCGGTAGAGGCAGGGATAGGGTTTCCAGTTGTTTCAAGGATCTTTCAGTCCAGCATAGTTGTAGATTTAATACGATAGAGCACCAGGTTGGGACAGAGCAAAAGATTTAAGTGACCATTCTTGTTGGGTCCAAGCCATGCCCCAAACACACAAATTTTAATATTTTTACATGTTACATATAGTCTGAATCTAACAACTACCTATTTAATCATGACCCACATTTGTAGAGTTTGCAGATACTGTCACTTGAATGGGTGCAAGCCAGTTTTCAGGTCCATACAGTATGCCAAAAGATACTTGGGCTACAAACAGCTAAAAATAGGGGCTTAATACAAAAATGTCTAATCAATCCAAGTTCAATTGATGCTATTGTGCCTTTACATTTATTTCTGTTAAAAGTGCTTTGATGTGGGTCTACCCACTGGCCCAGTAGAAGTGAGATGTGCTTCCATGCAGGTGACCTGGGTTAGTAATGAGACGCATGGTGCACACGGCATGCAGGACAGGTAGCCTGTGGCCAGGCTGGGAAACAGTGCTACTCCTGGCAGCATTTCCCAGCCCAGGGAAGAGGAAATCATGGAAACTGGGACTTCAGCAACCCCTGTGGAGGGTCAGGATGCTTGCTTCCCTAAAGTTAGCTGTGGTATTGGAGGCCAGAACATGGTCCAGATATCATGACAGTCTTTGAGTGCAGGTCCACTCTTCTGCACTCTCCATAGCATGGAGCCCACACATATGTCAGGTGGCCTCATATCATCTGTACAGTCTGCAGTCCACTCATATGCAACTTGTGTCATGGGGCCTACTCTGCTCCATGTAGTGATCTTGAGGTCTTTTTAGGGATTCTCACTACTTTCTTCCCAAAACACAACAATGTGGGTCCAACCTGCCTCCACAATGCAAGCTCTCAACTGTGAATGAAGGCTCAGCTACTTAGCGGCACCAGAGGCTACCTGCTAACAACTGTTCTACTCACTCCAACAATGGTCACACACTCCACCTCATCCAGGTTAAGCATGTTTGGGCTGCATAAACATCAACACATCCATGACATGAGCTCTTAGAAGTGGTTAGTCCTCTATGAAACTCCTGATCACTTAGCTAGCAGTATGCTAATGAGAGTGCCTCCTACACTTGCAGACATGGCCTTGAATTATCTTTGTGCCTTTTCCAGCTAAGTGCACAACTGCCAGCATTTACCAAGTCTCTGTTTCTTCTATACCATGCAGCCATCTCTGCAGCACAAACTTCAGTCACTTTTGGGCCATTTCAGCAACTACTGTAGGTAGTCTGCAACATCACCACCAACATCCCGAATGAGTCTCCATGCATACCTCTCAACTGCTATGAATTCCGAGTGGCACTATGAATTTTACATTCAAATTTGCCCCAGCTCTGTGAAGGTTTACTAATGTTCCTCATAACATTGAACTAACTTGCTAGAAACATTCTTTAACACTAAACATACAGTGGGCATTATTCTTAGACATATTGGCCCCTATGCATATCCCACCAATGAAGCACTGCACCTGCAGACAGGTGCACACCGGCGACATGCACGACTGCCAACCACCTGTCCGTGGACCCGCCCCCCCCAGCTCGCAGTTTTGCATGGGGTGGGCGGGGGAGGAGTTTTGGTCCCAGGCAGGTGGCCAATCCAATGGTCTGGCTGGGACCTGGAGTGGATCCCCTAAACAGGATGCTGTGGGACCAGGATTGTGCTGGGTGCAGGAGCCACAGTTGCACCCATGGAATGCTTGGGTGGCCAGCGGCAGTGGTACATCCCTCACCAAGCCTGCCCTGGAGGCATCCCCCACCAAACAAAGCACTGCCACCCTCCACTCTGGCACAGGGCTGCACTCACCCCAAACCCCCAATGCCTGCCTGCAGCCCACAAACACAGTAGGGGCCCCGTCCTCAGATGTAGCCCCCTGCATACCGTGGGGCACTGGCCCCAGGATGACTCACACATCCTTGACACCCCCCCAATGCACAGACCACACTGCCCCAGATCTGGCAGGAGGTGTCATGTCCATTGGCAGCTGGCGGCAATACCCAATGGACACCTCCCCCACCACCTGCACTGGGGGCTGGGCATACACCTGCAGGGGGGTCTCCAGGCTGGAGGGACAGGGGGGCTCCATTTGATAGTGTGCAGGTGCTGCGGTCCAGTTGCCATCCTGGGGGAACCCTGTGGATGTGCAGGTATGGCAGCATACAGCCATTATGGCAGGGTACCCCCTGGCATATCCTTTTCACCACTGTGCCCCCCGCATGTCACACTGTACGCCTTAGTGCATGGCATGCAGTGTGGACATGCCTCCCTCCCTCACCTGGTGTGTTGCTGTCCGTGCGGCCAGGGGATCAAGTGCCTAGGGGCTGCATGCCCCATTTGTAAATCTGGTGAGGGGGGGTGCAATGGGTGTAGAGTGGCGATGTGCCACAGATATGCAGTGCATAGCCACTCCACACAGTAGTGCATAGGGCCCATTATTCTTTAAAATAAGAAAGTGTTACACATTCTTGACAATTGCACTGAATTTTGTATGCCTCTGCTATGCATTTTAAGGCTAAATGGTAAGAGATATGGCTCTATGTTGTGACCCTACATCCTGTGACCCCCCCAATCCCTAGCTACCCTGGCTATAGCACAAGCACAGGCAGGTAGGATCCTTTTAGCCCTTGTAAAATACCACAGGATCCTCACAAGGACTAAAAGATTCCCACCTGCCTGTTGGGAGGAATCGCTCAAAGCAAAACACTTATATTTGTTCCTAGATCATAAATTCCATCAAGGTCTTTGATGTATGCATCCTGAGATCCAATAACTAACACTTGAGGCAGTAGTGCATTACACATCCGTGTTCTACATTATTACTTGGTTTAGCCTCCATATACAGTTTCTGTTTCTTATTAATGAGTTTCTTAATCTTTGGCATCATCCACTGTGGTATCTTACTTAATTTATTATATTTAACATTGACTGGGATGAACGTATCCATTATTTTATTTAATTCATTGACCAACATGTCACACATTTTATCCACTGATTTATTTCTAAATTCACTTTCCTAGTCCCATTTATTAAATTCGTTCCTCATGGTGTTGTAGTCCACTTTTGAGAAAAGTTTAATTTTTGCAACACCTGTCAGGTTTTCTTTTACGGTTTAATATTATGAAAAATACTTTGTTGTGCTCACTGAACCCTAATGTTTCTGATACCCTGCAATATTGTATTTTATCCTCCATATTGCTAATTACTAAATCTAATATTTGGCTGCCCCTTGTTGGTTCTTTAACATACTGCTCCATGTTTAAATAATTAATGGTATCCAGAAATTGCTTCCCAGCAGCTGTTTCTGATGAGTTATACTCCATTTAATTATAAGAAGATTCAGATCTCCTAACATCACTATGTGATCTGCTGGGTTTAATTGTTCCAGATAAATGATTAGTTTAGTATCCTGTTATCTTGTATATGAGGGTGGCTTATGTATTACACCCAGAATAATCTTTGCACTGTTATTTGGTAACAATTTAACCCATACATGTTCTATATCATCATCATCTAACATAATTTGTTCTGAAACAATGCTGTTGGCCACATATATGACTACACCTCCACCTTTCCTATACCTTCTATCCTTATTGCATGTGGTATAGCTAGGTATATGTTTTTCCCCAACTATTCTCATTACTCCACCGTGTTTCAGTTACTGCATATATTTGTATTTGATCAGTTGTTAGAATTTGGACAAGTTTATCAAACTTATTTATCAAGCTTCTGGCATTGATTAGTAATACTTTCCAATCAGAATATTTATGATCTGTAAAATTTCTACCCATCCAACCCTTTGGCTCTTTAATATGAGTAATTTGACTTTCCCTTCCCCCACCCCCCCAGCGAGCTCAGTTTAAGTGGTCTCCTAATATATCTCGAAAAGTATTCACAAGTAATCTTGTGCCCATCCTGCTTAGATGCAACCCATCATTTCCAAATAGGCTATCATTGCCGTAATTCTCCCAAGTACTGATAAACTCGAAGCCTTCACGTATGCACCAACTTCCGAGCCACTCATTCAGATATAATATTTCTCTTTTCCTAGCCAGGCCTGCCCTCAATACGGTGATTACTCCTGAGATTTTCATATCACAGCCCATTTACTTCATTTTTCTACCAACCTCCTCAAAATCCTTCTGTAAATTGTGCATATTTGTTCTTCCGTCATTTACCCCCATGTGCAAAATGGTAATGGGATTCTCTGAATGTTCCATGAGACCTGATAACATTTTACTTATATCTCACCAGGCAGTGTACTAACTGTGGTATTTTCCTTCCTGTCCTTACATAGAATGTGGTCTGTATAGCTCAGCATGGAGTCCCTAATAACTACTACAGTATATCCCTTTTTCTTGGTTGTGACTGCATTTGTGGTAAATTACTGCCATGTAGTCTACCCTGATTATTCTCATTCATTAACCCTCTAAAAGTGCACTCAATTTGGTTATTAGTTTGATTATCCTAGGTACTACTTGAAGGAGGCGGGGGGTGGTGGGGATCACTGGAAGGACAGAGGAATTTCAATGTAGGATATCAGGGCAGACTCAGCCTTAAAGACTTTTTCAGTCCACAATCGTCTATGATTATGTTGACAAACGCTAATACATATTGATGAAACTCAGCATGAATAGGACTAAAAACAAATGGCTGAGCACATCCAGGATAAAATCTGGCTGATCCATTAAAAGAAATACAAAACAAACGGATGGGCACTCTGGCAGGGTTATCAGATCAGATCAATTTGTAGTATATGGTTGCCTCTTATTGTGCACTGAAATCAGAGGCTCTCACAAAGTTGTTGTAGGGCAGTTCAAAGGTCAAAAAAGCTGTTGTACTATCATTCTGACATCACATCGCTAGTACAACAGCTTTTTAGCCTTTACCTGCCATCAGATTGGCTGACACAGTGGGACATCCCAGAAAAGCAACGTAAACATGGCGATAGGATTTAGCGAGAGCCAGCAACGGACCCTCCGGAGAGAGCGAGCAGCAGCGGCACCACCGTTTTTTTCCGGAAGTTGGGACTTGAATAGCCACACACATCTCCGTGTGGCAATTTGTTTTTTCCCCAAAATTAAAAAAAATAAATGTTGTGGTCACAGTTGAGGGCAGTTGGAGAGTGAGCAAGTGGCACCACAGAGAGTGGAAGCAGCACGTAATCGAGCAGGAGTGAGAGCAGTAGCAAACAGCAAGGTAAAGGATCTCGAAGACGTAAAAATACACAAAGAACCACATACTATACAAAACAGTGGATGGGAGACCATCCACAGCAAAGGCTGTATTTCCATCTCAGGAGTTGATGACATCAAAGACCTCTTGAGCTTCGCTCTCGAGGTCTCTATGATGTCATCAACTCCTCGATAGAAATACAGTCTTGTTGTGGATGGTCTCCCATCCACTATTCTATATGTTTGTAACAAATCCATTGTATCAGTATACAAGAATGAGCAGTGCAAAAAAAAAAACCTACCCCAGCACCTTGAGCATCGTCTCTTCCTTAAGGGAAGAAAGCAAGAGCCATTAAAACAGAAAGTACCCCTGTGTTTGACGAGATAACTTTAGGAACCTGCCAGAGTTGACTGGCCACCTCTCCAGTGGGCAAGACATCCTGCAGGGGAGGGTTCATCTGCAAAATGCCATACCATGGGGTGAGCCATGGAGGATCAAAGAGTGTAAGAAGCAGAGATGGGGATGGGTGGAGTTAGGAGGTGGCCAGGCAGAGGTGACAGCACTTGTAATAAGAGAGAAAAAAAAGAAAACAATAATAAAATAAGAAAAAGAAGAATGAGCACCCAAACCTTGTGGTGCTGCAAACAAATAACAACAAGCATTTGTCTATACTGAAAGTTTGCTTGCACACATGTGCTATGCAGATGTTTTGTACTGACAATGCATGGATGCAGATGCTCTGTGCCAAGGAAATATTCTGTCGAAGGGCCCTGCACTTGAGTGCAGCAATGGATGTGAAGAATTCATGGGGCTTTCTGTTGGGCAGGTCCATGTGCTTCCATGTGGCCAAAGACACAGATGCACAGGGCAAAGAGTGCATCTGTCAGCTAATGCACAAGGTGGAGAGGTGCAGGATCCTATGCTAATATGACAGCTGTCTTCATTATATGGTATTCAGCCCCATGCTGACAACCCTGAACCTTTCATTCTCTGGCTGGGGGGGTCACTTAACAGTGCCATTCCGCCACCCTCACCCAATCCAGCTGGATCACTGAGCTCATCCCCAAACTCAGCTCATAGGGAGAGGATTACAAAGCATGCTCATTGGGGCAAAGACAGCAGAGCACACAAAGATTGTTAA
Organism: Neoceratodus forsteri; assembly: GCA_016271365.2. Classification (NCBI taxonomy): domain Eukaryota; kingdom Metazoa; phylum Chordata; order Ceratodontiformes; family Ceratodontidae; genus Neoceratodus; species Neoceratodus forsteri. Next base: position 31,420,227 of record CM057459.1, read on the forward strand.
ACTTTTTTTTTTTTTACTTTGACGCCAACTTTTCAAGATACTTGTCTTAGGATTCGCCTTATAAACATGACAAGTAAAATTTACAATATATTGGCCAAAATGTAATTTCCCCACCAGAGGCATGAAAACACATCTCATCCAGGATTTAAAAAAACTACACATCACATTTATGAGGTGGTGTGGAAAAATGGCTACGTTGAACGTTTGGAGTCAAAAAATTAAAAATTGGCAAAGTTATGAGTGAACGTTGAAACAGTGTAACGTTCAGTCATGACCTGGGCATTATACCATATTTTTACACCACATTTTAAGCAGTCTTATTACCCCACCTCATGAACACAGAAGGTAAAAATGTTCATTTTTCTGACAAAATATCATTCCATGCCACTGAAATATCATTCCGCACCACAGGTATGAAAACAGATTATGGCCGGGATTTAAAAAATGAAAGCTACCATGTGCATGCGGTGGTTTAAAAATATAGCTACATTGAAAATTTGGGGCCAACATATTTAAAATTACCAAAGCTACGAGCAAGCATGGAAAAATCTCAATGTATGCCCATAACTTCAATTTACATACTTTGACCTCAAATTTTCAACATACCCTTCTTATGATCCCACCTCATGAATAAGGGTGGTGAAAATTTTCAAATCCCATTCAAAAGCCGATTTCATAATGTGACCACAAAATCAACTTTTGGGCCTGATTTACTTAATTCCACTACCACTGGCCATGAGGTGGGGTCCCAAAAAGGCCATGATGAAAATTTTGGCCTAAAATATGCAAAAATGACAAAGTTATGCATCAAAGTTCAAAATGCCATTCAAATACATGAATCACACTTATCTTAGTTTCTAATACTGCAGTCAGTGGTTCCAGCAGCAAGATGTGTCTTCAATTGGACAGTGGATTTTAACCCCCTAGAACCTGTTCAGGTGAGTGAGGGTGTGTGGCGGTGTGTGGGAGCGACTATAGATAGATTGATAGACGGACAGACAGATAGATATTTATTTCAGATTGGGATTAATACCTTTGAGTCAGAGGCTCATTTACAAAGGTTCCAAGTCATACAGATAAATAAGATCAACAGACAGAACATACGTTAACATAAGGTTACACAGATTGCATGGTAAGACACATTGCAAAATTATGTAGGGTCCACATTAATACATAGGTTGCAGTGGTCAATTATTAATCCTGGAGACCCAGGGCACAACATAACTAGATTAGGAATCAGTGCCTAATGGAGAAATCTGTTTTCATTACAAATGCAGATTGAAACATATGGCCTTACTAGGGTAAGTGCAGCGTACAACAAGAGTAATATGAAGAAAACTTACTTGGTAGAGTGAAGCAGCCAAAGAAGGCTTTGTCAGCTCATGGCATAAGAGACAGGGTGTGGAGGAGAGGAAAAGGCATGGGCAAGAACTGGGGGATGGGAGGGGAGGAGAAGGGGATTTGGTGGAGGAGGGGAGAACCAGTGGGTGGGCTGGGAGAGTGAGGAATGGGTTGCATCTGGGAAGTTGGCTGGAAGAGGTTAAGAGTGGGTGGTATTGGGGGATATCAAGGGGGGAAAGATGTAAGGTGGGTGCAATGGTAATGGGGTGAGTATTTTAGCAGGTTACACTAGTGTCCGAAGGAGGAGGCATGAAAGGAGCCAAGGATCCCTGTTTAGGCAAGTGCAGGAAAGAGGTTATGGATTTAGGAAACATTTACAGACATTCTCATGGGCCAAGTAGGCTCATAGGCCTGGTTTGAATTGGCTAATCTTACTACACTCAATCAGGTCCTTAGGGAGTTCGTTGAGCCACCTGGGGTCACAGAAGGAAGGGGCTCTCTGGGCTTGAGTTTGTTCTCTTAAATGGCACCACTAGACCACTCTTATCCACATTTTGGGTCCTAATAGTAGGTTGTATGGTTATGAATAGGCTAGAGGTTGATGTGGGGTGAGCCCTAACAAGGACTTCTTAGCAAGTAGGCATGTCTGATATACAATCTGAGTGTTAAAGAGGGAGCCATCCTGTGTCTTGATAGAGGACACAGGTATGTGTCCAGTGATCCACCCCCAGAACCAGGTGACAGGCTTTATTAGATAGAGATTTTACCTTTTTGAGGGCAGTGTTGGTGCCAGTCCCATAAATAGCAAGGCTGTAGTCTATGGTAGATAATATCGAGCAACTCATGACCAGTTTTAGGGCTTCAGGGGTCACAGAATGCTGGTGTCAATGGAGGACACCCAGTTTTGCATTAGCAGTTTTAACAACATGGTCAACATGTGTTCCAAATAATAGGGTGTCATCAAGATGAACCCTGAGATATTTAAAGGTGCTCACCTGCTCCAGTGTGTCACCTTTAAGGCTCTGGATCTGCAGAGACCCAAACTTCTTCCTATTCTGTTGAACAGAGAAGCACATGCGCTTTGTTTTTTTATAGTTGAGCAAAATGTTTGTTATCAGAGAACCATTTTTCAAGTCTGTGGAAGTTAATTTGCAGTTCAGTGGAAATCATGGCCTGATTTTTTCCTTTGACAGAGATGACCGCATCATCAGCATAGAGCATGATGTGTGCTGGGTATTCTGTGGGTAAGAGATTTATATAGAGACAGAAGAGGAGTGTCCCTAATATAGACCCTTGGGGGACACCCTTGCTCACTACCATTGGCTCTGAGAGATTAACTCTGATTTTGACATGTTGAGTCCTGCAAGAATGGTAGCTGTTAAACCATGACACCACATCACTGGACAGGTCTATAGAGAGGAGGTTTTGCAGTAGGAGTTGATGGTTGACAGTGCTGAATGCCTTTGCAAGGTCTATAAAGATAGACCCCACCGCCAATGCATCATCAGAGGCATTGAATATTTGGGAGGTGTATTCAACCAGGGTGGAGACAGTGGAGTGGTATCTCCTGAACCCGTGCTGCTGTGAACTAAGTAGGTTGTACTTGGATAGATACTCTGTGAGCTAGTTCAAGATCACTCATTCAAGGGCTTCAGATAGAGGGGGAGGATAGAGATAGGCCTATAATTAGACAGGTTGGTTATATCTCCATTCTTGATGACAGGGGCAACCTGAGCCTCCTTCCACTTATCTGGGATGACACCTGACATTAGAGAGGTATTGAACACTGTAGTTATAGGTTCAGCTACCTCACTTAGTACCAGAGCTATCAACTTCATATCAATGAGGTCACTACCCACTTGAGTCTTCCCTAGTGCCCGTTTAACATATTTAATGGGTTCATGTTTATGGAGCTGCCTAAAGTAGAAACAGGGAACGTTTATTGGTGAGGAATGTGATGACATGCTAGATGGCGGATTACGTGTAGAGGGGGATAGGTAGTCCCTTGGTGGTACCGTACTGAGGTCAGTAAACGCCTTGTTGAAAACCTTTGCAATGTCACTAGAGTCCTGAAGATAGATAGATAGATAGATAGATAGATAGATAGATAGATAGATAGATAGAAATATCACATGATCGTGCAGGCTCATATTGCGTGATCACACAGGCTCCTGATGTTAAAAGTCAATCTGTTGCTTGCTGAATGGCTTCATGCAAATGAAAGGACTGAAGCACCCTCTGATTGGAGCTGCTTTGGTCCTTTCAACAACACTAAGTTTCCACCCAGCAAGCAGTGAATGGCATCACAACCACAGTACCTGGTCATTTGTCTGGACTGCTGAGCCTCTTCCAGTTTGAGCTACAAAGGGTTGGTAGTGACACATATCTGAAATGCTGTTATGTGTAACAAAACATTTCTTGACATGTGCAAGCAAACGTAAAAATGTTCAACCTCACAACTGAAAGATGGTGGTGCACACAAAGTAGGTACAATTTCAAAAGTAGCTCACATTCATTATATACAAGTACAAGTGCCTCAGTGAACAACCTTAGCTAATGGAGGGAGCTCTGTTTCCTGAGGTGGCTCACTGTGGAGTTTGTACTGGTGTTTATTAAATGCTAGCTGCTTTGAATGTTACCCCTGCTTGGTGCACACTGCCTTTTTTCCCATTGTGATATGAATACCATATTCAAATACATGAAAGAGACAGTCCTACTGGACTAAATGCTTCTCTTCAGGATAAGCAAAGATAAGAGAACAATGGGACATGAAATGTATTTTAAATGTGGCAGATTCACGTGAGATATCAGAAATAATTTCTTCCCAGAATACATGGCAAATGCTTGGCACAGACTTCCATAACAAGTGGTGTCAGTCAACATAAGTTTATACCTCAAAGGTATCACTAAAATAACCTTGAAAAAGGGGTGACAGAGTATCCTCACAGAATTAATGGGGGAAAGAAATTGATGGGCAGGAGGTCCCTCTTCTTTCTTAAATTTGTATGTGCATTTGTATGTTTCTTAAGTTCACATCCCCCTATTTGGTTTCTTAAGTTCCGTGTACCTTCCGATGGCTTCTTAGATTTCTCTTGCTCCTGTTCCGTTTGCTGATCAGATGCCATATTTATTATTGAGTAGCTGTTCTTCTCTGAAACCTCAATGGTTTAATCCTCACCCCTGCAATGAGCCTCTCCTGGGTGATTCTGGAAGGGAGACTGTACTGGAGTGCCTAGTGATGGAGCATTGGGTGGTCCATGGTGTATAGTGGGTTCCCCTGCAGATCCATTATTTTCACCAAGGGGGCCAGCTTCAGTTCTTTGGGTTCATGGGGAACAGGTAAAACACACTACCAACAGCAAGGTGCCTCCACTTAGAAAGTGTTTCATGGACAACTGAGCTGATGATATTGCCAAAAGCTGTCTTGGCAGAATTTGGTCCTTGAGGAGAACTGGCACTGTGTTAAGGGTATAGCAAGCTCAAGCCTAGCTAATTCATAGAGATTTTTTATCACATTTCTTACACATTTTCTTAAATTTTGCAGGAGTGCTACTGGTGTGTTGCCTAAATCAGAATCAAACAGTTACAGTACCAGTGCTTCCACTAAAGGTTGCTTGAAAGCCTGCAATTCATTTAATGTAATTCCATTTTCTTACTTTTTGCCTTTATTCCATCATTTTAACATTTTGAAACTCTCAGACATCATTTGGCTGAATGATGATTAGCCAGTCCACAGATGACAAGGTGACTCCCTTATGGGTCAGGTACCTACACTTTAAATTTTAACATGCCAATATGAACTGGGTCTCACTGCTTTTGAGGGGGCACTGGTGCTATAACTGATTAAGAATTGGCACTGGCAATGACAGACAGTATCGGTGCCTTTATTTGCAATGACTGGACACTTTTCAGACTGAGGTAAACCAGTAGAAAAAGGCATAATGCCCATACGGAGCTCCTATCTCATCCTCTGTAATAATGCACATCTTCTCTGTATAAAATCCAAGCATCAAGTTTCTTCTTAAAAAGAGATTTACTTTCACTCAATATTATCTCAATGGGAAGGGCATTCCAAATGTTCACTATTTTCTGTGAGAAGTAAAACTTCTTACTAGTACTATTAAATGTCAAACACCTCAATTGTAACAAGGTGTCCTCATGTATCCACTGCCTCTTGCTTAAACTCAAATCCTATTTCATTTAATTAATAAATAAATAAATAAATAAAAAATAAATAAGGGCCCTTAATGATTTCCCACATAAGGAGTGTCCTTCTTTGCTCAAGGGACATAACATTTAACTTTCTAAGTCTGTTATTATAGTCTAATCCCCTTAATCACTGCATGAGTTTTGTCATTCTTCTTTGTACTCTTTCAATTTGAACGCAGTTGTTCCTTTTATAAAGGCACCAAAATAGAATGCAGTAATCAAGGTGTGGTCAGATGTCTGATCTATATAGAGGTGCCAAGACCTCAGTATCCCTAGAGCTAATATTCTTATGTATTACCCTTCGGGCCTTATTCGCCTTACTTATTACTTCATTCATTTGTCTGGAAGAGTACAAATTATGTGACATGTAAACCCCAAGATCTTTTTGAAATGTAGTTTCTAATAATAGTTTGCCACACAAATGGCATTTATGTCTCCTGTTGGTGTAACCCAAATGCATGACCTCACACACCTCGAGATTAAATCTCATTTCCCAAGTTGCAGCCCACCGTGTAATTTGATCAAGATCAGCCTGTATGCTGGCTGCTTCCTCACAACTGACACATGTTCTGCCAATTTTAGAATCATCAGCATATTTGGTTGACCAACTATTTAGATTCTGTGTAAGGTCAGAAATGAAAATGTAAAAAATGAATGGACCGAGAACTGACCCCTGAGGCACCCGGTTGGGTATGCTACCCTCCTCTGAGAGTACCGCTCTGGATTCTATCATCCAACCAGTTAGATATCCATTTGACCAATCTAGGGTTCACTCCTCTTAGATGCAGTTTCTCTGTTACAGCCCAATGTGGGACAAGATCAAAAGCCTAGCTAAAGTCTAAAACGATAACATCACAAGGAATTTTCTTATCCAAGTGGTTACTAATCTTTTCGTAGGAGCATAAGAGGTTTGTGACACAAGACCTACCTCTAGTAAAAGCATGCTGCTCTTGGTCAGTATTACATAGGGAAGGTTGAATTTCATATTTTTATAATGCCTTCTAAAAGTTTGCATATTGTAGATGTTAGGCTAATAGGCCTATAGTTTTTGATGTTATGCCTGTCTCCCTTTTTGAATAGAGGGACAACATTTACACTTTTCCAATCCCATGGTATAACACCGCTATTTAAACTTTTCTCAAATAACAATTTAAGAGGATATGAAAGATAACTAGACATTAATTTAATCATTCTTGCTGTTATATTTGGGCCTGGAGAGCAGTCTGTTTTTCATATTTTTGAATTAATTTCATCCACTGAAATAACTATTTCATTGCAAGAGTCAGTGCTAGGTGCTGGGGTATGTTCTCAGATTAATTCAACAGGTGCATTGACAATACCTTTAACATCATTTTAGGGCCAGACATTTATTTATGCCTTTATTTTTTTATTGTTGTTAACCAGATAGATGTATTTGATATGGTACGTACATTTTCAGTGATGACATAGGGCAATAAATTGCCACATAGCAACGCAATAATTGCCACAAAGAAATTACACAGGTGCTATTAGGGTTGAGTAAGCACTTCAATGTTAAACTCCAATTTTTGCACTTTAATTGCATTGCCCCTTTTCAACTGATATACATGAAATTTGTAAACCACAGTGGTGATGTCAGGATCTCTGGATCCCAAAACGTTTATGTGAATTGGTTCAGTGGGGGCAAAGTTACAGAGGTTCAAAAAAAACAAAATCACCAAAATTCAGCCCTTTTTTTTTTGCTCAGCTATAACTAAACAAAATCTGGTCAGAGCCAACATGGCTGCTATGCTGCTTTAAAGGGACATTGTCCGCTCAAAAGTACCAAAGTTATAAGTGTGTTTTGGAAAATGTCAATGTGTGCTCATAACTGTGTCATTTTGTATTATTTTTGCCCCAGATTTTCAATATAGCCTTTTTCTGAACCCGCCTCATGAACAGGGGTGGAGCAAATTTTTAAAACCTACCCGAAAGGGGATTTCATGCTGCAACAATTTCATTCCATGCTACAGTTGCGAAAAAACATTTTGGTCATGATCTGAAAAATGACAGTTGTCACATTCATGAGATGATGTGAAAAAACTGACTGTTGAAAATGTGGGGTCAAAATAGTGAAAATTACCAATGTTATGAGTGTGCATTGCAAAATTAAATGTACTGTCATAACTTTGCCATTTTTAAATATTTTGATCACAGATTTTCAAAACAGCCTTATGACTCTGCCTCAAGAGCAAGGGTGGAAACATTTTCAAAACCTGCCCAAAAGGTGATTTATTTGTTTATTTATTAGAATTTTGGTAACCAGGTAAGCCCACTGAGACCTTACTAACATACTAACATACTAATTGCCAGCAGGTTAGGCCTTACGGTCTATCGAGTCTGCTCGAACCTCAGATCCCTAGTTGGGTGCCAAGGCCCTCCCCCCCTTGTGTTCCAGAAACACCTATCATCCATCCCCACCCCCTTGGACCAGGCCATCATCTGATACATCTGCTTTCTGTGTCTGTCCCACCCTCTCTTGAAGCCCTCCACTGTGGATCTCTGACCAGCTCACTAGGCAGTGCATTCCTAGGGTCCACCACCCTCTCAGTGAAAAACCTGCTCCTCTTTTCCTCCCTCACCCTTCCACCTTCCAACTTCAAACCATGCCCTCTGGTGATACCTCCCTGCTTTAGTCTAAAGATCCTCCATGTTTACCCTATTTATTCCCTTGAGGTATTTGAAGACCTCAATCATGTCCCCTGTCTCTCCTCTCTCCCAATGAAAATAGGCAGAGCTCCTCAAGTCTGTCCTCATCACGTCCAAATCCCTAGTCCTCATATCATCTTAGTTGCCCTCCTCTGTACCCTCTCAGGAGCTGTATGTCCCTCTTCAAGTGTGGTCTCCAGTACTGTACACAGTACTCAAGGTGTAGTCTACCAGTCCATTGTACAGCAGCAGAATCACTCCTGCTCCTAGAGGTGATCCCCTTACGATGCATCCCAACATCCTGTTTGCCTTGCTAGCCCTCCTGCACTGCTCAGAGTTATTCACATGCATCCACTATGACCCCTAGGTCTTTTTCCTGTTGAGGCCTCCAGCGCCTCCCTCCCAGGGTACCTGTAAGCTTGGGGTTTCTCACCCAAGATGTAACACCTTGCACTTGGTGATATTGAAATTTAATTTCCATGTGTGAGCCCAGCTTCCAGGGTGTCCAGGTCCCTTGCAGTGCCAACCTCCTCTTCCCCTCAACTACTGCTCCCAACTTGAGTCATCAGTGAAGAGACTAATTTCACACCCTACCCTCCCTGATGCCCGATATGTAGCATTAAACAGGACCGGACCCAGGACCAAGCCCTTCGGTACCCTACCGACTCTTGAGGTTCGAGAGCTACCACCGACCACTACCTCTGGGTGCATCCAGCTAGTCAGTTTTCAATCCATCTGACCATCAAAGGCCTACTTCCAACCCCGTCAGTTTCTCTACCAGACCATTGTGGGGACAGAGTCAACATGCTTGCTGAAGTCCAAGAATAATACATCCACAGGCTTTCCCTGTCCAGTTCTGATGTTACCCATTCGTAGAACTCTCAAGATTGGTTTGACATGATCTACCTGGCACAAACCCATGTTGCCGACTATCCAGACCTCCCACCTCCTCCAAGTACACCCCTAATCATTCCTTTAGTATACTCTCCATTAATTTTCCCATCACCAAGGTCAAACTGATGGGTCTATAGTTACCTGGTACTTCCCTTGACCCCCCTTTATGGATTGGCACCACATGTACCTTTCGCCAATCCCTAGGTACCCTCCCTGTCTCAAGCGACCTGTTGAAGAGCTCTGCCAGGGGTGCAGCCAGTATGTCCACCAATTCCCATAGTACTCTCAGATGAATGCCATCCAGCCCAGGAGATTTATCTTTCTTCAGGGCCTTGAGGGCTAACCACACCCTTTCAGTGGAGATAGCATCATCCGTCCCCTCCACCTTACTGGCCTTTTTATCCTTATCCTGATGTGACACCCTTGGGGTACCTCTCCCTACCTCTTGCTCCATTTCTGTTGCTCCCCAATCCCACTCACTACCGCTTCTATCCCCATTGTCTAACCCCATTGTGCCTTGCTTTGTAGATATCCCATCCCTCCCTAGTGAACACAGAGGCGAAGTACTCGTTTAATACCTCTGCCTGGTCCCTCGCCTCTTCCACCCACCCTCCTTCTGATCTCAATCTGCCGAGATGGCCCTTAGTTTTTCTCCACTCCCCAATGTACTGGAAGAACCCCTTTTCCCCTCCATGTATCCCCTGTGCCAGGCGCTGCTCTTTACTGGACTTTGCCCCCCTCACCATCCGGGTGACTTTTCTAGATGCAAGATCGTACATTTCCTTTTCCCTATCCCCTCTTACACTACCTTTTTAAGGGGTGATCCAGGAGACAAATACAACACAATACAAACCAGTGAATACAGAATTTACCACCATTTGCAAGGGAAGTGCAAGGATTCCATAAATAACAAAGACTTATACAGTGGGTTAAACAAATATACAACATTAATATTACCTTGAAAATATACATAATTATAGTAAATATACATATTATTTCCTTGAAAAATGTACATAAATACAGACATATATACCACTCATTGTAGTAGTTTCAGGAATAAGATACCTTCAGCAGAAAATGTTACTGTGAAGGCAGGGGTTAGCGAAAGGAGGTTTAAAAAGGTACAGTAAGAGGCAAGCTAAATTTTGAAACATGGCAGGGAAGGACAGGACAGTAATATAGATGGGAGTGAATTCCAGGCAGTAGTGACAGTGTAAGCAAAAGATTGCTTCCCCATGAGGTGTTGCAGTTTTGGGGTTGCTAGTATAGGTAAGGATGCAGACCGGAGAGGGCGAGCAACTACTTTGTGATATACAATTCCCCTTAGACAAGGAGGATTGAAAAGATTAACTAATTTGAATACAAAGCATAATGTGAGGTACTGTAGCCTTGAGTCATAATCTGGCCAATGTAGTGATGCCAAGATATCGCAGTGGTGTTTTCTAGATCTGCCCCAGGGCAAAATGTCCGATCCAAAAATAGTTTTGATGAAGCCAGACAAGGGATGAGGGTTGAGCGGAGAGCAGTAGTGGTGCGCCATAAAATAATATATGGAGAAGGGATGTGGAAGCAATTTTTTGACAGGCAGATTAGGATAAAAGGGAGCAGAGATGGTATAAGATGGTGATTTCATACAGTGACAATGTCATTCCATGCCACAGGTGGGAAAACACATTTTGGCCAGGATTTGAAAAATGACAGTTGTCACTTTCATGCAGTGATGTAAAAATAACTATGTTGAAAATGTGGGGTCAAAATTGTGAAAATTTCTAAAAGTTATGAGCATACAGTGGAGTCAGCCATGATGAAGTGCAGTCACTTGCAGTAATGGCATGTTTATTTATTTATTGAAATGTTTCACCAGGAAGGCAGGCTGAGCAACAAGTTGCTCATCTCCTGGTGCATCTTGGGGGTAGGGGAACATGAGGATAGTATACAGAGATTTGGTACACAATATAGATATATAATTTGATTACATTTAATAAAGTAAGCCTACTATACAGAAGTACTGAAAAGGAGGAATGCTAACAGGTATGAACTAGATGGATACAATGTTCACAGTCTTGAACTAGATAGATATGATAACACAAATATCTTTGGCAAACACTTGGTGGGACATAGCTTTGTAGTTAGAAAATGGCTGGATAGAATACAAGGAGGTTGAACTAGGGCAAGATGGTGAGGAGAGACACAGATAGAACAAAATTTGCAAGGTGTAACAAAAGTGCAAGGTTGACTATACCTGCATTAGAGATTAGGGGTTAGCCAATAACTGTGGCTAGGAAGAAGGGTGGATGGTGGTTGGGTGGGGGGCATATAGGCAGAGAGCAGGGGTGGAAAGGGGGGATTTGGAGGAAGGGAAGGCAAGGGGTGGAGGAGAAGGGTCTGCCAGGGCCTGACCCCTCCAGAATGCTTGTTACCCTGCCTGCACCAGACAGAGGTCAAGCATGAACAGGAGGGAAGCAGGTTGTAGGCAGTGAGAGTTAGAGCATGTCAGGAAGGAAGAGAGGGGAAAGAAAAGGGTCTGCTGGGGCCTGACCCCCTCCAGTATGCTGTGGACCCTGCCTGCACAAGGCAGAGGTAGAGCACAACAGGAGGGAAGCAGGTTGTAGGCAACAGAGGTACAGCATGACAGGAGGGAAGTAGGCAATGATGGGGAGTAGGCTTCCGAAGGACTAAGACAGAGGGAGGTGGGAGAGAAGAGGGACTGAGACCCAGCCCTTTCAGAAAAGAATGGGGTGGGAGTAGGAGGTGAGGAAGGTGTTTTCCTAGGTTCTGGACCCCTCCAGGATGCAGAGAACCTGCCAGGGGCCTAGGCCAAACAATTGCGAGTGGGTAGTGAGGGTAAGTTGGTGTACAGAGGAGGGAACGGGGGTGGGAGAAAGGTGGAAAGGAAGGGGTGCTGGGGGGAGGATGTAGGGGGAGGGTTTTGCAGGAAAGAAGTGGGCATGAAGCTAAAGCAGACTTATAGGGGAACAAGTTAAGGAGGATTGTAGCAGAAGCAGCTAGCAGAGAGAAAGTTATGTAAGGCAGAGACAAGGGAGTGGGATGAAGAGGAGTGTCATATTTGAAATGGGAGGGAGTTCCAGATTTTAGGGAAGCAATGGGAGAAGTCTGATTGGCCAGTGAGGGTGGTACAATGGGGGACTAGCAGGGTGCGAGTGTCGGAGGATCTGAGGGACTGGGAGGAAGGCGGGGGGGAGCATGAGTGGTAGGAAGGAAGTACACCAAGCCAAAGTTTGAAAGTTAGCTTAGCACAGTGAGCCAGGTGTCTGTTAGCAAGCAGGGGGAAGGACAGGGCACAGTAAAGGTCACAATGATGGGTTCAAGATGGGGCATCAAGAACTAATTTGCAGAAGGAGTTGAAAAGAGAGTCCAATCTGGTAAGGAAAGATATGGGAGCAGCACTATAGACTACATCACAGTAGTCAAAATTGGGGAGTATCATCTTCTGAACAAGTTCTTGCCGGGCCGTAGGAGAGATGCAGCTACAGTTCCTGTAAAGGGCTCCAAGCTTGGGGTGCAGTTTTTTCAGAATGGTGTCACTGTGGCTAGAGAAGCTGAGGTGTTGGTCCAGCCAAATCCCAAGGTATCTAAAAGAGGGGGTGTCCTCAAGGATGGTCCCATCAGGGGTGTGGAAAGAGGGTAAGGGGTGGAGCCTAGAGAGTCTCTGCCTAGTGCTGAAGGTCATGGAGACTGTCTTTTTGGCATTTAGGAATAGTTGATGTGAGGCAAACCAGAGCTGAACCTGGTGGAAGTCATGCTGTAGAGTGGTTGCTACATCAATGGGGGTTTTGCCAGAGGTGAACAAGATGGTGTCATCGGCATACATATGGATAGAAGAGGAGGGGGAGCAGACTGAGGGAAAGTCATGTAGGAAGAAGGAGAAAAGGATGGCGCTGAGCACAGAGCCCTGTGGAACTCCTGTGGAGATTGGGAGGGGTGGAGAGATTGCATTCTGAATCCTGACTGATTGTGTTCTGCCTGTGAGGTAAGCTCTAAACCAGGTAAGAGCAGTAATAGACAAACCAGTGGCAGTAAGGGAGTCGAGAAGGAGGGTATGGGAGACTATGTCAAAAGCCTCGGAGAGGTTGACAAAGATGGCAGAAGTAATGAGGCCATTGTCCATCCCAGTAAGGATGGAGTCAGTGAGCCTAAGGAGGGAGGTGGTAGTAGAGTGGTTCTTCTGAAAACCATATTGGAATGGGGTGAAATGAGGAGTCAGCAAGAAAAGAAGTCAGTTGAGAGAGGGCCAGAAGTTCTTGGAGCTTAGCAAGGGCAGGGAGGAGGGAGATTGGGCGATAGTTGGCAGGGGAGGAAAGATTGCCACGATTAGGGAGAGGAAGTACCCCCACATGTTTCCAAGGTGTAGGGATGAAGGAGGATGTAAAGGAGAGATTTAAAATTAGAGAGAGATGGTAGGCAATAGCTGGGGCTGAGAGGTAGAGAAGTTTAGGGTCAAGGTCATCTGGAGAGGAGCCTTTGAAGGGACTGAGAGAGAGGAGGACTGTTAGTTTATCCTCAGCAGAGATAGGACAGAATGAGAAATGGGTATGGGTATGGGGGGGGAGGTTGAGTGGTAGGAGAGGGAGAATGAGTGGAGGGGAGGCTTGAGGGAAGGGATTTTAGAAGGGTTGAGGCACAGGAGATGTAGTAGGAGTTGAACTCCTGAGCCACTATGCTAGGGTCAGGCTCTAATGTGTTGTTTATATTAAGCACGGGGGGTGGGGGATGCATGGGGGAGGATAGTGAGTGGACTACTTTTCAAAATTTAGAGGGGGAGTTTATGTTATTGAAGAAAGAGGATTTAAAATATTCAGACTTGGCAAGTCTGATTGCTTTAGTACAAGCATTTCTTAGCCTGTAATAGTTAGTATTGGCTGATGGGAGCTGAGAGGCCTTGTGTTTCCTCCACGCTTTATCGCACTCCCTGAGGCAAGTCATTAATTCAGGGGTGATCCAGGGCTGATGGATACCTCAGACTCTAGTGCGTTTTATTGGGGCATGGAAGTCCCAGGTAGCTATAAATCTGTCTTTGAAGTAAGTGGGGGCTTGTTTGAAAGAAGTGGCGGATGCAATTGGGGACCAATCAGAATTGTATATATCATTGAGGAGAGGGTTTAAGTCAAGGGAACTGAAAGAGTGGAGTTGCAGGATTTTATGTGGCGGTTTAGATCTGTGGACCTTCCTGACCACGAATATAGGGTGGTGATCATGGAGGGCATCCGGGAGGATGCAGGATTTGATGACTCAGTGAGGATGGGAGGTGAGAGCCCAGTCTAACAGCAAGTGGTTTGGGGTTTTGTGATTTAGTCGGGTAGGCTCTTGGATGAGTTAGGAGAGATTTAGAGCAGAGATATCACTCCGTGTCTTAGAAGTGGTTGATGATAGCCAGTTTAGATTTACATCAACTAATACATAAAGCTCACTTTTGTGTGAGAAGGAAGCTATAGAGGTGATGAGGTCAATAGATTCAGAAGGCTTGATACCTGGGTGACAGTAGATACTGGCAATAAATATAGGGGAGGAGAAAGGCAGGGCAATATTTACTACCAGGGCTTCGTTAGTGGAGGGTAAGGCAGACGAGAGAACAGTAGTGTATTAGAGAGAGGACTGGATATACATGGCCACTCCACCTCCCCTACCTGCCCTATCCTGCATGACTAAGGAATAGCTTGGGATGGCAATGGAGGATCAGAAGTTTTAGTATTCAGCCAAGTTTCAGTTAAGATTAGAATGTCTGGAGTGAGGGAGATTATCATTAGCTGTAACAGATCAATTTTTGGGACAAGGTTGCAGATACTTAAGTGAAGGATCTTTAGGCCTTTTGGGAGGGCAGAGGTGGTTTTGGAAGGTTGTACGCTACTGGGAGGATAGCAGCTGGGGGGGTGGGGAAGGGACCAGGATTGAGATGTACATTTCCTGAGGCAAGTAATAGGAGTGCAAGTATGAGGAAGTGTAGAGTTTAGGATATTTGTGGTGGGCAGAGTATTCGTGATGTGTATGTGGAGGGGGCTGGGTGAGTGGATAATCAGGAGATGAAAGAAATTGAGGTGGCTACAAGCTGTGAATAACATTGCAAGGGGTATGTGGAGGAAGAGAGGCAGAGTATGTGGAGGGGAAGAGGGGTAAAGGAAGAATGAAGGAGGGCTAGGAGATCGTGGGGAGAGGGGTGGGTTTTAAATTGAGAAGTTTGTGGAGTTGTGTTAGAGATGATGGAAAGGAGAATTGAAGGAGGGAAGTGGAAAGTGGGTGGGCATGCTGTAGTTAGACGGGGGGGCACTTACTGTCAGGGTAGATTGGATAGTGGGGGGGACGTGGGACAGTGAAACTGTGAGGGCTGTCAACGAAAAAGTGGCCACTGCCAGAGGGAACTGACAGCTACAAAAACAGGTAGCTAGAGATAGGCCTTGACAGAAGTAGAAGAGGGAGGGGGCAAAGACTGATGACAAAGGATAGATTGACCACACAAAAAGTGAAACGAGACAGGGATGGGATTGGATTGTGTGAGTGCACTTATAACTGGGCCCTCTAGTGGCTAGAAGATATAATTTGCTAATGGAAAAGTTAACATAAAAAAGATGGTGGATTCAAGCCTGAATGATACAAGGAGAAAGAAACACCAGACCATGTGGTCTCAGGTAGGCCTTAAACAGTACAGGAATTGCAATGCAGTAATCCCCACTAAGAAGAGCCAGAGTAACAGCTGAAGGTAGTCAGGCACTAATTATACAGCATAACCCCTGCATTCAGGACTAACACAGCCAGTACTGCTCTGAAATACCCCCAGAGAATTACACAGTCACTACACTTAAAGTATCCAACCCTATAAGAGCATTTCCTCACAAACTCAGTAGAAACCCCAGTTGACAAAACCTATCAGAACAGGTATGCAGACAGAAATTAAAGTCAGTTTCCCGAGAGGTAGCAGGTTGGGAGTGAAAAACTCCAGACCCTTTTGCAATTTCAACACCCCTAACAGAGTCCAGCCAAGTAAGATGGAGGATGGATTACCTATGCAGCTCTCTCTGCTCCTGTGTCTTCTGTGTGTGGAAGGGGTTGGGGGTGTTTCTAGACAGACCCTATGCAGCTCTCTCTGCTCCTGTGTCTTCTTTGTGTAGAAAAGGGGGGATTCCAGACAGGCCCTATGCATCTCTCTCTGCTTCTGTGTCTTCTGTATGTGGAAGGGGGGAGTGTTTCCAGACATACCCTATGCAGCTCTCTCTGCTCCTGTGTCTTCTGAGTGTGGAAAGGGGGGGAGGGGGTGTTTCCAGGCAAGCGCTATGCAGCTGTCTCTTCAGGAGTCCCTTATCTACTCCATGCTCCTGGAAAACCTAACTGCCACGGACAGTCTCTCACCCTATCAATCCGGTTTAGGAAACAGCATTCCACATTTTCCTCCCTGTTCTGTGTTACTGGCACAATCCAATCAGCCATGGACAAAGGCCTTATCACAGCAGCCATCTTTGTGGATTGGCTAAGGCCTTTTACTCTGTCTCTCATTCCCTTCTTGTCTAGAAACTTCACTCCGCAAGGCTAGCCCCTTCTGCAACAAAGTGGTTTGGCTCAAATCTTCTACACAGGCAACAATCTGTTCTTGTAGGAAACTCCCTCTCCCCGCCCCATACTAGCAGGTGACCCTCAAGGGTCCATACTTGATTCCATTCTTTTCTCATTATTCATACATGATCTCCTTTCTGTCTGCTCCCCCTCCAAAATACACATGCATGTGGACGACACCGTGCTATTCTTTTCATGTCCATCTGCTGTAGATGTAACAGCTCCCCTTCAGTGCGACATTAACAAAGTACAGACCTGGTTCAATCAAAACCAATTAAAATTAAATTCCAAAAAGACAGTTTCTATGTTCTTTGGCTTGAGGCAAAAAAGGTCCAAATCTCCTAACCCTCCTACCTTTACCACCCTCGACGGCTCACCCCTCCAGTCAGTCAACTCATTCAAATACCGAGGGGTCTGGCTGGATTGCAGCCTCAACTTCACTACACACATAGACTCCATTTGTTCCAAGCTTTGCCCCAAACTCACAGCCCTCTACCAGCACAAAGATTGCCTCCCACTGTCCACTCAGTGTGACTTAGTTACTAAAACCATTCTCCCTGTTATAGACAACACTGATATTGTCTACTGCTCTGCTCCTGCTACATCACTAGCCAGACTGGATGCCCTACTAAATTCTTTCTGCCATTTTGCCACCTCCTCCTCTCTCTCACTCATCACTGCACCCTCTATTCCTCTCTCTCCCTTATGCCCCTTCTCACAAGGTGCCTGATGCATAGCCTCTCCTTCATCTGCAAATTCTGGTTTGGGACTCTCCCTTCCTACCTCACCTCCTTTCTTTCTCCAGTAAGCTCCTCCGAGCACTCCCTTCATTCAAGAGATGCTCGAATGGTCTCCCTTCCACTCCCTCACATGTGCTCAGGCCAAGTGGCTTTCTCTTACCACCTCACTTACCTCTGAAATCAACTCCCATTGGCCACCCACAATGTCCCCACCTTTGCTGCTCTCAAATCCCTGCTTCGTGCCATTCCCACTGCTCCTTGCACTTGTCCTTCCCTCCCCTCTGCCCACACCCCACCCCTCCCATCCCAATCTCTCCTCCACACCTCCCAAAGGACCAGCATCCTTACCTATATAAGGAACCTCATATCCTGGAGGTCCGGCACCCTTTCCTTTGCTTGCTTGCTATAATCAACTGTGCCTCTTCTGTCTCTGTTGTGCTGAGAGTTGCCAACTCTCCTACTATTACTGAAATTTACATTCTATATCATTTCTGTATGCACTCATGTAAAACAAAAACGTTTTCTTACTCTGTATTGTATTGTACGTGTCATGTAAATATTGTTTTACTGTGCACAATATGGTGCTGCTGTAAATGCCTCTTATTTCTTGTCATTGCTCCACTCCAGTACAAATGTATTTAACAGTGTACTTATTTGGATATGTACTGTACCATCAGTGTCTTTCTACCCTACATTTTTGTTTTACCCACCCTCCCCCCCTGTGAAGTTGCACCTGAAATGAGCCTTAGCTCAGTGTGCCTTTCCCATTTATCAACTTTTAAATAAATAAATGGCCATCTTATGACCCCACCTGATGAACAAGGTCAGTGACAGTTTTCAAATCCCACTCAAAAGGTGATTTCACCAAGTGACCTTAAAAACACCTTTCAGGTCTGATTTGCATAATGCCACTGCCATTGGTCATCAAGTGCGGTCCCACAAAGGCAATGTTAAAAATCTGAGGTGAAAATATGTAAAACAGGCAAAGTTATGCAGCAAAGTTCAAAACCTCATTGAAATACATTGAACTGCACTTGCCTTAGTTTTGAGATTGCAGTTGCCAGTGCCAGCAGCAAGACGTATCTCTTATCACAGAATGAAGCTTCTTCCTAGGACCTGGTTAGGTGTGTGAGGATGTGTGTGTGGGGGGTACTGGGGTGTGTGGTGTGGGAGGGGTCGGATCGGTAAGGAATTGTGTTCTTTTGCAGGTTTATAAAAAACAGTGAGGGATGGTTTTCTGTTTTGCAGCTATGGGACAGCGATTGAAGGGTGGGGGGGCGCACCACTAGAGACCAACAAAAAAGATGGCAATAAGGGGAGAGGGATTGGAGGGTGGGGGGGGGTGCCACTAGATACCAGGGCAAACATTTTAATAAAGGGACGAGGATCAGTGTATATTTCAATTTATTTACTTACTTTTAGCAACTTCATTTAAGTCAATATTCAGCATACGGTATAGCTTAGGCAACAGCTCACCCACAAAGATATCACTAAGCTTCTTCTACAGCATCAAAACACACTCCACTCAGAAAATATATTATAATTTATCCTATACTTTTCTCAGAATATGAAATATTCGCAGCCTTTGGATGTAGGGGGTATGCCGACTCAAGGTCAACACAAGCACCGCAAACACCAGCACAGCGACAGAAATCGCTTGTCTGTGGTGAGTCACTGTGCTGGTGTGAGGAAGACACCGGCAGTGCATTTCCCAGTGTTGACCCCGCCCCGGTCCAACTCCGACTCGGAGTTAGATATTTAGAGACTGGGGTTGTGGGGGACAAAGCCCCCCACATGGGGTGTTCTGGGGTGCAGAGCCCCATAGAAACACACACACACTGGTATCCCGAAGGCAACAATGCCGACACTCGACATTGTGTCCATCACTGTGGGGGATGTCAGTGAGAGTGCTGCTGCAGCACTATAGTAAAACCGATGTAGGGAGTGTTTTAACTTCAAGTTCAGTCTCGGCTAGATGTGCATTAAAACTGCTCAGCTGACATGCAATTTCATTTGATTTCCACCTTAAATAAAGCACTATGTGATTCTAAAGAACTCAGGCCAGTTCGTGCACAAGAAAATCACATCTGTGAGGCTCCCATGTACTCCAAAGGCTCCCACATACTCTGCACTGTCTTGTCAGCTGTTATAATATTCTGATGCTCTGTGCTGTGAGAGTTTACATAGTAATGTGGAGTTGTGCTGTTAAATTGCCTCATGCAAACTTGTGGTAGTCCTTGCTAAATCAATTACTTTTATTTAGAAAAGTGCATTCAAAAAAATGCCTCTAGCACAAGGGAAATGGGAAATTGTTTAACCAGGAAAGGCACACTAAGTCAAAGCTTGTTTCCAGGTGCAACCTAGAAGCACAAGGAAGTAAAGTGACTTGCTCAGGGTCACACAGTATGCAAGTGAGGGCTGTGGGATTCAATCCAGGTTTGCAGCTCAAAGCCTTAAACCACTGTACTATACTGTGGTATACTACCTTCAGCACAACACAGTAGTATTCAATTGAGAATCAGTTATCAATTAAGGGTGTTGATTACTTGCAAAGTCCCTGATAAAGTTATCCTATTAATTTTTAATATGCTTCCAAATATACACATAAACACATGTATGTTAGGATTCAGTCAAAACCCATTTTTACATGCTGCTAGTATTTTTTAAACTGCTATAATAACTTTCAATAATTCGATTATTACAAACTATGCCTGGTTTACTTATTAAATCACTGTATTATAACTGATTGTCCTGTTGCTGATGACTCTAAAAATATAATATTTATATATCAATATTAGTTTATTATTCAAAGTTCAAAAAATACAAATATTAGCTGAACAGCTGGGAAGATAGGTATTGCAGCCCAGTCAGAAAAACAAAATGGGACATTTTTTACTCTGTATCCATGCACTTCAGAGCCAAACTGCTCCACAGTCCCACACAAAAGATTAGTAGTCAAATTAACCAGCCTGGGAGTGGGTCCCAGGGTGGTAGCCTGGGTAAAACATTGGCTGGACAACAGGACACAGAAGGTAATTGTAAATGGAGTCCACTCTGAAGAAAGGGGGGTTACTAGTGGGGTACCGCAGGGTTCAGTATTGGGTCCAGTCCTTTTTAGTGTCTTCATCAGTGACATTGCAGAGGGACTGGAAGGAAAAGTATGTCTTTTTGCAGATGACACAAAGATCTGCAACAGGGTTGATACACAAGGAGGCGTGGAAAGGATGAAAAGGGACTTGGCAAGGTTGGAGGAATGGTCAGAAGTATGGAGCTAGGATTCAATGCAAAGAAGTGCAAAATAATGCACCTGGGAAACAAGAACCCAGGGGAAGAATACACAATGGGTGGGAGGTAGTAACAACAACAAAAAAGGAAAGGGACCTGGGGGTAATCATATCAGATGACCTTAAGGTTAGCAAGCAATGTGAGAAGGCAGTAGGGAGGGCTGGGGGTATACTGGAATGTATAGGGAGAGGCATCATCAGCAGAAAACAGGAAGTTGTTATCCCTCTGTATAGACAGTTGGTGAGACCCATCTAGGTACTGTGTCCAGTTCTGGAGACCCCATCTCATAAGGACATAGACAGGATAGAGGCAGTCAGAGAGGAGGGCAACTAAAAGGTAGTGCAGGTGTGCAGAGAAGCCAGTATGAGGAGAGACTAAAGGAGCTTAATATGTATACCCTTGAGGAAAGAAGGAGAGGGGACATGATAGAAACTTTAAGTACCTCAGTGGAATCAATAAAGTCCAAGAGGGTAGCATCTTTCAGAAAAAGAGACTTGCAAGAACAAAGGGGACACAATTTAAAGATAGAAGGAGGGCTGTCTAGGGCAATGTGAGGTAGTATTATTTCACAGAGAGGGTAGTGGATGCATGGAACAGCCTTCCTAGGAGGAGGTAGTAGAGGTCTAAAACTGTGGGAAATTCAAGAATGCATGGGACAGACATAAGGCAATTCTTACAGGGGTAGAGAAGAAATAGGCTGTTGGTTAACTAGGATCTCGGCCTTATCCTGTAGGTAGGGAAATGGGCAGACTAGATGGGCCTAGCGGTCCTTATCTGCCGTCAAAGTCTATGTTTCTATGTTTCTAAGTCGAGGGTGGCAATCCCATGGGCCTGGATCATCACCAAAAGCAGTGTAAACCAGGGGTGCCAGAAGACTGAAAAAGATGGGGGTGCTGAAGATTGGAAGGGCACCTGTTACGGAATAAAGGGCACTTTTTTCCAAACAGTTTTTGTTATATAGAACTCCCCTCCACTTTATTCCACCAGCTTGCCAGCATCTGCCATCCTCCTGTGCTGATCAAGTGTTCACCCGGAAAAAAGACAGACCCCATCCGACCCCCACACTGGATAACATGCCTCTGATCCTATGCCTCAGAAATCAGGAACAAATAAATGCTGAAAAGAAAAAATCAGGGACATATTACCAGAATCAAGGGCACATCAGAAAAAGTACTATTATCAGCTCCAGACACTGTGCATAATCTACTGCTTAGTGTAAATAACACTGTCATAATGAGAACTAGATTGTCACTCTAATGACTTTCATAAAATCGATACTCTTCTGTGACACAATTGCCAAATTTAGGAAGGATGGTGGAAATTTCTGAGGCAAAATCAGGGACAGTTGAGAGGTATGCTGGACAGCAGGATAGCTCCAAGTCTCACAGACATGGAATGAAGGTGACAGGAGTGTGTGTGTGTGTGTGGGTGCTATGTCATGTATCAAGACACAGCCTATTAAGTTCTACTTTACATTCCCCTCCATCACCACCATCAGAAAGTAGCCATGCAGCAATAAATGCCTCCAACCATGCCTAGAGGCATCATGCATCCATGCAGATTGCATTTAGGCTCCTGCCATCATGACCAGGAATACCAGTCTCAGGAAAAACAAACCCTTTGTACCTTGAAAGGCAAGTGAACAAGCTCACCATTCACCATTAAGTCACTGGACTGGCACATAAGTGGCTATTTTAAGAAGGATATCAACCACATTGATATGGGGATATATAAGGTGATACAGGAAGGGAGACAACAAAAGATTGCATCACCAAGCCAAGGCATAGGCTCTGACACTGTTGGCAGCCTTTGCTCAATGGTGACCAGAGATGGGAAGGGAAAGGAAACTGATTCTCTCATCCCACGAGAAAGTTGGACTCTTCAGGTTAGTATGAGGAAGTCAAGTCTCCACTGTGTCTTTTCCAGGGCAGTGGGTGAACAAAGGGAGTTCAGTTTCCACTGCTGTTAGCCCAACATTTTTCACGTGCAAAGGCATTCCTCACATCCCAAAAAGAAGATCATCTGCTATATGGCTTACTCCCTAGAAAACACCCAGCTCTGTTTAGGTGCAAGGACAAGAAACTGGTCTATGGCTAGAGTAAAGAAGCCTTAAAAATCCCTGATTACTGATTTTACTTCACTTTTCTGTGGTCCCATGTGCGTTATTGTTTTAAAGTGAATATTTGGGTATAGTCGGTATTCACACTGGTTGTTTTCACTTGAGTATTCATCTCCTGTTAGTCTCTTACAGGGCTATTTTTCTTTTTTTTTTATACATTACACTGCTAGCAATTTAATTCGTTTAGCCTAGAAGGGCTGTTTATTTACTGAGTGAGGGATTGATTGATAAATTGATTTATTGACTGATTGATTTTAAGATGGAGCTTACACAGACTGGAGCCAGTACTGCGGTATGGCTTGGGAATATCCAGGTATGCATATCTGGTTTACAGTGCTGCTAGCCATTACATTTGTTTAATCAGACTAGAAGGTAGCTTCATTGATACCCAACCATTTGACAACACTAAAAGAATAATGAGTGCTTGACGTGAGTAGCAGGTGGCGCCAAAGCACAAACAAGAATGTCATGACCAAACTGGCACGCTCATTTCTCCTGCATGACTACTGGAAAGGTTAGTGAAGTGACTCCACTAATGGCCATATTGTGAAAATCAATGAATTTATTAATATTGAAATAAAATTAAGTAGTAACATTTCTTTACGCACTAATATTCAAAACCAACCACATAAGTCATACTGACAGGATGCATTTGGTAGGACAAGTATATTTTTTTATTTCCTGTCCTCTTTAAAACAAAAAATGTTCCAGTTCTAGTGTGATAGGGCAAAATCACTATTTTTACAACAAAAACATGGTATGCAGGGTACTAAAATACATGTGCTAATTAATGGATCATTGTCAAGGGAGGGTAGGGTGACCAGTGGCGTCCCACAGGGATCAGTACTGGTACAGATCCTATTTTAACATATTTATAGCAGACATAGCGAATGGACTAACAGGGAAGGTTTGCCTGTTCACAGATGATACAAAACTCTGCAACAGAGTGGACACAAGGGAAGGAGCAGGAAACATGGAAACTGACCTTAGAAGGCTAGAGGATTGGTCCAGGGACTGGCAGTTACAATTTAACACCAAAAAGTGTAAGGTAATGCACTTGGGAAAGAGGAACCCTGGAAAAAAGTACACACTGAGAGAACATCAACTTGAGGAGACACAAATGGAGCAAGATCTCGGCATAATCATCACTGACAAATTAAAGGTAGGAAAACAATGTGAGAAAGCAGCACAGAAAGCGGGTGGCATCCCCGGATGTATAAATAGAGATATTTCTAGTAGAAAGTGGGAAGTTATCATGCCCCTCTACAGATCCTTGGCGAGGTCACACTTGGAGTACTGCATTCAGTTCTGGAGACCTCACCTCAAGAAGGACATTGACCATTTGGATATGGTGCAGAGAAGGGCTACTAAGATGGTGCATGGACTGCATCACAGGTCATATGAAGCAAGACTCGGGGAGCTGAACCTATACTCCCTTGAGCAGAGAAGAAACAGAAGGGACATGATTGAAACATTTAAGTACATGAGTGGACTTAACAGAGCTCAGAAAGGCAATCTATTTCAACAGAACATGGCAGCATGCACAAGAGGGCATGATATGAGACTGGTAGGAGGAAGGTTCAAAAGCAACCTCAAGAAGTACTTCTTCACAGAGAGAGTAATAGACCTGGGGAACAGCCTGTCCCAGGAGGTGGTAGCATAAAATACAAACAGGGAGTTCAAACTTGCATGGGACAGGCATAAAGGACAAGTTAGGATGAAGGCTGCATAGGGAGGGAGTAGTTTCTAGGGCAGACTCGATGGATCACACGGTCCCCATCTGCTGATGTTTTTCTTATGTTCTTATGTCAATCCTTGTTACAGTTTTGCAGATAGCGTAAACCAGAGCTTTTTCTGCCCTGCAAGATACAGAAGGAAATATCAGGACAGATGTAGCAGGGATACAAAATATGGTCTTGGTGTATATACAGAGAATGTTTGGCTCCAGGACTACTTCTTCGGGGATTAAAACTGTAACTTTCTTCAGTTGTTAGATCTACCTGTAATCTCAGATATTGATAAGAAAACATTGGCCCCTATGCACATAGGGGTGGGAATTGGGTGCCAGAGGCACGTACCCCACCCATGGAGCTCTGCACCTGTGGACAGGTGTGCACCGGTGGCATTCACGACCACCGGCCACCTGTCCGCAGGCATGCCCCCCTCTGGAATGCTGGTGCATGCGGGGTGGAATGGGGTGGAGTTGCAATCCCAGGGAGGTGGAAAATTGAATGGCCTGCCTGAGACCCAGAGTGTATGCCCCGTGCATGATGATGCAGGACCAAGTTTGTGCATCGGCATCCGCGCAACATGTGGATGGATGCCATCGGTGAAATCCCTCCCCTGGAACACAGGGGGGCACTGGCCCCAGGACTGTGGTACCACTGCAGGCACACAGATGAGACACCCCTCACCACACCATCCACACCACCCCGACCATTGGACCTGGCAGGAGTTGCTGCGGCCATGGGCTGCCAGTGGCAATGCCCACTGCACACCTACTCAACCACCTGCACTGGGGACAGAGCATGTGTGTGCAGGGGTGTCTGAGCTGCAGGGACCACGGGGACTCTGACTGTTGGAGGGAGGGATGGAGGGAGGGACTGGTTCTGCTGGGGGGGGACCTTGTGGGTGCGCGGCCATGGCCACGTCGGCTATTACAGCAGAGCCCCCCCGCCCTAGCCTGAACTGTCCTCTGCATCCCTGTTGACAGAACTACACATGGTAGTGACTGCTGTATAGTGCCACCACAACTCCACCTGCCCCGGCGTGCTGTTGTCCATGTGGCCAGGGGATCGGGTGCATAGGGGCTGTATGCTCCAGTAGTGCATCCCATGGGGTGCAATGGGCACGATTGCCCGCACACAGATATGCGGCACGTAGCCACTCCACCACTTCATGCATAGGGGCCATTGATAGCAGATATAAGTGCCTCAGAGATTCAAGAAGCCATACAGGTACATTCCTTATCCTCAACTACAGTCCCCAGTCCACATAGTGTGTCCAGTGAATTCTATAAAAAATGTGTACTATGTATTACCCCTATGCTTGTGGTTTTATATAACATGCTTGTGCAAGAAGGTCATCTTAGCCCTGGTATCTCTCAAGGAGTGATGATTTTTATCTATAAAAAGGAGATAAAGTGGATTTGAATAATTAGAGACCACTTAGTCTCTTAAACTCTGACTATAAGATTTTGGCAAAAATTATTTGTAAACGGTTGTCAAACGTAGCTTGGCATCTGATAACCCCAATGCAGAAATGCTCTATTGTGAGGAGGAATATTAGACAAAATATGTTATTTATTAGAGAAATAGTAGAAAGAGGGGTTTGCATGGAACTGGATGGATATTTGGTTATGCAACATCAGGAAAAAGCTTTTGACTCCGTAAACCATGATTATAGTCGGGAGACTTTTAGAGTTTATGATATACCTGATTCTTTTATAAGTTTACTAAAATTACTGTATCGCAGAACTGAAATATTACTATTAATGAATGGATGGATAGGTGACCCCTGTAAATTGGGAAATGGGGTGTGGCAAGGATGTCCCCTAAGCTCGCTACTATATGTATTAAGTTTGAACCTAATACTTCGGCTTATTAAAAAAGTCCCAGAAGTTACTCCTGTCCATTTGGTGAAAGGTCAGAATATAACAAAAACATAAGCATATGCAGATGATACAGTAGAAGCCACTTAATTGGGACATGGATAATCGGGAAACCTGCTTTAGTGGGATATCCCTCCAGGAACTGATTATGTGGTTATTAATTTCTATGGCGTCCACTCACTGTTGTCAAGCCCCTCCTTTCTGGCTGGTGTGACTGTCCTGAGCCTTTTAGCCTACCAGCTACTGCTATTAATGGGGTGCTGATGAGCTGTTGAACATTTTTGAATGTGCTGTGAACTGCGCTGTCAGCTCTACCACATACACATCCTCCTATTCATTTCCTGGTCCTGAGCCATTGTTTCTCCCCAATTCTCCCATTCTCCACAGCTGAAACTGAGCTCCCCCTCCCCCCACCTGGCTGTTTAGGTGCTCCAGATTGTCCTAGCTCCCTCAGATTGAAATGCTGTACATTTGTAAAAAAAAAAAAAAGGCTGACTAAGGGTAATTTTGTGTGGAACACTGAAGCAGAAATCTGAAAGCTGGTTCTCCAAGCCATATCCACACACTGTCACACTGTTGACTCACTGCAGCAAGGTAAACAAATGCTGAACAAAAATCAATTCCGTTTACTCTGTCAATTTTTATTAATTTTAGGAAAAGTTACTAGCAAGTGATTCTCCCAAGCCCCCAGTGCTCTCGACCATCCTAGTTGATTGACTCTCAACATCTACATGCTACATACAGTTCTGATCTCCTGCTGTCTGCTCCACCTGTTATTGGTCACTCGCAACAGCAATGTTTGGACTCCAGACACATCACCAGCTGTTCCATCTCTTCTACAGGTTTGTACAGCAGCTGTCTCTCGCAACAACACCTAATACCTCTCTGTCTCGGAACACTGCAGCTCTTAATCTCATTGGCACACACACCACAGCTCTTTCCCTCACTCGGTACATTGACTTGACTGTTAGTTAACTTTTGAAGGCTAGCATGATAGAGCAATCAGGAGCAATTAGTGGTAGTAATGGGATTTTGCATTCAATAAGAAGTAGTAAGCCTAACTTGCTGTTCTGATGGCAAAAATCAACATTTCTGTTAATTAGGATGGCTGCTTAATTGGAACAAAAAGCCTGCCACCAGGCCATTTCTGTTAAGTTGTTTCTACTGTATTGTTTTATTTCTCAAAGACTGACAGTCAGACGAACAGGCCATTTCTATTATTAGTGATCTGTCTCCTGTCATGAGTATTCAAATTAATACAGGTAAGAGTAATGCTTTGGCTTTAGGGAATTCTCCCACAACAAAACTGACTGGCACTGAAACCTCCAGAGAATACATATAGGCCCCGTTCGCACTACAGCACGGTTGGGCAAAACGTTTTTAAAAGTGGATTAACACTTACCATGCTGTAGCGTTCATACTGCAACCCCTTTCCTGTGATCCACATTAGGCAATGCATTTTACAGGGTTCACACTGCGGCAGAGATCCGTGCCGACTATAAACCAAATTCAGCAGCATGGAAAAGCTGCTTACCGTGATGCTTTGCGCTCTTGCTTGAAGTACATTAAAAGGAAATGAGCTGGTGATTACGCCTCTAGGTAAATCGCTTTACTTTGAAAATGGATTGCTGGAAAATGCTCAAGCCAGGTCTCATCAGGTTTGAGCACGCTTCAAAATTCCGATCTAAAAGCGGGTTATGTGCGAATGCGATCCGGGCCAGCACGCTTTTGAAACGGTTCAAGTGCTGAGAACCGTTTCAAATGCTCTAGTGCGAATGGGGCCATAAAGATTATAGGCATTTTCTATGGGTATGGAGATGTGGCACAGGTAAACTGGCAATGGAAAGTGATTTTGGCAGAATTCAAAGTATTAAAATGGAAATCCTGGCCTATGACTAGGAAAAAGAGAATTTATTTAAGACATTTATTGTTCCTGCATTTCTGATTCTAATGTATTTCCACTCCCAATCAAATTGCAAACAACCCTTCTAGGGCTTTTTTTCACTTTCAGTGGGGCAGCTGTTTAAATACAATAACAGGATGCCATACATATAGGCCTCTCAAAACGGGTGGCCTAGGCATGCTCAATCCAGCAGTCTTTTTAATTTGCATTTTTCTGGTTACTAATGCAGGTACCATTTTTACAACAGGTAGTTTACCATGGATTGAGCTCTTTCAAGAGTGGTGCAACCCCCGTTCCCATTATGGGAAGGAGGGAAAATACATTTTAACATACCTCATTCCCTACCAGGGCTTGTTAAGGACTGCTTTCTTTTCATATAAAGCAACGGCACCTAACAAGAACTCAGGTAACTTCCCTATCTAGGAAGCAGTTCCATTCCCTGATCATGTCCACTTTTCTTTTTTGAAGACCTAGTGTTCCCGGGCAGTGTAAGGGTTTCCCCTTAAACAATACAATAGGCTACTACTGTATTAATAAACAAATTGCAACTATGATGTGGGATGTGGTACGGTTATGTCGCCATGAGAAACTGAATGTACATGGGAACCAAAAACATAAAGTAGTAACTCAAAGGGTGTGTTTGCATCCAAGGTGTATTACAGAGTGGGAAATGATGCAAGATTTATTTTTTGACTGTTCCCTTACTTACCTTTTGGGGCTCATTAGCAAAATATTGGTCAGAACCCTGTTTTGCTAAAATGGCCTATAATACTTTGATATTAGGCAGTTTGGACAACTGCTGGAAGAGATGGAACAACAGCATAGTTTGTGTTATCTTAGCATGCATTAAACATACAATATGGCAAGTCCAATGCTATTGGGCACTTCAGCAAAAACAGCTTACTATTATGGCCTTACTGTTCAAACTACGTGAGCTAGACTCACGCTATTACTATGAGCGTTCCTATTTAAAGTTTTTGTTTTAAAGCATTATGGAAGGGTTCACTAGGTGGGTTAATTTAGAGCAAGACTGTGGAGCTTTATTTGGTTCTGTGATTCCCATTTTTTTCCTGTTGTATTATGTCAGCTGTTTGATGAATTAAGTAAGTGATATGTTTCATTTATTTAGCATGCTTTTGTTTTTTAATAAAATATTCCCATACTCTTGTGAAAAGTGCCTTGGGTTCTTTTATTTCTACCTGGACACCCACCATGACAGCACCAGAGATGGACAGAAGAGACCTAGGTTCAACATCTCATCTGAAAGATGGCACACCCCAACAGTGCAGTATCCCACAGTACTACATTTGGGTGACTGCATTAATGGTATGAGCCCAATCCTAGAGTGGGATGACATCCAACAACCTTCTGGTCCATATGCGCGGATGTGCTACCAACTGAACCACCCTGATAAATTTTCAGCTTTATTGCCAGCCTTTGCTACATACTGTAGCTGTTTTTTTACCTCATCCCATTAAGGCTCTTGGGAGGATGTGTAGGGAGATTCCCTCAGGGAGGGGGTCCTCCTAGTGGCCGTGCTCTCCCCTTGCTGTATTTACTGGGGCAGCTATTCTTAGCACAATATATTGCCCCTTGGACTCAACTGCTGAACCTCCAGTGGCTACATATTCGCTGGCTAACCAATGTTGGATGTTTGTCATCTAACTGAACAGTGTTTCTGCAACCCTCAGTTATTCTAGCCCATTTTTTACAGCACCTCGGGTACTGGCAGTCTTTACTAGAGGATGCGTCTGTTGACTTGATTCAGGACCAGCATACCAGACTGCATGTAAATCTGACTCCTGCCAGCTGTGTTTTTATTTGTGCCCCCTCCCTTTGAGGATCTATAATGGAAGTTTTACTCCAGATACTTAGCCACTTCTGCTTGACAATGGCTTGGATCCTACACACTGGGCTAGTCTCTCTCGTTCTTCCCAGGAACCATTGCAAAGTGTTAGCTGTGGAAACAAGGAGCCCACTCATGGTTTCAGACATTGAATTGGACACTGGCATGAGCTCTGGTTATATACTCGGCTCCATAGGCCCCCTAATGTCTGGCCCCATTTGTGTACCTTCCACTTACCAGTGATACCCACTCTATTCTGAGGCTTTCTGGAGGAAAGCAAGTGAGGATACCTACTACTCTTCTAACCCAGAAGTAGAGTTATGGGGGCAGGAGAGCAATTGCCTCCCCCCCCCAGCACTACAGGCTTTGGAATGGTGCCCTTATCTGAGCACTGACCATCGCACCTCTTCTACCTTTACAGGGCACAAGCAAGTGCCTCTTGAAGCTTCTGACACCCTTTTGAAGCCAGACCAATACAGAAGCTCTCCTCCTACTGCAGCGTACTCATGAATACAAATTGCATAAAGCCCAATCCACCACTCGAGTTAAACTTCAGCAGTTAGCACCTTTTTATTCCTCACTACACTGTGAGCATAAAAACAACAGTCAGCCTTCTCCCAGCTGGCACCAAAGTTAACATTTACATTTAACAGCCTTTTGCTAAAGCAAATAATACGCTGTTGCTTGCCTGGTTGCCTTTCATGTCCCATGCCCAAACCAGCACTGTCTGCTCTGCAGCCTGAGCCTGTTGCATATCAAAGAAGACAACAGCACTAGTAACCCCATTACTTGTGTTTGCTGTGCTGCTTACTGCTACTTGGAATAAATTGTGGGCAGGCCTGCTGCTTTGACTGAGGAGAGAGAGGGAAGGAGGACTAACCTGCACATTGCTGCTGTCACTGGCTATTTCTTTGGAAACTTTTTTAGAAACCGTTTCTGCCTGGGTCTGCCACTGCTGTTTGCTGTAAGTCAGTACTCTTTATAAATCTGTGCTCTTGAGTTTCTTGGGCTGAGCTCACTTGTGTGTGATTTAGAAAGTAAAACTTAAGAGGTCACTGGTATCTAGGAAGGACAGTCACAGGATTCGGAGAAGTGCTGTGCAGGGCCAGAGTGCAGGGTGGACACAGAGCAGTACACTGGGAAGTGCAAAACTGTTAATCCAGAGAATGGAGGGATCTACAGTGATTCAGATGTGAGCTTTCTGGTGAAGCAGGGGTAAGGCCAGCACTCAGGCTGAGTTAAAGCAGACAGCAGTTGACTTAGTGGGTATAACACCCCCAGGGAGACAACTTAGGGAGGATTGGAATGGGATCAGGATGGAGAGCTGCTGCCCCTCAGCTGTGTCTTTCTAGGTTGATTGGTGTATGATTTTTATGTGAATAATCACTGATGCCAGGAGTTGCATGGTGGGGTCAATGCTGCAAGTCCCTCTCACTCTGACCTCACCTCAGTTGATGAGTAAACAAAATATAACTGCAGGAGTTGAGATATCTGACCACAACCACTAGCAATCACAGATGTAATATTTCCAGCAATGCCAGGATTACTGAGGGACCCAAATAACATTCCCTCAGTACCTCAGTTTAGCTTGACATAATACCTCTGCAATCTCCAGGGCATATCAGGCTGAATCACCGCTAACAACACATCTCTATAACATATCATAACATATAACATTTCTTTTCGGGTCGCACCTGGAGACGAGTATTGGCTCAGTATGCCTTTCCCAGTTACCAAATGTTTAAATAAATAAATAAAAATATCTCACCTCCTGCAGTTACAGTTTAGTGATTATCTTTGCTGCATGACAAAGTGCCCAGATGTGAGCTTGGTCAAGAGTGGTAAGGCCACTCATGTTGGGGCAGACGTTTAATGCTGGTGGTGGTAATGAAACTCCCTCAGGGAGGAAGCAAAGCCCCTTAGCATTGTTTCGCTAAGTTTGAAGGCTACAGTATGAAAACCAATCTGAATGCAGTAACTCCAGTCCAAGTCCAAGAGCAGTACTTCAGTGTCTAGTTAGCTAGCTAGTTCAATTAAAGGCAAAAATCCTGTGAGAAATGCCCGCTGTGGTCTAACTCGAATGGAGCAGCTGCTGAGAGAAGAACTGTTGTTTCAACCTGTCCTTGACAAACTATTAAATATTCTCACTAAATAGATGACAAAATTATAGGATTGTAAAAGGTTCTGCAACTAAGTATTGCAAACTGTACATATGTGAAACTATCCTATCTGCTCATTCCAACTGGCATCTTTGGATGTGAATTTGCCTTTATGTTTTGCACAATAAATATTTTAATATCTGTTGGAATAAACGTTCAGTAGCCAAACAAAAATAAAATAATCCAGCTGACAAAATAAAGTAATAAAATATTTGCAAATGTTGTTTGATTCCTGTTGGTTAAATAATGTTCTGCACCTTGCATCTTGGATTAGTTATAGCTGCACACCTGTGAAATAAAATATACAAAATGTATAAAAACAAGCTTTTGAAATGATTTTGTATTACCAATAAAGAATTGCGGGTGTTTGGTTGTGAGAAAATGATCCACCTAGCGGATTAAAGGCACCCTTTCTTTGGCTCATCAAATCATTCAGTGCAGCAAGCAAATGATTATTTTTTTAAATAATTGGAAGGCTAGTGTTTTTATAAATGGAATGCTAATGAGTACATCCCAAGTGCTTTTATAAAGATTAGAAGGCACCGCTGTGGTCGTTTTTCAAGTCTGAATGTCTGCTGTTTGAAAGTAACGCTACCATCATTAAAAGGAAAAAACATGCAGGGAAATGGAATTTGGCTTTTCATAAATTAATACCTTTTATGTCCTACATTCTATTTCTATCCCAACCAGCCCATTCAGCTATTAGTTGAGCACACCTTGAGAGAGAGGAAGGATAAGAGAAGTGCATGTTTGTTTTTGTAAGCCAAGGTTCCTTTCAAAGAAACTGGTAGTACTTTGCACAACAGCCACCTTATGTGAGCTAAAAAATTGAAGAGCAATAATTCTAGCTGAGTGCTGCTCTGCAGTCAGACTTAAGCATCTTTGCTGAATCCAGTGGCAATTCTATGTCTGTGTGGTTGGCTGTTTATGCACAGATGTGCAAATGACTAATATCTGGTCACTTGGCCTTGAGCGGAGCAGCAGGCAATCACAGACAAAGAAGTCTGAAACATGACTGTTTTTGTAAAATGTGACAATTAAAATATAGGCTGTATTATGTTTAAATAGTATATTAAAATGTTTTCCAGAATTTTGGAAAAACCCTTTAAACTGGAACTTCTTTGTGTCTTGGAACCCCTGTTTGATAGATTCACCCCGGTGCCCAAACCAGGCTCTGTCATTTAACCCCTGTTACCTTCCTGCTGCACCTTCCACTGACCTCCTATCTCTTTTCTTACCCTCTACGCTCTGTTTGTCCTCCACCCTACTCCCCCAAGCCCTGGTCCTCTAAAAGAGATGTACACCTGTTCAACTGTTCATGTGATGTTACATTTCTAATTCATGTTCATTTTGCCTAGATGTTTTGTAGTTTAGGATAACATGATTAGCATGTATTGTAGGTTATCTGTACTGGTCTCTTGACTAGCTGTTATTGATTGGTCTAATGAATTTCTTACATCATGCTAGATTTCTTTTCCCCCCTACTACCTGTGTCTGGGTATTGAAGTCTGTGATGGCTTCTATCCTGTGGACTCGGTATGTACTTAATTTTCTCCCGCTGGTAGGGCCTCCACCTAGATTCATTCTGTTGACATTATTCTTGGTGACAGGCCCCCAAGGTTCTTCAGTTATCATGGTATGTAATGCAATTGTTTGTTTATGTATGATTTAGCAGTACATTTTTGGAGGGTCTCTGTATACCTTAGATGGGCAACTTGTGATCGCCCATTTCCCTATCTTCTACTCCCCACACCCCGGGATGTTACTACTTGCAGTGCTGCTGTAACACCTTTTCCCCACATCATACACAATATCTGTCTTACAGTTTGAAACCTGGAATGTCCATGGCCTGAATTTGCCGTGTTAAATGAAAATGGGTTCTTTCCAGACTTTAAAGCTTGAAGGCTAAAGTGGCCTTCCTCAAGGACCCAAAACATAAGGTGGAGCAGGCTGAAAAGCCAAAGATTTAATGGGTGGAGCTGGAATTGCATAGTTGCTCACCTTCCTCCAAAGCTGGAGTATCCATACTGATCTATTAGTCACTCTGATGGTCTCTGGTTACTCAGGCCTCAGACTCTGAGGGCAGATGGGTGCTAGTCAAACTTGCCACACCAAAGGGGCCAATTGTTATGAGTTTCTGTGGCCACAACTGTATGATGCTACTCTATTCAATTCCCTCTGCCAGTCTTTACTGGACTTCACAGACCCTCTAATCCTGTGTTTTAGGGAGGACACTATTCTGACACTTGATCACTACATGGACCATAACTCAGGTTACCAAGAACTACCCATCAGAGCTATGGTAGTTGGCTGAGACCTGATGTCAGTGCACTTCTTAATTGATATATGTTTCCAGCAGCACCCCATCACCCTATGCTATTCCTACTTCTCAGCTTCCCACACCACCTCCAGCCATATAGATTTCTGGCTGATTTCTCCCCTGGCCTCACAGATGGTGCAAACATCCCATATTGTCCCTGTCTATTTATTGGACAATGCACCAGTGAAGCTCACTGTAGTCTGTGCCCCCCCCCCCCACACCATCCAAGTCAACTTCCTGGCAGTTAGATTTCCTCCTATTACAGGACCCCAAATTTGCTTCCTGGTTGTGAAAGGAATCCACATTCTATTTCTAGACTAATGAAACTGGTGACACCTCCAATGCCACCTTGTGGGAGGCTTTCAAGGCTTATCTTTGTGGTCATATCATGGGCTATGTGGCCTCAGACTGCAAGGTGAGGGAGAAGGAACAGAAAGTCCTAAAGGCAGAACTGGCTGCTAAGAAGAAAGAACTCAACAATTTATCACCCACCCGACTCCCCCTCTCTTCTTTGAGACATTATGTCTCTCTGCTCATGCTTGAATATGTCACCCATCAGGAAGGCTGAGATGGCAGTGCTACACTTGAAGTATAAGCACTGGGATGTGGGTGAGAAAGCTGACAAGCTGCTGTCTTACCAGCTATGTAAACAGCAAGTGGATAGACATATTCACAGCTTGAGGGGTGATGCTGGCAACCTCAGGACTCTGCCTCTGCAGATTAATAGGATCATGATCTCCTTTTACTCTCACCTTTATGCTTCCAAGGGCCCCTTAATGAAGGGCAACTGGCATCTTTCCTGGAAGTCTTGCTCATCCCAATCCTTCTGGATACACACAAGGAGGCTTTTGAAGCCCCCTTATAGCCTCTGAGGTCCAAATGGCTATTGGTGCACTATCCACCCACAAATCACTGGTCAGTGATGGTATTCCCATTGACCTGTACCAGCTTATTCCTGACACAGTTGCCCCGGTTTTGCAGTCGGTGTTCCAGGAAGCACATTGTTGTTCCCTGTTACTGTCCACCATAAAAGAGGCCCTGATTATGGTCCTCCCTAAAGAAGGAAAGGATCCAGTCTTAACTGGAGCTATAGGCCTATTTCATTAATTAATACAGATGCTAAGGTTAGCTAAGGCACTAGCTACCAGACTGGAATCCATCCTGCTGCTCCTCTTCCACCCATCATAGGTGGGGTTTGTGAAAGGGTGTCTCAGCTTGGACCACCACAAGACCTTTTTCTCTCTGATGTCCCCAGACAAACACAACCTCACTGCAGCTGCAGTCATGGCCATACACTTTGAAAAGGTCTTCGATTTGGTGCTATCTTACACAGAATCGGTTTTGGACCACTTTTTGGAGGCTTGGTCCACATCTTATATACACAGCCTTCAGCCAGAGTGTTGACCAGTGCAATCCTTTCTGATCTTTTCCTCTTGGAATGGGCACTAGGCAAAGCTTCCCCCCTTTCACAACCAGGCCAATCGAGCCCCAGGCCATTATGGTATAGCACTACTCAGCCTTGTAGAGAATCAGGGTAGGGCAGCAAGATGTCCATACACTACTGTATGTAGATGACTGCCTAGTGCTCCTTCAGGATGTACCCTCAAGCATCCCTGTCCTCCTAGACATTGTGGGTGATTTTCTTTCCATATCTGGTCTCAAGGCCAGTCCTGCCACTGAATATTACATGCACCCATATTATCTTCAGTGGCTTCCCACTGGGATTAAATATTTTGCCATCTGGATCCATCCACATGCTATAGGCATGGTATCTGATAACCTTTCCACACCCCGGAATATTCAGGGAGGACTGTGAACACTGGAAGGTTCTCTGTCTCTTCCTTGCAGGGAAAATATCTGTGATTAAAATGATAATGGCTCCTAAAGTGATTCACTGCCTGGCACACTTAACACTTCCTTTTTCCAACACCTTGTTCACCTCATTTGATACCCTCATGGGAGATTAATACTGGGAGGTTAAAACTCCCCACTACAGTATGGCAAACCTTATGGCCACATGGAAAAGAGAAGGTGGTGGGTTACCCTGCTTTTATGTGTATTATGTAGCTTTATAGTGTGCACAGATAAGCCAGTGGCTACTTTCCTCACTCCTCTGGGAGCCCTCCTCTCTAGGTCACCATTGAACGGGCTATGGCTAGATTGCTGATCTAGCTGTGCACCTGTTTGGGACTCTTCCTGCCTTTAAGAAGCCATGATCCACATTCTCCTCTTCCTTTCAGTCTTTGGAAAAACTGGAAATCTGGCTCCAGACCTTCTGATGTCTCAGGCAATGTTACCTCTGTGGCTGAACCCCTTATTAGCAGTGGGGGACAGTCAATCTGTTGGGAATTCTGGTGTACAAAAGGGATTCAGAAGTTGTCAGACTCATGGCAGGATCAACACATCTCACCTGGATGCCTTTGAAAATCATGGAGGTGTTACAGCCTCCCAATTTGATATGCAGTGCTGAACATACCAGCCAGAAAAGTTCCCACACAGAATCCTGAGTCACTCACCTGAGGTCTTGCACTGCTAGTTTAAAGCACCTATGGCAGGGCAGGTTTGATATACAAAGTCATTCTCCAGAAGGCCCCACACCCCTCTGATAGTGCCAGATGGAAAATGGTCACTGTCTCTAGGTTCTGACATATCCAATGCCCAATGGGCCCAACTATGGTGGTTGGCACATGTCTCCTGCCCTGACTTGAGAAGCTTCCTTAACAAAAACAAAATCTTACACTTGTGGTATCATACTCCAGACAGACAGCTCACCTTAGGACTCATGTCCCATGACAACTGCTGGAGATGTCTAGCCATGGCTACAGACCTCCTGCATAGCCTCTGGACATGTCTCAAGTTAGTGTGTTTCTAATCTCAATTATATGACTGTTGCTCAGAAATCCTGGACTTCCCTTCCCCTTAGGGCCACAATTGCATATTCTGGGACCCCCTCTGGTCTCTCTGACATGTCTGCCTCCATAGAAGCACTGGTTTTTGAAGGCAGGGACTGAGGCCTAAAAGATTAATACTACAATGCTGGAGAACAGCAGATGTGCTTACCTTACCACTGTGGCTAACAGCTGTCAGAAACCTTGTTGTCCTGGACAGAATGTCCCATTTTGCCAAGAAAACACTCATTAGATATCAGCAGATATGGGCCCCCCATTTCCTGGTCCTGTTATGCCACAGAAGATCCCACCTGAAGAATGGGCCTGTGTCAAGCCTTCTGTTAATGTCAAGCCTTCTGCTGTGCAGCAACATCCCCCCCATGCCCAGAGTTGCCAGACCACAGGAGGTACCCAGTGAGTTCACTTTTCTGAGGGACAATGGCCATAGGCAAGCCCACTGTTATGGCGTTAATGCCTTGCTACATTACTGCTTTAAACTGCATGCCTTTTGAATGTATACATTGTAAGACATTCCTTAGACTATGTAACTCTTCAAGCTTTACTTTAAGTTTTCTTAACTGCACAGTACTTACAGTGTAACTACACTGTAGCTACACTGCCATGTAGATTCATGCAACAAACATGTAACTACAGTTTAATTACCCCAGTTTCATGTAATTAATGATTGCCTACCCCACAGTTACATTGGAACTGACTCTTGAAGTGTGACCCTTCCTGACTGTATACCTCCACCGTATTTATTGCAACAATACTGCTAGAGTGTATCACTGTATGGTTCTAAAACTTTCTTCACTTAAAATTGTTAACTGCAAAGTTGTATTTAGGATGTGTGTATGTGTGTGTGTGTGTATATATATATATATATATATATATATATATATATATATATATATTATTGTGATGTGGTAACACCACTATAGTAGGCAGTTTAATGTTAAACCCTAATATTTGCACTTTATGAAATTGTGCATGCACAATATCGTGTGGTAGATCTGTGGATGTACTAAGTTTAGTTCCAGTTGGATGTGTGAATTCTGAGTTCTGGATAGTGAAAAGTGAATTTTCAGGAGTGTTTTCCCATTGGTTTTGCTTGGTTTTCATCTGACACCTGTAGCGCCCAGACAGTTTGGAATTTTTGGCCTCAACTTTTCAGGGTAGAAAGGGACAGGCCCACAGATGTGCCTTTTGCTTGTTTGATGGAAATATAAATATAAACATATATTTATATATTCTAGTGGTGTGGTAGCACTATAGTTAGGGCTGGGTAGGCAGTTTAATGTTAAACCCCAATTGTTGCACTTTAATAACTTTGCAGCAGTTCAACAGATATGTAAGAACTTTTGCAAGTTCAGTCTTGCACGGTAGATCTGTGGATGTACTAAGTTTCATTCCAGTCAGATGTGCAGATTCTGAGTTCTGGATAGTGAAAAAAGGGAGTTTTCAGGAGTGTTTTCTCATTGGTTTTGCTGGTTTTGCATCTGACAGCTGTAGCACCCAGACAGTTTGAAATTTTGGTCTACACTTTTCAGGATAGAAAGGATCTGGCCCACATATGTGCCTTATTCTTCTTTGGTGAAAAAATATTACTCTATTACAAAGTTATTTAGTTTTGAAATTTAGAAAAATTGGTTCTGCGCATGCTCAGTAAGCACTTCAAATTAGCTGTATGAAACAAAAAAAATCTTTTTACTTACTGACATCTTCATTTTCATGAAGGAAAAATCCTTTATCATTTGCTGTCATCTTGTTTTCCATTTTCCCTACAAATTCAAATTTCAAAAGCCACAAAAATGACATTCTGGAGAGCGACCAACAAATGTATCTTGCTTATCGGGATCCCATTAGCTGGATTCTGCACTTAAATGTTGGAGAAATGCTC
The DNA here is from genome assembly GCA_016271365.2 of Neoceratodus forsteri. Taxonomy (NCBI): domain Eukaryota; kingdom Metazoa; phylum Chordata; order Ceratodontiformes; family Ceratodontidae; genus Neoceratodus; species Neoceratodus forsteri. Next base: position 31,459,668 of record CM057459.1, read on the forward strand.
TTGAAATGTTCTTTATTTTAAGATTATAAATCTTTTTTAAGGGCTCATGATATGAAAAAAAATTTTTTTTTGTATTCACGTTGTCCTTTTCCATGAGGGGAAAATCCTTTGTCATGTGCCACCATCTTGTTTTCCATTTTGTGTGAAAAAACAAAAATTGAAAACCCACAAAAATGACATCTTGCAGAGACTCCAACATATGTATCTTGCTCATTAGGAGTCCATAACATGGATTCTGCACTTAACTGTTGGAGACATGCCCCCAAAATGTGTTTTTTTTTATTTTAAATCCTTTTTCATGACTCACTTCGACTTTTTCCTTATGGGCTTTTTTGCCCTTCATAGGGAAACTTTACTATTTCTGGTGTCTAGTGGTGCCCCCCCCAACCTCCGATCACCATCCCTGTTGATAGTATTTCCCTGGTGTCTAGTGGCACCCTCCCCACCCTCTGACTGCTGTTCCACTATGTTTCAGTGTTTCCCTGGTGTCTAGTGGCATCCCCTCTGATTGCCATCCCGGTATTCCTTTACATTTCCCTGGTGTCTAGTGGCACCCCATCCCTCCAGTTGCCTTTGTCCTATGTTTGAATGTTTCCCTGGTGTTTAGTGGCATCCCCCCAATTGCTGTCCCTGTATTCCTTTAGCTTTCCCTGTTCTCTAGTGGCACCCCTACCCCTGAAATCACCACCGCCATATTTTCAATGTTTCCCTGGTGTCTAGTGAAACATAGAAACACAGAAACATAGACTTTGATGGCAGATAAGGACTGCTAGGCCCATCTAGTCTGCCCATTTCCCTACCTACAGGATAGGCCGCAGATCCTAGTTAACCAACAGCCTATATCTTCCTGCCCCCCACAAGAATTGCCTTATGTCTGTCCCATGCATTCTTGAATTTCCACAGTTTTAGACCCTCATAACTTCCTCTAGGAAGGCTGTTCCATGCATACACTACCTCTCTGTGAAATAATACTTCCTCACATTGCCCCTGAACCACCCTCCTTCTATCTTTAAATTATGTCCTCTGTTCTGCAAGTCTTTTCTGAAAGATGCTACCCTCTTGACTTTGTTGATTCATTGAGGTACTTGAAAGTTTCTATCATGTCCCTCCCTTCTTTCCTCAAGAGTATACATATTAAGCTCCTTTAGTCTCTCCTCATACGGCTTCTCTTGCAGACCCTGCACCATTTTAGTTGCCCTCCTCTGACTGCTCTATCCTGTCTATGTCCTTATGGAGATGGGGTCTCCAGAACTGGACACAGTATTCCAGATGGGTCTCACCAACTGTCTGTACAGAGGGATAACAACTTCCTGTTTTCTGCTGCTGATGCCTCCCTATACATCCCAGTATACCCTCGCCTCCGTATCAGCCTTATCACATTGCTTGCTAACCTTAAGGTCATCTGATATGATTACCCCAGGTCCCTTTCCTGTTTTGATGTTGATACTACCTCCCCACCCATTGTGTATTCTTCCCTGGGTTCTTGTTTCCCAGGTGCATTATTTTGCACTTTTGCATTGAATCCTAGCTGCTACGCCTGACCATTCCTCCAACCTTGCCAAGTCCCTTTTCATCCTTTCCACACCTCCTTGTGTATCAACCTGTTGCAGATCTTGTGTCATCTGCAAAAGGCATACTTTTCCTTCCAGTCCCTCTGCAATGTCACTGATGAAGACATTAAAAAGGACTGAACCTAATACTGAACTCATGGTACTCAACTTAGTAACCGGCCCTTCTTCAGAGTGGACTCCATTTTACATCACTGCCTGTGTCCTGTTGTGCAGCCAATGTTTTATCAGGCTACCACCCTGGGACCCACTCCCAGGCTGGTTAATTTGACTAATAATCTTTTGTGTGGGACTGTGTCAAATGCCTTGTAAAGTCTAGGTAGGCCATGTCCACAGCCCCTCCCTGGTCTACTACTTTGGTCACCCAGTCAAAGAAATCTATTAGATTCATCTGACATGACCTTCCCACTGTGAACCCATGCTGCCTTGGATCTTGTGCTCCACTGACCTCTAGGTACTCAACTATTCTTTCCTTCAGAAGTGACTCCATCACTTTCCCTACCACAGAGGTCAGACTGACAGGTCTGTAGTTTCCTGCTCTGTCTTGCTTCCACTTTTGTGAAGGGGAATCACATCCGCCTTCCTCCAGTCCTCGGGTACCACACCATCCTCCCATGATTTATTAAAAGAGTAGCTAGTGGTTTACCTAGTTCCTTCCTTAATTTTTAGAATTCTGGGTGAATTCCATCAGAACCCATTGCTTTGTCCACCTTCAGTTTTAGGAGTTCTTGCAGAACCCTTTCTTCTGTGAAAGGACTGGATCGACCTCCTATCAAGAGTGCTTCTGTTAATTGGATTAGGCACTTCCCCTCCTCTTTAGAATACTGAGCAGAAATATTCGCTCAGTATTCCTGCTTTTCACTGTCCCCTCTGCCCACCCACCGCTCATTCTATTCAGCCTCACTATCCCTCCCTTTGTCTTTCTATGCGCTGATGTACCTATAAAGGTTTTATCCCCTTCTTAACTGAGTTGGCTATCTTTTTCCTCAGTTTGGGCCTTTGCTATTCTGACTTCCCTCCTGCTTCTTTCTGCCTTAACTGGTACAGCTCTCTGTCCTGCTCCTTCTGTGTTTCCTTATACTTCCGAATGCTATCTTTTTCTTCCTGACTTTCACAGCCACCTCTTGAGAACCATAGTGGCTTTTTCTTTCATTTTGATTTGTTTATTTGCTTCACACAAAGGCTTGTTGCCTCTGTGATGGCAGTTTTGATAATTCCCCATTGTTGCTCCACACCTCTTCTAGCCTGTTTGCTAGTACTTTTCTGAGGTACTCTCCCATCTTACAAAGTCAGCCCTCCTAAAGTCCAGTACCTCACTTTTGTGCGGCTTGACTTGTAGCTGAGTTTAACGTGAACCACTGTTTGATGGTCACTTGTCCCCAGATGGCAACCCACTTCTAGATCTGAGATCCTCTCACTGCCCCATTTGAGAGCACGAGGTCTAAGATTGCTCCTCACGGTGGGTTCCAAACTAGCTGTCTAATGCCTGCCACCTGTAGGGCATCAAGAATGGCCCTGTTTGGATGTGGCTGCAGCAAATGTGCTCCAGTTAACATCTGGCATATTCAGGTCTCCCATCAACAGTATCTCCCTTCTCTGCCATTCTAAGAATGCCTTCCATCATATCCTTGTCCATTCCTTCCCTGACATGGGGTCTGTACACAACCCCTGTGCGGATTGTGGTGCCCTTTCCAGTCTCCAAGGTGACCCACATTGCCTCCTCTCCTCCCTGTTTACTCTTTTGTTCAGTTGCTTTTATCCCTTCCTTTACATAGAGAGCCACTCTTCCCTCTTCTCCCCTGCCTGTCTCTCTCTGTAGGTTATGTACCCTGGTATGTTAACATCCCAGTCATGGTTCTCTGTGTACCATGTTTCTGTGACTGCTACGATATCCAGGCATCCCTCTTTCATTAAGGCCACCAGCTCAGGGAGCTTGTTGCCCAGACTACGAGCATTGGTACTCATTACCCTCCATTTCCTGATGGCCTTACCCCCTTTTGCCCCATCCCTGTCCTTCTTGCCTTTGTCACTTTCTCCATTTACCCCATTAGTGGCACCCCTACCCCTCCGATTGCCTACCCCAGTATTTTTCATTGTATCCCTTGTGTCTAGTGGCATCCCCCTTTGATCACCGTCCTTCCTGTAAAAAAGAAAATGATCCCTTGATGTCTCTTTTTTTTTAAAACCTGTAATAAAGAACACAGTCCCTCACCAATCCAATTCCCCCACCTTGACCTCCCACTCAGCGTCCACCACCCCGCACCCAACTATATCTCCTACACATCATCACTCACCTGAACAGGTCCCAGGGTGAACATCCACTCTCCGATCGAAGACACATCTTGCTGCTGGAACCACCGACTGCAATATGAGAAACTAAGATAAGTATGTATTTTAATGGGGTTTTCAACTTTGCTGCATAACTTTGCAATTTTTGCATATTTTGACATCAAATTTTCAACATTGTAATTTTTGTGACCCCACCTCATGAACAATGTCGATGGAATTATGTAAATCCAGGCCAAAATGTGATTTCATGGTTGCTTGGCAAAATCACTTATCAGGCAGGATTTGGACATTTTCACCACCATTATTTATGAGGTGGGGTCAAAAAAGACTATGTTGAAAATTTTGGGAAAAAATATGTAAAAATGACAAAGTTATGTGCATACGTTGAAATTTTGCTACCCTTGTTTATAACTTTGGAAATGTTTAATATTTTTACTCAGAATTTTCAACATAAATATTTTTTTACAATACCTCATAAACGTGATTACTGTCATTTTTCAAACCCTGCCTAAACTGTGTTTTCACACCTGTGGTGCACAATGGCATTGTGGTGGTGCAGAATCACGTTTTGGCAGGGATTTTAAAATTTTCATTACCGGGTTTTCGAGGTGGGGTAATAAGAAGGCTATGCTGACAATTTAATTTGTGTGGCTCTCCCACAGACAAATGAGGATGCAATTATACTCAAGGCCCCAATTTTTCTGTGATTCTGTGTCCGCAGAGATTGACGCAGAATTTTATGCAAACCAAAGAAAATTCTGCAGTTTCCATGAACTGCGGAATAATTATTCTGTGGTTTACATGAATGGCGGGATAATTATTCTGCGGTTCACATGAACAGAGAAATAATTGTTCAGAGGTTCACATGAATTGCAAAATAATTATTCAGCAGTTGATTGCAGAATAATTATTCGGCGGTTCACATGAACTGCGGAATAATTATGCAACGGTTCACATGGACTGCAGAATAATTACTCAGCGGTTCACACGGACTGCAGAATAATTACTTGGTGGTTCAAATGGACTGCAGAATAACTACTTGGCAGTTCACATGGACTGAGGAATAATTATTCAGCGGTTCACATGGACTGTGGAATAATTATGTGGTGGTTCACATTAACTGCGGAATAATTACTTGGCAGTTCACAAGAAACTGCAGAATGATTATTCAGTGGATCACGTGAACTGCAGAATAGTTATTTTTTGGTTCTCTTTTACTGCAGAATAATTATTCGGTGGTTCACATGGACTGTGGAATAATTATTCTGCAGTTTACATGAACTGTGGAACATTATTCCTCAGTTTACATGAACGGCAGAATATTATTCCACAGTTTATACTGAAAAGTCTGTATTTAGTCAACCTGCCAGCTCAGCAGTACCACTATCGCTTGCATACCTGACAACCCAGATTTGGGAATGAGCCTGGGAAGTTGGAGGGGCAGCTGGGAGAGGAGGAAAGATGGTCCTATGGACTGCTCCCCTCCTCTGGGGGAGGGTGGGGAAGTCATCAGTGTTTAGGTAACCCCTTGTGGTAGCCTTGAGTATGGCAGCTGGGACAGACAAGGTATGGGAGGCGTAACACATTTTTGGCATGCTGCCCAATGTCATTGCACAACATGCCTCCAGGGGAGAAAATAGGAAAATGGAGGTTCCACCACTGCATGGTGATGTCTGCCCCCACATTGCAGGCCCTGTGCCACCAACCAGGCTCTCACTTTCATTCTATCATTCTGTCTCGGTCAGATGAAGGGGCCCCTCTGGTGGCCTTGCCCCTGGGGTAAGCTGTGGGTGTTTGGAGTGAGGTAAGTCCTGAGGTGTGTGGTGGGGGCTGAGCATGTATAGTCCAGACTGATGGGGTGCCAGTGGATAAGGAGATAAAGCAGAATAAATTAAAAAAAAATGAAGAGTCAGTATAAACTGTGAGTAAAACAAATCTGCAGTTTACATTTACTCTGACCAAGGAAAATTATTCCATGGATCAAATAAACTGTGGTTATTCCATGGATCATATAAACCCCGGAAAACTGTTCTGCAGTTTATATTAAATTCTGCAGAATGCCTTAGGGAATTCTGTGTAATTCAAAAACAAAATCTCAAAAGCATTTTGGACCAGCCCCTGCCCCTTAGTTTGTCTGCCAGGGCTTTACCTTAAAAATGAAAACAGGTAAATCCTCCCTCGTCCAGCTCAGCCCCACTACCCTCCCTACCCCACCCTGACAATCTACTTGATTCCCTTTATTTGTAATAGAAGTATTTTTATCAGGTCCAAACTCTGCAGCAATCCTCATCCATCTAATTTCACTACCGGGGCCGAAATTCCAGTTTCTTGTCCCAGAAGTGCTTTGAGCACAGTCACACAAAGCACTACTGGAATAAAAAACTGGCATTCTGGCCTAATGGTAAAACTAGAAGGATGAGGATCACTGTGCAGTGTGGTAGCTGCTAAAAATATTACTTATTCACATTTGGTGGCCCTGAAGACTCTCAGTCTGGGGTGGGGAAGGTGATGGGGCAGAAATGGATGGGCTGGATGTTTTACTTTCTCATACTAAGAACTCAGGAGTTAATTGACAGCCTTCTCTGGTTTGTAGGTCCCAGCCCAAAAACTAATATTTTTTCCATACCTGGGTGCTGGGGGGGGGGGTTGCTGACTGCTACCAAAGCCCCCAACTGCCACCACAGAATTTCCACAGAAATAGGAAATTAATACTGCAGATGTTCTGTGGCAACAGGGGGACTTGCCACATAATTTAGACTCAAATTGCTGCAGAACAGTTGGAGCCTTGATTATACTATCTCAAAAAGTAAGGAAATTCTTTGCAAAAAACTTTATTAATGTACTAGTTAGTGTTAAAGTGACAAAAGTAGGGAAATGTGTCATTAGTGTTTCCAACCCTAATGCCACACCTCCACCCACCAGGCTGCAACAAGAAAAAATATTACACTTTCACTTCTCCTGCATCTTTGCTAATCAGTAATGGGGAGTGTCTTGAGATTGTCAGCCCTAATGCTCACCCCATTCTCATATGCTCTACACATCTAAGCTTCTCTCATGATTAAGTGGGGTGAGCTTTAGGGCTGACAACATCAAGGCACTCCCTATGCCTGATTAGCGAAGATGCAGGAGAGGTGAAACTGTAATAGTTTTTCCTGTTGCTGCCTGGTGGTGGGGTTGTTAGGGTTGGAAACACTAACACCACATTTTTCTACCTTTGTCACTTTAACCCTAACTAGTGCATTAACAAAGTTTCTGCAAATATAGATTTATAGGTGTGGTAGCCCCCTATAGTTAGGGTTGAGTAACAAATTTAATGTTAAACCTCAAATTTTGCACTTTAATAACTTTGCAATCAATCAATGGATTTGTACAAAATATGGTATGCGCTGTCCCGTGGGGGAAGATGTCTTGACATGGCAAGTTTCATTCCAGTTGGATGTGCGGATTCTGAGATACAGACTATACAAAAAGTCATAAAGTTATCACTTTTTGCAGTTTTTTCCTCATCACCCTGCATCTAGATAGTGTGGAATTTTGGTGTGATTTTTTATGGTGGAACCAGCTTGGGTAACAGAACAGGCATGCTTAGTTTTGTGTAAAAATACTTACCTGTTGCAAAGTTTTTGCATTTTTCCTTTCCCATCGTTTTCAATGGGAAAAGCACTTTTCAGGATAGAGGGAGAAAATTCTCACAAAACAGTATTCACGTTCGCAAGACCCACTCCTTTTTCATGAGAATCAAATCCTTTTTTGTGAGGAAAAAATCCTTTTTTACCAGTTGCCATCTTGTTTTTTTTTTTCTAACAACTGAAAAACATAGAAAATACATAAAAATGCTATCATTTTATAAGACAAACATCAGAACCTAGCTAAACAGGCCCTGTTTAGCTAGATTCTATTGTTTATTTTTCAGAATTAGCCCCAGAAATGCTTTTTCTGGACACCCAAAATCCTGGGTGCCCAGCTTAGCAAAAGGAGCTTTCTACTGCATTCAGAGAGAGACAGAGATCTCCATTGTATCAACAGTGCAAAACATGCCTGGGGTAGTTTACAGATGGGTGCAACATTGCAGACCAGGGAGCACAGAGGCACTATGTAAAACTGCAAGCCATGCAAGTGAATTCTCTACTGTATGTGTGCCTGTAATGTGACCGTAATGTACATCATACTCAGTCTTTTCACTGACCAGTCCTTTTCCCTCACTGTTATCCTAACACCCAACCCACACACACAGCCACCCCCATCACACCATGGACTCTGGGACAATTGTACAAGTGACAAGTAACAAGTGAGGAGCTGAACTTCCCGAGACAGTACACTTCCAAACTATTTCCTCTAGAATGTTGTTTCTTTTAATTGTTTGACCCAAATACCATATACTGTACCTGCAGTGACACGCTTGCTTTATTTGTCAGGTGTGGGCAATGTAGAATTTATTCTATACAGAGTACTTGACATCCCAAAAAGCAATTACAGAGTGTGCTCTGCATCTGTAAATGAAATAACCAGAATTGAGGTACTCTGTACAGAATCAATTCTACATTGCATGCACATAACAAATAAAGTGATTGCATCACTGCAGGTACAGTATATGGCATCAGAGTGAAATGATTACAAAAATAACATTCTAGAGGGAATAGTTTGGAAGTGTACTTGCTTAGTCCCAAAATAAGAAGTAATCCCTAGGGAGGGATGGAAGCTGTTAATATGGGCTGGTGCTTTGTGAACTGGTACTGTGCTGTGGCTCTGTGATAGTGCAACACATTTAAAATGTAATTCAGAAGCCAAAATAGCATACAGTGCTAAAGTTGCTTCAAATTCCCTTTTAGTGTGATTAACATAGTAGTGTAGTGTCAGGTTATTTAACAAGTGTTCCATAGCTTTTTTACACAGATTATGGAATGTCTGAACTGCCAGGTTCATCAATGGTATAAACCGAGATGTATGTGAAAGCTGGATCAACTGCTTACCTGACACATACTGTGAAGCAGTACCATCAATTCCTCACACCAGCATGTTTTCAGAATCTCTATCAGAAAGAACCACTTTATTTCAACCACTTTACAGGCTTGTTTAGGTCTACCATTGTATCAAATGCATTAGCTGACTGGGCTGGTATAAAATGTAAACCCTTTCTGGGCTGAGCCCCACTTGGAGCAGGTATTGTAAAATTCACATTGCCCTGGGGCCAAAACCTGCTCCAAGCAGGGATGTTTTCTTACAGTAAGCCCTCCTGGGCTGCACCAGCAACAAGCAAGACTGAAAATAATATACAGCCCCTCCTTGGCTGAGCCCTATTCAGAGTGGGGAATTTAAAATGCCAAATGCCCTACTGGCTAAGACTCACTACTGGGCTTGTACCCCCTATGACTGGGACAAAGCTCATCCTGGCCACAGACCCACTCCAAATTGGAGACACTGGATTACAAAGCCCCTCTAGGGCAGGGCCCAGCTTGGAGCAGAATTCTTTCAAATCTTGAAATAGTTGTTGGACAGGCAGCAGCCATTTCACAGGCTCCAAGTGAAGCAGCACTAGCACTGGCAGCAGGATTAGGGCATCCACTGAAGTATGTCCCGTATAGCTCTCCTGTGGCCAACGGCAGTCCAAATAACATACAACTGTGATATCTGTGGTTCTTCTGATGCAGCTATAGACCTGTGGAGCAGAAGTAGGCTCCAGTGAGCTAGGGTACACACAGGGCACACAGTTATATCAGCCTTTCACCTCTTTCAAGATTTAGTGGAAAGGCAAGTCTGTCCATTATAAACACTGAACCCTTACTGCAACCTGCACTTTATCTCCAATTCTCGGCACCCCCCAACAAAATAAAATATATTACTAAAAACAAACAAAACAAAATTAAAAAAAAAAAAACATCCTGGACCACATGTAACTTTTCCTTCTTGGCTCTACTACAGTATAACACTTTCTAATCTTCTAACTGCAGTTCAATTTCAGTAATAAGCAAATATCTAATCACTGTTAACAATGAAGCAACTGTTTCTGTTTTATTTTTGACATTGCTAGCTTTGTTTGAAGATTACTTTCTTCATGCGGCATCAATGGTTTTGTGTTTCAAATTAGAAGATTCAGGGTTAAAGTTAAGTGTGACATTCTCTGTTATTTTCTATTAAATCAACTGTAGTCAAAATTTGCTGATCACTTAATTCTTGCATCTGATTGGGTTAAAAGGCTTTTGTTTCCTTAGTGGTTAGTGGTTTACTGGCTGAAATGTAAATGTATTTCTTTCAGGAACAAATCTTGGAGGGTATCCATATTATATCTTTCACCTTGTCATTTATTTTTACTCTTGTGTTAAGCTCTTCCCCTGTAACTTGCTCTGTAGAGGTTATTTTACCAATATTTTTTTTTATGTTTTTCCCCAATTTTCTTTGTCTTGTCTTTTTTCTTATTTCCTGTTTTATTGCAATTAGGAATTTATACTGAGGTGAAATCTGGTTAAGGTTTAGACACCTTGCTTTCCTGAGACTGATTGCCTGGGGCATTATCTAAAACTTTAAGTCCATCCTCCCATGCACAAGGGTAATTTTCATCATGAGATATGGTTGCTCTAAACTTCACAAACTGTTGTCTAACTCGTAGCATTTTTTCCCCACAGTAAAATGAAGTGCTCCAAGATTTTCAGATTAACTGTATGTTGCAATGTCCCTTTATTTTCCCATGTTTTAAGGTCTTATATATATTTCTTTCAGGTTTCAACATCCTGCTATCAGGAAAGTGTGGGTCATTATTTAAAGAGAAGTGGCTCACAGGAGATTCTTCACGAACACTGGTATAGGCCCCTTTTGAAAATGTGGGGTTAATGATTTAAGATCTTGGGCCCAATTTTCAAATGGGGATGCAGGGCAAGCGACCAAGCCCTGTATCCCTGCAAAATTTGTTGCAGCTGCTTCCCGTTGTTTGCCACAACTTGCACCCTATTTTATAACAAGGATGCAAGTTGTGACAATTTCCAGATTTTAGGCAGCTTGCACCAACGTTTTGATGCAAGCCTCGTAAAATGACATCCCCAATGATGCAAATGTACACCAGGGGGAGCTGGCTTACCTGTGCTGCATCACCACAAGATACTTGCAACAGGGGGGGTTGCGGCAAGTGGCTTTCAAAATTGCACTCGACGCATGGTTTGCTGCAAGTTGTCACTTGTGGCAAACCCCTCTGCTGCAAGTCCATTGCGGTGATGCAGCCCATTTGAAAATCAGGCCCAATTATATTGTTTTATGTACAGATTCTACTATTGTGGGAGGTATACATTAATTCTCAATAGGTGAATTTGGAGTTCAGTGATCAAATTGTGTGATTACTGAATCAAATTCTTCTGCAGTTATTTTCCCATTTGGTTCTGCATTATAGCTCACATTAAAGTTATTCTTTAACTCTGTACCCAAGTAAAATTCCATATCGAGATTTGGTGATTTGGTTAGAGAGGATGATAGTTATATTAAAGACGATCACTCATTAAGCATAATACCATTTTTTTTTCGGGAGACAGGGGTTTTGAAATTGGATATTTTGATAACAAGTTCCATTTAGCACTTCTATAGTGTTATTTAGAATATCAATTACACATCCATTCTCATTACCTTTCTTCCCCCCACAAAACAAAAAAAAACATTAATTTTTGATTGTTTCATATCTTTGGTATTTCCTCTTTTTTATTTTCCATGCTTTTTTTCTGTGGTGCTATAACACTAATGTCTGTATTATTTAAAGCAGGGCTCCATATCTATAGCACCATTGGTTCCATGTCAGCGGTTCAACAGAAAACTTGGCGACTGCTAGTACAGCAACAGCTGTTATGCCAATAGTCAGCAGACAGCTGTTATGGAAAAGCGTCTTTTTTTGTGGGGGCTCTGCCCCACACCGCACCCGCATATATATTATAATCAACTCTGAGTCAGAGTTGATTTGGGGAGGGGGGGGTGCACGTCCACAAGAAAGCAATGCTGTGATCCTGCAGGTACATTACAGTGACATGGACAATTTGTCGCTGTAATGTACCTTCACTGTAAAAGTTTTGCTGTAATGACAGTATACTATATATATATATATATATATATATATATATATATATATATATATTGCAGAACATTTCATTAATGCATCAAGGTTGATGTCACAGTGACAAAAGTTTGGAAATTCGATGAAAAGGTTAACCCTCCTACCACCCAACCCCATCCCCCCATCCTCCACACACCAACCGACGTCGGGGAGTGCCATGAGGTCATCAGACCCAACTCTCACCCTATTCCAAGTGTAAGCAAGCTGACATGCTACAGTATAGGAGAATGGGGTGAGAGTTAGGACTGATGACCCCATGGCACACCCCAATGTCTGTTGGTGTATGGAGGATGGGGCTGGGGTGGGATGGTATGGGGTTAACCCTAACATCGCATTTCCAAACTTTTGTCCCTGTGACATCAACCCTAACTGATGCATTAACAAATTTTTTTGCAATGAATTTCCTTACTTTTGGAAAAAGTGTAATGTAACAGAAAACTAGGCGACGCTAGTACAACGACAGCTGTTATGCCAATAGTTAGCAGACAGCTGTCATGGAAAGGTCTTCTTTTGAGAACTCTGCCCCCCACCCCCATATACATTATAATCAACTCTAAGTCAGAGTTGATTCGGGGAGGGGGTGCGGGGCTTAACCCCAATATCGCATTTCCAAACTTTTGTCTCTGTGACATCAACCCTAACTAATGCATTAACAAAGTTTTTTGCAATGAATGTCCTTACTTTTGGAAAAAGTGTAATGTAACAGAAAACTTGGCGACTGCTAGTACAGTGACAGCTCTTATGCCAATAGTCAGCAGACAGCTGTCATGGAAAAGAGTCTTTTTATGGGGCCAAAAACACAAGTTGAGGTTGAACTTGCAAATAAAGTACATGACAATAAGAAAGCTTTTTTTTTCCTATATCAACAATAATAGAACTGTGCATAGCAGTATTGGCCCCTTTATTAAAGAAACTGGTCAGATAGCATCAACCAAGGAAATGGCGGACATACAAAATGATTATTTCTGCTCAGTTTATAATACTTATGATCCCAAACTATACAGGAGTAGTATGCCATCTATACTTGGAGGGATAACCTTTGACCCTAAAAACATCTATGATTACCTAAGCAAGCTTAAGGTTAATAAATTACCTGGACTGGACAGTATGCACTCTAGGGTTTTGAAAGAACTGGCAGATGTGCTGGTTCTACCAATCACCAGATATCTTACAAGCCTCTATGGACTCAGGATCGGTCCCTAATGACTGGAAAACAGCCACTACTGTTCCCATCTTAAAAAAGGGCCAAGAACAAGGCCAGAAAATTGTAGGCCTATTAGTTTGATGTCCCTGATTGGAAAAATTATGGAAGGCCTAATTAAAGACTTAATTTTGGAACATTTAGCTACCCATGACATGATAGACCCAGTACAGCATGGGTTCACAAAGTCTAGATCATGTCAAACAAACTTACTGGCTTTTTATGAAAACGTCAATAGAGAACTGGACGTAGGTAATGCAGTGGATGTGATTTTTTTAGACTTTCCAAAGGCATTTGACAAACTGCCCCATAATGAGTTACTATCTGTATTGGAAGACATCAACCTGAATGGGAAAATATATAATTGGGTATCAGACTGGCTTCAGGGTAGAAAACAGAGAGTGGTTATAAATGGAGTTCTTTCCAACTGGGCTCCCATTACTAGTGGCATTCCCCAGGGTTGTGTACTGGGTCCTAGCCTCTTTAATATATATATCACTTCCTTAAAATTAAATAACCCAAACATCTGGCTAAACAAATTTGCCGATGATTGCAGGTTAGGGACAGTGGCAAATACACAGGAACATATGACGGATTTACAGGAGGCTTTGAATGAAATCCTGGAATGGACAGTCATAAATAAACTAGTATCAGTGGTATCAGACCACTAAAGCAGTAGGTAAGGCTAGGGGGATGTTAGGGTGTATTAGTAGGGGTATCACAAGTCAGAAGAGGGGGATAATAATCTCTCTTTACAAGACACTGGTTAGGTCCCATCTGGAGTACTGCGTGCAGTACTGGAGGTCACACCTTCACAAGAACATTAACCAAATTGAGGCAGTCCAGAGAAGGGCAACCAAAATGGTGCAGGGACTGCATCAGAAACCATATGAGGACAAATTAACGGAGCTCAATATGTATACAATAGAGCAAAGGAGGGAGAGAGGTGATATGATCGAAACATTCAAACACCTTAAGGGCATTAACAAGGTGAAAGAGTCTAACATGTTTCAACATAAGAAAAACAGCAGAACAAGAGGACTCAGCATGAGATTAGAGGGAGGCCAATTAAGGGGTAATGTGAGGAAGTTATTTTTCACAAAAAGGGTGGTGGATGCATGGAACGGCCTACCTCAGGAAGTGGTGGATATGAATACAGTGCAGGGCTTCAAACAGGCATGGGATAGGCATAAGGGAGTAATACAGATAAGTATGAATAGATAGGCCATTGACAGAGCAAAGTCCGATGGCACATTTATAAGGTAGAAAAAGAAATGAGCAGACTGGATGGGCCTTGCTATATTTATCTGCCATCAGCTTCTATGTTTCTATTAAATACCGCCAAATGTAAGGTCATGCAGCTTGGTAAAAACAACAAAATGAGGGCTTACCAACTCGCTACTACACCACTGAAAGTTACCAATGAAGAAAGAGATTTAGGGATCATAATTACTAATGATCTTAAATTCAAATCCCACTGTAGGGCACAGCTTAAGAAAGCCAATCACAATCTTGACTACATCTTTAAGCACATAGCTAGTAGAGATGAGAAAGTGCTGATTCCTGTCTATAGTGCAATGGTTAGACCATACTTGGAATACTGTGTCCAGGTTTGGTCACCACAGAACAGGAAGGATATCAACCTGCTGGAGGGGGTACAAAGAAGACTAACCAGATCTGTGAAGGGATTAAAAAATAGGACTTTTGGGGAGAGGTTGGCTTCCCTCAATTTATATTCCCTATACTATAGAAGACTTAGGGGGGACTTATGTTTACTATTTAAACTGATGGAAGATGACAATCTCCTAGTAGAAATTGGTCTTAAGCACAATCTGGGGAGGACCAGTATCAGAAAGCATAATAGTCAGCTCCTTATCCAGACTTGGATTCATAATCAGCATAAATTCTGGTACAGTCACAGAGTAGTAGCACTGTGGAATGACCTTCCATGTGATATTGTGAATAG
Source organism: Neoceratodus forsteri (assembly GCA_016271365.2). Classification (NCBI taxonomy): domain Eukaryota; kingdom Metazoa; phylum Chordata; order Ceratodontiformes; family Ceratodontidae; genus Neoceratodus; species Neoceratodus forsteri. The sequence goes on from CM057459.1 coordinate 31,474,775, forward strand.
TTCTAACATGACTACCTTCAAAAATGGTGTGGACACACACTTTGGGGATAAGATTTTCCAATTTTAAAATTTGGGATTTGCAAGCTGTAAAGGACATCTGTCTTCAAGCGTGACTTTACCTATGATACCTATGAACTAGTAAATGGTACAGTATGTGTTAGTGGGAGCGCGAGGCCCACCAAACTGCCCATTTGTGCATAATGATATGCATCTGTGGGAGCATGGGCATTCCGGGTCCTGTGCTCCCATTTACACATAACAACGGAGCCATACAGTAACCCTACAGACCTTAAAAGGAACCCTTGTAACACTAATCTGCCAATATCCCAGCACCCCAACCCTACCAGCACCAACAGGCATTGGGGCGTGCCATGGGGTCATCAGACCCAGCTCTTACCCCATTCCATGTGTAAACAAGCTGACACTCTACAGTATAGGAGAATGAGGTGATAGTTAGGTCTGATGACACCATGGCATGCCTCAATACCAATTGGTGCTCGCTGGGTGGGGGTGGGGTAGTAGGGCTGGTAACGCACACATCAAATTTCCAAACTTCTGTCACTGTGACATCAACCATAACTGATGCATTAATGGGGATTTTTCCAATGAGTTTCCCTTCTTTTTGAGAAAGTGTATTGTAAGTGGTTAGTGATATGTGTTTATGGGAGCACAGGCTCTCCATGCCCTGAGCTCCCTTCATGTTGCCCATTTTTTACGTAATGGTATGTATATATTTATTTATTTCGTTAGTTTTTGTTAACCGGGTAGGTGCACTAGCTATGAAATGACTATTTTCAGGCACAACCTGGGAGAGTACAACAATTAAAGACAGGTACATAGCATGAGTACAATGAAATTACAATAGCATATGTCAAAACAGGTAGTAATGAATACATGCAGCCAGGACAATAACAGTCAATGCAATTCACATAAATTTTTAGGCAGAGAAAACCTACACAGTCTAGGAAGAGATACCTCAACATAGCAGCAAAGAAATATTGTTCAAATTAGTCACAACAATGAAGATTCAAATAGGCAGTGAAACAAGGCAAAAGCAAATTCCTGACTGGGCAGCATGCATTGTCACGGCCTCTGAAACAAGACTCAGGTGTGGGGGAGGGGGGAGTTGGGGTAGATTAGCTCTCAAGGACATAGTAAGGGGAAGAAGTGCTATGAGGTAGGGAGGTTAAAGTTAGGCCAGGCAGCATCTGACGGGTGAGTGGATTAGGAAGGATTAAAACAAGTGCAGAGATCAGCAAAGGATAGATGTAAGTGCAGCTCCTTTTTGAAGCTGTCATGGGATCCAGATATTCAAAGTGTTTGGGGGAGAGAGTTCCAAAGCTTAGGAGCAGAGTGATTGAAGGCAACAGAGCCTTTTGATGTTTTACATCTTGGTACATTTAGCAGGGATTTATCTACCAATCGCAGTCTATAGGAGGAGGTTTGAGGTACCAGCAATGGTGCGAGCTCTGAAGGGGTCTGGTTTCTTAGTATAGAGTCAATCAGGGAGCCAAGAGAGTATTGACGGCAAGCTGAGGGAGATAACCAGCCCAGGTCCCTGTACAGTTGGCAGTGGTGCTTAAGCCATGGTTATGAGGAGGTGTATCAACAGATATTATTATAAATGACATCCCACTTATGAAGGATGGTATTGTGTTGGCAGCAAAGGTTGGCATGCCATAGGTGAGGACAGGGAGTAATATGTCTCTGGCAATAGCAAGTTTAGCAGAGGGAGTCAACATGAAACTGGACTTGTAAGCAACCCCCAGTTTAGCATTCACTGCCCTGCAGGCAGATTGTATATGCAGGCTGAAGTCCAGGGATTGGTCCAGAAGAATTCCCAGGTACTTAAAAGATGTAACACATTCTATTTGTGTGCCACTGTGGTCTTGCACCAATAGGGGAGTTTGACATGTCCTAAGTCTAGGGGCAGATCCAAGAAACATTGCTTGGGTTTTCTTAGCATTAAGTACAAGCTTATGTGTAGAAAGCCAATTTCAGACATTTGTGAAATCTGAAGAAAGGGATACATTTATGCTGGTGACCTTATCAGAGCTTGAATAGAGTACAAGATCATCTGCATACAGAATAGATGAGCAAGAAAGAAAAACTTCACCTATGTTATTGATAAAAAGTGAGAAAAGAAGAGGTCCCAGAATAGAGTCCTGGGGAACCCCAATATTGATGGAACACCATCAGACAAAGAGGAGTTGAATTTCACAATATGAGTTCTATTTGATAGATAGCTTCCATACCAGGCGACAACTGGGGGTGAAAGCTCAGGTTGCAAAGAATGGAGAGGAGCAGGGGGTGATCAACAAGATCAAAGGCCTTTGTAAGGTCTATAAAAACTGCCCCTGTCAGTGTCAGCTGGCCAGCATCCATATTGGTAAGCACATTGGTAGTGAATTTGAGAAGTGCTGTAGAGGTACTGTGACCTTTACAGAAGCCGTGTTGTGTGTCAGAGAGAAGGCTGTACTTTGTGAGGTAGTCAATGGTTTGATTTGCAACAAGCTTTTCCAGAATTTTACTTTGGACTGATAGAATGGCTATAGGCCTGTAGTTAGTAATCTCCTCATTATCACCTTTTTTAAGGACCGACGTTACACGAGCAATCTTCCAGAGGCCAGGAACTTGGCTATTAGAGAGAGACAAGGTGAAAATTCTAGCCAGAGGGGAGGCTATGTATGATGCTGCTAGTTTTAGGAGCCAAGGCTCAAGTGTATCTGATCTAGAGCTAGTGTTGTCAGAGACAGTCAGTAATAATTTTAAGACCTCAGTCCTTGAGATTGCCTTGAAGTAGAACGGGGAATTTTTAGACATTTGTTGGGAAGGATAACTGGGGGTAGAGGACTGTGCTGATGTTGCAAGCAGAGAGGCTGCCTGGGCAGATGGGAAGGCAGAGGTATACTGAGACAGGTCCGAGAACATTTGATTGAAGAAATTAGCAATGGTGTTGGAGTCATTGCAATGTACTCCATTTAATACCATGTCACTGGTGCTAGTTGAATGGGACGCATCGAGAAAGGTCCTGACATGGGCCCAGAATTTCCTAGGCTCCCCAGCAGAGCCTAGCAGCAATTCTTTACAATAAGCACTCTTAGCTGTTCTGATCTGTTTTTTACAGTAGTTATGTAGAGTTCTGTAGTTAGCATAGTCAGATTGTAGTCCCAAGGCTTTGTATTTTTCCAGCATTGGTCCTTAGAGCATAGATTTTTCAACAAGTCTTTGTGAAGCCATCTTGTTTGTTTACCCCTCACCCTTCGTGTCACCTTGGGGGCATGCTTGTTCTGGATGGCCAGGAATTCATTAAGGAAGATACTTAGTGCAGTCTCAACATTATGGGAAAGGTAAATACCAGACCAGTTTATCCTCGAGACATTATGACAAAAAGCCTCAATATCCAGGTTGGCAAAATTTGTAAAGGTGACATAATGTGGTGGAGGGGATGAAGCAGCCTCAGTACTCCAGATGCAGAAGACAGGGGAATGATCAGTAAGTGAATCTGCCAAGATGCCTGCTTGGTGTACATGATCCAGATGGTTTACCAGTACCCAGTCAATAAGGGAAGAGGATTTTAGTGAAGGAGTAACTCTGGTATTCTCTGTTAACAGCTGGTGGAGGTTATAATTTTGTACCAGAGACAGCAGTGTGCTACGGGCAGTCCCTAGCCAATTTTGGTTAAGGTCACCCAATATAATGACCTCATTATGTTTGGAGTGCAAAGAGGTCTGATCAAATAAGTCCTGCAGGCCTACAATGCCCCCATTTGGGGGATTGTAGGTGCAGACAATGTGGAGTTTCTTGGCTCCCAGGGTGAGAGTAGCATGAAGGGACTCACAGGTGGAGGATGTTGAGAACAGGGTGTCTGTGATGTTTAGATGATCTTCATAGAACATGGCAACCCCTCCACCATGCTTTGAGGAAAGCCTTTCCCTACGGATAAGGGAGTAGTTAGTCAGGGAGCATACAGAGTCAGCGATGGTTGGCTTTAGCTACATATCAGACAAACAGAGTACATCAAGTTTGTAGACACCCACCCAAGCCTCAAGATCAATGAAATTTCAGGAGAGACTTCTGATGTTCATATGGGGAATGAAAAGTCCCTTGCTAGTAATTGCAGAGAAGTCAGCCGGGGAGAAGAGGGCACATGGACCAGGGTCCATTTCAGCATCCCCTCCAAGAAGGATAGCTAAGATGGCGAGGAACCATAATTTTCAATAGCCAAACAGTAAAGGAACTGCTTGACTCAGCAGGTGTTTTTTAAGTGTGGTCACCGCATAAAAGGTACAGCCCTTAGAGAACAGGAGGTGCTTAAAAGCAAGCATAGGTTGAAATGCAGTAATTAGGTTAGAGAAACTGAAATCAGCATGTAGGACATTCACAGAACTCGAGGGATAGGATCCTGGGAAAGTTGTAACAACCCGGTTAAGGAAAAGTAGGAGTAGAAGTAATAGGAGCATCTCAAACATGTAACAAAGAGCCATGTTTACACAAGTGAATGTAATTATCACACAGAGGGCTAGGCAGGGGAGCAAAGGTAGCCAAAGAGGAAATTATGATATGGCTATAGAAATTTAGGTGGAGAGCTGAAAGACAAGCACCAGCCAATCCCAAGAGAGTCACTGAAAGCCTAGACCAATCAGCGATCAGATGTCATAAGTTCAAAATCCTTTGTTGGCAGAGAGACGGTTTTGGCGCTGAATGTACCTGTGGAGCAACGCTTTGCAGCTGAGCCAGTGAGGTGGTTCAAGGCTGCAATACAATGTGGCAAGCCTAGTCTGCAACTTTCGTTTTTGTTTCTGGTCCTGAATGGGAGTGAGGGCAGGCATTCAAGTCTAGCGGCCTTAGTGGATGAGCACGGTTTGGCCTGAGAAACAGCCAGAAAAAACCCGGGGATGGTCCTCAGAAAGAGAAGCATCCCAGGTCCACTGGAGCGGAAGAGGAAGGAGTAAATATAAAGTGTTTCCCCTTTAACAGAAGAGACAGCTGTTTTAGCCCTCTAGTGGCTGTGTAGTATAATTTGCAAATGGGGTCACGTGATGGCAGCTAGCTGAATGGCAGCAGGGGCTTAGAGCTCTCTCCCCCTTCCGCCCTAATTTGCTGAAATTGGTGATTCTAGCGTTACAAATCCACTAATTTATTGAGGACAGATCATCTACACTATTGCTACTACTCTTAGAGGCTGCTTTCGGTGGATTTCTTTCCTGATTTAGGAAGATGGAGGGGGATAAAAAGCAGGCCGCGATCCGGCACACGCCGCCTGCGACCCCAGAAAAGCTCTCCAAGAAGGCACGTAACCAAATGGGCACGGCATCGGACAAGATCGGAGAGAAGGCCCAGTCAGCCTGCCTTCTTACAGAGGAGAAGTTTCTGCAGGAGCTGACACCTATAAAGGACATTCTCCAAGACATCACGAAGGAGTTGAAATCCTTGCGAGGAGACCTGGCTTCTCTTACTACAAGAGTTACAGATGCTGAGGCCAGGATTTTCTCCCTTGAACAGTGGCGAGCGAGCGCCGAATCGGAAATGGTGGGCCTAACGCAGCATATCAAGAAACTTCAGTTGAAGGCCAAAGATTTAGAAGGCCGCAGTCGCAGAAATAATCTCCTGATTTTGGGCCTGCCGGAGTCGGAAGAGGGTACAGACCTGATGGCATTCCTGCAGCGATTTTTAGTGAAGATCGTTGGGCCCTCGCCACTTAATCCGACCTATCATCTTGAGAGGGCGCACAGATCGTTGAGGCCCAGGCCCCCACCGAATTCCCCCCCGCGACCGATAATAATGAAGTTCCTAAGTTATGTTGAGAGGCAGCTTGTCTTCGCAAAGTCCCGGGAGTTACAGTCGATCATGTGGGGGGCTTCCAAACTACGCATTGCCCAGGATCTCCCTAAAGAGATATGGATGAAGAGGGCAGCGTTTCACCAAGTGGTACAAAAACTGATTGCAGCATCCATCCCCTTTAGAATGATATACCCTGCCACCCTTAAGGTCACCATTGGAAGTGCCACCTATGGATTTGACTCAGTTGATGTGGCTTATAAGGACCTTAGTACCAAACTGCCCGACCTTTTTAAACTAAATGGGTGACTGGGCTAGTAGAAGCACTGGGTTTTGGTAGTTTCCCTCCGGTTAGGATGGATCGTGGATAGGACCTCTCTTGCTGGGTTTAATATTACATTTCCAAGTGATTTACCCCTTATTTCCCTGAGTGCTCACCTCCCTGAACATTTTCCGTTATGTCCTACCTGCCATGGTTGCCTTCAGGTTGTTGTGGTATGCGATGGCTCTGATCGACTGGGCGAGGAGGCTTGAGCTGTGCTGGCAAATTTATTGACCTGTTTCCGGTACCTTTGGGGAGGGATGTAGTTTTCTGGAGGTGCCAATTTTGAGTGTCGGACCCGATCCGGTCCGATTGCTAAATGGCGCCTCCTGGGAACACTGCTGGCTGAGTGAGGCTCGGTTTCCTGTTGCAAGGCCTGGGACGTATACCTCGAGCTCTCGTCTTCCCGGTTATTTTGGGGGGTGAGTAGAGGCTCTTGCTCAGACGTTTTCGATGTCGGTCCCTTCCCATAGCCGGGTGGTATAGAATTTTAGAGTATATTGGACTGCTCCATAACAGAAGTTATTTGGCTATTAGGCGGTTGGGATGGGGGGGGAGGGCTTGTTCTATGCCCCTATGGCTATCGTTGGCTGAGTTGCGAACCTATGGAAGGGGGGGTTTGCCAATCCAGCCCCCTATGCAGGGTCCCATGTTTTGGTTTGGATCTGGTTGGGAAAGGAACCCTATTTTTACTCGTTGCTGTTGTGGGCTTCCCCTTTGATAATGGGTCCCTGTTTGTTGGGGATTGCTGGATTCGCTCTAGGGGGATGGTGTCCGGGATCCAGTTGGTTCTGTATGAGTTGTATTACTGTACTGACCTGGTACCTTCTTGTACATAGGTGAGGGTTTTGTTTTGGGGCAGTTTTTTTGGGGAGGAATTAGTCTGCCAACTCCGTTATTTGTTCATTTGTATTTTTGGGATAGATCGTTCTTTCATGTTGGGGCTCTTATTAATAGTCTTGCTGTGGCAGATTAATGGGGGGGTTTGGGGGGTCGAGTGTGCTTTTCCCCGAGTTTGGCTCCTGAATTTCTTAATGTCAGCCTCCTTTTAGTATTGTTGATAAAATGGCTATAGGAGCTATCAAAATGGCCTCATGGAATGTACATGGGCTTAGAGAGAAGGTCAAACGAACCCAAGTATTTAATCACTGTCTTTTACTGCAAGTAGATATACTTTTTCTTCAGGAAACCCACTTAACTAATGTGGAGGTTAAGTGGCTATCTCGTTCCGGTTTCTCACAGATCTTTGCCGCAAGTGGGTCTAGCTCTAGTAGAGGAGTGGCTATCCTTATCAAGAAACACATTTTATTTTTGAAGGAATTGGTGGTTGAGGACCCAGACGGACGATTTGTATTGATTAAGGGCTCCCTTAATGGGGCTATGGTGGTGCTGGGCTCTATTTATGGCCCTGTCGGAGGTAGCTCTGAATTCTTTATGACCCTTGCAGATAAAATTAGTGCTCTGCTTCCCTCACAGATAGTCTTGGGGGGAGACTGGAACGTCCTGCCGTCGTACCTTCTAGATAGGGATCCTCAGGCTAATTGCCCAGTTACATCTATACAGAGAGCTTTACAAGATTTTTCTCAAATGTTAGGACTGTGCGATCCCTGGCGGCTCTTTTATCCCTCCTTACGGACTTTTTCTTTCTTTTCTCAATCCCACAAGTCGTGGTCTAGGATAGATTATTTCCTGATTAGTCTGACTCTAATTCCAGGTCTCTTCCAGTCTGGTATTGAGCCGATAATCCTTTCTGACCATGCTATGGTTTGGATTAGGCTCTCTCCGGATCTGGAATCCCAACGTGATACCACGTGGAGGCTTAATACTCAGATGCTTAAGGATACGAATACGGTCACAGAAATAAGGACTCTTATCTCTCTGTATATGGTGGATAATATAGGATCTACTTCAAGATTTGATTTCATTTGGTGCTCTTTAAAATGCTATCTCAGGGGGGAATTAATTAAATTGGCCTCAGCCAGGAAGAAAGCCCGACAGGCACGAGCACTCTCCTTAATAGGTAAAATTAGGGAATTGGAAGCTGCCCACTCTCCTACCTCGTGGATATCTTCATTAGAAGCCCTCCTGGTGGCTAAAAATGAGTACACTGACCTTCTCAAAGAAAGAGCGGAATACTGCATTATGAAAACACAATCCAAATATATCGAACAGGGGGAAAAAGCTGGGTGACTTCTGGCCTTAAGGCTTCGCACTTTGGAGAGTTCTAGACTAATTCCAGCCCTGCAATCATCTGTCGGGTTCATCAAAACCTCCCCTAAAGATATTGTGCATATTTTTGGAAATTATTATAGGGAACTTTATGACTCGCCCGCATTCCCTGCTTCTCCTTCGGATATTACCAAATATCTGGATGATTTGGATATTCCCCAGCTTTTGCCAGCTCACAAAGAGGTTCTAAATACCCCTATCTCCCTTTCTGAGATAGAAAGTGTTATTGCTTCTTTGACCCCAGATAAGGCGCCGGGCCCAGACGGATTCCCCGCTAATTTTTATAAAGTCTTTTCTAAGGAGCTCGCTCCTCTGCTTCTCAAACTCTATGAACACCTTTTTCTCTCCCCTGACATAGACCCCACGCTTCTGGAAGCCACTATTATTCTGATTCTTAAGCCCGATAAGGAGCCCATGGATCCTGCTAGCTATCGGCCGATATCGCTTCAGAACTATGATATGAAAATTCTATCCAAAATTTTGGCTGAACGCATTAAAAAGGTTTGGACCCATATTCTTAGCCCAGAACAAGTGGGGTTTGTACACTCTCGTTCTCCCTCGGATCACCTTAGGGCCCTCTCTCATATTTCCCATTTTGCACGGACGGTGCATTTTCCTAGGGCCTTAGTATCGTTAGACGCTGAAAAAGCATTTGATCGAGTAAACTGGTCTTTTCTTTGGGCGGTGCTGACTAAGATGGGATTCCCAGATTCCTTTCTACAATGGGTCCAGACTCTTTACAAGTGTCCTTCGGCCAAGATATATTGTAACGGCTTGTTCTCTTCAGGGTTCCGGTTGTTTGCTGGCACTCGGCAGGGTTGCCCCCTCTCGCCTTTTTTGTTTAATCTATACTTAGAGCCCCTTATTATTAAACTCAAATCTTCCCCTCATATCAAAGGGTGCTCAGTATGTCATCAAGAATTGGTTCTTTCTGTCTACGCAGATGACATACTCTTGCATGTCGCGCATCCTGCAGTCTCTCTTGGGCATGCGCTGGAGATTATAAAGCAGTATGGGACCCTTTCCCAGTACAAATTGAACATTTCGAAATCAGAAATTTTTCCGCTGAATAGTTATACATATAAACAAGACCTTGTTAGATTTGGGATGAGGTGGTCCCCTAAGTCAATTAAGTACCTAGGGATTCATTTTTCAACTGACCCTTCCTTACTTAGGAAACTTAACCTTGATGATCTTAGGAATCAGGTGCAACAAGATCTTCAGCGGTGGTCGGATCTCCCTATCTCTCTATGGGGCCGAATTAATATTATTAAAATGAATGTGTTACCCCGTATTTTTTACCCTTCAAATTTACTAACTCTTTGGTTGCCTATCTCCTATTTACAACAGTTTCATGTAATGTTCTCCAATTTTATTTGGAAAGGGAAAGGAGTCCGCTGCTCTTTTCTTAAGTTGTCTCTTCCCAAAGACAAAGGAGGCCTACGACTCCCTAATTTGCTATTTTATCACTGGGCTGCTCATCTTGCTAAAATAAGGAGGTGGCTCCCGGTCAACTCTGACTCCTCTTCCCCGATTTGGCTTCAGATTGAGAGATCAATTCTTTTGGATTCTGGACTTGATCTTTATGCTATATTCTACGCCCCCCCATCTATACTTTCGAAGTGGATAACTGATCAAACAATGCTTCTGTCTCTTAAGTCCCTTTCACAATGTCTGCATTTTCTTAATATTTTTCCAGGGCAAGATTTAGGTCAACCTGTGGTGCTTAACCCTAACATCAAGGTGGGCAACTCAATGATTACACCGGACTGGTTCCCACAAATTAAGGAAGCCAACCTTGAACATTTCTATGACCAAGATTCTCTTCTTCTTTCTGAGGCTATTCTGGGTAAATATGCTATTTCCAATGTTAAAATCTTCAAAGTTTTCCAATTAAGACACCTATTAGCGGGCAAGTTCAGTATTCCCTATAGAGACTCAGTAGTCCGCCCCTTTCTTTCCCAAATATTTACACTTGCATCTAAACCACATCCTGTCTCGTCAATATACTCCTTCCTCTTAAATTACAAATTTTCGGCTCCCGTTGAGGGCTCTGCTACTTGGCTTTCTCTTTCCTCCGAGTCTTCCCTAGATTGGGACAGCATTTGGAGGGACCTTCACAAATTCCACACTCAAGACAGGTTAAGGCTCATGCAGTACTACATCGTGAATAATATGTACTACACCCCCAAGAAGCTATTCCAGCTCAAAAAACTTCCCACCTCTCTTTGTTTCAGATGTGAGCAGAGTGAAGGTGATCCCCTACATATATTTTGGACCTGTAACAAGGTCGCCCCTCTGTGGTCCTCTATTAGGGATAACTTAGACCCACTTTTAGGCCTTGCAGACCTTTTTGTCCCTGAGATCAATGTGCTGGGGAACTATACTGGAATTGACTGTGTGGAGAGATGATATCATGTGGCTATGGTGTCCATTGTGGTTAAAAAATTGGTTCTTAGGCATTGGACTGATCAATTGATTTTGTCTTATGCTGAATGGTTGACCGAGCTGTCTGCTTGTCTTAATGCTGAAAGACTGATAGCTAGCTCACGCAACCGTATGGACCTTTTCCACAAAAAGTGGGGTAAGCTATACTCGCTGTATCTCCATCAGTAATTTTCCTGTTGACATTCTCTCTGATGCCCATAGAGATCTCCTTTACCCTCTTCATGGAGGTACTCCTGCCGCTTATAGTATTGGAGATTGGAATAATCTTTAAGTTTGTCACTGCCTTTAACTGCCAGGAATGGCGGAATATAACTCTAGCACACTCATTGGGGGAGGGACGAGGATGGGGGATGTGTGGGGTAAGGGTTTTTTCTTTTTTTTTTTTCTCACCTTTTTGGTGGGGGGTTCTTTCTTGATTTTACGTTGTACCAAGAATGTTATTGGAGTGATGTTTCATTCAATTGTGGTTGTGTATCTTCTCCTTTTTTGTTGTTCTCCTTTTTATTGGAAAACCAATAAACTTAAATTTCAAAAAAAAAATAATTTGCAAATGGGAAAGTAGACACAAAAAAAAAGGAATGTCTTGCTTTACAAAAAAGGATAGTCCCAGGGTCAGCAGCACTGATAAATGTCTCTAATGAAGCAAGGTAAAATGGAGACCAGAAGGAGGAAGTCAGTGAGGCAGAGATCCTCCAATCAGGGTGCTGGCGCTGAAAATTCAGAATGTCCAAAGGTGCCAAATACCAATGTACCTGAGGGGGTATACGGCTTTTGGCTGTTTCTATAGATTTCTGGGCCCTGCAATGAACTGGAGTTCGCAGGATCCCAGGCAGCAGTTTCAACAGGGGAAGAAAGCCTCAGGGTCTGCTGATTTGCAGTAGCAGAATATGGGAGCGTGGGTGCTCTGGACCCTAGGCTCCCATTTACACTTAAATTCAGAGCCATTCAGCAGCCCCATAGTACTGTAAAGAAACCTTTGTAACTCTTATTTGGCAATAGCTCAGTAACCATAGCAGCTATGAAAAAAATTCCACTGCAGGTGTAATCTATGACTTCAAAACTTCCTCGCAGGCTTAGTCCGCTGTGGATAGTGAAAAATCTGTATCTCGAATAGTTTTTGAGGGAAGCACCAAGGGAGGTTGACAGTGAAAATGCCGACCTCCCACACAGCGACAGCACAATACTGACGCAGGTATTGTCCGCCTGATCTGCAAGTGTTTTCTGTGGGGGGGGCTGCACCCCCCACACACCCCTGGACTTTAGGATTATCAACTCCAGGTCAGAGTTGGTCCAGGGAGGGGGCAGAACACTGGGGGAAAGCAAAACATTGGAAAAGGACCATTACAGTGAAAGTTGCCGTAATGGTCTTTTTTCGTGTTTCGCCGTCGGGGTGTCGACCTGAAGGGGTGCACCGGTTTTTAAGATACAGGCGCTGCAGTGTTATTCTATGGGAAATTTCTCAACTTCAGAATGCTGTAACTATGGGCCCACTGAATAGTCTGGGACCAAACCACCAAAAGGCACATCTGTGGGACCAGGGCTTGCCACCCTGCAAATTTCAGCCCAAAAGCACAATCCACCTTGGCACAATGAAGTGACAAAGAAAACAACACATGGGATGATGTTGTGGAGTATTGTTTTCAAGACAACAAAAATGTTTTCGTGACATCCCTATACCTTATAATGGAATGTTTTCACGCACAAAAAAATACTGTCGCACACAAAAAATGTTTTCGAGAAAGTTTTCACAATGCACATATAAATTTTCCCATAAGCCACAATGGGACATGAAAAACTTGCATACCTTTTAAACAAATTAATATTTTTTCACCATATCTTCAAAGGGCACCAATTTAACCCAGGCCACATATAGAAAGGCAAATCTGAACCCACTCAGACGCATTCTCCAGTTCATTATATCCGACTGAACAAATGCACAAAAGTTGGTAATTTTCACTTTTTGGATGCTGTACGGTTCCGCAACTGTACATCCAACCAGAATGCAAATTTCCAAATCCATAGATGTATGGTCAGAGGCCGCACAAGCACACTTTCAGGCAAATCGGACAAATGGTTGCAAAGTTATTAATGTGCAAACTTTGGGGTTTAACCTAGAAGTGGCTGTGCAACCCTAACTATACTATATACAGTATATATATTTGTACCAAAAAATCAGGCACACACCACCACTGAGACTACTTATAATATCAAACCAACATTTATTAAAAGCATGGAAATATATTGTTGCCTGATGTGTTTCAAGTAAAGCTACCCTTTCTCAAAGGCTAGTCAAAAAGAAAGGGTAGCTTTACCTGAAGTGCGTCAGGCAACAGTATGTTTTCATGCTTTTAATAAATGTTGGTTTGATATTATGAGTGGTCTCAGCAGTCTCAATGGTGGTGTGTGCCTGATTTTTTTATGTAAATGTTTTGGATTTAATCAGTGCACCGCAGCCTTGTGCGAACTCTTACATGTGTTCCATATGTTATAATATATATATATATTCTATGCAAAAAACTTCAGTAATGCATCAGTTAGGGTTCTTCTACAGTGAAAAAGTGAGGAAATTCGATTTTAGGGTTTCCACCACTTGCACCCCACCCTCAACCCGCCCCCACCAACAGGCATCGGGGTGTGCGTTGGGATTGTCAGCACTAGCTCTCTACTTGAAGTTTCATTGAAGTTTCCACTAGTACCTGGTGTTTATTCACTAGTGGGATTAGCTGGTGCGAGTGCTACCTTTCTATTTTATTTTACATAGATACATAGACACTGTTGGCAGATAAGGGTCTATGGCCCACCCGGTCAGCCCAGTTGAGCTTGTAATTTCACTTTATGTTTTTCTAGAGTCTGTTGCCCCTTACCCCTGACATCCAGAATGTCCTTATGTCTATCCCATGCATTCTTAAATCCCATGATTGTTTCAGCCCCTACCACTTCCTCTGGCAGGGTGTTCCACTTGTCCACCACCCTTTCTCTGAAGAAATTCTTCTTCATGCTTCATCTGAATTGCCCTCCCTCCAACTTCATCCCATGCCCTCTAATTCTGCAATATCTTTTTCACTGAAAAATAATGTATTCCTGCACCCTGTTCCTTCCTGTAAGGTACTTGTATATCTCTTGCATATCCCCTCTCGCCCTCCTCTCCTCCAGGGAGTACATATTCAGGTCCTTCAGCCTTTCCTCATAGAACTTGTGATGCAATACTTGTACCATCTTTGTTGCCATCCTCTGAATCTTCTCTACCGTGTCTATGTCCTTACATAGGTAAGGTCTCCAGAACTGCACATTGTACTCCTAGTGGTGCTTTACTAGTGTCTTGCATATTGAAATTATCACCTCCCTTTTCCTGCTGGTGATGCCCCTTCCTATGCATCCCAGCATCCTTTTTGCTTTAACTGCTGCCTTGTTGCACTGTTTACCTATCTTGAAGTCATCAGAGATGATAACCCCAAGGTCCCTTTTCTGCTTGGTGCATGCTATATCCTCACCACCCCAACTGATATGTTGTTCCAGGGTTTTTATGCCCCCATATGCATTATCTTGTACTTCTTTGCATTGAATTTCAACTGCCAAACCCTTGATCATTTGTCAGGCTTCTGCGGGTCCCTCCTCATTCTGTCTAGACCCTCTGGCATGGACCAGATTTTCAACACAGACTTTTTGGGACCCTGTCTCATGAACACTGGCACTGCCATTTTGTTAATCTGTCCTGAAAGATGATTTCACTGTGGCTGAAAGAAACCACCTTTTGGGGAGGTGGGGTCTCAAAAAGCCCATGTGGAAAATCTGGTGCAAAAACACTGCAAAACACCCGAGTTATGCATGGTCATTGAAATTTTCCTTACACACATGTAACTTTGCCAATTTATATTTTCACTCCAAGTTTTCAAAATAGCCACTTTTCACACCACCTCATGAACAGTATAGCTGCATTTCTCACATCCTGCCCAAAATGTGTTTTTGCACCTGAGGCGCAGAATGGTGCGGTCAATGTGCAAAATCACCTTCCGGGACTGAGGAATGAAATTACAGTGCCAGTGTTCCTAACGTAGGGTTCCAAAAAGACAATGTTGAAATTTTGGAGGAAAAGTAACAAAGAATACCTGAGTTACATGCAGTCAATGAACTTTTTCTATGCATGCATGCAAGTGCCAATCATTTATATTTTCACTCCAAAATTTGAACATAGCCATTTCTACACAGCACCTCATGAATACTACAGCTGGCATTTTTCATATCCTGTCGAAAATGTGTTTCCACAGCTGTGGCACAGAATGGCATTTTGCCATGGATTAAGAAATTTACACCTACAGTATGAGGGTTATGAGGTGGGTGATAAGAAGACTATGTCAAATATTTGGGGTCACAATGTGAAAAAAATGACAAACATGAGTGTTGCAATTTTGTTATATACCTATCTCAAAAAGTAAGAAAATTCATTGCAAAAAAATCCATTTTGCAAAACCAGTTAGGGTTTCCATTACACCTTTAAAAGTATGGAAATTCAATGTTAGGGTTAATACGTGTATCAGCACAACACCAATCTCTGAAAACATTAGAAACAAAACAGTTATTTGATATATCCCTTGGTGTTCTTCCATCTAACTCGTATATCATTTGAACTGTTAATCATGTGGTATAGAACAATATATTTGTATGGTGTATGAGTTAGGTGGAAGGACACCAAGGGATATATCAAATAACTGTTTTGTTTCTAATGTTTGCAGAGATTGGTGTTGTTGTGCTGTACTGCACTAAGAGGGGAATTAATTGCATTTACTTTACAGAAACATAAAGAGATATTGACCAGAAGAAGGGATTTAGAAGGCATGCTTTATTTTCTCCAGATGCAGCAATAGGTGGACACTTTGGCTGACTCCTTTCGATAGACCAGGTTTTGGAAAAAAATGGATGACTTTAGCAATTATCATACTGAATTGGTATTAAGATATATATATTTTTTACATTGCTTGTTATCCATCCTGCCAACCTTGTCACTCCACTCAATCAGAGCCCCTACAAATCGTGCCATCACCACCCTCCAACCCAGGAGTCTGCCCCTAGAGTAATCACCCCCTCAGTAGCCTTGAATACCCCCAAATTACCCCCAGGTGAGGTGAGGTGAGGAGAGGTCCCCCTTACCTTCTCCCCAAATAACGGTGGAGTAGGTGGTACAGCAGAGTCTGTTCCCGATGTCAGCTGGCGATGTGCTCGGTGCTAGAGAGGTCATCACCTAGGAATGACAGGTTATTTTTCCTCTGTTCTGGTCCCCCGCAGCCATCAGCACTCTGGGAGAGCCAATTGGGAGGTATGCATAGTGTCACAACTCCTCCCAGGGTTCCCGGCTAATGCTGCCCCTGTTTCCCCTTATGAGGCCCGTTCTGCACTGCCAATCCCGGGTTCACCCGAAAGATGGCAGTAAAGCAGCGGGACAGGTATTAAACCCTCCCCAGAGAGGGAGAGCTGCTGTTGGGTGCTCGATCCCTCTCTCCCCTACCGACTCCCAGTGATCCAAGCTCATCACTGAATCTGGGTCGCCGGCATGGAGTGAGGTGTGACGTCCAGCACTTCAACCCTCAGCGCCACCAGGCCAGCTGGTATTAAGATATTTGAAGCATAGCTTTTATTAAGGTGGCCCACATCCACTCGATTGTTGGCCCATAGATTGCAGGTCTTCTGGGGAAAGGCTTCGGTTAATAATGTTCATTCCAGGGTGGAATGGTGAGTGGCAGTTTGTGTTGAGCAGATATCTTCTGCCTTTCGGTCTTTTTATTAAGACCTATATTTACAGTTAGTAGAACCCCCACTTGAGGAATGAGAGAAGTTCCTTTCCTCTTTGCTTCTTCACAGGCTGATGGAGGATCTGTTGTGAAACCTCATGAGGTCTTTTTCAAATGAATAGGTCAAACTTTCCCTTTAGAATATGAAGGTGAACAAATCCCTGGGCCTGGATAGTTCTCCCAACAAATTCTTTTAAACATTCAAGGATTCTTTTCTCCCCCTTTTTCTTTGGGCGTGTGCTTTTGTTCTTCGGGTGGTATGCTATTACTTCAGTTATTCTAAAACCTGGGAAGGACCCCTCTTTCTGCTCTTCTTACCACTCGATTTTTGGTGCTTAACACTCATTATAAAAGATTTGCTTCTATTCTCTCTTGGCACCTGAATCTTTTACTCTCATCTTTAATGGAACCAGATCAGGCTGGCTTTGTCCACCACCTCCAGACCTCAGGTTATGTCAGGCATGCCCTGTTTGGATGCAGCAAGTGATCTCTATTAAAATTCCATTTACAGCAGCCAGTTTTGATGCAGAGAAGACCTTCAACTGTATGTCATTGGGCTTTCTCCACAACACTCTACTGACTTTTAGTTTCCAGAATAGTTTTTGTGATCTTCTTTCCCACTTACAGGATTCTCCACATTTGAGTCCAGGTTAACGGACTCCTTTCCCAACCACTTACCCTGAAGAGAGGAACTACACAGGAGTGCCCCTATCTCCTTTACTTTTTGTGCTTTGTCTCGAACCTCTGGTGCACTGCCTCCATCTGGGTCCAGATATTGGAAGCTTACATATAGGGTGACTGAACACAGACTGTCCTTATATGCTGATGACATATTTATACACTTAAGAAACACTGAAATCTCTTACCCCTGGGTATCAGAGAAGATAGCCTTCTTTGGTACTCAGTCCAGATATAAAATGAATCAAATGAAAACAGATGTCCTGCTCTTTAATTGGTCACCCCCTGCTGATTTCCAGGGACAGTATCCCATGAATTGGTCCAGGGACTCACTTACATATCTGGGAGTACAACTTCTATAAGGTTTCACAAAGTTATTTAGTATAATTTTTGTTCTGCTAACATCTTAGATGCAACAGGACTTTGATCACTGGGGCTTGCTTCCTATCTTGATGGAACACAAGACAGATGCAATCTGGATGATGGTTCTACCTCTTTTCCATTCATTTTTCAATCTGTCCTTCTTTCTATCCCCACCAAAGAGTGAAATGCATTGCTCCAAATCTCTAGGTTTATCTAGCTGAGCCACTGCCTGCAGATTAAAGGGTTGGAGAGGGTTTGACTTCCCAGTTTATGGAAATATTATATTATGCCTGATTTTCAGTTTTGTCCCACTGGTTTCCTCCATCATTTCAGTTTTATCCCACTGGTTTCCTCCATCACCTACACAGATCTGGGTTTCCACTGATTTGGATCTTTTATCAGAGTATCCAATAGAAAGCTGGTTGCCTGGTGAAAGGAGACATAGCTCCTGGATTCATCTCGAGAATCAAACCTGGAAGACTTGGGCTCTATCGGATGGTCTTTGTTTCACAAATTGCACCTTCAAATAGCCCTTCTCTCTTTTCTTCCAGTCCCTTATCACTTCATTTTTGAGCCATCTATAGTGGAGATTTGTTGCCATTTATGGTATTGATTGGATTTTGGGCTCCCAATGTAATTCTTTATGTTGTCTTGTTTTCACACCTTTCAAGATCTGTGTGCTTCAGCCTCTTTAAGCTGGGTTGGCCATTTTACATTCTTTCAAATTCGAGCATATTTTTTTGTTCCTGTACCTCCATTCCCCTATACTTGACCAACTGCTCCCGATTCTGCAGCAATTTGGCCTCCTTACTTTATGTTAAAAACAGGGCTGTAGAATTTCACTTTAGTATTAGCTACTGCTTTAGTCACAGCCAGATGACTAACTTTTGGCCTGCTTAAACAGCTAGTGTACCACTTAAAACTAGCATTAAATTTTAAAAGCAGCCAACCATTATCTTTTATATCTGAGGTACTTTTTCGTGTTCCTATTTTTAAGTAGAAGATTGTTTACTTGATGTTAGTAGGTTGATGTGTGGAACAGCACTCTACCTAGCAACTGACATATCTAGCTATATTGCCCCACACTACATCACCAGCATTGTGACCTCACTGGCTGTGACATCACTGCTGCTTAGAAACAGCAATTCAGTGACTGCCAGGTAACTCACCTGTGATGTCACTTTCAGTGATGTCATAATGCTGATGATGTAGTGTGGGGCAGTAGAGCTAGATATGTCAGCTGTTAGGCTAAGAGCTGTTCCACACTTCCAGCACAATATTATCACATGAAAGACTTTCTGATGAACATAAGGGAAAAGAAAAATGCTTCAAAAATAAAAAGTTACAGCTGCCTACTTCTTAAAATTCTGTCTGTTTTGGCTCCATTAGCTCTTTAAAACTGACTCAAGAATTCTACCTCCCTTTTACATTGCCCCAATAGATGACAAATTGCATTTCTGCACATGAAAAGACTTCCTTCCCAGAGTGGAGGGAATATGCATGAAAACATTAAATTCACTTTTTCATTTCACAAGTAATGCAGGTGCATCAGGGCACAGCTGCCTCTCTGGCTTGCTGGTGAGGCTGTGGTGAGTTGTGAGCTACTCAGTCCCATGTTTCTTGGACATGTTCGGTCTTACAGCCCTTCCTGACATCTCTAGAAATATAACTCAATGAGATATTTACTTCTTCCAACACTTTGACTGCCTCACTATTTCTCCTTTTACATTATTCAGCATACTGTAAAGAACACAGTACACATCATCTTCTGGGTATCTGCCTTATGGTCACCAGTGGTTCACCCCACCTATGCCCACCTTGATTGAATGGAGAGCACAAGTTCATGACATATATACAATGGAGAATCTTTCATTTGCATTATGTAACAGAGAACAGGTGGTTACTATACAGTTCAGGGGGATTCCACTCTTTTCACTTGAGAAGCCAAATACTTTTCTCCTTTTTTCCTTTTCAGGGGTTGTTCTGAGTTTCTGACCAATTTTGCATAATTCCATTTAGTCTATGATGTGATTTACCTGCCTTGGCCAATCTCCCTCCTTATAAGAACATTTCATTTAATGATAATATTGACAACTGCCAACAGATAAATTGTTCTGGTTATTGTTATATGAAAGTTATTATTTTCTGTTCTTTCATTGCTGAAATGGCAGATGTCATGTAATAAATATAATACTGGGACAAAAAACCTACTACTGTACTGAGTCTTAGTACTGGTTTCTTTGTCAGTGTTATATATCTCTTTTCAGTAAACCATCCACATTATAAAAATAAATAAAATAAGCATAATAACAGACTCCAGGGTGTGCACTGAGCTAATCCGATGCACTTTCTAGGTAGCTGAAGGCACTCGGTCTGTGGTCTTGTGCCTCACAATGCACCCAAGCATGTGTTAATTTAGGTCAATGCAAACCCTATCAGGCATTATTTCTTATTAAAAAAAGACTTACCTGTGTAAATACCTTTGGACTACAGTGATAAAAATGCTGAGCTGCTAGTAAAGGGGATGCCAAAATGCTATTGTCACTTTCAGGCTTAGCATAAAAACTCCCAAGTTACTGCATTGTTTCCTTTATAAGTTCCCTGTCTGATTTTCTTTATTTTATTTAGAAATTGATGACTGGGAAAGGTACACTGAACCACAACTCATTTGCAGTTGTGACCAGGGGAAAGGTACATGGGAGAAAACATCATATATTGTAGATAGAAACAAAAAAAAGCAACTATGCAGTGCCATAATACAGTACAAGTTGCTGCAAGTGGAAAAAAGTAGGGACCTAAAAGATGAACAAGAACAAAATACCGTGGTACATAATGATTATGTGCATGATAAACAAGATACAATATAAGTGTGATACTCAGTAGCCAAAGCGGGGTACACAACCCAGGAGGTCCTAAAAGAATACTTTGTGATCACTGAGGAACTAAAAGCAGAACAGAAGAGAGTAAAACATAGTCTATAGTTGTACTAGTCCTAGTACACTCAGATGCACAAAACAGGTGATTTGATACCTTTTATTAGGCCAACAGAGATTTAAAAAAATAAAATTAACTTCAAGCTTTCGGACCTACAGGTCCTTCTTCAGAAAGAAAATGGCCAGGAGAGAGTAAAGTGAGCTGTTGGAAGCTGTTTGAGTGTGCGGTAAGAGATGGAGGAGCAGCAGGGGTAGATTATATTAGAGGAAGAGAAGGCGAACAGAGAAGACAGTTTTCCTCAAAGTAGTTTTGCAGCAAGAAAAAGTCTTTTTGGTGTTAACTGTTAGCTGGTGTCACTGAAAACAGCAATGGATATTGCTAAAGTCATGTTGAGGCAACAATTCCAGATCATTTACTGAGGCAAAGACTTTGGTGTCATCATGGTACATTTGAATGTTCATTTTGACACAAATGGTGATCAGGTCATTTAGGAAGATGGAGAGAAGGATGGGGCCCAAGATAGAGCCTGAGAAACACTAGAGAGGTTGGGTTGAGGGACAAGGGATCACCAATCTGGACTCACTGTAGCTGACCACAGAGGTAGGAGTGAAACCAATCTATTGATATGGTAGAGAGTCCCACTCAACTCAACCTGGCAAGAAATGGATGGGCTGCGATATCAAAGGCCTTTGGCAGTTCAATGAAAATAGCAACAGCAAAGTGTCCCTAGTTCATCCCCTTAAGGATGAAGTCAGTGACTTGTAGAAGGGTGAAAACTGTGGAATACAATTTCCAGAACCTAGACTGAATAGGGGAGAGAACGTTAGAGAGGTCAAATAAAACCAGGAGCTGAGTAAATACACATTTTTCTTGAATACTGGTGAGGGCAGGGAGCAGATAAATAGGGAAGTAGTTTCCAGGGGAAGAAGAGTCACCACCCATGAAGTGGGACAACAATGACCTGTTTCCACACTTGATTGATGGCCCTGAGACCAAAAAGTTGAGAAGAAAGAGCTGGCCTGGTGGCACAGCAGTAGCACTTTCACCTAATACACTGGTGACCCACATTTGGAACAAACTCGGTCACTTAGGGACTTATGGGGAGAAGGAGGATTGAGTATCCATAAACAGCTCTCCTCCTTTGGGGAGGGAGGATAGCATGTACCACTGGTTGATTTTGTAATCATAATCCTAAGTGTTGATGCCAGTAGCTACAGCATAGGTAGAGTATTGTCACAAGATCATGATGGCAAGCAGAAACCAGTGGCATACTGCTCCTGTCTATTGACAGAGGCTGAGATTCACAATGCACAGATTGGAAAAGGAATGCCTAGCAGCACTGTGGGTATATGAAAAGTTTGCAAAATATATGTATGGAGATTCCATCCTTTTGATGGACCAAAAAAAATTGGCATCACTCATAAATTGCAATGACTTTGACAAAGTACCAGTGAGATGTCCACAACTTCTCAAGTGGATGACAAAGTACAATCCCCAAGCAGAACATGTGCAAGGCAAGGTGATGGTGATAGCATATACCATATCTAGACATCCAATAACTGTAATAGAATCAGACATCTATACTAGGATTGAGGAAATTAAATCCTATGAAGCATTCTTATAATCCTCAAAGACAATGTCTTAATCAAAACTACAAGTTAAGCAAAGTACATCCAAAGATTCTGAACTCTAGACAGCATTACATTTTGTCAGAGGTGAATGGTCAAGGTACCTCAAGAGTGTGCCAAAAGTGTAAACACTTTCTTTTTAGTAAGAGGAATTAGGAAACCTCACAGAATCTAATGAACTCTATGGAGACAGAATACTAATTCCAAAAAATATGCAAAAAAGATATGCTAACAAGACTCCATGAGGGCCATGAAGGTATCACCAAATACCGTGAATGAGCAAAAATGTCTGTTTGGTGGCCAGGCATTGAAAATTATATTCAAATAATGATGGCAGCAGCATGTGAATTTTGCCAGGTAAACATACTAACTCAGACCAAGGAGCAGCTAATAACAACTCCATAACAGACCATCCATGAAAGAGGGTTGGCACTGATATTTGTCAGCTTGAGGGACAGGAGCATTTGGTTGCAATAGACTGTTTTTCAAGATACTTAGAAATTGCTTATTTACTAGACCTTAAAAAATGGTAGTACCAAAAACCATCTGAAGAATACGTTTTCACGGTGGGGATGTCCAGATGAAGGTATTGCTGATAACAGTCAGCAGTTTACAGGGACTGAGTTTCAAAGGTTTATGCACAAGTATAATATTTGTCATGTTATAAGAAGCCCACATTACCCACAAAAAGATGAAAAGGCTGACAGGCAGTGCAAACACCTAAGGGAATTCTGAAGCAGTACAATTAATACAATGTATGGTGGAACGTTGTTATAGGTAGAAATCTACCTTTTTATAACAACGTTTTACCATTGACGTGATGTCATGATGTTGTTAACCCATCGATGGTACGTCACATCGATGGGTTAACAACTGGGAACAGTCTGGGCATGCGTTCAGCTGGATTGGACGGCCTTGAAGCAGCCATGGCGGTGAGGGCAGAGCAGTGGGGACATAAAAAAACCAGCAGTAAGGAACTGCTTTCTTTTCTAAAAAAATGAAATGGTACCATACACTATAAAAGCTAATGTATGGTACGTCGATGGGTAACTGTTTTGTTAACCAATCTCAAGGTTGCCATGGCAACATAAACCTCTTGAGCTTCGATCTCGAGGTTTACATGGTTGCCCTAGCAACCTCTCACTGGTTAACAAACCAGTTAACCATCAGTGACCATACATTATCCTGTATGTTTCACTTTTCTAAGCTACAGAGCTACTTCAATTAATGCAACACAATGTATCCTATCACAGTTGATGATGGGAAGACAGCTGAGAACACAAGTTCCTGTCAGAGACAAACCTAAAGCCACATTGGCCAAACTTAAAACAAGTTCGGACACCAACAAGTCTGCAAAAGCAGCATACAAATTCAACTTTGATAAGAGACATTCTGCAAGAATGCTGCCTAACTGTAGCTGGGTACTCTGGTGAGAATTAAACTGGATAAAGAGAAAGGGTGGACAGTATTGGCTGAAGTGCAAGAGAGGTGCAAGATGCCAAATCCTAGCTTGTGGGAACAGAGAGAGGCACATTCAGAGACAACATTTGTAGTTTTTTCCAGAACCAAGAGCAATATTTCAGTAGACAACTAGATCTGACCCCGAAGTTTTTCAGAAGATACCAATTATTCCACTGAACAAAGACTAGAGACTGAAACAGATGCTCAGGTTGATTTACATGTTTCAAGTCCAGGAAAGGAGACTACTATCAATTTTCAGTCTCAGAGTCCTGTATTGAAAACTTTGAGTGTGGGTAATTAAGAGGCTTATATACTAAAGAGATAGTGTATAGCTAGTCAGACATGACAAGCATAATGGGGCAGAATAATCCTCTGTTATGTGGGGGTGACTAATAGCCTACTGAGTTCCCCAAGGTAGACCGTTTTACTGTAACTGTTGAGTGAAATGTGTTTTGAAATGTTAGTTAAAATGTGATGCTAAATACTTACAGAACATACATCCATTAGAATGTTACCTAGTTAGTAACTTGAAGAAGGGGAAATGTAGTGATAGTTAACAGAGTGTTCTAATGTATAACCACTAGGTGGACTCAAAGTACTGGTATTGTTTGTAGTAGGGACTTTTTATAAAGAGACATTGGGAGAGAGCACATATAATGGAGTGTCCATAGAAAACATGCTTGCTGTTGTGGTGTGTTGTAATAAAACCAAAGTTAATCTCTCTAAGCCTCCTGCCCTGAGCACTGCATGACAGAAAGTGCTCCAACTCTCCCTAACAGGGAAAACAGAAGTCATAAAGATGATCACAGTCCCTAAACTGTTTTATGTGATTTCACGCCTCCTATCGGACATCCCACTCAAATTGTTTACACAGACTGATAGCACAGAAATGTAGAAACATAGATAGTGATAGCAAAAAAAGAACAGTAGGCCCATCTAGTCTGCCCTATTTTCCCTGCCTAACAATACACCGTGGACCCTACTTAGTCACAGCATTCCTCCCTCCTTCCTCACCTTTACTTATAATACCATGTGCGTATCCCACACTTGTTTGAAACTCCTCACCATCTTCACCGGTTCCACCCAGTGAGGGCACCAGCGTTAGTGCACCCGGTCATCAGCGCACCAAGTCAGGATTTCATCAACCCCTGTTTTTGTGGGATTCTAACTCTGAGGGGGGAGCAAACCTTGGGAAGGGGGTGCAAGTCCCAAAATGGCCTGAAGTGGTCTTCACCTCTACCACTTCCTCTGGCAGGCTATTCCAGGTATCTACCATGCTTTCTATGAAAAAATATTTCTTCACTTCCCTCTTAAACTCCCCCCATCAAGTTTCATATCATGACCCCATGTACTGCTGCTCCTCCTCCTTTGAAAAAGGCTCCCCCCTTCACTTTGTTTACCTCTATAATGTACTTATAGGTCTCAATCATGTCCCCTCTCACTTTTCTCTCTTCTAGGAAGTACATGCCGAGCTCCCACATTCTCTCGTATGGTTTCTCATGTAAACCCCATACCATTGTAATAGCCCTCCTCTGGACTGCCTTCACCCTTTCAATATCCTTGTGGAGGTGCCGCCTCCAGAACTGGATGCAGTTCTTCAGGTGGGGTCTCACCAGTAAATGATTCAGAGGCAATACCACTGCCCTTCTCCTGCTAGAGATCCCCTTCCCTATGCATCCTGCTGTCCATCTCACCTTGTCTACTGCCCCATCTCACTGCCTTGCCACCTTGAGATCCTCAGATATAACCACCCCAATGTCCCTTTCTTGTTTAGTTACTGTAAGTACCTCCCCCCATTTTATACACAGTCCCTACGTTACCTCACCCCAGGTGCATGACAATGTACTTTTTGACACTGAATCCCAGCTGCCACACCCTAGACCACTCCTCTAGTTTCTCCAGATCCCTTTACATGATAGATAATTTTCTCTGAAAAGGGAGGCAACCACTACATAACCACAGCAAACTTAGATCTTACTGGTAAGTGGGGGGATGGGGTCTTCCATTGTTCACTTGGTATGTCTGGGGATTTAGAGCTGTCCAGACCCTTCACTGGTTTCACCCTTCACAAATCTTGGCTTGAATGGAGTTCTCTCTGAATGCCAACAACTCACCATCGGTCTTCCTTTGTGTTCCACTCCCTCAGGCTTCAAAACACCATCCCACCATTACTACATACTGTAGGTTAGGACCTGGAAACAGCTGCACTGGTGGTTGGGTATTAACCCAGCTCCCACAGCATTTGCTCCTTTGGGGAAACCGTATGGTCTGCATAGGCAGAGAAGTTATCCTTGTCCTCCTGGAACTCTTTTAGTATCCATTGCATTCAGGACACTCTCACACTCAATGGGTCTACAATGGACAATTTTTAGTCTCCTCAACAATGTTTTGGATTACCTAGAACTGATTTCTGGTGCTCACTACAACTGCATAGCACCCTCCAGCACTACCTCAGAACTACCCCTCTGCTCCGTCCTTCTAAAACTCCAATTCCTCATTGGGTGTGCTTGATCAAAGGATGTGCAGGCACCATATATACTGCAGTTCAGAGCAAATCCCAAGTAAATCCTTCCAAGCCCAAGATAAGTGGGCATCCTCAATGCAAAGACAGATGTCAGATACCAAGTGGCACTCCTGTTGGGATTTAGGACACAAAGCTTATAAGGACAACCACAGTAGGTCAATGCAAACAAAATTCTGCATTCAAGGCACAGGACACCTTCAAAACTGCATGCACTCTTCCTCTTCCTTACTGACCAAAGCTGAAGATGTACCTCTCCTGCATATCCTATAGAAATGCCCCTCCATTTCCCCCTTTTGGTAGCAGGTCCATACACTGGTAGCAAGCTCCTCAACTGCCAGATGCCATTCTCTCCAGCCTTTTTCAATCTAAGTCTATTTTACAACCCCTGCCTTGTAGCCATGGGAGTCAAGCAAGGTTGAAGGACCAGGACACCATAAACACCTTACCTGAAGGGTTTTGTTCTGTTGGGAAACAGCACTGTGCCTCTGCCAGAGAAGAAAATAGTGTGACTGATTACTACCCCTGGGATGTATAGAACCAACCCTTTTCTCCAATAGCTATCAGACATCACCTGGAACCTACACTGGTACTCATACTTCAGATGCAGTTTCAAACACTTTTGTACTAATTACCAATTACATCTCCCAGACATGGAGTGCAGTCTTCGAACATCAGCATCAGGAAGGAGCAGGACCATCCTTGACTCCCTACAAGGGGCTTTTCTCAGGCAGCTAGTGAAAGAGCATACTAGCGATGGGGTAATGTTGGACCTGCTGCTTACAAACAGGGACAGCAATGCAGACATCACAGTGGGCAGCCCCTATGTATTAGTGATCCCTGTGCAGTGTGGTTTAACATTAAGATTGGAACACAGGCTAACCACATGAGGACAAGGATCCTGGACTTTAAGAGGATGGATTTTAAAGAAATGGGAGACTGCCTCAGAAACTGCCTGATATGGAAGGATTGCCAGGAAGGGGTACAGGCACAGTGGAAAAAAATAATGGAGGGCATATATAAGGAAACCAGCCTCTGTGTGAAGGAAGTGAGTAAAATCAAAAGGAAAAAGGGACTGTTATGGTTCTCTAGGTAAGGGCCTAGGTAGTGAAGTGAAAAAAGGTGATATTCAGCAGGAATAAGGAAATGCACAGGGTAAGGACAGGGAGATGTACCAAGTAAAAATGAGGGAAGCAGGAAAGGTAGTGAGTGGAGAAACGGCACTGACCGAGGAAAAGATAGCCAAAGGGATAGTTAAAGGGTATAAGACTTCATTCAGGTATGTAAAGAATTGTTTAATACAATTTTTGTCCTTGTACAAAAAAGATGAACAAAGTGGCTGCACTGATACCTTTAACTGAACAACAAGAGAATTACAGAATTTAAGCTTTCCAGCTGCTTTTCATCAGAAAAATTACAGACTATACAAAGAACCACTTTAAGTACATTGTGTAGACTTCGTAAAAACCAAAAAAGCTTTTACACATGGATGTGACAGTTCTGTTCAAGGAGAAAAAGTAGATATGCAGAGACATAAAAAAAAAACATAATTTGAAATCATAGCTGGGTATAAATCAGACCCCCTCTATGGATGGAATGTGACAGTAGAAGGCCTAAATATTGTCACTAAACCCTGCAATATTCTGAAATGAAAGACATGTGAACACATTTCCACTTCAGACTTTATCAACACCCCCAAAGCAAGCAATTCAAGATACAGGGTAAATATACATTGGTATCCCAGAATGATGTGCATGTTGTGTGGGTGCACCCACTTTGTTCATCTTCAGGTATATAAGCGAGAAGAGAAAAACAAGGGGAAGGAGGCCAGCAGGGTGAGACTGTGCAGAAGAAGACCAAGAAAAAGCTGCCATCCTGAACAGGTACTTCTGAGTCTTCACAGTGGAAGGAGGGGCAAAGGACTACCAAGAAGTAGCAGGAACAAAGGGTGGGAGGTGGAAACAAGTCCATTTTCAGAGAAAAGAGTCCTGAAGGAACTTCCAGCTCTGAAGGTGGACAAGGCTATGGGACCAGACAGGATACATCCAAGGGTAATACAGGAACTCAAGAAGGTGCGTTCTGTTCCCCTGATGGCCTTATTCAACAGTTCACTCAAAACAGGTGTTGTTCAGGAGGACTGGAGAACAGCAGATGTGGTCCCTCTACATAGGAGCGGTAGGAGGGAGGAGGCTAGCAACTATAGGCCAGTCAGTCTTACTTCAGCAATTGAGAAATTAAAGTAAACCCTGCTAAAGGAAAGGCTGGTAAAGTATTTTGAATCCAATGGGCTGCAAGACCACACACAGCATGGATTCACAGGGGGAGGTGATACCAGACAAATCTAATTGATTTCCTTGACTGGGTGACCAGAGAAATAGATTATGAGAGGGCAGTGAATGTGGCCTAACTGGACATTAGTAAGGTCTTCAACACTGTGCCACACATGAGATTGATAAAGAAATTGAGCAGCCAAGTTGTGCGAGCCAAAGTGGTGAACAAGGTTAGAAATAAGGTTAGCAGATAGGCATCAGAGGGTGGTGGTTAATGGCACTCACTCTAATGATGGGAGGATGACAAGCAGGGTACTGCAGGACTCAGTGCTGAACATGCCCTCTTCAATGTCTTCGTAAGTTTCATTGCAGAAGAACTGAAAGGGAAGGTATGTCTTTCTGAAGATGATACCAAAATCTAGAGTCAGAAGAACACTCAAGAGGGAATGGAGAGACTGTGCAGGGATCTTGGGAAACTTGAGGAGTGATCAAGAGCATGGCAGTTTGGTTTCGATGTCAAAAAGTGCAAAATCAGGCACTTGGGGCATAGGAACCCAGGGAGCTGAGTATAGGATGGGGTGAGGTACTGATAGTCACTAAACAGGAAAGGGACATTGGGGTTATCATAAATGAAGACCAAAAATGGGCATGACAGTGTGACAAAGCAGTGGTTAGGGCTAGTGGGATGCTGAGATACATAGGGAGGGGTATCTTCAGCAGGAGGAGGGAGGTGGTGATGTACTGTATCGCTTCCTGATGAGACCCCTCCTGGAGGATTATGTCCAGTTTTAGAGGTTGCATCCCAGAAAGGACATAGACAGGATGGAGGTAATCCAGAGAAGGGCATCTAAAATAGTGCATTGGTTGCACCAAAAGCCCTATGAGGAGAGACTGAGAGACTGAGGGATCTCAACATGTACACCCTAGAAAAGAGGAGAGCAAGAAAGAACATGATAAAGACCTACACATGCCTCACAGTGGTGAACAGGGTGCAGGAGGTGAGTCTCTTTCAAATGAGAAAAAGCACCAGGAGGCTTGTGATAAAGCTAGAGGGAGGGACGTTTAAGAGGGATGTGAGGAAGTGCTACTTCACTGAAAGGATGGTAGATGCCTAGAACAGACTGTCAGCAGATGTGGTGGAGGTAAAAACAGTGGGAGGTTTTAAACATGTGTGGGACAGACATAGGAGAATATTAGTAAATACTGTTGGCAGGGAGTAGGGAGGGTTGCTGGAGACCAGTTAGGGTCTGTGGAGATGGACTAGGCAGGGAATATCTGGGCAGACTGAGTGGGCCAAGTAGTGTTTTTCTGCTGATAAATTCTGTTTCTAATTAGTGTAGATCACTAATAATATGCTCACACACCACATTTTAGAAACTGACAACAGGACTTTATTAATCAGCAACATGGGGCCTATGATGGTAACAGAGTTTATATAAAGCAGAGAACCAGCCACACCAAATCAGTCTTCTCAAAAATCATATATTATTTATTCATTCTGACAGCAGAGATCCTCCATTTGGGAAACAGAGGATCTCTACTGTCAGAATGAATAAATAATATATGATTTTTGAGAAGACTGATTTGGTGTGGCCGGTTCTCTGCTTTATCTTGACATGAAGGTAGGCATTACCAGCCTCATTTGAACTTTGCACATACTGTGGAGTGGTACTCGCCTTTTCTCCCTCTTGGAAATAGAGTTTATGCCAAACTGTTTTAGTGAGGATTTTTCCAATAGCAACACAATTACTGCCTTCACTAATGTCAAGTGCATCACCTCAAGCTATGCACTCTCAGATGTCCAGCCCTTTCCAAAGAGATGGTGCAATAGGTCTCCCAGCACCCTCACACAAGATTTCCAACAAGGCCACTCTTCTGCAGGGCCTCCCACTACCTTCAGTAGCAGATCCCAACAGGTTCAAGTAAGTTTCAAAGCAATCACTTTCTTTTACTGCAGTTTACTCCTAGCTACTAAGTAACCTGGTAAATTAACCACTATTGCAGGCTGAATGTCATGGTGCCTGGATTCTGCATGGATGCACTTACAGGCACTTGCAGCAATCTTGCTTTGCCCCACATGACTGGCTTTTGGCTAGCACTTTTTATAGCTAAACAAATGTGTAATCGAACAGGGAATCCAACACAAATTGTAATCCAACAGAAAATTCAAATGGCAGCAGATTTGTCTGGCTTGCAAGCCAGTACTCATGTGTCCTGTTCCAATGGGAAACATTTGCAGACACTTCTGGATTGGTGTCATCACAGCAGCAGGCAGATGGTGGTTGTAGGCCTAGACTAGACCCAATCACTGCATCACAATTCTCTTTCCTCTTGATCAGCACATGGCAGTGTAGCAAGTTCAGCAGGGTTGAGACCGATGAGCTACCCTACCTCACCCTGTGGGCACTCACTCAATCAAGGGCACAAGTACCCTGCAGACAAGCTTCTGACCACCTCTTCCCCTTCCACACCAGACAGGGTAGAATGGCTTGTTCTCACCTCTGATTATAGCAGTCTGCAGATGGCTTCAAAAGATTCAGTCTCTCAGCTATGCAGGCTTCACAGTACTTCTTTTCAGCTTGGATGGAACTTCCAGCAACTGGCTCCACTTCACACCAGGATCTCTGGCTCTGAGACCTGGCTAAGCCCTCAGCTCTCCTGCTCAGCTCTTTATTCCCCTCCATATGCTCAGGAGGAACTGCTCTGAACTCCTCCTGGGCTAGGGAAAGGGTTCAACTTAGTCACCTTCTCTCTTAGTCTCTGACTGGCTATCCCGCTTGTCACTCACACTCTGGCCCCTGCAGTGATTTGAAAAGGGCACCAAGTACTCTGTTGCTGTTCTTATCAAGTGTCTGTGTCTTTACAAGGACAACTATACACTTCAATTAGTCAATTGCATAGGTCAAGGGTTACAAGATGGCGATGTCCATCTATTTACATCCAGTTCCATGCCTGGCTGCTGTTTCACACAGTTTTTATGGTGGCTGGTTGTTACTTTAATGTTTACAACACTTAATCCAGCCAAGATGCAGTCCAGTTTACCAGGATGACATCAGAGATCCCTCCAGTTCATCTTCAGGTGCAGGGGCACCCCTTATGTTGGCAGTATACAACAAAAGAATAAAAGGACAATCAATACCCCTCTTCTCCTGGCCTCTAGCACCAGTTCCAGCCAGGGGATGCAGGTATCATGGTTTGACCCACCTCGAGCCTCCAGAGCTCAAAAGATAAGCCCCAGCTTTGGTGGGTTACACTCTCCACATGCTGAAAGATTAATGTCCCTGTCAATCTAGAGTTAAGGTTATGATCAGCAAAGTCTAAAAGTCCATATATAAACATATATACATTTCTAGCTAGACACCTGATTTCTATCTAGCAACACATATACGTAGCTTATACACACTAGGTCCCTTTCTAAATTACTGATTTAAAACCAAATAGTTCACTTTTCAGTATCACAGTCTACCTAGAAAAGTGCATGCTAACTAGCATAATAGAGATAGTCACATGCCACATTTTCATAAACCATTTCACCCATTAGCATTGCTGAACTTGATTTGAGGCAATGACCTGGGGGTAATGTATACACCTTAACGGCATCACATTCATTGGAAAATCGGTGGAGACACCAGTGGCATCATAGGAAAGTTTCATAAGTGGCTTAACTGGCCTTTCCAAACGTCTGAGTTGCACAGTCATTTCTTCTTTGGCACTTGGGCACACATTCCCATCCTCCTTGTCTGGCAAGATAGGGTCCAACGTTGAGATGGCATGCATTGCTTCCTTGAGTGCACTGAGTTCCTCCACAGGCTCTTCCATGGGTTCCTCCACTACAACAGGTTAAACATCCTCTTTAATCTCTGGTCTTACAACCCTAGGCACAACTACCTCAATTTTAGAGCTCACTGGAGTATTACTTTTACTGGGTTTTGTCATGTCAGTGACCTCCTTCAGAAAGTCAGGTCTCCCAGGTTGAAGTCTCCTCCATGGTATAGTGCTGTGCATGATCTATTTCATTATCAGACAAATCTTCACATGCTGCCTATAGGACTACAGGCTGTTCTGTACTTGTGAATTCTTGTGGGCTATGATCATCAGCAGGAAGAGGTGTAGTTTATTTTCTGTATATTTCAAATCTGGTTTGACATCTTTGAGGTCGTTCAGGCATCTTCTGATTTGAATTTGTCTCTCTTTTCAGTTGGAAGCAGATGGTTTTGTGGATCATTCTTGATCATCCTGACTCTCCATCAGGCTTTAGTTGGTACACTGGCATGTCATTCAGTTGCTCTATAAATACATAAGGGATGCCTCCTCCAATTTGTGGCAATCCTGTGTTTTCCATGAAAATCAAGATTCCTCACCAGACACTGTCTCCCAGCTACAGTCCTTGGACTTTTACCTTCTCATCATATTTATTTATATACTGTATTTAAAGATTTTACCAGAAGCATACTGAGCAGGCTACTGCTCAGTTCCAGATCATCCTGAGGGAAGAGGGGAAGGGGAGAGACACCGTATACATACAGTACACAATAAGATATATATCAGAGTGTTTGCTATACGATTGGGTACAGCAGGCAGATTGCAAGAATAAAGGCATCTGACAAAGAAGTTTATGGCAAGTACCAAGTACAAAATGTGCCGTTTACAAAATAAGTAAAATAAAATAGCACTCACTTTGCTGGTTTGGTTTCTCTTCCCAGACATTTTTGAGGCTAGTTTATATGCACAGTCCAATTGGTCCTTGAGCTTATGTACGTACTGTGGATATCTTTCAGGGTGTGCTCCATCAGCAGAAACTCTAACACAAATGTCCACAGGCAATCTACCTTCTCTTCTAAACATGAAATAGTATGGCAAATAGCCAGTTGTACAATTGTAGTCATGCACAATGGTGTTTACTTACTCCATTTTGACTTTTGTTCAAAATCTAGAGAACCAAGAATATTACTTATTTATTTATTTATTTAGTGAGTTAGTTAGTTCAAAAGTTTCACCAAGAGAGACATACTGAGCTGCTAATGACTCATTTTCAGATATGTCCTGGGGGTAAGTGGAAGTGGTAAATCATAGAACGCAAATGCAGTTTATCAAGGAGCATAATCAAAAAATCGAAGGCAAATCAGTATAACAGAATATATGTAGTGGATAAAATTGAGATAACTTAGGCGATGGAGCTACTCTTACAAGTACAGAGCAGTGTACCGGTAATGAGGGGAACAGTCTGCCAGGGCAAAACTAGTGGGGGGGAGGGTCAAGAACAATTGAAAGAGGAAAACGAAAAGTCATGAAGAAAAGGCTTTAAGGTGAAAGCTTAAGAGGGTCAAGAACAGTTGCAGGAGGGAGAAGAAAAGTCATAAAGAAGAGACTTTAAGGATAAAGCTGAAGAGGCAGAGTGAATTGATAGGGGAAGGGAGTACCAGTGTTTAGAAAAGTTGTATGAGAAAGCAGATTGACCAACAGTAGATTTTCTAGAAGTCACAGAGAGGGAATGGGAAGTATTATTGTGGAGAGGGTAGTAGGAAGCTGATGGAGAGAATAAGATGGACGTAAGGTAGGAAGGGAGCCAAACCAGAATTTAGAAATAATGAAGGCACAATAGGTCAGGCAACTGGCATCAAGAAAGGGGAGTGAAAGGGCGGAGCAGAGTGAGCACTGGTATGAGATATTTAGCAAATTTCTGTTACCATAAGCTGCTCTGGTTGAGGATCACCTTGCAGGTAATGTAAAGTTTTTCTGGAACTGTGAATGCCCCACAGGGACAAAAGTTATTTTACTAACTTACTCTCAAAGTCTCTGCCTTGATCTTGATAGATTCATTGAGGTGCACTATGGTGAAACATGAACTTCTCCATCAGGACTTCAGCTACTATTGATTCTTTTTGGTCTTTGGTCAGAAAGGCCTGTGCATCTCTCAAAAAATGATCTGTCACTACAATAACATTCACTACATTTTTACTGTCAGGTTCAAGGCTAAGGAAATCAATACTAGTGAGTTTCATGGGAGCATTAGCTGTGATATTGACAAGTGGTGCTGCACACTTGGGTCATGTTTTTCTTTGAGTGCAATGAATGCATTACTGACAGTTCTTGTCAACTTCTGTCCCTATTCTGGGCTAGTAGAATCCATGCTGAATCAGACTTAGTGTGTAGTCTAGACCCAAGCATCCCATTTCAGTGAGTCAGTGAACCTATCCCTCCCCCCCACAGTAATGGAAGAGGTCTGGAGGGAGGAGGTGGAAGGAGCAAGAACACAGTTAGCAAAGGGTGGATGGGGGTGAGGAACACATAACAAGAGTACGTGGAGGGATGCACACAGAGGGGATAAATGTGAATAGAAGAATAGAGGGAAGAGAAGGAAGGTTAGATTCTAGGTGGAGGGTGGTGTCTCTGAATGTGCAGAGTTTTGGAAACAAGATGGATGACCTGCATGCACTATTAGTAGACAGGAGAGTGAACACAGCTGCAGTAACCGAGATTTGGGCACCATCACACCATGACTGGGACATAGCGATCCCAGGATATAAACTATACAAGAGGGACAGGGTAGTTGGGAAGGGGGAAGGGTAACAATTTATATCAGGGAGAGAATAACTTGCATGAGGGAGGAGTCAGAGGAAGGTGAGGTGGAGGCATTATGGGTTAAAGTCCAATAGAGGGAGAAAGGTGAGGTTGGGGGTGGTTTACAGACCACCCAGTCAGGATGAGGAGTGGGACAGGGACCTGAGCTCACAAAAATTGGAAGCTGCAAGGAAAGGAGAGGTGGTAATTGTGGGGGACTTCAACCTGCCCAAGATGGACTGAAGCATACCATCCACAACATGTGCTATGAGTCAGGTGATCATGGAAGGACTGCAGAGTGGGTTTCTGACTCAGGGAATCACTGAATCAACAAGAGCTGAGACAATTCTTGATCTGGTGGTCACAAATGGGGAGCATGTAGAGGAAATAATGGTCAGGCAGCCACTGGGTGGAAGTGACCATTGCACAGTGTGGTTCCAGTTGAATATGGGCAGGGAAAGCATCCCAACTAAGATCAAAATCTTGGATTTCAGGAGGCCAGAATTCAGGAAAATGAGTGAAGTGCTAAGGAGCCATCTGGTAGGCATCAGAGCAGATATGGGGGTGGACCAAAGGTGGTCCATCATTAAGGAAGGAATAATGGTTGCTGCAGATGAGTGCATTAGGTTCAGGGGAAGAACACAAGGGCCAAAGCAACCAGCTGGTTCAGTTCTGGGGTTGCCCAGGCAGTAAGGGAAAAGAGGTTGACCTATAGAAAATTCAGGAAGACCAAGAGAGAGAGAGGTGGATAGGGAAAATTACCTAAGGTTGACTAGTGAGGCAAGTAAATTA
Source organism: Neoceratodus forsteri (assembly GCA_016271365.2). Classification (NCBI taxonomy): domain Eukaryota; kingdom Metazoa; phylum Chordata; order Ceratodontiformes; family Ceratodontidae; genus Neoceratodus; species Neoceratodus forsteri. The sequence goes on from CM057459.1 coordinate 31,510,546, forward strand.
GCCCAGTGAGCAAAGGCACAGAAAGACCTGCAGATAGCTGAAGGGATTAAGAAGGGGAGAAGATTTTCTTTCACTATATAAGTGAGAAAGGGGACAAGAAGGAAGGGGTTGTTAGGCTTAAGAAAGCGGTGGAGTGGGTGGAGGATAATGGGGGAAAAGCAGATACTAAATTAATACTTCGGTTCCGTCTTCACCAGGGAGAAGGATGGACCAGTGCCTTCAGGAGAGAAAAGAGGAGTTGGGGGGAGAGGGGAACACAGATGTAGTGATAAAGGAGGATATAGTGAGGAAGGGGCTACTGGCATTAAAGGCGGACAAATCACCAGGCCTGAACATAGCACATCCATGGGTACTAAAGGAACTGGCTGAGAAACTGGCAGGACCACTGGCAGACCTATTTAATAGTTCACTAGAGTTAAGTGTGGTACCACAGGACTGGAAAACAGCACATGTAGTGCCCCTCCACAAAAGTGATCCCAAGGATAACCCAGGGAATTACAGACCAGTCAGTCTGACCTCCATTATGGGCAAGCTCATGGAGACCATACTAAAAGAAAGGTTAGTGGAATATCTAGAGGAGCATGGTCTCCAGGATGTGAAGCAGCATGGGTTGGTGGGGGGAGATCATGTCAAACAAATCTGATTGACTTCTTTGACTGTGTCACTAAGACAGTAGGCAGGGGCCAAGCGGTAGACATCCTCTATCTTGATTTCAGGAAGGCCTTTGACTCTGTGCCCCACAAGAGGTTGATCAGGAAGTTGGTGGATCTCGGGGTTGGGGAAAAGATGGCCAGATGGGTGGAACACTGACTGAGGAACAGAACCCAGAGGGAGGTTGTTGGGGGAGAGTTATCTGGCACCAGAGAGGTTACCAGTGGTGTCCAGCAGAGCTTGGTGCTGGGGCCCATGTTGTTCAATGTCTTCATCAATGACATTGGGGATGGCATTAAGGGCAAAATGTGCCTATTCATGGATGACATCAAGCTCTGTGGGAGAGTGGACACAGCTGAAGGGATACAGGACCTAAAGGAAGATCTGAAAAAGCTGGGGAGGTGGTCCAGGATCTGGCAGCTTGGTTTTAATGCTAAGAAATGCAAAGTTATGCATATTGCAGCCAAGAATCCCAGGGCAGAGTACTACCTAGGTGGAGTCCGAGTATCTGCACCAGAGGAGGAAAAGGACCTAGGAGTTATGATCACTAGTGACCTGAAGCACTCCACGCAGTGCAAGAAAGCAGCAGCAAAGGCAAACAAGATGCTGGTATGCATATCTAGGGGATCAGTAGTAGGAGAGAAGACGTTATGCTGTCCTTATACAGGTCACTGATAAGGCCGCATCTAGAGTATGGAGTTCAGTACTGGTACCCACACCTCAAAAAGGACATTAACCTGCTGGAGATGGTCCAGAGGAGGGCTACAAAGATGTTAGCCGGTTAGCAGGGTAAGGCATATGAGGAGAGGTTGAGGGCACTGAACATGTACTCCCTGGAAGACAGGAGAGGGGGGGACATGATTGGGACCTTCAAGTACTTGAAAGGGATAAATAATGTTGATAAGGAGAGTCTCTTTAAGCTGAGTGGCAACCATAACATGAAGGGGGGCACAGTCTTAAACTGGAGGGTGGGAGGTTTAGGAGGGAGGTCAGGAAGCACTTCTTCACAGAGAGGGTGGTGAACACATGGAATGTGCTGCAGGAAGAGGTCATCTAGTTGAAGACAGTGGGCAGCGTTAAGAGAGGCTGGGATAGGCATAGGAGGAAGGTAAAGATCATGGGTAGGAAGGATGGGAGGAGTGGGGAGGAAGGGTAGGGACATTAGTTCAAGCTGTGGACCCTGCAATACGAGCAGACTTGATAGACCAAATGGCCTTCTTCTGCTGGCTTCTTCTTATGTTCATATGTATGTTCATATTTCCTCATGCAATACTCTCAGTACGTTTATGGACCTTGACTGGCAACAACAATTGATGTTTCTTGTGCCCATCAGTACCCTGAATCTCTCTGTGTACCAGTCCATCACAGATTTTCCATTTCTGCCATTCTCTGAGCAACAAAGAAGTGTCTCTGTGCAGGACAGTTTATTTTCAGCTGGTTCCCCCTCTCTGGAGTACAGGTACAGGTATAATGTCTCTAAAACATGGGTCTCAACAGAGACCTCTCTGTAGATCTCTTTGGTTCAAGCATGGTAAAGAAGATTTGTCAAGGGCTATAACAGTGGTGCTCAAACTGTCGACAAAGCAATTTGAATTTGCAGGTGCTCTTTTCCCATCAGTGTCATATTTCTTACACAAGGCTTGCACAGTTGCTTCAGGAATTCTGACCCCAGCCTCATTCTGTGTGTCATCATGTGTGGGCATCTTCATAGAGCATCAGCATCCACATGTTTCAGTCCAGGGTGGTACTCTATACAGTAATCATATGTGACTAATGCTGAAAGCCAACAGTGACCGGTGGTGTTATACTTGGCTGTTGTTTTGACATAGGTTAACAGATCATTATCAGTTCTAACAGTAATGTGGGTGACATACAGGTACTCATGAAACTAGTCTTTGATGAACCTTCTGTAGTATCCACACAGCCCCCCAAAATCTTTGCATTTCTTTCAGTTGAGTGGGTTTTGGCCATGTAGTCAGAGGTTGTACTTTTTCACGCAAGTGTGACCTTTTTCTTGAGAAATAATGTGTCCCACATACCGTAAAACTGTTAATATTAGCTTCAGCTTTATTTTGCAGTATCAGCATCTGTGGAAAGAAAGCACCATTTAAATGTCATGCCTGTCAGATCTGCATTACCTCCAAGGTTTCACACCCTGTGCATTTCAATAGTTGAGTGCACCCATGTGGTGTAAAAAGCTGAAACAGCATTTTCTCAATCGGACCACTCACCAGCCCCCATTCTCACTCTCTCATGTGATGCTGCCTCTCTGACATTTAATCAATCATTTACCACCTTATAATTCATTCTCGCACCTACAACCACATGTGCACATCCCATACATCTTCTTTCAGCCACAGCAGGTGGCCCAGTGGAGAAGAGCATAGTCCAAAAGGAGCTGCAGTCAATTGCATGGAGGCAGAATGTGCAGAAGTCAAGAGCACTGTGAATGTTGATTTAATTTAGCATTACTGCTATCCCACGATAGCAACTGGATGAAGACCACAATCATCATGAAGCTGGCAGTTGGTGTTTGCATCCTGGTTTTATTTATTAATTTTTTTTAATTTAAGTAGCCAGCATCAATTGGGGACAGTGAGTAGAGATGGGTGAAGTTGGGAAACTTCATTCCACAAATGAATCCATGAATTTTGCGCAATTTGTGGATTAATTCGCAGCAGCAAATTGCGAAGTTCCACCCACAAAGTGCAAAACTCTGATTGAGAGGTGTGGAATTTTGCCACGATGAAGGAATTTCACCATTCACGGGCAAAATTCTGTCGTTCGTGAGTGAAATTCCGCACTTCACAGCAAAATTTCACCAAAAAAAGTGGCAAAGTCAGGTAGGTGAATTTTTAGCCTAGAAGCAAAACTTTGCAGATTGCTCCATGAAGGTGAATTTCCCCAACTTTGCTGGACCTTTGCCAGTGCATTTAAACATTGCTGAATCTTTAACAGTGAGTAGAAGGGGAAGAACAATCTAACACTGACTGCAAGTATCATGAAGCCAGCAGCTGGCATTCACATCTGGGTTTTAGTTATTTTTTTAATTGAAGTAGCCAGTATCAATTGGATGGCAACCATAAGCAGCATGAAGCAGGGGGTCAGCATTTGCTCTCAACTTGTGATCAGCAACTGACAAAAACAGCATGTAAGAAATGCAGGTGAAGCACAGGCAGTCTAAGGGAGCTAACAGCAAAAGTAGAGAGAGAGAGAGAGAGTAGGCTGTTTCATGGTAGCAGCAGCACTGTTGAAGTAGGGTTACCTAAGGTGGATGCTATTTATTTGACCACCAACTGTGCGGTTTACATACATTCGAATAACAATGTTTAATGCCATTTTAATTTTGCTGGTGGTGGTGTCCCTTCCATGAGTACTCAGAGTTCTGTGGTACCCGGTTACCAAAGACAAAAAAAAAGAAAATAGTAAAAATAAAATGGCATTAAACATTAACAGTTCTACAATATTTTACTGAGCTTCTAAAAAATTGACACTTGTGCATGGATAATTTCAGGCCAAATTTTTTTAGCCAACCCAATACTTTAAATAGACGGGTCTCATACTCTTCCAGCATTTTTCTGAAAATGATGACGTCATCCAGGTAGGCAAGACACTCGAGCAGAATCATATCATCCATGTCTCATTCCATGAGTTTATGGAAAGTGGTTGGTGCTCTCGATATTCCTTGGGGCATCCTCAAGAATGCATAAAAACCCAATGGACAGATGAAGGCTGTTTTTTTCCCAGTCTGACTTTGCCATGAGAATCTGGTAGTACCCACTCTTCAGGTCTAACGCAGAAAGCTAATGATTTCCATTTAAACAGTCCATAGCATCTTGGATTCTAGGCATTGTGTATTAATCAGAGATCGTTAACTTGTTCAAAGTGCAATAGTCCACACATATCCTCATGGTACTATTCTTTTTCTGCATCACTACAATGGGTGAGGCACAGGGCCACATGACCCTCTGATGATACCAGCCGCTAACATTTCTTGCCGATGTTTTCAGAAGTTGTTAATGTCAGTGTGCGCTAAATGTCTGGATATTTCTCTGAAGAACTTTCATCATGCAAATGAATTTTGTGCTGTTCTCCCTTTCAACATCCAACATCCCACTCATTCATGGAAAACACTTGGGTTTTCAGGACCAACTTTTGTCTCACATGATTTTCCTATTCTTTAAGCACTGGAGAGTATTTAAAGTCAAACAAGTTTGGGTTGATTCCATTCTCTTGGGTTGTTGAGGTCAGCTTGGGTTGAGCTACAGTATCAGTGCTGTATACTTGTGCCAATATCCTCCCAGTTGTGCACAGTGATATTATGGTCAGTAATGTTTTTGACTCATACAGGTATTCACTGGACAGAAGCATGAGCATTCTCTGGCAGGGTGCTGGGTGACATGAGCAATCCCTCAGTGAAACCATGTTTTGCTTGGACGTCAGCCATGAGTAACTGCTTTTCTGCATTCTTTCTCAGTTGGACCATACCTTGAATGGCATACTCAGAGTTCAGTGGTAGGACTAATTCTTCACTGTCTTAACACTACACGATACCAACAGGGTCATCATCTTGGTAATGTTGTGTCTCTATATGTCTGACATATACATTGTAGACCAATCCATGCAAATTCACATGCCTCCAAGGATTTTGTTTTTTTCTCTCTTCACATAACAGTCTTAGACATTCAAACAAGTCTGCATTGATTCCAGTGATGACTGGTATGCCATCATACAATGTCACTCGAGGGCACACCAAAGCAGAGGTCTCAACTAGTTCCTTGACCCCAGCCTTGTTCTCAGGAAAAGTGATCCAGACTTGGATAACTACTAAATACAGATAGGTTTCATTGCTCAGGTCCCACACATCTATTCCATCGAGAGACTTCAATGGTATGTGACTTAAGAACTGGTCATAGTGATCTTTGAACACAGTTGTTATTTGTGATCCACTATCCAGCAATGCTGGGGCAGTCTTCCCTTTAATTTTGACTTGCACTTTGGTCTCTCAGTCAGTTACTTTCTTTAAATTCTGACTTGTTTGAGGTACATCTGTCCTCACATAGGATTCTTTTGTGTCTGGGGCTCCAGTACGCTTCCTTACCATGTCCCGTCAGAGTTTCCCTGTCCTGTCATCTTTTGATCTGTAGTTCATTTATCCTACTCAGATCTTCGGGACTGTGATACTCTCTGCACAAATGTCCTTTCTTACCACATCTGTGACAGAAGTTGTCCTTCTTCTACCTTAGCATCTATGGATAATCTCTGGACCAAAACTGTCTGAAGACTTGTGTCAGCTGGCCACATGGCTCCTCCAGAATGGACTCATCTAGTGTTAGCAGTTACTTGTGCAGTCTCTCAGCACTCCATCACCAGTTATGTTAGCATGTCAATCCATTCTAGCAGTTCTTCATTAACTGGCCCTGTAGGGGTGGTCATGGGGTAGTTCCAATTGCAAATTTGGGAGTCATGTTCTCATCACTGGCAACAGCCTCTCTTCTTCCTCTTGCACTTCTCCCATAAGTTCATCATAGCCCCTCCATGTCCATGTCCATGTGATCTGTCAGCTGGATATTCAACAAGATTTTATCAGGATACACTGCTCCATCTAATATTTGAGTAGCTCAGCACAATCCATTGTGTTGAGTGTCAAGCATCCTTTCCAGCTCTTTGCAAAATCTTCTCTAACCTCACGAGAAAATCAGACATCTGTTCTCCTTTGTGCTTCTTGGCCAATAATAACATCATAAGGAGTGTACCAAGTATTTCTACTTGCCTTAACATCCATTTCAGTGTGGCATTTGAGTTGGTAGCTTTGAGGACAACTGCATCTAAAGCAGGACCAGGGAACACTCACCCATTCACACCCTTTTCTAGGCATCAGCACTTTGCAGATCTTGCACCATCTGGCTGGCTTGCTCAATCTAGGTAGCAAAGTCATCTTCCTCGATGGGAGTCAGTTTTGCACCAGAAATCAGTCAAAGTCTCCTTTAATCCTTGTACTCTCGTGCTGGCTGTCGCACCTTTTACATAAGTCTCCCTGCAGCATCCAACAAATAAGTTGCTTGTGAACTATCCTGCCCAGCCACATTCAACAAATCTTTTAAATCTTGCTTTGTTTTGCCTTCTTGTTCCAGAAGTTTCCTTTCTTTCCAGCTCTCTAAGGAAGGTGATCCAAGCAAACTAGCTGCAGTGCTCACCTCGCTATACAGGTACAGTACCAGACCTCACCTTCATGGTCCTCAAGGATGCAGGCACTTCCATAACAGTAAGATCTTTTCTGGTTTCCACAAAAAAAAAACTCAGAATCTGGTTCTCAGGTAGATATATCACATGCTGCGTTTTCATCCTGCCAAGGCCAGTCAATTTGCATTCCAACACAGACAACAATTCAGAGGTTTCCCTTTTCTTGGGAATGTTCCTGATCAACAACACATTTTGGGGGTCAATTCATGTTGCAAACACTATTTTTCAACTTCCTAGAATGCCATTTTAAATTTCTGAATTTTCCCAAAATGTTTCCAAAATTTTCAGAAATTTCTAAAATGTTCTAAGTTTCACTCAGGGTGGTGGGCACTTTTCCACTGATTGCAGATGTGTCCAGCTGCTAAACAGGAGATCCCAGTGGTGCCTCAAAAGATGCAACTGGATTGCTGTGCAGACATTACAAGTGTTACTTTCTTGGTTACTACCTCCGGCTTTGCAAATGTGGGGAGCAAGAAAGGTCAAGGGGTATGGACTTGATAAACTCTTCATGTGGGGGTTTTAGTCTGGATGGGAAATAAGGGAAATAGTGTGACACCTCCACCCAGAGAAGAAAACAGTGTGCCTGATCACTAGTCGAATACTGCCCCATGGGATGCAGTACCAGCCAAACTTCACAATAGCTATTGGACACCACCTTGAAACCAATCTGTACCAGTACCCACACTTCAATTGCAATTTCAGCACTTTTGTACCAATTAGGGTAGATCACTAATAATATGCTCACCGCATCCTCTCAACTGTCCTGATTCTGCCAGGATGTCCCAACTTTCAGTTACTTTTGTAGCCCTGTCCTGATGTCCCAGCTTTTACCCCTGGATGTCTCGAAAGCAGTGTCTTTTTGGGTTTCCACGCCACCCATGCAGACTCCAGAGATACTTCCTTTGTTGCATGGACAGAGCATGTGCATGCATTTGATGAGAGTGCACCACCAACCAGTCAGGTGTACTCACTCACACAACTCAGTCCATCTCTGCATTGTTGCCTCAATTATTGCTGACCCCCCTCAGGCTGCACACAAGCAATAAACTGTCCCTCCAGCTCTCAGTTGGCCCAGACAGCCGAAGAGAGTTCCAGAGCACTGCAGAGGAAATGCAGTCACAAGCTACCAAGCAAGAAGAGCAGCCACTGCTAGCCTAGTCCTTCACACACTGAGAGACAGTGAAATGGATGCCACTGGCAACATGCAGCAACAGATGAGAGCCGAGCAGCAGAATGACTTGTCAGCCTACAGTAGTAGCTAGCTAATAAGGGCTATCTAATAGGATTACATATAATAAGCTAAAAAGTGCTTAATCACTGAACAGCTGCACTCAGACTGCAGCAGCCAGCCAGTCGTAAATCTAGCGGCACTAGCAACCAGGAGCTGAGGGTCAGGAAAACCAGATTTTTCTCAGTCTGCCAAAATGAACCAGCTAGTGTGTGTGCCCCAACCCCTTCTTTTTTTTGGTGACTTGATGGGTAGCTTTTTGTTATTATTATCAGAGTCATTTTTTGATGTTTAATGTACTGAGTTGACGTAATATTTTGAAACTGGCAGACTTGGCAAAGACATTGTCATAACTGAATTATTTAAAAGCAGTTGCTGGAGCTTTAATTACAATATAAACAACATATGTGATGTGATCCCCAGAGCCCACAATCAGGCCAGTACATAATGTAATTTATAATAAATGCACCAGCTACTATATTAAAATGGTTCTGGCAATGGTGATGCCATATCTTTGCCAACACTTTCTGGCACGCCTCAAACATCTCCTGACATGACTTTTCTTGCTACATGGCTATGCTTGAGGTAAGTTGCAGTAGGTATAAAGGCCCACATATTCAGAAGAGATGCACAGCACATCCCTAGATATGCCTGTGCATCTCCAGACTTGAGAGGGCTGTCAGGGCATGGCAATATTCAGAAGCCCCTGGTGCACCCTGCAAACCCGATTGGCCACCACACAGAATATTGTGATGCGAGAATGCAAATGAGGGGTCCCTCATGCATCTTCCCCACATAGTAATATTCAACTCCCCCCCAAGCATAACTATGGCCGGCTGCACCAGCACATAATTACGCTTTGCAGACCATACTTTAACTATGCATAGGACAGTTGATGCCACATGCATAGTCAAGGGCTGGGTACACAGCCACCCCCAAGCCCCGAACACAGTCTGAAATAAACAACCCCCCATCCATGTTTCCGTAGGGTAGGGAGTAAGACCCCCATCACCAGCCCTGATCCCCACTGAAAAAAAAAAGATGCACCAACCCCTCTGGTTCCACAGTGAAGGGATCCCCTTCCCCTGCCCCAAGCTCTGTCATAATGTAGCATATCCCCAAGACCCTTTTTCCATAGTGTAGGGACTCCCAGGAACCTACTTCCATACCCCCATCTTGGTAGGCAGTAACCCACCAACCCGCATCCCCCATCCCATCCTCTGCCAGTGGCAGGCACAGCTGTCCTCACCCTGCCTCGGCCACCTGCTGACTGATTGTTACCCAACTGCATACAGTAAATAGTACACATTAATTGTTTGTCAAAGAGCATGCACTATTTGCTGTACATGAGTGGGTAATGATCAGTCAGCAGCTAGCCGTTACATAGTGAGGAGGGCTGTGCCAGTCACTGGCATGGGACAAGATGGGGGGTGTGGGTTGGTGGGTTACTGCCTACTGGGGTGGGGGTGTCCCTACACTATGGAAATAGGGTCTCAGTATATTCTGCATTATGACCTAAATCGGTGCAGGGGATGGGGGGTTCCCTTCACTATGGAAAAAGGGACTCAGGGATATATGTCATTATTATGGAGCTCAGGGGAGGGCGCACTACACTATGGAAAGAGAGGGATCAGTGCACCTTTTTTTATTTCAACAGGGATTGGGGCTGAGAGGTGGGGGACACTACACTGTGGAAAGAGAGGGATTGCTGCACTTTTTTTATTTCAACTGTGATCAGGGCTGGGGAGGGGGGACACTACACTATAGAAAGAGAGGGATCGGTGAACCTTTTTTATTTCAATGGGGACAGGGGCTTGGGAGGGGGGGACATTACACTACGGAAAGAGAGGGATCAGTGCACCTTTTTTATTTTCAATGGGGATCAAAGCTGGGGAGGGGGCTGGCCTGGTGCATTCTGCCAGGCACAGCCATGCACATGAGCCCATAATGGGCATGCATGAGGCCCCTTTGAATCATGCATGCCCAATGGGCTCATTTGCATGTTTGGGCTGAATATCATCCTTGGGAGCTGTGGTGCATACAGGTATGTGCCACACATTCTCCTATGGGTGATCTTCAGCCTTGTACCCTGGGTCCAAACTTCAAACAGAATGTGCAATCTGTTCCCACCACGCATTCTGTTTGAATATCACAACAAAGCCAGCTGGTGCATTTTTTTGTGTGACGCACTGTTACAGTATGTGTGTGCATCCAACCGGCTCTGAATATGGGGCCCAAAGACTTTTCCTCAGTTACTTGAGTAAATCAGATTTTTTTTGGTGGGGGTGCAGGTGGCCAGTGGCCTTCCTTGGTAAGATATGTATTGAATATATAGCATCAGGAGGGCACAATGAGCAACAGAAATATGAACAAGAGCTAGCCAGAGCTGAAAGGACTGTGAAGATCTAGCAAGTGACGAATGTTACACATGTGCGTAGAAATTATTCAACTCCCAGGTGTAACTTGTCCATTTTTTGGAGGTGTTGCACCAAATTTTCAACATGGCCATTTTTGGACCCCTCCTCATGAACAGTGCCAGTGTCATTTTGTTCAATTGTCCCAAAAGGTGATTGCGCAGAGCAAATGCGCTATTCTGTGCCACAGATGCGAAAACGTTTTGGGCAGGTTGTGGAAAATGACAGCTGTACTGTTTTGAAGGAGGTGTGCAAAAATGGCAATGTTAAAAATGTGGAGTGAAACTATTAAAAATTGGCAACATTAAGAGTGTGCATAGAAACTGCTCAATGCACGCTTGTAACACAGTCATTTTTTGGAATTTTTTCACCAAATTTGCAACATGGGCTTTTTGGGACCCCACTTCATGAACAGTGGCATTATCATTTCATGAATCAGTCCCAAACAGTGATTCTGCCCAGTAACCGTGAAATCACCTTTCAGGACAGAGTAACAAAATGACTGACAGTTTTCATGAGGTGGGGTCCCAAGAACCCCATGTTGAAAATTTGGGGCAAATATTCCAAAAACTGGCTGAGATATTAGCATAAGTTGAACACCCCATTGAATGGCTGCATAGCATGCTTACCTTTAATTCTTCAGTTGGCTTTGAAGAGTGCAGATGTGTCCGGTCCACAGAAGATGACAGCACCGACCTCCAGAGGCAAGTATGAGGTAAGAGGGGGTGGGTGTTCAGAGGGAGGTGGGGTGGGGAGGGGGACTGCAGTGATGACGAGAAACCATTTTCAGTTTCACAGGGGAAAAAAAACAACAACGAAGGACCGTTTTCTAATTTTCAGCAAAAAAAAAAAACATTTCAGCACACTAGGGTGGGCTCCCAGTGTGCTACATGAATCCCAACATGGAGACTGGCACCCCGATGTTGGGCACGACTTTGGCAGGGGGGAACCAGGGGAAAAAAGAAACGTGATGAGGGACCATTATCTAATTTACAGAAGAAAAAAAATCTGCACACTGGGGTGGGCTCCCAGTGTGCCACTAGATGTTGGGCATGACTTGGGGAGGGGGGCACAGAAAATACTGAATGGCATTTTGCCATTCTCAACATGGCTTCACCTGCGGAACTGCGCATCTGCACGAGTCATGTGCATGCGCAGTTCATGCATCAAAATGCGGAAGCAACAGCTGAAATAGTATGGCAGTTATTCTGTAGGCCAATCGTGGTGGAGGGGTTTAAGGATACTTCCAAAAGTCCAGTGGAAGGGGTTCTGCAATCGGCCATTTTCAGAGCTACAGAGCTCTCGCAAAATGGCTATAGGCACAGCCCACAGCCCTAACAAGAATGCTGTGAATTAGCTTATAGAAGCAGCAAAGTGAAGCCTGATTCATCATTCTTAGTATAGCTAGTGTCCCAGTAAGTGTCTGGTAAGGGGATAAATACACCAACAACGTGTTGCCAATATGCAAATTTGATGCTAATTAATGCACCTGATTTTGGTTGCTTGTCCCTGATTTGCTTTGCCTGGGGTTGAGAGGTATGGTGAGCATACCTTCATTCAGACTAGTTTTGATTCAAACAGCTGAGGATTTTTGGATCGGCAGATTTTAAACTTGAATAAGCTAGTTGCTAAAGTGATCTTACTCTTAGCAATCTACCATCTAAATGCTCACATGCAAAGACTACAATAAAAACCTGACTAAAGTCTAAAAACAAGCTTATAAAACACAAAATGTATCTGAACATTTATCTTTAAACAAAATCTCTGCAGCCAGAGTAAAACAGAGGTAAATTACAGGGTACCCTGACTACTGTATGATGCAGTAAAAATATATTGGTATTTTTTTACATTTTTTGGTAACTACGTAAAGCCCACTAGGCATAAATGCCTGTTTTCAGGTACAACCCAGGAGCACTGAGGAGATTAAGTGACTTGCTCAGAATCGCACAGTATACAAGTGGAGGTTGTGGGAATCGAATCCAGATTTGCTAGATGTCATCAACTCATTCACAGTTTGTTACTCTAACCTCTAGATTATACTGCCAGCCCCAATAACCCCCATATTTAAAGTTTAAATATGAGATTTCAAAAATAGTGTACAGTTCCTATGGTACAAATTACGACCATTAAACACTTAAACAACATTTTACTATAACTCAATTATTCACCACTCTATCTGCTTATTTTTTGTTCTTGTACCAAAGTGGGTGAATAGCTGGCACAGCACTGTAAACAGCTGTTGATTAGGCTACATTATTCTACAGCCAGAAACAAAAAAATATATATTTTTTCTGGCTTTATTTAATATTAATTTGCTGTGGCTCACATTATAGAATCTATTTAGCACTGTATGAGGCAGATGCTTTTAAATTTTGGAAGGTAGGCAATGCTTACGATAGCTTATCAGTTTAGTATTCTTTTAAGGAACACAAACTTTTCTTTCTCTCTTAAACATATTCAAGTGTCAGCATATTCATTTAGCAATTTATACTGACTAATATATGTTGCAGAAAACATTAAAAGGTTTATTGCGAAGCATTCAGGGTCTCTAGTCGAACCCCCGCAATTTCCCACAATTTTTGTGAAATGCTCCTCAATTTTGGGTAACCTTTTCCGCAATTTTCCAGTGGCCCTGCTGATGATTCTGGACAGAGTCTAGTTTACCATGAGGACATCAGCAATCCCTCTGACTTGTCTTTGGGTGCAGGGGCACCCCTCTCATTGATGGCATGCAACAAAGAACAAAAAGACAAACAACACTCCTCTTCTCCTGGCTTTCAGCACCGGTTCCAGATGGAGGGTGCAGGTATCGCAGGATGGACCTATCTTGATCCTCTGGGGCTTGAAAGGTAAGCCCCACCTTGGGCAGGTTACACAACTATATCATTTCTATCCATATGATAGAAATAATATAGCTGAGTAGCCTGCCCAAAGTGAACTACATCTGTACTGTATTGTGTTGCATGTGATGTGTTGGAAAACTTCAATAAAAACTTCAAGCAAAAATAATTTAGTAATATTAGGTGTAAAGCAGCAATATATGCAGACTAGGTTGCATTAGTGAAAGTGCAAGGTGCTGAATAACATCTAATAGTTAAACATTTACAAACTAAACAAGTATTGTACTCTAGCAAATGATCTGAAGTAATAAATTTAGATGTAAAGGAGTAATATACACAGTAGGTTGTACTACTGAAAGTGTGCAAAGTGCTCAAGAACATTTTTTTTTCATTGTTTGGTAACCAGGTAAAACCCACTAGACACAAGTACCTGTTTTCAGGGGTGACCTGGGGGCACTGGCTTAATTGACTTACTCAGAGTCACACAGAATATAGATGGAGGTTGTGGGAACCAAACACAGGTCTGCTGGATGTAACAAACTCATTCACAGCTCATTATGCTAACCTTTAGGCTATACTGCCAGCCCCATTTGTTTTTCATGCAATGTCCACATGCCCGGCCAGGGGTTACTAGCCACATGGCATGGGAAGCAAGGTTCCTATGATGACCCATGCTGGTCTGTGGGGGGGACCCATTGGTAGACAGCTGAACTCTTTGAACCAGTGCCCCGGGAAAGACCTGAGGCATGCAACTAGCTACCCAAGACTGGGGCAAGGGGATGGTGATCAGTTCCAGACAGTGCTCTTTGTGCAGCAAGAGGGTGTTGTGGCACCTACATTGCCAGCTTCCTCTCCCATGGGGATTCACTCCTCTGGGTTGGCACCCATCAGATGGCACTGTGCTTAGGCTCCCTCATCTATGGCAGTTCCCCTCTTCAGACCATGGCAGGGAGTATTGCATGGCTGGGTCCCCCTCCACATAGGGGGATCCCACCACTCATCAGATGCTGATGGAGGAACCCATAGCCAAAGCCAGGGGAGTACATGGGTGCCCCGGGGGGAATGTGGACTTGGTTCCACAGGCCACCATGGGAGCTTCCCAGGCTAGGTTCTGTCATTGCCTCGGGCCATTGCTGGTCTGGGCTGATCTGTTAGCAATCTTTCTGCAGGTTCACCTATGTAAACCTTGTTATGACTTTTACATCCTCTAGATAGTGAAGTTAACTAACAATTAAGAAGAGTTAAGCATTATCAAAGTAAACAAGTAGACTATGTAGATTGTGAGCACTATATGAGTGAGACACTGCAAGTAATAACTGGGGGCAGTAGAGTGGGGAGCAAACATGCCACAAAGCTTACCACTAGGAGCAGCAGAGGTTACTACAGACAGAGGCCCAGCACAAGTTGCAAGTTGGAGTTAGGCAATACCACATGTAGTTATACAGCCACCACAAGCTGAATCTGATGATCACACACAGGGGACCATTTTCACTGGCAGGTTTTTATAGGAAAGGGGGGGGGGTACCAAGGCACCAGATACAGCATGATAGACAGAAAGACAGAGTTCCCAGCTTGGGGGAGAGATTTATTTATTTATGTTACTTATTTATTTGTTTACCAGTTGGTGCACTGGTCTGCGGGACCATTTTCAGGCACAACCCAGGCCATCAAGATGGCACATCATGATTATGGCAAAAAAGGTACATACAGGCAAGGCAGGTAGTATATGCAGGACAAGAAACAATTATGTAGCACAATACAACTGAAAGACGGCAAAAAAATCCAAACAGGTGCAGGATATGGTGCAATTCATGTACTATGGTACTGAACAAGTGAAACACAAACATAGAAACACTGAAACATAGACAATGATGGCAGAAAAAGTCAAAGGTCCATCCAGTCTGCCTCAGTTTCATATTTAGCCCCGAGACCTATTGTTCCTCCTGGGTCCTAGCCCTCCCAACCCCCCACTCCATTTTCCTCCCCGATTCTGATGCCCTGAGCAACCACTATACCCTTCATTCCATCCCAGCCATGCTTAAAACCACTAACGGTGTTTGCACCCACCACCTCAGCTGGTAGCCTGTTCCACAGCTCCACCACATAGTATTTCCTCACATCCATCCTGAACCTCCCTCCTGTTAGCTTCCACTCATGGCCACATGACCGTGAGCTGATATTCAAGTTAAATAGTTCCCCATAGTTCACTCTTTAATTCCTTATAGAAACTTGGAGGTCTGTATCATGTTTCACCTCTCCCTTCTGGTCTCCGAGTACATGTTCAGTGCCTTGAGGCACACCTCATAGGACAGGCCCTGCTGGCCCTGAATCATTTTTGTTACACTGCACTGCACCATCTCAAGCCTATCCTTATATATACAATAAATAAAATTTAAAAAAATACACAGATGTGTCTCTGAACAGTATTTCATAATGAAATCAAACATGTGCTGTAAATCTGACTCATAGGAAACCACTTTTAATATTGGGGGGGGGATTGCAGGCTTGAACAGACCTTATGGTAAGCCTATAGTGGGATCTGAACAGGGAGTTTGTATCCAGAGAGGGGAGTGAGATCATCAGGCTGTCACAGAGGTAAGGAGCAGCAACTGAGAAAGATTTTTGTCCCATACAGGTGGTAACCTGGGGATGCTGCAGGAGTAGTTGTGAGGAGGACCTGAGGCTACAGTGGCATGACTTGGGCTTGAAGAGGTAGTCACTGGTGAAGACTCTGCATCTGAATGGATTTATCAATGAGGCATCCAAGTAGGTATGGCTCCTGTATGACTTCCTCATGACCTCAGAGACTTCCGCAGCTCTCACCATGTAAACCATTCAGACTCAATTGACGTAAAGTCACAGACTCTTGTATGCTGTGAGAAAACATAATCCTGGATGACACTGGTGCTCCTCCTACAGCCTGATTAGCTGGGAAGTAAGCGGCACCAAAATTTTAAACTTCCACAGTCCCTTTGTGGTGGTTATGGGGAGGTAAGGCTCCTACCCAAATTCCTTGCAACCAAAGGTGGCTACAGCAGCTTTGGTTGCACAAACAGCTCAGACCAGACTGGCCTACTGTAGCTTCATGACTTCCACAGTTTATAGGAAATAGTTCTTGACAGCACTAGCACTCGTATTGCAGCCTGACTGATTGTGAAGTAGGAGGTGCTAATATTTGAAAAATGTAACAGTCCCCTTTAGACTGGGAGAGGGGATTACTCCTGCCCAACTCCCTCATAGTTCCATAGTAGTTTCTGTGACTCCACCCTCAGAAACTGTTCAGGCCTGAGTGGCCTACTAACTTCAAGGACTCCTGCATGTTGCAGAAAATATGACCCCAGATGGCATTTCTCCTGCAGCCTGGTTGTAAGGGATGTAGGAGGTGCCAAAATGTAAAGATTAAAGTCTCATTTTGGTGGTTTGTGGGAGGGATGGCTCTTATCCAACTCCCTTGCAACCTTTGGAGGTTTCAATGGCTTCAGCTTTGCAAACACAATTCAGACCTGACTGACCTAAAGTAAGTTCATGGACTCAAAGGGGATCCAGGGTGGGAGATTTGGATTTAGATCAGATGTGGTTCAGCCTTCCAAGCAGCCCAAAGTAAAGCAGGTCAGAGAAAATATCTAGGGCAAGGGGGCCCAGGAGAATCTGGGAGAAGCAGCAGATAGCTTAGTGACTACTCTCATTTCAAGGTCTTTTTGTCCTGAGCGAGTTTGCTGCAGGCAATTTCTATGCAGCTTAAATGTTTTTCAAGATATTTATATTTGTTGCGTACTAAGCTGCTTGTACAGAGAAAATAAAATTAGCTTAAATGATACACTTTACTATAAAATACATGAATTCCTATTGATCTGGGGGCTATTGTTTACCTTGGGAGCTGTTGAAAGATAAATAAATTAAGGTCCCTAGTCATCAGCCCAATTTGCATGGTTTTATTGTTGAATAGGGCCACATATTTACACACTCCTGGAACTGCACAAGTACTGTACATATCATGGACATAAAAGTCATGAACACAAGTCATTCCTGAGCAGCAATACTGATTATAAAAGGACAAACAGGTGGGAAGAGGCTTGACCACTTCAGATTTCCAATCACAAGTATAGGTCCCTGAGCATAGTGGGCTTCCTTGCTCCATGAAAACAGGGGATTGTGAGATATGGTTGTGTTTTTGGATACAGTACCTACCACATCCCCTCCTGAATTATCTGTTGCAATAGGCGAAAACTCTAAATCGTGGATGGTTGGGTGAAGTGTTGGTCTTTAATGAAAATTGGAACTCCGGCCAAAAATCAAGGACACATGCAGTTATGGCAGGGTTAATACATGAGCAGCTTACATCTCTCAAGAGTCCCACTATGCATGGTGTAATTGTCTTTGCACATTCTGGCATAAACCAGGCATGCCCCTTCCCTGCCCCTTGACCAAAAGTAAGAAGAGCTGTGCACTTGCATATTGAGTTTGGGTTAAGAGAATGCACCTCGGATGATGGGACTCAGGATGGGGCTGAGCAGGTATTAAGCATGTGCCCCTCTTGATGCAAGCACCAGAGAGTCTATTCTTCACAGAAATGTGGCATACAGGCAAGAACTGAGAATATTAGCTAAAATACAAACAAATATATATTTTAACTTTTCTGCTTTTTATGCTGATCTTGCTGACTCACATAATTTCTGTCTAAGATTGCTTTCAAGTAAGTTTGGGCCAAGAATGCCTTGCAGGAATTCAATGGCACAATATTGTTTTCTTTTTATATTCCAGTAGCTCACAGTCTTTTCTGTCCCCATGCTCATATAAGCTCAGCAGGGGATAGAGGCAGCTCAAAGTAGATCACATCAGAAGAGTTAACGTACTGGAAAAAAAAAACATCCTACATAGATGGGGATTACATTTAAATTATGGATAATTTACTGTACCTGTGTCAGAGCCAGTTGTCATTTCAATGATCAAAAAAATAATGCTTAAAAGAGTAGTGTGCTTTAAATTTCTACTAAAATGCTACACAAATTTCATTAGGTAATGTGGAAACTTTCTAGATACTTCTTATCTTTGAATCGCTATCAGATATTCAGTATGTCCTTCCATAGACTGACAGTGGCCATCACTGAAAATTGAGGGTTCAGTTTTCAAACAACCTTTGGGATATCTGTTCATACATTCTGTATAGACATTCACTATTTTAATGAGTCAGGTTATGCATACAGCCCTCTGTGGGTAAAAGGAGGCAGGTGCTCTTGTCTGCCTGGCCACAAAGATCCACTCTGAAGAGAGAGAATACTGTTGAGGGAGCTTTGAGCAACGAACTGCTTGTTGTGCAAGAAGCATGACTAGACTATCATGTTGTTCAGCATCACTAGGTGCAGTATTAAAACAGGAAAACACATAAAACTTGTGAGGAACTGAGGGGAAAGATGGGAATTAGGTGGGCAGAAGGAGTAGAGGCAAACTGAATGTGCCCTGTTTTCTCATTGGGGGAGAACGTTATTTTATTCTAAAGGCTCTGTTTTCCATTAAATAAGCAATAATATATGTTTATGCCATACAGTGTTGGAATTATCGGAGGCTTGCCAGGGCTCAGCTCCCCAGCTCTGAAGTGAGCCCTGGTTGCTCATGCATCACTGCCATTGATTTATAATGGGAAGGGGGCTCAATTTAAAGATAGCAGTCTAATTGCCTCCCCCAGCTCATAAAGTATAATTCCAACACTAGCCATAGAATAACAATAAATAACAGAGACTCAAATAATTACTTTTAAATGAAAAAAAAAAAACTTTCTTTTTACTTTTTATTAGTTTTAAAACATTGTTACTGAGGCCTCCTGCACATGCATAACCCTCAGTTTGCACATGAATGTCTGGCAAGGGGGGGGGGTTTCCCTTTAGTCTACAGAGCTTATAGCTGAATAATTCCTCTTTTTTGCTGGTGGTCAGCATTTAAAAAAACTGTGTAGAGTTGTGTTATGTTGGGAAACATTGCTTTGTGGCGTTCTTTTGGCAGGCAAGGCAAGTTTATTTCTTTGGTGCCTTTACCTTGGGGCTCAGTGCACCATACAGAAGAAACACATCAAGCAAAATGCAAATATAAATAAATAAATTAATTAACAAATAAAGAAAAATACAAATTAACAGAAAACATTTTTTTCAGAATAAACAGAATTGCTCAACAAGTAGAACATGTTCCAGTTAGCCTCTAATTCATTTCTTTTTTATACATTCTTTTTATCAATCTGCAGGGCTGGGCATCCTTCCAGAGTACCCACTCAGCTGGGCCTCTACTCCCAGCTTGAAGCCCCGCTTGCCAGTGTCCTCCCCTGACTGCCAAGGTAGGTCCAGCCCCCCCCCGGATCACCCCCTGGGGTGGGCCTACCCTTCCTTGGTGGCCTTTCTGGAATTAGAGTGGCCTTCCTGGTGTCAGGTTGGCTGCAGAGTCCACTGGTGTGCTGGGCCAGCAGTGGGATGTGGACCTACCCCTGGAGTCTCCTTCATCTCTCAGCTCCACAGAAGGCTTTCTTGTGCTTTGTCCCCGAGGGCTCGGATGTGCAATGGTGGCTGGGTACTATGTGCCACCACCCGCCGAGCTCCTCCCAAACAATGCATGCACCACTAGTCTGTGCTGCACCTGACAGCCACCAGGTGCCACTACAGAGCGGCGCACCCCCAGAGCCCTCTCCAGGGAAGGGAGAGCCGTCCTCCAGATGCTTGATCCCTTTCCCTCTCCTGCCGACCCCCAACAACCCCATCTTTTTCCAGAACCGGGGTCGCCAGTGTGGTGCAAGGTGTGGCATCCAGCACCTCAACCCTCAGTGCCACCAGGCCAGTCCTTAGTTAGCCTCTAATTAATCCCAAATTTAAATAAATTAAGGTTTTAAAGGATGATATTTCCAGGCCCCTTTGAAAGCTACAAGCATGCTAGCAGATCTAATATGACTAGGAAAAGCATTTTGAAGTACTGGCACAGCTACCAAAATAGACTTGCCCCCAAAGAGCTGTCAAGTCAAGTCAAGCTTTATTTTTATAGCACCTTTCCAAGCCAAGGCACTGTACATAAAACCAAATACAGCTACTATAAATAAAATGAAAACAATAAATCAGTTTATCCATATTCTGGTAAGGCTAGATTAAATAAATAAGTTTTCAACTCAGTTTTAAACCTACCAACGGTCAGGCATTCTCTCAACCGACTGCGTAACAGACAGAAGGCCAGCATCGGTGGGCGGAGAGGACAGACAGAGGTAAGTAGAGCCAGGAGATCTTTAAGTCTACCAGGATCCAAACAATGTAGGGCCATGTATACCATATCTTGAAGCTGACATGCCACCAGATAGGCAGCCAGTGCAATTTGTGCACTGTGATAGTCATATCTCTGCAAGATGTCCCAGGAATTAAATGTGCTTCTATGTTCAGGACCAGCTGCAGGTGGTGCATCAGACTCCCAGACATCTCTTTGTAAAGAGCATTACAGTAGTCCAACCTGGATGTGAAGATGGCGTGAAGTATCATCACCAGGTCGCAGGGTGCTAGAAATGGTTTGATTTGGATGATTTTTTAAAGATGGAAAAAGCCACTACTGACAGCCTCTGACATCTGGCTCTCCAAGGTCAGCCTGGAGTCCATAGCAACTCCTGGCTTCTTAACCATATCCTCATCTCCAAGGGTGGCACCATTTAAAGATGGCAACCAGGAGTCACTCCCTATCATAGCCAACCCTCAGTGGCATGGTTTGATAACCATCATTTCAGTCTTACCTGGGTTGAGACTTAACCATTTGGAAGCTATGCAGTCATTGATCTCTTTTAAACAATGGCACAGCACTGAACCAACATTCACCCTATCAGGTGCACATGACAGGTATAGTTGGGTGTCATCTGCATAGCAGTGAAACTCCAAGCCAGTACTGTCTGATGATCTCATTAAAAGACAACATATGCATGGCAAACAACATAGGGGCTACATTCGAGCCTTAAAGCACACTACAGTCCAATGCAACTGTCTTGAAGAACGAATTACCCAAGACTGCATGCTGCAGTCTTCTGGAGGGACTCAAATCAGCACAAAACAGTGCTGGTGAGACCCATATAGTGCCACAGGTGTTCCAAAAGCATTCCATGGTCAACTGTGTCAAATGCTGAGGAAAGGTCAAGAAGGATAAGAATGGAATGATGCCTTCTATCTCTTGTCATGAGGAGATCACTGAACATCTTAACAAGTGCTATCTCAAAGATCTGATAAGCTGGAAATGCATGTAGATGACATACCTTTCCAGGTGAACCTCCAACTGCATCATCACTACCACTTTCTTGGATTACCTTCCCCAAAAAGGGAAGTTTTGAGGCAGTCTGTAATTCAGAAGGACATCAGGATCCAAAGATGGTTTCTTTAGGAGAGGCCTCAACACCACCCTCTTATGAGCAGCTGGAAAAACACCTCCCTCAAAGATGACCTGATAATCTCTGAAATAATGGGACCAATGGCTCCACCAGCCAATAAGCAGCTGCGTGGTTCCTGGGTTCAACTGAGAGTAGGTAGGATGCAATCCTGAAATCACCCAGAAACACCTCATCATCCAAAACTGGGCAAAACACTGGCCCAGAGCAGTGGATCACCTTGACCCATCTGATGACTAGCACTGCTAGCCAATAACAGGCTGCCTGATGAGATCCCATTACAGATGGAGGACGCCTGGGAGAGAAATAACTGATTTAACTCATTGCATTTCTCAGCAGACAAACACTTTCTTGGACTGTGAGGGGTAATCAACTTATCCACAGTGTGGAAAAATTGAGCTGGTCAGTTCTTCTCAACAGCGAACACCCTTGACAGGAACTCAATCTTTTTCAGGGCGATTGCTTGCTGATACTTACCGTAATGAGTTGTGCCAGTCTGTCCTCCACTGAATGGGACAGCCATCCCTTAGTCTTCAACAATTTGTGTTCCTTACAAGATCATAGGGAGCTCCAGCGGGAAATCAAGCGATGGACAGAGTAGAGTACCATGGAGTCAAAGGTAGTGGTAAAAACTGTATTAAAGCTCTCCACAGACTCAACCCCAATTGCACAAGCTGATGTCACACCCAGTAGGTCCAAAACCAGCAAGAGTTTTCAAGGTTCCAGATTTTTCTTGGGGGTAATGGATCATCTTCAAGTGAGGGATAAAATTGGAGGCCCAACAAAGGCAAGACATGGCATGATGATCTGACCAAATGACTGGATCAACCTTATCTTCACTAATGTTAAGACCTGACGAGCAGACCCAGTCCAAGGCATGGGTGTGCTGTGGGTTCTAGTGGTAACAGCCTGTGATGTACATTTCAGTAGTAATAACCGGACAATAAGGTATTTCCACTAGGATATATATAATTTGCCATTCATTTGGCTCAAAGCGCAAAAGAGCAAGGATGCTCACTCTAACAAGGACAGTTATCTTTTTTCTGGTATTGTATATCACTGTAACTGAGGGTTAGGGACCTCTCGGGGAACAGCAGGTTTATTCAAAAGAGGGAGGTGAAGCATGGGGGGGTTTCCATCATGGTATCGTAGGATGGGGTGGGGGGATAGGCTTTAAAACTGTGTGGCATGGTTGAAGGGGGTTATATATATGGCTCAGAGGGTGGAGGTGGGTTTCTCTTTTTTCATTTTTATTAAAAGTTTCAGAAGTGTGACATTCCCCAACATAGCACCATCTTTGATGCTGAATTTACATTCACTAGTTCTCTAAAACTGTGACTTCCTGTGTGCAAGTGTAACTGCCCCCCCCCCCCCCGTAGTCAGGTACTACAGGGCAACCCAAAAAACAAAAGAGGCAAGCAATCCCATAGCTCTACTCCAAGTAACACTTTTATTGTTAACTCAGTCAGTCAATCAATCAATCAATCAATCAGTCAATCAGTCAATCAAAATCTTTATTTAACCAAGTGTATACCTTTCAGAAGAACTCATTTTCAAGATGGACCTGGGAAACATACATAATCCATACACAGAGTAAGATTATACACCATGGAAATATACAATTGGAACAATTTACAATCAGAAATTGAGACAATACACAATATAATACAATGTGCAATATACAATATACAGGCACTGATAAAAAGGCAGAAACCTACATTCAATATGTACATAGATACATGGGTTATACGAGTAGTCATAAGAGAAAGGACTTTGAGAAAAGCAAAATAAGGATAAGGTTAATAGACTAGCTAAGCTTAGGGCACCCACAGTGTGTGGGGGGGGGGGGGCTGCAGGCTGTTGCAAGACTCCTTGACAGAACGTGCATAAAGTGTTCTGAATGCGGACAGATTGCTTGGATAAATCACTTTCAAAGTTTTTTGCAATTTATTCCAGAGTTCAGGTAATGCGTAGCTTATGGCTGACCTCGCAAAGTGCAATTTGACCTTGGGAATGGTTAAGGAGATAAGGGAAATAAGGGAAGAACTTCTCAAGGCATACGTACCTACCATACGTAGGGGAAGGCAGTCCGACATGTATTGAGGCAGCTTCTTAGTAATGGCTCTGTAAGTCCAGAGTGCAGCATTTCTTTGTCGTCTATAGTTAAGGGAGCAGTGATGAATGGAATATGGAACACCCAAGATAAATCTTAAGGCTCTATGGTAGAGCGTATCAAGTCTGGCTAGTGCAGAGGCAGGGCCTTAGCAGTAAAGGAAGTCAGCATAGTCTAGTATTGAGAGGAAGGTGGTTTATTATATTTTATATGGTGGTTTATTGTATTTTAAATTATATAAATTTTAGCAACTAGAATAGAAAAATGTTCTCTTGAACAAACAGTGCAAAAAACAGAAGGAACAAGCTAAACCCTGGCACTTTGAGTAGTGGATCATTTCTTCATTTGGGGGCGTGGCTAGAACTCATCCCAGCAGCTCATTATATATATATATATATATATATACGGAGTGTGATGTCATAAGTGGGAGTCAAGGGGATGTATGTTATGTAAGACATCCATTTTTTTAAAGCAAAACAAGATGTTTGGCTTTTCTACTTAGTTCACTGGTAAGTGAACAAAGTGGTGTCTCCAGGTACCACAGGGCCCTGCACCTTGGAAGGAGGCTGGCCAGAGACCATTAAGGAAGAAATACTTTTGGGACAATGGTATAAGGTCTGAAGGACACCATAATACACTGACTCAATAACATGAATGCACAGTTATAGAATCAAGCAGCAAGGAAGATTTATTTAGGCATCAGACTTCATCCTCCTGGGAATACATCAGCCAGGTTTCACAACTCCAAAGAGAATGAGACGGATAAAAATTAATTTGCATTTTCCTCTTCCACTCATACATACAATTATTGTGGGATAACTGTTAAGGAACTAAGTACTTATGTGAGACGATGGAACTACTGCATACTACTGTGCATTCAGATATAGTAAATAACCACTGCAGCCAAAGATGGGTACTTTGAAACAATTACAATCAAAATCAGTAAGTGGGCTCTTTAGACATAAGCTGGCACTACGGCTGACACTGAGCACATCGTAGCAGGTAGATACTGCCACAAAGCTGGGCACATTACATAGATATAGAAATATAGAAACATACAGTAGAATGTGACAGCAGACAAGTGCCACTGGGCCCACCTAGTCTGCCCATACTTTTTTAACCTTCATTTTTTGCTGCTGACTTTTACATAATCTATGGTGCCATCTCATCCCCCCTCCTTTCCTTTCCCCTATGAATCCCTTGTGCCTATCCCAGGCATTTTTGAATCCCACCACTGTTTTCACCCCCACTACCTCTGTTGTGAGGCTGTTTCAGGCATCCACCACCCTATCTGTGAAGAAGTACTTCCTCACATCCCTCCTGAATTTACCCCCCTCCAGATTCATAGCATGCCTCCTTGTTCTTGATCACCTTTTCCTCTAAAAAAAAATACCCCCTCTTAACCTTATTAACCCCTGTGAGGTATTTAAAGGTCTGCATCATATCCCCCCTCCTCTCCTCTCCTCTCCTCCAGGGTGTACATATTTAGCTCCTTTAGCCTCCCCTCATAGGGCTTTTGATGCAGACCCTGCACCATTTTGGTAGCCCTCCTCTGGACTGCCTCCACTCTGTCTATGTCCTTCCTGAGAGGTGATCTCCAGAACTGGGGACAGTACTCAAGGTGAGGTTTTACCAGTAATCTGTATAGGGGCAGTACCACCTCCCTCTTCCTGCTGGCAATGCCCCTTCCTATGCACCCCAGCATCCCACTAGCCATACCAACTGCCTTGTCACACTGCTAGACCATCTTTATGTCATCTGAAATGATTATTCCTAAGTATCTTTCCTGCATAGACTTTGTCAGTAAAGTATCACTCCACCCATTTTGTACTCCGCTCCTCTGTTTCTATGGTCCAAGTGCATTATTTTGCACTTTTTTGCATTAAATTGCAGCTGTCATAACCTTAACCACTCCTCCAGTCTTTTCAGATACCTACTCCCCCCCCACCAGAGTGTCCACTCTGTTGCAGATCTTGGTGTCACCCACAAAGAGGCAGACCTTTCCCTGCAGTTTCTTTACTATGTCACTTATTTCAGTGTCAATGGCTCAGTAGGTAGCACACTCGCCTCTGAGGCCGGGAGATCAGAGGGCTGTGGGTTCAGTTCCCACATCTGGCACTTAGGTTAATATCCCAGTACTGACACTGCAGTGCAGCATGAGAGGGGTGCTGCACTTCTGAGGTGCCGTCTTTCAGATGAGACGTTAAACTGAGGTCCCATCTGCCTGGATTGGTGGTAGTTCAGGTGGATGTTAAAGATCCCAAGGCACTTATCGAAAGAGTAGGGAATTTCCCGGTGTCCTGGCCAAATTTCCCTCATTCACTAAAAAAATACCACCAACAGCTTAATCTGGTTCAAGGTCAGTTGGCATTCATCTGTATCCCCCTGCCCCGGGTCGTGCCTGAAAATAGGCAGGATTTGTCTAGTGCACTTACCCGGTCAACAAAAGCTAAATAAATAAATAAAAATTAAAAAGACATTTGAGAGGACTGGTTCCAGCACTGATCCCTGAGCTACCCCACTGGTCACCCTCCCTTCCTCAGAGTGAACTCCATTTACCACTACACTCTATGTCCTGTCCCCTAACCAGTTTTTTACCCAAGGTATCACCCTAACACCCACCCCAAGTTCCCAATTTGATAAGCATTCGCCTATGGGGAACAGTGTCGAAAGCCTTGTTGAAGTCCAGGTAGGCCAAAGAAACATAGAAACTTAGACTTTGATGGCAGATAAGGACCGCTTGGCCCACCTAGTCTGCCCATTTCCCAACCTACTCGATAAGCTGCAGATCCTAGTTAACAAACGGCCTATTTCTTCTTATCCCACACAAGAATTGCCTTATGTCTGTCCCATGCATTCTTGAATTCCCCCACTGTTTTTGACCACACAATCTCCTCAGGAAGGCTGTTCCATGAGTCCACCACCCTCTCTGTGAAAAAATACTTCCTCATATTGCCCCTGAGCTGTCCCCCCTCTATCTTCAAATTGTGTCCCCTTGTTCTTGCACATCTCTTTTTCTGAAAGCTGTTACCCTCTTGGACTTTGTTGATTCCCTTGAGGTACTTAAAAGTTTCTATCATGTTCCTCCTTTCCTCAAGGGGATGCATATTAAGCTCCTTTCGTCTCTCTTCATATGGCTTCTGTTGCAGACCCTGAACCATTTCAGTTGCCGTCTTCTGGACTGCCTCCATCCTGTCTATGTCCTTGAGGAGATGGGGTCTCCAGAACTGCATGCAGTACTCCAGATGGGGTCTCACCAACTGTCTGTACAGAGAGATAACAACTTCCTGTTTTCCACTGGTGATGCCCCTCCCTATACATCCTGGTGTCCCCCTAGCCATCCCTACTGCCTTCTCACATTGCTTGCTAACCTTTAAGTTATCTGATATGACTACCCCAGGTCCCCTTCCATTTTTGTTGTTGTTACCACCTCCCCGCCTATTGTGTACTTTTCCCCTGGGTTTTTGTTTCCCAGGTGCATTACTTTGCACTTCTTTGCATTGAATCTAAGCTGCCATACTTCTGACCAGTCCTCCACCCTTGCCAAGTCCCTTCTCATCCTTTCCACCCCACTTGTGTATCAACCCTATTGTAGATCTTTGTGTCATCTGCAAAGAGGCATACTTTTCCTTCCAGTCTCTCTGCAATGTCACTTATAAAGACATTAAAAAGGACTGGACCCAGTACTGAACCCTGCAGTACCCCACTAGTAAACCCCCTTTCTTCAGAGTGGACTCCATTTACTATTACCTTCTGTGTCCTGTTGTCCAGCCAATGTTTTACCCATGTCCACTGCACCTCTCTGATCCAACTCCTTGGTCACCCAGTCAAATAAATCTATCAGATTTGTTTGGCATTTCCTTTCCTCCCTGAAACTATGCTGCGTTGGGTCCTGTAATCTGTTGGATACCAGACAATCCACAATCCTTTCCTTTAGCAGTGTTTCTATTAATTTTCCCACCACTGAAGTCAGGCTGACAGGCCCATAGTTTTCCCCTCCTCCCTGCTACCACTTTTGTGAAGTGGGACTACCTCTGCTCTTCTCCAGTCCCCCAGGACAACACTGGTCTCCAGTGATCTGTTAAATAGATCTGTCAGAGGTGCAGCCTGTATCTCCATGAGCTCTCTCTCACACCCTTGGACATACCTCATCCAGTCCCATAACTCTCTCTACCTTCAGGTTAGTTAATGATTTCTGAACTGTCTCCTCAGAAAATGGACTGGTGTCCACCTCCCTCCCATCAATGCTCCTAGCACTTTTTTTTGTGGTCCTGCCCCCTCCCCTTCTACTGTGAAAACTGAACACAGGTATTTCTTCAAGAGGTTTGTCTTTTCTTGATGCCCCTCCATACAGGCACCCCCTTCTTTAACTGTGCAATCACTCCCCTTGTCTTCCTTTTCTTGCTAACATACCTAAAAAATGTCTTGTCCCCTTTTGATGCTCCCTGAGTTTTTTTTTCCTCAGTTTGCACCTTTATGCTCCTTACTGGTTTCCCTGCTTCAGTCTGTTTTCCCAGATACACTTCTCTATTCTCTTGTCTCTGGGTCTCCTTATGTCTTCTGAATGCTACCTTTTTAGCCTTCACCTTCTCTGCTACCACTTATGAGGACCATAGTGGTTTCTTCTTTCTTGTATTTTTGTTTACCTGTTTGACACAGATGTCTGTTGCCTTCACTATGCCCTTTTTTGTTTTGGCCCACTTTTCCTCCACCCACTCCAAGTCCTCTCCTGCAAGGTCATTCCTGAGACATTCACCCATCTTAGTAAAATCAGCCCTTCTGAAGTCCAGAACCCTCACCATTGTGGTTGTATTCCACAGCTCTTCTTCTGTTAAACCATGTACGGTGATCACTGGTCCTCAAATGGCTTCCCACCCTGATGTCCATAACACTGTCCCTGTTAGTAAGCACCAGATCCAGTATTGCCCCATCATGAGTGGGTTTGCTGACTAGTTGTCTGAGGAATGCCCCTTGCAGGAAGTCCAGAATATCTCTGCTTCTAGATGAAGCTGCTGCAGGAAGGATCCAAACTCCATCCAGCAGATTGAAATCCCCAACCAGCAACACCTCCCCTTTTCAGCCCTTTTACAAATTGCTTCTATAATTTCCTTGACTAAGTCCTTCCCCTGTGCCAGAGGAGTGTAGGTCACACCTGTCAGAATATTGGCTCCATTTCCCATGTCGAGAGTGACCCACAGCACCTCTGACTACCCTTGAATACCCTGTATTTCTGTTGCTTTTATGCTTTCCTTCATATAAAGCACCATTCCACCTCCTTTCCTTCCTACTCTGTACCTCCTGAACATCGTGTAGTCAGATACTGTATGACCATGTCCCAGTCATGGCTGACAGTGTATTTTCAATCACAAGAGTGCCGTGTGCACATAATGGAACAGATACAAACAGAACAGAGAAAGAAGTTAATGCCTCAGCTGGGACTTGGTTGACAGTGCACCATGACTCGGAAATGGCCACAGTATCTAGGCCAATTTCTGTCATGATGACCTCTAGGTCTGGGATCTTATTTTCCAATCTTCTAACATTAGCACACATAGCTTTCCAGATTTTGTTAACTCTCTGCTTGTAGCTTTCCCCTTTTTCCTTTTGTGCCCCAATCCACTCTCTTTTTTTGTGACTGCTTTCCCCCATTCCTCCATTGCTAACCCCCTACTACCTTGATCTACTTTCTTTGTGGTGGGACACTCATCCCTTGAGATTCCTGTACATATTATCTCAGCCTGTCAGTAGCAATCAAATGTGAACATTACTAGCTAGCAAAGTTAGTTAAACAGCTATGACTGGACTCCGTTGTACATTGGAATCACACTTCTTTACAAACAATAAGATGAGGGGGAAAGACAGTTGTCACCATATCAGAGTGAAGGAATTTAGGAATGTAGCAGCTTTTTTAAGGAGAAGTCCATGCTCCTCGGAGCACACATGTTGGTCTTGACTGTACTGCACTCTCCGCAAACTCCTCGCTCTGCTGAACTCACATTTTGCCTAGACACAAACAATCTATCTCCAACCCCAGGCACACAGATTGCCCATATTACCATACAACATGCCTAATAGAAACACACTGATTAGCTCCTTAGGCACCGGAGCAGCCTCTTGGGATATAAAGTATAGGAACCTGTGGAGGGATCCAGGAGTTACAAAAGGAATGGGGGTATACACAAACCAGAAGTTGAAAGCACTGGGTGGGACTGAATTAAAAAATTAGGCCCTAGGAATCTTAAGAATAAAATAATTTCAAATAAAAAACTACAGCAGAGTCAAACATTCCATCAGAAACACATTTTACAGAACCACTAAGTCATGTTGGTTTCGAGCCTCTATTACATATCTATGACTATGTCACTGGAGTGTGTGTGTGTGTGGGGAGGGGGTCCTTATTTGTCAGAGGGCTCAGAGGCCACCTATTATTTTTTAGCTTTGGCAAAAAGTATACAGTATCCTTGCTTTCATTTTATTTATTTACCCAGGAAAACTCAACTAAAATGCAGCATCTCATTTTCTCTGGGTCCTGCTTCTATGCAGTTATATAGCTTGGTGGACTGAAGCACAACGATGACAACTGGCTACATCTAAGTTACTCAGTGAGTCAGTGGTGGGATTAGAATGTGGCTTTCCCAGTTCATAGTATAGTGCTCTAACAACTACTTTATACCTTGCTATCATCCTGGAAGTTTATTCCAGACACCTGCAAGATATTCTGCTCTACAATATATATACAGAAAATGTTGGAACCCAGCTTTATCCTAGCCTATTATAGATCGAGGAAGCGCTCCTGGCCAATCAGAGCACTCCTTCCCCCTCTTATTCTGTGAAGAGTGTCTCATGCACTGATGCCCTGGAAATGGGCACATTCTGGGACAGTTAAAAAAAATAACACTGAGCGCTCCCTCGATCTATAAGATATCAAGACATCCACCATCGTCACTTGCTTTGGGTAAGAGTGGTTTCACTTTCATTCTGCTCGAGCCAGAACAGCTCAGCTTCACTTCTCTGTTTTGTCTCAAGCAGAATGCACATGAAACCGCTTTTATCCTGCAATGAGTGTCTCTGGGGGATGTATTAATATATAATATACAGCAGAATCATACAGAATAGAATAAAATGAAGACATTGCTCTATTGTGTAGGGGACCTGGGTTTGATACACAGACCTGAACCCTCAATCTGGAATGCACTGAAGCCTGGAACAAGATGTGGAAGTAGTGCATTTTGAATCAAGGGGAAGGGAGCAAAGCCATCCACTATGCTAGCAACTCCTAAAGCTGCAGGGAAACATAACCTTCAATTCAATTCAAGTTTATTTGTAGAGCGCTGTTCACTCTGATCATAGCATTTAAACAATAAAAACACAATAAATGTAATTCTGAAAACATACAATTAATCATACAAAAATGAATCCTTGGATGAATGAGTCATTACACACAACCAGCCATGCCTGTGTTCCTGACACAGGAGGTGTTTTTTGACATTTTATGGAAGAGAGTAGAGGGAGGGCTAGTGAGAAAAATTATCTATACCAAGGATAATAAGTGGCCACTGCCACCATGCCCATCAAGGGGCTATTGTGGCCTCTCACTCTGCTTACTCAACCAGAGGAGCTTGCAACTAGCAGTCCTGCCAATAGGCAGCTTGGAGGTGTAAGTCCTCTGAGAGCAGTCCCTCTGTGGGACTCATTTTGCATGTGCTGTGCTGACCAGGAGAAGGTACTTTGGCAGACGTGGCTGCCAAGAACAATGGAATGGAGAAAAAGAAAGTCCATTCACGCCTGCTGTACATCCTCCAAGTGACTGCCATTTACTACCAACCTCTGATTCCTATCTTTCAACCAGTTTGATACTCAGCACACCACCTTTTCCCTCACCCAGTGCTGCCAAGTTTTTTTATCAGCCTCCTGTGTAGTACAGTGTCAAAGGCATTACTGAAGATCAGATAGGCCACATCCACTGCCCTCATTTGATCCACCTCCCTAGTTACCCTCTCAAAGAAATCTATGAGATTTGTTTGACATGACCTCACCCCTGTGAAGTCATGCTGCCAGTGGTCCTGCAGCCCATAGGTGTCCAGGTACTCCATCAGTCTCCTTCAGCAGGGACTCCATTAACTTCTCTACTACCGATGTGAGACTGTCTGGTCTGTAAATGCTGGCCTTCTCCCTGCGGCCGCTCTTGTCCACAGGGACCATATTGGCTCTCCTCCATTCCTCTAGAAACACCTCCAGTGTCCAATAAGGTGCTAAATAATGCTGCCAGAGGGACAGCTAGCACCATGTTCAGTACCTTAAGTACTCTTGGGTGGTTCCTGTCTTGACCCATTGTCTTGTTTCCCTTTAGGGCTTCCAACCCATGGCAGACTCTCACATCCATAAATTGATCTGTGTCCACTCCCTCCCCTGGTGCCCGTTAATGCATGTCAGCCCACCCCTTCCACTGTGAATATTGAGCAGAAGTATTCATTTAGCTTTTTCTCAGTCTTCCTCTGCACTGTCCCTCCCCCACCACCGCTCTCCTGATCTTTACTATACCACCCGTTGTCTTCCTGCTTTCACTCACGTGCCTGAAGAAAGTCTTACCCCCATTCTTGACGTCCTCTGTGATCCTCTCCTCAGTTTGAGCCTTTGCTGTCCTTACCCTCCTTCCTGCCCCCCTTTGCACCCAAGTGTATCTAAATTGATGCACCCACGTGGAGCAGTATCCAGAGTGGGTATGTCATATGGTCCACCAAAAAGAGGTTCTGGTCCATACCAGCAAGAAATATCCAGAAGAACAAAATAGAGTACAATAGAATTTAGTTTCTAATGCCCTTCATAAAAAAAATTGTATCTCAAATACTTTACAAAGTAATGAGGTATATACTTGTAGTGCATGGACTAGAAGCAGAAGAGACGAGGACAAGGAAATTGTCTAACCAGGAAAGGCACACTAGGCCAAAGCTTGTTTCCATGTGTGACCTGGGAGCACAAAGAAGTTAAGAGACTTGCTCTGGGTCACACAGTATGCAAGTGGGGGCTGTGGCATTCAAACCCAGGTCTCTGAGTTTGCAGCTCAGTGCCTTAAACCACAGTTCTATTTGGCCTCCTATGTGGTAGCTATTAAAAGGACCATGAGAAGATAACCATGGTGTCACCAAATAAGTCTGCAGAAATACAGAAAGGTATAGAGACAAAAAAATGTTTGTGAATTATCATGAAGAAAATGAGTGGTGTGTGTGAGCTGAGAACAAGAGTGACTGTTTAAATTGACAATAAAAATATAGAATATGACAGCAGAAAAAGATCCATCAAGTCTGCCCGGTCTTGACAAACTGGGCCACAGAGGGGTGAATGTGAGTGATAAAATGCCACAGGGCCCATCCTAAACTAGATAAAAATGAGAGATAATATATTTCAGTGGCCAAGCTAAGCTACAAAAAAGGTTGTGGTTCTTCTTGATGGAATGTCACTAGTATTTTCCAATATGACATACTCCTGTTTCTTTCTTAATATGTAATTGTATTTCTCTTATTAGTATAGAAACATTTAAAACATAGAAGTTGATGGCAGATAAGGACCACAAGGCCCATTCAGTCTGCCCATAACTAGCATAATTAATTTTTTTATTTTAATTATTAACATTATTATTGTTTTAATTTATGTAGTATTAATTATTAAATTTAACTGTATTATTGTTTAAATGTTTTCATTTGATACAGTGAAAGTGTATTATTAGTACATTGATATGGTACAAGTCAGGTTACACTATATTGGTACACTGAGACTACTTTTTTTGTCAGTTAAGAGAAGATGCATTATTAGTAAGTCAATTTAGTAAAAATTCATTTTCTGTATATTGATTAATTGAAAGTGAGTTGATGCAAACCGGGCCATCAGTGTAGCATTAGGGATACCCTTTGCAATACAAGTGACCTTGGTTCAGGAGGAAGCCTGAGCCATCGGGTGCTGGTTTAGGGAAGGAGGATTAAGCATTCTAGAGGACACTCTTCTCTTCTGGGATAGGGAGGGAGAGCAGCATACTCTGCCACAATACTGGCACCTGAGTGACCACTGGTGGCAGTAAGGCAGAAGCACCCTGGGGAAGGTGGTGACTTTGCTTATGTTAGTTTGCAGTGCCACACACAACATGCATTCACCCATTCTAACAATTTCTTTAGAGGTCAATGAAAAAAAAAAAAAAAACATGATAATGACCCAGCACTGCAGATGACAACTCTTTGGTACACTCTGGCCCTGTGTAGCTTCCTATTGTGTCTCCTGACTCCACTTACAAGTTTGGAGGGTTCTCCTGCTCCTCCATCCCCAGCTGGGGGAGGTAAACCATGTATACATAGAGGCTTAACTTCAGATAGGGATGACAGCACTGGGTGACTGCCCTGGAGGTCCTGAAGAGAACCAGCAGCTGTTTGAAGTAAGGGGGAGAGGGAACTTTAACAGAAAGTCAAAAATTGAAAATACATTGATGCAATTTATCCATGCTGACTTTACCCCAAGCTTACATTTAAAGCAAATTATGTTTCTAGCCCTAATAGTTCCAATGTTAGCACTTTCTAAAGGCAGTTTCTTTGAAAAGTCCTGACTTTGGAAGGTCTAAAAAGTGTTTTTATATGAAAGCTTCAGGTCAGGTTGATATGGTTACACTGCATTGATGCACTTTTAATGCACTGATATACTGCCCTGGAAATACACTTTTGTTCAATCAGTTTACTTATGATGCATTTCCTCTAAATTAACAGAAAGAAGTTGCTTCAGTACAATGAAATAGTGGAAATATACAAAATTGCTATAATATTTATGTACTTACATTATATTAACAGAAGATGCTTTAAAAAATAGAGCACTTTTTAAACTTTTTTGTACTTTTGGTTCATAAAGAAGGACAACAATTAACAATGGTATGATGTTTGTTATAAAAAATGTTCCCAAATGGGTCTAATTCAAACTGGTTGTGAATGTTTCTAAAATGTTGTATGCATTATATGTATATTATGTGGCCAATGTAATTGTACTGTGTTTTTGTACATTTTGTACTATTTTGCCACAATTGTAGTGGCCCAGGTTGTTCCTGAAAAGGGGCTTTTGTCTCAGTGTACTTACCTGGCTAACAAAATAAATAAATAAATAAGCATAATTGTGTTACATAAATTTGCATTATTTGTCTAGTAACCACCAAATCAACTGTTTTTACAGGGTTTTTTTTGTGAAAGCATTGGGAAATAATTTAACTTAGGGGAAAATAAGGTATAATTTAATCTGAGGTCTAGCTGATTCATTTGAAATTTAAGGGTTAAAACTGTTTTTTTTTTAACTTGAGGGTAAGGGTGAGAGAAGTAGTCCAGTGGCAAATTTGGTTCAGCTAGGTGTTGGGCTCTATGAATTCCATTGAACTCTGAGACTTTGGGTCCATGGTAGAGGGGTCTAGCACTTTCAAAAAGGTTATCAAAATGGAACACTTTACCAGCCCTCCCACTCCAGTCACTTCCTGCTCTCTTCCCCCCATTTCCCCAAACTTATTTTCAAATGTAGGCTTCTGGTTCTGTGCCAGGACCTGACAGAGTCTTTTTAAATAACCCCCTTCCATAACATGACCCACCCAACTCCCCAAACCTATGTTGTTTAGTAGGTGACATCCCTCTTAAACCCTGATCCTTGATTTCAGAGGGGGGGGCACTAGTAAAACAGAACCCAGATAGTTCAGGCACCACCCAACAGTTTGCTCATTCCTTCAGAATGCTCTGCATAAATGGAGTGAACGGGTAAAATAATTTGGAGGGATGGGATGTTGTGATGCTTGGAAAACTGACCTGCTCTGTGAACAGACAACATACATTGTTTTTTGTGAAGGGCTATGAAACAACAGTCCAGGGGCACCTCAGTGCTTAGGAAGCACAACTTCTTGTTTTTAAAGTAGTGAATATTATATATATTTTTTTAAGTATTTTTGGCTGTGTCAGACAACTGTCTATGTGTGTGTAGGGCTATGAAGCACACTAGTATGGTGGGCAAACCCATTTCACCTAAGATGTCCAAAACAAGCACAAGCAGCCACAAGTTACACAACCAGAAAAAAGGGTTGAGGAGCAATAGCCGCCTCCCCATTCCCAATATAACAAATTACTACCACCCATTCAAATCCTTTCATTGGAGTATTTTGTTATTGCTTCATCACTAAAGGCAGCACACATTTGCTTATTTAATTAATAGATATAATATTGACAATAATACACAATTATTTAATATGAAAGCAGTGCAAGCTACTTTGTTCACAAGGTCACATTTCTTTTATGTTTCCTATGTTAATGCTGAGCATTGTGACAGAAACAGTCCAGCACCACAGGTGAGGCTGTCGTAGCTCTCAGTTTTGGAGAATATAAAAATGCAATTATGAACACACTAATGAATTATTAGTACCTATTTATTAATATTGTTTCACGTTTGTTATTCTTGCACTGCCGAGAATTTCACCTTAAGTGGCACAATATGATATGTTACTGTTTTAAATACCACTTCTTTCTTGTTCACAGCACATTCTTGCACTATTCTGGACTGAGAAAGGTACAAATTCTAGGCTAGGGTCCATTTCCTGTGGATTAATCATTGCCCTAGTTCTGAAAACCAACAAAATAGAACTGAAGTTTGATTGCATTTCACCATTACAAATAGAAGTATTCAAGCTTGTCCCACATAGTTCTGTTTTGTCAGTCTCTCTCCCTAACTATCTCTCATGGAGTCCTCAATGCTATCATTCATATAACAACAATTAATAAACAATCCAATTTTATTTATTTATTTAAATATTTGGTTACCAGGAAAGGCACACTGAGCCAGGGCTCATTTCTAGGTGTGACCCAGGGGGAGGAAAAACAGGTATAAATACATTTTGAGAGAGACAGACAGCTTTTAAGTGCTTTACATACAGATTAGTTTAGGCATATGCAGTAGTGGTACAGTGACATTGAGTAAAGTACAATAGTAATGGGTATTTACAATGGGAGAGACATTTGCTATTCATTATACAACAATATGTACATCAGTATTTACACAATTTACACAGTTGAAGGTACATCTATAATGGCATATGCTGCTTGACAATGCACCGATTCCTCAGCTACAGTATGAGGAGTGGGTGTGGTACTTGCTTGGCAGGAACACATGGGGTGTGGCAGTTGGCAAAGCTGCTGTGTAATAGGAAAGTGAGAGGTAGAATTTCTGATGGAAAGGGAGAATTGATTCCTCAGGCAGATGACAGTATATGAGAAGGCAGATTTACCATCTGAGGAGGATGGCCAAGGCAGAGTGAAGGATCTGGTGTCACTGTGCCTCAGCCCATATGGGTAGTGGGAAACTGTGGAAAGATACTCTAATAGGTAAGAAGGTAACAAGTTGAACCCGTATTTGGATATAAGGTTAAGAGAGTGGATGTGGCATTGATGGGAAAGAAGAGCTATGCCTAGAGGGTTGTAGAGAGAGCAGTGATGAGTTCTGAGGAGGGAGTTTGTGGTGAAGTGGCAGAACATATTCAGGAGGGTGTCCGGTCTGGATAATGTTGATGCTGGGGCAGTACTGTAAACCACATCTGCATAATCAAAGATGAGAATGATAATTTTAGATAGGATATCTCATCTGACAGACAGTGGGAGAGAATCTCTATTTCAGTTGAGCATACCTAATTTGGGGCATAATTTAAAGGCAATTGTTTCTACATGGTTCGAGAATGTCATTTGGGGTCCAGCCATACACCGAGGTATTTATATTTTGTGACTGAGACCAGCTGTTACATTAATTTAATAATTTAATTTACTTTATTTATTGCATAAAAGATACACCTTTTCTTTACAGTTTCATGGGATATAATTTTTTCTTAACTTTTCAGGCACTTCCTGCATCATCCTTCTCTTCCTACTTCTCTTAGGGGTCTACTCCAGTGTGGATAGCTTCAGTAACTGCAAACATTATACATCATCATTATCATCTCATTTTTGTGTAATACTTTATTATTAATAATATCACATATAATTATTCCTCCCCCTCAAGTGTCTATTCCAATGTGACCAGCTTCAATCACTCCAAACCTCACCCTTCATCATCATTTTCTCTATAGTGTAATATAAAACAAAATAATGAATAGAGTAAAAGATAAGAAGCGATGTATTATGAAGGTATCATATCATCAAGAGGTTCTGACAACAGGATAGCTTAAAAAGTGAAGTTTGAGAGTGTCAAAAGAACCTCAACATGGTATTACACTTAAGTGAAACATAACTACCCTATCCATTATTTTTTGTAATATACAGATCCATGTGTTTTGTTTTTTTACAGCAGAAAGGAAAAATATAATTTCACAAAAATGACTGTCAGGATGTAGCAAAGGTAGTGAGATTTTACGACAAGAGTGACAGCTTACCTCAGAAAGTTGATGAAATTTGTAGTGAGAGTTTCCAATAAGAGTGACATTTTATGTCAGATGCCATCTGGCTTTTACTATACATTACCATTACAGTGAAAGTGGGCCTGTGCTCTGCACGAGGATCTGTAAGTGTGCACTAAAGATCATCTGTAATAATACTTTCGGGACCTCGGTATGATGGTATCACAAAATCCCAACGATAGTATTATGAGCTCCTAACAATAGTATTATGTAGAAAATGACATTACAAGTATAGTATAATGATTTTTTTGGGGGTTGCACATCTGTTGGCAGGGGATGGAGCAGCAAGATAGCTGATATGCTGCTCCACTCCATGCCGTTTTGCTCTATCCTCTGGAAAGATGCTGCTGCTTTCGAGACGTATTCTTAATACTTGTCTCCCTTGCTTGCTGTTTTAGGAGTTTTGATGAGCTGTTTAGAGTTCATTTTACCTTTTACTTTATGGTCTAATGTGTCTGAAGTGCTTGAAGCATTGTTGCCTTTTTATGCTGGCACATAGCAGCGTTTCAATGCTAAAGCACAACTGATAACACTTAGTGCTTGGCAGCCTAATATTCAGAGAAAGAGCTATTTGTGAATCAGAGACATAAATGTGTTTTCCTGGTGGACACATGAGGATGAGTACTAGCATAGATTGATTTGAATACATCCTTCAACTTGGACCTGAGAGGAGAAGAGATTTACCAGGATTGCTGGAATGGTTGGAATGGTGATAGCACTTTAAGTGCTGACAAGATTGTTTTATTTATAAAAAGGTATGCCAACATTGCCTAAAGATTGGGGTTCTATTGTTGATTGAGCCAGACTACTCCCAAAGTTATTATGCTCAGTGGAGTGTTCTTTCTGTTTCATTTGCAGGTATTGCTGCGTATAGAGCTGGTGGAAAAAAGATGGAAGGCTGATGGCAGCATCGCTGTGAAATTGTTTGGAGCTGCTGAA
This sequence comes from Neoceratodus forsteri, assembly GCA_016271365.2. Classification (NCBI taxonomy): domain Eukaryota; kingdom Metazoa; phylum Chordata; order Ceratodontiformes; family Ceratodontidae; genus Neoceratodus; species Neoceratodus forsteri. The sequence continues at coordinate 31,549,794 of CM057459.1, forward strand.
AATCATTGGAAGAGTGTCTGTTTAGTAAAACGGACTCCCAGAATGGAAAACTGGAAAGCTGAAACATAGTGTGTGTCTGCTGGCTACAGGAGATTTGTGGGGAATGCAAACAGCCCCCTAGTACAGGAGACAAGAGACAGGAGCTAAGGTTGACTTTTCTTTATTAGCCTCACAAGAATGCTGCTTTGGTGAGTAGTGAAAGCTGTCTGTGGGGTAGAATTCCCTTGAAGATAATTTTTAAACTTCTTCTGGATGGCAATTAGTAATGGTTAGAGGACCCCTGGATATGGAGCCAACTGATATATTATTTCCAGATTTCAGAGGTTAAAAGTACTTGAGTGAAATTTGAATACTCATAACTCTCTCATATACAAGTTAAGGGCCGAATTTAAACTGCTTGATGAAGGTAAGAAGGTATGATCCCAGATATAGCAGGTGCTTAATTCACAAGGACGGTATTGTAGTAATAGATGGCGGCTGGTATGTGATATTTCCTCATACAGGTATTGTTTTTCTTTTATAAATTTTATATGCAGCGCCCTTTTTACTATGTGCTGGCAATATATCATTTGTGTATGTTTGGGTCTCATAAAGATGTTACTGCAGCGATCTTTGGTGTTTGAATTATGGATTTAAATTCCTTTCAAGAGTATTTTCTCCATTTTTCTGGAGCTTGAATTTTTGAGGTATGAACCTTATTATTTTGGACAGAATTTATTTCTAACTGTTAAACATTAAAGTGCTTCATTTTATTAAGCAGGACTCTTTAATACAGATGAGCCGTCGAATGAAGACTCCTAGGTATGGAACCAATTGATATAGTCCTTCTCAAATGCCTGAGGCCAAAATACTTGTTTTTATTGGTTGTAATCTGGCTAGTCTGGTTCTGGCATTCACGAACATTGATTCTAGCAGCTGCTGACAATATGACCTTGTATATTCAGATCAATTAAAATGGTTTGTTTTTGCCAAATAACTGTATGAGCCCCTAAACATGAAATGGAGCCCTTTTATATATTGATTTATGGACTTCAGACCCAATGAAGCCTTGAATGTTTGTTTAAAAATGGACTCCTAATCATAATGGTCTCATAATTCTGCTCAATTGAAATCCATTCTTTTAATATTTTATGCTAAATGTATGGAATAGCTGCTATTTAAATTCTGAGGCAGGTTATAACTGTTTTTATATAATGGCAAGAAAGAATCTTGTATTGTGATTGGTCAGTTTGGGTCTGGACCCATGGCATTATCCCAGCACGACGTCACGGGTCTAGTCTCAGCCTCACTGTGAACCTGTAGATGAGCTATTGGAGCTAGATGATTTTTAGGATGATGAGCCAGATGAGCTTTTTTGCATCTCCTCTTAAGAAACAAAAATATTTTCCCACACTAATAAAAACATTCTTTGAAATTATTTTTTATTTTATATATAACAACGAGATATTGAATAACAGGAATAATGCATTCCAGGGTGTGTGTCATTTGGGATAACGTCATGCCTGGGGCATTGGACGCACTCGGCCTGCGGCCTCGTGCCCAACCCCCCAGGTGTGGCGTTATCCCAGCACCACACACACCCTGTCATGCATTATTCCTTTAGTAGGATATTTTTACTTTATATAGTTTTAGTTTGATTCTAGGGACATTGAATAACTGTAATGCTCTCTCTGTTCTTATTTTGTAATTGAGCAAAATAAGTAAACTTTTAATAGGGATGTTGTTTAAATGGCAGGTAGTTAGATTTATAAGCTTCAACAATCAAAGCTATTAATTAGTGCATACAGCTGAAATAATCTGAATAAAATGCAGGGATAGAAGTGCTACTAGGGAGCTTATTTAATTGTTCTCTTACTTGAAAAAGGCTATGCACTTGCACCTAAACTATTCATCATATGTTATTTTGTGATAATCCTATTTAACTAGTAAACTATGCCAGGAAGGACCCGAGTTAAGCCCTGCACTTGATTATCCAATAGCCCTAATATGAGCAGCTCTGAGTAGGACTTTACTTCACTGGAGGATTGCAAATGGCCTTAAGAGAAGCTTGTATTTGGGCTGAAGTCAACGTACCTGTGATTAACCAAACAAGAGACTATGACTTGGAAGCTTTGTTTAGCAAGTTGTGGGTTGGTAATCTGGGGTATGTCCAGTTTTGGGTGAGCGATGGTGAGCTTACTATTTAATAATTTATTAGAGGAGATATTCAAAAGCTCAAAGATGTGGCAAAATAAACATAATTTGTATACATAGCCTTCTCACACTGACAGTGAATAATTGTATTAGCACCCAAATTGGAATCGGATTGTTATATTCGTCCCCACTTCTCTATTATATCTATGTTGGAAATTAATCATTTTAGTGGCGTATGTACTTAACTCCTGCTGTATGTAATGAATTTTACTTTTCTCCAGCATCTCATTCCTATTTGATATCTGCAAAGTGCTTGGTGCTATTCATAATTTATGATATGATGTCCATTTTGTAAATGTTATGTGTTTACGTCTGATAAATTGTAAGGACTTATAATGGAACAATAAACCTTTACTTACATAATGATTTTTTTGTACGGATTTTCTATTGGTAACAAGGCATATCTATGTATTACAATATAATAATACTACTTATAATTATTTACATCAGCACTCCACTTAAGTACCTACTACAGTGTACTTAGCTTTAGTCACTCTGAACCTCATCCTTCTGTTTTCTAATTTAAATAAATCAGATATAACTATAACATTTAGACACAGTAAAGAAAAGCTGACTTTGCCGGCAAATAACCTCGAGTAGTTTTGTGAAGTGCACTACATCTCTAGTTTGGCATAGCGGTGCCCCTTTTCAAGGTCTTTGTGGAGGGCAAGGTTCATGACTTCATCACATCTTTAGTGACAAAGGAAAACTTTGCAACATCCCTAATAGAAATCATACATAAAAATAAGGAGGTTCCATGCATGTACTAATGAGTATGGTCTCCTAACGCAATAGCTCTCTTCGTTGCTGCAGCATCCACCACCATCTAGCACTGATCAAGTGTCTGTTTCTAAAAATAATTCCATTGGATTGAAGCCCAGACTCTAAGCTACAAGTGAGTATAAATATTTTCAACATACTGTAAGACTAATATTAAACATTTTATAACATTTAACATCTTCAAACATTCAAATCTCAACAGAAATGGCAGCTGTGATGTCTGATGCTGGTGCACTTCCTCCCTTTCAACAATAACAAGGACATGAAATCCATATTCTTGGCAATAAATCTGACTTAAATGAATTCAAAGAATTAATAAACTAATTTTCCAACTTGAAAATCGATGTGCAAGACATTCATTCAAGAACTGAAACCACAGAAAATCACATCTCATGGTCAGAAGTCCTGCTTTTTAAGCTAGAAGATACAGTAAATAAATGGTCATAGACAATGGAAATAATGGCAGAAAAAGACCAATGGTCCATCCAGTCTGCTCATGTTCCCTAAATCTTAGGTACTTTCCTTGAAATCTAATGTTCTCCCAGGGTACTAACCCTCCCAGTCCTTTCCCTATTCTCTCCCCTAGACCTGTCACCCCAGGAAACCACTATTCTCTTCATCCTATTTTAGGCCTGCTTGAATCCCCTCACTGTGTTCACTGCCACCAACTCAGTTGCCAGACTGTTCCAAGGTTCCACCACCCTTTCCATAAAGAAGTACTTCTGCACTTCCCTCTTGAACCTCATGCCTGCTAATTTCCACTCGTGACCCCGTGACCGTGATTTTATATTCAGGCTAAATAATTCATTCATTCATTTTATTAATTCCTTTGAGGAATCTGGAGGTCTCAATCATATCTCTCCTCTCCCTTTTGATTTCCAATGAGTACATATTTAGTGCCTTGAGACACACCTCATAGGATTTACCCCGCTGTCTCTGAATCATTTTGGTCACTCTGCACTGCACTGTCTGCAATCTAGCTGTGTCTTTTCTGAAGTGAGGATTCCAGAACTGGGTACAGTATTCCAGGTGAGGCCTCACCAGGGATCTGTAGAAAGTAAGTATTACCTCATTTCTTCTACAATCAGTCTCCTTCCTAATACATCCTAGCATCCTGTTAGCCTTGCTATAGGCCTTGCTGCAGTGACCTGTTTGATTAAGGGAGTTACAGATGATAATGTCTAGATCTTGTTTCTCGTCTGAAGTGCTAAGCCTCTCCCTTCCCATCCAGTTCTCTCTCTTAGGTTCTTTTTCCCTATGTGCATTACGTTGCACTTTTTAGCATTGAAGTTTAAATGCCAGACCTTTGACCACCACTCTGACTTTTGCAGGTCCTTCTGCATGCCCTTTATTCCTTTTTCACTGTCCACCCTCCCACACAGTTTTGTGTCGTCTGCAAAGAGACACAACCTGCCCTGGACTCCTTCTCCAATGTTACTAATGAACATGTTGAAGAGGACCAGACCCGGGACAGATCCCTGTGGAATCCTGCTCATTACTTCCCTCTCCTCTGATTTAACCACAATGACCATCACCCTCTGTTGCCTCCTTGCTGGCCAATTACCCACCCACCCAGTTTACTAGAGTTTTAGCTGCACCCAGTTCTTCCATTTTCTTAATCAATCTCTTGTGCGGAACTGAATAAAAGGCCTTACTGAAGTCAAAGTACAGCAAGTCCACCACGTGGCCCTTGTCTGTCTCCTTTGTCATCCAGTTAAAAAAAACTATCAGGTTGGTCTGACACGACATTCCTACCACAAAACCATTTTGTTTACTGTCCTGGAGTCTGTTGCTCTCCAGGTAGTCCATGAGGTACTCTGTGATCAGAGATTCCATCAGCTTCCCCATAACAGAGGTCAGACTGACAGTCCTGTAATTCCCTGGTTGCTCTTTATCCCCTCCCCCCTACTTATGTAGTGGCATGTCTGCCATCTTCCAATCCCCTGGAACTTCTACAGTCCTGAGTGAGCTGTTGAACTGCCCAGTCAGTGGTTTAGCCAGCTCTACTGCTTACTCCCTTAGTATCCTCAGGTGCAATCCATCTGGACCTGGGCCTTATCTATCTTTAGGGCTGCAGCCCTTTCAGGACCCTTTCACTAGTAAACAATGACTGACTCATTTCCAGGACACCCTTTGTGGCTACTCTGATGCTGCTCTCAGGCAGGGATCCGCATTCCTCCTTAGTGAATACTGAGTAAAGGTAGTCATTCAGGATAGTGACCTTTTGCCAGTCCTCTTCTATCATGCTACCCTGTTCCACTGGCCATGTGATTATCCCCTTTTTTCACTAATATATCTAAAAAAAAACAGTTTTTCTACATACTTCACCCCCTCCAAGATGCACAACTCTGTGTCTACTTTCACCTCCCTGATGCCCCTCTTTGCCTCCCTGTATTTCTGAAGATATTCCTCCCATTCTTCCTATCCTTGCTTTCCCTTTATTTATAAATGGCCCTCCTTTTGGCTCTGACTGCTTCCCTGACCCCAGATAAGAACAATACTGGTCTCTTAGACCTATTTTTCTTTGTTACTGTTTTTACACATGCCTTCAGTGTCACAACGCTAGCCCCTTATTTACCTTCCATTTCTCCTCCACCCTCCTTATGGTCTCCACCCCTGGTAACTTTTCTCTGACTAGTTCCTTCAACCTATCAAAGTCCACACTTCTAAAATCAAGGACTTTGGTTCTTGAGCGCGACTTACTGGCCCCAGGGGCCAGTTCAAACCACACAGAGTTGTGGTCACTATTCCCCAGTGGTCCCCCAGTCCCACAACACCCATCAACTCTGTGTTAGTGAGTACTACATGAAGGACTGCAGACTGCCTGGTGGGTTCCTTAACCAGCTGTACCAGGAGATAGTCCTGGAAGGTGTCTAGCAGTGACTGACTCCTGATGCTCTTGGCCATTGGGACCTCCCAATCGATGTCTGGCAAGTTTAAGTCTCCCACCAGCACATCCCCCTTTGCTACCCCTCCTTTAAGTTCATCCCTGAGTTCTCTATCCCTTTCCTGTCCTTGACCAAGAGGCCTATAGACTACCCCTAAGTGTATTTTCCTGCCTTTGGCTGCTGTGAGTTGCACCCATATAGGCTCAGTTTCCCCATTGTTAACCCTAATGCCCCCATCTTAAAGTCACTCCAATGCTCTTCTTGACAAAGAGGGCAACTCCCCCACCATCAGTCCTTCGATCCATCCAGAATAATGTATATCCAGTGATCACTATTTCCCTGTTGTTATTTTCCACGGCCCACATTTCCATGATGGCCACAAGGTCATCTTCAGTGTGTGTCATCATTACCTGGAGCTCACTAAGTTTGTTCCATAGGCTCCTGGCATTAAGGTGTACCCTTTTCTACCTGACTCCTGCTCTGATGTCTACTTTCCATGTCTTCTCCCCCCATTAGTGCCCTTGCCTTTAGTTTTTCCACTCACAACTGTCCCTCCTCTTAGCCCTACAGTGTTCCCTCTACCCTTTTTTCTGCTACTGTCCCCTGGATGTAGGGGAGTACAATCTTGGATCCATTTCTTCTCACCCTCTATTGTGAATCCTCCAGACCTGGACTCCTCCACACTCAGTTTAAATGCCTGATATAGACATCAAACTTCTGCCCCAGTGCACTGGCCCCCTCTCTCATCAGGTGAAACCCGTCACTCTTGAAAAGTTTCCTGTCCCAGAAATCCCCTCAGTCACCTACAAAGTGGTACCCCATGTCCCAACACTACCCCTTAAGCCAACTGTTGAACTCTGCCATCTCAACACCCCATCCTATCCTGCCTTCCCCCCAGCCCCACACATTGAGGATTTCAGAGAAGGCCATGGAAGCCTAGTGTGCCACCAATCTGTGCCCCAGTCTATAGAAGCTCTGCTTCACTGTTTCCACTGACTGTTTGGTTGGATCATTGGCATCCAGGTGTACCAGCACTCCCAACACCAACCCCCCTCCACCATCCTCCCTGTTCTGTCTATATTCCAGTTGGCTGATTCTCCAGGCAGGCACTGGACCTACCCCTTCCATCTGACCACCCAGCACCCTATCTTTCTCCCTAATCATTGAGTCCCTGACCACTAGGACCTTTCTTTCACTTTTACCACCGGGTGCCAATGTGCTGTCCTGCCCATCATCTGTGACAGACCCTGAATCCCCCCCTTGCAGAGTTAGGTGCCTGACCCTCCTCCATAGGTGTGAAGTGATTCACCATCTGGATGTAACTGGGCTGGACAACCTCTTTATGGCTGCCCCTTCTCTCCTTCCTACATTCCATGCCCCTCCACCCCTCTGGACCAGTGGACCTTGGTGGAGTGGGGATGAGGGAGGTAGGCTCCTGCTTAGCTGAGTGTGCAGATGCAATATGTCTATCCTTGCTGCTACCAGTGGAGCATAGAGCTTCACTATGGTCCAGCATAAGGGGCAGTGCCCCCTGCTCCAGAGCATATACCTGGAGAATAGTGCCCTACAGTCCCTACGACTGAGTGCCTCAGTCCTGAACCACATCCTGCAAAGAACTGTATTGGTGAGAGAAAAACTTAAGTAGTTCCAACTAAGATTATAATGTACTCCATACCCTGGAGGGTGAATCTAGTAACAACCGGCTATTACAGGTGTATGGTGACAGTAATTATTCAAGTGTACAAATACATCTTGAAATTGTTAGGTGCTCAAGCTAAACCACAACTACAGACATGAGGCCACCAACACTGAAGAAACCCTCCCCACCAAGAATCAACCTCCCAAACAGCAGAGGGAAATATTTCTACACCACAATACCACCCACTTCACAACTCTAAGATTTGACCCCCCACTACAGTGCAACCAGTGAAAATCACTCAACCATTGAAGCGTCCCACCAAACACAACAGAACAATTGTAGTAACCCCTAACCACTGTGCAACCCTGCAAACAACTTTAGCAGTCACTTCTTACCACAATGTGACCCTCCAGGGATTGACTGACCACCACAATGTAACCTTTAATCTATAGTTCAAATTAACTCCCCACCACAATGCACCCCCACACACTACAAGTATACCTGGGATCTGAAGAATAGGGGGTGCATTTAGTCCTCTTGGGTCAGCTGAGAAGCAGAATGGCTGGCTGCTGGCTGCCTCATTGGCAAGTCAAATAAAGTCAAGAGAAATAAATTACTTGCTTGATCAAATTGATGACTTCGAACACCAATGATCTAAGAGTAGTTGACCTACCTGAGGAAATTTAGGGGAGATGATCTTAAAAGCTTTCTTCAAATCTTTTTGCAGAGACTGTTTAACCTAATGCCAGAGCAGCCTCTCCTCATAGAGAGGGCTCACAGGTCACTAGCCGGCCCCAAATCAGAAAGAGCCTGGCTCGTAGTCATCAGCATTCTAAGGTTTAGTAAAAAAAGAAATGTACTAAGAAAAGCTAGAGAACAGAAATCAATGACTTGGCACGGTTACAGAATATTTCTCTTCCAAGACTATTCAAATGAGGTAGCAACAAAATGTAGAGAATCTACCCCTGCAAGACAAGTCCTACAGAAACCTGGTATAAGATTTTATTAAGTATCCATCTGTTCTCATTCTCTAAAAATGGAGTAGAGCACTCTTTCTCTGAGCCCAGTGAAGTGACTGAATATTGAAGAAACTCTGGACAATACCTGAATCATTTTCTTCTGTGGAAGCCCCCCCCCCATTCAGCTCCATCTTCCAAACTGCCTCCTCATTAAATGGCACTTGAGAAATCCCCATCACCTCCTCCTACCCTCCACCACAATCCGCTGTGGCATTTCCCCTCCTCCTACCCCCTACCACGACCTACTGTGACATTTTGACTCTACTACCATCCACAACCTACTGTGCTATTTAAACACTCTACTGCTGTCCTTCTCCCCCACTACCCCCTCTTGCCCCTCCCCCCACTGATGCTCTCCCTTTTTCCATTCCTAGTTTAACTCTATTTTCTCCAGCCTTCCTATTCCTTAGCCCTCTCCTCCCCTCCAGTCGCCTGCCACATTCCACTCCTCCTCCCTGCCCCCCTTCTCTCCCCTCCTTTTCTGCCTGGTCCTGTCCCCCTTGCAGGGTTCTCTGTCATCCTGAAGGGGTATAGATCCTGGCTCCATCTCTTCTACCCCCTCTTCCTTCCCCCCTTCTAATCCTGACCCCCTTGCAGGGTTCTCTGCACCCTGAAGGGTATAGATTGCTGTCTCTCTTTTCCTCTCTCCTTCCCCTACTTTTAAATCCATCACCCACCCACCTCCCTACTTCCTGTCCCTCTCCTCCTCCCTCCTGTTCCTCCTCCCCTCTTCTCTACCTCCCTGCTCCTTTCTCTCCCCTCCTTTCTGCCTGATCCTGTCCCCCTTGCAGGGTTCTCAGCATTCTGAAAGGGTTAGATCTTGGCTGCCCCTCCCTCTCTCTCCCTCTTCCATCTCCCACCCTCTAGCCCTCACCTGTCCACTTCCCCACTTGTCTTACAACTGCCTTCCATTGGGTATACAATAGCACTTTGAATCATGTGCTCAGCCTACTACTTCTAGCACTTCAAATGTGTTATCCATCCTCTAACCTTTACCCTACTGGATCACCTGCTCTTGGGTTGTTGCAATATATGTTATATCCAAACATGGTTTTGTTTACCCTGGCTGATTGGTCTGGGTTATTTCTGCTCTGTAATTGTACTGCACTGTTTTGTTCTAGTAATTGTACTTGTATTGCTCTGTTACTGCTATGTGTTTGCCTGTTCTCCCAATTCTTGTACCCCACCCACCCAAGATGCTTCTGGAAATGAGTTGGTTACAGCTCATGTTGTCTTTCCTGGTGAAACATTTTCTAAATAAATAAACAAAGGAGGAAAACTGAGCCTGCCCAGAGAGAGGGGTCAAGTGACATGAAAGCTCAACTGGATATTAAGACACAGCTCATCAGGAAAGAAAGTGAGTTTCATACAGGGTGGACCTGAGCAAATGACATACCCTCCCTATTTAAATATCATGAAAAAAGGCCTCTCCTTTCATACCTTTTTTTACAAGCACACAGTTGGGATCACTAAACAGGATTGATGCCATTTCTTTACAGGAAGAAGGAACTGTTTGTAACTTTGGCATCTCTTTTTTATTCTTTGATGACCAGGTAAGGCCATTTACACAAGTGTCTGTTTTATGGGCCTCATGGAGCACTGGGCAGGTTAAATGACTTATTCAGAGTTACACAGTATGCAAGTGAAGGTTGTGAGAATGAAACCCAGGTCTGCTGGATGTACCAAGCTCATTCACAGCTCACTGCTCTATGCTCTAGGCTATACTGTCAGCCCTTTGCCAGTCAAAGATGATTTTAGTCTACTAAATTCAGCATCTAAACAAAACACCTCCATTCCTGATATTCCAGCAATTCTGCAGTGACTGTATTAAAAACAAGCATTTGTCAATACCGAACGTTGGTTGCTTGTCATCGAGGAGTGTATTGCATGTGGCAGGAGCCACCAATATGAAAAGCCATGCCACAGCTCATATTGAAGGTGGGGAGGGATCAGAGAAGCGTGCACTGGGGAGTGTGAGGTGGGCAGCAGGACTCACCAATATGAAAAGCTGCACCATGGCTCATGTTGAAGCTGGGGGGGTCAGAGGAGTGAGCACCACAGAGTGTGTTGTGGGCTGCAAGAGCTGCCAATATGAAATGCAGCACTGTGGCTCATGTTGAAGTTGGGGGTCAGCAGAGCCAGCAAATGCCTCGCTATGGCTCATGTTGAAGTCGGGGGGGATCAGAGGAGTGAGCATCAGGGAGTGTGTGATAGGCAGCAGGAGCCCCCAATATGAAAAGTTGCACCGCAGCTCATGTTGAAATCAGGGGGGATCAGAGGAGTGAGCACCGGGGAATGTGTAGCAGGTGGCAAGAGCTGCCAATATAAAAAGCCTCACCGTGGCTCATGTAGGCCACCAGGAACAGAGTGCAGGGCAGCAGGAACCATGTAACTCTGGCCATGTGCATTACTGTCAACTGTACTGCACATGGCTGGAGAGTTACTTATGCCAATCAAAGGACCAAAGTCCTCTCTGATTGGAGTGGCTTTGGTCCTTTAAAGTACATGACCATTTAGCCCACCCATCAGACAGTTGTGTAAGGACCACACCGAGCGGTCATTAGTGTAGACTGCTGAGCCTATTGCAAGCCCCTGATTTTGTGTACTGCAATTGGCTTGGCAGCGACACCCCTCCAAAATCCTGTATTGCAACAATACGTTGGTTTGCACATGCGCGCAACCAACGTAAAAAAGGTTTGAAAGAAACTTCAGAGTCTATTTATGTAATTTCATCTGTTACAGCTAGACTGCAATTGGAGTAAAATGTCGACAGAAATGTTTCATTCACTAAGAAACTGGTTCATACTACCCTAATAAAATGTTAGCTTAGCATTTAGCATCTGATTCAGATGCTATTTTGCACTGATTTGCACATGCTGATACTTTTGTTGTAATTGGCTGTAACCTCACTGGTTCAATTTAAAATAATAATAAAAAAAGTGTAACTTTCAACATTAACTGAATTGGTTCCTTTTCACCCGTAATTCAGACAAAAGTGGCACTGGGGTGATGTGTGAGTACCTAATCCAGTTAAGATTTGTGACTAATTATTTACATGCTGGCATGCTTGTGTTCAGCCTGAGAAGATGAAATGGCTTCATAATAATGATTCAGTCATTCTGAGTGTAATTCTAGACAGCTTATGTTGATACAACAAAATACAAATGCACATGTACTAAGACACACCCACAAGGGGCCTCAAGTTTTTGGGACAACTCAGTGGTTTTGTCTGATCTGTATGGAATACTAAGATACCTGACAGTGATATATGTACCCTACTCCAAGCCCCTGTAAGGAATGTAAGAAAAAATTACTTACCATAGTAATAGTATGTCTTCTAGGGGATCCCTCAGTATGCTTGACTTACACAGTATTGCCATCTGGGTTCAGCTGCCCCAGAGGTGGTACCTATGCTAATGATGGCATGGCATTAGCCAATCAGAAAGTGCTAGGAGACTGCTGCCTATAGGTGCTGCTGCTAGTGAGTCAGATTCATTCCAAAGCCTATAAGGAAAAAGGCCCCAATCCCTAACCTTATTCCAGAGTTATGGAAAAGATATGGAAAAAGAAAACAAAAGGAACAAAACAAACTGCCAAAAGGCGAACTATGTACAATGTGTTTAACTGTGAAAATCAAACTAAATAAGCCCCTCAGTAAGAATTTGGCCTGCGATAAGGACTGCAAAGCTGTTAATAGTCAGGTTATATGAGGAAAGGATGGGTGGGTGGTCAAGCATACCGAGGGATCCACTGGAAGAAACAATATTACTATGGTAAGTAATTTTTTCTTCTCGCCCCAGGAATCCCTCAGTATGCTTGACTTATGCAGACTACAAAGCAGTTTTTGGAAACAGGTTCTGCAGGACTGCAATGCCAAGTTCAATATCAGATCTGGACTATACATCCAATCAGTAGTGCTTTGTGACGGTATGTACAGTGTTCCAGGTAGCTGCTTTGCACATATTCAGTAAGGGCATGTCCTTTTGAGCTCCACCAAGGCTGCAGTGCCCCTGGTGGAGTGGGCTCTGAGGTCTTGGGGTAGCTGTCTGCCAGCCTTACTGTAACAGAACTGGATGCAAGAGACTACCAATTGAAAGATAGCTTTCTTAGAAACTGATCTGCCCTTGCCCACCTCACCATAGGTGAGAAACAGCTGGGTATGAGATGCCCTGAGTTGCTTAGAATGCTCCAGGTAGTAGGTCCATGCCCTTTGAACATCTAGGCTGTGGAGCCTGCGCTCACCAGGAGTGGATTTGTATGTGAAAAATACAGAAAGTTATGGAATGGTTGAAGTGAAATTCAGACACCAGTTTGAGAAGGAATATTCTGCTAGTTCTTAGAACTACTTTATCTCTGTGGAAGAAGATGTAGTTTGGTTCAGTGCAGACAGCTTGCAGCTCTGACATCCTCCTGGAAGAAGTGATGGCCACTAGGAATGCTGTTTATAAGTGACAAACTGTAGGTCTGCTGTAGCCATAGGTTCAAATGGTTCATCCATCAACTTGGCTATACACAAGTACAAGACCCAGGAGGGGACAGGTTCCCTAAGTGGGGGTTGCAGGTTCAGCAGGCCTTTGCAGAATTTCTTAAAAATAGAATGAGATATTATAGATTTCTTTTTGCCTGCTGAAACGTAAGCTGAAATGGCTGCCGGGTGGACTTTCAGGGATGGAGGCCCTAAGGCCTGAGGCCTGCAGGTGAACCCAGTAGTCCAGTATGGAGGACAGACTCAACTGCAAGGGGTCAATCTTTATTTTATTTATTCAATCTCAGATTACAATATCTTTGAGTGCAAGGAGTTCATTTACAAAGGTTCCACGTCAGTGGAGAGAGGTGAACAAACATACAGAGGCAGTAATACAAAGACTAGGTTTAAAAAACAGTAAAGTACATACTTTAATTATCTAGCATTAATAACTTTAGTAGTGGAGAAGAAAGGAGGTGGGGGGGGAATAAGAGAGAAGAAGAAAAGTGGTAAGCAGCCAGAAGGCCTTGTCAATAGGAGTAGAAAGAGTGGCGGATGCGAGTAGTAGGTACGTAAGAGGGGAGGTGGGAGATTGGGGGGAGGATAGGAGGATATAGCAAGGGTTGGAAAGGTAAAGCTTTGGGGTGGAAAAGAGGGAACTGGAGTGCGCACAGGTGGTAGTGTCATTAGGTGAAGCAGTTGCAGGAACTATTTGTTGTAAGATGTTGACAGAGCCTGTGCTTGAAAGGACCTAATCTTGGATTTCATTGGGATGTGCATTGAACCTGAGTGGGGCTCTGTAAGTGAATGTCCGTTGCCCTCGAGATGTCCTGCACCTAGGAATCTTCAGAGATTGATAGGCTGAGCTTCAAGTGTGCTGGAAGCTGGAGAGAAGGCTAAGGAGGTTTGCAGTTTGCAATCTGCCTGTCTTTACAACAGAAAGAAAATCTCTTCCATTTGGAAGCATAGGTCTTTTTGGTACTAGGTTTTCTATCTAGTCTAAGGATTCTGAGGACCTGTTCTGAATAATCAGAGTCAGAGAACTCTAACTCTTCAAGTACCAAGCTTGGAGGTGAAGGGATTCTATGTTGGGAATGTTACCCCTGTCTGAGGCAGGGTCAGGAGACTGTGGCTCGGAGGCAGGAGGATGGGCCACTTGACTAACAGGGCAAGGACCAAAGAGTACCAAGACTGCCTTGCCCAGTCTGGAGCCACCAGTATTATTTGTTGCTGGCTGTCTCCTGAGCTTGAGAAGCACTCTGAAGATCAGGGGAAAAGGTGGAAAAGCATAGAGAAACTTTCCTGTCCAGTTGAGGGACAGGGCATCCACTGGCACTGTGCCCAGTGCCGGAGGCCTACAGCAGTACAGGGGAATCTGGTGACTGTAATTGGAGGTGAAGAGATCAATCTCTGGAGTGCCCCACCTTCTGAATACTGTGGTCAGTACTTGTTATGTTAAGGGTCCACTCATGATATCCCTGGCTGATGCAGCTCAGAGAGTCTGCCAGCACATTGTCCTTGCCTGGCAGGTGGAAGGCAGTTAGTTGCATGTCCAGGGAGTAAGCCAGCAGACAGATCTCCATGGCTTCTGTGCAGAGTTTTGAGGATCTTGTGCCCCTTTGACTGTCGATGTAAAACATGGTGGTGGTGTTGTCTGTCCTGACTTGAACAGACTGGCCCTTGAACTGGGGGGCAAAGGCTTTTCTGGCTAGGTTCACAGCTCTGAGTTTGAGGAGGTTTATGTGAAAGCTGGACTCCTTGGGGGACCATACCCTGCTTATTGACAGGTCTGCCAGGTGTACTCCCCATCCCAGAAAGGAGGTGTCTGTAGTGAGCACTCTGGAGCATTCATTCTGTTGGAAGGGGATTCCTTCTCTAACATTGTGACTGTCTTTCCACCAGTCTAAGGCTTGTAGAAGAGTCTTTGTGACTGGTAACAGCTTTGACAGTGAGTCTCTTTTCTGAGAGCAATGAGCCCTCAGATGGTACTGAATGTCCCTCATTTGGAACTTGGCTCCTGGAACTATTGCTGTAGTGGAGGCCATGTGGCCTAGGAGCCTGAGAAAGTGCCTGGCTGGCCTTGGTTGGCCAAGCACAAATGAGTTTTCCAGGGTCTGGAGGTTTTGTACTCTGTCTAGAGGAAGCAGGGCTTTCCCTTGCTGGGTGTCAAGCTCTATTCCTATGAATTCCAGAAGTTGGACTGGCTCCACGTTTTTATTTATTTTTTTTATTTATTAAAATGTTTCACCAGGAAGGGCACAATGAACAACAAGTAGCTCATCTCACGATGTGTCCTGGGGTCCTGATGTCCATGTGAGACTTTTCTGTGTTCATCAGGAACCCCAGTGATTCCTGGTGAGCTGAGTGAGTCACAGAGAGTCTCTGAGTCTCTAAGGGAACTTGTCTACTATGAGCCAGTCATCCAGATAAGGAAAGACAGAGACCTTCTGTCTTCATAAGTTGGCTGCAGTCACTGCCAGGCACTTTGTGAAGACCCTCTGGGCAGAGGACAGGCTGAATCATAGTACTGCAAACTGGTAATGGCCTGAGGGCAAACTGACTCTGAGAAATGTTCTGTGAGAGGGCCTGATTGCAATCTGAAAGTAGGCATCTCTGAGGTCTAGGGAGGCTAGCCAGTCTCCCTCTTGTAAGCAGGGATATCACCACTGACGAGGTGATCATCTTGAACTTGGGGTTTAGCAGATGCTTGTTTAAGTACCAGAGATCTAAATGGGTCACCAATCCCCATTTTTATTTTGGGTGAGAAAATATCTTGAATAGAGGCCTTTTCCCTACTGCAAATTGCATTTGCTAGCAGGAGGGACTTGACCTGTAACTCCAACAGAATCCTTTCTGTGGGAGTTAGTGGCTTGAACCTACTGCTACCCTGCTGTGTGGGGAATTTCCTGAACTGCCGGGTGAGTCCCTGACCTACCACCTCTAACACTAACCTGTCTCTGATGATGATCTGCCACTGATGGAGGTAGTGAGTCAGCCTTCCTCCTACTGGGAGTGGGGGGAGGTGACCTGGGCATTCCCATCAGGGGTTTTGTTTGGACTGAGCCTTAGGTGAGGGGGCAGTATGCTTTTGGGCCCTTCTACCCCTCCCTCTAAAGAAACCTCTTATTTGGGAATAGTCCATGTGCATGGGCATTGGCATGGGATTAAAAGCTCAGGGGTAGTAACCCCTGCCTCTGTCTTCTCTTCCATGGGGCTTGTAAGAAGTGATGGATTTCTTTTTAGCTGCATTACTTTTGTAGATGGTTTTGTATGCCTCCACCGTTTTCATGTAAGCCCCTGTTTTGTCCCCAAAGAGAGAGTTGTTTTCACAGGGGAAGTCCATAGCTTCCATTTGAGTATCCTGCAAGAGGTTTGTAATTTTTGACCAGGCAGACCTTCTGAGGGAAATGGCTTGTGCCATCGATCTGGAGGCAGTGTCATTGGCATCTACTGCCATGTGAAGCTGGTGTATTTTGTAGCCTCTGGGGCAGTTTTGACAGTTTCTGCCAGGTCCTGAGCAATGTTGACAGGAGTCTTCTGTTTAATAGCCAGTACTGAGTTCTACAAAGTCTTTTGGTACTGTGCTGTCTATGCCACGTACATAGAGAGGCTTAACAGCAGAGAGGCTGTGGTATAAGTTTTCTTGCCCATGGTGTCCAGTTTTCTGGTCTCTTTATCAGGAGGCAGAGAGGAGAGAGGCACCTTAGCCTTTTCACAGACTGCAGCCTGTTCCACTCATTTGTGGTCAGGATGAGAGTAGAGGTACTCAGCATTGGTTTTCTCTAACTGATGGTACTTCTCTATTTTCTTATCCACCCCAGAAATGGAGGTGGGATTCTGGATTAATTTTAAGGTTGCCCTGTGAAGGGACTTGTGAATCTGGGAGTAGCAGCTTGCTTTTTAGGAGGAGAGAGACCCATCATACCTAAAAATTATGCCTCCTCATTCTCCTTAGCAGTCTCCTGCATGAAGAAGTTCAGAGTGTCCAACATGTGCTGGACAAATGTGTAATGGGAGGAAAAATCCTCCTGACCATGTGAAGGAGAGCCAAATTCCTGGTCAGAGGGCACATCAGGTCATATTCCTTCCTCCTCTCCATCATTGCCTTCTTCAAAATAAAACCCTGGCCTTGGTCAGAGTCCGTGGGAACAGACATGGAAGGACCACCGGGGCACCAATTAAATTGCCCACAGCTTGAAAAGTCTGGTAAAGTTGCCAAGCATTTGCTACCACCTCAGGAGAAGGTACATTTTGTTGTGTCACTGGTGTCTCTCTTTACTCTTCAGTGGGAGGGGCAGTTATGTTTTTCTTTTTGTTTGTTTTTTTGGCAGGCACTGAATCAGAAACCTGCTCAGAATGTCCCTTTTGTTTGGCTTGGTCTGAATGATTTTTGTCAGATTTATTTTCTAGGCAGTCCTTAAAGGACCAATCTTTAGATTTATGTGGAGAGGAGGACCTTTCTTCAAAAGATTTATTAGAGAGGGAGGGCAGACTGAAAACCCATCATTTCTAATATTTTTGCTCTTTTTTTTAACTGTTTTAGATCAAACTTTAGTATGAAGTTCACAGTTATGCTCTGGACCTAAACAAAGATCATGACTGTCTGCCTCGGTCATGATTTTAAAACACTTAGTTAAATTTTTAAAACCTGCAGATCCAGTTCTCATTTTGGGTCTATCTGACATAACAAAATTGTCAGCATAGAAAAATATTCCATTCCCAATAGGGAAAATATAAGAAACTGCAGTTTGTTTCAGATAGCACAACATAAAAGAAAAAGTATTGTAAATTGTGGTTCCCTCAAAAAGAAGGGAACCAATATAAAACTAAAGTTAAAATATAAAAAACAGTTTTTTTTTACCACAGAAAGTGATTTTCCAGTCAGGAAAAAAGTGAAGGAACCACGGTGAAAACCCCTATCAGGGGAAGACTTCTTGGTTGCTGGAAACCAAGAAAAACCAAAAAAAATAGCAAACACGTCTACTAAAAATGATTAAAGGCAGCAGAAACTACAGAAATAAAATGACTTTACTTAAAATAAATTTATTCAAGCAATGAGAAATGGGAAGCACTCTGGGGCCAACTTTTTCCAGAGGGTGGTGAAATGAATCTGACTCACTAGAAGCAGCACCTACAGGCAGCAGTCACCTAGCACTTTCTGATTGGCTAATGCCATGCCATCATTAGCATAGACACCACCTCTGGGGCAGCTGAACCCAGATGGCAATACTGCATAAGTCAAGCACACTGAGGGGTTCCTGTGGTGAGAAATAACAGCTATGTGACTTGTCTGTTAAGCTGCTGACTTCTCAAGTGACTGGCATAAGTTAATCAGGACTGACACATCAACAGTGCCTACATAGCAAAAGTTGTTGCATATGGTTACTTGCATTTCCTCTGTGGTCCCATATTATAAAATAAAAACTACAAACATGCAAATTATTAATTTTTCACAAACAACAAAGGAACGCTTGCCTATTAGATGACTCAACATAAAAGCCAAGTGAGATTAATTAGTATCACAAATCTGTCACAACTCGTGTTACCTCCAGATGCTTTCAAAGGAATACTAGCTGCATTACATATTAAATTGAGAATGCCTTCTAATAATGCTCAATTACTTCCTATAAACCCTCAGTATTTGCACTGATTCCACCTATACATGTAAGGGTGAAATAATAGATGACAAGCTTCTTCTGCCTGCTGAACAATTTGAACTTCCTTAGAGGTCTCATTTAGCTCAATTTATTGGTTATTGTTTATTTTGTTAAGTACATTTGGTACTTCTACTTATTTATTTTGCATTGATATGAAGGGAAAAAGATCCATGCAACAGAGTTGAAGTGTACATGTATTTCTGAAGCTTAAAGTACAATATGTGATGCTTAATCAACTATGTCTACCTAATTCATGTTAGTTATTTCAAGCATTAAGAAATAAACTTAACTACCACAAGCTAATGTAACTATAATGAAGCTGTTCAATATGAAGGTCACTGGTTAGTGTTCTGCTATAGTTCAGCAACTACAATCTATCTTAAAACTTGATTTTAAACATGAACTAAAACACAAAGGTGAGGTACAGTTTCAGTGTTTCACACTTGAACTGCCTGGGAAATAACTGTGTTTGCCTTTTGTAAGAAAAACTGTTAACCGCTAGACGTTAGTTAATAGTTCAGTTACAATAATTAGTTTAAGGTATAGTTATAGACAGTTTTAATTTTGATAATTGATTAGCTAATATATTGTAGGCTAACTTAGTTTGATGTTCTCCGTTATTTTAATTATAGTAATTCTATGCACTAGGGATGTGATAGTTGTACATTCCAACAGTGAAATAGTCAAAGGGAGATCAAGTTGGGTTGGTTATCACTATACTACAATAATTTCATGCTTTACTAAATTTCTATCGAACCCACCTCCAGGTCTCAATTCCATACCAAGTCAGGACGGTTAAGGTAAACTATTGTTCCTGGAACATAATGGGACTATGCTCCCTATAAAAACAGACAGGGTTCTGCAAAAATTAAGTAACCTTAAAGTTGAAATAGTGTTTCTCCAGGAAACACACCTACTGAATGCAGAAGTGAAAAAACTAGAAAGGATATGGGTGGGACAAGAATACCACCGCTGTTTTAGTAGCAATAGAAAGGGTGTATCTATTCTAATTAAAACAGATGTTTACATGGTTAAAGAGAGAATTGACATGGAAGATAAATGGATTATATTAGAATGCTCACTAAACAGGAAAAAAGACTATTGTGTGCAGTATTGTATTTACACCCTACCTGAAAGTGGGTCAGATTTTTTTCACTCGCTGTCTAGTGAGCTTTGAAAGTGGGTCAGAATTGTTTTCATTCACTGTCTAGTGTACTTGTCATTCAAGGGCATGGATATAATATTTGGTGGAGATCCGAATATAGCAGTAGATCCCCTTCTAGCCAAAAAAAAAAAAAAAACCTCCGAATGCCCTTTCAAAAAAAAAATAAATAAATAAAAGCATAGAGAAACATTAAATTTCCTTATAGATAACAATGGTCTCTGTGACTCTTGGAAATTACTGCATCCAACTGGAAAGAACTTCACCTTTTACTCTAAACCACTCAGTTCATATATAGTAGTTGAACTGACTATATTCTTATGTCTAAGTCAATCTACGGAAACATCCTGACATCAAGCATAGTAGACAACACAGTATCAGACCATAGTCTAGTATTTTGCAATGCCTCACAGAATTATGAACCAGGAGGACATTTAATGTTTCAGTCTTAAAAGACCGAGATTTTTTAAGAAACTTAAAGATGAATCAGGTAATTTTTTTACTAACTCTACTGAGGGCATGCCTCAATTCTCCATCTGGGAATCCTACAAATGTTTTTTTGAGGGGACCAGTAATTGGCCACTCAGCAGAAAGAAATGAACTGACTTATACAGACTTGGAAAGGCTTTAAAGTAAACTCAAACATCTATTAGGCAAATACAAGAAAAACTTGAAGTTAGTAAAAAACTGATGTCAGGAATAACTAAATTTAAATACAAAATAAATTCACTATAATACAAATGGACAGGGAGCACTAGTAAAACTTAATCAAAAATACTGGGAGGCAGGGAAAAAGTCATCTAGACATAGATTTGCCATCTGTCAGGTTTTTTACCTGGTAATCTGGTTTTTAGAATCCCAATCTGGTTATCCAGTTCTGCTTAGAGGTAGTCTGTTTTTTGAGCCATTGCAAGTGCCCACTTACTGCACTATTAGATCAGATTTTGTCATATCATTCATCACTCCAGCTGTATGTTCAGGTTACAAACTAGTTACGTTATCAATTTAGCCCTTTCTTTGTAAAAGCAGCCAACTTTGGAGGTGTAAAGTATGGCCATCAAGACCATTAGCATCTACTTAACCTATTTTCTTACCACTCTGCATCCTAAAGCAGCAGTGCAGCAAAGCTGGGCAAAAGTCCAGCCCTACCATTTGTAACATTAAAAGATTCAGTTACTGTATCTTCCACTTTTTTATCTTCCATGTTCATATACTGGTAAACTTTTCCATCTCTACCAGCAATTAAGCATTTTTAAATGTTTTAAACTAGTTTTTTTTTCTCAAAAAAGTATGGTCAGTTCTTTTGGCTTTGAAATAGTATTATGGACATGAAAAGAAAATGGATCCTGAAAAAAAAATATATATATATATATATATATATATATATTACACATTATAGAAAACAATGTGTTTATTATATATCTGTGTATACTATCTCCCTTGTCTCCCCCTCAAGATCACATCTGTAAATGAGATTTCCTTTATCACTGTATGTTTCCTTAGTAAAACAATTTAGATAGCTAGATGAATAGATAGATAGACAGACAGACAGATGCAGATAGAGAGATAGATAGATAGATAGATAGATAGATAGACAGAGACAGACAGACAAGAATAGTCTAGAAAAGCAGATTTAACAGGTACAGTATGTTAACATTTTTGTTGAACTGTTGCTTTAAGAGTTGTCTTTTACTGCTCCATTAAAGTATTCACTGACAAAACAAATGTCTGTAGTGAAGGTGCAATACACCATCAGTCATGAAAGGGAGTGGAGCTAGGGGTGGGGTGTAGGTTGTGGTTTAGTATCCGCTTTGTACCTCATCCAAAGGTAGCAACCCTATCTAGACTTCTTATGTATCATCCAAAGAAAAAACAAATCAGAAGTATATTTGGAGCATGCAAGAAGCAAGATGGAAGCTTTAACTACCTCAGATACTGAAATAAACAAAAAGTTCATTATGTTTTATAAAAACATACATGAAAGTAAACACGTTCCTGATACAGATACATAGCATAAAAAATATATTCTGTAGGAATAAAACAGATTAGAGAGGAACAGTTATATCAACTGGTAAGAGAGTTTACTATCAAGGAAATTCACAGAATAATTCTTAGTCTTCTGATAGGGAAAGCTGGAGTCCAGGGTCAGATGGCATCTCAGCAGCGTTTTATCAGTCTGTACCTGAAATAACTAGTATATGCCTACTGGAAGTATTTAGAAAAGCTTAATCTAAAGGTATTCTCCCCAATTCATGTAAGAAGTGATGTAGTAGTAACCCCCCAACAAAAAAATGGAAACATCAAACAGAATGTAATGGCTTTAGGCCAATATCTGTACTAAATGTAGACTACAAAATTTTAGCCAAGATTCTAAGCAAGAGATTAAAAAATTTACTTTTGTAATTAAGAGGCCCTGAGAATGTAGGCCTCATATGGTACCGGGTCAATATGCTGTATACGAAACAGTGTAGTCAAAACCACACATCACAGACAGTGCATGTGGATATAGTGACAGGGTGCAAAAGTGGTTTTGCACCCTATTGCTCTTGCCTGGGTAGCTAGTCATGCAGAGGATAAGACCTCTGCTGGGAAGAGGGTCCACTGAGCAGCTACCATGACTTAGCAGGATGAGCCACAGGCAGCAATGGAAGAGGTGTGTCTGTGTACAGGGTCTTGAATCTCGGTACCAGATGAATGAAGCTTTTAGTTTTTTTTTTTTTTTATCATTTCACACTTTGTGTGACATGGTTTTTCCCTCCTGCCCACATTTCTACCCATACCTGTGTTGAACCCTCCCCCCAGAGTTGATTATTTAAATGGAGGGGTTCAGGGGCACAGCCCCCCTTAAGGTGGAGGGTGGGGGGTGGAGCCCCCCTGCAAAAAATAAAGAATTTCCACTGTTTTATGCCAACATTTACTTTTGGTGATATGGCTCAGCACTAGCAATGTACTCGTATTGACAGCACAGTACATTGCAGCACTGTTTTTGTGTGTAAGGTTATGACTCCATGCCGCTTCATACCAGGTAGACAGGGAAGTGATAAAATCAGAAGGGTGTTGTCTAATTTATGGGCTGCTAATAAAAATACAAATCCGATAACTCAAGTCTAGCTGGACACCACTAAGGTCTTTGATTCAACAGAATGGAATTATTTAGATCTAGTTTTGAATACTGTACATTTGGCCTTTTGGTCATCTCACTGAATGGGTCAGAATTCTATACAAATACCCCAAAGCCTCTCTTTTTACAAATGGGATTAAATCAGAAAACTTCCATCTGGAAAAAAAGCACTATGCAGGAGTGCCTTCTAGCCTCAGGACTGTTTCACTTGCTACTGAACCCCTAATCAGGAATATTGAAAAGAACATTAAAACTGAAGGAGTCAATTTCAAACAGTTCAATCGCAAAACTCTAACCTTTGCAGATGATATCCTGTAAACCATCCAGAAACCATACTCATTGATCACTGCCCATATGGGCACATTAAATGATTTCAACCATATTTTAGCCCTTAATATTAGCTGGACAAAGTCAGAACATCCTAGCAATCAATAACATAGGCTCTAATAGAAATTCATCCTACACCTTCTCTAGCTTTTCTTTACACATGCCCACAAAAGACACCACCTATCAAGGTTTAAAGATTATACCAAAGTTAGGAGATCTCCTTAAAGCAACAGTAGCTCCACTCCTGAACAAACCAGAAACTGAACTGGTTAGGTGGCAACATCTAAACCTACCATATCTCTACGGTGTGGGGGAAAATAAATGCTATAGAAATATGTACCCATTGAGGCCAGCCCACTAGCATAGCAGTAGCACTACCACTTGTGGCACCAATGACTGTAGCTCAGCAACGAACTTGAGTCATCGGAAGGTCATCCAGGGGGAGGTAGGATGGGCATCTAAGGAAATGCTCTCCTCCTTCAGGGTTGGGGGGACTGTGGTGCCTGGTGATATGGCAACTCCCAGCGGAGGCTGGGAAAACACCAGCATGGAACCGCACACGTGGGAGGTGATGGAAGATGTTGTTGCACCACATATGGGAGCACACACAGCTGCAAGCTTGCCATCATTGCATGGCCATGCCTCAAGGGAAAACCAAAGAAGGAAAAATCCCTCTGGCAAGGAGCACAGCATGATGCCTGGGCCTCAGCTTCTACTCACCACTGAAATGACTCCTGCATAAGTCTCAGCCAGGGCCTGAGGGTGATTAGGTCTCTCCCTGTGGGGAGTCCCTCCATGAGAGAAAATGATGGTCTTTCCAGATAAGGCAGCCAGGAGATGTACTGAAGGGAATGTGGGCAGATAG
This sequence comes from Neoceratodus forsteri, assembly GCA_016271365.2. NCBI lineage: Eukaryota > Metazoa > Chordata > Ceratodontiformes > Ceratodontidae > Neoceratodus > Neoceratodus forsteri. The sequence goes on from CM057459.1 coordinate 31,573,910, forward strand.
TGGGACCCAGGACAGGTAAGGGGTATATCCAAGCCCTGGTCAGAGAGCCATAAAACAGAAATGAAAAAAATAATATGTCTCCCTAAGATAATTTTCTAAAACATCTTCCACTCAAAATTGACAATAATTGTTTTAAAAAGATCCCCAAACTCTTTCAGAAATTTGTCTGGAATTAAATGAAACCCTGTATGAACAAAAGTATGGTTAGTCAAAAAAAAAAAGGAAATGGTGGTTTTGGGTTACCAAATTTTAAACTGTACCATTTGGCTTGGACTAAAAAACAAGCAAGTAAGTTAATAAAACAGAGAGCGACCAGCCTCCGCTATCTGTACTTTATGAGAATGTTTTAGTGCATCCTAGCCATATACTGTACTACCTCTATCTCCCAATGACCAAACAATTAAATTTATAACCCACAATACCACTAAGTCTTTCTTTTATGCAAAAAAATTAAACAAATCACGAAGTAGAAATGCTTCCCTTAAAAATAAACTCCATGTTGGGGGAACCCTGAGTCAATCTTTTAAGGAAAAGTTTTAGATGAGAAAAAGATAAAAAACTAAAGGAATGAAAACTAAATTAAAATCACTTACAGACCCCAAAGGTACTATAAAAGCCTTTGATCAGTTGAAGGAGGAGTCAACTCTAAACATAATTGACTTCTGCCAATATCTATAATTATATTGGAAAACACTCCTCTTTGCCAGTCAAAATACAGAGTTACTGTCTGGTTATTCTGTGATAACAGGACAGTACACTGAATAATGTGACAGTGGCTCTGCATTCTGATTGGCTGCTGCATGTGTACTTAGCCAATCAGAGAGCAAGCCCAGTTTGTCCTCCCACTTCAATAGGCAGTAGCCAGCCACAGATCTCTAGCAATGCTATAGCATTTCTGTGAGAAACAGTGCCTGCCTTCTCACAGATGCACTGTAGTGCGACAAACTGATTTGGCAGTTATTTTTTTTTTCATTTTTCCAGTATAATAGAAATAATACCAAGAGTAGTCAGGGTTTCCTTGGTAATAACTGATCGAGGGGGTTCAAAAAAAACACAGCATTTGGCTTTGGTGTTTATTACCTCTCTGCCTCGTAAACCCAGACCACTATGGTATTATCACTACAGTATGTTATGTCTTAGAGCCCTACATTATGAATGTACTATATTATCAGATTCTCCTTACAAGAAATTGATACAAATTCAAAGCACTGCAGCAGGGAAAACAGAAGCAGATAGAATGTACAAAACACTCACAGAACCTGAATTTCACCCTATCTTGAAATCCAAAGAAAGATGGGAAAAAAATTGAGTCTGAATATCACATGTGATCAAAACTTTGGTCTAATGCTTGAATTTCTTATCAAGAAATACAGGGAAGGTAGATCCAGAAGAAAATGGTGTGATACATGTTATTGGACCACCAAAGATTTTACAAAAAGAACAAATTATTTTAGCTTTCGGACCAACCAAGTCCTTCCTCAGAAGTTTATGACAGTCACCCAGAAAATCACATACTATTAACAGCCAGATCATGCATAAAAAAACAGAAATAATTCTCCTTGGTTGGTTGGTTAGCTTAAGGCAAACTGATACTATCCAGTTCCTCTGATGCAAACTTCAGTTATGGTTTGAATGAGTATTTTAAACCAATGAGAATTATTTCTGGGTTTTTTTATGCATGATCTGGGTGTTAACAGTATGTGAGTTTCTGGATGACTGTCATAAATGTCTGAGGAAAGACTTGGCTGGTCTGTAAGCTAAAGTACTTTGTTCTTTTTGTAACGTCTTTGTTGGTCCAATAAAAATTATTAAACCGTTTGCTTCTGGATCTGTTCTTACAAGGACCAATACAGCAACTAAACAATTTGTCATACGTAGAAGGATTATTCAGTATAAAATCCTCTACAGCATTTACTACACACCTGCATTTAACACAAAATAGACCCCACAAGGGGCAATAAGTGTAGGAGGTGCAAATCAGATCATGCAGACCCTTCACATATCATATGGTATTGTTCAAAGCTAAAACCTGTATGGTTTGAAATTTCAAAGTTATGCTCTAAATGGTTCAATATTGACACGCATTTCTTTCCCTCTCTATGTATTCTGGCAGATTGTACTGAATTATATATGATATTCAAACATTTTAAAACTTGGATTTCAGCAGCATGCTTCAAACTTAAAAGAATGATACCATCTCAGTGGAAATTTCCATTCAAACCAACTCTGCAAGATTGGATTCTTTATATGGGCAAACTAGTCGTTTATGAAACACTGAGCCTTTGTGCATTTGACAAACTGAATTTATTTGAAAAGAACAAGGACACCCTTTTTAAAGTATTTAGACAAACAATAAGTGGTAGACAATGTCACTCTTTCTCTGTATTTATATCATTAGCACAATTAATTGAATTTCAATTTGCTATTTATGTACTCCAGAAATACATGAAGAACTCTGAATAACTTGCTAGGAAGGGAAGGCCATACTGACTCCTTTGCTATTCAGGGTGAGTCGGGTTTAGTGTTTGATCCATAGAAGGTTGTTGAGATTTGTAACAATTATTTTGGAAATCTTGAGATGAACAAATATGCATTCAGTGTTAAAGGAGACCCACCACCACCATCATAGAGGATATGGTATAAATGAATTTTTACAGATTTTATTGTATTAGTGTTTCTCCCAAAGTGATTCTTGATTATGTAATGAAATATGATTCCCTCCTCTTTATTGGTTTTGATGATCTGGATTATAGAATCTTAAAATTATTAATTCCACAATTAGCTAGACCAATAGCCTCCATCTTAATTAGTCACTTTGTCATCATCTGTTTTCCAACAAATGGAAAACTGCTATTTTCATCCAATATCTTTATTGCCCCCACCTCAAAAAGTTTGGAAAAGATAGTTTATGACCAAGTTACTTTATTTTTAAGTAAATATAACATTCTTGACTACTGCTCAATGTGGATTTCAAATTGCACACAATACAGAGACAACCTTGGTGAGGTTCACTGGCTGGGTGCATAATGTTATTAATAGGGTCACTATGTCATAGCCATTTTTGTGAACCTCACCAAGGCTTTTGACCTAGTTGATCATGAGTTATTGGTTAAATCTTTGCTGAATACTAATTTTTCATCAATGTTTCATGTTATTTTTTTTATTTGTCAAGGAGACGTCATGAAGTGACAATTCACAACTATCAATCTGATTCTCTTCCCATTAAATGTGGGGTTCCACCAGCGTTCAATCCTGGGACCATTTCTTCTTTATTTATTTATAAATTCCATTCCAGAACTTGTAAATCATCTGAAGTGGGGTTTTTTATGCAGATGATGCAGTGATCTTTAGTTCTGACTTAGAGTAAATGCAACAGTAGCAGTTAATGAGATCCAAAATGACTTTACTCTGTTTCAGCATTGGCTTCTGACACATAAGATGGTTTTGAATTCTAACAAAAAAAACTGATGGCATTTTCTGCTTCAAAGATGGAAATAGAATTAGACTTGTCTGTAGTGGATTTGAATGGTGATGTTATTGAACAAGTTGACCATTAATCAAAGATTGGGCCTGCTGTTTAGGGTTATGAATTTTCTTATTTCAGAGTCTCACAAATTGCTGGCTCACAGTTCTTTACTTTCAGTTCTTGGCTATGGGCTAGCAATTTAACCAGTAGCTAATGTTGCCATTATGTCTAAAGTTTGGGTTGCATATAATGGTGTTTGTAGGTTTATAACTAATCTTTCTAGAGCCACATATCATTGTTTTTTGTAATCATCCATTATCTTTCTCTTGAAGACTGATGTAAACAATGCCTTGGTATAATGTTGCAGAGGGACGTTTTCAATCTTCTTCCTGAATGAGTCTCTTGCATACACTGTAGGATCTATAATTGCCAGAGATGAGATCAATGAATACTAGACTTTTTAACATTCCATTTTTAAAAAAAATCTTCCACTCAAAGATCATTCTTGTACAGGGCACGCAATTTTATAATTTGTTGCCAAAAGAACTTGTCAGTTTTCACACCATGGCTTTGTTTAATGTTCATTTAAAACAATGGCTTCTTAAACTGTGTATTTGCATGTTTTCAGTAATGTATGTATTATTCATTTATTATTATTCTTATTGCACTGTTTTGCACTACATTGTACTGTATTTATTTTTTATTTTTTTATTTATATAAAAATGTTTCACCAGGAGGGCACACTGAACCGAGGCTTGTTTCCAGGTGCAACCTGGGGGAAGTGGGAAGGTACAGCAATGGATATACATACAGGTAAATAATGCAACAATGCAGCAATCAGGGGAACGGGAACGGGGGAGAAAACAGCAATATTACATCTCTCTCTCTCTCTCTCTCTATCTCTCTTATATATATATATATATATATATATATATATGTCTACAGTGAAGCTCACCAGGATGAAGCACAGTGCTGCAGAATTCTGCAGTAGAGTTACTGCAGAAAACAATGCAATTTCAATGAGAGTTAATCCCTTTTGTCATGTAGTAAACCTGTGACACTGCACTTCATACTGTTAGGTTTCACTGTGTATATGTTATGCAATTACAACAGTACAACAATCCATAAGCTGAAGCAGTGGAACAGTGAATGGTGAACAGTAAACAGAGATATGAGTTGGTTCAGGTATGCATTTGTATTTAGGATTTTGTTACTAATGAAAATGGGCCGTGATGCTCATTAGTGTACAAGTTTAAAAATCTAAAATGAAATGTATTCTGTATAGAACTAGGGCTAGGTTGAATCCTATAACTTGTATTTAAATGTCAATAAACACATTTAAGGAGAACATCATCATCCTAAAAATAATCATAATAGACACAGACACGCGCACACACACACACACACTGAATTAGAATCTCTATTAATGTGAATAGGATGGTTTAACCAAAAACAGGACATACTATAACACTTCAACTCCTTCAAATAGTGCCATGGGATCTTTATTTTCCATCTTGGCAATCACCAAAGATGTGTAGAAGGGACCTTTGCTGAACATCTCTTCTTATCTGAATGACATCCCCTTCCAGAGTGCTGCTTCCTCCTAGTGCAGCATTGCAGTGACAGTATTGGGTGCAAACCCATGTGCCTGGTTCAAGACTTTAACTCACGACCATGCAATCTTACTGGTACAAAACTGAGAGTGCATTCAACAGAGTCAAGGGCAATACAAACTTTACATTCAAATACACAATACATATTTTTTGCAGTTCCAAATTTTTTGCTTACTATCAGCTACTACTCAGTGGTATTTATAGCAGCACTGGCTGATGGTACCTAGCCACAGTATATTACCACTGCTCATTTCCTGAAAGTGGATCCCTGTCACTGCTAAACACATTTATAGTCATATACAGTATGAGCCACATCATGCAATGTCTTTCAGCTGTTAAAGAAAACAATAGATATAACAGTTTTATTACATCTTTAATGTAAAATGGATGTGTTACTGGTATACAGTATTGTGTATCCCATTTTGTCCAAGGACTCTCCTGTAAAAAGAGTGCTATAGAAGCTGTGATGGCTGTTAAAGATAATCTCTTTTAAATAAATAAATAATGGTACTTTATACGGTCACACTGAATGCTCTCTCTTGTTTGACCTCTATATATATAGGTAGATACTTCAGAGACCATCCTAATCAGACTTGAAAAACTGAGACTCTGAAACTTAGTGCAACTAGTGTTGCAATCCTCAACAAGACTGTTGGTGCCAGGAATCTAAACAAAATATTTTACTTCAGTAGGATCTTAAGCCAGTTTCATATCTCATTGAACCACTGTTCTGGCGAATACAGTTTAGCTGGGAGTAGAGATTTGCGAAATCCAGGAAATTTGCTCTGGGAAGCAATTCACGGATTTCACCGAATTCACGGAGCACACTAATGCAATTTGCAAACTGCTAATTGCACAAATTCACCACAAAGTATGACATTTCACCCTTGAATTTCAAGCTTCACTTGCAAATTTCATGTTTCGCAGCAAAAAAAAAAAAAAAAAAAATTCCACTGCGAAATTGGCAAAAATCGATAGTGCAAATCAAATTTTGGTCCACTGCCCAAAACTCCACAAATTCCATGAAGTGAAAATGTTTGGGGCTTTACGTGAAATTCATGAACAAAGTTTAAATTCGCAACATCTCTAGGTGGGAGGGAATGTTTTTTTCAAAACACTCAAATATACTGTATGTGTTCTTTCACAGGTATGAAAAACTTACTAAACACATAATATGCAAATAAGTTTAATAGTTGTAGTCCCTCAGAACAGTGAGGAAATGACAACACTCCTACAACTGCTAATGAGGCATTCTGACCTATAATCATAACATATAGTAATAGGTGAGAAAAAAAGCAAGCTGATGTTTTAATGATTTTTCGGCAGAAGGGTGGTTACTGTCAAAGTGTTGAAAGAAGTCTTGCAACGTGTTGCCATTTTCATTAAAATTTCAAACATCCAACTTTCTCATCATCATTGATGTACATTTAGTAATACTAGTAGTGCATGTCAGGAAATAGCATGTTTCCATCCCAGACAGATTTTCTTGGTTAAAGATTTTAAATAAATAAATCTGTTGGTCATAACTCTAACAGAATACTTTGCATCAGCATACATTGTAGCATTAATATCTATGCTGCTGCATACTTAGAATTTTTCATGTGATAATTTCCCTAGAGGTGAAGGAGTAAGACAGGGTTGAACATTTGGAACCTGACAGTTTTGACTATAAACCATGATAAGCCAGTGAACTAGTACAGACTAGTAAGTCTCACATCCATCATGGGAAAGCTGAAGGAGACAATCCTGAAGGAGAGGCTGGTCTCCCTCCTAGAAGTTAATGGCCTACAGGACAGTAGACAGCATGGGTTTGTCTCAGGCAGATCCTGTCAGATCAACCTGGTGGAGTACTATGACTGGGTAACCAGGCAATTAGACTGGGGCCATGCAGTGGATGTCCTGTACCTGGACTTCAGTAAGGCATTCAATTCAGCGCTCCATGGGAGGCTAGGAAGCAAGCTGGAAGGCACAGGGGTGGGAGCGAATATGGTGGGATGGGTAGTGAACTGGCTGCAGGGGAGACAGTGGAAAGTGGTGGTGGAAGGGGAGCTTTCATCTCCAAGGGTGATGACAAGTGGGGTACCACAGGACTCTGTACTGGGGCTGATGTTTGGGATCTTCATAGCAGACATCTCAGTAGGCATCAAGAGCAAGATCAGTCTGTTTGCAGATGACACCAAGATGGGAGCAGTGGTGGATGACTTAGGAGGGTGGCTGGAGATACAAGATGATCTGGCAAAATTGGAGGCTTGGCAGCTGGGGTTCAACACCAAGAAGTGCAAAGTGCTACTTTCGGTGCAAAAAACCCCAAAGAGGAGCTACCAGTTAGGGGGGATTCAACTAGCCTAGACAGAGGAGGAGAAGGATCTGGGAGTGCTCATAACGGGTGCAATGAATAACTCAGCACAGTGTAGAAAGGCAGCTGCAAAGGTCAACAGGATGCTGGGTTGTATTGCCTGGGGTATATCCTCCAGGAGGGGGGGGGAGGTGATTCTGCCACTATACAAGTCACTGATTAGGCCACACATGGAGTACTGCATGCATTACTGGTGACCGTACCTGAAGAAGGACATTAGGTTATTGGAGGGACTGCAGTACAGGACAACGAAGATGATCCAGGGGCTAGGAGACATACCCTATGAGAGCAGACTGAGGGAGTTGAACATGTACTTCCTGGAAGAGAGGGGGGATTGGGGTGGGGGCATGACAAACCTTCAAGTACATAAAAGGAATAAATAAGACGAGCACGGTGGGGCTTTTCAAATTAAGGGAGGGCATTCAAGGGCATGATCTGACAATGGAAGGGAGAATGTTCAGGAGGGAAATGAGGAGAGACTTTCTGATGGAGAGGGTGGTGTCTGGGAGGAATAAATTGCCAGAGGAAGTCAGATCCTGTAGAATAGTTGGTTCAAAAGGGGATGGGACAGGGTAAGCTGGAGAGTCATGGGAGGGGAGAGGGAGGGAGAAGGGCAGGGAGGGAGGGAAGGAAATGGGTAGCTGCATTATAAGGGTTGCCAGCTGCACAATCAAGTAGACTTGATAGACCATAAGGCCTTTATCTGCTGGCAATTTTGTATGTTTGTATAAAACTGTAACTGAAGGACTGCTGGCTTGGTTAGTTAGCTGACAGATGTTAACACAGGTTACCAGACATAAGCCCTTCTAAAAGTAAACAAAATATGGGTTGTCAGCAACATTTTTTGATTACAGACTTATTGTAAGCAAAGGTTTGATGATTATAAAATAGATAGTTTCAACTAGTTTCTGAGTGAGATAATAGGCTAGCATCATCATATTTTGCAGACAGTCCAAGACTGATTAATGGAATTTTTACTAAACATGGAAGGAAGGGGGTATATAAGTCATCAGATGGGGAGAGTGATTATACTAGAAAGAGAGTACACACAGGTATCAGTCAGAGAGAGGAGTATTTCTACTGTATCTCCAGGCATCTCCTTTAGCTGTAACTCATATTTAAAATTAATCCAATGGTTAAGCACAGTACCCTATGAAGGCACCACCATTGTGCCAAGTCCTAGCTTTCCCACTGTTTGAAAGAGGTTTACACACTCTGATAAGGTATTCTTTAGCTGGCTGGGTTTCTTGTATTTGGTTAACTATTCTGTGAGACCACATGGCATTTTAAAGTCCCAGTAAGAGCCTACAGCCAACTGTAGCAGTATTAGAAGATTTGAAGTTTTCATTTTCGAAACAGCATTTATTTTGAACAGCTGTTTTTAGATATGGCTGAAGATCAAAGTGATCCAGAAGTAGCCCATGCGTTTGACTGGGTCAAACTAAAGGTAAAAGGGTGGAATTCCAGCATGTTAGGTAAGTACAAATTCAGCACTGGATCATCCTTACTCCAGGTGGGCATTAACATTGTAATAACATCACTTCCTGGGTGGTGGAAGGCCCTCGTCTGCACTTTATGCCTCACTACCAGCCCAGGGTGTTCAGTTATTGAAATATAAGCACGCACCTGCTTGTGAATTGTTCCATAATAAGTACACATCTTTGAGAGAGTACAAGCTGCCAAGATTTGTTGAGTTCTGCAGTGACATCTCTGGAATGAGGTAAAAGCACCGTTCCAGAGAGGTGCAACACCTCCAAAGAGATTTGCACTCAGCTAGTACACCATGATTGGGTTACTATGACAACTGTTTAATTAATCAGGTGTTTAGCATTAGTATGTAAGGGTGAGCTGCCTCCTAAGAACCACACTCCCTGATGAAGGGTTAGTTTACCCGAAGTGCTGAGGCAAGTTGCAGTTCTCCACACATCTGTATTGCAATTGTACTGGATTTATTTGCAATAAAAGCACAAATGGTGAATGATAAGTTTGTGCTATCTGCATGGTGTTCTAGCTGAGTGCAAATCTCTTTGGAGGTATTTGAGTATTTTCAGGCTAGCCAGCCCCTGATTTGCTCCATGTTACCACAGGTGTTCACAGTAAACTTTTTGGAATTCCAGAGAGGTGGGCTCCACTGGTTCAGTACAAACAAGAGAGAGAAGCTATCATGAGGCAGAAAACCAAATAGGCTACTGTTGCAAGGAGTTCCAAATATACAGCAGGTTGGTAACACAATTTGGGATACTTATTGCAATTTGTATAAAAACTGTTTATAATAGAACAAAGAGTCACTTTGGAAAAAGATTGCACTGAGAATAAACTTAAACTACCCCACTAGTAAGAAGAAAATCTTAAAATGTTTTTCTTTGAAACCTTGTACTAATCAAATAGACAGGGTTTAAAGGCCTAGAACAAAAGAACTGTGGCAACTGTATCATGAGTATTAAGATCAGATCACAGCTAGCTGCAAGATTTGAGAGTTTGACCCCAGAGTTGAAACTCTGAAATTTCAAGGCAAAGGAGAGTAAGACACAGCACTAAGAGAGTAAGAAACACTGTCATATGAGTGAGAAATAGCATCAATGAGAGAGTGTTAAAGTTGGCAAGAATGAGAGGCAGAACAATCACAAATTAGAAGTGAAGAGACTTGTGCAACAGAATTCAAGTCTTTAATAGGTTAAGTAGCTTTGCCTGAGAAAGTAGTTTCTGTGCATATTAAAAGAAAACTACTGCATTTTAAAAATAGTAAACAATGAGCAGCAACAGATATTGAAAAAGACTGAGGGGTTATTGTTGATAGGAAGCTGAAGCTGTCATGCTGTAACAAAGAAGAGTGGTACTGAGTAAGGCAGATTGAATGCTGGGTTGCATTAAAGTGAGCATAACATATCTTGAGAGTGATGTGACTGTGCCAGTTTACTAAGTAGGGCACTGGTAAGGCTGTACTTTGAGTACTATGTGCCATTCTGGTCACTATAGTACAGTAAGGATATTGCAGCAATCAAGAGGCTGCAGTACAGAGCAATTAAATAGTTAAGGTGATGGAGATGTTAAGCAATGGAGAACATCTAGACAGGCTAGGCATCTTGTCCCAGAACAAGGAATGCTAAGAGCAGATATGATCTCAGTTTTTAATATGTTAAAACAATTGGTCAGGGTGGATCATAGGAACTTTGTCAGCCTGTTCAGTGCAACTGAAAAACAGGCAAACCCTATGCTTAAGGGGATAGAATAAGCAGTAATGGAAGCATTTTATCACACAGACAGTGGTAAACCCATGGAACAGACTCCAAATGGAAAGCGCAAGGGGGGGGCGGTTGAATCTTTCAAACCGAAGTTGGCACAGTTCCTTATGAAGAATAACATTGCAGGATATAGTCTTTAATTCATTAGGAAGGAGAGGGTCATGAGAAGAATACCTCATAGCAGAATTAGTATGCTCAGTAGAAAATGGCAGATAACTTAGGCTTGGCTCCCCAGACATTTGCAACACTGGTGGTTCTCCTCTCTATACTATGTTTACTAGGTTAGTAGGACAAAATGAGGCATATTTGCCTATCAAGATTGCCCCCCACATGTGTGGGTCAATTTATACCATTTTGTGTTTAGTATAATATAGTCTGTCTAGTACATTTTTAATGCAGTTCACATTGCAAGGCCCACAACCTCTTGGGGCAGCCTATTCCATGCCTTGATAGCTCTTATTGTAAAATAGGTATCTCTTTTGTTTATAATTGCTCTCAGGACCACCAACTTATTATTATGTGATCTTAGATTTTCTCTGCTGGTACAGAACTGTAGACCACACTGAGTACTTAAACCTTGGGATTGTAGCATTTTATATATTAATAGTAGGTCTCCTCTCTGTTGCCTGTACTGCAAGGGGTAAAAGACTGTTTCTAATAACCTCTCATGGTAGGTCAGGCTTTTTAATCTCGGGATCAAGCTAGTAATCGATCTTTGTACCCCCTCTATTTGCTCAATGTCCCTGATTACGTAAGGTGACCAAGCAGGGGACCCATAATCAAGAAGGGGCCTAACATAGCTTCTGTACAATGGGATAATTCATTGCTTGGTTTTACAAATAAAAGTTTGTTTGATTCTCTTAATCATTCCCCCGGCTTTTCTTGTCACTTGTGGTCAGTAGAAGAAAGTTTGTTATTCATAATAATTCCAAGGTCTTGTTCTAATGGGTAAACTTTAAGAATATTGTTGTTTAATATGTAGGTATAGTTGGGGTTATTTCTACCATAATGCATAACAAAGCATTTACTAATATTAAAGATCATCCCGTTTTTAACAGCCCAAACCTCAATTTCACCAAGGTCATTAACAAGGGATAGATGTTTGTTAACAGTATCGACTTCATCTCCTAATTTAGTATAATCTGCAAATGTTATTATTTGGTTTTCCAAGTTGTTATTTATATTATCGATGAAAACTCCAAATAATGTCAGGCCCAGGACTGAGCCCTGGGGGACCCCACTACCAACAGCTCCCTTATTTGACAAGCAACAGTTTATTCATACCCATTGGAGTCGGTCCTGTAACCAATTGTTAATCCACCTGACTAGACCTATATTGATACCAAGATCCACTAGTTTATTAATCAGTATGTTATGAGAGACTTTGCCAAAAGCCTTGGCAAAGGCCAAAAGAATCACGTTTGGTGGAATGCCACTGTCAAGGCTTTTACTCACTTAGTTATAAAAAGTAACCAAATTGATTGTACAAGAATTTCCTTTCTTGAAGCCATGTTGATTTTGATCACATAGTCCTCACTCAGCCAATTTTGATTCTAGCCTTAGTTTTATTAGTTTCTCCATTATCTTACAGGAAAGGGAGGTTAGGCTAATTGGCCTCTAGTTCTCCATTTTACCTCTGTTGCCCTTTCTAAATATTGGGACCATAGTTGCTAAACGCCAATCCTTTGGGACCCTCCCATGATCCAAAGAGTTGTTAAAGATGACAGATCGGAGGTAGGCCAGGTGTCTAGCCGTGTCTTTCAAGAACCTAGGGTTTATATCATCGGAACCTGGACTGGTGGAACTTTTAATATTCTTTAGTTTGGAAAAAACTTCTTCTGCTGTGAAATGATACTTATTTACATGCTTATTATCTAAACTTGTTACTCCTGGACCCTTTGGTGAGAAAAATGAGCAGAAATAATTATTAAATGTGTCTGCAACTACTTCATCCCTTTCTATGATGTTATCATTAACTGATATGGGGTCAATGCTCCTTGTTGAGGTTTTGCTGTTAAAGTTAATGTAGGAATATAGTAATTTGGTATCTTTACTGTGTGCAATTTTGAAATCAATGTTGTAGCTAGATATTCTTATCATATTTTGAATAACTTTTGCTCCTGCATATAAGTCAGTTTACTGCCTTCTGTTTAATTAAGTTTGTACTGTTTATAAACCCTCTGCTTAACTTTAACCTGTTGTTTTACCCCTGCAGTCAACGAATTAGGAACCTTACCCTTGCTGTTATATTTCTTTCTCATAGGAATCAGATTTTCTGTTTTTTGAATTGAACCTTTAAAGATGTCCCATGTGTTTTCAACTGATAAATCTGATAGTTTTTGATCCCAATTTATATCGGATAGACACTCGTATATATGCCTCTAGCCCTGTGGGGCTCTGGCAGTGAACGGGCAATGAGAAGGGAACACTTGCGACTTGCAGTAGCGGCATGTGACATCCTCGCCAGGTACGCCCTCTGTTCGGCATACCTGACTGTATGTCACAAGTCACAGACTTAAATGTGGGGACCCTGCCCCTTCTAGAATAGGGTGTAGGGTCAATGTCTCAGCTGCGTTTGGAGCAAGTCTCGTTTGGCGGCGACTTGCGCCAAGCTTCTAGAACTGGACCCACTGTCTATAAAATATTCTGGTTTCACTTTCCATTTAACAACAGCTGCTAGTATTTCACATGATACAAAATGAATGAATGCTGCAGCTACTAGGCCTATGTTCTTTTTATGGCAGCATTGTGAGAGCTATGCAACATATTGCTAACAAAAGGAGAGGAAGCAGAGCAGAGGAAGTATGCAACAAGAACTGATTCATATAACCTTCTACATCTGCAGTGGAATCTCATCACCTCAATGGTATGCATGAAGTCCCAGCTCTTCTATATCTGATGAGAGGCAAAGACAGACACAGAAGAGCAATGGAATCTCATTACCTCATTGGCATGTAAGAGGTCCCTGCTCTTCTGTTTCTGTCCGTGTCTCCCAACCCCTTCCCCTTCCTCCTACCAGATCCACTTTATTCATGAATCAAAGACTGTGGCACTTTTTCCTGGTTGTTTGTTTGTTGTGCCAACTCTGCAGTTGGAAGCATGCTGTTGACTACACAAAATACTTAGCATATCAGGGGCAACAGTGAGTGACTGAATAATAATTCTATAATTAAATAAAGCAGATCGGACATAGCAGATTTTTTTTACCCCATAGTATGTACTGAGAGAACAGACAAATAGAAAGGAGGAGGAGACAGGCACAGGCAGTCATTATGCTAATAGTTATTCCAGTTTACATAGGTATGCAGCCAGAGGCATTATAAACTGAAACCTGAGCTTTAGTGTGAAGTATTCCACTGGTGCCTCTAGACATCCTTAACAGAAAAACTTGCTACCTAGCTCAGCTGGTTAAAGTAGTGGATGCAGCATGACTTGGGTCTGATCAGTAAGCAATAAGACATGACAAGGTGTGTGTTAGACACTTTATCACATGGCTAGGAGGCATCGTGAGGCATGAGGCTGGAGGCCGAGTATGTCCAGCCTCCTAGCCATGTGTTAAAGTGTCTAACGCACACTCAGGAGCATCTTATTGCGCTTATGAAATGAGTAAAGAAATTTGAGATATGAATAATGACATTACAAGTTTTAAAACTAAAGATTTATCAGTTTATTAAAGGCGATAACATTACACCGAGTAAAGTAGTTCCATATGTTTGGGTATTTGGCAACAAGGAAATTTTCTGTAACTTTTTTATAAGTTTATATAATTTGTTTTGGCTTTTAAACTGTGTCATAGGTAACAGTATTGTGCAGAAAACAATTAAACATAACATTTACTGCCAGTGTAACATGAAATAGATGCTATTACTTAAAAGACTGTTTAATATTTACTGTACTGTAGTGTGAACTAGTTTATTTGCCAAAGTAAACATGGGCATTGAAAGTCATGTTGCAGTTTTGCATTGTGATTCCTGTAAATTGTGGATTTAGGGACTGCTGTTGCTAGCTATCTTCAGTGAACTGCTTTTCTTTGTACTGCTGCAGCATTTTACCATTGAGTGTCAGTGTGGTGCAGAGCTGCTTTACATTTGGCTTCAGGGGATTGTGTAGTGCTTAATGACAGTTTTCCTGGTGTCATGATTTCTTGTTTTGGTGCCAGGATAGTGCACCATTTCCTGCGGTCATCTGGCTTTGCATGTCAGTAGCTTTGCAGGCTTGATTCATTTCAGTGGCCCATGATGGACATAATTTTGCATCTCTCCAAGCCAGCGTCAGACAGGAGTTGGACCACAGTCACTAGCAGACAGCGATTAGTGTAGCGCTGCAAAAGACTGGCTTCTTCACTTAATCTGGACATTAGAGTGGACAAATAGTTCAGTCCCATGGGCTCTGATGAAAACCACACCAGAAGGGAGTCAAGTTGGATTTGTGGCAGTCGCCGGGGGTGTAAATAAAGGGCTTTCAGATCAGGAGGAAGCTTACTCAGGTACAATTTAAAACTTTCGACTGGGCAAAGTGGATTGCCCAGTTGAGCATACATGAAACCACGGTGTCTGGATTTGCCAGTTTCAAGGATGTTGTTATGATTTTTTATTTGCTCATTAAAGTTGAGCATAACAAACTCTGCACCATTTTCATCTCTCTTTAGTGAGAAATGTTTAGGTTTCAATTGACGGAGCCCTTCCCGACCACACCTGACCATACAGAGCTGGATGTCCAACCAGACCTTTCTTACTAAGCCAGGCATGGCTCGGGGGAGAACAAATGTCAGAATTTCTTAGTTTGTTTAATTCTGCTCCTGTAAGGGCTTTTTGATGCTGTGACTTATCCTGCTATGATCATCGGTATGTTTTCATTTTTGCTGTAAATACAACATTGCTAGAATGGAATTCAGGGTCTCTCATTAGGTTGATAGGCCGTCTGATGGCCAGCGACCCCAGGTGGCAGTTCAGTGCAGCATGGAGACCGCAGAAGTTTGAGATAGCTTACTCGATCCTGCGGTCATCCACACCTCAGCGCAGAATTTTCATAGGGTTGTGTTTAGATCTTCTTTAGTAATCAAGCACCAGTCTATTTCAGTGTTTATAGCTGATGCCTATTCATCAAAAACCCTCAATGCCCATGAAGTCAATTGCTCAGTATTAGTCTCATTTTTTGTTGCTCTAGAATATCAAACTGGTTGGCACTGTAGATTGAGAAGCAGTTACTCACTGCAGAATTCGAGAGCTTGGTTTGAACGGTCATGTCACTCATTTCACTGGCTGAGGTGGTTGTTTGACAGGTTGAGTTGCCAGTTTCAGAGGTTGTTGGCAGCTTATCTGTTGGTTCATTGTCAGGATTCATTAACTGCTCTAAATCTTCTTTGGTGATGCTAAGATCAAAGTTTGCTTCAGGTAGAGATGCCATGTTGACAAATTGAAAATACAGGCTGGTATGTCACTCGCAGTTGGTGAAAACAAGATGGCTGATTTTCAATTTGCCAGCATTCTAACTGGCATCTTTACCAGGAACAGTATCCACGGGGCAAAGCTGGACCTTTTTCCTGTGCATGAGAAGGAATATCACACACCTATTAGCCAATCACAGTTGCTATATATTGATGCCCATTTCATAACCAAGGATATCTGCCACTTTACAACTAAGGTTATTCAATTAGAACTGTTGTTACAGTACATTGAATCTCCATCATCAAGTGACTGTACCACTTCAAGATCTCGAGACAAGTAATTACTCTGCTTCATATAAGAATAGTTGAAAAAAAAATATGTTGTGAGTGATAGCTTTTATTGGACTAAAACATGATTCTGAGACTAGCTTTTAAGAGTTAAACTCCTTTGAGCATGTTGGTGGCCACTGATGAGACAATATTAGTATGCTCAGTAGTCTGGGAACTTGATGCTAGGCAGAAGCAGCCAGCCTCCATAGCAAACAAGACACAAATAGGAAGAGCGTAGCACTCAGAGAGATGTTATTTGTTCCTGAACAAAGTCCACATGAGCCAATTATCACTGCCCTTGGTTCTAAACAAGGGAATAAGTGAAACTGCATATCATGGCTATTCTCCCATTCTATCTTTCAAACCAAGGTAGGAATATTGTAAAAGAGTGTTTACAATTTGTAATAGGTTCAGTCTGTGTGAACCCAGACCTGTACATTAAAAGTAAGAAGGGCACTGTTTTAAACAAAGCCTTTTGTTATTTTGTATGTCTCAGTTCTTGGTACACAGTATATCTGAAATTGAATCAAGATACCCTGGCTTAACATGAGCTGTTATTTTTTGCTTCCATTACATTTTAGATTGTACATAGCACACCTTTTTGATAAAGATTTCTGCCACAATATGCAGTTTCACTTATTCCCTTGTTTAGAACCCCTAGAACCACTGGTACACAGCAGTTTCTAATTGTAAATAGTGCACACAATAGGAATGTACTTACTACCTTGATGTGCTAAAAAAATGAGGTGTAGCAGCCCAATTAATCCAGCCCTCTGTCGAAGACTATGGTCAAAGCACTGGGGCTAGTTGTGGCTGTAGGAGATCCCTACTAGCACTGTTCACACTAGTTGTTTTCTGCACTGTATAAAATAAATCCAAGCGCAGTGATAATTGGCTTGTGTGAATTTTGATCAGGAACAACTAACCTCTCCATGAGTGCTAGGCTCTTCCTGTTTGTGTCAGTGGCCACTGACCTGATGAAGAGACTTTAACTCTCAAAAGCTAGTCTCAAAAGCAATTTATTAGTCTAATAAAAAGTATTACCTGCAGCACAGAAACATAGAATCTGTCAACAGAAAAGGACCGCTTGGCACACGCAGTCTGCCTAGATGTTCTCTGCCTTAACTGGTCTCTGACAACCTTCCCTTGTTCCTGCCTGTTTTCTAATACAGCCTTATGCCCACCCCATGCATGCTTGAAGTCCCCCCTCACTGTTTTCACCTCCACTACGTCTGCTTGCAGTCTGTTCATGGTGGCTACTACCCTTTGAGGGAAAACATTTTCTTAACATTTCCTAAACTCTCCCCCAACTTCACTGCATGCCCCTGGTCCTGCTGCTCCTTCTCATTTGAAAGAGACTCCTCAGCTGTATGCTGTTCATAGAAACATAGAAGTTGACGGCAGATAAGGACCGCAAGGCCCATCCAGTCTGCCCATTTCTTTTTCTACCTTATGAATGTGCCATTGACCTTTGCTCTGTCAATGGCCTATCTATTCATACTCATCTGTATTGCTCCCTTATGCCTATCCCATGCCTGTTTGAAGCCCTGCACTGTATTCATATCCGCCACTTCCTGAGGTAGGCCGTTCCATGCACTCACCACCTTTTTCTGTAAAAAGAACTTCCTCACATTACCCCTTAGTCGGCCTCCTCAATCTCATGCTGTGTCCGCTTGTCCTGCTATTTTTCTTATATTGACACATGTTAGACTCTTTAGCTCTGCTAATGCCCTTAAAGTGTTTGAATGTTTCAATCATATCACCCTCTCCTTCTTTTGCTCTAGGGTATACATATTGAGTTCAGTTAATCTGTCCTCATATGTTTTCTGATACAGTTCCTGCACCATTTTGCTGCCTTCTCTGGACTGCTCAATTTGTTAATGTCCTTGTGATGGTGTGCCTCAGTACTGCATGCAGTACTACAGATAGGGACTAACCAGTGTCTTGTAGAGAGGGATTATTACCTCCCTCTTCTGACTTGTGATACCCCTACTAATACACCCCAACATCCCTCTAGCCTTACCTACTGCTTTAGTTTTCTGCTTGGATGATTTCAGGTCATTGGTGATGATGACGCCCAAGTCTCTTTCTTCCCTTGTGACTGCCAGCAACTCCCCTCACAGCCTATAGGGTTTCTCTTCCCTATGTGCATGATCTTGCACTTCTTTGCATTAAACCCCAGTTGCCACTCTTCCAACCATTTTGCTAGTTTATCCAGATCTCTTCTCATTCTGCCCTCCCCATCTGGATCATCTACTCTGTTGCAGATCTTGGTGTCATCTGCAAACAGACAAACCTTACCCTCCAGTCCATCTGCAACGTCACTGATGAAGATATTGAAGAGGACTGGCCCCAGGACTGATCCCTGAGGTACCCCACTTGTGACTTGCATCTCTTCTGACTGTATACCGTTTACCACCACTCTCTGTTTTCTGCCCGTCAACCAGTTTGCCACCCAGTTGACCAATGTCTGACCCACCCTGAGCCTACCCCGCTTATTAATCAATCTTCTATGTGGAACAGTATCGAAAGCTTTGCTGAAGTCAAGGTAGGCAACATCAACTGCTCCCTTGGTCCACCACTCGGTTACCCAGTCAAAGAAATCTATGAGAATAGTTTGACAGGACCTTCTTTGTAAATCCATGTTGTCTTGGATCCCGTGCTCCTATGTATTCCAAGTGTTGTACTATCCTTTCCTTAAGGAGTGTCTCCATAATCTTGCCCACTACTGAGGTAAGATTGACTGGTCTGTAGTTCCCTGCCTCCTCCCTGTTACCACTCTTGTGGAGTGGGATCACATGAGCCCTTCTCCAGTCTTCTGGAACCTCTCCTGTGCTCAGAGACTTACTAAACAGATCTGATAATGGCTCTGCTAGTTCCACCCTTAGCTCCTTTAGTACCCTGGGATGTATGCCTTCAGGTCCCATTGCCTTGTCCATCCTGAGTTATCAAGCTCTTGTAGGACTCTTTCTTTTGTGAAGGGACTAGTGCACACCTCCCTCCCCCCGTCTCCATGGTGCTGAGCTGTGGGCCCTGACCTACCTTCTCTTCAGTAAATACTGAGCAGAAGTATCTATTTAGGATAAATGCTTTTACATGGTCCTCCTCCTCACATGCCGCCTTATCCCCTTTGATCTTAGCAATACCCCCTCTGGACTTTCTCCGTTCACTAATGTATCTATAGAAAGTCTTGTCACCTTCTTTTACTGTTCATGCTAGTGTTTCCTTGGTTTGGGACTTTGTCTGCCTAACTGCCTTCCCTGCTTCCCTTTAGGAAGTTTGGTATGCCTCCCTATCTTCATCCTGCTGTGTTCCCTTATATTTCCTGAAGGCCAGCCTTTTGGCTCTGACCTTTTCTGCTACTGTGTTTGAGAACCAAAGTCATTTCCTCCTTCTTTTGCACTTCCTTTTCTCACTAACACAATGAGATGTTGCTTCGAGTATTGCATCTTTAATGCTTGCCCACTTTGCCTGTACCCCCTCACCTGTATTTCTTTTTGCCAGGGCTAACTTAACTCTGTTGGCCATCTTATCAAAGTCAGCTCCTCTGAAGTCCCATATTTTTGACTTAGAATGGGATGATTTTGTTCTAGTGGCCAAATTGAACCATACCATGTGATGGTCACTGGCGCCCAGGTGACCTTCTACCTGGAGATCTGTGATCCTTTCTCTGTTAGTCAGTACTAGATCTAGGATAGCCCTGTATCTTGTGGGTTGTTGTACCAGTTGTTTGAGGCCCTCCCCCTGCAGGGAATCCACCATGTGTCTAGTTCTGGCAGATGTCCCTGCTGGTATTGACCAATCTGTATCTGGCATGTTGAAGTCTCCCATTATCAGAACCTCACCTTTAGCTGTTATGTTTTGTATATCTTCTAACAGTAATGTGTCTATGTCCTACCCCTGGTCTGGAGGCCTGTACACAACCACAATTCGTATGGCTGTCCCATTTCCTGTTTTCAAGGTGACCCACAGTTCTTCTGGCTCCTTATGTGTATTCTGAATTTCTGTAGCTTTGATATTTTCATTGACATAAAGGGCTTCTCCACCCCACCCCCCTTTTTGCACCTCGGTCTCTTCTGAACAGTACATAGCCAGGTACTGAAGTCTCACAAGTGTGGGTACTGGTAAACCATGTCTTGCTAATGGCTACTATGTCCAGTTTAGCCTCTATCATTATCGCCTGCATGTCTGGGATCTTGTTTCCCAGACTGTTCGCACATGTGAGGTACTTGTAGATCACTATCATGTCACCTTTCACTCTCCTCCCTTCCAGGGTGTACATGTTAAAATCCCTCAGTCTCACCTCGTAGGGCTTTGTGTGCAACCCCAGCACCATTTTAGTTTCCCTCCTCTGGAATACCTCTACCCTGTCTATGTCTTTTATGAGACGCGGCCTCCAAAACAGAACATGGTACTCCAGGTGGAGTTTAATCAGTGAGTGATACAGTGGCATCACCACCTCCCTCCTCCTGCTGAATATACCCCTTACTATGCACCCCAGCATCTCACTAGCCCTATCCACTGCTTTGCCATACTGCCCCACCACACTGAGGTTGTCAGATATGATAACCCCAAGGTCCCTTTCCTGTTTAGTGACTGTCAGTGCCTCTCCCCCATCCTATATTCTGGTCATGGATTCCTATGCCATAGGTGCATGATCTTGCACTTTTTATCATTAAACCCCAACTGCCAGTCTTTAGACCATGTCTCAAGTTTCTCCAGATCACTGCTCATTTTCTCCACCACCTCCTGAGTGTCCACAGTATTGCAAATGTTGGTGTCATCTGCAAAAAGGTATATCTTTCTTTTATAGTTCTTCAGCAGTGTCACTTATGAAGACACTGAAGATGACCAGTCCCAGTACTGAGCCCTCACGTATCTCAAGGAACACTCCTCCATCATTCAAGTGAGTGCCATTTGCCATCAGCCTCTGTCTCCTATCTGTTAACCAGTTTCTAACCCAAGTCACCACTTTGGATCCCACCACCAGGCTGCTTAGCTTTTCTATCAACCTCCTGTGCAGCACAGTGATGAAGGCCTTGCTGAAGTACAAATAGAGCATGTCCACTGCTGTTCCCGATCTATTTCCAAGGTCACCCTACCAAAGCTATCTATCAGATTTATTTGACATGACCTCCCGCATGGATCTATGCTACATCTAGTGTTGCAACCCACTGGATTCAAAATACTTTACCTGTCTTCCTTTTAGCAAGGTTTCCATTAATTTCCCCACCACAGAAGTAGGGCTGACTGGCCTATAGTTGCTAGCCTCCTGCCTGCTGCCACAGTTATGTACAGGGGCCATGTCAGCTCTTCTCCAGTCCTCCAGAACCATGCCTGTTTCCAGTGAGCTGTTGAACGAGGCTGTCAATGGAGCAGCTTGCATCTCCATGAATTCCTTTAGAATCATCAGATGTATCCTCACCAGTCCCATAGCTTTGTCCACCTTCAGAGCTGCAAGCCCTTTCTGGACACATTTTTCTAAAAATGACCTTGTGTCTACCCCCCCTCCCCCAATTCCTGCTTGTCCCTGGTGGTCCATCCCCTCTCCCTCCACTGAAAACTGAGCGGAGATATCTGTCCAGGATGTCCGCTTTTGTTGATCCTCTTCTATGTAGTCATCTCCCTTGCTCTTCTAATCCTCATTCTCCTTCCCCTTGCTTTCCTCTTCTCAATTACAGTATGTATCTGAAGAAAGCCTCATCCTCCACAGTGACCCTTTGGTCATTCTTTCCTCTGTCTGCACCTTTGCTCCCCTCACTGCTTTGTCTTCTTCCCTCTGCTTTACAAGGTACATCTACCTCCCTGTCCTTCCTCCCTCAGTGTTTTCTTCTACCTCCTGAATGCCACCCTTTTTTCTTTCACCACCTTTGCCACCTCCTTAGAGAACTACAACAGTCTCTTTTTCCTTCTGCATTTACTTATTTCCTTTACACAGAAGTTAACTGCTTTGCAGTCGTTATATCCTCCCTTATGTTTGCCTACTGTGCCGCCACCCCTCCCTAGCACACACCCTCAAAGCAGTTTCTTGGGCAGTCCTCCATTTCTTTAAAATACACCCTCCTAAAGTCCAGGACCCTTGTCCTTGTTTGGTTAGCTTCTGTTCTGGTCTTAAAATGTATCTTTTCCTTTTGCATCATAGCCTGGACTAACACTGCTGCCACATTTCTCCATCAGAATAGATCAAACTATTTTGCTTTGCTCCCATTGAGATAGTAATGCTGAAGTCAAAGCTTCACTTCCATTGACATTGTTATGCATAATTTCTTCTGCAGAAATCAGTGGTGGGGAAGGGGTGAAGAAAAAATTTAAAGTGAGTGAAATAGTTTTGTTGGGAAAGTACACTTCATTAGTTGCTTCTTAAAAGCAGAGCAAACCAGTTTATCATTTAGCAAAACACATTCATTCCTGCTATCTGATGAACCTTGCTCTTAAACTTACTGCTGCTTGCTCAAGGTAACAATGAGTAAGTGACTCTGGTGGGATTTGAACCTGAATGTGCTGGTTCCAAAGCCTGTGATCTAACAACTAGACCCCAATACCATCCCTGTTTCACATTACTTTTAGGGCTGCTTAATGAAGCTTAAAGCAGACAGTGGTGCAAATGGGAAGGAACCCAGGGGCATTCAGGTCCAGGAGTGAAATTAAAAGTCTGACTTGGTTCCAGGAATAAAATGAGGAAGGACTGCTTCTGTGTAAATGTTCACCCCCTAAAGGCATGAAATTGACTAAATCAATTATAAAAATGCAACATTCAGTGTTATGATGAAACATCCTCAGACCCCTGTCAAATACAATATGTTTGATGGTAAATCAATGGTGATGGGTTCACTCAGTGAATTCTTTTCAGCACTGAAAGCAGACTTTTGTTAGCAGTACGCTGAGCATGGCAAAAAACTGGAAAAGGTGAACTTTGCTGTTTTAACCCCTCCTAGAGAAAAAGTCAGTGGGGTGCCAACTACAGCACTGCTGTAATGTAGTGCCACAAACTGCATAGGAATTGCAGTAGGGGCAAAAACAGTTAGGGAATTCAAGAATGTATGAGATTGACATAAGGGTGCCGTAGGGACAAGAAAAGAAGAGTGAGTTGCAGACTAGGATCTGTGGTTTGTAATAGGTAGGTGAAATGGGCAGACTAGGTGGGCCACATGGTCCTCATCTGCTGTCAACTTCTATGTTTCTTTGTAGTATATTCCATACCATTGTGTACCAGCTGCTTCACACACACACACACCCACACACACACATTATATGTGCTTCCTGGAGGGTAGCTGAATCTGGGCTCCATAATCATTTTTGCTGTTGGCCACTTAAGATGGGATTTTTGCATCACAATAATACAAGAAGTAAATTATAACTAAGCCACACATTATTCTATGCTTCTTATCAGGAAAATCCATAAGCAGCTGTATTGACTCTGACCAGAGTTTGTCTCCTCGGGCATTCCCTATGTTCCCAGCATGGTCAAAATTGTAGTGATATGTAGTTTAGTACAGGAAAACCTGGACTGGGACTGAGCTTGGATCCCCTTGTATTGGATAGCTCAGTGGCATAAGTGCTGCAAAGCACAGTGATCTCTTTCCTGGGGATGGAAGCATAGTCAGTCTACTCCGGAAGAAAGCCTACAGTGGGCCACAGGAAAACTCTGAGATGTGCTTTAGTACCTTCACCACAGTAGTGCAGCAGATAATAAGCAGCATGGTGTGCACTGGTGGGCACAGCAGGAGAGGTGATAGGAGCACACTGTGTCAGAACTATGGGTAATCATGCAGCTCTGATGGCCCCCTAGGACCAACAAAACAGAAAACTGAAAGGTACAGTATATAAACTGAGGACTGTAACACTGCCTGTGTCCTCCCACAATGCTAAATCTGTTTCAACCTGGTTGCCTCCTCCAGGGGTCCCAGCCAGGGGAAGGAGAAGCAATGCATGAGGGAAAAGTCAGATTGCTGGTTCTGAGAGATGGATAGGTAGACCTAATAGGGTTATCCTCCCCAGAAGTACAGAATAAGTTGAAAATGTTTACAAGTAGCTTGAAGGAATATAAGTAAATACATACGACAAACTAGGGGAACTTGTGATGCTGAGTGGCTCTGTACAGCATACAGATCTGGCTTTTTGAAAGAGATCCCACAACATCAGAACAAGGCAGCCCAACAGGTAGACCAGTATGTGACCAAAGGAAAGGAAAGGGTCTCTCAGTCAAAAAACATTTGGGGGTATCTTTGGGTTGTGCTAACACACCACAGCACTATCTGTCCTCCTGTACCTCAAACATTTCTGATCCTACCAGAAAGGAATATGAGAAAAAAAATACCCATGTAATTATCACAAACTGAGTCGTGTGTCATACTGAAAGTTTAAGAAAATATTGGCTCTCTGTGACCCCCAAACACACACAGACATGGTGGGCTTGCTGTTGGACCTCCTGAGGTTTGGAACTGCCTGCCTTTTGTTGTCTTCCAGTCCCTTGATTACAACTGGTGCTGGGGACCAGGTGGGGTAGATAAGAAGGTAGCAGCTGTTTATCTGGCACTCCAAGCACCCGGCCAGTGGCTCTACTGCAACCACCGAAAGGAATGTACCCGCATTTAAAGATCAGGATTTCCCTGATGCGGGACCAACCACTGCAGACATTCCTGCCCTACTGTACATCAGCTCTGACTCTGAGGGGGTTAACTCTAATTAACTAGTCACTGGTGGTTTGGGCAAGGAGCACACTAAATAAGTAACATTTGATCAGTGTTTCTGTGACACCATGGTCACCACCATCTTGGGAATTTTTGACTCCAGGAAAATCAATTAGAACCAGAGTGACACAGGAAGAAGCTTCCAGGAATTACGGGATACATAGTGGCATTTTTTGGTGCCAGCAGCAACATCAATTATGTGTCAAATAGTGTGCCTCTAAGTTACCAACAGCTGGTACAGCCAATAAAGAGGCAGGAAGCTTGAGACTAGTGTACCTTCCTATAGGCAAGGAGGGGTTTCAGTCAGTCCTGTTCAGGCTTGTGGAGGAGACAGACATGCTGTGAGGAGAGAGCTGAAGTCCTGCTTAGATTCAGCAAAGAAGGGCACTGTTTTGCCCTGTAACCTGCTGACGACTCATTCAGACCGAGTTAATACTATTGTGAGACCACAGACTGCAGAGAGCTGTGGGAGAACTTCTACTAGACTTTAGAGGTAGAAGTACTGCCCCATTTCACCTCTGCTGGTGTGACTGAGGGAAAGGGGAGGCCAGGGAGCGTTGGCTTTGGCTGCCTTGGTACCCTGCCTGTGTGTACACAAAAGAGTACATGCATGGAAGTGCCCCACTCTAGGTCTCACCTGTAACTTGCCATACTGTTTTCTTACTGCTGAGAGGGAGCTGAACAAAGAGCGACAGCTGACTCAACTGACACTCAGTGGGCCTGTTTGCTTCTGCATCATTGTCACTAGGGTACACCTGAAACTCATACTGACCAAAGAAGAGAAGCTCCTGTGTTCCCACCTAGCTGGTGAGATTATAAATAACTCAGACATGTGAGTACTGGCCTAGCTAATCATCTATCAGTGACACTTGAAGCCCAAGAATTTTCCTTTTTAGATTACAAGTTGTGGTTCTGCCATTTGCTAGTAAAAGTCACTCAAATTGGGTTTATTATTACAAGCTTGCAGTGGTTAAGCAAGTGCTCAAATGCAAGATCTCAGGCAATGCATTAACAGGTAGGCAGGTTTTAAGTTAGTATTTGTACCCAGTAAATATCTGGAGCTGCAGTAACTGACTGCTTGAAAGCAAAGGCCCTTGCTGGGGCCTGTTGTTGCTATGGGATTATTATTATTGTGGGGGATAATCTTTGAGGCACTCCATAGTCATTACATCAAGTGTTGTGTTCACCTGATAGGTTGCTTGATGCACAAGTGACTTCAAAGATGTCTGGCCCCTCTTCACCTGGAACCTGCTCAGATTGGATCAGTTTCTTTTTTTTTTAAGTTGAAAATCTTTATTCAGACAACACAACAACAAAACATTGCATACATGTACAGAAGGAAACAGAGGCCTTCATCTAGAGCCTGATCTTTACATACATGCTTTCCATTGACATCTGTATCCCATCTACTGGTCAGTAGTGCCCTGGCAATGTACTATTCCCATTCTTCTGTAGTTTCTCCTGTCTATGGTACCCCCATGCTGGGGGTTCCATCTTAGCTGCAACGGGGTCGGTCAAGGCCATCCCCCAGTAGTTGGTTGTGGCCTGCTGACTTCAACTGTGACAAGTCTGTTGTATGAGAGATATCTGATTAATTTTATTTTCCATCTCTCTTAAATTTAGTGCATCACATATAACTTATTTACACAAAGCAAGCACAAGAACACAACTGAACTTATTCTGCACTGTACAGTACAGACATGGGAGATTTAGGACAACATGGAAGTTAGGAGCAACAGGATCAGAGGCTTCTATCTTGGCCCTGTGACAGTATTCAGATTCCAGGAATGGGAGCCATACTTGTTCGTACTTGCCAATTGTCCCATTGGCAAAGTTGGACACCCTTTGTATGTTGCCACCTGTGCCAAGGACCCCAGTAGTTCTGTCAAGGATGGACAATTGGGGATGCACCAGCACATCAGCAGTAGCTGCTTTGCTGCAGCTCCAAGCACTGTGGCCCACAGGGCCCCTGGATCAGTCTTGTGGGTTGCTTCGGGGGTGCAGCCCAGTAGAAGCAAGGGAGCATCTATGTGGGACCTAGGAAGAACCTTTTGTGCCATGTCAGCGACCACCTCCCAGAATAGTTGGGCCTTAGGACATGGCCAGAGGATGTGATGAAGATGCGCTCCAGGTAGGCCGCATCCCCAGCAATTATCTGTCAGTGTTAGGCCTAGTTGTTTGAGTTTGTCAGGGGTGTAGTACCATCTCTGTGGGGTTTCATTCATTATCAGATATGACCTGCCATCTCTGCATGCCTGGTGAGTTCTGGCCCAGCAGTGGGACCACTGCCTTTCAGAAATCTGGGGCCCCAACTCCTTCTCCCATTGGACTTTGGCCAGTATGGAAGGGTTGGGCTGGGCTTCCCTCATGGCTCAGTAAATCCATTTAGCTCTCCCTTTGCCTAGCTGCAACCAGGCAGTGAGTGGGGAGCTAGCCCTATGTGGGCTATCCATCTCTGCTGGGGGACCGGCCTCCTTACTGCATCCCTAATTTGAAGATATCTCCAGATGTGGTGGGATGGTAGGTGGTATCTCTCTTTTAGGGCTTGGAAGGTGTCCACTGTGTTGGTGCCGGGGGTCACAAGGTCCTGAACTAGCCTAATTCCTTGGGTTTACCACATTTTCCAGTGTATGGGGATCTTTCCCACTGTTACAGCTGGGTTTGCCCATAGAGGCATGTGCACTCAGGGGTTATTAGGCACCTGTCGAATTGTTTGCATCTTATGCCAGTACTTAAATGATAAAGCAGGGGTTGGTGGATCGTAGATATTCTCTTGTTGGAATATAGCACTGTGACCAGAGACGGGAATCCTATTAGCTTTGCCTCTAGGCCTACCCAAATTAGGGATGCAGAACCTTGATATGTAAACCATTTAACTGTTTGAGTGGTAATAAATGCCATGTGGTACTCCTGGGACCAGGGTAAACCCCAACCCCCCCCCCACTCCAGTGTTGTCAGAGTTTCTGCCTACTAAAGTGGAGGGTGTACTTCCCATAAGAACCCTCCTAATAGGAGGGGTTTATATTTTGAAACCATTTCTGGAGGATGGCCATGGGGGTGTGGGCCAGGAGATAGAGGATCCTGGGTGCTACCATTAGCTTAATTGAGTTGATCTTCCCTGCCAATGATAATTTTAGTGACTTCCAGTGGTCAAGGTCCCCCCAGTAGTGGTCAGCAAGGAACTGAAGTTGGATTTTATCTGTGTCACAGGGCTGGGATGAATTATTATACCCAGATACTTTATCCCCTCAGGGGACCATTTAAGGCCCAATGCAGTGAAGTCTTGACATTTGCAGGTCGCATTCAGAGGGAGTACCTCTGTTTTCATTTGATTGACCCTGAGGCCAGAAACTACAGTGAATCTTCCCAGAATGTGCAGAATCTCTCAGATGGCCGGGGGTGTATATGCATTAGTAGTGATCAGAAGATCATAAGTGTAAAGGAATGTTTTGAGAGTAGTTTCACCTAGTTGGACCCCAGGCATTCCCTTTGCTTCCGTGATAGCTATGGCCAATGGTTCTATTGCCATGACAAACAGCAGGGGTGACAATGGGCAGCCCTGTCTGGTTGCTTTGTACAGGTTGAAGTAAGGAGAGACAATCTTGTTGGTGAGGACCGATGCCATGGGTGACGTATATTATAGCTGCACCCATGCTTTGAAGCTTGCACCCACTTCCATCCTCTCTAGTGTGCACATTAAGTATGATCATTCAACACTGTTGAAGGATTTTTCAAAATCTATTGCTAAGGCCGCCACAGGGGAGGGATTTGTGTGCTTCATGTATTAGTGTGGCCAAGGTCATATGGTGGTCCAACCTCAACCTTCCTTAAACAAAACCCACCTGAGTTGGGTGAATCAGGCCAGGGAGGAGAATTTCCAGGTGCCCTGCTAGAACTTTTGCCAGTATCTTGGCATCTGCATTTATGAGGGAGATTATTCTATAGCTCCCAGGGTTAAGTGGATCCTTACCCTTCTTGGGGAGAACCATTATGACCGCTTCTGTCAGTGTTAGTGGTAATGCCCCTTTCCCCAGGGAGTCTGTAAAAGCCCTTAATAGATATTTTACCATGTCCATTCCTGGGATTGGGTAGAAATCAATGGGGAGCCAATACTTTCCTGGAGATTGTTTTGGGTTCATGGACTATATAGCTGCTGCCACCTCCGCCTCGATCAAGGGCTCATCCAGCTTGGCCTTTAGTGTGCTGGCCAATTGAGGTATGGGAAGTTATTAAGAAGTTCCTTGATCTTGTCCTTCCCTGGTGGGGAGGGAGAGGAGTAAAGGGTTTCAGAAAACTGTACCCTGACCTGGTTGATATCAACCTGTGAGTTTATTTGGGTTCTGGTCCTGTCTTTTAGGCCTTGAATAGCCTTGACTGCCTGCCTACTTTTAAGGGGATAGGCCAGAAGATTGCTGGATTTCTCTACTCCTTCCCAATAGGACTGGTTGATCCTCCTTAGGTTGAACTCCACTTGTCTAGTAAAGTGTGAGTTCAGTTTCAGCCTAGTGCTGGTTAGCTGGGCTATCAAAGCCTTGGGGGGGGGGGTTCTCTGCTAGTTAAATTTTTATACTGGGTTTCTAGTTCTGCAAGTTTAAGTTCCAGCTCAACCTGCTCTCCTTGTCTTTTTTTTTTCCGGGCTGAGGCAAAGGCGATAATTCTGCTTCTTACTGCGGCTTTAAGTGTCTCCCATAGGGTGGAGTCCGAGACCTCCCCATTATCATTATTGTTCCCGTAGTCATGGACTTCAGTTTTGATCCACTCCTGGAACTGGGTATCCTCCAGTAGCAGGATGTCTAACCTCCATGATGAAACCGGGGGCTCCTTGGGGCCCCTATTCATCCTTAGTTCCAGGGATGCATGATCAGATATTACTATCTGATGGGATTGGACCTTAGCCACCATTCTATATATGGAATTGGATAGCAGCCACAGATCTATCCTGTTCGATGATCCATGAGTGGCCGAGAAGCAGGTGTAGTCCCGTACCCCCAGGGCGTTTGGTGCACCAGGCATCCAGAAGGGAATGCTCTGCCATCAGTATGTGTACCGCTTTAGCCGCCTGTCTGCAGGATCCAAGATAAGTTTGAAATCCAGTTCAAAAATGTGCTGTGCTGGTGCCCAGGCAAATCAAGCCAGTGCTCTTCACAAGAGGGATGACTACTCCCATAGCAAACACAAACCAAAGAAAGTGAAGGCACACAAGCTGCAGGTTTTCCAAGTGCTTTTATCGATGTAATTTATTCACCACAAGTGGCACAATATAGATGGTGGTATGTTAAGCTTTCTTACCACTGATTACAAAACTTAAATAAAAATTAATGGTGCAGCTCAACGACAACTGTTCAGAGGGAAGTAAAGATCCAACACTTCGACTCCTAACCAGAGTCTTCCTTCAGTTTGTGTCTCTATTTTGGGTAATTTACCATGGCATTCTTCCCCTTTCTGAGTCCCCATGGTATCAAGGTCCTAATAAGTGGGGACACTGTCAGAGTGTCTGTCCCCTTTCAAATCTAGTCTGGCAAGGCATTGGGTCTCCGAGGACATGACATGCGCATATGAGGTTGTACCCAGGTTGTCTCCTATCCCTTGTCATTTTTTCAGAGGGGTATTGTACCAGGGTCTTCCTTGTGACCCCCCCTCAGACTAACCGGTATCCCCATTGTAGTTATATTGTGGGCAATCCTGGAGCACTGAGAAGGAGTGTCCTCCCGCCACCCCATTTTTCTCACCCATCTACATTTGTTAGCCCTGCCCCTGTACCTCACCCCTTTCACATAATTGCACCCTATTCTGGGTTGCCCTTAAGGACCCTCCTATAATTCAGTGCCATGCATGTGTCTGCTACTCTGGATCTACAGAGGTAGACTCAATTCAAAAATAACTCTATGCAGCCTGGGGAGCTGTCCAAAAACAACAGTGCAGTGAGCCCTCTAATATGAACTTGCCCAGTGCTTGCATAGGAGCGAACAGAAATAACCCATAACTTTTAACTGTAAACCATTATGGGGACAGTCTTGCCATACAGCAACATGGGGGCACCCATGTTACACAAACTAGAACCAGACTGCGGTGGTGGGGGGGAGAGGAAAGCTCGGCACATTTAACAGCCTAACATTGTGCAAAGTCTCCACCCCCGCCCCATTACCTGCACTTAATCAAAATATCCACCTCTGGGGCATACCCTGATTTGTTGATCATTGAAAGTTCAGTGTCTCAGAGGTAGCAAACCCCCACTCACAGGGCTTTCAGCACACTGCTTGTTCCAGCATAGCCTGCAGTGGAAGAGGGAAGGACCCCATCCTTAGCTGCACATTCTGGACAAGTTTTGAATCAGGACGTCAATTTCCCTCAGTTTCACCTGCAGCCACCTCGGCCCAAAACACCAGTTCCCCAGCCATGCAAGTCTCACTCTGGGCCAGTTCAGAAGTGGCCCCAGGATTTACCATCTCCAGCGGGCCCTCATCCAGTAAGTCTCTGAGGGTGTTGAAGTGGTTAGAGTCAGGCGGGATGTCAGAAACCTCTGAAGGCTCTCCCAAGTCTCAGCTGTGGTTGCAGCATCTAGACTGGAGCTGAGGGGACTTATCCAGGTCCACCTCCGGAGGTTGTTTCTCCAGTTCCAGCCCTTTCGTTTTGCTGCAGGAGACCACATTTTGGGCTCTGCTTTCTGTTTTGGGAATGCTTTTTGGGCTTTGAAGATTGGACTGGCACATAGGCCTCTTGGGCAGAGCAGTCCATAAGGTTTGGCCTGTTTTGCACTTTATTCTACCTGGGTGGGTCCCCCAATCTGCCCCAGTTGAATTTGGGTTCATAGGCCTTTAGGAAGTGTTTAGCAGCCTCCAGGGTATCGAACAGCCTGGGGGTCCCATTGATCATGACCCTCATTGTTGCTGGGTAGTGCAGGGAGTATTCCAGGTCTATATCTGCACAGGCCCTATGGGAGAGGGTGAATGCTCATCATCAAGCTGATAGTTCCTGGGAGAAGTCTATGAATATATGGACTTTCTCCCCGTGCCAAGTTAAGTTCCCTCTCAGTCTGGTTCCCATGAGAATGGCCTCCCGGTGCCTGAACCTTAGGAACTGTGCTAGTATGGGGCATGATCTTCCTTCAGGTGCAGGCCACAGGGCCAGTGATCTGTGGGCCCGGTCTATTTCCAACCAGCCTTCTCCCTGCCAGCCTAGAATCCTCAGTAACTCCTGTTGCAGAAACATAATGGTGTCCCTTAGAAACATAGAAACATAGAATCTGTTGGCAGATAGGGACCATACAGCCCATCTAGTCTGCCTATTTCCCTACTTGGTTTGGCAATCCTTACTCTTATCTGAACTGCTTCCCCCCCTCTGCTGTACAGCAGGGCTCCTTTATGCTTATCCCATGCAATTTTGAATCCCTGTACTGTTTTCACTTTCGCCACCTCCACTGGTAGGCTGTTCCATGGATCCACCACCCTCTCTGTGAAAAAATACTTCCTAGCATTCCTCCAAGCCTCCTTCCCTCCTGCCTCATATTATGTCCCTTTGTCCCTGTGCACTTTCTTCTCTGAAATATTCTCCCCTCCTGTATCCTGTTTATACCTCTAAGGTATTTGAAAGTCTCTATCATATCCCCACTCTCCCTTCTCTCTGCCAATGAATAGTTGTTTAGTTCCTTGAGTCTTTCCTAATAAGGCTTGTGGTGCAGCCGATGTATCATTTTTGCTGCTCTTCTCTGGACTGCTTCCATTCTGTCTATGTCCTTCCTGAGATGCGGTCTCCAGAATTGGATGCAGTATTCCAGATAAGGCCTCACCTGTGATCTATACAGTGGCATCACTTCACTTGTCCTACTGGTTATGCACCTTCCCATGCACCCCAGCATTCTGTTTGCCTTTTCTACTGCTTTTTCACATTGTTTGGGTGACTTCAGGTCATCTGATATGATAACCCCCAGGTCTCTCTCTCCTGACTTGTGGTGGCTAGAACCTGCCCTCCCCACCATATTATATTCCTTGCTTGGATTTCTGTGTCCCAGGTGCATTATCTTGCACTTCTTAGCATTGAAAACCAACTGCCAAACCCTTGACCATTCCACAAGTAGTCTTAGGTCATTTCTCATTTTATCTAGCCCCTCCTATGTGTTGACTCTGTTACAGATCTTGGTGTCATCTCTGAACAGGCATACTTTCCCCTCCAGTCCCTCTGCAATGTTGCTTATGAAGACATTGAATAGAACTGGACCAAGCACTGATCCCTGTGGAACCCTGCCGGTCACCTCTCCCTTTTCTGATTTTATGCCATTTACTACAACCCTCTGGGTCCTGCCTTTTAGCCAGTTTTCAACCCATTTTACCACTTTAGAGCCCACCACCAGATTCCCCAGTTTGTTAAGCAATCTTCTATGAGGAATGGTGTCGAAGGACTTACCAAAATCCAGGTAGACCACATCCACCACCTTTCTTTCGCAGCCTTCTGTAAAAACTGACAAACCGTAGGTTGTTCTGGCAGCTGCGGTTCTCCATATCTTCCACCTGGTTCCAGAGGAGGTGGATAGTTTTGCCCTGATCACAGAGCCTTGAGTCCTTGCAGGTGTATGGTTTCTTCATTAACTGCTAGATGCTGCTCTGTGACATTTGTGGGCTGTGATAAGTCTATAATGTCTGATGTGTTTCTCTGTGATGCCACTTCTAGCTTTTTATTTTGGTTATCATCTTGGTAAACATACCCCTTATTTCCTTTAGGTCGGGGTTCTCCATCTGTGCAGCCACCACTGCCATACTGGAGATTTGCCTTGTCACCAGGCCTCACCCTCTTGTTTATTTTATTTTATTTATTTATTTATTTGTTCTAGGATTACAAATACCTTTGAGCCAAGGCTCTTTTACAAAGGTTCTACGTCATTGGTACAATTGAGACAATCATAAGCAAAGATAACAGTTTATAAAATTTAAAAAAACAAAAAAAAAAAACAGTCTTGTAGATGAAAAAAGAACAATAAGGTGAAACTTTGGGGAAGGGAAAGGGAAAGGAGGAGGGTGAAATCAGGGAGACTAAGTGGATGGGAGAGAAGGGGAGGTAGGTTGGGGGGGCAGAGAGAGGAGAGGTGGAAGGTGGATAAGAATAGAGGTAGCAGCGGGTGGCATTTGTCATGGGCCAGCAGGGAGGTAAAGATAGGGAGGCTGGCAAAGTGCAGGAGTAGATGGGTCCAAAGGGCATCTTCAGCTATGGAACTAAAAGATATGCTTAGCCACAACAGTCACAGAGGTTGGAGGCAGTCGTTAGGCGGAGACGAGTCTTAAAAGTGCTGAGCGATAGTGAAGATGAGATGTCGCTGGGAAGACTGTTGTACCAACTAGTGGCCCGGTAAGCAAAGGATCTTTGGCCTTGTGTTGTGCGGCAATGCGGGACTTGCAGAAGTTGAGGTTTCAATCCCCTGGTATGTCGGGTACTGAAGCTGCAAAAACTAGAGCTCAGGATCTACTAGGGCTACCAGCCTACAAAACACCTCTCCAGAATTGGTAAGTCCAGCACTTTTGAACATTGTAGGTCTCAGAGAGTTAGAAACATAAATGACTGGATTTTGAATGGAATTGTTGCAGGGTAGGAAGAGCACTCAAATTCAAGCTCCCATCATGGTTGGTACCAAGCCAGATTGGATCAGTTTTGAATGTGCATCTGACCAAGCTGCACATCTCATCTCAGCTCCTTAGTGCAGCAACATTTGTGGAGCAGATTTACCACTACAGACTGAAACAATCTACCTAAGGTAAGTGGAACTTGTGGCTTGTGAATATAGAACTGTGAGAGGCTTTCCTTTTCTTTCTGCTGCTATGGAGTGACCTGCTTACCTAAGCTTAGCAACACACTGGAATGGTGTTTGAGAACTTGTAGGTTTCACTTTAGATGACAAACAGGAGTACCTTGAAATGCATTTTTTTTTTGCATGTCTCCCCAAGATTATTGTCTCACACAGCTGATCCAAAGCAAGTAGCCTATAGACTCACATCCTCTGTGACCCCTCAGTAGCAGTCACAAAGGGCTTGGAAACAGAAGGAAGGAAGCCCAACACAGTTCCCAATTGGTAGCACTGAAAAATAAAACCTCAGGAGCTCAAGTATGTGGTAAGCATCCAAGTACAATCCAAAAAGCTGGGCTAACCAAGAAAGGGCATCATGAACCAAACGCCTTGGAAAACAATAACATTTATTGATAATAAGAAGCAGTAGGCAACTCTGCTGCCACCAATATTTCACGTCAAACAAGTAAGCATTAATCCCCGATGAAGAAGGCTTCTACTGGGGAATTAATGCATGGCTGGGTTCGGCCAAGAGCCTACAACCACCCAACCATGCATTAATTCCCCAGTAGAAGCCTCCTTCGGAGGGGATTAATGTGCTTATAACATGACAATAAGTAGTCCTGTTGATGTTTGCTACTGTGAAATATATGGAGACTCAACACTTTGTCTATGCTTCCAGAAAGGTGTTTATTTCATGTCAAACACTTGTTTACATACAGCACTCGGCATTCCCATGCGGTACAACACACTGACTTACATAGTTGTGTGTATACAGACTGTAAATATTTCACATGCAGATTTCACAGAGTAATATGCATTACTGTTGTTACCATTCATTTTTTCAACTTCTATTGGCTCAAAATCTTGGGATTCGTCTCGCCGCAGAGAGAAGCTGCTTATTCGCCATGATGAATTGTAAGTGGTACGATGGGCACTGTGGGACATTTGCCGATATCTCTGCTAATACTTGTGTGTTGGATCCTGTGATTGCCATATAGCATTTTGTACAGTGCTATCTACTGGTACTATACCTTGACCCGGTGACCCGGTGATTAATACTTAGGCGGAGTGGGCATTACCAGTGATTAATCCCCACTCCAACTTTGATCATGTGGTGCATTTTGTCTGATGACGTTCCATTATTTGAGGTTTCTCTTATTTGCCATGTTACAATAGCACTTTATCAACGACTCGATAAAGTGCTATTATTTGGCACAAAATGTTGGTGGTGGCAGGGATGCCTACTGATGCTTTTTGTCGATACATTTAATAATTTTCTAAAGCATTTGGTGTGTGATGCCCATTCTTGGTTCGCACAGCTTTTTGTATTGCAGAAAGATGGAAACCCCCTACTAGCAGGGCTCTCTAATTGTTCAATCAGAAATGGACACATCCTGGAACCCCTGCTTGCAGTCCCAGGATTAGCCACAGAGTGTGTCACCCCATATTTCTTGTATTACTGTTGTGGCTGAAAGAGCAGGGCCCCCCCCCCCGCTAGTGTGGCACCCTGATTAGCCAGACAGAAGTGATGGCATCTTGGAAACTCTGCTAGCAGTTCCAGGATTAGCCACTAAATGAGATAAGTCACTGTGTTGTCCTTTAAGTTTTACACACTAACTGAAGAAAATACACACTTTGCCTAAACAAACAGTTCTTTGGCCAGCACATCCTTTGGAGATAATAGAGGAACACACCCGAGTTGCAAACAATATGGCTATCTCATCCATTTCTTACCTGCCCACTCCTGGTAGCCCTTTCTTTCATCCATTTCAAACTTGCCACGTGACCGACTCCATTTGTTTCATCCCCACACATGCGCACAGCCTTCTCTGAACATTCGTGAATGTGCATTACGTTCCAGCAGCCATCTTGCACGTGGAGGACCACAATCTGGCATCAGATGCATGGGAAAATAAACACTTAGTCTCCTAATGCCTTTTCCTTAAGTACAGCACATTGAACCAAAAATGTATGTTTTTCTGTCCTGTCCAGCATCAGAGAGACCCAAGGGGACATAGATCCATTCCTGAGGTCCATAAACAACCACGAATCACTGGAAGTACTCTGTCTGTTCACTTCCGGTAGCCATATTGTTGAGGGCGGCCTCCCAGCATACTGAATACCTCTTGCCCACTTATCGAACCCACTTCTAAGAGCCATCTTACCTGGCCAGGCAAGCCTTGTTCTAAAATGGCCAGGTGCATCATCTCTACCAGGGCCTTCTATATGTTATGACATTTCTCTTTTGTTCATGATAAAATTACTGTTGCATGTATACTCCTCAGTCACAAAACTAATTACAGCTCCTGCATCTTTGTCTCCTCTTCTTCCCACAGGACAACATGGTCAAAATAAAGTCTACAGGCACTGCAACATTCCCATCCCTCCAGATCAGCTAGACCAGCTATGCCCCTCCTGTGCTGAGGATCCTTCTCATGTATCTGAGGTGGGATTGTCCAGTAAGTGGCCCAACGGATCTTTTCATCACCCATTCAACTCAAGTCATAGCCCTCTGACCCAACCAACACCACCCCAGAATCTGGCCAAAACATGGATACAGCTGCCATTCTCCTTCAAAACCAACAGATTATGTAAGCCCAAGTGGGTCCTAGAGATAGCAGCACCTAAATTCAATCTTGACGCTAAAGAAGTTCTATGCCATAAACTTTCAAAGTTTGTTGGTCAGCATGGTAACAGAGTACATCACTGCTCAATCCTAGAAAGCTTAGGACTGCCTACTTTCAAAATGAAATCCAAGGTGGCACTGGCAAACTTCAGTTTCAAACTGTTAGACAAGCAACAACCAGACAACCTGGCATGCCCGCTTCAACTGGTTGCACCGAATTTCAATTCAAGATCAACCCATAACATTTGCCTATCGGTTCTACACATGCCTACAAGCATGGACCAAAAATCATTTCATTTTCATGCCCCCTCTATATGGAACACTGTCCCTGTCCTAATCAGAACACTGACTAACTTTGCCTCATTTTACTGCTGCCTCCTTATCTATGGTGCTGAGAATTCTAATTTCAGTTGGTCATTGTATTATGTATGCCTGCACCTAAACCCTGTTCTGTGGCACAGTTCATGCTTTAACTATGTACTGTGTTACCTGTTCATATAGTAACTCATCTGTCTGATGTTTACATTGTTGTATGTTGTATCATTGTACACCAAGTCATACCTGTAAAAGGTGCCGTTGGTGCCAGTGTATCATACCAGGTCATTAAAATAAAAACATAGTAAAAATGGGGTATGCCATAGATTTGATAGAAATACCCAGGTGGAACAGACTGATCATCTCACCAATGTCAAAGCACAAAGTAAAACCATCACAGATCCACCAGGTACTAGCGAATCCAATCCACAACAAGGCAATAACAGAGGTCCCTCCAGCAGAGAGAGGCTGAGAAATTTATCCA
The DNA here is from genome assembly GCA_016271365.2 of Neoceratodus forsteri. NCBI lineage: Eukaryota > Metazoa > Chordata > Ceratodontiformes > Ceratodontidae > Neoceratodus > Neoceratodus forsteri. The sequence continues at coordinate 31,612,190 of CM057459.1, forward strand.
ATCTTCTTTATGGTGCCCAAGAAAACAGGAGGCCTATGGCCAGTGCTAGATGTAAAATTCTTAAATCATTCCATAAAATACAAACCAATCAAGATGAAAACAATCAGATCCACACTGAAAGTCATACGCCCAAGGGACTACCTGACATCAATAGACCTGAAAGATGCCTACCTCCACATCCCCATAAGATCTTCACACTACAAATTCTTCAGGTTTCACATCCTGTCGAAGCACTTTCAGTACCAGGTTCTCCCTTTGGGTCTGGCTCCAGATCCCTGAGTCTTCACAAAAGTATCTGTGGTTCTAGCAGCCAAATTGAGGGAGCAGGTCAGCCATGTCATACTATACTTGGATGATTGGCTTATCAGAACCAGATCATTCCAGCAGTCAATCTGAGAGGTGGAGGCAGTGGTACAGTGCCTGGAGAGTCACGGTTGGGTAATCAACCACCCCAATAGCAGTCTCAGCCCCAGTCAAGCAATAGAACATCTAGGCACCATAGTCAATACAGTTGCAGGGCTACAGTATCCATCAGAAAAGCATATCAGCAATCTGATAGCACAAGTATCCAAACTACAGAAACTCAACTACCCATCACTGGAACTAGTCTCTCAGGCTCTAGGACTAATGTCCTCATGCATAGACATAGTTCCATGGGCCAGATGGAAAATGAGATGGCTTCTTTCATCAAACAGTGGCCAGCACATGACCTTGACTTCTCCAGGACAGTCACCATCCCACCACAGGTGGTGTGATCTCTGTTATGGTGGACGATCAAAAGCAACCTTTCCAAAGGGATGCTGCTGGACAGCCAGCATGAGGTAATAATTGACACAAATGCCAGTCTGTCAGGTTGGAAGGCAGTCACAGGACACCAGTCAGAACTGGGAAAATGGTCACTAGCTGAAGTGAAACTCCCAGTATACATCTTGGAGATGAAGACAATCTTCCTAGCACTACTACACTTCAGTCTATCTATCAAGAGCAAGCAGATCCTGATCAGGTCAGACAATCAGGTGATGGTGACATACATCTCCAAACCAGGGGAGATGAAAAGCAGGGTGATGCAAATGGAAGCCTCAAAACTTCTATCATGGGCCCAGAATCACCTCACCAACATCTCAGCGATACATCTGGCAGGCAAACTAAATACAAAGGCAGATTGACTGAGCTGGCAACAGATGCACCCAGGCAAGTGGAAACTTTACCCACAAGTGTTTGAATGCATCCACAGGCGATGGGGCCCTATGTGCAGGATCTAATGGCCACCACCAAAAACATTCAATGACCCAAGTTCTATTCTCAATATAAGAATAGACAGGCCATGGGGGTGGGTGTACTGTCATCAGACTGTTTTCTTGATGTAGCATACATCTTCCTGCCACTACTCCTCATCCCTCAAGTCTTGAGGAAGATCCGACAAACCAGGACAAGAGTGATCCTGATCACCCCCAATGGCCCAGGAGATCCTGGTTTGCCATGACAGTGGCCATGACCCTGAATCACCCTTAGAGACTACCTCTTAGACATGTCATCCTCCACCAGGGGTCAGTATGCCACCCCAATCCCCACAACTTCAAACCAACAGCTTGGCTCCTGAAAGGGAGAGACTGCTGAGAGCAGGCTATCACCCATTGGTAATCAACACCAAGACCATGTCCAGGAGGGACTCCACCACTACAATTTATAAAAGACACTGGGCCATCTTCACAGACTAGTGCACCCGAAGAGATCTATTTCCTCAAGACTCATCCATAGCCAACATCCTACTATTCTTTAATTTTTTTTTTTATTAAATTTTTGTTGACCGGGTAAGAAACGACCCGGGGGAGGGGGATACAAATGAATGCCAACTGACCTTGAACCAGATTAAACTGTTGGTGGTATTTTTTTTTTTTAGTGAATGAGGGAATTTGGCCAGGACACCAGGGAAATTCCCCTACTCTTTTTCGATAAGTGCCATGGGATCTTTAACATCCACCTGAACTACCACCAATCCAGGCAGATGGAACCTCAATGTAATGTCTTATCCGAAAGACGGCACCTCAAAAGTGCAACACCCCTCTCATGCTGCACTACAGTGTCAGTACTGGGATATTAACCCAAGTGCCAGATGTGGGAACTGAACCCACAGCCCTCTGATCTCCCGGCCTCAGAGGTGAGTGTGCTACCTACTGAGCCACTGATACTGATAGATAACTGACACTTTCCTTGACCTTGAAGAAGGAGGCAAGATGGTGGCCACGCTGGGCTGCTGTCTGAAAGCTCTCTAACTAGAGAGCAGAAATTTTGTTCCAGCTGTCCTCCCTACGCTTATTTTAATGTTAAAAGGAGAGTTAAATTCAGCTTGCTTTTATCTTGTAGTTGTCTGCTATGACCCAAGAACTTTTTTTAAATTGTTTAGAGCTGTTTAGCTAGGAATTAGGTTTTGGGTTTATAGTATACAGTAGGCAGTGAGACAGATTAGGAACTAGTTTTTTGTTTTTAGTGAGACCTTTGCAGACCTCAATTAATATTTCCCTACCTGAGGTGGTCCTTCGAGCTTGAAGGGCCCAGCAACTTGGTGACTATCAAAGCTCATCCGAAACATTCACCCAGTGAGCGACCAAGCGATTGATCAATGGACAGTTACATTCTGTAGCTAGTCACTGGATCTGGTGCCTTGGTTTGTTTTTGAAGATGCCTTTCAATCAGCTATGGAGGTACTGACTTTTGCAAGCGGAGCCCGGATACCCGGACCGACTGTCTCCAGAGCATTTCCCTGTGAACGGACGTCGGAATCAAGGGCTTCAGTCTGGCATTGGAGGTGCCTTTTTTTGTTAAACGAAAGGGCCAACTTTATTGCTCTGGACCAAACTTTCCAGACATTGTTTTCCTAGGAGGACGTGGATGCCTGGAGCAGTGATGTCTGTGTTCAGTTTCCCGGGTCATCAGAGGAAGAACTTCCATGGAGGAGACATTGCTCAACTGACTGGGGGTCCCAGATGGTTTTGTTGCTGAAGTCATCATTCAGTCATTTCTCCTGCTTCTGCTGGGGCATAATTTTACCATCCTTGTGGAGGTCTCCGACAGAAATTTTCAGAGGGGCCATCCTGCCCCATGAAAGAGAAGGACTGCTTGCATAAGCCATGCCAGTGAGAGAGGCATAGGCTTCGGCATGAAGTGCGGGTGAGCTGGCTGCCTCCAGGATTCTGGTAACCCCTTTTTTCCTTCTATGTGAGCCCCTTATGCTTGGAGCTAGTGACAGAAGCTGCAGGTGGAAGTAGAGTGGTTTCCCTCGATTGTGCTCCCATCAGCTGATTCAGTGTTCCTGTACGAACTTGCCCAGTTGAAACCAGGGTCGGTGAGAGGGTCCTGGTCTCTGTGTGCTGGGTATTGGAACTTGACTTTATCTTCTTGTATTGTTTATCTTCATTTACTTTGTTGCATTGGACTTGCCCTGAGTTGCCTTATTTTGTGATTTTAAGGCCTGCGAACTTTGCTCTCCTAAAATAGAAATTAGTTTCTAGTCTCCTTTTTCTGCTTGTGTGGGGTGGTTGGGGGGTATTGTGGGGGGTTAGGGACTTTAGCTGTTTAGCGGTGTGTATGGTGTGTGATGTGTTGGTCTGAGTGTTTAGGATATTTTGTGTATTAGTTGTGTGCTTTGAGTGTGAGTGATAGATATTTTTATCTTGACTTGTCTCTGCACTTATTTAAATCTTGTGAAAACAGGGTTCTCCTGTTGGGCTGGACTTGCAGGCAGAGATGTGTTGGAGCTGTGGCCTAGCTCGAATCACCAATGCTGCTGCTTGGCTTCATGACCACCGTCCCTTTACTGACCTCCCCGTTCCTGCCATCACAGCCAGACACTGCAGGGAGGTCAGGATTATGAGGAGGTGAGTGGTTTGTCAATGGCCTAGGGTGGCTGAGGAGGGGGTGATGGGCAGCATTGAGGTTGTCCAGTGCAGGAGACACCCTGGGTTCAAACAGATACTAGGGAGAGGACAGACTTGTTTGGTCTCCATGCCCAGGGTTCCCACTGGACCGAGTGGGCTGGTAGCTAGAGGGCCGTCCATGTCCTATAATCCTCTTCAGGTGGTGCTATGCAATGTCAGGTTGATAAGGAACAAGACCACCATTTTTGCATTACAGAGTCCTGGCTGGGTGATGATGCATACATGGTTTTAGAGGCTGCTGTCCCTACCAGTTACTCTGTAGTGCACCACCTGAGGAAGGATTGCAGGGGTGGGGGAGTGGCCATTGAAGCCTGGGCTTCACGGTGTACCCAGTTGGTAATACCGGATCCTTTGAGTGCATTGCCGTGCATGGGAGTGCAAGTGCAATTTGCAGGATTCTCCTTGTTTACTGCACTCCTGGGGCCGGGGAAGAATTCCTGCAGGAGGTGGCAGACTTTGCCATCAACCAGGTGTTGGAGTTCCCCAGGTGTTTAATCTTGGGGGACTTCAACACCTGAATCAATGATGAATCCTAGTGTTTCATTATGACCTCCTCCAGCTGATGTCTTCACTGGGCCTGTCACAAGCGGTTGCTTCAGCTACCCACCACATGGCCACACACTCAATCCGGTGTTCCAGCTGGGTCTTGAGATTGATAACTTCAAGATTGATCAGGTTTCTTGGTCTGATCACTGTACCATGAGTTAATGTTTTTGGCCCGCCTGAAAGTCCCTCCCCTGAGGAGATGGCTAGCTATCGTCCTTTAAGTGGCTAGATCCCAGAGGGTCTAGCTGGTGTTAACTGACCTATCTAGCGCTGATGTAGCATGCGTGATTGGCACTGGAGAGGTGGTGGCCACCTATAATAGGGTGGTTTCCAAAGCTCTGGATGCCTTACACCAGTTCATCTATGACCCAGATCCTCTCACTTGAGATCCCCCTGGTTTGATGGGTATCTCAAGGCAATGAAAATCAAGGGTCAGAAGTTGGACCATTGCTGCAGAGAACCTGGCTGAAGGCTGATAGGCTGTTCCTGTGTGCTCACTATGTTGAGTACCAGGGGACAATTTCCCACAAGAAGGCAGAGTTCCTGTCCAGTGAAATTGCAGCGGAAGAAACAGACCATCTCAGCTATTTCAAATTGTGGACAGGCTTCTTCATCCAGCCTGTCTACAGCTGAAGAAGGCTTTTTCATCCACTTTATGTGAAAAGTTTGCTCTGTTTTTCTCCGACAGAGTGTCAGCTATCCATTCCAGGCCTTGCAACGGCCATGCTGAGAGGTCCATAGGTACTCCATCTATTTGAGAGACGTTTAGGTCAATGGAGGTGTCTGAAGTGACTAAAGTGATCTTAGAGCTGAAGCACACATTGTGAATGGGACATGGCCCCAAAGCGTGACCTCCCCAAGGGTGTAAAATCTGGGCACGATCCTGGACATCAGATTGACCCTCAAAGATCAGGTGTCATCTGCAGTGAAAAGTGGTTTATTACCACTTGCAGAACTTGACAAGGATTAACCCTTGCAGTGCCGTGGACTGATATATCAGTCCAAAATTCCTATACATTCTAATTCTGTCAGCAGCCTAAGGGTTAAGCCCCTCATTCTACCCAAAGGGTCATGGGAGGGACCCTTCACAGACTGCAGCTGGTGCAGAACACAGCGGGCCAGTTTCTGACGTGCCTTTCGAGGTCCAGTCATGTGACTCGAGTCCTGTGTGCACTGCACTGACTACTTGTCAGGTGGGGGATCCTTTTCATGGTGGGTCTACTCACCTATAAGGCCCTATACAGACTGGGTCCTGGTTACCTGTCAGAACTCCTGACACTGGTGACCTCTGCTTGCTCCCACCGTTCCTCATCGAGAAGCCTCCTGGATGTTCCCAGGGTTCACCTCAGGACATCGACAGACCATGTTTTTAGTGTCTCTGGCCAACCCTGTGGAACTTACTTCCACCTATAGTCTAAGGTCCCCTCGATTGAGGTGTTTAAGCTGAGGCTGAAGGCCTACCTCTTTAGCCTTGCCTTCACAGACTCCTGAGTACATCTTTTACATCCAGTCCATACTGTTGGCAAACCTGAATTTTTTTTCTTTTAAGATGCTGAGTTTTAAATTGTATTCTACTACTTTTGTAAGGTTTTCTTTATTGCATTTTAATTGTTTGTTCTATTTTATTGATGTTTTTGTTAGGTGCCCAGAACCTCCAGGAATGGGCGCCCTATAAATAAAATGGCCTTGCCTTGCCCTTTCAAGAGGGTCTGGACAAGAGTCTCCACCTCATCCCTCAGGGTATGAGTAGCAGCAATAGGAGTGGCATGGGATCAAATGAATGTAGCAACACCCACGGGCAAACCCCAACATCACCCGTTTGTTGACAGTGACCACCAACATTCAACCAAAAGTTAAACAGGTGACAGCTCCCTTGGACCTCAACCTGGCACTCAGGGCCATGATGGATACTCCTTTTGAGCCTCTGGCCACAGTGGAATTCAAATGATTAAGCCCAAAAACAATTCTCATGGTGGCTAATTGTTCAGCTAGATGCATAGGCAAATTGCAGGCCCTTATGTAGGGAACCATACCTGACATTTCACAAAGACCGGGTAACCTTAAGACCAATACCCTCATTTGTGCCAAAGGTGGTGTCCAATTTTCATACTAATCAGACTATTGATCTTCCAGCCCGGATGCCAGCATCAGAGGTGGAGCATGAACCATCTCTCCAAACTCTAGGAACGAAAAGGGTTAAAACCACCTATGTCAGCAGGAAAATTATATACGCAAAACCAACCAATTGTTCATCATCTTACAAGGACACAAAAAAGGTCACCTGGCATCACGCTCCACAACAGCGTCCTGGCTGAAGACAGTTATTCTAGAGGCATATACTGTAAGGCAAGCAACACAGTGCCTTCAACAGACTTTAAGGCTCACTCCACCAGAGCGATGGCCACCTCCTGGGCAGAAAAAAAATCTGGCCACCACTGAAGAAATCTTTGTAGTCACCACATGGTCATCTACATATACCCTTACCAGACACTATGACATGACGTGCCACACAACACAAAAAAACAACTTCAGCTGCTCGGTCCTCGAAATGGCCAAGTCTACTCCATCAGAATGCAACATGTCTACCACATCCTTGAATCAAGGTACTGCTTTCTAAAATCCTTGATGTAATGACTGTGGAGTGCCTCAGAGATTATCCCCCACAATGGTAGTTTACTCACCTGGTAAAGGTGATTGTGGTGGTATACATCTCTGAGGCACTCCACATCCCACCCAGAAGGTAGTCACATTCAGATAACACAAGTCAGTTACTGGCATGTTGTACTGGCCAGTTTTTTTCTTAGAGTGTATGAATAAGAAATAAAGTAGTTTCTGTTTGATTTATCATGGTCCACAGTGTACAGTGTGTGATCAAAAGCCAACAAATATCCAGTTCCATTTTAGGTACAGCTTTGGAAGACATCAAACTGATCCAGTCTGAGCAGGTTCCAGGTGAAGAGAGGCAGGACTTCTTTGAAGTCAGATGTGCACCAAGCAGCCTATCAGGTGATCACAATCCTGGATATAATGACTGGAGTGCCTCAGAGATGCATACCCCCCACAATCACCTTTACCAGGACAGTAAACTACCATTGTGGTAGCAGGGCTAACAGTGCAGTTAGCAGATGGATCCCTTGAGTGGTGTGGGGAGGGCCTTGTTACTTTACAGAAGGGGTAAAAACTGCCTATATCATAACCACTCTTTTCATTTAGAAGACCATTTCCTGCAGTTAATAAAGTCCTTGTGCTACTTACTTCCATGTGTGAGCATATTATTAGTTAGCATATTGTTAGTGATACATAACATTTGGATTTTGACAAAGCTGAATATTGCAATTGGTGAGTACAAGGGTGTTGTTCTTAACCTGTGGGGACATGGGTTGGTATTGCATTGCAGGGGGTGATACCCCACACTTGACCAGGCCTATGTATCTTTCTCTGGATGGAGGCACCGTGTTATTTTCTTCTACCTCTGGAAATGAACACACCATTTTGAGGAGTCTAATGAACCCAGACCCCTCAACCTTGTTTGGAGCCCCATGGGTGCAAGACAAGGTTAGTAACCTTAGTAACATCCTAACACCTGCACAGCAACTCAGTTTCAAGTGTAATTCTGCAAGTGAAACTGTGATTTGGGAATGTGAGCATATTGCAAATTGTTCAGTGGTACCTTTCATCCAGTTCTGTGCCATTTCTGCACAACATATTTATCTTTATATCAGTACTAAATACATGATGCTTCTATTATTCATAAACAACCTCCCACATGCCTGCAACCACTGTAACACTCTCCTGTACACCAATGGTCTCATTATTTCCTATTGGTCAAGGTCACTGACCTATGTCTCTTGACTAAATGACAACTTTTCCCTTATCCAAAATTGGTTCATGAAAAGCAGACTAGTTCTCAGTGTCAAAAAAACTAAATCCATGCTATCTGTCTTTGAGTGAATATTATCTAACCGATACATCTCCTTAAATATTACTCACTTAGATGGCATGATCGTGAAGAGGGCACACACTTTAAAATACCTTGGTATCACACTTAATCCCTCCCTTACCTTCTCAGACCACATTAATTCCAAGAGTAAAAATATTCACCAAACAAATGGGTTTTGTGTACAGATGAAAGCACTCCATAACAACTGAAGTTCATCTCACAACTGCTAAATGTAATATGCTGCCTACACTAGACTACCTCTCCCATTTACTCACAAGATGCAGCGAAAGACATCTCCCAGCTAACTACAGTTTTCAACCATATACTGTATGCTGATTTGCCTCATTGGTCCTTTTTAGAACACCCACTGTAACTGTTACTGGAACCTTGGATGGCTCTCCCCCCAGTCACACAGGGACTTCAACTGTAGTTCTCCGATTGACGAAGCACTGCCCATCCCTAACCTCACTTCAATGTCAAGGTTCCTAAGACACAAAACAAACCCATGCAACCTGCATTCCTATGATCTCCTTCTGCTTGAAGTATTGCATGTATATACTAGAATTTTTTTCCTGTGCTAGCTTGTCCCTCTGGAACAATTTTCCTTTGGGCATCAGTACTACCCCCTCTTTAAATCATAGCTCTTGGACAATTCACTGAATGCATCTCTGAGCAGCTGTTCAACCTATAAAAGGCTAACCACTATCCTGACTGTTTACAAAATGTATTATGTTAGCACTGCTTGTTTACACCATTCTATATTAGCACCATTGTTTCCATTTCTTCTGTGCTGATTTATGAAACCTAATTGTTCAACTCAAGTTATTGTGCACTTTATTGACACTGTATCCTAATTGTTATTTTGGCTTTATCTGTACTGGCTGTTATTTTTGCAAATGTATCTTCCCAGCTTGTTTATAGTTGTGTGCCACCCTTATTCTTTGCCTGTCTAGGCCCAGGTCATTCCTGAGAAAGATCCCTTGGACCAGTATACTTACCCGGTCCTTCAATGCATACATACTTACATAACTAAATAAATACATACATGCAAATGTACATAAAATCTTCATAAATGGTAACTGCATTTTAGGGCTTAGGGATCCTGGTTCCAGTATTCCTTCATCAAATAGAGTTTGATGATGAAAAATCAAAACTGACATGGGAGACCACTAGAATTAACACTATGAATGGAAATAAAACTAGCACAACAGAAGCCATGCAGAGTGCAGGAATCTGGTGTCCAGAAATGGTGGTCAACCACATAAACACAGCAAACCAAAGAAACTTGTCCATTCTGATTGTCACTGAAAGTAATGCTGACCAATACTGCAGTTGCAATCAACTGTGTGTTTATTATGAAAAGGTATAGTTGTGCACAGACACTGCCCCTTGACAAAGAGACACATTATCTTTAAAGTGATGGTTGTTGTTGCACATGTGTCTTGATCTCCTGTGTGGTTGTGAGGTGTATATAAACAGTGGATTTTTGTACGCTGACTCCTGATTTTTCAATAAACACATAACTGATTGCAACTACAGGATCTGTCAAAATCACCTTTGGCCACACAAAGAGAACATACACTTCTTTGCTTTTCATTTAAAGACAATTCCCCAACATGTGAGCCTTATTCACAACACCCTCCCTCTCTTACTCTTCCTCGCTACCCACCCCTCCCTCTCTTAAGTATTCCCCTCTATCCCTCTCCTCTGCTGCATCCACTTTTCACCTCTGTGCTCTCCTCCCCACCTGCCCTACCCTGCCCTTGCTGTCCTCCACTACTCCTCACCCTACGACTTCCTTCGCTCCCTCTATTCTATTATTACTGTTCTGACAACGCCAACTTGGCTGCCTCCACTTCTGGGTTACCCTGTCTGACTTTAATAATGCACCAATTGTTATTTAATAGTTTGTTGATTCCTAGTTACATTGTACAATATCCATATTGTCTGTTTTTTCTTTAAAACTCTTGTATTTACTTTTGTATGTTTGTTACCTTCCCCCACGGAGGTGGAACCTCTGTAAAAGAGCTGTTTTATGCCCAGAGGTATTTGTAATATGATACTTCATAAACAAAAAAAATTCCCTGACAATTTCTATGGCTCTAATTTTGCTAAATTTAGGTGGCTCTCCTTGTGTCTAATGGGAGACAGTAATTGCAGATCTTTCTGACTTTACCCTTGGTAATGAGCTTGACTACTGCAGGAATGATGCATTTACAACACTAATGGGGTCAAGCAAAGAGTGAGATAACAGGGATGTATATGCCTGTTGATGCCTGTTGCTTCACCCCTAGACCAAGCTGAAATACAAGGCAACAGGCACACAGAAACTTTTCACAACTGTGTAAGAATGCTGCAGACTGAAGGTGGAATGATACAACACAACATGCAGCTGTGAGCACTGATTTATTGGGGAGCCATAGTCAGTGACCAAAGGAATTCCCCCAGAGCACGAATCACATTGAGAATTACACAGCATCAGTTGTGGTAACATTCCTGCAGCTAAGCTTAAATGTATATCTGTACTACAATAGTGGTATAGTCACTACCCTCTAGCAGGAGGGGTGAACAGCATGGACCCTAATTACCTTTCATCATCACAAGATTATGTTACTAAGAAAGAGCAGCTTGTCAGCAGGAAGCAAAGTCAAAGACACATGAGGCTTCCCCAGGGCATGCAGATGCTGAAGGTAGTATTCTGGATGTTTCTGCACAACAACTAGCTGTGTGACCAGATGGTGTGGAGGAAGGGTAGTCAGAGTTCACTAAGAGTCAGACATCTTCAGGCTATGAGCACCGAAGGGAGCATGCTTGGATTCACAGAAGGAACTGTGAAATACAGACATGTGTCCAGAGAGCAGGTTATATGCATTCAGAAACATTATCTGACATTAAACAAATTATACAAACTGGCAAATGCTAGCAGTAGTAGCTCTAAGGATGTCTAAGAAGCAGGAAAGCTGCTTGTGAAGGATAAATGCTAATGCATGCATGGTATAACAAGGGTTGCCTAAGGATGGGATTGGCATGGATAAACCTTAGAGATACAGGAGACAATTACCATGGGCTTGATTTTCAAAGGAGAGGACATATGAGCAGTTCCCATTTTGGGGCTATGCCTGTATCTCCTGAGATGTATCAAAATGTTTGAATGGCATTTTTAAAGGTTCTGAAGCATTTGCAACAGTTTCACTGCTTTACAACACAAAATTGATTGTTTGATGAGTGTGTTCTTTTTCTGTCACAAGTTATGTCAGCTGTGCCCGAAAGTTAGACCACTTCTGAGGTGGTCTAACTTTCAGTCACGATTCATGCAAATGCAATGAAAACATGATGCATAGTCCCTGAAGGCTCTGAAGGCCCAGACTTGTGTCAGTAGCTCATGCTATTCCCTGGGCAAGACCTCTTGGTGGTAACCAAGATGAGGAGTAGGCCTTTAAACATTCTTGCTGACCCACAGTCTTTCAGAATGCTGCTTCTGTAACTATTGCTATGGAGTCACCTTAAAATTAGTACATGTTTGCGTAGCATATGTATTCAAACCTGCTAATGAAGAAGAGTTTGGACATGATGGATGTAGAGTCCCTTCAGACCATAAATTGGTATGTCAGTATGCTTCACATGTCCACAGTGCAGGAGGAGAGAAAAGAAGGGGACAAGACTAAAGCTGCACTTAACAGTATGCATCTGCCTGTGATCAGAGAGCCATTTTAATGAGGCAATGTTCCAGGTATAGTGAGCCCTGTGTAATTCAAGCTACTTATGGAAACAGTTTATCTTGGTAATTTTTATCTGTACTATGAGGTTCACAGAGGAAGCTACCATATCACCTGTGGAGGCAGAGAAAGTGACAGATATGATTTTGAAGAGTTAGCTAACTTGAGTTCCAGGAACACATTTTGTCTGACATGGTGCCAACCTTACGTCCACCCTGAAGTATACTCTGGTGTGAGAAGTCTGGGGCTCTCACCGTATCACTTCCAGGTGCAGGTAAATAGATAGGCACAACTATTCAGTAATAAATACTGAAGAAATAGAAGCTCAAATCCATTATGGAAATAATGAAGAATGTCAAGGAGGTTAATGAGGCCAGATGCTAAATAGATACTTTAAAATGAGTACACATTGATTCAAATAAATAAAATTGCTGTAACACAGATGAAGATACTTAGGGATGTCAAACTGGCAACAATGAATACTTGCTCAGTGATTGATTTTCAACATAAGATAGAACATCATGAAAAAAAGTCTAGAAGTACACATACAGTACTTACAGATTGTTGGGTTAAACATTGGGATTACACTGGGAACCCACCCCAGTGTGCCAAAAACAAACCTGTGAAGGAAAAACCTCCCTGCGATGTTTTTTCTGTTTTACCCTGAAAGAAAGAAAAAATGGTCCCTCGTTGTCTCTGGTGCTGCCACCCCCAACCCGCACCCACCCTCTGTACACCTGACCTCCCCACACCCCCCTCACCCCATACTTACCTCTGGAACCCAGCGCAATGATCTTCGGTGGAGCAGGAACACATCTGCACTCTTCAAAGCTGACTGCGAACTGAAGAAATGCCAGTAAGCTGTATAATAGCATAAATGGGGGGGGGGTTCAACTTAGGTGTATATCTTGCCCATTTTTGTGACTTTTGGCTCCAAATGTTCAACATGGGGTTCTTGGGACCCACCTCATGAATTCAGTCACTGTCATTTCATTATTCAGTCCCAAAAGGTGATTTTGTGGTCACTGCGTGGAATCACCTTCCAGGACTGATTAACAAAATGACATTGTCACTGTTCATGAGGTGGGCTCCCAAAAAGCCTGTGTTGCAAATTTGGTGAACAAATGGCTAAAAAATGACTGTGTTACGAGCGTGCATTGTACAGTTTCTATGCATGCTCATAACTTCAAGAATTTTTAATATTTTCACTCCAGATTTCCAGCATTGCCATTTTTTCACAACTCCTTATGAACAGTAGGTTTAATGTTAAAATCACGCATCCACAATCACGCATGCACGCATAGCACGTAGATAATAGTGCAAGATCATTATAGCGTGTAATTATATGCCGTGTAAATAATAGCGCCAGTTCAAGTACAGAGCACTATATATTTTTAATCATATTAGACCCCATGGATAATTTCATGCTGATATATGAGCTCACGTGGTGACAGGGGAGTGATGGGTCATACATGGCTGAGACAACCTCTTTAGTTACGGCTCAAAAAAGACTGTAATAAATGATGAGTTTCTGTCAGCACCGCTGTAACCAGCTTGGACTAATGTGTCATCCTTTACAATTACATTTCCTGACCTGTGTGATCATAGAACAGAGTAAGGTAGGGTGACACTTGTTTGGTATCCCAACAGATACTAATGGATTTCATGTGTGTCACTGGGTAATGCTCTAAGTGCCTCTAGTAGTCCATCCTAAGGGAAATATGTCTTGTGGCTCAAGGCAATGTGAAATAGATGGTATGAACTTGTTTTTCACTTACCCTAAATGAAATACGCTGATACTGTATACCCTTGGTGGCTGTGCAGGGAGGCCCTGTATAAACTTTAATGCAGTCTTTGACTGCAGCTGGGGCTGCAGGTATCAATACTGGTTGATTCTGGATAACTGTGCTGGCTGAGCAGAGAGACCCTGTAGGGTTTCCATCCGGTCTCTGTCTTGATCATAATAGTGATCGCATTTTAAGTATTGCATGTTCAAGTACTGTTACCTACATCATTGTGTGTGTCATTGTGTGAGGGCCTCATCAAAATCATCATCAATTATGGCGCTATTAAGGTAAGCACGATTATCAAGAGAAGTTATTTTTTCAAGTGCTATTTTGATCACACTATAATTGCAAGCTCGAATTTGGTTGAGCTATTTTAACTGGATCCCTGAACAGTACAGCTGTCATTTTTCACATCCTGCCCAAAATGTGTTTTTACACATGTGGCGCACAATGGCATGGTCACTGTGGGAAATTAATGTTCTGGACAGATTAAGAAAATCACAGTGACACTGTACATGAGCGGAGGTCCCAAAATGCCTTTGTTGAAAATTTGGTGAGAAAATAAAAAATAAATGACTGTGTTACAAGTGTGCATTGCACAGTTTCCATGTACTCTCGTAACTTCGAGAATGTTTAATATTTCACTCCAAATTTTTAACATTGGTATTTTTCACACCTCCTTATAAACAGTACAGCTATCATTTGTCACATCCTGGCCGAAATGTGTTTTCACACATCCAGCGCACAATGGCACAGTCGATGTGGGAAATCAATGTTCGGGATGAATTAACAGGATCACAGTGACACTGTTCATGAGTGGAGGTCTCAAAATGCCTATGTTGAAAATTTGGTGACAAAAGTCCACAAAATTACTATAATATGAGCATGCGTTGCGCAGTTTCCATGCACACTCGTAACTTTGAGAATTTGTAATATTTTCACTCCAGATCTGCAACATTACCATTTTTGCACACCTCCTTATGAACAGTACAGCTGTCATTTTTCACATCCTGCCCAAACTCTGGTTTTGCACATCTGTCACAGAATGGTGTGGTCACTGTGGGAAATCAACGTTTGGGACAGATTAACAAAATCACAGTGCCACTGTTCATGAACAGAGGTCCCAAATGCTTTCATGAGGTGGGGGTTGCAAAAAGGCCATGTTGAAAATTTGTAGTGCAAATATTAACAAACGCCTGGGGCATTAGGGTTTCTAACCATAATATCCCACACTGCACAGACTGACAAGTGTGTCGGGTGTGACTTCAAACTGTCACAATGCTCATGTTTCATTCCACCCCACCCTGCAGCTAATGATAGTCATTGAGGTGTGCCTTGGACTCTTCGGCCCCAGAGTTCACCCCATTCTCCTAAGCTTCACCCATTTCAGCTTATGTCCTTATGGAATGGGGTGACTATAAAACTGAACACCCCAAGGCACACCTCAACACTTGCCGGTGTCTGCAGGATAGGGTGAGGTGAAATGGCATGAACGTTATGGGCGATGACCCAAAGTCATATCCTAATGCCTGTCCATCTCTGCAGGGTGGAGGTGGGGTTGGCGTGAAAGTTCAATACTTCACTGCCATTCCTATTCTGCATCTGTCTAACTCCTGCACTTCCATTGTTAATACCAGCAAGCAAACATTCGGCATTGACAAATGCTTGTTTTTGTTTATTACTGATGTAGCTATTTTTGGTGTATTACTGTTCTTGTTATATGTTGTAGGTTCTGTTTGTTGTTTTCCTGTTGCATTGGTATTTTGTAAAATTCAGTAACATTTATTAAATTGCAGAAAAAGTTCTATTGTTTTAGTTGATGAATGGTCATCATCTTTCCTATGCTAATTAAAAAGGATCAAATAATGAAAATGTGAAAAAAAGGAAAATAAATAAAGTTATGTAGAAACATAAAATGTGTTGGCAGAAAAGGAGCACTAGGCCCACCCAGTCTGCCCAAGGGTTCCCTGCTTACTGTACCTCCACAGAATATAAGTGGTCCCTGGGGACGCTCCCTGATTCTGCCCTAACATGCCACTCTGTCTATCCCATGCATGCTTGAAGCCTTCCACCATTCTAGCCTCCGCAACTTCAGGTGGCAGTCTGTTCCATGCTTCTTCCTCACTTCCTGTGAAGAAATATTTCCTAAATCCTTCCTGAAATTCCTTCTGTTTAATTTCATTGCATGTTCCCTAGTCCAGGAGCTCTTCCTCTTATGGAAGAGGCTCCCATCATACAGTCTGTTTACCCCAAGAGGTACCTAAAGTCTTGATCATGTCACTCCTCACTCTTCTGTCCTTCAGAGTGTACACAGTGAGATCCATCAGTCTCTTCTCATAGGGATTCTCTTACAATCCCTGCACCATCTTTGTTGCCCTTCTCTGGACTGCCTCTACCCTATGTTTTTCTTGAGGGTGTGTTCTCCAGAACTGGACACAATATTTCAGGTGGAGGCATACAGTACCAGAGAATGGTACAGTTGGAGCACCACCTTACTCCTCCTGCAGGTGATGCCCCTCCCTATGCACCACAGCATCCCATTTACCTTGCCCATGTCACTCTGTGCTATCAGCTTGAGGTTTTCTGAAATAATAACCCTGAGGTCCCTTTCCTGCCTAGTGAAGTTAGACATGGATTCAACATCTTGACCATTAGGTCTTCTTCAGTTCTGAACTATAAAAAAGCAAATATTTGTAATAATAGTCAAAACAGAGTCTTTCTATTTTAGTGAGCCTTTAATTTAACTCAGGTATTTTATTTCCAGTCCACATGCTGACACAGCACCCTATTTTTCCCTGAAGAAAATATTTCACACATTTGTAAACAGGCATCATCTGGACTGGAACATGCTACCAGATACTTGTATGCAGGAAAGCACCACAGAAATCCGCATGGTTCTCACCAATTGGCCTTCTACAGTATATGCACATAGACCGAGGGGACAGCAGAGAAAAGAGGGACCTAAATATCCCTCACAAATGAGGAGAGTGAAGTAGAAACATAGAAACATGAAACATAAGAGAAACATAGAAGTTGGCAGATAAGGACCATAAAGGCCCATCCAGTCTGCCCATTTCTTTTCTACCTTATAAATGTGCCATCGGCCTTTGCTCTGTCAGTGACCTATCTATTCATAGTCATTTGTATTGCTCCCTTATGCCTATCCCATGCCTGTTTGAAGCTCTGCACTGTATTCATAGCCACCACTCTTGTGGTAAGCCATTCCATGCATCTACCACCCTTTCTGTGAAAAATAATTCCTCACATTCCCCTAATCGGCCTCCCTCTAATCTCATGCTGTGTCCTCTTGTCCTGCTATTTTTCTTATATTTAAACATGTTAGACTCTTTCACCTTGTTTATGCCCTTAAGGTGTTTAAATGTCTCGATCATATCACCTCTCTCCCTCCTTTGCTCAAGGGTATACATATTGAGCTCCGTTAATCTGTCCTCATATGTCTTCTGTAGTAGAATATTAGTAACTCAACATTTGGGAGAATTACAAGAATACATGGCCTTGCACAAGAAATCTGGATCCAGGCCCAGACCATACAGAAAGTCTAGTATAACTGATGAACATAGGATTGGGAATACAATTCATGCTAGACAAAAGGTGATAACCCTCTTTTCAGTTCAACATAATAAAAATAAATAACTAGCCATATGGTTAGAACCATTTATTGTGATGCAGAAACTGAATGAAGTGTACCATGAGCTTGAGCTGCCAGGCAAAACCTGCAAGTACAAGAAGTATTATGTGAATATACTGAAGCCATATTATAACAGAGAGAAGAAGGTTTTGGGATAGATTTTTTTCCCCGTCTCTGACTCTGTCTCTCTGTCTTTCTTAGAGGGTGAAAGGCCAGTCTTGCTAGAAGACTCCAAGGGAGAATCTGAGTGGATGCAGTCAAAATGTCTCCTTAGGTAGTATCCTAATCTACTCAGCAAGTCACAGACATGAGTGTTAGCAAGTCATTGACACTTTGTTCACCTTCCATGAGATAAAAACCATGACAGGGTCTACCATTTGGGAAAGATCTGACTGGATACATGCCAGCGTTAAATGTATATTGCACATAGAGTTCATGTGGATGAAGTAATTGATTGCTATCCAGAATTCAGATTTCTCCAATCATCCTGATTCCCAAGAAAGATGCCACTACCTGTTTTCTTTTTTAATTGATCATTGCAAGTTCAAGTCATTATGGTAACAAATACATACCCTACAGTACATCCACAATCAATGTAGCACAAGCACCTCGAGGTGTGCAGAACTATACTACTATTGTCCTTACAGAAGGATATTGACAAGTCCTAATCACAAATGAAGCCCAAGAATGGTCCCCTTTTGTTGGATCTTTTGGTTTTTTTTTGAATTTAGTATCATGTCTCAGGGACAGTACCCTAAATGGGCCTGTGGATCATACACCCACATGCATGGATGACATAGCCATCTACACTTGGACCTGGATAGGGGGCACATTGCCCGTGTCTCTAATGTGCTAACCAGATTACAAATGGGGTTCAATGGTCAAATTCAAATATTGCAATGGAGGGATGAAAGCGATGGTATACTTATTATTAAAGATTAGGATTTTCCATCAAGTCTCATCTAGCAGTGATGGGCACTACCATTGCTAAGCCCAAAGTCCAAGCTTTTCTGGGCTAGCTAGCTACAGTACTTAGTGATGTATCAGTGCCCCAAACAGACCACAGAGAAGGAAATGCCTGACAAGGTGTACTTTGTTCAAACAACTACAAGCTGAAAATAGCCTTAATGTATGTGAGTCCTCTGTACTGGCTAGCTGGAGTTACAAGTAGGAGTTCATGCTGTAGTTCAAGTTGATGCATCAGATAGAGGCTTAACTGCAGTATTAAGACAGTCCCTTTGTCTTAGTTAAACGTTGCATCATCAAGAAAAAATATTTAAAGCTGGATAAGCAGATCCACTCAGTGGCCCAGAAAAAGCATGCCACACTTCCATGTCAGCAACCTGGATTTGGGAGCAGACTGAATAAGCTGGGATTGGAGTCACCAGGGCTGTGGAATGTGGATGAGTGCAGTGGGAGTCACATGAGGAGGGTGATGTCAGGTTCTGACTGCACAGCACACCCTTGCAGCAGGTCAAGGAGCTGCTCCCTCATAAGGCATGTGCTTAGTCAACCAGGCTGAGGGACTTGAAAAAAGGGAGAAAACCCTTGGTACTGTCACACTGATGGCTTGGGTACACTTTGGCCCCATGCTGTACTTGCAGCAAGCTAGTGGTCACTGGGGCTTGGTGGTTGCTCTGTGGCCCAAGGAAGGTGATCAACCTTGGGGACAGGGGAGAATATATGTGCACATATACCTATATATCTATATATACAGTAAAGCCAGACAGTGTGCAACACAGTACTTTGCAGTATTACTGCAACATGCTGCAGTATGCTGTTGGGAGCAGTGTAATTCAGTGGCAATTAAGCCCTTTTGTCATGCAGTATTTTATGTCATGTAATTTACTTTTATTTAAATATATACAACTGTGAGCCTCATGAATTGTATGGCTTGTACTGGATGTGCTATTTAGATGGGGGAGTAGAAAGGGGGTTCTGTCTCCTTTCCTGCTTAGGGTGCAATCTGAGGCAGCATGGAGGCAGAGTACCAGGGAGTAGTGCATTAGTATGCCTAGCCACAGAAATCCATCATAACTAGAGATCATATTTGATTACTCAGAGGAGGGGGAGGACATTAGGGTTGACAACCCCAAGGAACACCGCACCATCAATTCACCAAGACTCCTGAGACTCCAAACTCTAATGTTTTCATTTCCTTACGTTGTGCACTTTGTATTCTTTAACCCTAATGCCTGCATTAATGTAGTTTTTTTAGCCAAAGATTTCCTTTCAGTTTTGACAGTGGAATAGTATCCTCATTAAGGGACCTGTGAGAAATGGAGTAAACAGAATAATGGAGTTATTTCAAGCCCCTCTTTCCATGCCAACCCACTTCTTCTAATGCAGGACATGGCCCCCTCACACCTTGACACACACGTCAACCCCTTGTAAAGGAAGGCTCCCAAGACACCATAAAGTGTCAGCTATGTGGCAGAATGCTGTGTAATTCCTTTCTAGGCTAGGAGAGGTGGCACACAGCACTGGTGTCTCCCCTCCTCATACTGCTCAGTTCTCCAAGTTCGTTCCTGAACTTGAGTTGCCACCATGGGAGCACAACAGACTACCCACTGGGACAACAGCCAGCCTTCCACAAATCATTTCTTCATAACTTTTTTTTTACATTATGTCTCCCAATTGTCAATGTAGTCTTTTCATCACCCCCTCTTCTGAACATGAACATATTATCCAAAAAATAATTTCACACCAGAAGTGCAAAAACACAATTTGGGCAGGATTTGGAAAACAACAGGATTCATGCTGTCTAAAATTTCTATAGACATTTTGATGTGTTTCAGGATTAAAAAAGAAATAATGGACAGTTTTCTTATTGGCAGGAACCTTGTACTGACACTGGGGATTGGGCAGCCCAGTGTTGGCGAAGTCTCTGGCTGCAGTGGGGGGGGGGTAGGCAACTCAATGTCACATGATATGGGGGACGGTACCTATCAGAGAGATTACACTGAAATATAGCAACACCGGGGTGGGCACACTGGTGTCACAAATACTTGGGGGTTAGACTGACAGTAAACTAGCACCAGGGGTTGGGCATCCTGGTGTTTGTAAAATTCAACTGGTGGTGGGACTGAGCACACCTGACACCAGTGATACAATAAAAAGAGGCATCTGGGGTGTGTGGGGGGGTGACACCAGTGGCAGGATTGGGCACACGCCAGTTATTCAGATCTACAAAAGAAATGAAATGGGGATGAACTGACACCAGCAGTAGATATTGGGGACTGCTGTAGCTGGTTTTTCCATTAGCAAACTTGTGCCCATCTGCAAGTGGACCACAAGGGTCACCGCAGCAACAGGCAGTTGAAGCTGGGCAGCATCAGCATGCAAAGGCATGCGGAAGTAACCCCACCCCCTGAGAACAGCAGCATGACACACTAAATGAAAGTATTAGAACACCACGCTGTCAGACTGTATTAAACAATGTTGGCATGATCTTGCAAAATAAAACCATCACAACATGCTTTCATTAAAATACTGTTACCCAGGAAAACCTACTGAGCATACACAGAAAAACTGAAGTTTTTTTTTTAAATATTTACAAACCAGCTGTACCTAGAAAAACAATAATAACAAAGCAGCACACCTTGGGACAAGCAATATGAAGCCCGAAAATTTCTGGTTTCATATTAAAACAATTTTTTATGTTTGATTGTGCATGCACAACGCAAACATATTGCTATGATCAGGGATTTGAGAGGTGTGTCACTATAGAAACATAGAAACATAGAATTTGATGGCAGATAAGGAACGCTTGGCCCACCCAGTCTGCCCATTTCCCTATCTACTGGATAAGCTGCAGATCCTAGTTAACCAGCAGCCTACTTCTTCCTACCCCCACCCCCTAGAATTGCCTTATGACTGTCCAATGCATGCTTGAATTCCACCACTGTTTTTGACTCCACAACCTCCTCCGGAAGGCTGTTCCATGCATCCACAACCCTCTCTGTGAAAAAATACTTCCTTAAATTACCCCCATCTTCAAATTGTGCCCCCTTGTTCTTGCACACCTCTTTTTTTGAAAGATGCTACCCTCTTGGACTTTGTTGATTCCCTTGAGGTACTTGAAAGTTTCTATCATGTCCCCCCTCTCCTCCTTTCCTCGAGGCTATACATATTAAGCTCCTTAAGTCTCTCTTCATATGTCTTCCGGTGCAGACCCTGCACCATTTTAGTTGCTCCTCCTCTGACAGCTTCCATCCTATGTCTTTGTGGAGATTGGGTCTCCAGAACTGCACGCAGTACTCCAGATGGGGTCTCACCAGCTGTCTGTACAGAGGGATAATAACTTCCTGTTTTCTACTGGTGATGCCTCTCCCTATGCATCCCAGTATCCCCCCAGCCCTCCTTGCTGCCCTCTCACATTGCTTACCAACCTTTAGGTCATCTGATATGACTACCCCCAGATCTCTTTCCATTTTTGTTGTTGTTAGTATCTCAAGCCCATTGTGTACTCTTCCCCCCCTGGGTTTTTCTTTCCCAGGTGCATTAACTTGCACTTCATAGCATTGAATCTAAGCTGCCATACATTTGATCATTCCTCTAACCTTGCCAAGTCCCTTCTCATCCTTTCCACCCCACCTTGTGCATCAACTCTGTTGCTGATCTTTGTGTCATCTGCAAAGAGACATACTTTTCCTTCCAGTCCCTCTGCAATGTCACTTATAAAGACATTGAAGAGGACCAGTCCATACTGAACCCTGCGGTACCCCACCAGTAACCCCCTTTCTTCAGAGTGGACTCCATTTACTTTTACTTTCTGTGTCCTATTCTCCAGCCAATTCTTTACCCAGGCTGTCATCTTGGCACCCTCTCCCAGGCTGGCTTACTTGTATATTAATCTTTGTGTGGGACTGTGTCAAATGCCTTGCTAAAGTCTAGGTAGGCCATGTCCACAGCCCTCCCTGATCTACTACTTTGGTCACCCAGTCAAAGAAATCTATCAGATTTGTCTGGCATGACTTTCCGCTGTGAATCCATGCTGCCTTGGGTCCTGTGCCCTCTGACCTCTAGATACTCGACATTTCTTTCCTTCAGAAGTGATTCCATCATTTTCCCTATCACTGAGGTTAAACTAACAGGTCTGTAGTTTCCTACTTTTGCCTTGCTCCCACTTTTGTGAAGGGGAATCACATCTGCCCTCCTCCAGTCCTCGGCTACCACCCCATCCTCCCATGATTTGTTAAAGAGGGTAGTCAGTGGTGTCACTAGTTCTACTCTTAGTTCTTTTAGAATTCTAGGATGAGTCCCATCAGGCCCCATTGCTTTGTCCACCTTCAGTTTTAAGAGTTCTTTCATAACCCTTTCTTCTGTAAATGGGCTGGTATCAACTTCTGTATCCAGAGTGTTTCTACTGTTTGTTTTAGGTACCTCCCCCTCTTCATTTGTAAATACTGAGCAAAAATATTTGTTTAGTATCCTTGCCTTTTCAGTCACCCTCTGCCCACCCCCTCCCCTTTATTAAGCCTCACTATCCTTCCCTTGGCCTTCCTTCACTCCCTGATGTACCTATAAAAGGTTTTATCCCCCTTCTTAACTCAGTTGGCTATTTTTTCCTCGGTTTGGGCCTTTGCTGTTCTGACTGCCTTCCCACCTTCCTTTGCTTTAACTGATACAGTTCTGTGTCCTGCTCCTTCTGTGATTCCTTGTACTTCCTGAATGCTTTCTTTCTCTGGAACCTTCACTGCCACTTCCTTTGAGAACCATAGTGGTTTCTTACATCATTTTGTTTTGTTTATTTGCTTCACACAAATGCTTGTTACCTCTGTGATGGCAGTTTTATTATTCCCCATTGTTCTTCCACCCTCCTTCCTGCCCATTTGCTAGTGCATTCCTTAGGCATCACCCATTTTAGCAAAGTCAGCCTCCTAAAGTCCAATACTTTTGCCTTTGTATGGCTTGACTCTATTGCTGTGTTTATTGTGAACCATACTGTTCGATGGTTGCTAGTTCCCAGATGGCTACCCACTTCTCGTCTGTGATCCTCTCTCCATCTCCATTTGAGAGAACCAGGTCTAAGATTGCTCCTCTCGAGTGGGCTCTAATACTAGTTGTCTAAGGCATGCCCCTGTAGGGCATCTAGAATAACCCCACTTCAAGTGGCTGCTGCAACTGCACTCCAGTTAACATCTGGCATATTCAGATCACCCATCAGCAATATCTCCCTTTTTGCCATTCTAAGTATACTTTCTATCATTTCCTTGTCCATTTCCTCCCCTGAGAAGGGGTCTGTATACAACCCCTAGCGGATTGTGGTGCCATTGTCTGTCTCCAAATTTACCCACAGTGCTTATTCTCCTCCCTGTTTACCCTTTTGTTCTGTTGCTTTGATTCCTTCCCTTATATAAAGAGCTACTCTCCTCCTCTTTACCCTCCCTGTCCCTCCTGTAGATAGTGTATCCTGGTATGTTTACATCCCAGTCATGGTTTTGTGTACCATGTTTCTGTGACTGCCACGTTATCCAGATGTTCCTCCTCCATCAAGGCCACTAATTCAGGAAGCTTGTTACCCAGACTACGGGCATTGGTACTCATTGCTCTCCATTTTTTGATGGCTTTACCTTCTGTTGCAGCATCCCACACTGACCTTTCTACCTCGGTCTTTTTCTCATTTAGTACCCTGTTTTGTAGGGAGAGGCTGGGATTTTCCTGCTGCTTATCAGTGCCTCCCCCCTTGACTAGTTTAAAAGCTTGTCAACGAAGCATTTAAACCGACTGCTCAAAAGACTTGTTCCCTTCCTGGACAGATGCAGACCATCCTGCCAGTATAGGCTGGTGTCCCTCCAGGTGGAACCCCAATTCTCCAATGAAGCCAAACCCCTGTGCTCCACACCATTTTTTCAACCATTCATTAAACTGCATGGTGCAAAGTACCCTCGCCTCACCCATGCCATTGACAGGCAGCACCTCTGAGAAGGATACTGTGTGTGCTACTCATCTTAGGCCCCTCCCCAACTCTACAAAGTCCTCCTGCACTTCTCTAATCTCATGATGAGCCAAGTCATCTGTCCCTAGGTGGACAATGACATCCAGCTCAGACTTCCTTGCAGCTGTTCTCATGATCCTGAGGATGCGCTTCCTGTCCCTCCAAGCCATGGCACCAGGTAGGCACCTTACTTCAGTTTTCCATGCTCCCCCCAGTTCTATCCCCCTAATAATTGAGTCCCCTACCAGGAGCTGCTTCCTTTCCCTGTGGTGTCCTCTGCCTCCTTCCTGTGGGTCTCCCTTGTGACAGTTGTCCTCAGCCTCCTTAGTCTCCCCTGAGGGTGCATCCATAGGGGAGCTGTGTTCCCCCAGAATGATGCATGGATTGTGGAGTGGAACAACTGACTGGGTGTGCCTCTGTTCCACCATCCTCACCCTCCCTGAGCCCACTGTGTTCCAACTGCTGTGCTTTCTTCGCAACCTCTGAGGTAGTGGTGGTGGCTCTGGTGCTCCCTGGATGGGGGAGGTTCCCCTTCCTACTGTCCAGTGTGGCCTGGGGGAAGGTTCCCTTACTACTGTCCAGTGTGGCCTGAAGACGGGCAACTTCCTCCCTCAGGGCAGAGAGTTGTCTGCCCTAAGACTCCTGGAAGACTGCTGCCCCACAGCCATTACATTGCAGTACTCCCCACATGTTTATCTACTCTGTGTGTGTGTGTGTGTGTGTGTGTGTGTGTGTGTGTGTGTGTGATTGGTTTGTTATATAGAAATATATATTATACAGTGTGTATGTTTATATTGTCAGTGCATTGTGCTAGAGAGGATATGACAGTGATATGTACCTTGCACTCTTGAGGAAATGATGTCAGAACCCCAGGTATAAAGGAACTATTTCCAGTGGTGGGTGGGGTGAGGGTGGGCAGGGTTGGGCCTAAACTGTGCCCTCATGAAACAATCAGTTAAAAGCTCTGACCCACCGCTGCGATGAGTGCCTTCCTTGTCAGCAAGATGCCCTACACAACAATTTGACAGAGAAAATACCCTGCTAATAAAACAGAGAAAAATACAGACATCCAAGTCAGACACAGGTAAACCTCCCCAGCCCCAAAACAGCCTGGTGGTTTGTGCTCTGAAAGCAGTTAGCCCCAAAATAAGTCAGCTGTGCTTTAAACTCTTCCTGCACTGAAAATCTTAAGAATTGTAACAAAAGTAAAGCTAGATCCACCACCCTCTGTTGCTTGAAAGACTGTCTTTCCTGATAATTCTAAGTTCCTTATTTCACCTTTCAGTTAGAAGTAGCCTCCACCTGAAGAATATCTGCTACAAACCAAAGACAATTGTAAGGTTCACCTCCCTCTGTTGTGAGCACAACTTGCTTTCTTGCAAATCCTATGTTCAGTATTGCAGCTTCCAGCCAGAGGTAGCTTCACCTGAAGAATATTAGCTGTTCTGATGAGTTTGCTATAAAACACTTGCTTATAATACTGTTGTTCTCAGGTCTGTAAGACTCTTCCAAAGCTACTGGCTAATAAGTAGCTATGATGTAAGCATTTTCTGACACAGTCTGGCGTGGCCTTTTAAGGCACACACAGATAAACACAAAAAACAGTTTCCACCCCCTGGGGCACTTGTCTGGGTCAAATACACAGCCTGTACCTGCACTTACTTCAGGACTTGTGACAAATTCTTAGCCCAGGGTTTAAACTCTTCCTGCACTGAAAATCTTAAGAATTGGAACAAAAGTAAAGCTAGATCCACCTCCTTCTGTTGCTTGAAAGACTGTATTTCCTGATAATTCTAAGTTCCTTATTTCACCTTTCAGTTAGAGGTAGCCTCCACCTGCAGAATATCTGCTACAAACCAGAGACAATTGTAAGGTTCACCTCCCTCTGTTGTGAGCACAACTCGCTTTCTTGTAAATCCTATGTTCAGTATTGCAGCTTCCAGCCAGAGGTAGATTCACCTGAAGAATATTAGCTGTTCATCTGCTGACTATCAGTCTAATGCAGGGCAGTCTGCAGTTGGCTCAACAGTATCAGACTAATGATCATCCAAGCTTCTGTGCTTGCTAGGCAGAAACCTTGTGAAGTTCAAAGACAAGAGCCTCCTTTATCACAGGGTGGCTCTTTGCTTTGGTCTGCATGACACCACCCAGTAAGCAGCTGATCAGCATCATGATCAGCCTGTGCCTCATCTTCCCACAACTCAACTGACACTTTCTCGCTAAAATTAGTGTTTATGTTTACCTTATGTTTATTCTTGCTTACAGCCTTGTAAAAAGATCCTAACCTTATCCAAGTATCCTTCCCACTGTCTCATCACCTCCTGTGCCCCATAAATATTAACCTGATCCTAATCCCCTAATCCACCTAATCCCCAGTGTCAGTACATGAAATAATGAAAATCATCGCTTGATGACTTTTTATTATTTTTCTTTAAAAAAGAAAAGGGCCCATCGATATCTGTTGCTGCTGCCATCATGCTCTACCACCTGATCCCCCAACTCAGCACCCCCCACCACACACACACACACACCCTCTCTACCCCTTACTTACCTACTGGGAGTCCAATGTCATAATCCTCTCTGGACCAGAGACATGTCTTCACTTTTCAATGCCGGACTAGGAACTGAGGAAATCAGGTAAGTGCAGTCAATGTATTTCAATGCATTTTGAACTTGTACTCATAACTTGGTCATTTTTTAAATAAATTTCTCCCAAATTGTCAACATGGCCTTTTTGGGATCCTACCTTATGAGTGAGGTAGGTGAAATTTTTCAAATCTGTCCCAAAATTGATTTCACAGTCACTCCACAAAATCACCTTTCAGGCAGGATGTGGACATTTCCACCTACCGGGTTCATGAGGCAGGGTTATTAGACAACTATGCTGAAAATTTGGGGTTAACATATTAAAACAAAGTTATGAAGATACATTGAAAATTTTCAATGTTCGCTCATAACTTTGGTCATTTTCAATATTTTGACTCCAAATTTTCAACATAGTAATTTTTTCATACCACCTCATAAACGTGACAGATGTCATTTCAAATCCTGGGTAAAATGTGCTTTTTGCATTTGTGGCACAAAATGACATTTCAACCAATATTATTAACACCTGTTATGTTCAGAAGAAGTGGTCATAAAAAGACTATGTTGAAAATTTGGAGTCAAATGTCACAAAACAATGAAGTTATGAAGATGCATTGAATTTTTCAATGTTCATACATAACATTGCAATGTGTGCAGATTTTGGCTCTCAATTTTCAACATAGCTCCCTTGATACCCCACCTCATGAACACGATGGGTGCCATTGTTCAAATCTCCTCTGAAACTTGTTTTCACATTTGCTCTGCAAAGTCACCTTTCAATTTGGATTGAAAATATTCCACCTGCCATGAATGTCAAAAGAAAACAAAAAATTATGAGGACACATTGAACTTTTTCAATGTGTATTCATAACTTTTTGATTTTTGGAGATTTTGGCCCCAAATGTGCAGATAGCCCATTTATTACTCCACATGATGAACATCATTTTTCGAATACCTTTGAAACATGTTTTTCAACTCCCTCTGTGAAGCCACCTTTTGGACAGAATTTTAAAAATCCATCAGTCCTGATCATAACATGGGGTCATAAAAAGACTATGTTGAAAACTGGGGGTCAAAATGTGAAAATTAAATTATGAAGAAACATTAAACTGTTCCAATGTTTATTCATAACTTTATTTTTGCAGATTTGGGTCTTTAATGTTCAACATATCCTTTGTGTTACCCACCTAATGAACACCATAAGTGTCATTTTTTAAATCCCCTCCAAAACATGTTTTTGCAGTCGCACTACAAAATCACTTTTCAGATGGAATTTAAAAAATTCCACCTGTCTTGATCATTATGTCAGGTCATAAAAAGACTGTTGAAAATTTCGGATTAAAATTGGGGAGTCCACTGAAAATTGGATATTGCCTCTTGGCTGGTGTATCCTGGGTAAATACAATCTAAAAAAGATGTAAAAGTGGACACCACTAAAAATGAGATACTGCATCTCATCTGGTCTATTCTGGGCAAATACATAGTAAAAATGTGTAAAAGCAGGACTCCATTACAGCAGGGCCTCCATGAACTGTACATCTATGCTGCTGTAACCTAGGAAAAAGACTGTAAAAGCTCAACCCCACTAAAAATGTAATTTGCCTTTTAGCTGGGCTGTCCTGTGTAAATACATTATTAAAATGGGTAAAAGCAGGACCACACCGAAAATAAGATATTCCATCTTGGCTTTTCAATCCTGAGTAAATGCAGTGTAAAAATTGGGAAAAGCAGGATTTCACTGAAGACAAGATAGCAACTCAGCTGTGCTATCCTGGTAATTGTAAAAGCTGGACTTCACTGAAAATGTAACTTGCCTTTCACCTGGGCTATCCTGGGTAAATACAGTACAAAAAATGCATCAGAGCAAGAACCCATTTAAAATGAGATATTACATCTCAGCACTGGCTACATATATTGTAAAAAAGAGTAAAAACAGGACCCTACAGCAAAACCTCACTTAAAGGGAGATGTTGCATCTAGGATGATCTGTCCTAGGAAAATACATTATCAAAACAGGACCACACTAAAAGTGAGATATCGCATCTTACCTCTACTACCCTTAGCAAATGCAGTGTAAAACTGTAAACTCAGGACCCCATTGCCGATGACATATTACATCTCTTCTGCTCTATCCTTGGTAAACATATAGTAAAAATGTGTACAAGCAAGACTCAGTATAACAGCATGCAAGCAAACATTCAGAATTGATAAATAATTATTACTTATAGGTGAGAAACCAAAAAAAAAGTCTTAAAAATCCAGAATTCCACTGCATTTGCACCTTTATAACTTTGCCCCACCTTACTCAATCAGAATGCCACAAACTGGATCCAGAAATCCTGGCACCAACTCTGTTCCTGTCAAATTTCAGGCAGATTGATCAAATTGTAACCAAATTATTAAGGCACAAAAATTGGGGTTTAACATTAAAGCGCTTACCAAACTAATATACAAGTCCTACTGTGCCTGTATAATATATTATATATAATACATGGATGGAAACTTTTCCCTATAGAAAAGGCCATCATTGATTTCCAAGTATACCTGTGACTAATCTATCAATTGATAGTATATACCTGCACTAATTAAACAGTTACAGCTATATACATATATTAATTAACGCTATATACCTACACTAATTCAACAATTAAAAGTATATACTTGAACTATGAAGATAGAGGGGGGACGGCTCAGGGGCAATGTGAGGAAGTATTTTTTCACAGAGATGGTGGTGGATGCATGTAACAGCCTTCCTGAGGAGATTGTGGGGTCTAAAACTGTGGGAGAATTCAAGAATGCATGGGACAGACATAAGGCAATTTTTGTGGGGGAGGTAGGAAGAAATAGGCTGTTAGTTAAATAGGATCTGCAGCTTATCCTCTAGGTAGGGAAATGGGCAGACTAGGTGGGCCAAGCAGTCATTATCTGCCATCAAAGTCTATGTTTCTATGCTTCTATGAACTAATAAAAAGTATACAGCTGCACTATATTAAACCCTATGGGACACAACTAATAACACAATCAACACATCATTAGGAAGCTAGCCAAACCAATTAATAAGCTGCAAAAGAAGCTGGAAAAAAGGCACTTGCACAAAGTCCTCCAAAACCCAGATGTCCCCCAAACTCCTACCTGCACTAACTACACACCATTTCCTCCTTGCTGCAAGAGACCTTCAGGTGCCATAACATGACTGCAAATGCAATATCCATATATATAACTATCCTAATGTATTGTATTCAACTGACAATGGGTAAGGGTAGAACACTCAGAAGTATACCCATGTCAGGGGCTAACTCGCCCTTCAGACTTGTGGCTTTATAGCCCTAATTAGCAACCTCAATGGGTATACATCCTTGTATACCACCCGTACCCATTATTTTTTCTAGATATAAGAGATTTATTAATTTAGTTAGTTTGTGTTGACTTGGAAAGGAGGGCTAGGCAATTAAGTCTTTTTTCAGCCTTGTCCTGGGGGAGGGGGCAGATAGATATAAACTGACATACTGAAGCAGGTTAAGCTGTTGGTGGTATTTTTAGTGAGTGGGGAAATTTGGCCATGACACCAGGGACATTCTCTTACTCTTGGATGGGGGCACTGTTGGCCCATTTTCCAAGGTGGAAGATCTGTAAGCTGCAGAGACAGAGAGCAGTCCTCTCACTAGCTGGTGGAAGCCAGGAGGATGAGATCATACATTTGTCACTACTGAACACTGAATCTGAGATGGATATGGTTATGGAGGCAGTGAGACTGATTAGAAACAGACAACACAGGTGCTTACTATTCCTGAAGATATCATGGAAGCTTAACAACAGTCTGAGGTAATGGAAAGAAGACATACCCTGCCACATGAAATGTCTGAAGATGAGGATCACTATGATAAAAGAAAACTCATGACAGGCTGAGGTCTACAACTCAGCCTGGTGTGTCTACCTCTGCACATTCAGACTCAAAACTAACATACATTGACAGGGCCACTGCTTTGATCCTTGACAAGCAACTGAATTCTAAAGATCAGAGTCCTGATTTCAGCAATATACTGACTGGTTTCTGCTTTTCAATTAAAGGATTTATCAACTAAGGAGTCGACATGGTCCACAGAAAAAGTTGTGTTAAATGCTGGATGGAGTAAAGATTATCAAGGAATGTGGATTCTTGACCCAGATTAGGACCCCAGCACCTGTTCTCAGACATCACAAATAGCCATGCAGTCAATGCCAGACCCGACTCCACCAATGGCTGAACCGTGAGTTGCTCCTGCTTCTACTTTACATGGTTGTTATGCTCCTGAAATGTCATTGCTCCACTTACAAACACCACAGCCAGCTCCAAGGAAAACAAGCATTGATAAGAGTAATGATGAGGCTGTTTCAGTCCCGGTAAGAGAAAATATGCTTAATTCACCGGGGAGAGTGGGGAGGTTGGAAATAGCTGTTGGTGAATAACCTACACAAACAGATTCACAGAATAATTTTCTGCTGATGGATTATCAGTACAGAAAGCAGAAACAACAAATGAGGATGCTGAGACACAAACTGTCAGTGAGGACACTCTTGTAGTAATAGCACCTAACAATAATACTGCTCAACAGGAGGATGTTTCAGCTTTCCTCCATAAGGGGCTCAGGAGGGGGATGTTTCTGCAACTTGGATACTGTTACTGGCACAATACAGGACACTAGCCCACATGATCAGCCAACTATGATACTGTACTTCTGGGGACAACTCCTTGAGCATAACAACAAATTGAAAGAGGAAACACACATGGGCAGGTAACAGAGAATGTGGGCTCTATGAGTGATTCTGACTCTGACTCCACTGTTACCTTGGACCCTTTCTCAGCAGAGCACAGTCAAGGGAATACAGATACATGACTCAGTTTTGCTGACCTTTTTCAGCAACATGTCAAGCCAGCTCCCCCCACCCCAAAAAAATGCAATATGGTTTTGATATTGTGGAGGACTGGATGAATACTCAGACAGACCATATGTTAGAGGTCAGTTACTTAAAGAATCAATGCAATTTTACTCCTCTGAGATTTACTACCTGTTCCTTGTTTTGGGTGAGGAACACTTCGACAGCAACTTAATGGCTCCCATCAGCCTAGAAAGATTTGGGCTGAAATACAGTAATCTCTTCTCCTTTTTCTCTCCAGCAAGCCCAAGTACAAATGGGAACCATGACTCAAAATACCAGCACTTTACTAAAGTGTCCACTCAGCAAGGCTTGGCCATAAATGTCAAACATGGATGCAGAGAGGCCTTTTCCACACTAATCTATTCTATAATACTGACACATTTAAATTATTTGAACAGCTCTCACACAAATCTGAGTTAGTCAAAATGGGTCATTATTGTTTTCTTCAAATCCAACACTATCTGGGAGGGACTACAGGTTTGGAGGTGGATGTTTCTGCACACCCACCAATAATCCTTTTCAGTCAGAGGACACACTTTATTTTGATATGTTACCGTGCCCTTGTGAATGGGCACCAGATCTCCACGGAGGCATTAAAAGCCACATGGGAGATGAAACATACTCCACCATTACACTTGCAGACTGGACTCAGTCGTGGTCCAGACCACACAAGGTAGCGGTGTCTTATCGAAAGCAGGAATTTGGCTTGAGTTCAGTCATAAGATTTTTCCATACTCCCCAGGTAACCACTAAATATCATCACAGCCACACATCAGCTTGTTGGAGGATATGTGGCCATGAGGGACACTATTCGCACCATTGACTTCTGGTCCTGTCCAGTGCTACACCCATTCTGGTCCTATACTGAAATGGAAATGAATACACTTATCCTAGATTTTAGCCTCCTTACTCCACGACCAGTCCTGTTATTGCTGCACCCCTCCCACATTAAGAAAAAAAATTTCTACCTTTTAGGTATCTTACTAAGTGCAGTAAAGAAAACTGTAACATGACTATGGTTAAAGCCTGAGCCCCTTCTCAGCTACACAGTGGAAGAATTCAGTTCTGGATATTATAAGATAGAAAAGCTCATGGCCCAGGTTCATAATACTTTAACTAAACACCAAAACCACTGGAATGTTTGGTTTTTGCACATTTTGATTACAACAGATATGATACCCTAAGGCACACATACTTTGGCTCCACTTTGACAGCAACTTAATGGCTCCCATCAGCCTAGAAAGATTTGGGCTGAAATACAGTCATCTCTTCTCCTTTTGATGGAGATGAGGACAAGATGTAAGAGATTCTTGGAGGGGACTGGGCAGGTAATTTCATACAACAGATTTTTAAACATATCTACAGAGTAACACTTATATTTGGAAAGCCAAGCCTATATTATTACTACTGGTGCCTAGGACATCATCAGTTGTTTTCCATATGCAACCGACCCATTTCACAACCCCGTGTACCAGCCATTTGCAATTTAATGTACTGAACTGATTGTCTGACAAAAATTAAATACACTTCAAGTTTAAAAAAAAAAGAAATATAGTCAGAGTCAGCTCAGATCCTCACTGCTTTGGATACCATTTCTTGCCATACCCCTAACTAAGCATACAATAAAAAATGGTACCATACTACTCCAAAATAAGGGTGAGTGTTGGGGATGTATATTATTGGCTGGATTAATGGTGCAAGATTATGGGACACCCTAAACCAATTCTGTATGTGGAACAGATCTTGATTGGGATCTGGAAGTTCAGGGTAAAGTTGAAACAATCAGAGGATGGGGTGGTACACCTCCCAAATAGTTTCTTTATTGGAAGGGATGGGGGAGTTTTTACATGGGGCAGCCAAAAGAATGCTACAAATGTGGCACACACACATATCATGGCAGTGCATGTGACCAGCTTCACTGCAGCCTATGTGGGGAATTTGGACATATCAGTGTCACCTGTATGAACTTGTTTGGTTGCAACCTTTGTGAGATGAGATATATATTTAGGCAGTGCCCATGGGCTGCACAGTCATATCAATGGATTCAATCAAGATAATGGAAAACTAGATATTTTCAGACAAAATAATTCTAGTGCAAACAAAATGCAACCATAACTGTGTACATTTAATTTAACACAAAGTCATCAGCACCACATTCACTATAGTGTTAAAAGTGCTAATAATGCTAATTAGCACACATTTATTTTAGCACTGCTTTAGTGAAAATAGTGAAAATTATATGACAGTGAACATTTCCAGTTTGACAGTAATATCCTCAAGAAAGCACAACAGTCTGCCTCTGTCCCATCTCAGCCAAGGCAACACCCAGAAGTAGACCCTTTTTTCAATAATCCAAGAACTGCTCCTGTGAGATCGAATATCACCACTGAAAATGCTGCCCTGGCTTGTAACACTAGTTCTAGAATGTCCTCAGAGTCATCTGAGGCCCCATTCCAAAGACCTGCCCCATGTCTATCTCAGACTCCTAGGCCGGCACCTAAGCAACAGAGCAAAGGTTCCCTGGAATTGCAGGTGGACAAGCCACTGGCCCCACTCCCTCCCTCCCTCCCCTGAGCTCCAGCAGTTCCAGAAGATGTGAAAGAAGTATCTGAATAAGAAACCATGTCCTCCTGGGGGACTGTAAATGATAACATGAAGAAGCTCTAGATTAGCATTGAAGAAGCCAGATGCAACAGACCTTCCCTTGATAAACCAATTTGAGCCCCTCAGTAGGTAAAAAATGTGGGCAACTCTGAAATAGGGGCTCAGGATTCTGATGCTTCCTCTATGCCTCTTCTTCATGATCTTTTTGGTCTTCAGAAAATTAGGAAATTAAAAGAAGATATACATGGAAACCGAAGAAAAAAAGTGAAAACCTCCACAAAGTGTGGAGTGACCTAAACTTTAGAATGGACCATCTAGCATAACATTTACCCATGGACTACCTTTATATAGCCTCATTGAATTTGGGCAGCATCAAGAAGTCACTGGAGGCTATAGTTTTTTTTTTTTTTTACAGGCAACATGTCTGAACTTGGTGTTTGACATGTCCCAAGCAAAGAAGGTGTGGGTATAGGATCTGTCTTATTGGACATTCAGTGAAGATCAAGTGGATGGTATTGGTATTCTTTTCAAAGGCTCTCACTTCAGGGTATATATATTTGGTGATATTTTCCCTGATAGAGCACTGTTAATGGATATTACATTTCAGGATCAATCATTCAGATTAAATATCGCATAATGGATTGC
Organism: Neoceratodus forsteri; assembly: GCA_016271365.2. Classification (NCBI taxonomy): domain Eukaryota; kingdom Metazoa; phylum Chordata; order Ceratodontiformes; family Ceratodontidae; genus Neoceratodus; species Neoceratodus forsteri. Next base: position 31,647,455 of record CM057459.1, read on the forward strand.
GGACAGTGTCTTACAAGATTTGTTTATACACCTGTAGTGTGTGTGTGCTACTACACAAACCACAAGAGCAAAGCTTGACTGGTTTATAAAAGCAGCACTCACCAAGTGTGTGTAAAAACCTTAATTATACAATGTCAAAAAAATTTCCTGGACTCTGATTGGTCCGTGTGCCAGAGACAGTGATGATATTACACAATAACATCACTGTGTGGATTTATTGGAGGATGATGTTTTATTTTTCAGAAACAAAGATATACTGCCTCACTAAAAATCTATGAAAAAAATTTTTTAATTTTTTTTTTTATTTTGTGTAACATTGAGCCATTGTATAATTACAATAAGGCACTCCAAGGTGTGTGTTATCATGTAATAACATCACTTCTGGTGTGGTGGAAGCACTCGCCTTCACCTCGTGCTTCAACCCACCCCAGGAGTGATGTTATTACATGATAACACATACCTTGTTGTGTCTTATTGCTTAAGTAACCACTGTTCCCTATCCATTGTTTTATATAATTTATTGGGTTCCCCCAGTATCAACCCTAAACTAAAGTCACAGACTGCATGTGTGGTTTGAAAGAAATGTTACTCATGGTTCAATAGAGATGGGTGCTGGCAATCTGAACCATGTAACATTCAAATATAACAATAAACTAAGTCATCAACATTAAAAATAGAGTTCAACAATGTGATTGTAATTGTTATGGATAAATTATTGATATTTGGGTTTGTGTATAACTAAAATTAATCAATATTATATTGAAACTGAAATTATGTATGTATGTCTGTTTATGTGATGTTATGTTAAATGTGGATTCAATTGCAAAAGAGATAATTTAATCTCAATTTGAAATCCAATAAAGTTTGAAGTTTGAAGAAGTTTGAAGTTTGAAAGTTCATTCATTTATTTGATAAATGTATCAGTTTCAACTTTTCTGGTTGTTACTTAACCTTGGCAACTTGAAGGAAGGGCTGTTGGCCATTTACTAGCTCAAGCCATCATGCCATGTTTTTTCTCTCACTGGTACTGCCGAATGAAGACAGAAGGCAAACTTAATGTTATATTTCTTAAAATTTCCCAAACTGATATGACAGGGACCGGCGGATCACTCGGCTGTGTTCTGATAGGACTATTTTGAGAGCACAAAGCTTTCAGTGTCATATGATTTCAAAAGACAGCTGAATGGCTCAAGAAGTTTTTCCATAATATGATTGTGAAGTAGCAAACATGTATTATGGAAAGTTTACCGCACAAATTTAGGGTTAATGTCAGGGGGTGCTGGTAATTATTGAATGTTTATGCACCTTTAGTTAAGTCAGTCAGGGATGCATTATTTGATTATATTAGACCTTACTTGCATACTACATGGAAGGTAGTATGGGGAGAAGATTTTAGTTGTTGGATGGATACATTGGGTGTAAGCATTACTTGTAAGAACATTTATTGTGGCGTGCTGGCTCTTAAACAGGTGATAGATATGGCATGACTGATCAAGGCATATAGTGCCCTTTGTCCTCAAGCAGGGTGACATACTTTAGGAATGCACTGTTGTCTCATAGAGCTGTGCAGAACATAAAATTCCACCTGTGGTATGCCCACAGAATGAACATTCTGATTCTGTAGAATTCCACAAACTTTTCTCATAACCTTCATGGAATTTCACAAACTTTTAAATTTCAGTTATTTCACTATAGTTTTACATGTACACATCAAAGGAACACCAAATATGGGAATTAAACAGTACCCTATGTCTTACAAGAGTATACTATATTTCAGAGTTGTAGACTGAAAGAGGCAGAGTTATGGGTGGCCAAATAGTTAATCAAAATTTTATTTTCAGTTATTTTGAGATAATTTTAAAATTTTTTATCTAAATTTCTTCACAATATTAGGATTTAGAGACCCACATAGAATGTGTATATGCACCATGTTTTAAGTCTCAAGCTTCAATGGGAGCTGAGTTATAGGTAGCCAAATATTTTGCCAAAATTTGGATTTCTGTAATTTTAGCATAATTTTGTTAGTATACATTGAAATGTTACAACAATTGACAGGTATACAGGTTATCACCAGGGCCACTGGAAAATGCGGCCGCAATTTTTTTGCGGAATCCTCAAATTTCACCATTCTCCGCAAAAACTGACATGTTCCACAATTTCTTGCAATTTTGAGTTTTTGTATTGAACTGTGTAAAAAGTATTAACATTTTGAATAAAGTACTCTAAATATATTGACAATTTTGCATGCAAACTTGATTTTGACTGAACAGTGCAGTGCAAGGTAGAGCAAGGGTTTTATGTGACACTAATTTCTTTTGAATCTTTGTCTTGTTTGGTTTCAAAATCCACTGGCCAAGCATAAGTACTCTTAAACACTTAACATTTGTTTTGTGTTGAAGCAGTCTTTCAGAAAACTTGTTGTTGCCACACAGACAAACAAAAGATGGGACAAAAGGTGCAAATTATCCCATTCACTTAAATGGGGTGCTAACTATGAAGCCTTTTTATAAGTGGCAGGGCAAGTTATTCCTTGTGAGCATACTTTCATTCAGACTAGTTTTGATTCAAGCAGCTGAGGATTTTTGGATGACCCTATTGATTTTAAACTTGAATAAGCTAGTTACTAACAATGATCTCACACTTAGCAACTACTCCCTAGATGCTCACATGCAAAGACTACAATAAAAACCTAACTAAAGTCTAAAAACAAGCTTATAGAACACACAATGTATCTGAATATGTATCTTTAACTAAACAAAATCATTGCAGCCAGAATAAAACAAAGGTAAATTACAGGGTACCCTGACTACTGTATGATGCAGTAAAAATATATTGGTAATTTTTTTTTTTTTTTTTTTTTTTTTTGGTAACCACATAAGGCCCACTAGGCACAGGTGCCTGTTTTCAGGTACAACCCAGGAGCACTGAGGATGTTAAGTGATTTGCTCAGAATCATATGGTATGCAAGTGGAAGTTGTGAGAATCAAACCCAGGTCTGCTAGATGTTGTCAGCTCATTCACAGTTTGTTACTCTTACCTCTAGATTACACTGCCAGTCCCAATATCCCCCAGAATTAATGTATAAATATGTGATTTCAAAAATAGTGTACAGTACCTACAGTACAAATTATGACCATTAAACACTTTAACAACATTTTACTAAAACTCAATTATTCACCACTCTGGCTGCTTATTTTTTCTTGTACCAAAGTGGGTGAATAGCTGGCAGAGCACTGTAAACAGCTGTTGATTAGGCTTCATTATTCTACAGCCAGAAACAAAAAAATATATTTCTTCTGGCTTTATTTAATATTTATTTGCTGCAGCTCACTTTATCTAATCTATTTAGCACTATATGAGGCAGATGCTTTTAAATTTTGGAAAATAGGCAACTCTTATGATAGCTTATCAGTTTAGTATTCTTGTTAGGAAGATAAACTTTTCTTTATGTTTTAAACATATTCAGGTGTTAGTGTATTCATTTAGCAATTTATACTGACTAATATGTGCTGAAGAAAACGTTAAAAGATTTATTGTAAAGCACTCAGAGTCTATAGTAGAATCCCCGCAATTTCCCGCAATTTTTGCAAAATGCTCTGCAGTTTTGAGTAACCTTTTCCACAATTTTCCAGTGGCCCTGGTTATCACTACATTTGTATATGGGCATAGTTTCAGATTTCTAGCTTTAAATGGGACAGAGTTATAGCCTGCCAAACATGTTGCAAAAATTTAAATTTCTGTTAGTTCCCTCTAATTTTAAAGCTACATATCCAAATTTAACCAGAGTTGAAGCAAATAAACTACTATACCTTATGGTCATTTCTGAAAAAGTTCATATTTGCAGCTTTAAATTGGATTGAATTAAAAGTAGTCAAACATTCACAACATTTAAAAATTTAATTTTGCAAGAATGTACTCTACAAGTGTATCAACCCCTGAAACTTTAAAACTAGAGAATGCAATATCATTACATTTGACAGGTTCCTAGACCTTACAAGGACACTGTGCGTGCCAAATTTTATTAATTGCTTGCTGTGAGAAATTGCAAAATAACACCTGTACTTAAAGTCAAATCCCATGAATCTGTGAAAATTGTAGAATTTCAAGAAATATTCCATAAAACTGGAATTTTCTAATTTCACTCAGCCTTATCTGGGGGATTCTAATTAAAGAATAGGGGTATATGATGCAGGTAGCACAGGGGGTCACCAGATTCTGGAGTTACAGTAGATGCACAGTTTCACCAAGAAATGGACAGCTGAGCTGGGTAGCATAACAGTTTTAGACCTCCAGGTTGAAGCAAGAAAGTGCAGCATGTCAACAATTCCAACCTGAATGTAGGATATTTAAGGATCACATTCAGTAAATATATGCTCCAGGAGTCTAGTGTACATGCAAATCTAGGACTTAGAGGTACTCAAAAAGATGTAGTGGGGGAAGACAATGTATTGGGCAACAGAAAGAAAGAATTCTGGCTATTCCAACAGGGTAGATCTATAAGAAAAGGAGTAGGTGACTCACATTTTAAGGGAGTTTGTCATTGTAAAGAACAAAGAGGATATCAGTGGGATTAGTAGTTCTACTGAGTCAATCTGTCTATGCTAAAAGAGAAGGGGGATAGTCACCCAGACAGGAACAGCAGGACTACAAAAAGCTCAGCCCAGCTTATCAAATGAGGTAGTGATATGTGCATTGTTAATGGTAAATTCTACAAAAAAAATCTGGATGCTTCATCTACAGTATATGCTATCATAAATATGTGAGAAAATGGTACTCATCATTTTTTTCTTCTACAAAATTAAAACTGCTGAACCAGTTTATCCAGTTTTGTTAGACACCAGAATACATTGACTATGGCTATGCATGTCAAATGTTTACTCTATGCATGCAAGAGCAGAGAAGTTACAAACATCCACATTTTTGATAGCTTTCACAAAGTTTTGTAAATATTTACATAGTAAAGTTTTGAACCCCTGTAACTTAAAAATCTCTTATCCAATTATCTCCATAGTTAGATCATTCTATGAGCGTTACAAAAAGGTTATCCGTACTAATTTACACATGTCTAGCTCCAAAGATGCATTTTTCATGAAATTTCCTGAAAAAATTAAAAATGACAGATTTTGAGCACATATAATTTTGAGACAATGAATCATATTGTCATGAAATCTGGCACATTGTTAGAACACCTATCATCAGGAAACCATGCCAAATTTAAGATCCCTGACCCAATAGATGGTTAAGGTATATGCAGATAAAAATGTTCATGAAATTTCACACAAACAATAAAATGACAATATTTGAGCACCTATAATTTTGAAACTGTCCATCCAAATTTCAGGATATTTGGCACATTAGTGGCCATTGACAAAAGATTATATATGCCAAATATCAGAGCTCTAGCTTGAAAAGCAGCTGAGGTATAATTAAATTACTGAATTTTAAAAATTCTGCAAACTTCCATGGAAATTCTGCAAAATGTTGCAGAAAGTTGCCAAATGTCTTTGAAATTCCACAGATTCGGAATTTTCCCATTCCACACAGCTCTATTCATGGAGGCTAATTCTTTCTCTCAAATTCACTTTTGTTATCAGAGTGCTCATTGCTTCTGATTGAACTCTTGGATCATGATCTTCTAGGGTGTATAATTAAGCAATAAGGCACGACAAGGTGTGTGTTATCGTGTAATAATGTCACTCCTGGGTGGGTTGAAGCACGAGGAGAAGAGATGATTTATTGATGATGTGGTTGTAGTTTGGACAGGATCAGAGGAGGAATTGTTTGCTTTTGTAAAACATTTTTGGAGAACAGCAATAATAATTGAAAGTTCTCACTTTCTTTCAGTAAAAAGCAAATAAACTTCCTTGACTTGATTATCTCCAAATATGGTAGGGGTGGGGTGACTACAGATCTGTACTAGAAACCCACCGATCCAAATACACTGCTTCATGCCAGCAGCTGTCACCCTGCATATACAATAGCTGCCTTACCTAAAGGGCAGTTCATTCGTATTAAGAGAAACTGTGGGGATGATTCAAGGTATGTTGCAAGATCTTCTGAACTGGAAAACAAGTTAGCTGAGAGAGGATATTCTGACCATATTATTAACAAAGCCAGATGTAGATAAAATGGATTGCAAGGATTTATTAACTGAAAAGGACCCCAGAGAGAATAAGGCCTCTGGAGTTAACTTTGAGTCCACTTTCAATGCTCAATCTAAAACAAAATCTCAAGCATTGTAAATAAAGATTGGTATCTGGTTGAATTAGATCCTGAGCTAACTGACCTTATTGACACAAGTCACATATTTGTACACAGAAGGGCTAGATATATCAAAGACCGGGTTGTGCATTCAGTACAACCCCAGCCTGAGAGACCCAGGACGTGGCTACCAGTTAGGAATGATGGTTGCTACAAGTGTGGGAATTTCAAATATTGTTCATTCACTTTAAAGTCTCTCCTGGTTCCTTTTATATTTGAAGAACAAAGAAGATAAAAGGGGAGTGAAGCTATCCAAAGGATATCAGTGAACTTGTTTCAAATATTATAGATTCACTTGACCCCTATGTTGAATCTTAATTTTTTAAACTGTAATTTTAAATATTTTCTCCTTCTAAGTTTAAATATTAAGTGTTTCAAATGAAACAATGCATAAACCAATGTATTTAAAGTAACTTTTTCAAATAAGCTCCCACAATATTTTATTTTTGTGTAGTAACGTTTCAGAACTTCATAAATGTTCCTTAATCAGACATGGAGCTAAAATATGCATTCTGAAAAAAAAATATAACAAAAATAAGTTTTAATACACTTGTATGAAATTCTTTGTTTGAAAATATTTTCTCGAATATATTTCTATATGTAAAAATCAGGTGGAAGAAACCTCATAATATCTTACATGATATGAATGAGCAAGTGAAATGGTGCCTGAAACATGCGATATCTTTAATTAACTTCAAATCCAGAAGTCTGTAAATAAAAGTTAAAAGAGGGGGAAATGTCTATTATGTTTTTTTAATTTAATTCTTTTGCATTTCAAAATTTTCAAAATTTGAAAAAATAAAAAGATTTTATGGCTATGCCATTTCTTTTTTATATATGAAAGGAAACTTACTAAAAACAATCTCTGTGTATTCTTTCACGATATTTATGCAGCATGAAACAGAAGTCAAACTATTATTCTCTAAAATGTCATGGTTGTGGAGATCAAAATATATATGTCTTCTCGTGACTTCAATAGATTCTGAAGCCTGTAAACGAATGAGAAACTTCACTAAGTTTTTAAATGGTAAAGTTTTGTGAATTATTAAAATACTGTTTTGTTGTAAAGGAACTTACTAAGAAATGTCTCCATTTGTTCTTCATGTACTTGTATCTCCACCCAATCGAGTTTTGACTCTATTCAAAAGAACGCTGCGGAAACCGAAAAAACTAATCCGTAACCAATGAATGTGGTCTCAATGAGACGGACTTACGTTTCTATCCGTATTTGTTCTCACTCTGTGAAACAGCTCTATTTGTTACTGCTTCGTCTCATTATTAAGAAATTCAAAACGCTAAGTGCGAAAAAAAGAGAAAACTTGCATTTTGTATTCTGGCGCCATTGCCTGCTCACACAATACCTGGCGTTTCAAACAACACACCTCTAAGGTGAGCAAGAAGGGCTGGGCCACGTATAAGCACACCTGATGGCGTGCTGACGTCAGTAGGGATGTCACCTGTGTGGCCCAGTCTGTAAAGAAACAGTGTGAATGAAATTTCACTCTGTCCCCTTCTGCTTTAAAGGTTTTCTGTGCTCCATAGCTACTTAAGTTGAATATGAATACTGACCAGATTCTACATAGAATTGGGAAAATTGTTTAGAGTCCAGTGCAAGAATACTTTCAGAGAAGGTTTCTGCTGTTTCTCTCCAAACCCCAGCTACTTAACCCTTCCGTTTTCATCGGTTGCAGTGAAACACCTCTGAGCATGGTGCTGCAACCTATATGAGACTATTTCAGTACTGCAAATCCAAGTGCCCTCAAATTATAGAAAATATTAATATATTTAAAGTTACAGTGATACAACATTAGAAAAAGGTCCTTAAACTTCCCATCAGAGTATAATGACCTTGATACGAGAAAAATATGGCTAGTATGATATCTGCTAAAAACAAATGAACTAATGCGAGATTGCTGAAAAAAGGAAGGGAGAGGGAAAAGAGGAAGGGAAACAAAATAAAATAAAATTGTGAATATTAACATCTGATGAAGGAACATTTATGAAGTTCTGAAACGTTACTACACAAAAATAAAATATTGTGGGAGCTTATTTGAAAAAGTTACCTTAAATACATTGGTTTATGCATTGTTTCATTTGAAACACTTAATATTTAAACTTAGAAGGAGAAAATATTTAAAATTACAGTTTAAAAAATTAAGATTCAACATAGGGGTCGAGTGAATCTATAAAATTTTGAAACAAATTGCAAATATTGCACCACAGTAAATAGTAGCAAAACCTTTCATAATCCAAAAACTAGGTTAATGTGCAACGCTAGGGTCTTTATCACCTGTGCCACTGAAGGTGTGATTTATTTACTTATTTATTTATTCATTTCATTTCATTTTGTGAACCGGGTAGGCCTACTGGGTCTAAGAGGTCCCTTTTTCAGCTAGCATCTAGCATCGTACACATGCAGGTGCTTTTATATTGGTAAAACTAAGTGTCAGATTAAGGTTCACATAGGTGAACATATGAGGGCTATTGAGAATCAAAATCTGAGCTATGCCCTTGCTGTACATATGAATAAAATATCAGACACAAATGCTCATAATATTTCTTTCATAGGAATGGAAAAACCTATGAAACATCTGAGTGGGGGGACCATGACAATGTTCTCCATAAGAGAGAAAAGTACTGGATTTTCTTAGTGGATGCAACTTATTCACCTGGGCTTAATGACAAACTACAGTTGGGTCCTTATCTCACAAAACAACCCCCCCCAATGGAGTACTAACTAGAGCATATGAGTCCACTGCTGATCCATAGCATAGGACTGTGATACATCCTAACGGATTTAATTTTGTAGCTATGAGTTTTATTACTGTTACAGACATATACATATGTTTATATGTTTAATATTGTTGTTGCTTTCTAGATCTTTCCTTTTGATTAATGTATAGCCTTTTTTCTTGTTGATATTTCTCTCTATCCCTGAGCACTGGCAGTATAGCTTAGAGGTTAGAGTAACAAGCTGTGAATGAGCTTGGTACATTCAGCAGACAGACCTGTATTTGATTCCCACAACCTCCATCTGCATACTGAGTGACTTTGAGTAAGTCACTTAACCTCCTCAGTGCTCCCAGAAAACAGGCACTTGTGCCTAGTGGGCCTTATCTGGTTAACAAAAAAGAAAAAAATTCATGTTTACATTTTTTTTTTCAAATGCGGCCCGCTTGTTGGCTACCAGCTCCATTTTGGCATTTTAGGATCTGGAATTATTTAAGTACAACAGTAAAACACTGTACACTTTTAATATTTAATTTCCAGTGGGCTATCACATTAATTCTCATTCCTGTCCTGTTCTGTGCCCATGCAAGTCATGTTTTGGTGCATCAGGATACCCTGATTTTTTTTACACTATATGCTTATGATAGTACATTCTCTATTTATTTGAAATGTCTGAATTTTTTATGGCTTGTGGTATTTACATATTTAGCACTTAGGCACTTTGTTTTTTAATTGAGATCAACTAATTTTTGTAACAGTTTAATATATGTAATTGTATTTATTAATTTATTAAATTTTGATGACCAGGTAGGCCCACTGAGCCCCGAAGATCCCTGTTTCTGGGGGTGACCTGGAGAGAGATTACATGGAGAGATACAGGCAGTGAAAAGGTTATAGGGTACATACAGGTTCAATAGTTCCAGTTTTTGTCATAGATGCAGAGCAATAATGGTATTCCATCCATAATGGTATGGCACGACCCAAGAACATTGGTGAGTTACCGAGATAAGGGATAGTTCTGTGCCAGGGTTGTGCAAATAAGGTGGTTAGCATAAGTTGGTTGGGGGGGTGGACTGTTAGGTGCCCTGAGATCGGCAAGTGCTGGCCTCATGCAGGTGTACCTTGAGCCTGGTACAGAAGTCAATGAGAGAAGGGGCTTCCTGTACCGCTGGTGGAAGTTTGTTCCACAGATAGGAGGCTGTGATGGAGAATGATTTACCACCCGCATGGGTCCTTACCTTGGGGGTTTCCAGCAGAGTCTGCCCTGAGGTTCTCAGGGTCCGAGGGTTGTGCTTGGAGGCAATGTTAGCTGCGAGGCTGGGTGGAGCCGCCAGGCTGAGTAGCTTAAATGCTAGGTAGAGGAGGGGGTATTGGAGGCATGCTTTAAAAGAAGGCCACTGTAATTTGGCTAGTGTATCACAGTGGTGGCTTCTGGAGTGATCCTGGGTAGCGAACAGTGCTATCTTGTTGTATAGGATCTGCAGTCGGTGGACCTCCAGCTTGGCCATACCCTATATTACAGGGGCAGGTAGTGATCTTTTGATTTCTATTTGACATCTTTGATACTATGCCTGTAAGGGTCTAAGATAAAAGAGCAGTGTTTTCAGTACCATGATAGCCTTTGATAAAACACATTTACGTGTGAAACTCATCCGGTGACGGTAGAGTTGCTGTGAGTGGAGGGAGTTAGGAGGATTTTGTGTAGTGTCCTGGATAATTGCTGCTATATTTTAAGTTTTGAACACTTTATATGGAACTTAAAACAAATGTAAGCACTTTTATGATGAACCAGGTATGCTGTCTTCTTTTGCTGATCTTGCAAGTGACCGTATACATTGAATACGGAGTTGTGTTGAGACAAGTAAAGTCTGTGGCTTAGCAGGTGCCAGTTACATTCCTATTCAATTGCCTATGCAGATGATGTTTGTCTTTTTGTGGAAAATGCATCCTCTGGTAAATTGGCTGTGGAGGTTTCTAATTCTTCTTCAAGAATCTATGGTTTGAAATTAAGTTTGTCTAAAGGCACAAGAGTCAGACTAGGTATGATATAGAATAATATGGACATATTGTTAATGTTGGCCTTATGACTACTCATTTAATAATCTTGGGAATATGGTCTGGTAGTGGAGATTTAAATGCTTTAAACTGGTCCCATAGATTAAATTTATGTACAGGAAAAGTATACTTATGGAAAACCTGGAATTACTGGACAGAGACACACTCAGGAGCAAAAACAACATAAGTGGAGCTGAGACATAACTAGAACTGCAATATTTTATTGCAATACCAGCATGAAAGGACTGGAAGGAGCCCAGCACTTCAATTTAAGATGAGTCTTCATCGGTAGGGTCACCTGAGAAAACCTGGACACTCTCGAAATAGAAAAGAGTGCTTTTGATGAAATAGATTTGTTACCATTATTACAGTATGTTAGTATGCGTATTTTCCCCCTGATGAATATGGAAACATTAATACAGTATTTGGCTTATTTATTTCCAATTACATAGCAGCAGTTGCTTAAATACAGTTAAAACAGAAGTGACTTATCTTCCCTGAAGTTGGTAGTCTAAAAATTATTAACCTAAAAGTTATTTTCTTCACCCTTTTTTTTCACTTTACAATAAAAGCAGGGCTTACTGAATGTGTGGCACTATGACAGGATTGGTCATGATGCAGTCTGTATGTCTTCTTATCTAAGTGGGATGTTACAACTCCCAAAGTGACCCATAGAATGGAGCTATCTGACTATGCTGTTCCTACTTAAAAAAAATTGTACTCCTGGAAAGATTCAAAAGATGCCATAGTTACCAAATCCAGAACCCAACTATATACTATATAACTAAGTGATGTCTTCCCTTGTTACTCCAACTCCAGTGTTGGAAAATTGTCATCCTACAAAAGTGCATCTGGTGACTGCACAATTAATGGATAAATAGGTTTCCCTGAAAATATGGGATGTACTCTGGCTTTGATGTCATGGTCACCTAAGTGTAAAAGGTAACCACAAGTGGAAGAGCCTTCAGGAAAGAATGTGTCCTAGGCCAGAATGTGCTGATCAGATTGAAACTTTGAAATGTTTTTTTGTCTGAATGTGTCTTTGCTACTGAATGTTGAACCTTCCTAGCCAAGAGATGGAGAATTCCTTGCTTAGAAAGACTTAAATATGCAAATCTATTTTTTGTGATTTTCCTCAACTCAAGAGGAATACTATTTTGAGATTTCCCCCAACTCAAGAGGTATCATAGGAACACACTTATTGTGAAATTTGCCTGTCTCAAGTTCACATGTGAGAGGCAAGAAGCAAATACTTACTACAGCAGATATGTTACTTTTTTGTCCTTAGGCCATATGAGTGAGGCACAACCCCTGATTAGGCTTTTCAGCCCCCAAAATTATTTTTTCATTACCTATGTGTAATAAAATGTCTTCCAAAGTATCTGATGTAATGTAAACATGGGCAGAGCAGCGCGGTGCCACTTCACAAGCTCAGCACAGTTCTGCACTGCTCCACTGTATATGATATAAACTGGAGCACTGTAGAGTCATGGTGAGTATGTGAAATGGTGCTGTGCTGCACCAGTAATGTTTACATTATGGTAAATACATAGGAAGATGTATTATTACACAGAAGTAATGAAGGAATGATTTATGAGGCTGAAAGGCCTAATTGGGGTTGTGGTTTGGGGTGGGTGCTGGGAGGACAAGTGTTGTCCTTTACTTTGTTTTTATTGAATATATGTATGTTTATCTGATTATTTTGAATAAAGTTCACCTACTCTTTTTGAGAAGTGCCTTGGGATCTTTAACATCCACCTAAACAACCACCAGAACAGGCAGACAAGACCTTGGTTTAATGTCTCATCCAAAAGACAGCTCCTCAGGAGTGCGTGTGCGTGTGTGTGTGCATTTGTGTGTGTCTTTTCCTGGTATATATACAGTATATTATAGTGGTACGGTAGCATCACTATAGTTAGGGTTGAGCAGTGGTTCCTATGTTAAACTTCAGACTTTGCACTTTAATAATTTTGTAACCATTCAACGTATTGGTATGGAATTTTGCATGCGCAGTTTTGTGTGTTTGGTCTCATGATGTGCCAAGTTTAGTTTCAGTCAGATTTGCAGATTCCAACCTGTGCATACTGGTAAAACATTAAAAATTGCTGTGTTTTGCACTTTGGTTTTTGCCATCTCATTGCAACCAGTTTACAATTTTGGTCTGACATTTTCAGGGTAGAAAGCCACTGACAACCCCAAGGCACAACCCATGCCTGTTGCCTGCAGGGTGGGAATGGGGTGTTAGGTTTGGAAACCCTAATGCCACATTTCCCTACATTTGTTGCTTTAACCTTAACTAGTGCAAATGAAGTTTTTGCAATATTTATATATATATATATATATATATATATATATATATATATATATATATATATATATATCATCTATCTATCTATATATATATATTTATACAACATATGTTTACGGATAAAAGCCAGTATAAAAAGTGATATCTCAAGTAGCCCAGTGAAGATATACTTGATATCTTCATGTTCCTATACGTCATCGTGTATCTTGCAACCTCCTATATATCATCATAATTCCAGCACTTTCACTTTCTCTGCTATCCACACACCCATTGTGCGACTCTCTCTACCCCTAGCCCCCCCTCCTCCCCCAATGCAGCTCCGACTTATCTGTTAAATTATCTGGTTGATCCTGCCATTATTTTTGAATAAATATTTATTTTAATACTTATCTAGTTGATCCTGCCACTTGTAACACTTTCACTTTCCCCTTAAAAGCAGCGTGTTGGGCGCTATTCACACTAATGGATGGCATAGTTCCAAATACTTTTGAGAGGCACCCTGAATTGTAAAGACAGAAAATGCTGTACTTATGCACAGCTTACTGTTATTTCTTCCAAAGAAGCTGCGGAATCACACACAGACCACAGCAGTGGTGGCGGCTGAACTGCGAGAGAAATGCGAGTGTGTGTTGCTATAGCAACACACACTCGGTCTGAATCAAAAGCAACTCACTGTGTGTATGTACTCAGCAGCTTCTTTTTGGAAGAAATAACAGTAAGCTGTGCAAAATACAAGCGTTTTGTCCATCACTAGAACTATGCCATCAATGTTTGAACTATGCTAACGCTCATACTACTCCTGCTCATTTAAGGGAAAGTGAAAGTGTTAATAGTGACGGATCAACCAGATAAGTATTAAAATAAGTATTTATTCAAAAATAATGGCAGGATCAACAGATAATTTTAATAATTTAAAATGACTGGGTCAGCAAGCTATTGCAATAACCTATGTAATCTGTTGTGTTGTGGTGGTGGTGGTGGGGGTGTGGATGCATGGAGGGCTGCCTTGGGGGGGTACATTGCACTATTTGTTTTTAAATAAAAAGCAGTATCAGCCAGATATTTTTTTAAATAACATATGACATATGTTGCTTTGGGAGAGTTTAGGGAAGGGGTTATATTGCAAGGACCATCACCTGTATGTGCCCCATTGCATTGAAAGGGGCATGTAGAGCATTGTGTTGGGGGGGTAAACATATGTTGTATAAACAGAATATGACATGGCCTGACTGAAGATATCATACTTATCTTCAGTTGAGGCCAGTGACATCAAGATATCTCACTCGTGGCTTCGCCACTCGTGAGATATCATGATATCACTGGCCTCTTGTGAAGATAAATATGATATCTTCAGTCAGGCCATGTCATATCCTATATATATATCTATATATCTATATATAGATATATAGATATATATATATATATATCTATATATATATATATATATATATATATATCTATATATATATATCTATATAGATATATCTATATATCTCTATATATCTCTATATATATCTATATAGATATATCTATATATCTCTATATATCTCTATATATATCTATATATCTATATATATATATATATAGATAGATATATATATAGATATATAGGATATGTATGACCCCACTGGAAATATCAGTGGTATTTCCATGAGTAAAATCTGACCTAATGACGTCACGAGTGGTGGAGCTATGAGTGACGTCAAAAGGTCAACCTGCACAAGTGGAAATATCACTGATATTTCTAATGGGGTCATAGCATATTTCATTTATGTAATGCCTGTTTTTGGTAATGGCACTAGCGTGGTAGCTAGTGTCCCTATGTGCATCTTTTGCTAAATGTGGCTTTTTAATTGGTTGTGTTTTACTTGTGGGTGGGTTGAATAGTTTTTTTAAAATGGTGGTGGGAGCTCCCGGTTAGGGAGGGAGCGAGTTTTACTTACGGTCATTTTGTTTCTTTTTTTTATTATTTTCTGTTGTTTTCTTCTGTCTTTTTTTGAAAAGATGCTTTATCTGATTGATCCTGCTTTTTGGAATCAGTGCCTCCTTTATTCAGGACAGGAGGTGTTACCAGTTTGCAGAGCACTGCGTCTTCAAAGGTAGGCAGGGGAAGTAGGGGCTGAGAAGAGACTGTTATTCAAATAGTGTTTGCTGATTTGGGAAGGGTGGGGGGGTTCATGTCTGAGTGAGAATTTTTCTGTGAAAAGAAAATAAGAACCTTTCAGTGTGAATTCAGGCTTCACACTGAGGAGGTTCTGAGCTGGAGCTGGCTGGTGGTTGAACTGGAAGGTTGGAGCTGCTGGGGTTTACTGCACATTGTGTCTGTGCTGTGGTGAAGTGCAGATAGTGCCTCTAGGATATCTAGTGTGTGGATAAATGACCTACAATGAAGATTAATGCAATATCCCCACAGCAGGTCTCAGCACCCTGAGAATATGGCAAATATTTGCCATTTTTCATCCTCATGGGTATTGCTTAACTATATATATATATTTGCACCTGTATATTAGGGTTCGACTCTCACTGTAATGTTAAACCCAAACTTTTGAACTTTTATAACTTTGCAACCGTTTGACTGATTTGAATGAAATTTTGAATTCACTTTCAGGGATCAAAGATCTCTTGATGTGGTGAGTTGTGTTCTGGTTGGATGTACAGGTGCAGAGTTACGCAGTGTCACAAAATGTGAAAATTACCACTTTTTGTCAAATTCTTTGTCATGCTGCTACGCAAAAACAGCTTGGGTTTTTGGTCTTACATTTCCATAGTATATAGGTCTTGGGTCACGATGTGCCTTTTGAAGGTTTAGTGAAAAAATATTAATCCATTCAAAAGGTATTACATTTTAAAGTTTCCCATTATTTCCTATAGGGAAAGTTAGATGTGTCGTGCAAAATAGGATTTCTTGATCGCGAAACAGTACTCATTGATCGCAAAACAGGATTTGATCACACTTTGCATTTTAATAACTTTGCAGACATTCTTGCAGTTTGTATGAAATATGGCACATTCCATCACAGGCCAGAGATCTATTGATGTGGTAAATTTCATTTCTGTTGGATGTGTGAGAGTGGAGATATGGAGTCCCAAAGTGGGTAGCACAATTTTTTTGTCACATTTTTTCTTCACTGCTATGTTAAACTGAATATTGTGTGCTTTAATAACTTTGCAACCATTTAGGTGATTTGTATGAAATTGGCATGCCCCATTAGGGACCAAGGATCTTTTGATGTGGCAAGTGTTGTTTCAGTTGGATGTGTGGGTGTGGAGACCTGGAGTCCCAAATGGTGTAAGTCACCATTTTTGTCAAATTCTATCTTCACATCTACAGTGGCGTGAAAAAGTATTTGCCCCTTCCTGATTTTCTCTATTATTGCATATTTGTCACACTGGATGTTTTCAGGTCTTTAGAAAATGTAATATTAGATAAAGGAACCTGAGTGAACAAATAACACTTATTTTTTTTTTAAATTTCACTTATTTAATGAAAAAAGTTAACCAACACCAACTGGCACTGTGTGAAAAAGTAATTGCCCCTTACACTAATAACTGGTTATGCCACATTTAGCTGCAATGACTATGAACAAACACTTCCTATAATTCAATATCAGTCTTCCACATCACTGTGGAGAATTTAACCCACTCTTCCTCGCGGAACTACTTTAATTCAGTAACATTTGGTAGGTTTTAAAGGCATGACCTGCTCGTTTCAGGAATCCTACCACAGCATCTCTATTAGGTTTAAAGTCTGGACTTTGACTAGGCCACTCCAAAACTTTAATTTTACTTCTTTTAGCCATTCTGATGTGGACTTGCTTTTGTGTTTTGGATCATTGTCTTGCTGCATGGCCCAACTCGCTTCAGCTTCAGCTGACGGAAGGATGACGGACATTTTCCTTAAGAATTTTCTGGCACAGAGCAGAATTCATGGTTCCTTTAATTATGGCAAGTCATCCAGGTCCTTAGCAGCAAAGCATCCCACACCATCACACTACCACCACCATGTTTGACTGTTGGTATGGTGTTCTTACTGTGGAATGCTGTGTTTGCTTTACGCGAGACATTATGTGATCCATGTCATCCAAAAGTTCCACTTTGGACTCATCTGTCCATAGAACATTTTCCCAAAAGGCTTGTGGATCATCCAGGTGCTTCTTGGCAAATGAGAGACTACATTTATGTTCTTCTAGTTAGCAGTGGTTTCCACCTTGCTACTCTCACATGAAACCCATTTTTGCCAGTCTCTTTCTGATTGTGAGTCGTGAACACTGACCATAGCTGAGGCAAGAGAAGCCTGCAGTTCTTTGGATGTTGTTTTAGGATCCTTTGAGACTTCCTGAATGATTTTACGCTCGCCCTTGGAGTAATTTTGGCAGGTCGCCCACTCCTGGGAAGATTCACTACTGTTCCAAGTGTTCTCCATTTGAGATTATGGCTCTCACTGTGGTTCGATGGAGTCCCAGAGCCTTAGAAATAGCTTTGTAACCCTTTCCAGACTGATAGAGGGCAACAAATTTTTTCTGATCTTTTCAGGAACTTCCTTTGATCATGGCATAATGTGCTTGTTGAATCTTAAGTGCAACGTGACTCTTGATGCAAGGGTCAAAAAATAAGTGAGATTTATATTGAGCAAGGCTGGCTGTAATCAAGCCTGGCTGTGTTCAAGCAACTGACTCTAATTATCCCTTTAATTGGGTTGATTTAACTAGGGGCAATTACTTTTCACACGTGCCCGTTGGTGTTGGTTAACTTTTTTCATTAAATAAATGAAATAAGTAAAAAAAAAAAAGTGTTATTTGTTCACTCAGGTTCCCTTTATCTAATATTATATTTTGTCTAAAGACCTGAAAACATCCAGTGTGACAAATATGCAATAATAGAGAAAATCAGGAAGGGGGCAAATACTTTTTCACGCCACTGTATGTTAAACTGAATATTCTGTGCTTAAAT
Source organism: Neoceratodus forsteri (assembly GCA_016271365.2). NCBI lineage: Eukaryota > Metazoa > Chordata > Ceratodontiformes > Ceratodontidae > Neoceratodus > Neoceratodus forsteri. The sequence goes on from CM057459.1 coordinate 31,665,759, forward strand.
AACTTTGCAAACATTCTGGTGATTTATATGAAATTGGTAATGCCCCATTATGGACCAAATATATCTTGATGTGGCAAGTTTTGTTCCAGTTGGATTTGTGGGTTTTGAGATATGGGGCTCAATTCTCTAAAGGGGCTTAGACTGGCCCAAGCTGCAGCAAACAGTAGCTTGAACCGAAGTCCATCGTGCCAGGGACTCTGCACCAGATTCTGGTACAGAAGAAGTCCCAGCACTGAAGTCCCCATGCTTGCAGCAGCCTCTCCCATGCGGCAAAAACCTGGTGCATGGAAGGGTTTGCCACAGGCTCCTTGTGCCAGGGCAAGCAGTCCCCGATCACCACTGCTGCCCAGAGTATATAATTAATAAAATACTCCCCAATCCCTGATCCCCCAATGCAGCCCGTATTAGGAAATTCATAAATTTCCCCCCTCCCCATTCCCCAATACAGCCCTTATGATAAATATTAAAATACTCCTATCCCTGATGCTGCCCATAGCTTTTAATGGATACATTGCCCCTTCCCCATTCCCCAATGCTGCTTCTAGTATAATTAATAAACACCCCTAGTATAATTAATAACCCCCTGATCCCTATGCAGCCCCATTAATAATGAATAACATACCCTCCCTCATGGTGATATAGTGGCACTCCATCCCAGCAGGTAGGGTCCACCCCCTATCCCATAAGACAGCCAGCACCTGACACAGCTCACCTCTCACTTCCGTGGCCAGGCATTGACTGAACTGTCAGGTAGCATGTATTGTACAGTGTAATGAGCTCATTGACAAACTGTCTATCACTCAGAATATGCTGCATGTATATGCTCCTGACAGTTTAGTCATCACCTGGATGTGAAGGTTAGAGGTGGGTTGTGCTGGGCGCTGGCCATTTTTTAGGATGGGGAGATGGAGTGGGCACTACCTGCTGGGTGGGGGGCCACTATGCCACCATAAGGGGGGACGTGTTGTTCATTATTAATGGGGCTGCAATGTGGGGATCAGGTGGTTATTCATTATAATAGGGGGCAGCATCGGGGATCAGGGTGTTTAATAATTATATAAGGGGCAGCATTGAGGAACAGGGAGGGCTGACAATGTATGAATTGAAAGCTATGGACAGCATAGGGGATGGAGGTATTTTAATGCTTATAATAAGGGTTGCATCAGGGAATGGGGAGGGGATATAATATTAATTATAATAGGGGCAGCATCAGGGATCGAGGAGGGGTTATATTATGAATTATAATAAGGGCAGCACTGAGGATTGGGGAGGGGGTATATTATTAATTATAATGAGGGTAGCATTGGTGATGGGAAGGGGGGTGATGGGGAGGGGGGCCACTAGACTACCAGGAAAGGGTGTACTGCCTATATTTATATCTACTGGTGGCATCCAGGCTGGGAAGGGAGTACTGCAGCACATTGTTCACAGGTCATCTCCAAGAGGAGACTCTTCTAAGTATTCTTTGACCAGCTCTGGCTGGTCTAAGGGTACTTAGAATTTCTCCCTCTGGGAGAGATCTGTGAATCTCATTTTTGGGGATGTGGCAGATTGCATCTGCCACATGCCCCCTAGTGCCAGGTTGCAGACCATTATTGGGCGCATGGGTGGCACAAGCCCCATTTGGGACAGGCAGCCTGTGGTCTACACAGGCTGCCTTCGTGAATCACTCCTGGGGCATCTTTTGGCGCAAGGGGCCCTTTGCTCAATTCTTAGTGGCACAAGCCCCTTGTGCCCTGCAGAGAGCTTTGAGAATTGGGCCCATGGAGTCTCAAAATGTGTAAATCACCATTTTTTTGTCAAATCCTTTCTTCACTTCTATGTTAAATTGAAAATCTTGTGCTTTAATAACTTTGCAACTGTTCAAGCGATTTGCATGACATTTTACATGTGCCATCAGGGACCTAGGATCTCTTGCCATGGCAAGAGTTGTTCCAGATGGATGTGTGGGTGTGGTGATATGGAATGTCACAAAATGTGCACATTGCAATTTTTGTCAAATGTTTTGTCACCACGTTGTACAAAAATGGTGTGGAATTTTGGTCTGAAATGTTTATAATGTATAATAGAGCATTGCTCTATATAGAAATTCACTCTTTTCAAAATGCTGTTGTGTCACAGTTCAAAGGTCATGGAATGTGTTTGTACCCTTCTGTGTTAGAACAGCATTCTAGAATCTCTAGACTGCACAAAGCAGTTTCACTGTCAAAGAGAAAAAAACAAAATGCACACATTTCACATAAATAGAATAATAGATAGGTTACAGTGAATTACAAGGCTATAATTCCATTGAGAGGTTCTGGGGACATAGATAACCTCGAGAGTAAAGCTCAAGAGGTTTCTATGTCCCCAGAACCTCGAGATGGAATTTCAGCCAAGTAATTTACTGTAACCTATTTTTCATTTTTTGTAATATATGGATCCAATTCAGAAAATGTGCTCCTTTTTTAGCATTTTGTGAAATGGGCTGGCTGCCTGTTGCATTGAAGATGCACTCGCTCTCGGTCGCCTGCCCGCCTGCAGTACTGAAGTCCTGCCTGACCCAGATATCTGTTGATAGTTTTTACAGGCAGTCCTACCTTTGACTTTTTTTCTTCGTTTGGCAGGTAATCCACTGTATGTTTTATAAAGAAATAAAACTGACAAAATGAACTGGCCACAACCCGCATTCCTATCACTAAGCAAGAGTAAATGTCTGCCATGTTTTTGAAGTTGGTTTGCCTGCCTACAGAGAAACTCCACCAATGGGATTGCACGCTTGAACAGGATGAAACGTGGCAGCATGGCAACAGCGTTTGTGTGGCAGCCAGACTTGCACTTGCGCCGTGGGATTGGAGTGATAATACTATCGTTCAGGGCTGAAACGATAGTATTATAAGCAGTGAACGACATTATTATCACTTAAGGAAGGGCAGTATTATGGGAAAAGGAGTAGTGTATTACAGAGATTTTTTTGTATGACATTTGATACTATTATTTTAGTTATCCATATATTACCATACTATTCACTATAAAAAATACAGGATTAGCAACTTTATGCATAATCAGTATACTAAGAATCATACTAAGAGAGGTAGATACACAGAAAGCCGAGGCCCATAAGTGTGCATCTCCAGCAAGCTGGATTTTCATGCCATGTTTAACAAGTATCTAAATTGTTTTTGAAATGTGTATGGTTAGTAGAATACACCACTATGTCTGGTAGAGAATTCCACAGTGGTATTATTCTTTGTGCATAAAAAAGCGCCTCTTGTTATTTCTTGGGTACGTCAGTGCTAATTGGTACTTATGACGTCTTAGGTTTGCTTCCCATTTGACAAAATACATTCCCAGTTGTCTCATAAGTGCAATATCGGTAGATAATTTATACATCAAAAGGAGGTTGCCTCTCATTCTTCTTTGCTCCAAGGTGTACAGATTTAGATCGATTAGCCTAACATCATAGTCTTTATTATACATATTTGTAATCAACTTGGTCGCTCTCCTCTGGACCCCCTCTAACCTATCTATATCCTTCCTTAGATACAGGCTCCACAAAGGGGAGCAATAATCCAGCTGTGGTCTTGTATAAGCTTTGTATAGGGGTATTATACATGCCCTATCTCTTGCAATAAAGCTCCATTTTATGCAACCCAATATTCTATTCACCTTGTTGGCCACATAATTGTAATGATCTTGGAAGGATAAATCATTTTAAATTAGAATGCCCAGATCATTATGTACATTGACTGATGTTAACATTTGGTTATTTATTAGATACTGATGGCAGTTATTTGTTGGCCTTAAGTGCAGTTGTACACATTTATTGATATTAAAGGACATTTGATTCTGTTTTGCCCAATTTTCTATTGTTTTTAGATCATTAGATAATATGGATCTATCCGCATCTGTTGTGACTTTGGCTGCTAATTTCGTATTGTCAGCAAATTTAATAATGAAGCTATTAATGTTCTTTGATAGATCTGAAATGTAAATTGATAACAAAGTTGGGCCCAGCACCAACCCCTGAGGAACTCCACTATTTACCTGGCATGAGTCAGATGAATGTCCCCTTATTGTTACACTCTGGGTATAATTGTACAACCATTCTTCTACCCAATTGATGATTGTGTTGTTTATATTGTATTTTCTCATTTTATTTAACAGAGTGTCATGTGATACTTTGTCAAAGGCCTTATGGAAGTCCAGGAAGATTACATCCACAGGGTCATTGTTTTCCATCATTTTGCTGATGTGTTCATAAAAGACAAGGTTTCTGGTCAGACAAGGCCTGTTTTTTTATAAAGCCATGTTGTTTATGATCTGTTATTCCCTTTTTTTAAGTCCAGTTCTGGTTTGGACTTAAGTAGAGATTCAACGATCTTTCCCAAGACACTAGTTAGGCTAATTGGCCTATAATTTGAAATCGCCTCAGTATTACCTTTTTCATATATTGGCATCACTACTGCTGTTTTCCAATCATTAGGTATATTACTGTGTTGTAAGGATTTAGTAAATATCTCAAATAACGGGTCTAACAACCAGTTTTTCAATTCTTTAAGTAATCTTGGGTGTAGCTTATCTGGCCCTGGAGATTTATTGACATTTAGTAAATTTAATTTCTCTAGAATCTCTTCCTTAGAAAATTCAAAGAAATCATCTGATTTATTAATAGGTGATGGGATTCTAGAGCTGGACTTTGGATGGAAGACAGTACTAAAATATCTATTAAATTCTACTGCCATTCCCTTAGATGTACTTATATGTTCGTTATTCACTTTGAGAGGTCCAATTGTCCTAGGGGTTGTTTTTTTATTATTAACATAGGAGTAAAAACTTTTCCCTCCATCTTTTATATATGCTAGTTGATGTTCCAGTTTGTTTTTCTCCATTTTGATTTTATTTTTACATTCTCTTTGGATTTTTTTAAATCTCCACTTATTGAAATCAGTATTATGTTTTTTCATTATTCTGTAAGCCCTTTTCTTGTTTCTAATTAGTTTCTGAATTTTGTTTGTTACCCAAGGTGGTATTTTTCCCTTTTTGTTATATATAATCTTGTTCGGTACAAACTTTTCTTCCAAATTTAAAAGTTTGTTTTTTATCCTATCCAAGAGCTCAGATGATATTTGTGTCTCATAATTCCAGTTCCAATTATATAATTCATGTTTAAGGGCAGGAAAATTTGCTGTATTATAGTCTTTAAAAATAGTTTTACCTTGATCTTGTTTTATATGAATATTAGTTCCAAAAGTTATTACCACGTGGTCACTATTTTGTAGGGGTGCCGTGACTTTGATATTTGTAATTTTTTCAGGTACATCCGTCAAAAGTAGGTCCAGTATATTCATGTGCCTAGCTGGTTTGTTTATTAACTGATGAAGACCATTTTGGGAGCATGTATCCAAAAACGAATTTTCATAGTTGTTAGTACCTGTGGCCTTTCTCCCGTTAATATCAGGGAGATTGAAATCCCCCACCAGTATAATTTCTTTATGGTTAGATCTATTGTCAATTGCCTTCAAAATGTCCTGATGTAGGGACCAATTAGAATCAGGGGTCTATAACATAACCTTACCAATATTTTGGTTTGATTTTCCCTTAGTACTTCTAGCCAAATAAATTCTATAGATGTGTTTTCAACTGGTTCACTGATTATTTTGTAATTTAGACTATTTTTTATAAAGAACGCTACCCCACCTCCTCTTTTCCCTAATCTATTCTTACTGTAGGTAGAATAGCCCAGTATGTTGGAGGCCTAGTTGGAGGATTCAGTCCACCATGTTTCTGTTATGGCAGCTATATCTATATTATCATTGTTTACTAGTATTTGCAGTTCATCTAAGTTAGTACTGTTTAAACTCCTAGCATTTGTTGTGAGGATTGTTAATCCATATTTTTTATATTTTTTTGTCTTTTTCAGTAATAGTATTGGTAATATTTTGGTTATTATCTACCGGATTTACTATTATATCCCCTGTTTCATTTCTACAGCTATTTCCCTTTGCCCCTCAGTCATCAGTTTTTTGTCTGATTAAGGATGTTGTAGAAGATATACCCAAAATGCCTTGCTCCCTTTCCACTCAGATGTAGCCCATCCTGTCCAAAGTAAGTTGGGTTATTATCGAATAGTTCCTATGTTTAATGCATTTTACGTTGTTTGTCAAGCACCATCTATGTAACCAGTTATTAAAGTTTCTGATACTTTTGTTTCTTCTGAAGCTTGCTCTTGGTACAGGCAAAATTTTCAGAGATTATTGGGGTAGCATCCAGTTCCTGTATGGTTTTTATAGCATTCTTCATATCATTTATGATCTCCCCCTCTTCTTGTTCATCATAATCATTAGTTCCCACATGTAGTAGAACAGTTTTAGTATTTGAGACATTCTGCAATATGCCTGGTAGTAATTTAGTAATATCTTTAATGTTTGCTCCTCTATAGCTGCAACTTGTAATGTTTTCCTTATTTCCCCTTGTTGAGTATGTATCAGTGTATTTTGTAATCGAATCCCCTAATATAAAGATTTGTTCTTGATTATTTATTATGTCACACGTTTGATTTGGGAAATTATCTATGGAACTGTTGTTTAGATTTGGATCTTCTATGTTTGTATTGGTGATTTGTCTTAGTATCTCTATGTTGTTTTCTGTAATATTTGTACTAGTGAGTTCTAAAGAGAGATGTGACTGTCTTGTTGTTCTTAAGACTGAATAATCAGTGTTTGTATCCTGTAACATAGGGGGAGTACCATGATCAGCTGGGGGCCCTACCGATGGTAAAGGAGGGGGGACGGGGAGGGGACAGAGAAAGAGGGGTTTAGTGAACTAACTACAGGTATTCCTTTGTCTTCTGTTATATCCATCACAGGGTCAAAGTTATTGTGCAGGGGTAGGGTAAAAACCTTTGCTTTTCTCCCTTTTTGGTTTTTTTAGCTGGTCTATTAAATTGAACTTCATACCAGTCTTCATTGTTTGTCATCCTGTACATCTTGCCCCCCCGATTCTTTTTTTATTTGAAGTTATCAATAGGTTCCATGATCTGACTAGGACTTCTGTGTGTTATGTTAGAGGGCATAGTTGTACATTGGGTTAAACTATTTCCTAAAGGTAGCTCTGGTGAAGAGGGACTTTCTGTAGTTACTTTGTTTATGTGATCGTTACCTACCACCATTTTTTTCATTAGGCCTTGCTGGCTGATTTCCAGCGCTTTACGTCTTATATTAAACAGCGAGATTTCTAATCGCATCTCGCTGTTTTGTTTACATTTTAAGCAAGTGAAAGTGGTATCCAATACTGGTACTTCCGAGAATAAGTACTTATTACATGATAAACACTGCACACCAGTTCTCCCCTTTTCAAGGTCTCTGAAGTCCTTGTTATTATAATATATTATGGGTTACCTTGGTAAGGAGTTTGGGGGACAGTGCCTGAAGATACTACTCTGTTACTGCAATTAACTCACTGAATTTAAACATAGTTTTCGGTTGCTTCCCTCTTCCTGTCACCCAACACGTGCCCACACGCATGTCTCTGCATGCATCTCAGTGCGTGGCGATGTGTTCCCTGCTCACGCTCGCCCTGCTCACAGCAGGGCAGTGTTAAATCCCTTATTCTAACCTGGAAGTAGAGCGAGAGGTCAGAGCACCTACATGTAGCTAAAATCTGCTCATTTTAAATAAAAAATAAAAGTGCAGTGGTTCACTCGTTTATGTGCAAATGTATATCAGTTTACATAAAGCAGTGATCCCCTAGTTGTGCAGTTTGCTATTTCAGCTTAAATAGAGCTGCACAACCCTCTACCCACATCCTGCAAGTGGAGCTCAATATCAGGTTTACACTTAAAATATCAGGCACAAGCCACAGAGCTACATATATACACAGTTCTAAAATAGTTCATCAGGTTTAGCTGAATCTCAGGGTCTATGCTGTGCGTAGAGTAGCACCAGCACCTATCTGTCACCCGCTCACAGCAGAGCAGTGTTAAATCCCTGATTCTAACCCGGAAGTAGAGCGAGAGGTCAGAGCACCTTCATGTAGCTAAAATCTGCTCATTTTAAATAAAAAATAAGAGTGCAGTGGTTCACTCGTTTATGTGCAAATGTATATCAGTTTACATAAAGCAGTGATCCCCCAGTTGCGCAGTTCGCTATTTCAGCTTAAACAGAGTTGCACAACTCTCTACCCACATCCTGCAAGTGGGTCTCAATATCAGGTTTACACTTAAAATATCAGGCACAAGCCACAGAGCTACACATATACACAGTTCTAAAATAGTTTATCAGGTTTAGCTTAATCTCAGGGTCTCTGCTGTGAGTACAGTAGCACCAGCACCTAAGTCTGCCACCTCAGGATTTTGATTCCCACAGACCTCTCAAGCTTTGCTCTTGAGTTCAGAGGGAATCTGAACCCCTCTGTGGCAGAACACACTGGTTGTGCATAGTTGTCCACCCAGTATTCTCTATAGGGTATATAGGTCTTGGGTCACAGTGGTGCCTATTGAAGGTTTGGTGAAAAAATACTAATCCATTCCAAAGTTATTAAATTTTAAAGTGTCCCATTGTTTCCTATGGGAAAAGTCAGATGTTAGGCTCAAAACAGGATTCTTGATCACGAAACACGATTCTTAATGGCAATTTGAGGTTTAATAACTTTGCAGCCATTCATGCAATTTGCATGAAATTTGGCATGCATTATCAGGGACCTAAGATCCCTTGATGCAGCAAGCTTTGTTCCAGTTCTATTTGTCAGTGCAGTGATATGGAATCTTAAAAAATGTGTAAATTACAGTTTGTTGTCAAATTCTTTGTCACCATGGTGCACAAAAACAGCGTGGAATTTTGGTCTGAAATTTTTAGGGTATATACAGTGGCAGTTATCTAAAAGTTGACTACCTTGAGGTACCTTGAATTGCCACTGAGGCAGTCAAGTTATAATTTGCATTGACTATAATGTGATTCTGCCTCAGTATACCCAGGAGTGCCTCAGAACTGATCAACATTATACAGGCCCGGTTGCACCTGTACATTAGGGCACTTCTATGTTAAATCCAAACTTTTGAAGTTTAATAACTTTGCAACCATTTGACCGATTCACATGTAGTTTTGCATGTGGGAACCAAAGATCTCTTGATGTTGCAAATTTCATTCTGGCTGGATGTGTGGGTGCAGAGATACACTGTGTCAAAAAATTTGAAAATTACCACTTTTTGTCAAATTCTTTGTCATACCACTGCACAAAAATGGCTTGGAGTTTTGGTCTGAAAGTTTCAGGGTATATAGGTTTTCAGTCACAGATGTGCCTTTTGAAGGTTTAGTGAAAAAATAGTAATCCATTCAAAAGTTATTAAATTTTAAAGTTTCCCATTATTTCTTAAGGGGAAAATTAGATGTGTCATGCAAAATAGGATTTCTTGCCAGCCCATCAGTGCAGCAGCTGGATTTCCTTTTGTGATGCCAGTGACCCAGGTTTGGGAACAGACCCTGTGCATCGGAGGGTCAGCTTGGGGAGAAGGATGAGGCCTCCTGTAGACTGCTCTCCTTCTCTGGGGGGAGGGTGGGGAGAGGGCCTGGAGCATGACGGTTCCCTGGTGGAGGCCAGGGGTACCGCAAGTAGCCAGTGCCAGTACATTCAGGGGGCAGGACAGATGCAGGTCATCACTGCATGTTCCCACTCCCCCTTACAGTGGGGAAAAACCACTGCTGCCCACCACCTTGATTGCTCCCAGGCTGACTCCCAACCTATCCCAAAGTTCGCGGAACTATGGACCAGGTGCTGTGACCCCACCCCGGGGGGAAAGCCAGGGGGTATTGACAGTGCGGCTCATGTGGGGGTGAGGTGGCAGGGGTCCATGGCCGGACTGAGGGTTCCAGTGTGGACAGCGGACAAAAATAGAAAAATAAAATTAAAAAAACAAAACAAAATATGAGTTCTTGATTGCGAAACAGGATTCTTTGATCACAAAACAGGATTTGATTGCACTTTGCACTGTAATAAATTCACAGACATTCTTGCAATTTGCGTGCAATTTACTTGTTTCATCAGAAACCAAAGAGATCTTGATGTGGCAAGTTTAATTTCAGTTGGATTTGTGGAAGTGGAGATATGGAGTCCCAAAGTGTGTAACTCACCATTTTTTTCCATCAAATTCTTTCACTTCTATGTTAAACTGAATATTTTGTGATTTAATAACTTTGCAAACATTCAGGTGATTTGTATGAAAGTTAGCATGCCCCATCAGGGACCAAAGATCTTTTGATGTGGCAAGTTTTGTTTTAGTTGGATGTGTGGATGTGGAGACAAGGAGTTCCAAACTGTGTAAGTCACCATTTTTTGTCAAATACTTTCTTCACTTCTATGTTAAATTGAATAATGTGTGCTTTGTCAACTTTGCAACTGTTCAGGTGATTTGCATGAAATTTGTCACACCCCATTAAGAACTAATGATATCTTGATGTGGCAAGTTTCGTTCCAGTCGGATTTTCAGGTGTGGAGATATGGAGTCCCAAAATGTGTAAATCACAATTTTTTGTCAAATTCTTTCTTCACTTCTATGTTAAACTGAACATTTTGTGCTTTAATAAATCTGCAAGCATTCAAGCAATTTGGTGTGGCAAGTATTGTTTCTGTTGGTTGTGTGGGTGTGGAGATATGGAGTCCCAAAATGTGTACATCACAGTTTCTTTGTCATTCTTTCTTCACTTCTATGTTAAACTGAACATTTTGTGCTACAATAACTTTGCAACCGTTCACGTGAGTTGCATGAATTGTGGCATGCACCATCAGTGACATACAGTCTTTTGATGTGGCAAGAGTTGTTCCAATTGAATGTGTGGATGAGGAGCTATGGTGTCTCAAAAATGTGTAAATTATCATTTTTGTCAAATTCATTGTCACCGTGTTGTGCAAAAATGGTGTGGAAGTTTGATCTGAACTGTTTATAGTGTATAGTAGAGGACTGTTCTATATAGAAAGTCATCCTTTTCAAAATGGTGTTGTACCACAGTTCAAAGGTCATGAAATGTGATTGTACCCTTCTGCAGTAGAACAGAATTCTAGAACCTCTAGAGACGACACAAGCCAGTTTCATTGTGAAACAGAAAAAAAATGCACACATTTCACATAGTACCACATACTATAAAAACCAAAAGATGAGCAACTTTATTCATAACTAGTGTGTTCTTCCACCTCAGGGTTTTGATTCCCACAGATCTCTCAAGCTTTGCTCTTGAGGTTAAAGGGAATAAGAACCCCTCTGTAGCACTACACACTGGTTGTGCATAGTTGTCCATCTAGCATTTTCTATAGGGTATAGGTATTGGGTCACAGTGGTGCCTTTTGAAGGTTTGGAGAAAAAAAAAATATTAATCCATTCCAAAGTTATTACATTTTAAAGTTTCCCATTATTTCCTCTTGGAAAAGTTTGATGTCAGGCTCAAAACTGGATTCTTGATCACAAAACAGGATTCATGATCGCAATTTGTGCTTTATTACCTTCACAGCTGTTTATGCAATGTGCATGAAATTTGGCATGCTTTATTACGGACCAAAGATCTCTTTATTTATTTTATTTTATTTAGGTTTTGTTTACCGGGTAAATGCATTAGCCATGGCAATGACTATTTTCAGGCACGACCTGGGAAGGTACAGTACATCAATGCATACAGAAACATTTCATGACAAGAACATGCTTTACAATAGCATATATTTCATTACAAGTACGACATGTTTGACAATAGCAGACAGGGTAAATAGAGAAAAGAACGGTGGCTATAGACAAGGTAGAAAGTATTAACAGTGTGAGAAGGTAATATACAAAAGAAAGGAGATGGTTACCGACAGGGTAGATAAAATTAGCAGTGTGATGGGAATAATAAGCAGAAACATATTCAGAAATACAGATTACAAAATATTTATGTTTTGAGGAAAACAAGATAGATTGTAAATGCTATAGTTTTTATTCAGGGTTGACAGTGAGAAAAAACTAGGGGGGTATAGAAGTAAGGGAGATAGAAGAAAAAGCAGGAAGAAGATAGAAGACAAGTCAGAGTAGGAGGTAGGACAGACAGGTGGAGAGGAAGTGCTATTAATATAGTAGAGTAAAAGCAGCAAAAGCAGGGAGAGACTAGGTAAGGCGGAGGTGAGAGCTAAGGGGGTTTGAAACAGCTGCACATGCAGGAGGACTCAAGATGGGAACGCAATTTTTCCTTAAAAGTTGCATGTGATGGTGCTTGACACATGGCTCGAGGGAGGGAGTTCCAGTATTGGGGGGCATGGCAGTCGAAAGCACTTGCACCTTTGGAGGTATAGTGTCTAGGTATAAAGATGGGGGCACTGTCAGTGGATCTCAGCCCATAGGAGGGTGTTCTGATTTGGAAGTAGGCCGTGAGGGGTTTGGGTATTTGTAGCCTAACAATGTTGTCTATGACAGAGCCATAGGTATAAAGCTGTAGCTCAAGCGGAGGAAGCCATCCCAGCTCTGAATAGAGGAGACAGTGGTGTTTCAGCTTATGTGAGGAGGATGCATAGCAACAAAAGTTATTGTACATAATGTCCCACTTCTGAAAACTTGTTTTTGCACGTGGAGGTATATGTAGCAGCTCCATAAGTAAGTGAGGGTAGTAGGATGCCACGTGCTGAGGGAGTAAGTACATAACTGGTACGGTATGCTATGCCAATTTTGGTGTTTACCTGCTTGCAAGTCAATTGTATGTGTAGGTTGAAATTTAATGATGGGTCAAGTACGACACCAAGATATTTGAAAGAATCCACCACCTCGATAGTTAAGCCATTAGAGGAGAAAACTTTAAATTTTGGATGGGCATGCTTGAGTTTGGTATTTGATCCGAAGAGCATTTCTTGGTTTTTGGACTCATTTAGTACAAGTTTGTGACTAGATAACCATTGATGGATGTGCTGAAAGTCGAAAGAGAGTTTACTATTTATGTCTTCAATGTTTTTTGCACTGGCATATAGAACAATGTTATCTGCATATAGCAGGGACTCTGTCATATGTAGGTTGGTGATGATTTATTTATGAAGATAGAGAAAAGCAGAGGCCCTAGAATGGATCCTTGTGGCACCCCAATGTTTATAGTGGCCTTGTCTGAGAGGGTAGAGCTTTGTTCCAGTTGGATGAGTGGGTGCAGAGATATGGAGTCTTAAAAAAATGTGTAAATTACAGCTTTTTGTCAAATTCTTTGTCACTGCATTGCTTAAAAACGGTGTGGAATTTTGGTCTGAAATGTTTAGGGTATATACAGTAGGTCTTGCATCACAGTGGTGTCTTTCAAGGTTTGGTGAAAAAAATTTAATCCGTTCCAAAGTTGTTAAATTTTAAAGTTTCACATTATTTCCTATGGGAAAAGTTAACTGTGAGGTTCAAAACAGGATTCTTGATCATGAAATAGGATTCTTGATCACAATTTGCACTTTAATAACTTCACAACTATTCAAGCAATTTGCATAAAGTGTGGCATCTGCCATCAGGGACCAGAGATCTCTTGATGTGACAAGTTTTATTTTGATTGAAAGTGAGGCTGCAGAGATATGGAGTCTCAAAAAATGTGTAAATTACAATTTTTTGTCAAATTCTTTGCCACCGCACTGTGCAAAAACACTGCAGAATTTTTGTCTGAGATTTTAAGGGTATATAGGTTTTGACTCACAGTGGTACCTTTTGAATGTCTGGTGAAAAAATATTAATCCATTCCAAAGTTATTCAGTTTCAATGTTTTCCATTATTTCCTATGGAAAATTTTAATGTGAGGCTCGAAAAAAGGATTCTTTCATCGCAATTTACAAAAAAATAACTTTTATATAGCTGTTTCTTTGTCACCTCATAGCAAAGAAACAGTTTGGAATTTTGGACTGAAACACTAAGGGTAGAAAGGGCTTGTTCCACAGATGTGCCTTTTGCTGGTTTTGTGAAAATATATTACTTTGGCTTGGAGTTCTACAGATTTTAACTTTGGTTGATTTCCCATAGGTTAACATTGTACTAGGAGGTTTACAGAGCTGTTTTTTGTCACTATGGTGTCAAGAAATGGTTTGCAATTTTGCTCTGAAATTTTTAGGGTTTTGAGGACTTGCCTCACAGAAGTACCTTGTGCTGGTTTTGTGAAAATACATTACTTTGCTCTGGAATTCTGCGGCTTTACATTTTGCTTAATTTCCCATAGGATAATATTGCAATGTAAGGTGTACGGAAGCATTTCTTTGTCACTTCATGCATGAGAGCACAGGGTCTGGAGGGCCCTGCACTCCCACACACAAATACAGATACTATTAAGAAATAATGCATGGAAGGCAGTGCAGGGTCTGGATGGCACTGGACTCCCAAAGAGAAATATGGATACTACTGGGGACTGATGGATGGATGGCAGAGGGGCCCAGTGCTCCCACACACTAATATACAGAGAAATATGGAGTGATGGGAGTGCAGGGCCCTGTACTAACACAGACAAATAAGGATACAGTTACAATCTCTTTAAAAAATTATGAAGGATTAAGGCAAATGTGTACATTCAGGAAAGCTTAGGAGGGGAACTTGCCCACCTTCACTCTGTGCATCTTGATGCACAGAGTAACATATATGTTGACTGGCAATTAACTCCCAATAGTTTAGGAATTAGGGTTAGGATTATGGTTAAGGGAAATGTGTACATTCAGGAAAGGGTAGGAGGGTTTTTTGACCCCTCTAGTCTATGGGGCTTGCACCAAAGAATAACATACATTTAAGTTTACACTTAACTCCCAGTGGTTTAGGAATTATGGGTAAAAATCTGATTTGGGGTTTTGAGGGGGCATAACTCCATCAATTTTTAAGGGAGTTCAAGAGGAGGTACAAATGTGTGTGAGGTTTGGTGAAGATCAGCCTTGAATTCTGCATTTGGCACCATGCTTAATTTGGGTGGGAATATTGGGGTGCTGTGGGTACCCTGTGATGACTGTCCTTGGTATGATGCACTGATATTGTAGTACTTCTTGATATCTTTCATTTTCTATATAGTGTTACAGTTAACTCCACAAATTGAGTGAGCTATGGCCTATGAAAGTTCTAATTTTATTCTATAGGAATTTTTGCATTTGCGTGGGTTTGGGTTAGGGTCAGGTTATATATCTGTTGGAGTTAATGAAGGCCACTTTTCTGATATTGTTCAGGGTGCTGAAGTACATCTTCTGCTGTGTGTGTCCCCTCTTCCCCCCCCCCCAATTAAATATGACTTGTTCTGGAGTTAGGTTAGGGTTAGGTTATGTATCTGTTGGAGTAAATTGTGGGCATGTATATGATATTGTTCAAGGTACAGAGGTACACTTTCTGTCTTGTGTTCCCCCCATTAAATATTACTTGTTCCAGAGTTAGAATTAGGGTTCAGGTCCTGCTTACGTTATGTGTCTATTGGAGTTAAAGGGGGGGGGCACATATCTGATATTGTTCATGGTGCCAAGGTACATCTTCTGTCAGGTTAGGTTAGGGTTAGGTTATGTGTCTGTTAGAGTTAATGGGGGGCATATATCTGATATTGTTCAGGGAGCTGAGGTATACTTTCTGTCATGTGTGCTCCCTTTAAATATTACTTGTTCTGGAATTAGGGTTAGAGACAGCTGTTCAGGTTAGTGTTACAAAGATGTTTGTGACTTAGGGCATGATCACTACTAAGGACTGATGCATGGATGGGAACACAGGGCCCCAAAGAGAAATATGGATACTACTAGAGACTGATGCATGAATAGCAGCACAGGACCCAGAGAGCCCTGTGCTCCTACACACAAATATGCAGAGAAGTATGGAGTGATGGGAGGGCAGGGCCCTCCCACTGAGAAATAAGAATACAATTACAATCTCTCAAAAAATTATGGAGGGTTGGGAGCACAGCGCCCAAAGGGACCTGCACTCCCACAAGCAAATAAGCCTTTGATTCTATTTTCTCAAAAAGTAAGGAAATTCTCTGCAAAAAACTTCATTATTGCACCATTAGGGTTAGTGTTTCAAAAGTAAGGAAATGACATCATAGGTTTCCCAACCCTAAGACCCCATCCCCACCCTCAGTTTCCAATCCTAACACCCCAGCACCATCCTGCATGCAGAAACAGGTGTAAGGGGTGTACTTTGGGGTTGCAAACCTAAATGCTCACCCCATTCTTAGAGTAAGTTAAGATAGGTACAGAATAAGGGAATGGGGTAAGCATTTGGATTCACTACCCCAAGGCACACCCCTGACACCTGTTCCTGCATGCAGGTTGGGGATGGGTGTTAGGGTTGGAAACTGGGGGTGGGTTTTTAGGGTTGGAAATCCTAAGATGTAATTTCCCTACTTTTGATGCTGGAAACCTAATGGTCCATTAACAACGTTTTTTTTTTTTTTTGCAGAGAATTCCCTACTTTTTGAGAAAGTATAATCATAAGGAACCCTAATGGTGCATTAACAAAGTTTTTGCAGAGTAAAAAATATAAAAATATATATGCATTTTTAAATGTATGCTGTAAATATGCTGCAGAGTGTAACATTGCTATAATCAAATAATTGTATTCTATCACTCTTTTTGTGGTTTGGAGTAAAACATGCAAGGTAGTGTCCACTGTGATGCTGCTGGCTAAGTTGAGTTGAGAACACAATCCGAGTAACAGAATTCTAGATCCTGTGTAATGTTTTTCATTTTATTGCAGGGTTCTTTTCATTTTGCCTACCACAGTGAACTAATTCATCAGAACAGACATTAAAACTGAGACATATAAATATGATTCAAGCATTTTGGAACAGGAAATCTTTTAATCTAGGGCAGTTTAAAAAACAACTTTTCTATGCATGTGAAAGCTTAGGTGGAATGATATAACAAAACTGCAAGAGTGAAAAAGCAATTGTTTTAGACCTATTCCATACATCTGTTTATTCATTCTATGCCAAATATTATAATATGATTGCCATTTACCAAGATAACTAAATATCGGTGTTTCCAGGTTTTTGACCAAAGCCTTGAGTGGTCTGTCTTTACGTGTGTCATAAATGAATTTGTAAAACTGGTCAGGATGGGCACCATAAATATTGTTCTTCAGTCAGATGAACCAGGTCACCTGCTATGCCTATATAGTCTATAGTGATGAAAGTATGGTGCTGCATTTTCTAGTTTAAACCTATTCATACCAAGCAGCTTTGTAAGTACAATAACATAATTTAGAGTTCTGTATTCATTGGGAGATATAGGCACTCCTTTAATGCACACAGAGGAGCACATGACATTTGGCCTCATGCCTTAGCAAAACACTAGAGGAGTGGTTATATCTTCCAGTGAATGCACACCCTGATGTGTATTACTGCCCACTTCATATACTGTACTTATATGATGCAAGTAAAACATCCATATATAAAGAGAGAGAACTTTAAATGTATTTCCCTATTGTCCTGCAAAGCCTAGGGCAGTGCCTTGTAAAATCATCGCTTGATGGGCATACAGAAAACAAGTGCCACACACTGTTTCAACAATGTAAAGAGAATGCTAATAATCCCAGGACTCTGACAGTGACAAGCAGAGAATTAAAACTGTTGGATACAAACACCGGTTTAATGAAGTCTGCTGTCTAACACTTCATTCAGCACTGTAGGTTGCCGCATGAATAAAATTAAGTGTATAGAAAAGGATTTAATTAAAAATTTTTAACACACCTAAACTTTGTGCATCTTAATTTTCACATTCATTAAGAAAAGTTGACTGGGGAAAATCTTTTTTTCTAAGACAAAACACCTGAGGGCATCTACATTGCCTCTTTTTCCTTTCTCAACATTGCCTCTCTTCCCTTTCTTCTCTCTTTCTGTTAATACAAAATCTGACCTACGAGAAAACATGTTACATGTGGATGTTACAGGTATCTCTCAGTACTCTTCTATAGTCATATTATTGTGCTATAATAGATGGATTCTTAAAATAATACCCCCAAAAAGCATAACAAAAAATCCTTGTAATAGATTAGTTAGTCCCGTAATAGAATACTTCCGGTCCTTGTAGTACTATACTTCCGGCCCAATAATACTATACTTCCGGTCCCCATAATACTATCATTGGGATTACTGGATGCGACTACTGTATGAACCGTGTGTTTTGTTTTTGTTTTTCTCTGAGAGAAAGAAGTGGGAAGGGATCGGGAGCTGGGAGGGTGCAAATGAGGAGCGAGGAACAACACTCGGAGTCTGACGAACTCTGCAGACTGCAGCAGCACAAGTAAGAACTTGAAACTTCCTTGCATCCATATATTACAAAAAATAATAGATAGTTTCTGGTGTTTCAAGGCAGAAATTCCATCTTGAGGTTCTGGGGACACAAGAAACCTCTCGAGCTTCGCTCTTGAGGTTTCTTGTCTCCCCAGAACCTCTCAATGGAATTATTGCCTTGTAATACACCACAACCTATCTATTATTCTATTTGTAGTTTATATATTCCCCCTGTTGACTTGGAATACTAGGGAAATTTCATGGCAGATCTGTTACTCACTCTTTCAGTGTCTCTCTTTTTGTTTAGTAATTCAATCTGCTTATGGTGATGTCTTTCTTGACATAAAATTAATAAAGCATTGATATACTGTACAAAATACATGTTACATTTAAAAGAAAATAACTGTTGGATGATCATATAGATGTTTATATTACATATCTGTATTATATACTTTGTATTTTATTATTGTATATTTTCTACAGTAACAACTTATTATAGCATCTATTGTAATTTTGTCCATGCCTGTCTTGGGTATGCTGTTGGAAAGAAACGATTGGCTCAATGGCTGTGTCACTTACTGCTTATATTTATCAGGAAAAATTCTACTCATAAAATGCTCATTTACAAATGGGTCTGACTCCTGACAGATGGTTGATAGCAGAAATTTATTACTAAAAGAACTACAAAAAGAAATCATGAATTTTTGAGCTGATAAGTTTTGTTGGCTCATGAAAGTACAGTGGTCAAGATATTTAAAGGGGTTGTACCTGGCACAACTGGGTTGCAGTTGCGCCAGCGCAACCACAGAACTGTGCCCTGGGGCAATATTCAAAAGTGGGAATTGTGCAGTGCAATTCCTGATGTGCCAGGGTGCAAAAATAATGTATGTAGCACATCTCCAGGGGACATGCCCATGCATATGCTGCACATCTGCTGGCACAACCCAGAGATGTGCTGCATACCTGGGCTCACAGTTGAGCCCATAAAAACTGGCTCAAGTGCTAGCCACCCACAGGTGGGTAGCTGTAGTGCAGTGTGCAGCACAGCAGCCACTGGCCATGGGTGGCAACCCTCCTCTAACACTGTGAACAAGCAAACACAATAGTCCTTGGTGGTCCAGTGGTTCCCCCTCCCCTCCTGTACCTCTGATTACTATATTTCCATATTTATATCCTCCCTGGTAGTCTAGTGGTATCCCCTTCCCTGCCGGTAACCCAGATCATTGTACTGTTATGTATTTATTCCCCATGGTAGTCTAGTGGTACCCCCCCATCCACTGGTAGCCTTGATTGATGTGCTAATAGTAAAAATAATTTCCCTGGTGGTCCAGTGGTACCTCCCCACCTCCTGTGCCTCTGGTTACTATATTTAAATATTTATATCCTCCCTGGTAGTATAGTGGTACCCCCCTCCCCACTGGTAACCCCAATTGCCATATTGTCATATTTGTATTCCCCCTGGTACTCTAATGGTACCCTCCTCCCCGCTGGTATCCCCGATCACCATGTCAATAATAGAATTTATTTTTCTGATGGTCCCGTGGTACCCCTTCCCCTCCCTCTGCTGACCATGCTAATCATAAAATTAATTTCCCTGATGGTCCAGTGGTTCTCCCTCCCCTCCCATTCCTCCAATCACTGTGCTAATAATAAAAGTAATTACCCTGGTGGTCCAGTGGTTCCCCCTCCCACACAGGACCCCCAGCCCACCAAGCTTCCCCCATCATTGGCGGGCAGCATGTCCACCCACATACCACTGCGGCTGCCGCGAAAGACCCAGCTTACAGTAGTTGCTGCAAACTCATTGGTCACACTGTGGACCAGCCTTGCAGTGCATACTGTACACTACAACTTTGTAAATGAATGACTTCATTTACAAAGTTGTGAATTATTACAGTCTGCACTGCATGCCCATTAGTCCACAGTGTGGACCAATGAGCTTGCAGCAACTACTGTAAGCTGTCATTCAGCAGGCAGCCATGGTGGTATGTGAGTGGGTATGCTGCCCACCGATGATGGGGGGAGCTGGGTGGGCTTGGGGTCCTGTGTGTGTGGGGAGGGTGGGGGAACCACTGGACCACCAGGGAAATTCATTTTATTATTAGCGTGGTGATCAGAGGTACAGGAGGGGAGTGGGGTACCACTGGACCACCAGGGAAATTACTTTTATTATTATCACAGTGATCGGGGCTACCGCCGGGGAGGGGAGTACCATTAGACTACCAGTTACCAAAGTGAACTTAGGTTGAGACCAGACATTTCAAATCTAGACATCTTTTTCTAAAATGATCTTGAGGGCACTAAGCAAACAGGTAGTGCACAAGGAACTTTTCCTGTCAGAAATATCCTGGGCATGATCTTCAAAAGACTTGAATTGCCACAAGCCCCAAGTGCCTCAAAGATATGGTTGCACTAGGCTTGTGGCAATCTAGAGGGATTTTAAACCCTCCTGCATCCACTGGGCATTAGTTAGACCATCGTTTTGTGATCTAGTTTGTGTCATTGTTTGGCATCCCTAACATGGAGCTTGAGGCAGAACTTTGCCACAAGTTGCCGTAAAGCAGGTAAACTGTTGCAACTGCACCCAAGACTGTAAAATCAGGTGCAGCTGTGGCAATCAGGAATGCCACACCTGGGGCAATGCAAGGGTTTGACATAGAGCTTGATGCAATTCTTGCACCCCCTTTCAAAATCTGCTCCCCCCCATTTTAGACAGCTTGTAAAATGCATACTTCTGCTGGGATTAGAACCCCAACCACCTTCTTTACAGATTCTGGGCAAGATTTTCAAAGGGGCCTTAGAATGATGCAAAGTGCATCAAACAACCACCTTGCATCAAATCCAGGTGCACCAAAGACTGTGCATCCTATTTTGCAAACAACATATTTTCTGTGGCAAAGTCCCCAAGAATGATACAAGAGGTCCGCTGCATCAAACATATGATGCATAGGATGAGAATGACGCAGGCTGAGAATGAGTCAAAGCCTGAGGCACATATATGATGCACAGAGTGAGATGGAGGGAAAATGAAGCAGGTTGAGTAAAAAATATGATGCAG
This sequence comes from Neoceratodus forsteri, assembly GCA_016271365.2. Lineage (NCBI taxonomy): Eukaryota > Metazoa > Chordata > Ceratodontiformes > Ceratodontidae > Neoceratodus > Neoceratodus forsteri. Next base: position 31,686,999 of record CM057459.1, read on the forward strand.
AGGGAAAATGACATAAGTTGAGCCAAAAAATGAAGCAAGTTGAGTAAAACAAAGTATGCAAGTTGAGGGAAAAAAATGAGGCAAGTTGAGTCTAAAACCGCATACATGGAGAAAAGTGAAAAGCTAAGTCTAAAAGTGAGGCAAGTTGAACAAAAAAAAATGAAGCAAGCTGAGTCAAAAAATGAAGCAAGCTAAGTCAAACAAATCAAGTAAGTGGAGTCAAAAACTGCGTACACGGAGAAAAGTGAAAAGCCAACTCTAAAATTATGCAAATTAAGTCAAGAAATGAAACAAGTTGAGTCACAAAACGGTGCATGGATCAAAAATGACACATGCTGAATCAAAAATTATGTGGATGACATGGCCAAGACAATGGCATGTTAAGCCCCCAAAGCACTGTCAAGTAGTCCCACAAGGGAATATTGCCTCTATAATCAACCTAGTACACAGTCTACCCTCCCTTACATATGCTCTAGTGTCAGTTAGACCAGCTCTAGCTGGTCTAACAGCAGCATGCATCTTCAGCACAATGTCAACAGCCTCCAACTTCAAAAATAAAAAAAGGGGATGATGTTCTGTTGTGACATGGTGCACCCATTTTTCTGATGCAAGCCACTTTGTGCAGGCAGTTCTTCTTTTGATGCAAGCAGCATTAGAAAGTCCGACTTAATGCAAGTTTTGATGCAGCTTGCTCCTTGTGTCATTTTTTCTGGTGCAAGCACCTTGTGTCATTCTTGGGCTTTTGAAATCAATCCCTCTGCCTCAACTGTTATCCCACACTGCCTGCCGTTTGCTCAAGTGCAGCTCCATAGTATTGCACATGTGCCAGTTGTCTGTGAATCAACCAGGGTTTGAATCCTAGTAGGCATCAACTCATTTTGTATTTAAAGTATGATACAAGAGGTTGAATCCTAACAGTAACTTTATCATTGTTTTCATATTATCTGTTTAAACTTCACTTGAGTGGTGACTATGGTGGCATGGAGTTGGAATACTTAATTTGAAAAATAAAAACAGTTAAGTGAAGCAATTTATGCAGAGAGGAAATGTTCCTGTCAGGAAAACGTTGTGGTATTGTACCTGTCTGGATAGCGAGAGAGAGAGAGAGAGAGAGAGAGAGAGAAATGAGTTGAATGTCACTGTGCTCAAAGCAAAACTAATTTGCATATTCTAGCAGCATGAAATTATTTGCTTTTTTGTGTTCTTATTGACTGAATTAATAAGGATCATTATGGGTTTACATTCATTTTTAAATTGCAGCACAAGTTTAGACAAGGAATGCAACTGTATTTCACATGAATAAAGCATCATGCATTGTCTCACCATAAAGTCAAAGTGTGCCTCCACCAAGGGGTTTAAATTATGGCTGTGCAGAAATGAATATATTTCTCAAATATGACTAATAGTGGCCTATCTGAATATTTGGGACAGAATAATGAATAGCCCCTCACTTATGAGGTATTTGTAATCGGGAAATAAACTTCAAAATAAAACCCTTTCCCCCATCCTCAGGAGGCCAGAGCTGGTCTCATGGCCACCCTTCCTCCACTTCTACAATAATGAGATATATTCAGCTCATCTCCCCATTATACCGTGTCCAAGATCCTACAACAGTTAATATTTTTAAATCCCAGATCCTGGCACACTGCCAGGAGCCGACACAGTTTCTGAAAAGCTCACCAGCTAAGCCCTGCTTCCACTTGACCACAAAAAAAAATACAGTACAATGTGGATTCTGCCCCACCTTGCCCTGATCCTTGATTTGAGGGATGGAAATAGCAAAACAGAATCCAGCTAGCTTTGTGACATGGACCCCCTCCCCCCACTGGGCACCCTCACTAAACTTCTACAATACACGCTACAACTCCATGTGCACAGTATATAGTGCTGCCTGAAAAAAATTTATGAATGGTGAAAATCTAGCCAGGTATAGGAGGCTTGATTGTGAGGAAGGGGGCGGGGCAGGAGGAGCATCATTAGTTACACAGAGCAGCCTGACTGGCCTCAGGCTACCCAGTGTCACCAAGGATGCTCCTCCGGCATCACCATGTTCCTTGCAATTGTGCCTCACTACTCAGCTAGTTCTCGTCCATATTCATTTATTTCTCCAGGCAGCACTATATATTGTTGAGCCGTAGCGGGAAGTGAATAAGTTTAATGAGGGCACTCAGCAGAGAGATCTGTTTGGCTAGCAGAATTTTGTTTTGCTAGTACCACCCCCAAATTCAAGGATAGGGTCAAGGGGGGCATAATATACATTGTACTGTGTTTTTTCTGGCTATATATGGAGTAGGCTTAGCAGGAACATGTTTTAAAGATGGTGTCACCTCCTGGCAGTGAGTCAGGAGCTTGGATTTGAAAATACAAAATGTGGGATCTGGAACATGGGAGAAGGGAGTGGTGGGTGAGAAACATCCAAGTATTACAACAGTAGAGGAAGGGTAGACAGGAGACTAGTCCTGACTTACTGAGGAGGAAGAAAAAGGTTGTTTACTAAAATGCAGATTCACAGCTGAAAACGAATAACAGATTCCGAATACCCGAATAGTTCTATACTGAATAATGAATATTAAGCTGAATATTCAGGAAAAGATATTCAAACAGCCATAATATAAATACATGCCTGAACCATTCATGACAAGGGCCCCAAGTTTTCCACGATTCCGTGGGTGCGGCAAACAATGGAAATATCCACAGAATTTGCCATCACCATGGAATTTGCCACCCGCAGAACAAACATCTTTTGCCGACGGGTGCCCAACTTCGTCGGGCTTCACTGCCCCTCAAATGTTTGTATGCTATGCTGGGAGCCCACCCCAGCATGGCAAAAGCTTCATTTGCCAACAGGGGTACCCAATCCCCCGTCGGTTTCACTGCTCCCCTCAAATGTTTATATGCAGTGCTGGGAGCCCACCCCAGCATGGCAAGAGCTTCCTTTGCTAATGGGGGTGCCCAATCCCCCATCAGTTGCACTGCCCCCAAATGTTTGTATGCCAGGCTGGGAGCTCACCCCAGCATGGCAAAAGCTTCCTTTGCCAACAGGGGTGCCCAATCCCCCGTCGGCTTCACTGCCCCCCCAAGCTGTCTGGTGCCATGCAGGGAGCCCACGCCAGCATGGCAAAAGTCCCTTGTTGTGTGTAAACACAAAAAAAAACCTAAAACACAAAAAACCTTCCCTCATTGATTCTTTTGCCCCCATCCCCAACCCACACCTACCCTCTGTGTACCCACCTCCCCACACCCCCACCTCAACTCATACTTACCTCCGGAGCCCAGCGTGACGATCTTCAGTGTACCGGGAACACGTCTGCACTCTTCAAAGCCAACCGTGAACTGAATAATTGTCAGTAAGCTGTGTAATGGCATAAATGGATTTTTTTCAACTTTAGTGCATATCTCAGCCATTTCTGGGAATTTTTTCACCAAATTTTCAACATGGGGTTTTTGGGGCCCCACCTCATGACTTGTGACACTGCTATGTCATTAATCGGTCCTGAAAGGTGGTTCCACAGTCACTGCGTGGAACCATCTTTCCGGAATGATCAACAAAATGACAGTGTCACAGTTCATGAGGTAGGCTCCCAAAACCATGTTGAAAATTTGGTAAAAATATTCCCAAAATGACTGTTTCACTTAGTGTGCATTGTGCAGTCCCTACGCACGCTCGTAACTTCGAGCATTTTTAATATTTTCACTCCAGATTTTCAGTATTGCCATTTTACTACACCTCCTTATGAACAGTACTACTGTCATTTTTCTCATCTCACCCAAAATGTGTTTTTGCACATGTAGCACACAATGGCACAGTCAGTGTGCAAAATCAATGTTCGGGACAGATTAAGAAAATCACAGTGATATTGTTCATGAGAAGAGGTCTTAAACTGGCTATGTTGAAATTTTGGTGACAAATGCCCATAAAATGACTGTGTTACGAGCATGCATTGTGTCAGATATGGTAAAAAAAACCAAAAAAAGGAAAATAATTAAGGTTAAAAATGTGCCACAGAATTGCCGCACAAATTGGTGTTGAGTGCCGCAGAAGTTCTGCAGCAAATGAGAACCCTGCCGCTGAACTTTACTCTGATGTACCGCAGAAAAATCGGGGCCCTGTTCATGACTACAGGTAATGAAGAGTCAAAAGGACACAACCTAAGCAGCACTAAAGGGTGAAACATATTATATAACTGAACACTTCACATACTTAGGTAGAAGTTGTCTCCTAAATATGCAGAAAAGCTAACATGCAATATAATTTAAATGTTTCTAATACAGCTTGCCATTACCTCCTCAATACTGTCCCTAGTAGACTACGGGCTCCCAGTGCACGGGGCAGCAGATAACTCTGCACTCCAGAAAATTCAGACCACCCTCAACAAGGCATGCAGGCTCCTAATGGGTGCCCTTAGACTCACCCACACCTGCTCCCTCTATTCCTCTGCCAATCTTCTCAGCCTCAAAGAAAGATTCCACTACCAGATCTGCCTCCTGATCAAAAAAATTCTACTCGGTCACTCCCCTCCCAGGGTCACAGCCTCTCTCCACCTCGCTACCCACCCCATCATCACCCACAACTCAGAGAAAGCTATACTAGCTGTACCCAGGGTAAAAACCACCCTAGCCCAGAGATCCTTCCACCACAGAGCCCTGGCTTGGTTTAACACGCTCCTGGTCACCATCACTGGCTCACCCAAGATCTCCCATTTCAAAGTCGCCCTCAGCAACCACCTCCTCAATATAACTGCAACTAGCCTGTGCTCTCAAGCACACCATGACCCACTCCTCTGTCAAAATCCACTTGGACTGCAACCTCTCACAACTATTCTTATCTCCTCTATCCTTTCTCCCTGCTATGCCTCTGTAATGATTGTTTTCTTTTTTGACCAACCTGTATATAATCTATGTTGACAATGTCTGTAAAACCATACACGATGGCTTCCTCTGTCAATTGTAACCTGTCTGTTTTCGTATTCTGTCCTCCTTGTGACGAGGTACCTTTGTAAACGAGCTGCACAGCTCAAAGGTTGTAAATTCGATATTTCAAATAAATAAAATATTATTATAGTTTAAAGCATGTTTGATTTGGATAATTTACACTTAACTCAGGCTGAGAGTTCAGTCTGATATTATTCAAAACAGTTGAGCATACCAGCCAGCTGACATTTGCATGACAAAATTTCAAGTACTGTAACATTCTCTTATCTAAATAAAGACGTGGTATCTGATCAAAAAACATTTACTGTGCAATGTGCAAAAACAGCTAAAAATGTCAGCAGTGCAAAGATGTGGATATCTAAAGGAGAAAAGTGATCCCAAGTAGATGAAATCAACATTCAGGTGTTCACTATTTTAATTGAAACACAAGCATTTAGGATGGCTTGGACAGTCTATCAAGGCCTACTGTACCTTTTCTGCTAACCCAAAGCCAGCACCCATTCCCTCTGCATTATTAAGAGAAAAAACTAACAACTGGTCCTCCTGTTCTAGAAAATATGCAAGGTGAAAATGAAAAGCACAATTGGTCTTGCGAAGACAGAAACAGCGACTACGTTACCACCCCACGCATTCATAAAGCCACACTTTGTCAGGGGCATGTTATTGCTAGGTGTGTCTTGTACAAGACATTTACACAATGTGTAGTATTTTGCTGCAAAAACTCAAATGTGCACAATTTGTGGAAGTAAAACTACAAAATAAAGAAAAGTTATGAAAAACTCAGGGAAAGCAGAACATTTCACACATTAGTAGTCTGGATAGATGTGAATGTCACAGAACTAGTGAGTGAAAAAAAAGAAAGGTGTTTAGGAGACAATACAGAATAGTACCAGTTACAGTGGAGCCTTCCAGGATAAAATACAGTGTCTCCGATTACTGCATGACAAAAGGGTTTAACTGCCATTAATATTGGCTTGTTTCCTGCAGTAACTGTGGTGCAGTATTGTGTCACATTCTAGCAGATTCTATTAAATAAGCATGCACTAAAAGGGTAAAAAGGATATCAAGCTGGGAAAAGAATATATTAGAGAGTTGTATAGCAAGACACATTAAAGATAATAACAATAAATTATTTAGTAATGTAAACTCTATGAACCAGATATGAGTTTTTTTTCTTGCATGTTGGTAACCCAGGTTTACACTCTTAGATCTGGACATCAGGATTGGACCAGCAGAAAAAGTTATGAATGTCCAATTATACATTCATTTCCTCTAGGGTGGGTGAGTGTTAGATACAGTATACTGCCTAACTGCTCCGGGTACTTCAGTGAGAGTGGGAGTCAGCCAGAGGCAGGATGATACACTGAAGAGGGGCATCACTGAGGTGTCCAGGTTACAGGAGTACCATCCTTACATGCTGCAGTGAAGCAGGGAGGAGAGAAAATGAAGAAAAATAAGGTGCCTCTCACAACCCCATAAGGCCACTAAGGTGCTCTACTTGACCCACTCCCTCCTCTTCAAGCAGGATTCATACAGACAGCAGACATTGCCACCCTGCTAGCCTAACCATGGGGGCATAACACAGGAGAGGGTTTACAGTGGCCAAGGATGCATAATAGTTTCCATTGCTGGCAGTGGGGACTGGGGATTGCAACAGCCTAGGAGGCCCAGGGTGATGACCTCACAAGGTGTAAGGGGAAAACTGTAAAACAAATCTTCAACTGTATCAGACAAAAGACAAGGAGATTGCTACATAAAGAATCTGGGAAGGTGAGAATATGAGATGATGCTTTGGCTAAAACATGGCTAAAATAATGTTTCACTTTAGCATTTACTACAGTGGAGTTGGGGAATGATTCAAAACTAAATGAGTCTTTGTTGGGATCAGCAGTGGGTGTTTGTGTCACAACTGATATCCAAGCTAATTTGGAGGGTGTATAATGAGGCAAACTGAAGATGAAGAAATCACAAAGAATGGATGGCATACATCTGAGAATATTCAAGAAGCTAAATGATATACTGTATTAGCAGATACATTGGCAAGGATTTTCAAGATGTCACTGGAGATCAGCCAAGTGTCTGGAGACAAGACCAGGGTAAATAAGCTAGGAATGAGCTGAAATCCATTTTTCTAAATAGATATCTAGGAGTCCAGCTCAAGCTTAGGATTTTCGGATAATGCTACCAAATTCCTAAATCTTAAATATTAGTATTCCATGTCTGATTCAGATACTGAAATCAGATCTGATATAGAATCTGACATTTCCTTTTAACAGGAAAAATACCCCACCATGATGATATGTTTTTACCACCCCCACCCACCCTCTAACCTCCAACCTCCCTCCTTCCTGCCACAAGCCCCCTATGAACATATTATTGTATAAAATCCAATAATAAAAGCAATTTGTGACTTGCTAACTTATAATAAGAAAGTCCCCCACCCATGTCAAATTATGAGCCTCCCACCTTCACTCACCCTAGCACAAACCCTCGTGTTTAATAAATAACCTCCCCAGTAAACACACTCTCCAGCCTCTACCTCTGTCCTCCCCCCAATAGCCCCACATTTTAAAAGATATATAAGTAAATGGATATTCATTTGAGTAGGGTGACAGTCATGTGGTGGAGTGATCAGCTTTCATTCATCTTCATTCCCCAAGGTATGAATGAATGATGACATCCTCCTATAGTAACACTTGATTGGTTAGAGGATATGTTGGGCAATGGGTTGTTTATTAAACTTGGGGGCTTGTGTCAGGGTGGGGGGTGGCAGGCTTGTGATTTGGCATGGGTGAGGGACAGGATTCTATTTTTACAGTGTAAAGAAGCAAGCTACAGATTACTTTTATAATAGTATTGTACACAATAATATGCTCACAAGGGCTTGGGGGAAGGAGGGTGGTTGGTATTAGAGGGTTGATAGGTCAGTGATTGCAGGATGGGGTGTACCTGTCGGACAGGAAGGTTTAAGACTTTTTTTCTTTTACAACTGGAGTTTGGATTTTGGACCAAAATAGTCCAAAATCTGGCTGTTGGATCAGATTTTCAAAATATGCAATCAACCGTAAATGTGACTCCCTATTGAAAAAGAGGCATAGTAGTTACCCTGATAATTGTAAGCCACTGTGACGTTGGGATGTACTGGAGATGATTAACAAGGATTAGATTACATAACACCTGGACAAATGCCAGCTGTTTAAGGATAGTCCACATGGGTTCACCAAGGGGAGAATTTGCCAGGTTTACTTCTTGGTTATTTTAGAGAATGCACCAAATGAATTTGATAGAGGAATGGCAGTTGACATAATATACATAACAAGTAAAGCATTCAGTACTGTTCCTCATGAGAAGTTGCTTCTGAAGTTCATGAAATTTGGAATTGTAGGAAATATAGTGGAATGAACAGAAAGTTGGTTAAGCAATAGGTCTCAATGGGTGCCCTGTATGAAAGAAACATCGTAGGGAAAGAAAGTCAAAAGTAAGGCTCCACAAAGGGCAGGATTCTGACCCCTGCTGTTCAGTATGATTTTTAATGATTTGAAGTTATGAGTCTCAAGTAAGGTAATTAAATCTGAAGATGACACAGTGCTAATGATGGTAGTAGGTTCTAAGAAAGAAAGAAAAGGAAAGGAAAGGAAAGGAAAGGAATGTGGTCTCTTCTAGTGCTTTTCATGCAAACTGTAACACAAAGTAACCCTGGAGAGGGAGGGGAGAGACTGATGTTGCTGTATTCTTTTTTCTTTCAACTTTTTATTTAGCATTTTGCACAGAAAACAAGTACATAATGCTAGTAGAGACATGCATACAATAGTTGTACATTTATGTGACATATTACGGGAGGGTTATGAGTCACATCTATTATGGTACCACTTTATGAGAAGATTACCATTAAGCATAATTAACTTCATATAACCATTAGAAGCTATTGCAGCCAAACTCTTCCTGGTGTTATCACATTTAGTTTACTTCATTACTAACCCAATTTTATATTTTCAAGAAAAGCTAAAGTATGTGGCTTAGGAATCCTCAGATCCCTTTTGAGCTCCCAGAGCCCAAACAAACACAATTGTTTTTATTTGAGATCTTACAAGTAGCACAGGAAAATATTTATGTTGAAGGATTTGCCTTAGGGTTCTGCTACGAGGTGAGCACTTAGTTACAATGATATTATGCATCGTGTCAGGCCACTACTCATTCTACCTAATTCATGTGCCAAGTGAGTTCCCCCAGCCCAACATGAGATGTAGTAGTCAAGAATCTCAATTCACTTATAGTGCGCAGCCTAACAAAATGATGATGGTGCCATTTTGAAAGCATGACACACTGATTTACTGCTAGGATAATTTCACATTTTGTCTGTGTCCTCACTTGGCACCATTTTTAAATTCAAGCTCTCATAGTGCCCAGCCCTAAAAAGGCATAAGTTCCTCCAGAAGATAATGTCAGTATTTAAAATCTTCTCTCTGTGTGTCAACACTGAAAACATTTAAAAACACATGGACATGACAGCAAATGAGATTATGTGTGGCAACACTGTCCAGCATTTCAAAAGGAGTAAAGTCTTAACCAGTGGAGAAAACACTGTCCGCTTGCATCTGGCAAAGTGTAACCAATAAAAATAAATTGATAAACAACAATGTGAAGCCAAAGAGTCTCTTCTCCTGGCTTTTCCCCACTGTTAACACTTATGGACTTAAAACCCTTGGTAGTACCAGTCATAACACAATGTTTGCACATTACTGGTTAGGTTTCAGTGTTGTCCCTGACAGCTCCAAACATTTAACAAAAATCATGAAAGTCACCAATTGGAGCGTGTTAGTAAAACTAGATGGCCAACATTCAAAGTACCTTTATCTGTGCCTGACAGTACATGGAAGTCAGGAAATGTCCACCTCTTTAGTCCCCTCCTGCATCCAATGAGCCTTCAACATCCTCCGTCTTGACCCATCATCCCTCTTCCTTTAGTTTGGTGACCAATTCCCCCGACTCCTTAGGATCGGTAAATATTAAAACCTTTTTATTAACTGTGAAATGCAGTCTGGCAGAGAACAGCAAGCTGTAAGGGATATCAAGTTCTTTCAAGTGGTGCTTGACAGCATTAAATCCCTTCTGCCTCATTGCTGTGGCATACTAGAAGTCTGGGAATAACAGGATCATAGCACCATTTCTCTCTTATGATCTCTGGTCTATTGCTGCATGAAGGATGTGGTCCTGCACCGCCACAGAAACCAATACCATTAGAAGGGCATGGGTGCCTCCCTCCATCAAAGTTATGCGTCTCTGTAATTCTATGTGTTCTCGCAATCAGCCCTTTTATGTCCAGCAGTGGGATTTTGTGCAGCCAGTTTTCTAGGTATGAAACTGCATTCTCTGATTCAGTTCCTTTTGGAAGGCCCAATATTCTCACATTTGCCACTCTGGCCATATTTTCAAGTTGTTCGAGTCTAGCCTAGATAAGGTCCAGCTCTTTGATCATGGTGGCTGGCACCACCGCAGCCTAACCAGTCAAGGTTTCAAATTCCTCTGCAGCATTAACCACTCCATCAATGCGTCCCTCCACAGCCACCAAAATGCTGATTGTAGGAATCTAATTTTTGGTCGATGCACTGAATTTATTGTGACATTGCAGTCATGATGGTCTAAAATTACTCCAAAGATACAGGCTAATATGCATGCCTGGAATCACAGCTTTTTATTTCAAACTAAGAATTATATACAGTGGTCAGTTTAAAACCACACTCACATTATAGTGCTCAGTACACTGCCCACAGCTAGAAAGTAACTTTTGTTGATAGTACATAAAAATCAAACTCCTGCATGCATGGGTTTACAGGCACATCAGTGCCAAGTTGATGTGTGCACAAGCAGGAGTGGCAGTCCGCTGGGGTTTTTATTGGGATGGGTAAATGTGTCAACATTTTTAAAACAAGGTGGAATGCTCCTTTTATGTCCAGATGCCAGTTCATATATGAAGTCTGCAATAACAGATGGCTGCAGGTATCATTTTTACCAGGCACTTAAAAAATTATCTTAAAAGCTGACAGTGTTCCTTTAACTTGAGAGTTGTTCCTAAGCCATGCCTGCCTGCCTTTACATCCCGTATTGAGTTTACTGTAAGTTCAGTCAGAGACAAGCAGATGTGAATCATTCTGCTTTCCTTTCCTTTCCAAGTAGCAAAATGTGCCATACTTTGATAAATGCGTAAGAAATTCACAATACAGTGATGTCAACTATCCTCAAGTCTTGTCTAAAGCCTGTTCACAGTTTTGTAGCAATCTCTCAACAGCACCATTTAATGCTGATAAGCGAGCATTTTAATGTACTTTATCAGAATTAGCTGTAAAAATGTCTGAAATTCTGCAGCAGTAAACTGTGGCCCATTTTCAGAAACTACTTCTCTGTAATGCTGTATGCAGCAAATACTGTAAAGAAGTTACACAACATTTGTTTTTCTTCATGCTTGTATCAGAACCACATCTCCTTATCTTCAGTATTCATCAATTAATACAAAGAAAATTTATTTCTTTTTGTGCAAAATCTAAATATACTTTCTTCCATAGTCCAACAGCTAACTTACATGGGTGAAGCAGTGCTGCAGTCAGCACATTTCTGTATAGTACTAGTGAAAATGTCACACTGGTTGATGAGCAGAGATGCTGCAAATAAAACTTCCCTGGTGAAGAGATAAATTTCACCTTGACTCACAATATTGAATAGCACCCTTCTGTCAGTGCTGCTGGTTGGTGTCCATATCCTCTTTTCATTAAAGGGGCTATAACTGAGATGACTCAAGCTACTTTACAACTGAGTCAGCTGCTTTTCAGCTGGCGCAGACAGACTTAGTCACCACTGTACCATCCTCTCTACCCTGAACTGGTCCTCTCTTGAGGGAGGTTGATCTTATTGCTCTGCCATTTCTTCAAAATCATGACTATTCCTTCGTTAAACCTCAAGGATAATATTGTGCCAAACCATTGAGGAGATCTCTTTGCTCCTCTGCCAAGTCCCTTCTATCAGTACTGTACCTGGAGCATGGACAGCTGTCCTTGAACAAGAGGCTGGTCACCAACTGAATGAATCAGAACAAAAGCATGCTCACAGAATTTGAACTGAGTGTGTTTTCACGATTGTTCATTCAGAAGTTATCCAGCCATGATGGCGAGAGGAGGGCTACACTGGGCAGTGTCTTTGGTTCTCCCTGTATCCTTTTTTTTCCTAAGTCAAAACATCCACTGGGGAGAGGAAGGGGTTAGGTGCCAAATGGTTGGGAGGGATATAGTATTATGATTATTATTTAATAGTATCATTATGACTTGGGGAAGACGGGGGAGTTGTTAGGTGCCAAGTCAGTTGGAGAAGGGCAGAGTGTTTATTGTTTTGTATGTGTGTATCACTTGGGCCTTGGGGGGGATGATGGTGGGAGATATGATGCTAAGTGGGTTGGGGGGAAGGAGTATAGTTTTTATTACTTCAGCCACAGAAGGGGAAGGAGGGGGACACAAGTTACAAGGATGGAAGAGAGCTTAACACTTCAAATTCTTTTTGTAACAGCAGCTACACTTTGTGAGGCACTGTACCAGTAAAGTGACAGGGAAGTGAAGTTGGTCCTTCACCATGGGACAAGTTCACATAGTTTCTCTACATGGACTATGCCTTTTGCCAAGGGAGAATATTGCACAGTTTTGTTTATTTCATTGCAAAGACTATTCAAAGCATAGTCTGCATACTTCACCCATCTCTATTAACTAGTGTTTTTATGTCTTGATCTATAGTACTTCTGGACACCAAACATGGCTCCAAGTGAGTGTTTTCATTTTAACTATACTCTTGTGATTCTGATGCAACTTAGTAACTGATTTTGGAAAACTGACAGAATTACTGTTACTGTATAAAGCCTAACAGTATATACCAATTAGTTAAACTTGTCTGGTTACAAAAGGCATTAAATCCACATTAATTAGGCTATCCAGAAAGCCTATAATGTTTTAATGTTTTTAACACTGGATAGTTCTCTGTTTCATGGGCTATGCCAACTGCAATGATGGGTAATTCATTAAAAATTATATTCTGAAAATTTGGTTATGGTTTTTACTGTTAATTTATAATGGCAGTCTGATAATGCAATTGCATTTCCCATAGTCTATCTACCAAATTTGAAAAGCTTTCTGTAACCATCAAAGCTCAAGTCTGATTCCTTGACAGACCTTGCCATTTTGTATGTTCACACTTGCGCTTTCGAAAGCACAAACATATTACTGTGACAGTGGATTCTGAAAGGTTTGTCACTGTCAGTCCAGTGCAGGGCAGTTGGCAGTGGGCTCGACAGTCTCAGACCAATCATAAGCCAGGCTGGTCATGACATTCTTCAAGGCTTGCTGGGTGGAAACTTAGTAAAGATCAAAGAAAAGAGTCACCTGAATCACAAGGTGGCTCTTTCCTTTAATCTGCATGACACTGCCCAGTAAGCACAGCTGATTGCTGATCAGCATCATGATCAGCCTGCACCTCATACCCCCCAATGCAACCTCCCACTGCCAATTATAAACATACCTGTTCAGCCTCAGCACTTTCTTTCTGTATGCATGAATCCTGTGAACCAAGAATGTTTTACACAGCAGAATTCTGTCCATGTTTAAACTGTAATTGCTGGCTGCCACCACCTGAGCTCTGCATTTAGAGCTGTCATTAAGTGTTTCACCCTGCAGTCTACTCAGTATTAGTTTAATTTTTTCTGTGAATCTTTAGTACCTGTGTTTGCTGGTTTCCTTACTATGGCATAGTTCAATGTCAGTTTTCAGCAACAGCCTCTTGTATTTCAGAGTCTGTGGCACTGCTGCAAGATGGTACTTTACATATCACCATGCCAGCAGCCAATTATGCTCCAATATATATGTGAGCGGACAAACCAGAGTGAGAGTTAACTGCATTTCACCAAACGTGATACTGGGAGCATGGCATAAAAGTTTGCAACAGAGAGTGGCCAAATGCATTTGTTTATTGGAGTCACTTAATGACCTCCATGTGTGCCACAAACACACACCATCTCAGTCCAACAAAAGCAAAGCGGGTGGTCCCTGATGTCATGATGCAAGGACATTTTTTCTTGCTCTGAGGAGTATCAGTGACTTACACCGGCATGTAAAATATAGTGTAACATGGAGCCTGGCCTATTAGTTTGGTTTGGTAAGTGCTCAAGGCTGGTTGATTTGCAAGTGAAATTGACAAGTTGTGTTGCATGTTCCCCTTCCCTTAATTACAAAGGGCATCACAGGGTTTTAAATAATTGATTAGCAGTTTTTTTCTTGGGACAATGCTAACTGTACGGAAAGTATTTATACAGGTTTTCTAGAAGTGTTATGTTTGTTAAACACAGTGTGGCAAGTGCTATGCATTTTCACAATGTTTTAGCACTTTTATGAGCAAAACACTAATCAATTTTTGGAGTTAAATAAATCCCTGCATCACTGCCTGAAATGCTCTCTGGCATCATAATGCTGATGCATCCTGACCTCTTATATGCAGCAGCGATGTCAGGATCAGCATTTACATGTTCAATATTAAATCGAATACAGTAATGTGCCCATGTAAAAACCACCAAAACACAATACTACACAGTGCATCTATCATTCTTTCACAAAACTGATTTCCCTCCCTTCCCTTGCTGAAACCACTCCTTACTCCATCTGGCACCACACAGCAGTTGCAGCTGTTGCTTTCACTACCTGTAACAGCTGTAGTCAGAGAAGGCTGGAAAAGCAATCATGACAACTTGGCACAAGGAACAGAACCATATTTATCACTGATGGACTATTTTACATAAAAATCTCTGCATATTCAAAATAAACTAGATAGGTTAACCACAGTGAAAGTAGGCATAAATTGTCTTTTTCTAATAGAAATAAGGTACTGCCTGGGATTTTTTTAATGTTCAAGTTAATCACCTCCTGAGGGCATGAGGCACTCAGCTGTGTTTCATGCTGCATTACACCCCAAGGGTAATTAAATAGAACATCAATGTAACCCCTTGCCATACCTTATTGCTTAAGTATACATCTTACCTCCATGTTGCTTCCCTTGCCTGGTCCGTGAAAGCAATTCCCTGTCACTACCAAGTATCCCTCCCACCTCCCTATCACTTTCCATGCCCTGGTCTATGAAAGCAACTCCCTCTCACTGCTAAATATCCCCCCTCCCACCTCACTGTCATGTGCTTGCCCTGTACATGTTAAACCAGCAATGGGGTGCCCAATACCCAGTGTTAGTACCTGAAATAAAGAAAAGCATCCCTTGTAGTCTTTTTTAATTATTTTTACACCCTGTAAAAAAGAAAACAGTCCTTCAGTGTCTCTTGTGCTGCCACCCAACACCCCCACCCCTTACAAGCAAGTCACCTAACTTCCCTGTGCTCCCAGGTCGCACCTGTAAAAAAGCTTTCAGCTTAGCCTGCCACTCCTGGTTAACCAATTAAAAAAAAAAACATATCTACCAGGGGTCCAAAGCCATAGCCCTCTCTGGACTACAGACGTATCATCACTCTTCAAAGCCAGACTGGGAACTGAGGAAATCTGGTAAGCAAGTCAATGTATTTCAATGTGTTTTTGAATTTATACTCATGACCTGGTCATTTTTTAATATTTTTCCCTCAGATTTTCAACATGGCCATTTTGGAACACCATCTCATGAAGAAGGTAAAATATGTTTTTTTCAAATCCATCATACAAGGTGATTTGGCAATTGCTCTGTGAAGTCATCTTTTGGAGGGGTTGAAAATGTTCACCTACTGGGTTCATGAGTAGAGGTCATAAAAAGACAGTGTTGAAAATTTGGAGATGAAATATTCAAAAACAACAATGTTATGAAGGTACATTGACATTTTTCAAGGCTTGCTCATAATTTTGATCATTTTCAATATTTTAACCCCAAATTTCTAACATTGCCATTTGTTCATACCACTTCACGAATGTGACAGGTGATGTTTATCAAATCCTGGACAAAATGTGTTTCTGCAGTTGTGGTGTGAAATTACATCTTGGCCAGTATTTTAAAATTGTACCTATAAAGTCCAGAAGGAGGGGTCATAAAATACCATGTTGAAAATTGGGGTCAAAATGTAAAAATAAAATCTGAGTTATGAAGAAGCATGGAATTGCTTCAACATTTACTCATAAATATTTTTGCAGGTTTTTGCCCCTAATGTTCAACACATTCCTTGTGTTACCTCATCACATCAACATGACCAGTGTCAGTTTTTAAATCCCCTCCAAAACATGTTTTCACAGTTACACAGCAAAATCACATTATGGATTAGATTTTAAAAATTGGACCTTTCTTCATCATAACAGGTCATAAAAAATTATGTTGGAAATTCAGGGTTGAAATGTGGGAGTCCACTGAAAATTAGATACAGTATTGCCTTTCAGCTGGCCTTTCCTCAGTAAATGCAATCTAGAATCAGTAAAAGCAGGACACAATTGAAAATGAGACATTGCATTTCATCTGGCCTATCTTGGGTAAATATATAGCACAAATGTGCAGGACCTGGTACAACAGCAATGCAAGTGGCAAACATTCGACATTGACAAATGCTTATTTCTCTTGATTGTATCCCATATTCATTGTCATATTCTACGGTGTATGAGTATCCATAGTCCATTCTCACTAAATATGATTATTTTTATTATATGCACAAGTCTCAACAGAACTACGTACAGAGAACTGCATCTATACTTAGAGGAGTACTGCACTGAACCTATAAATCATTTTCCACTTTTATTACTGGTTTCAATTTGGTTATTGTTCTATCTCTACAGGCTTTTTAGCTATTCCAGTGGTGGCACTATTTTAGGACTCTGTAACGTAGTTTATGTTCTTGTAAATCTCTCATAGCATTGTCACAATCCACCAGTGTTTTAATATATGAAACTCTAGTTGAGAAGGACATACTGTAAACTATAGTAAAGCCCACTTAAATTCATACCTCTTAAATGCATAGCCCACTTTGGGCTTAAGTTACCAAAGTCCTAATTCCATTTGTGTCTCTTCAGTGTTAATTTGACCCCCTTAGAGCTACATAGGACAGTGATTTAACTGGTACTTCATGATCTACTGCAAGTGTTTCAGTCATTAACAGCTGTTGGAAGGTGTTTTCTGCAGTGCCATCAAAGCACACAATCACTCCTAATCATTTATAATCACCCTACTCAAAAAATTGGTGTCCCAGTGATTACATTAAAGGGGCACTGTCCACCCCCTTACCCCTCAAAGTGTCCCTAGCTTTAACAAGTTCTAGCCAGAGCTGATAGGGCTGTGAAGAGCTACCAAATGACCAAAGTTATTTTCTTGTTGGTGCCATATAGTGCTGTTTAGTCAAAATCATCATGCTGCTGCTGGTGTGTGTGTGTGTGTGTGTGTGTGTGTGTGTGTGTGTATGTCCATAAGAATCAGATAGCTAACATAGGCTGCAAACTGCACTGTCTGTAATCTGACACCACAGTCTGAGGTTCAGAAGTTCAGTAAACTCCAGACAACGTATAATGAGTTAACCCCTAGGTTGCTGAAAGAAATAGAATAAATCTATTAGACTGAGCTGGACAGATGATAGAAACAGCAGGTTAAAAAGATTTTTTTGTTAATATCCTGAGAAGTTCTGAGGTACAATACAGTAACATCCCCCCTCCTTTCAGATGCCTTTAACATAGAGCAGCAAATAGCAAAAATCAGAGGGGGGTGCACTATTTTGCAGCTGTGGAGGAATACATCTAAATGTCTAAAAAGGGAGTTCCAAGATCAGCCATTTTAGAGCTATGAATCCAATAGTGCTGTAGGCTCCACCCACAGCCCTTAAAAAAGCACACATTATGACTGTTCCCATTCTGTTGAGGCTGCTGATGTAGCTGGTAGTCTGAGTCTCATTTTTTATTTATTTTTTTATTGTAAAAAGTGAAAAACAGACTGGCCACTATACTGGTGTTTCCACACAGAAACTATTTTTTTTTTACATTCCTTGATCAACTCACACTGCATATTTCCTGGACTTAAGAACACCCCAACAAAGTACAGCCCCTAATTATGCAGCATGAGTAAAGGAGACTATTGCATCATGAGTGGCTGCATTGTTTGGGGATGTTTCTAATTTTCAGGAAGTATACAAAAACAGTAGGTCAAGTATTTGAAAAAAAACAAGGTTAATAATAATTTTATTTAATAGAGCACCTTTCATAGTATCAAGGCATTTCACAAATACATAAAAAAATCAAGAAATTCAATAAATATCAATAAAATCACAAAAAATCAAGAAAGGCTTTACCCCATAGCAAAGTTTTCAGTGCCTGCTTAATGCTCCCCACTGTCCTGCACTCCCATAGCTGATGGGGCAGAAAATTCCAGAGGGTAGGGGCAACAAACACAAAAATGTGAGCCCCAGATGAATTTAATCTAACCCTCGGAATCTCCAGCAGCCCCTCATCAGTCGAGCGGAGCTCTCACACAGGGGTGTAAGGAACCAGAAGCTCTTTCAAGTAGTTGGGGCCAAGTCCATATAGGGCTTTGTAGGTTACCAAGCCTACCTTAAAGGTGATCCGCCACTGAACTGGCAGCCAGTGCAGATCGTGCAGCACTGGGGTAATGTGAGATCTCCTAGATACCCCAGTCAATAAATGTGCAGCAGCGTTCTGCACTAGCTGCAAGTGGTGGATATCAACCCCAGAAAGCCCTAAGTAAAGGGAGTTACAGTAGTCAAGGCGCGAGGGCACAAAGGCGTGTACCAGAACAGGCAAGTCACTGGACAGAATGAGATGCTTGATCCTAGCAATGTTCCTAAGATGGTAAAGGGCTAACTTGATGACTGCCAAAACCTGATGACGAAGGGTCAGCCCATTGTCAAGTATCACTCCCAGGTCACACACCCATTCAGAGGTAAGGATCTGAGTACCCACCAAGAATAAACCAGAGGGCAGATCAGTCCTCAACCCCTCTGTCCTGTGATCCAGGTCCACCACCAAAACCTCAGTCTTTCCTGCATTCAACTCTAACCCACTAGAACTCATCCAATCCTGGATTTCAATGAGGCATCTGTTAAGTACCGAGATAACACTAGCCTGGTCGGGGGCAAAAGAAAGGTAGAGCTGGGTATCATCAGCTTAGCAGTGAAACCTCAGCCCGTACCATCTTACAATGTCTCCGAGGGGCAGCATGTACACTGCAAACAACATGGGAGACAGCACCGAGCCCTGGGGCACCCCACAAGGCATAGAGAAAGACTCGGAAGAAAATATTCCCAAGACAACTCTCTGAGTTCTACCGGTGAGAAAAGATGAAAACCATCTGAGCACTGTACCAGAGAGCCCACAGGTGGACCTCAGGTGCTCAAGCAGGACCCCATGGTCCACAGTGTCAAAAGCTGAGGATAGATCAAGGAGTACCAAGATGGAATGGTTTCTCCGATCTCTCACCATTAGGAGATCATTGAGCACCCAAACCAGAGCAGTCTCAGTACTATGCCTCTTATGAAAACCCGATTGGAGAGGTTTGTATAAATTATGGATGGTTAAATGGTTCTCCAGTTGAGTTACCACCACTTTCTCGATAACCTTTCCCACAAAAGGAAGGTTCGAGATAGGTCTGTAGTTTGCTAGAGTCTCCAGGTCCAAAGAAGCCTTCTTCAGAAGAGGTGTCACCACCGCCTCCTTCAGGGAGCTTGGGAACTTGCCCGATTCCAAGGAACACCAGACAATCTGAGCTAGAACTGGGCCAATGGTATCATTACAACCCAAACTCAGGGAAGTAGGGCCTGGATCTAAACTACAACACGTGGGGTGTAGGCCCTGCCCCCCCTGTGAGTGATCCCCAGGGCCCAACATCACTGGTAGGTAAAAGCAGGTGGGGGGGAGAGAACGGGTGGAGGGCACAGACAGAGGAGGCCGAATAGCACAGGACTGGGGGAGCAAGCAGGCACATTCCACAGAATGTCACAAAAACTGTGGCAAAACAGCCTAAACAATCCTCATTTTTACTACAATCAAAGTAAAGCTGCAATTTAAACTTAAGAAAGCTCCTAAAAGACCTAAAACATAAACACCCCAAAATCCCCAAACCAACAAAACAAAATATAAATGAACAAACCATAAAACAAAACCGTAACAAAATAAAATCCTCGGGTACCAGACACTCTAACTGGTACCCTAGAACAACCCTTATCTAAATATAACTAAATAAAACAAAAGTAATAAACCAGAAACCAAATAAAAATAAAAATAAACCCCCAGACTACACAATACTCTCACTATGGTAGCCAGGGGAAACTAACTGGTACTCTCACTACCATATATAATTGTTAAATGATAAAAAAAAAAAAAAACTTAATCACAATTAAAACAGAATATTTAGAAACATAGAAGTTGACAGCAGATAAGGACCACAAGGCCCATCCAGTCTGCCCTTTTCTTTTTTTTTTTTGTGGCAAAGTTGCTGAAAGGCATCAGAAAAGACTGCGTATAGCTGCTGTATACATCAGCATACATTTCAGTTCTACTAAGCAAGAAAGTAAATAAAATAATCAGCAACATCAATGATTTTAGAGAAGGTGAACAATCATAAAATGTGGGGTTTTAACTAGAAATATTATGAAGCTAGAAAGGTTGAGAGTGTCCCATTAATAAAATAGCCCATTTTTAACAATGTAAATTCAGTCAGTTTAATTTTTCCAATAGGAATGATATAAGATCTCTTATATGCGTATCCTGTTTAAATGCATAGAGGGCTCCACTGTACATCATGCAGTTCTGAAATGATACCTGCCACAGAATGTAAATCTGAAACACCCACTGGCATTATTGAAAGTGTGGTATAGATGGAACTATACAGGTTCTGTGCAGTTCTCCTTTAAAGCTGATTTCTACAACACATTAATAGCAGAGACTGACATTTTTAGCTACAAAACAAAATAAGCCAAGGAAGCTGGCCAGGATACAGGATAATATATTTACCAAACAGTCATACTTGTTTAGCTGAAGGGAATATTCTGGCAAACAATTAAATATGTACATTTTTCTCTCTATAACTCATGAAGATCATCTTTGCTTGAAAGTCAATTTTGCCTTCCTTTTCTATTTTCAGTGTGCATTTAATCTAACCCTTTTGTTTTATTTGTAGTCAGCACACTGGCAAAGCATTCCCTGTTTTCTTCTTACATTCTGATAAACAACTTAAGTAACCTTTTTATAACCTCTAAAAACAGACCAGGTATGTTTTCCTTGTACAAAAAGGCTAATGTGAGCCACAACATGAATTAAGCTCTAAACATTGTAATGAAATTGGATACTGTGGGCCAGATATTCAAAACTTTGCCCCGGGCCAAAATTAGCACTGCCCGGTGGGCAAACTTAGCCCAGAGCACAAAGCAAGCTATATTCAAAAGGAATAGCCCGGGGCAAACAGCTTCTGAATCTAGCATGGGAATGAGGCCATGCAAACTGGTCTGGGAGTGCAGGGCAAATGTAGCCCTGGAATAAGACAGCACTGAATATAGCAACCAGGAAGTGCAAACCACAACAACAACAACACAGTGCACAGCGATGTGATGGTAGGTAGAGGTGAACTATGTGGCCAATGTGTGTGCCAGCAAATGCGTGGACCCAGTACAGCTGCAGGCAGCAGCGGATGTGAAAGGACAACATTCAAAACTGTATAATATTCCCCAAACCGTTAGTGCTGTACTAACATGTTAGCGTGGCTTTAGCACGGAGCTAAGCTGTTTGCCATATTCAAAAGTGACATGCAAATGAGCCTACTTAGGTAGTCTCTGGGCAAACAGCCAGATTAGCATCTCATTATTCTCTGTCACAGTTGTTGACTGTACCTCTAAGGCCAAAGAATTTGAATGCCTGGTGTTAAAGTTAGCCCTCTCCAATGAAAAGGCCCTCCTTATTACTGTATGCTACCGCCCGCCATCTGGTGGCCTTACCCTCCTACCTCACCTCCAAAGCCTTATTGATTCAACCAACACTGAGTGTATCATAATGGGGGATCTCAATCAAAATTGGAATGATGAGAGTTCTAAGAAGCTCAAGGACTTCTGTGATACTAGTGGGCTGACACAATTAACACCTGCAGTCAACAGACCTAATAGAAAAAACCCTGAGTGAAGCTCCCTCCTTGATCTAATATTAGTCAACAAATCCCATCATTTTTTACATACTGGAGTCTTCTTTAATGACCTAAGTGATCATTGTGCCATTGCCTGCATCAGACACTCGCCACTATTAAAGTCTGCCTCCAAATTCACTCTGAAAAGATGTCTGAAAAAATTCTGCCAGAATGCCTTCCTGAAAGACCTGGGTAGCATCAGATGGCAGGACTTCTACCTAGCCCCTTCACTCAATGAGGCATTTAATATCTTCCATAGCCTTGTAAAATATCTAATAGACAAACATGCCCCCCTAAGGTTGATTAAGCCTAAAAACGACCTCCTGGCTGGTTCTCTCCCATCCTGAAGAAAACCCTCAAAGATAGAGACTATTGGTGGAAAAGGGCGAGGAAATCCCAACTGGAGGTCGATTAGATAGCGTTCCATACTGCTAGAAACATCTGTACTAAATTAATTAGATCTGAAAAATCTAAATACTTCTAAGCTGCATTGGAAGACAACAAGAACAATGCTTCCAAATTTTGGAGCATCCTCAAAGAAGTTGAAAGGCATATTACTGATGCCTCCCTTCCTCACAAAATTGTGTCCAATGGCTCTACCCATACTGACAGATCTGTCATATTAGACCATTTCAATGAACACTTTACATCAGCTAGGTCAGCCTTCGATGCCTCGCCTATCAATAAGATCAACCCATCAAAGGCCCCACTGCTGCCCCTATTGCTAACGTCAACCTCAACCAATTTCATCCCTCCTCATTCAGCTTCCATACAGTTAAGTTTAAACAAGTAGAAGACCTCCTATTGTCTTTGGATACAAAAAAGAGTGCCAGGGCCGACAATATTGATCCCTACTTCCTAAAATCGGGCCATTGTTACCGAACGGCCCCTATCACCCATCTATTCAACATCTCCCTGTCACAGGGTGTTATACCTGCGCTTTGGAAAACTGCACATATTATACCTTTGTTCAAATCAGGGGATAAGAGTGACCTGAACAATTACAGGCCTATTTCCTTATTGCCTACCCTATCAAAGCTTTTGGAAAAAGTTGTCAACACTCAAATTAGAGAATACCTGGAGTCACAAAAACTGCTAAATCCTGCACAGTCCGGCTTTAAAGCCAAACATAGCACAGTATCTGCCCTTGCAAAAGTAACCACAGATTGGCAAATTGCCTTGGATTCTAAGAAGTACGTGTTTGCCCTTTTCCTTGACCTAAGTAAGGCATTCGACACAGTGGACCACAATATTATGATTAACGCATTGTGCAATATTGGCCTTGATATGACTGCCATTAAATGGTTCACCTGCTACCTCACCAATAGACTACAACAAGTTAAAGCTTCAGGTGACTTATCCCCATTAAAAACACTTCCATGAGGTGTCCCCCAAGGCTCCATTTTAGGTCCTATCCTGTTTGCAATTTATATCAACAACCTTGATACACAACTGCATTCTGCTAATGTACACCTATTTGCAGAGGATACCGTCCTTTACACCTCAAACTCATCATTGGATTCAGCCTGTGAGGATCTACAGCAAGATTTCATCTCTCTCCAACATAACGTGATTGAACACAAGCTCCTGCTCAACGCAAAAAAAACAAAAGCCATGATCCTCGCACCTAAGGCAGCCTCGGGTCCAACACATAAGCATATGATTCTAACGCTATTAGGTGAACCCCTTGAAATAGTAGATACCTTCAAATACTTAGGGTTCTGGTTGGACAACAAGCTCAACTTCTTATGCCATCTCAATGAGGTCTCGAAAAAATTAAGGCAGCGGTTAGGCGTATTCTACCACATTAAACACCTACTTACCAAAGAAGCTAGAAAGAGGATAGTGCAATCAACATTCCTACCCTTATTGGACTATGCTGACTTTCTCTACAACCACTGCCCTACAACTGTGCTCAATAAACTTGACACGCTCTACCACCGGGCCTTAAGGTTCATCCTAAACCTACCTTCTGGCACCCACCATTGCATACTGTACCAGGAGACGGGATGGTCCTCTCTCTCAACAAGGAGGAAAAGGAACGCTCTTCTCTGGTTCTTCAGAGCCTTATCTGACAAACTCCCTGCCTACATCTCAAGCTTCTTCGAAAGTGCCAAGGGTTCTTATGGGTTGAGATGCTTCTCCTTACTCTGCTTCAAGATACCCAGAGTAAAAACAACTTATGGCATGGCTGCAATCAACTTCTCCTTCCCGTCCCTATGGAACACCATGCAAAGCTCACTTAAACTCTCTTCCCTGCCTGGTCCGTTCACTTTCAAAGCACTAATAGCTGAATACCTTAAGGAAAATTGTAACTGCTACAAGTGACCATGTACTAGTAGCCCCTAGTCTCATCCACGAATTTGACATCTCTGTAACCCTCTTAACTTTTCATCCCTGTTAAGGGGCACTAGCACTTATTAGTCTCTCACCTCTTCACCCTGTCCCTTTCCTCCCACCCCCCCCAATTCATATACATTCTCCTCTTTCTTCTTCCTTCCCTGTATATCCTCTCTTATACGATAATAGCTTCCTTACATTGATGTATAATTAAGTTCTAAATTTTTAACTCTCAAGTCTCCTAGTTATGACACTGTAACTGTATCATCTATGTATGTTTAGGCCTACTAGTTATGACTCTGCAACTATGTTACCTATGTTAGTTTATATATGTACATATATATAGACCTGTACAATCCTGCACATGTAATTTGCCCCTGGCTTGATTGATTGATTGATTATGCCCTGATTTGCATGCAGTTTGCCCAGCGTTACTGCAGGGTCCCACAGCTCCACCTGTAGGTCAGTCTGGAAGTACAGGGGCTGGCCAGGTCTGGCCGTAGCTCCACCTGTAGGTCAGTCAGACAGTGCATGATGGTTGCTGCAGGCTACACGTAAGCAGTAGAGCATAGCATTGTGTACCCCAGGGGACAACACAGCATAGGCACAGGTGGTGGTGGTGATGCATGCAACTGGCACACTGTAGGGCATGCTACAGTACACAGCAGACACCACAGTAGCAAGGGGGCCAGTAGTGTGAGGGACACAGCAATGCCTATGGTGTGTAGGGTAGTGAAGACCACTGCACTGTACACAGTGACAAGCCCACTTTACAGGTGTGTACTGCCAGTGGACATTACTGTTGCACTGTTGTATGACCCACAGATGCTGCACCTCTGGCATGTGATGCTCATAGTGACACAGACATGGCCAGCTGTCTGTGCTGTGGTGTATGTACAGCTGTGTGGTATGTGACTGGGGGGGGCATGTATGATTGGACAGGCGCACTGGTATTGGGGTATTCCCAATACTGGTCCATGTGCACTGCATGCTGTGTCCCAGCCTTGTGGCCACACCCAGTCTGTGGTGAGGCCTGGCCACCCATACACCTTCCCCTCAGCACCCACCATGCCCACAGTGCTGCATGTGTGTGCTGGCATCTGTTGGTCACCACAGGCATATGGTCTGCAGGTGTGTGATGTATGGCCACACTACCATGGTGGCCCCCAGGGCAGGGTCACCACATACTGCCTGGCATGGCTGGGACTGGTGGAAGCAGTTTGCATCTTTGTGGTGCCATCAGTGAGCAGCATGTTTCCTCCATGTCTGGCATTTTCTCTGTGTCATAGTCATATGTTAGGGTCGCACAAGGCCTCGCTAAAGCCACACTAATGCCACGCAAGGCCACAATATCACACAAAGCTGTTTGCTCATAGTTAAGACCAGCTTTTCCTGGGCAGTAATTTTTACCGTGCAAAGGGTCACGCTAAGTGGCGCTAAACACCTTAGCACAGCGCTAGTTGTGGAATATCCCATATCGCCTGTATTCATGTTCAGTTTGCCTCTTGCATATAATTATGGTTCACCCGGTGCTAATGTGGTTTGCGCGCACTATTTGGCCTTTTGAATATAGCAGACCCACGCTAATCCCGTGCTAAACCCATGCAAACGGTTTGCGCACTGCGCAAAGCTTTGAATATCTGGGCCTGAAGATCAACTGAAATGTTTTCAGCTTGCGCAGGGCTTTTGAACTAGGGTGACACAATAGCATTGGAGTGCCGAATTAGGGGTAATGTGAGAAAACATTATGTCACCCACAGAGTGGTAAACCTATATAACAACCTCCCAAAGTAAATGATGGAAGTGGGGAAAGTCCAAATGGATCAATTTCTAAAGGAGATTAACATTATTGGGCATGCCATTTAATTCACTGGGAAAAGAGAGGGTAATGAGAAGCATATCTTAGAGCAGAAATGGTATGTATGGGAAGAAAAGGTATATCACTTAACCTTGGGTTCCCAGAAGTTTCAGCCACTGGCAGTTTTCCTCTCTCTAGTGACAAAGTTCTTACAATCTACTTAAACCACTTCAAAATGCAATTTCTCATAAAATTTGATGCTGCAACTGCACAAATGGCAGGAGATCATTATGATGGACCTTTGGTCTTTTTATTTACAGAAGCATTCAATTAATAATAAGAATCAGAATTTGTGTAGCACTTAACAAATAAATCACCATGCTGTACAACAACTGCAAACAAACAGGGAAAATAGGGGGCTAAGCACTGATTGAACGCATGTTGGAGGAGCTCTGTGATAATAAACTTAAATTGGCATAAAGTCTTTTACAAAGATTTAACCAATGATAATACACTTTCTGCAAATATGGAGAAATTCATAACCCCCATAATTGCCGGGAAAAAGGCTCCAACTCAGGTGCCTGCAAACCCCCTTGGAGTGGTCGCAGCAGGGGTCTCACCATCTGCAGCTCGCTCAGAAACTAGTGTTAAGTCCAATCTATACAGACACTGCTGGCAGAGTTCCAGACAGAAGTAGGGCAATTTTACCAGAGAGTGGAGAATAAGCTTGAAGGGATATCTAATCAGTGTGCTGCAAAGGAGAAGAGAGCCAATGCTGTGGAGAAATTAGTCAAGGAGAATCACCTGGAAATTAAATTGCTTAATGTACAAACCCTAACCCTTGAAGGGGCAGGCAATGTTGCACTATGTGAACAGCTTGCACAGGCTGGCAGGGTAGAATGCACTGAGAACATTTTGCTATAAAAAAAGTTGTAGGCTAATCATTTTCCCAGCCTCCTCCCTGATGCATTGACTCCAATCTTTTCGTTGGAGTCTCTGATCAAATTGGACTCAGTGTTTAGTCCAAAATCATGAAGAAAGACAGTTGGAAACACTGTGACTGCAAGACAGGACACATCATCTGGCTAGGTTGGGGATGCAAGGTATGTCATTTTTGCTTTGAACTCACTGCCTGAAAGAAATAAGATACTCCAACTAGCACAGCAGAAGAAAATATTATTTTATGCTGGGTCTCAACTACAGATTGACACGGATATTTCCTTGTTAATGCAATGTAGGAAAAAAGATTCCTGTCAATAAGCCAGATTGGATGCAACACAGTAATGCTGAAGTATACCATGAAATGCTGCACTGTATGGCTGGGAACAGTGTAATTCGGTGACAAACCCTTTTGTCATGCAGTACTTTGCATTGCATCGTGCCTGGTTCTGCTGTATGTCCGAGCCCCCTGCTAGATTAAAAATAACATTTTGGGGTAAAGGCATTTTTTTGAGGACCCAGAAACAAGCCAGAGCATTTTTTGAGTCTAAGACTGTAAAACACCAAATGTTCGCTGTTAAATAAATGTCACTATATTCACTGAGCACATCGGACAACTAAATTAATGAAACCGCAACGTTTGTCCAGCGCCATACTTTATTAACAGCAATATTAAATGAAAAACAAGACAAAACAAAACAAAGGCACTGCAAAGGGGAAGGGAAACAGGGGCCTCCAAACATAAAAAATGAAAAATGGAGCACTGTTGTGATGTACAACTGCAGCTGGTCTCACAGCGCATCATCATCAGCTGGGTCCTGAAATAAAAAGAAAACCATGTGTAGTGCACATTGTGTGGACTGTTGAGTAGGCAAACTAAATAAAATTACTGCACTGTATATAAAAAAAAAAGGGTTTTCTCACAACATCTAAGCATGTACTGTGCGTCTCCAAGATACCCGCCTGCTGGAAGCTGTGGATGCAGTCCTACCATCGGGTCTTTAACTGGTCAAAAGTGGTCACCAACCATTCTGCATGCTTCGTTTTTATGTTGGGCATTCTTAAATCCACCTTAACATCACTGGACTGTGAGCCTGCATTTAGCTGCTCAGCGATAATACCAGCATACCAGACAGCAAACGCTGTTTTCATGTAGTTTTTGAACAGTTTGTTGATAGCTACATCTAGTGGCTGTAGTAAATCGGTACAACTTGCTATCATGAATACCAGGATTATTGGGAGGCTCTCAAGTTTGGATATCACTTCTGTGGTAATGTGGGCATGGTAGAGATCAATAATCAATTTTGACCTTTGTTCAGGCAGAAGATCATGCTGTTTAATAACTGGCAATGTAGAGCTGCAGGATTTCATCAATGAAATATAGGGTTGTCTCATTATTAGCCCAGTGGTTCTCACTATTGGTGATGCTCCAGTTTTGGGGGAACTTGTACTGAGGAGTGCACCCTGTGATCTTCTCCTGGTATATTACTTGAGGTGGTAGAAAATCACCAGACAGTGTGCACCCCATCACCATTGACATCTGCTGTTTGTCCCCTAGTCCTGTTACCTCGACCTGCCATGCCCCACACTCCTACACAGTCCACTGGCGACAGGGAACTAAGTGCACACTGGTTTCATTGATGTTAATAACCAGCTCCGGCAGCACTAGCTCCTGTCTGGAAGGCTTACTGATCCTGGCCAAGACATTTTCTTTTTAGCTGCACAAAATCAACAGGGGTCTTGCAACCAGCCTTGGTCCCCTTCCTCTTCACAAACCCCATCCTGTTAAGGAAGTGGCAAGCCCAGTGCCGTGTAATAGTCAAACTTGCTCCAATATTGTTTCACGAAACCATACACTGCTACTATATCTCTTCAACTTGTATCAAACTTATTTCCAGAAATTTTGATATGCCATTTCCCAAAATGTTTGCTGCTGTCATTTTCTGAAAATTGTTATTTATTTATTTATTAATTAAATTTTGGTGACCGGGTAAGCCCACTGGGCCCTGGAGGTCCCTTTTTCAGGGGTGACCCAGGATTACATAACATTGGTAAATATCACAGTATGATAATGAAATTATACAGTACGATACAAGTTATACAGTATTATACAGTCAGCTGGTTACATGTGCTGAGAACAAGCATTCGTGGTGGGTACAGGAGTTTTGCAGAGTATGTGAATAGACACGAAAAATGAAAGAGGTGGGTGTGAGCCACATTGCAGAATATGACTTACTCTCTGAGGGTAGTATAGGACTGTGAGATTCAGTTGACCGTGAGGTGGTCCCAGGAGCCCTAGCAGCGGCATTTGGAAGTTACAATCATGTGAGCCTTAAGCTTAGTGCAGAAACTTTTGATAGACGGTGCTTCCTACACCCCAGGTGGTTGGGAGTTCCACAGGGTGGGTGCAGTGTGAGCGAAAGACTTGCCTCCCACCTTGGTTCTTTCTCTGGGGACAGCTAGAAGAGTGTGATCTGTTGTGTGGAGGAGCCGGGGATTAGTCTTTAGCGTAATGAGTCCAGATAGGCTGGGAGGGGGAGTTGGGCTAATTAATTTGAAGGTTTGGCATAGCAGAGGGTACTGGAGATGGGCATCCATAGAGGGACAATTTAGCTGTGATAGCGTATCACAGTGGTGATTCTTGGGGTTTGACCGGGCCGGGAGCTGGACCACCTTATTGTATAGGGCTTGGAGTCTGTTCATCTCAAGCCTTGCTACTCCATGGACTACTGGGGGCGCATAGGTGATTGTCGGAAGAAGGATGCTGGTGGCGATGGAGACCCTTGCTTCAGGTATCAACTGGTTTTTCAGTTGGTAGAGGGTTCCTGGTTTCCCATGTAAGGTTTTAGTAACTTGGTCCACATGGTTCTTGAGGGTGAAACCCTGGTTTCAGGGTGAGGCCAAGGTATTTTAGTGAAGCCACTACCTCTAGGCTACTACCCAACATGGAGGTGAGGTGTAGGTGTTGTTTTCTATAATGTCCCAGGGATCTTGGACCAAACAGCATGGCCTTGGTCTTATCCGTGTTAAGGACCATTCTACTGTTAACAAGCCAGTTCTCAAGGGAACACAGGTCACCTTGGAGTAAGGGGCTGAGGTCTCCCAGATTAGTGGAGGGTCAATAGATTATGGCATCATCTGCATACTGGACCATTGAGCTCCCCCCACAATGGTCACTCAGTTCATTGCTGAAGAGGAAAAGGAGGAAGGGGCTGAGTATCGACCCTTGCAGCACACCCTCTTTTAATGTGAGCGGCTCTGAAATGAATTCTTTCCATTTTACCCTCGGTGTGCAACTGGTTAAGTAGCTTTCAAACCACCTTAGAGAATGGCTGTCAAGACCTACATTGCCCAACTTAGTCAATAGCAGATTGTGATTGACAAGGTCGAAGGCCTTGGATAGGTCAATGAAGACCGTACCAGTAGGGGTCCCCTCATCCAGATTTCTGAGTACGTCCATTGAGAATTTGATAAGGGCAGTGTCCGTCCCATGCAGGGTTCTGAAGCTGTGCTGGGAGAGTTCCAGAAATTGATGGTACTCCAGGTAATCTTGGAGTTGCCCATAGATCAGCCTCTCCTGTAACTTTGCCAGGATGCAGAGCAGGGAGATTGGCCTGTAATTGCTGATAGACACCCAATGGCCTCCCTTGTGGATAGGACCACATGGGCCTGTTTCTACTGTTCAGGGACTTCACCCTCTTTTAGGGATCAATTAAAGAGCTATGTCAGGGGTCTGACCAGGGACGGGGCGGCTTCCTTCAGCAGCCTGGGGTGAATCCCATCGTGTCCCCCAGAACCAGAAGTTTTAAGTGTCATTAAAAGTGAGAGTACTTCTTTTGATTTGACCAGTCTGAGATGGAAGGTTGGGCGGTCGAGGTTAGGAAGTGACCATGTGTTAGGGTCAGAGTAGAGGGGTGGTAGCCCAGTCTTGTAAGAGTCTAAGTTAGTGAAGTGGTGGTTAAGTGACATGGCGATATGGGGATTGTCACGTATTAGTTGTCCGTTGACCTCGATGGGGCCAAGTTCAGACTTGCCGCTCCCCTTTAGTAACCCATTAATGTGGGCCCCAAAAAGTCTAGGGTTCCCTAGATTCTTTTTCTGAAGTTGCGTGATGTACTCCCTTTTTGCCATTTTGATGGCCGGCTTACACCTGTTTCTGAGAGTTTTGTAGCTCACCAGGTCAGCAGGTTGGGTGGAGAGCTTGTATTTTTTCCAGGCCTTATCATGGTTTTTCATTAGGGCCTTTAATGGGGGGGTGATCCACTTATAGCAACTTTCCTTAGCACGGAGTTTCTTCATGGGGGCGAATAGGTTGGCTGCCGTGTTGAGTGTTCTTAGAACTCCATTTTCTGAGACTTGTGCAACAACCTCAACACTGGTGTCTAACCCTGTTTCCAAAGTTTGTTTCACTGAATTAAAAGGTGAACCCTGTGGTTCAATGGGGGCTGCCAAACTCCTCCCCCTCACTGGCATAGAAAAACTACCAAAACTCAGCATTTTCTTGCCTTGTATTTCACAAAATGTACGTCTGTGCTGCTTGGCACCATATTTTTTCCCGCTTCTTTGCTCCTGTTGCCTCTTGTTGTCTACGCTTCTGCTGTTTTTGTTCTCCTGTTTCCTACTGCATTCCTGCCCATCCACTCTTCTCTTCCATTTGCCCTCTCCTTGGGCATACAACTCCAGTGCCATGCCTGCCCCCCACCTTTGTTCTCACGGCTTCCTGGTCTGGGTGCTGTGTTTCATTCTGCTGTTTCCTCCCCCACCATCCATTTTCTTTCTTTCAGCTCCTGATGGTCATGACTCTGCTGTCCCCACCCTCCTTCGCAGCTTTGCTGCTCCTTCCCTGTTCTGCCTTGCTCTCACCCCAGCCTTTGTCTTTCCTCCCTTCCCTCCTTTTGTGGCTCTGTTGTGGTGGTCTCCCTCTGCTACACACATTGTTACTCCACTATGCCTGTTCACTGGTGGTCTGCTACTTTGTATGTCTCCTCCTTCTGCTCTCTCTCCTCCGCTCTGCATCCCTGTACTGGTTCTGCTTTGTGCTGCCTGCCTCCCTGCCCTGCTATGTTCCTGGCTGATATTTCGACTGTTTCTGTCTGCCTCTTTTAGCCTGTTTGGCTTTTTAATTGTGCCTTGCTGCCCAGTGATGTAACAGTACTGCAACAGCATCAAGAGACATAATAGGGCAGTCATGTGTCTAGTGAAGCCTGTACCTGGAATGGGTCCCACCTTTGAGCATCGCCCAACATCAATCCGTAGCAGTCACCTCCATGTGTCAGGCTTAACACCCCAAGCTTCCAATTTATTCTTTTTTTTATTTTTCTTTGTTTTTCTTTTATACAGCTACCATGTCCCTACCCAAGGATGGAACTACCGATACATTGGGCCAGGAAGATTCTAAATCTCCTCAGGTCATTCATAGAAGGGTTGCTGCAAATATCAGCATAAGATAAAATCATGTATCGTTCCTAAGCTTGTGGCCACTCTCCACAATCTGAAGGTTCCCTTTTTCACTACTGCCAGAAAGTAGCAAATGTTTTACTTGTATGCAGCTGCTATTTCTGCTAACCCTACTCCTGACGATACACTTCTAAAGTCAGGTTCTGGACCAAACTCCTACTACTTCTCAGTTTTCTAAACTGCATGACCTGCTTCTCCAGATTATAAATCCATACCAAATTTAGACTCTAGGGTAGCTGCTTTAGAATCTGGACATTCGAGATCTAAAGAACCAGCACCTTTACAGATGCCTTAAAGCACTTCCAAAGCTCCTCTGGCTTCTCATCCTGCTACCACAGTACCTTCTCAACTTGCTACCACAGTACTATCTGCTCCTCCATTACTGGCCATATCTCCTTCTCCAAGTCTATCAACAGGTTCCAACCTCTCTGTACCAACTACTTCCATAACAGGTACTGCTCCCTCTTTTCTAACACATTTATCAAGTACAGCTTTTCCTACCCATCTAGTTCCAAATCACATCAGGTAGAACATTATTAAAGGGAAGAACATTAATATTGTAGCCCTTCGTATATCATATCACAAAACAATTGAGAATAGGATTGTTTCCTGCGGGGATATGTCTACGGTCCCAACAGATAAAGATCCTCACCTATTGAAGGAACTAACTATAGCAGAATTTCTTGCCACCTTCAGTATCTCTCTTGAAACTGAGTTTGAGGCATTTCCATATAGATGCAAAGAATTAGATTCCTACCTCTATCTCATTACCGACCTTGCAATCTGCTATGGTGGCACCCATTTTTTATGACTATCATATATTCTTGTCAACAAAGCCAGATGCTTACATATTGAAGTACTATTAGTGCACTTCCTGGGCATCCCTTAACAACAAGCTGTTTTGTAGACACTTTACGGGCCAATGAGCTTTAATGCGTGCCATCTGTGACTCTTTTTGTCATCTAGCTCTTCTGGGTCCTCCTATCATTACTGACACAGCCACCAGTCAGTCCTGATCTGGCTCACCCCTCCTCCTTACACTATGTCTTCTATACACCAAGAAATCTTTTGGATAAATGAGGATACCAGCTAGCTTTCTCTGCTGGGAAAGCAGTCTATACACCAAGAAATCTTTTGAATAAATGAGAACGTCAGATAGTTTTCTCTGCCAGGAGAGCAGTCTGCAGTACTTTTAATGAAATAACCTGCTTTGCACCATCATGTATGCTTCCACATGTATATTGTTACTATGGACAAGCTCATTCTAAACTAGTCTGTCACTCTAAACCAACTTCTACACCTACTCAAGGTCATAAATAACATTTGGCCCATCACTCAATACCAGTTCATATCACTCAACTGCAGCAGTTATTAGCAACCCATTCAT
The DNA here is from genome assembly GCA_016271365.2 of Neoceratodus forsteri. Taxonomy (NCBI): domain Eukaryota; kingdom Metazoa; phylum Chordata; order Ceratodontiformes; family Ceratodontidae; genus Neoceratodus; species Neoceratodus forsteri. The sequence continues at coordinate 31,720,994 of CM057459.1, forward strand.
CACAATTTCTCATTCAGTTTCTTATTTCAGGCTTTTCAAATGGATTTCACACAGGACTCCACATAGTTCTGTTCACTGCCCAAATCTTAAATCTGCTATGGCTGAACTTGAAGTTGTCAATACCTTACTGTCAAAAGAACTAAGGGTTTTATCATTCATCTCTTTGCAACTCCTCCATTGCTGTCATTCTGAATCAGCCCAAGTGGACTAGCCACCGCAAAGTATTCAGGAAAGAAATGTGTTATCATTGACATATCAGCTCCTTATTCAACAGCAGATCCAAGCATCAGTTCTCTAATACTGTCTGAAGAGTACTCACTCTCTTATGTGTGAATTGATGATGCCATTAAATTTATCAAACTTGCTAGACCCAGTGCCTGGTTGACTAAAGCAGATATTACAGATGCCTTCAAACTGTTACCTATACATCTGTCTCTATGGCATGTCAACAGAATTTCTTGGAGAAATCACTACTAGTTTGCAGTACTAACATTTGGGTACAAATGTAGCCCAAGCCTTTTGACACCTTTTCTAGCTCTTTATGCTGGATTCATTTGAACATTTATAGGCACCCATTTCTGTTACATCTTCTGGATTATTTTCTTCTTGTTGATATTCCAGAGTCTCCTCCAACTCCTAGCATCATTTGCCTTCGACGCTTGTTCTCATCACTTAACATTCCTATAGCAAGTGACAAAATAGAAGGACCAGTAATGACACTAGAATTTCTAGGTATTGAACCAGACACCCTAAAAATGGAAGCCCGCTTCACTCTGGAGAAATTACAAAGAATTTCAAACTTGGTGTTGCTCTTTTCAACAAAACAATCATGTACCAAATGAGAATTCCTTTACTGGGCTGTCTCACTTTTGCTATGAAAATCATTCCACAAGGCTGGAGTTTCACATCTTATTGCCTCAGTTTAGCTCACTCAGTCATTTCTCTGGATCATCACATAGCCACTGCTGCTTCTGCCCAGTCAGGCCTAGCAAGGTGGTCCCTCTTTCTATCAGAATGGAACAGAATATCATTGTCCTATAAGGACCCATCTACCTCAAATCACCTTACAGTCATTATGGATGTGACTCCAGCATTTGGGTTTGCTGCCATTCATGGCACCTCCTAGTTTGTCTGCTCTTGCCCACTTGCAATCCACCACCTTCCCCACTTGCATTGTACTAAAAGTCAGCTTTATTTGAAATCTATCATATTGATACAGTCACTCTCACCTGGGGACACACATGGAACAACCAGTTTGTGGCTATATATACACGAATAAGCAAGCAGCCATAACTATCATAAATAAGGGGTGTTCTTCCTCCCATTCCATAATGAACTTCCTGAGACAATTGGCTTGGGCCTCCCTACTTTTACACTTTGCAATCCACTGTGTATACATTCCTGATCCTTCTAATTTTCTAGCTGATTATCTTTCCTACTTCCATTTTCAGCAATTCAGAGCTGCAATCCTACATCCTACATGCAATCCTGAGATGACGCCCCTGCTTTTGTTATGGGAGCTGCAAATGATATAACAAGGTTTCTCAATTATGTCTCACTTACTATCTGGAACTCCTTAGCACCATTAGCTCAAGCCACGTACAAAGTAGCCTAGAAGAAATTCTGGACCTTCTATGCCCTATGAAACATGGACCCTTTCCAAAGCTCCATCTCTCTTATTCTGGCATTTGCATCCTATTGTTTTTAAGTGTTTAACTTGTTTGCAACAACAATGAAAATAGTATACTTTTAGATATCCAGTTCACTATGGTGTCTATCCGTCTTGATGTTCCAGGCTCTTACCTATCAAATCCAGCTATCAAAACTTTCCTTCAAGGTATAGGACAAGTGACTCCTTCAGAATCTTCAAAAAGGAAACCCATACATTATAATCTGTATTCTCAAATGATGCTTCTCCTAAATAATGGCATTTTTGGATCCACTGCTGACCTTACTCTACAAATTGCCATGACTCTGGACTTTTATGGATTTCTATGAACTGGAAAATGTACATCTTCCTCTTATGTCTCCAATCCAGCCATCCACCTGAAGACTAATTGTTTACAGAAAACATTTGCACATCATGTCATCCTCACCTTGCCAAGATCAAAAACTGACAGAAACAACAGAAAAGTCCATGGGCCCAATTCTCAAAGGGCATTGCAGGCTTGTGATAAGCCCCATGTTGAACCCAGCACTGCACCTAACACACTGTCACACCTTGTGCCCAATTCTCATAGGTCACGCACATTTGCGACACTTTACCCTTTTACAGTGGCTTTCACCAAATATTCAGAGAAAACTCCATAAAAAAGGTGCTATGACTGATGCAGTTAGACCAGCAAAAGCTAGTCTAACTCATGGCATGTGGCACACGGGATCAAGAATCCTGAATGCCTGTCAGGAAGTGCTGCAAGCCCCATGCACCATCTGACTGGCACACCTGGGGCTTGTGGCATTCCGACACCTTTGAGAATCTGGTTCCATGTCTCTTATTTTACACCAAACTCTAGCTGGTGCCCTATTCAAGTCCTCAGTTTGCTGCAGTACTCGAGCAGACACACTGATTCCATTCATCCTCTTCTGTATACTGAGACCTACTCTATCATGACTACTTCCTGGTTTGCCCTCCATATAAGAACACTATTTTCTCATCTAGATCTTGATGCCTCTTTCTTCTGTGGCCATTTATTCAGAATCAGAGCAGCCCCTTCAGCATCCCAAAAGAACTTCCTAGCTCACATTATCAAAGTCATAGGCTACTAGACATCTTTCTGCTTTGAAACCTATATAAGAGATACAAATTTAGAACTCCGCCAAGCTTATCAACAACTAGTCTCATAATTCTAAACCTGGAGAGAAGGCTAACTCACTAACCTTCATTCCCCAGAGGTTTCCTCACCTATGGTGTCTTCCTCATCTCCATATTATTGAGTCTATTCTGTAAGTTGGGGGAGGCAGGTTCCATTACATCTTACCTTATGCTTTTTGGCTTTTTAGCTGCAAACATTTTCCTCTAGCCTCTACTGAATTCTCCAGGCACCTCTACCGAGGGTGGACAACAGGAAGAAGAGACATGCCAAAAGAATACATACAGTTGCACAAACACATCACCGTGGAACCCATTAAATTAAAATGTTAATCCTGTGGGTCATTTGGGAGGAGGCTGCCTCACTCCTCCCCCTCCTTGGCATATTAAAGCTACCACAATTCATCATCCCCCTGTCTAGTGTTTCACATACCTCGTCCCTCCCTCCCCTTCTCCATCACTGGCACTCTGCACCTGGTGTGGCTTTTTAGCTACAAACATTTTCCTTTAGCCTTGATATAATTCTCCTGGTACCACTGCTGAGGGTAAACACACATGGAACAACCAGGTCACACACATTTGCAACACTTTACCCTTGTTAGGGTGACTTGTGCCAAATATTTGGCAAAAACCCCTGTAAAAAGGTTCCATGACTGATGCAGTTAGACCAGCAAAGGCTGGACTAACTCGTGGCATGTGGTGCATGGGATCAAGAATCCAGAATGCAAGCCTGGGAGTGCCGCAAGCCCCATGCGCCATCTGTTCAGTGCACCTGGAGGTTGCCGCATTCTGACACCTTTGTGAATCAGGCCCCATGTGTCTTATTTTGCACCAAACTCAACCTGGTGCTCTAGTCAAGTCCTCAGTTTGCTGCAATGGATGCAATTTCCAATGTGAAAAACCAAAGGAAGAGACACGCCAAAAGGACACATACAGTTGCACAAGTACATCACTGGGAGCCACCCACTGAACTAAATGGTTAATCCTGTGGTTCAGTGGAGGGGGCACCTCAATCACCCCCCCTCCCTGGCATTTAAAATCTCCCACAATTTAAGATTCCCCTGCCTAGTGTTTCCAGTACCTCCTCCCCTCTTCTGTCTCTGGTGCTCTGCATCTGGTGTGTCTTTTTAGCTACAAACTTTTTCCTTTAGCATCCAGACAATTCTCTTGGCACCCCTGCTGAGGATGGAAAACCAGAGGAAAAGACAGACCAAAAGAACACATACAGTTGCATGGGCCCATCACTGGTGGCCACCCATTAAAGCATAATTTGCTGAAGTTTGCTCAAGGTTTGGAAAAGGATGGTACTGCATCTTTTAACAAACAAGAGCAGTACATATGTAGAAATTGTGCTCACTCTCATCAGCCCAAGAAATGATGAATGAGACAATCTGAAAGCATTCTCGAATAGCCATTGGGAACACAGTAAAACATTAAAAAAGACTTGCTTTGACATTAAAAAGACTTGCTTTGACATTAAAAAGACTTGCTTTGTTATATAAACACATCTGTTACAAAAAGAAGAAGACGTTTGAGAATTAAGAAGAATCCAAATAAAATCGTGTTTATACTACTAACTGGTAAATAAATCTGTCATTTAGTAGATATATTAAGAGGGCAGCTACAATGCTCATGACAGTGAGCACAATTTCTACATATTTATTCCCTGGTAGTAGCACCTAATGGGTTGCCTTGCCGTAAATAGAAGGGGATATAAGCACAGCTGAAAATCTTTTTCTGTAAATTTTTTATTTATTTATTTATTGAAATGCTTCACCAGAAGGGCACACTGAACAACAAATTGCTCATCTCATGGTGCGACCTGGGGGTAGGGGTTGTGAAGGATGGTCAGTTACAATAGTATGTGGGTACTACAAACAATACAACATTGTAGGATTGTGCAACAGTTGGAACACAAGGTATAGTACAATAAACAGTAGTGGAACATTGGGTAAATTACAATACATGTCCAAAATCATACAAAAGAACACATGAACGTATGAAACAGTAATAATGTGAAAGAACCATTTATAACGCATGCGTGTACCAGGAGTAGGCTTGAGGTAATATGCATGTGCTGTTGGAGTGAAAAGGATGGGGTTAGGTCGTGCACACTGGTGACCCAGAAGTGCAGGTGGAGAAGAGAGGGGAGAGGCAAGAACTGAATATGAGGAGAAGGGGTAGCCATTTCCTGATTTCCCCCTTCAGAATGTTGAGAACCCTGATGGGGGGGGCGGGTCATGGTAGGAAGACAGAAACTGGGGATAGGTATCAAGTTGGGTTAAAGCAGGAACAGCTGAGGGAAAGGTAACTGTGTAGGGCAGACGTAAGGGAGTAGTTGAAGGAGCAGTGTCATATTTCGGGGGGATGGAATTCCAGATTTTAGGGAAACGATGAGTGAAACCAGTCTGACCGATGAAGGTGGAGTGACAAGAGACTGTCAAGGTGCGGGCGTCATTTGATCTGAGAGAGTGGAAAAGAGCAGTACATGTTTTGGAGTTCAATCTCCTGTATTTGCAGCCTGCAACAGTTATACAGTAAGTATGGCCAATAACTAATTTTAAATTGATTTCCCCTTCTCAGCAAAGGAGCACCTTTCACCTTTAAATGTTTTTGGACTGAGCTTATTGTGCTTGTGACTGCACTGTCAGTTGTCATAGACATCAATATCACACAAAGAATTATTTATGTACAGTTTGCAAGATGGATGCTGGCAGAATGGCTGCAGTTTGATGCTGCTATTTCTTTGAATCTGAAGTTTGAGATTTGCTAGTTTAATCCAACTTTATGTTTTAAACAGTTTTAATAGTGAGTTAAGATAGAGAAGTTGCACTGAATATAACATTTGTAAATATTTTGTGGGACTATCTGGCTCATTTATCTGGGTGTTTTGGACTGGAGTGTTTACATTTTTCCAGCAGCTCAGCAATTTTCATTGGTTGGTGCCAAGCTCATACACCTGTTAGATAATCAGTAGTTGCAATGTAGTGGCAGTTGCCTGTCAGTTTGACCCCAGATGGTGCACTGTGGTCTGCTGTGAGTGTTTGGCAGTCAGTTATATCTTTTTCACCAGCAGATCTTTTTTTTTATTTAGTATGCTTTTCAGTGCAAGCTCATCTTGGGCTCAGCCCCCGCCCACCACGGACCCGCCCCTCACCACCACGACTTTTCTCCCTTCCTGATGATACCCCCAGGGTGGAGCCACTGCATCAGCATGAATGTGCATGATGACAGGAGCAGGATGCCAGTAGGGATGTCTACTGGCATTGCTTCCTTGGCTTACCCCTCCTTAGGGTGGGGTGTGGAGTTGGGCCAGAGACAGCAGATGATGGGATAGGTCGACTTGTCTGGGAGAGCCATGGCAGTGATCGGGGCCAGGGAAAGCAGGGCATCATAGATGGTGCTGCTATTTTTTCCATTATAAGGGTCCCAGTAGTAGGTGTGGAGTGCAATGATGCAGTGACACAGAGCATCAGCATCTAGCACACCTCCCCAAGAAGCCAGGTGCTAGTCACATCACGGCCCCCTTGCCTCTGCCAGGGGTCCATAGTGCACCTGACACTTCCCCCCAGAGAGGGAGAGCCATCAACTGGATATTTGATCCTTCTCCTTCTCCTTCCAGCTGGTCCTCTGACTCCCAAGTCCATTCCTGAACCTGGGCCATCAGCATCACAGGAGGACGCCATGCCACTGCACCAGTGGCTGGCTACCAGCAGATCATTTCGGAGGAGTTTTCATTATGTCATCGAGGTAGAGGCTGAGCCTTTCCAACACTCTTAAGACTGACACAGATGTGAACTGCAGAGAAGCAGAACAACTGAATATGCATAAAAAAGTTACTTTCTACATCCTTTCAGGTTGCCCTCAGATTTCTGGTCTTTGACCTAGCATACAAACTAACTATCCCCCAGAGGCAGGAAGTTATGTTCTGGGCAGGGGTCAGCTTGTTAAATATCTGCCCCTGCCTTTCTCATCATTTGGAATTTCTGTTCTGGGAAACGGTAAAGCCTAGGCTGTACTCTAAATAATTTTTGGTGTCTTTGCTGAACCTGGTTGGTGGACCTACCAGATTTTTGTGTTGTCCAATTATCTTAGTGAGGATTTTAAATCATTAGAGGGAGAGAGGCTGATCCTCTGGGGTTCAATGGTGTCCTGTGAAATCTGTCTGTGCCAACAGAACCTGGTGAAAAGCAACAGAAAATCTTTATCACAATAGTCTGGGATTGTGGTTGAGGGGCAGAGGAATGCTCCAGTGGCAAACCCACCCAAGTATAGAATGCATAGTGGGCAGTATAGCAGGATGACCTTGAAGCCACTGCTCTTGGACACCAAGGATTTGTGGTACAGCTCTTCCCCTCTTAGCTTCTGTCCCCTAGATTTTTTTTGGTAGAGTTTATTTTGCAGTGCCCCCCTCCCTTTTGCTTCATGGCTTAAAGATTGGACTTTCTGCTGAACCTGACAGTATTGGACTTTCTCCTTTCCTGCTCATTCTAGGACTCTTTTTGAACTGCATTTAGCAATGACTATAAAGGGTATTTTGTTTGTGTGAGTTTTGCGTAAGTGTGCAGAATTTGAGTAATGGAATGGTAGGGACTTTTTTTCATTTTGATTTAGAATTTTAACTTTACCTTGTGTGCTGCTAGAATGTACTAAGGTGGACATAATATATGTTGCCCACCCCAACAACTGCAGCAATTATGCCTTTTCAGGATCTGCATGCCAGGGCTAGAAGGGAATATGTGTCACTATTGTCTGGATTGCAGTATTTTGAGGAGGGACTTGAAGTGAGGATCCCAGGGTTTCAATGAAAGGAGGACCAGGGCATGCCAGTTGGAGAGACTGGAATCAGGGAAGAAATCTCTTCTACTTAATACCCATCCCCCAATCTTGTTCTTAAAGGGGAGAGGTGATAGGGCCATATGTCCAACTCCTCAAACTCAGGCTTTGCTAAGCAATAGCAGATTGGTCTCTAATAACATTTTGCAACCAAGGTCAAACTTTTAGGCAAGGCAAGGCAATTTTATTTTTTATGGTGACTAATTCCAGGGACTCTGGGCACCTTACAGACATAAAATAGCATTCAAACTTCAAACATGAATTATTAGGCTGGTCTGTTGGCCAAGCAAGTAGTACTACCACTTGCAATGCTGGTGATCTGGCTTTGGGGATGACCTTGGGTCCTCAAGGGCTGGCCCGAGGGGGAGGAGGAGGAGGATTGACTATCCCAATAGATGCTCTCCTCCTCTGGGAAGGAAGGGAGGTTTGCCATCCTTGCTGCTATACTGCTATGTGGGTGACCACAGGTGGCAGTGCTGCTGAGGGGGTTGGGAAGGGGGGAGACACAAGCTATAGGCCAGCGCACCACACACATTCAGCATGCGCATGCTCTTGACCATTGTAGCTTCTATGTGTCATGGGCTGAGAGAAGAAACTATGACACAAAACTTTAGCTGGGCAGAATGACTCCTGGCCATGGTTTGCAGGCCTCACACTATTTACTGTGATACCACTCCACCAATGCTGGCTTGAGTTATTTTGGGGGCCCAAGACCCTCCTAAAGACCCTGATGAAAGAGCCCTGCCATGGGGGGAACCATAGGTATTAACAGTGGAAAGAGGGGAGTCCCAGAGAAAATGGGTAATGGGGCTGGATCCGGATGAGGGATGAAGGAAGCAGACTAGAGAAAGGGGGCTTGGTAAACATACAATATAAAAAAATTAATCAATAACTTCATAAAATTCAGCCACCAGACCCATAATGACCAGTAAAAAGATGGGATCTGAGGGTTCATTTAAAAGTGTTCGGTCAGGGTGCTCCTCTAACCTCTGGGAGAAGTGTGTTTCACAAAAGTGACCTGCAATCACAAATGACACACACAGATTTCAACCAGGACCAATGAGTACAGAGAAGATGCGTCTCTACAGATAAGAAATAATAGTTGGGAGTGAATGAGACCAGAAGATCTTTCAAGTAACCTGGGCACAGACCATGCAGGGCCTTATAAGTTAACAAACACACCTTAAAACTGATACGCCATTGAATTAGTAGCCAGCGCACTTTACAGAGCACCAGCATGATGTGCTCAGACCAGGAAGTCCAAGTAATTGACTGGACTGCCATGTTCTGCAGCACCTGCTGGCAACACACCAGCATAGTGGAGAATCCTAGGTAGAGACAGTTACAGTGGTCCAGTCTAGTAGTGATGAAGGCATGCAACAGGGTTACCAAGTCAGTTGGCACAAGAAAGGGTTTAATTCGGGTGATATTTTGAAGGTGGAAAAAGACATTGCGGACAGCTGCTGACACTTGATGTTCTAGTATCAGCTTGGAATCCACAATGACCCCTAGATTCTTTACCCCATCAATGGCTGCTAGTGTGATGCCATTAAGAGATGACAAACTGATATCAGTGCCATTCATTGCCGACCCAAACTGACCTGGATCCACCAGTAGCAGCTCCGTTTTTACAGAATTTAGACTAAACCAACTGGCAGCTTTCCAGTCTTGAATTTCATTGAAACATTTGCTTAGCCCTATGACTGCATCATCCCCATCCAGGGCACAGGACAGGTACAACTGGATAACATCAGCTTAACTGAAAACCCAGCCCATACCATTGAATACTCACCCAGCGGCAGCATGTACACAGTGAACAACTTGGGAGCCAGGATTGAAAACTTGAGGAACTCCTCAACAGACAGCAGTGCTATTCAAAATGTAAGACCTGAATGCCACCTGTTGCTCTCTGTCAGATAAGTAGGACTCAGACCACCACAGCACTCTCCTTGAGATTCCCACAAAGTGCTTCAGCTGAATGAACAACACCCCATGGTCCACCGTGTCAACTGCTAAGGAAAGGTCACACATGACCAAAATGGAATGCTGACCCCTGTCCTTTACTAGGTGGAAATCATGGTGTACCATGACAAGCATGGTCTCAGTACTGTAATGAGTCCAGAAACCATACTGGTGCAGCTTGTAGATGTCATACTGTTGCAGTCGATACTCCAACTGTGTCACTCCCACCTTTTCGATAACCTTCCCCAAAAAGGGAAGGTCTGAAACAGGCTTGTACTTTGCAAGACTATCAGGGCCTTAAGAATATTTCTTCAGGAAGGGCTTCACCACTGCCCAATGCAGTGGGAAAGATACACTCCTTCAAGGAACACCTGACTATCTCCACGAATACCAGCTCCACTTCCCACCTGCAGTCCACAAGAAATCTAGTGGGTCTGGGATCCAGTACACAGTAAGTAGTGTGCAGTCCAAAGACCACCCAAAAGACATCTTCCACCAGAACTGGCTGTCACTCCTCCCATCGATATGGAATGCCTTCACCCAATGTTGACTAGTCCATGACAGATCATCCAGCAAGAACCCGATCCAAACATAGGGTATCTTATCCAGAAAAAAACAATAACTGAACTTGCATTTTTCTGCGGAAAAGACTCTTCTCAACTGCAGAAAGACAGAATTTAACAGTCTGTCCACAGTGTGTAAGAGCTGAGCAGGCCATTTTTCTCCAGCACCAATCATCCATGCCAGGAATTCTGACTTTCACAGTGACTGCCTGCAAATACTCACCATATTGTGTTCTTAGTCTTAATTTAGCCTCCTCAGACCTTGACCTCCACCAGGAATGCTCCAACCTCCATCCCTTTGTCTTCAACCACCTCACTTCATCATAAAACCAAGATGACCTGCAATGGGAAATCACGGGACAAACACAGAATGGTGCCAAGGAATCCAAGGTGGCTGTAAAGAACATGTTACAGCTCTCCTTAGCTTTTTCCAGTACCCCAGCACAACCTGTTATTATGCCCAGGTGTTCAGACCTACCCAGTACATCTCAGGCTACAGATTCTGAACTGAATGGAATCTGACCATTTCCACAAGGGAGGTCATTAACTAGGGGGGCCTACAGAGGTACTGTATTGCATGATGATCTGACCAAACAACTGGATCAATCTTGACAACACTATTGTCGAGACCCAATGAGAAGACCAGGTCCAAGGCATGGCCATGCTGGTGAGTGTCAAAGGCCACTGGCTGTACTAGTCCCAGTGATGTCATCAACTGGAGGAACCGCATTCCAAATAGAAAGGTTTCATCATCGACCCAGCTGTTGAAATCACACAGAACAAGCAGTGTGTACAAGTCCACAACCATATCAGCCATGAAACCCTCAAGTTCTTACAGGAAATCATTCCCATCCTCCAGAGGGCAGTACACAAAGATGAGCCTGCAACCTCTACCCTGACCATGGTCTGCAACCATGTATTTAAATGACCTAGTCATACCTGTGGGGTATTCTGTCAGTTCCAATGCAGATCTAAAGCAGATAACCACCCTGACTCTCCTGTGCTCCCACCTAGGGTGATGTACCACAGAATAACCTGACAAAATGGATGCCTCAAGCACCGGTCCAGGTCATCCCATAAACTGTTCTCCATGATACATACCAAGTCAGCTGAGGCATCCATGATAAATGCCTCCATTATCATAGTTTTATTCTTCATTGAACTGGTGCCACATAGAACTACCATAAGGGAAGGAGTTAGGCGGCAGGCACATTAGCTATTTGCTCATGCAAAAATGAGATAGCCATAGGAATGGGAATCAGGCAAGGTGGATCTCTTTCTTGATGTCCTCCATTCTGAGGGTGCCTCCTTGATCTCACACACACTATCCTGGACTCACCATGGTCCTCCCCAGATCAGACTTATGAGGTATACCATGTCCCTGGAAGACTCCCAGATTCTTGTAGCAATCAATGACCTCTGCAGAAAGGGTACAAGCAAGTCCTTCAAAGGGCTGCAACTGCAGTAGTTGCTCTGAAGAGTAGACCAGATACTGCCTGGTGGGGAAAATACACATTCTCTTCTCAAATAAAATATCTAACCTATATTAAATATAACTAACCTCCCACACACTAATCCAACCCCTCATCCAAAGGAAGAACAAGCTTCTCACTCACCCAATGGCCACACCACTAAATCAACTAGAGCTACACAATCAGCCACCTTGTACATCCAGCGTGTTAATACCAAGAAGCACTCAAGCCACAGTCACCCTATCAATACATAATTATCTACTCAAGCATTCATTCACTCACTCCCATTAAACAAAGTTCAGAAAAACAAAAAGTTAAATAGTAGCATTATAAAGCCACCAGGAGGGTTCTTTTTTAGTCCAATGCAACTACTTTTAAGAACGCAAAGCACCTCTGTCCAGAAAGTCCAAAAAGAGCTGAAACATAACAGACAACATAGAGGTCCACTATCTCACTGCCACTGATAAGGGGAAAGGCAATAAAAAACACCAGGAACTTCCAGATTGTCCAACAAACTGAGGACAGTGAGTGCAAATTCAACAAGAATGGCCAACTCTCACTAGGCCATTTCAGTAAAGATTGGTAGAGAAAGCATTAAAGGACACAGCTTGCCAAAATTCCAGATGTCCTCTCACCGTAGGCCCCATTCACCAATGGGAGGGAAATATGCCCCAGAGGCACGTATCCTGCCCGCAGAGGTCCACACCTGTAGACAGGTGCATGCCAGTGGAATTCAACACCGGCCACCACCTGTCCATGGCCTTGCCCACTTGGCATGCAGGAGTCTGCAGGGTGGCCAAGGGCAGAGTCGCAGACATGGCTGGATATCCAATTGGATGCCCAAACTGAGCCACTTGGTGGATCCCTTAAGCGGTGGGGCACACATTGGTAGCATGCCCCATGGATGTCCAATGGCTGGTGGATGTGGAGGCGAGAGGAGGGCAAAGCCACTGGCACTCCCATAATGCAGCACAAGAGTGGTGCACAGGGACAGGATGGTGGGGTCTGCTGGTGGTGCTAGGGGGGCACTGTATCCCACCACATGCCCGGAGGGGCCAGTGGTCGGGGTGGGCCAGCAGTGCCATTTGGGGGGCAGTGGACAGCATCCTTGGGCCAGTGCCCCTGTGTGGGGTGTGTGTTAGATGGGGGTGGCACATGGTAGGGGCCACACACTGATGTGTGCTGGGGTGGGTGGTGCCGGGCGGCCATGGGGGGGTACAGCCACAGTGGTCCCGGTGGGTGAGTGGGCTACCTGCCTTGTCTGGGAAAAGACCCAATATGTGCTCGGGGTGTGTAGGGGGCTTACAGCAGGGTTCTCCCTGGCATACACTGTGCCCCCCCATAGCACCTCTGCGGTCAGCACTACGCACCTTTGTGCATGGTGTGTATTGCTGGCATGTCCCCACACCACCCCAGGTGCAGTGCAGTCTACAGACTAGGGGGATCATGTGCATTGGAGCTGTGTGCCCCCCCATTAGTGCATCCTGTGCAGGTGGTGCATTGGGTGTGAAGTGACTATGCACCCCAGATACGTGATGTGTAGCTACTCTGCCCAGAGGTGAATAGGGTCCCTTGTCCTCAGGCCCTGCCACAACATCCTCCTAGATCACCATCACTAAAACAAATGGAGTGGACCAGCCCAACAACTGTCTCCAGTGTCCAGGCATTAATACTGACACCTTCCTGACCCACCACCACTCTATAAGGTCAAGAAACCAGAATCAGTCAGTCATTATACAACTCGGCCACAGATACTTAGAGATCAGGCTAGGCCCCCTACTACCCATCACAGAGAGTCCTGGTACAGTCAACTGGGCCCCACCACTCATACTCATAGATTCCTAAGGATTAGGGATACTGAATGAATACTTCTGTTCAGTATTCATAAAGGAAGAGTGGGGGAGGTACCTAATCCAGTCAATAGAAGCACTCTGGATAGGGGGGTTGATATCAGTCCTTTCACAGAAGAAAGGGTTCTGAAAGAACTCCTAAAACTGAAGGTGGACAAAGCAATGGAGTCTGATGGGGTTCAACCCAGAATTCTTAAGAACTAAGGGGAGAAAACTAGTAACACCATTGACTACCCTTTTTAACAAATCATGGGAGGATGGTGTGGTACCTGAGGACTGGAGGTGGGTAGATGTGATTCTCTATCACAAACGTGGGAGCAAGACAGAGTCAGAAACTATAGACCTGTCAGTTTGACCTCAGTGGTAGGAAAAATGATGGAATCACTTCTGAAGGAAAGAACTGTTGAGTACCTAGAAGCCAGTGGGGCACAGGACCCAAGGCAGTATGGATTCACAGCGGGAAGGTCATGTCAGATGAATCTAATCAATTTCTTTAACTGGATGACCAAAGTAGTAGACCAGGGAGGGCTGTGGACATGGCCTACCTAGACTTTAGCAAGGCATTTGACACAGTCCCACACAAAAGATTAAAAAACAAATTAGCCAGCCTTGGAGTGGGTCCCAGGGTGGTAGCCTGGGTAAAGCATTGGCTGGACAACAGGACACAGAGGGTAATAGTAAATGGAGTCAGAGTGAAGAAAGGGGGGTTACTAGTGGGGTACAGCAGGGTTCAGTACTGGGTCTGGTCCTTTTTAATGTCTTTATAAGTGACATTGCAGAGGGACTGGAAGGAAAAGTATGTCTCTCTGCAGATGACACAAAGATCTGCAACAGGGTTGATATACAAGGTGGGGTGGAAAGAATGAGAAGGGACTTGGCAAGGTTGCAGGAATGGTCAGATGTATGGCAGCTTAGAGTCAATGCAAAGAAGTGCAAAGTAATGCACCTGGGAAACAAAAACCCAGGAGAAGAGTACACAATGGAGGTGAGATACTGACAACAACAAAAATGGAAAGGGACCTGGGGGTAGTTATTTTAGATAGCCTAAAGTTGGGCAAGCAATGTGAGAAGGCAGTAAGCAGGGTAGGGGGGATACTGGGATGCTTCAGGAGAGGCATCACCAGTAGAAAACAGGAAGTTGGTATCCCTCTGTACAGACAGTTGGTGAGATCCATCTGGAGTACTGCGTGCAGTACTGGAGACCCCATCTCTGCAAAGACATAGACAGGGTGGAGGCTGTTCAGAGGAGGGCAACAAAAATGGTGCAGGGTCTGCACCAGAAGACATACGAAGAGAGACTAAAGGAGCTTAGTATGTATACCCTTGAGGAAAGGAGGGAGAGGGGAGACATGATAGAAACTTTAAGGTACCTCAAGGGAATCAACAAAGTCCAAAAGGGTAGCATCTTTCAGAAAAAGAGATGTGCAAGAACAAGGGAGCACAATTTAAAGATGGGGAGGATGGCTCAGAGGTAATGTGAGGAAGTATTTTTTCATGGAGAGGGTTATGGATGCATGGAACAGCCTTCCTGAGGAGGTTGTGGAGTCAAAAACAGTGGGGGAATTCAAGAATGCATGGGACAGACATAAGGCAATTCTAGTGGAGGGTAGGAGGAAGTAGGCTGTTGGTTAACTAGGATCTGCAGTTTATCCATTAGGTAGGGAAATGGGCAATGGGACTAGGTGGGCCAAGCGGTCCTTATCTGCCATCAAATTCTATGTTTCTATTTAGCGGGAGACAGAAATTCTCAATCTCCCCAAAGCAACCATACCTTCTTTAATTTCCTGACGTCAATCCACTAGCATCAGGTCCCCAACTTGCCATTTTGTACCTCAGCAATGGAAATAAATCTCCCCCTTCACCACCATCCAAAACCAAAGAGAAGCTGTAAGGGCTGCAGCAAATTCAGGAAAAAGACAGGCGTCTCCATTGCATACTTGCACACTTGAGATTTGGAGTCACCAAGCACTGCACAGAGTGTGACTCTGAACTGAATGGGAAAACACAAATATGGTTTCACTTTCACCAAGATCAGAGGAAGCACTGTTGGTGATCTGACTGGACTGAATGTGGTAAGCCACTTCAAAAAGCAGCCATGCTGCATTCCTAGGCTGAAAATAAAAGCATCTCTAAAAACTGCATATCTCACTAGAAGCTCACTCAAAGCTCTGTAGATTGACCATCATGTGTGGCAGCCATCTAAACACCCAACTTTACATGTTACTGTCTCTATCTCCCAGTACATTAACTGCAACACCTCCTTTGGTGTGTACACAATCCAGTGTTTATGCCCAACACTATACATGGGAAGAATGATTAGATTCCTTAAGAAAAGGACAGAAGAACATGTATGTTCCATTAATCAATCAATACCAGCCACTCCAGTGGGTGAACACTTTGCCCATTACCATAACAAGGAACCTGAGCAAATGTATATGGGCTCTGATAATGCTAAAATTCTCAGAAGAGGACGAGATCGAGTTACGGTCTTACTAAAATCAGAGACATGGTGGATCTTTTTACTGAATGCTTTTCAGCCACAAGGCCTTAATGGTAATTTTGCCATTGTTCCTTTTTCATGAAATGTATTATTTTAGTGAGCAATTTTTGCATCCCCTTCCTCTAAAACTTATGGTTAATTATGTTCTTCTAAAGGCAAAGTCAGTCAGTTTATCTTCTGGAAAAAGGAAGTGCATTTTGTGGTAAACATACTATTTTTTGTATTTTTTCACTGAGTTTTGTTTTAGTTCAGAACCAGCAAGATGTTCCCTGAACCTTGAATTATTGTGTGTGGCATTATGCCAGCAGAAAACTCTTCACTTATACAAAAAGTATTTTGTTGCTGTCTCCTTTTTCTTTTGTCTTCTTGTCCCCTTTATACCCTTCCCCTACTTTCCCTTTTTCCTTTTCCTTAATATCTCCCTTCCCTTTACTCCATTTTTTGGTGATCTTTTTCCTGTTCAACTTCTCACGTTTTTCCTTTTTTAATCTATATGCTGGTGATACTGTTATGATATTGGATCATATCTGCTGGTTTTAATGGGCTATGTTTATTTCTAATGTGCTAGCTATATCTGTATGAGCCTGCATTATTGTTAGTACAGCATTATATTGGCATATATTAGCTCTTGCAACTTTGCAGGCACATTTTGTTTAGCCAGTTATCATGCATGTTGTCTCTAGGGTGATTTTAACAGTAGTATATATTCTTTCCCTTATTTTTATGTTGGCTTATGCACACGCACAAGTAAAATCTTGTGGTAGTAGCACATTTCAGAGGTGTGTCAGTGTTGTGGTCAATGCAGGGGATGCTTTAGTGGGTACGTCTCTCAGCCGCCAATTAGTAAGCATGCTGCCAATGACAGCAAACTTCAAAGAGAGCTGAACAGTTGAAAGAAATCTGCTGGTGCAATCAGGTGCAGTTTTGTCATTGCAACAGCAGATTACCAGACTCTGACCATGCGCATTACAATGCACAGTAATGCGCATGGCTGGAGTTTTGAGCAGTTGCTCGATGTGCTGTTCCTGGTGAAATATTTCAATAAATATAACAGCTGCTGGCTTGGCTTTCCACAATGGTGGCTCCTGCCACTGGCCACACACTCCCGCAAAGCCGACATCGGGGGTGCCTAATCCCCATGTCAGCATGTATCCCCCCCCCCCACAGCCACACTGTGTCACACTGGGAGTCCACCCCAGTGTGCCCAGACATTTTTTATTTTCCTGACACGGCATGCCCACTTCTGGTGTCAGATACCCCCAAGCTCAATTTCTTTGCCAACAGGGTGCCAAATCCCCATCGGTATCATGTTCCCCCTCCCCCAAGCTTGCTGACAGGGTGCCCAATCCCGTCAGTGTCATGTCCCCAAAACCTCATGTGGCACACTGGGAGCCCATCTCAGTCTTCCCAAAAGTTTTATTTATTATTTGTTAACCTATAAATAATGAAAACGGTCCTTGTAGTCTTTTTTGTTTAAACTGTAAAAAAGAAACTGTCCAGCATCGCCTCCCCAGTCCCTCCCACCCAACCTCCTCTGCACCCACCTCCTCACACCCCCCCACCCACACTTCCACACTTACTTCCTGGAGGTTAGGAGCAGTGATCTTCTGTGGACTGGGAAACGTCTGTACTCTTCAAAGCCAAACTACAAACTGAGGAATCGGGTAACCACTGTATAATGGGAGTCAATGTGGGGTTTCAGCTTCGGTTGCTATCTCAGCCATTTTTAGGGATGTTGGTCACAAATTTTCAACATGGGGTTCTTGGGACCCCACCTCATGAACATATCACTGTCGTTTCATTTCTTGGTCTCAAAAGGTGATTTCATGGTCATTGCATGGAATGACCTTTTGGGACCAATTAACAAAACTACAGTATCACTGTTCATGAGGTGGGGTACCAAAAAGCCCATGTTGAAAATTTGGTGAAAAAATTCCAAAAAATGACTGTATTATGGGTGTGCATTGTGCATTTTCTATACATGCTCGTAACTTAGCCAATATTTTACATTTTCACTCCAGATTTTCAACATTGCCATTTTTTTAACACCTCCTTATGAACAGTACAGCTGCCATTTTCACATCCTGCCCGAAATGTGTTTTCGCACCTGTGGTAAGAATGGCGTGGTTGCTGTGTGAAATCAACTTTCAGGATGGATTAACAAAATCACAGTGCCACTCTTCATGATGGGTAGTCCCAAACAGCCCATGTTAAAAATTTGGTGAAAAATTCCCCAAAATTACCACGTTATGGCATGCATTGCACAGTTTCTGCGCATGCCTGTAACTTTGTGAATTTTTCATATTTTCACTCCAGATTTTCAACATTGCCATTTTTTCATACCTCCTCATGAACAGTACAACTGCCATTTTTCACATCCTGCCCGAAATGTGTTTCCACACCTGTGGTGCCGAATGGCGTAGTTGTTGTACTTTCAGGACTGAGTAACGAAATGACAGTGCCACTGTTAATGAGGTGCGGTCCCAAAAAGCCCATTTTGAAAATCTGGAGTGAAAATATTAACAAATGCCTGGGGTGTTAAGGTTTCCATCCATAATGCCCACCCTGTAGAAACTGACAGGCATCAGGGGAGTGACTCGGGTTCTTCGGCCATAATGCTCACAGCATTCTACCCCCACCCTACAGCCACTGACAGGCATCAAGGTGTGCCTTGGGGTCTTCGGCCCTAACGTCCACCACATTCTCCTATACTACACCCATCTCAGCTTATTTTCTTATGGAATGGGGTGAGTGTAAAGGCCAAAGACCCCAAAACACATCGCAACACTTGTTGTTGTCTGCAGGGTGGGGTGAGGTGGAATGGCTTAAGCATTATGGCCGACGACCCAAAAGCACACCCCCAACACCTTTCAGTCTCTACAGGGGGAGTAGGGGTTAGCATTAGTTTAATACTTTACTGCCATTCCAATTATGCATCTCTTTAACTCCTGTACTACCAATGCCAATGCCAGCAAGCCAACATTTGGCATCGACAAATGCTTGTAACATTATGTCTTGTTGTCATTTAGGTGCTTTGCATTATTAAAAGACCACACCATCTTCTCATATTGTACATTTTATCTGTTTACTTGTCACCAGTGACCTCCTTTCCTATAGCTGGTCAGGATATAGACCATTGCTTTAGTTTAGTTTTCTAGTAGTAGTAGTCCTATAAAACTATTCTGTGTTACTCCATGTTCTGACTGTTGAAATCTCATTTGTTCCAGTGATCTGCATTAGCAGTGAGAACATGATGTAACAGCACCCATTTAAACCATGTATTTCATGCTGCAAGGAGAAATAACATGAAGAACTCTAGAAACACACAAACTGAATGCAATATAAAAGAAAAGAAAAAAAATGCACTACAATTTCTAAGCAGTTTTCAAAGCTAACTGGAAATAAATGTTTTAATTCATACCCTGCTGCAACTTGTTTTGTTGAACTCTAAGTTGAAAAGGTGGTGACACATCATGATCTCATATACTAATACAACTGTCAGATATAATGAGATTTTTTTTTTCAACATTATTTATGCACCATCCTTCAGGGAACTCTCTCTGGCATTCTTCACAATCTCAAGGCTCTATCTCCCCCCTGAGACACCTCCTACTCCTCGCACCAGCCCAATGGACCCCTGGCTCTGAACCCCCAAGGTGGGGCCGCCCTATCCACCCAGGGTGCTCTATCTACAATCAAGCATGCTGGGCTGGGCAATCAGCCCTGGAGAGGTGACTGCCCAGTAATGGGAGTGTGGCCTGGAGGGGCAGAGGTGCCATCGCCTATCCCTGAGGACAGTGATTTTTCTTGTGTAGTTCCCCCCAGAGTGCAGACATGCAATGACGTCTACACTTACTTTCACTTACTTAGAAATTCATGGATTTTTTTTTCTTTCTGGCAGTCACAAATTATTGAGCATACTATTGGTACAGTACGTTTGTTATAAATTGCCACTATGGGCCTGATTTTCAAAACCTCAAGAATGCTGCAAGCCCCTAGTGTGCCAAACATATGGTGCATGGGGCTAGAGGCATTTTCCAGACGGTGATTGGGAGTTTCTATCCCTTGCACCACATGTCGCACGGTAGACCACATTTTTGTGGTCTTGCTTGCGCCACTCAAGGGGGTCTTTGTTATGGAGCTTGCACCACGTATTTGGCACAAGCTGCTGTAAAGCATGAAAACTATGGCAACTGCGCCTGGGATTGGAAAATCGGGAGCAGTTGTGGCAAAGCGGTTTGACACACCACCAAAACTTAAGTCCCATGGTGCAGGGCTTGACGCAAGCCCTGGTATCACCCTTGGAAAATCTGGTCCAATGACATTAAATCCACTGTATAAATGCATATTACTTTATGCTCAGTCCTGTCCCCTAAGAAAGAGTCCATGGAGACCCCAAGCACTGAGGCTTTTATGCTGCCTTTCTAGGTAATTTAAATAAACTTTGAGGAGCTACAGAATAATCATTTTTGACATTTTTTGCATCTTATTTTCTGTGAGTGTGGTGATCAGTGTGTTTGTTTTTGGCCTCTAATAAAGTGCCCATCAACAGGTATGTTATTTCTGACTCCAGGGCTGACCTACAGTAGTGTGTCACTGAACTTTGGCTAGATGAAAACTTAGGACAGATTTTGGCTGAGTTGGTTGCACTTATTTTTTCATGATACACCACCCAAGATTATAGCATGGGGTGGCCTTTCTGAGATGTGAGATGGTCCATCTGGTTTCATCTGTAGAACAGCTAGTCCTTTGAATAAGTGGCTTCTTTGATCTTGTCTTGACTGACTTATGGTGTAGTATCATCCTTCTCTATTGCAACCTGTGGTATGAGGCTAGGTTTCTGCAGGAGTTTGTGGAGCAGTTGTCAGTCTGTACTATGGAATCACCATCACTTTTAGTGTTGGGAGATTTCAATTCAAGGGGTGATAACCCCTTCAATTACTTTGCTAACAAACTCATACAGACCACTGATGTTCTGAGTCTCAAGCAGGTAATTGCCTCTGTGATACACAAAAGGTCACACATTGGACCTGATTTTCATCACAGGGTTGGAGACTGATAATATCTCATCGGATCATGTCATAATGTTGAACCACTACACAATGGGGTTCAACCTCAGGGCCCCAAAGAAGCCACCTCTTATTATGGAGGTGATCCAGTATCATTCAATATAGGATGTGAAATCAGCTAGGGTTCTTAATCTACTAAATACCTTAGGCCTGGAGGCTGTATCCTCCAGGGGCTCTACCACAGGAGTCAAGGCCAACAATTTGGCATTGGCTGATGCAGTTTACTTCCTGGCACCAGTCCATACTTGCATCATGACTTTCACCAAACCACTCCATGATTTAGAGACAAGCTTTGGCAGTTGAAAGCACAAGAGCATATGGTAGAAGGAAAGTGGAGGACATCTCAGGGATGTGCCAACAAGCTTATCCTCATGATTTGTTATGATAGTTATCACCTCAGGAGACAATAAGATCCAAGACAGCAACACTTGTCTTAGATTTTATAGCTGCAGAACAGACTGACTACAGTTTTTCATAATGTAGTCCAGCTTTTACACTCTGTCTCTCTTCATTAGGTGGATATTGCCTCCATGGAGAATCAGTTCTTCAAAGCCAAGATTGACAGCATCTGTGACCAGATCATAACCACTGCTCAAGTTAGGAGCATCAGGAGTAGAGGTGCAGGTAAGATTAATTGCCTGTTGATTTGGAATGAGTTCAACCTGTTTGAGGTGAATGACACCATCAAAGTAGTTGCTGGGCTGGGCTGTACTGTACCATCTTCAGGATATATCCAGCTCCATCACAATCTGCTGCTTCTGGCAAAGGTTGCTGGGGGTGGGGAGGGGGATATGTGGTTCAGCTACGTATGCATTTGAATAGGCATTAGATTTTCAAGCCATTTCAGTCTGGTTTTTTTGCCACCACTGCAGCATCTCTCTTTGGCATTAGACACTGTGGACCCCAGGGTTTTGGTGGTTAGACCTTGAGAATATGTAGGTTTGTTCAGAGCTATGCCTGCATGATTACAGTTATTACTATTTGGACAGAAACAGTTTCTGGGGATTGGTCATGCTCCTTACCTGTCTTGGCCATCTGGACATGACTGCAGTGCTCTCCAAAGATCAATCCTCTCTCCTGTGCCATTCACTGTATACATAAGACATTTGGTGAGATCATGGGACTGGGTATCACTGCTATGCAGATTATACCAAGCTGTACCTCTCTCTTTTACGGTTGGCCATGGCAACAGCAGTTGCCCAGTACTGCTATTAGAATGTTGCATGGTTAAAATAAAGGAATGGATGGCATGCAAATAGCAGTTACTAAATTCAAATAAGGCAGAATTGCTCTTAGTGGGCTCAAATCATCTGGTCTCTGTTTTTAAAAGTAGCCTCCAGCTGCCCTTCCTTGACGGGGTTGTGCATGTAACAGAGAGTGCAGTCAGCAAGAAAGAGCAGTCAGCAACCTGGAAGTGGTTCTTGATGAAATGCTGACTCTGGAATACCAGGAGTCAGCTGTAGTCAAGAGCTACTTCTACAGTCTCAGAAATATTACCAGGTTGGAACCTTTCTAGAACCTGAACAGCTGAAAACTCTAGTCCAAGCAATCATCTCCTCATTCCTTGATTTCTGTAGGGTGCTTTATAAGAACCTACAGTAACTTGTGGTCTGATCCGCAATTGCAACTAAGGCAGAACATAGCAGCTCACCTTCTGAGCTCCTTAAGAAGATCATATCATATTACTCTGGCACTGTACAACCTCCACTAGCTGTCTGTGAGGCAAAGGATTGACTTCATGGTTATTACCCTTTAAAGCCCCAAATGGACCAGATATCTCCTAACTGAACTCCATCTACTCTGGTATAACCCTTTGATTCAGGAGCCAGGGACTGCTGAATGGTCCCCGCTTAAGACTAAAATCAGTGGGGGGTATAGTGTTTTCATATGCAGCCCTAGTCCTTTGGGATTCCCTACTGCTGTCTGTCTGTAGCAATCAGAGCTTGGATGACTTCATGTCAGACATCTGGAAGTGACTCTTCAGCTCCCCCAACCTTGGCACTCTATTATAATTTTAGACATTGCCATATTTTTTTGCTGTGTTATCATCACATACTGTATCTTTATTTAGCATCATTATATGTAACCGTGATGAAATTGTGTCTTATGTACAGTACTTATATTATATTGTCTAGTTCTTACTTTCTAATTGTAACCAGAGCTGGTCTTAACTTGCATTTCTAGTCAAAACCATTGTAAATAAGTCCTGAATTCAATGGTGCATTTGATTCCCATGAATAAAATTAAAGCAGCAATGCAACGAAATTGGGCAAAAAATCTGACCCTACTTTTTTTTTTTACTATAAAAGATTCACGGCATCTTATAGTTTTAATTGGTTGTAAAATTTTCTATTTCAACTAAAATTTCAGTATCTTATAAATGTTTTAATTTAATTTATTCTCAAGAAAAAACAGATGGCAGCCACATTTTCCACAGAAATAGTATTGTACATTTTGAAAAGGTTAGGTATGAAAAAAAAGACCCATGCTGTGCAGCATAGAAAGCAACAAGACAAGTCCATTTGATAACTATACTAATATTATATTTAATCATAGCTGAAACTAGATTTTGTGGAACAACATTTCCCATTGTACTGCTGCTTTTACATTAATAATATTATTATAATTATAATACATAATGTATTTTTTCAGTTATAGTGAAATTAAGTACTTTATTGATTTATTGATTGATCGATTCATGTATCCATTTATTATTTATTATAGATATTTAATTGTGCAATATTAGCCAACTCAGATTCCCCTTTTAACTGTAGGGATGCCAGCATGGTGACAAAGGTCCCAGCAGGAGTGCACTCTGCCCATACTGATCACAGTGTCTCTCCCAATGTCCCGACTGCTGCTCTGCCACCTATACATCTACAGGTGTCAGTGGCACAACAGAACAAGCAGCTCTTCCTCCCCAGAGGGAGAAGCATCCTCTGGCATGCTCAGTCCTCCTACCCCTGGCTGACCCCAATGACCTATTCTTGCTCCTGAACCTGGATCACCAGCATCAACGGTGGTAGTGCATCTGATGCACCAATGGGCTGGATTATTTTATTTTATAAAAAAGTCAGAATCCCTCTTACTTTTTAAATATATTCACGTAATCTTAAATTGTTTGACTTATAAGTGTTACCCACTAGATGGAGCAGGACACCTTGAAAAAGTGCCAGGGAGCAGGGGGCAGAAAATGTTGGTGGCTCCAGTGTAATTAAATGAACACGCTGCAATAAGTCCATTATTTGGAATCCTATGGTGAAATTGCTTTCTACTGGACTGGAGTCTGAGCAAAATGAGAAGAGGTTAATGTTCAACTAGAAAATACTGGGTAAGATGCAAATACCAAAAAAGGTACAAATACCAATAAACAAAAAATTCAGGTACGGTGCAGAACTAAGAAAATGCAACTGCCAAAAAGCTGGTTCATAAATGGTATCAAAAGTTCAATGAGAGCATGGTGAATCATGTGGTTGTTGCACAGGACAGGCAGTGAGGGCAGTAGACTGGTAGAGCAATAGGTGGGGGCAAAGAAATAGGGAGTGAGGGATAGGCAAAAGGGTGCAAGTTAGGAGAGGTGGGTAGAACAAATCAAATACTGTATAGTGACATTCCAGGATGGGCTGGTGGAAGAAACAGGGAGGGGGAGATTAGAGGCTGGAAAGGGTGGAGGTCAGGGAGAGGACGGGGGCTAGTTGCAGGAGCTGGTGAGTGTGGAGTGATCACAAAGAAGATTTTTGAACAACTAGAAGGAAGATGAAGAACAGAGAACAGGGGAGAGGCTGTTCCAAAATAGGCTGAGTCTAGTGAAGAAGGCAGATTAATCTTAGTTTTATTATCTTTGGTTGAAAAAATGAAATCTGGTAGCCATGTTAGTCCAGTTAACAATGTAGAGAAAAAAAAAACAACAAATTCACCACAGATTCACAGTTACCCACAAAAATAAAATACACCAGTAGGGGAACATTTCACAAGATCAGACCACTCCATCAGTGATTTTACTGTCAGAGTGTTGAAAGGTAACTTCAAAAACAGTCAGGAATGGCAAATATTTGAACTAAAAATGATCCACTTTTTTGACACTAAAGAAAAAGGACTTAATAAAGATGTTGTTTTTTGGCACATTACCAGTGATTGTTCCTAAAACAGTGATTCAGGAGGTTCTCCTTGAATCATCACATCAGCACCCTGTGGCTCTTTTAACAGGTACCTTCTAAAGACAATGGTATTTTTCCCGTCTTGATTTTTTACAAATGTGAATTGATGGTCCAGATGCAAATGTAGCTGCCCTTTGATCTTGTAAGTTGAGCTCTTCAACAGACACACTCCAGTGACAATTAGAGTCTTCCGGTCTAATAGGAATGTAATGCTTTGATGTGTAAACTGCTAGTCTGTGTCTTGAATCCACATCCAACCTCTATATCTGTCATGCTATTCAGCTGTTTTCACTTCGACCTGAAGAAGAGAGCATTATCTGCTGAAAGCTAGTCTCAGAAATAATTTTGTTAGTCCAATAAAAGGTATCACCTGCAACATATTTGCTGTTTTTTTTTCTCTACATTATCTTTGGTTGGAGGATGAGCAGGAATTGGATGGAGGAGAAAAGGAGTGTAGAGAGATGGAAAAGGAGCTGAACTAAAATTTGGAGAGAAATGAGGCACAGTGAAGAAGGTACTGGGTCTTGGGAGGGGAGGGGATGGGAGGAGAGAGATAGGTAGAAGAGGGAGTAGCAGTGTATATTGGGAAGACAGTTAAAAGGGAAACAACAGAATGAGCAGAATAAGGGATCCAGCCTGGTCAGGGCAGATGTAAGGATGGAACTGTAAACTACATTTGTGTAGTCAAACACCAGGAGGATAATCTTGAGGGCAATCTAACAGTGGACCAAGAGTGGGAGGTAGGATTTATTGGAGTACAGTGTGCCAAATTTGGAAAGAATTGTTTTAAAAATGGCATCAACGTGGGTGGAGACATCATGGTTTTGATTCAGCAGCACCCCAAGGTACTTGAAGTAGGGGCTTTCTTCAAGGGAAACCATCAAGTTTCCTGATGACAGGGGTTCTGTGGAGTCTACTGAGTCCCTACTTACTCTGAAAAGTCATGGAGTCTGTTTTTATGATATTTAGTGACAGTTGATTCCAGTGGAACTAGCATAGGCTGTACTGTAATATGAGGTCAGAACATCTTAAGGAAAGGTTTTTGTAGAGATTGCATGTGTATGTTATCAAAAAATGTATTGTAAACTCTAGGGAAGACAACTGAAAATGTTTAATTATACCATGGACAGAAACATGAATACAAAATACTGAACTGTCATTGGCTGGCTGGCACCTTTTTGCCATAGTAAATCCTACGATATACCCATGGCAAAAGCGCCAGTCAGCCCCATCTCGAAATTCATCTGACCTGTGAAATTCAAATCGGAGAACAGCCATATTGAAATGTTCACTAACCAGCGGTCTTCAACTGCAATCATGTCCCACTCACCAAAGCACACAAAGCACAATCCACCCAAGAAACTGGGGAAAAGAAGTTGCACAACAGACTTCAAAAAGTATTTCCGCGTAACCGTCCAGACTGCACCCAGCTCACCTCACGCTTAATCTCCACTCCCACTCTGTCTGCACTCCATTCCCATCACTGTTTCTGGCACTCTCTTCATTGATTTTACATTTTCTTTCTCTGGTGACCTCCTGCTCTAACTCCTCCATTTTAAATATACAATAAAAAATATTTAAAAAAAACGAGCAATGTCAGTTACTTTTTACTGCTTCCTAGAACCCGGAAGCAGCTCACAATATGCACCAGAAATCCAACACAAAAGCAAACACTGTGTGACAGCAATCCATTAGTGGGCCAAAGATAAACTGTTGCTATTAATCTCTAAACAGTATGTGTGTGTATGTAGCAGGGGGAGACGGTGCAATAAAAACAAGCCTCGCACGCAACATGGGAGGGGGAGTGGGATTACTAGGATTAGTGCATTCCACCTAACAACAAGGAACTCATTTTTCTGGTGTAATAATAAACTTAATAAAAATAATTAAAACTGGGAAACCTTGTATTTTACTTTATTTTTTTTTTCACAAAAAATAAAAAGAACATGGTATAATCGCAATAAACCACTCAGGGGTGTGGGTTATGGGGTGATTTACCATGGCTGGTGAGGATTTAACCACTCGGACTGCGACCTCATGATGAAACCACGCCACCCATGGTAAATCTCCCCACAACCCACACCCTCTTGTGTTTTATTGCTTAAATACATTCTACAGCAAACCACTGTTTATTTGTAACTCAGATACCTTGGATGAGATACTGAAAGGTCCAGTTTAACCAGGTATGAATTGTGTTTTACACCCTGTATACTACCTCCGATAGAAGAGACAGCTATATTAAAACTGTGCTAGTTTTATCTACTGGGCACATATTTGACTCAGCATACCACAAATCATAGCAAACTAAATAGCTTCACAAGGGAAGGGTCCTGCTTTCTGGGTGCTTAGTATTTTTACATAAAAGCAATGGAACTAGCATACAGTAGTAGTAATAAAGTATTTTGATGATGGAAGGCTCTTAGGGTCCATCTTACCCACCTCCCCTACCACACAACAGTGACTATACCCATTTTTGAGTATGGACACACATAAAAGTTTATCAGTCAAAGTGCTCATGTAGTGTAATCCTCAGTGCCACTTACCAATAAGCTACTGTATCTAGTCTGGCTATGAAATAAGGAGGCAGTATAGCGCAATGGTTTCAGGCTCTCAGTTGCAAACCTGGAGACCTGGGTTTGAATCCCACAGCCCCACCTGCATACTGTGTGACCCTGAACAAGTCACTTAACTTCCTTGTGCTCCCAGGTCACACCTGAAAACAAGCTTCAGCTTAGTCTATCTCACCTGGTTAAAAAAAAGGGATCCTGAACAGTGCTAGCTTCCACACCCTCGCATTCCATATATTAACCACCCTCTGTGAGAAGTACAGTATTGCTTTCTAACACTACTCCTTATTCTGCCCCCCCCCACCACCATTTAAGGGCATGCCCTCTAGTTCTACTTGCACTCATCAGCTCATCACCATTTGTGTGCAATAGGCAGTTATGAGTAGAGCAGTAAGGGTTATATTCAAATTAGCCACACAAAAGAATTATATGACAATTCTTGACAATGCCCCCCGGGCAGCTCTCCACCAAACCATCCCCTCCACCACTTCCCTGTACACCATGCCTATGTTTAACCTGGCCAGTGCCAGCTGTTTCAGTGTTTACCTACCAGATTGCTCACTTGATACCAACTTGTGTAACACCTGTTATCAATTACATGTACCCTGTACCCAATTGTATTTGTCTGACCACAATGTGACGTGGCGCCTCTGTTGAATGCCGATTGTTTTGCAAATCTTTGCTATGTAACCAAAAACACAATGTATGTCTTTATGTGACGAAGCACCTTTGGAAACGAGCCTCTGGCTCAAAGGTTGTAAACTGATTCTTAAATAAATAAATAAATAAATAGTCAGAAGTCCCCCGCTGCTCTGCCATTAGCATACATCATAATGTTGTAACATCCGCTTAAAGGATACCTAAACAACATTTTGACATCAAACTATTCAAAAATCTGACTCCGTAGGTGACTAAAGGAAAGGCTGCTGTATTCATTAATGCTAAAACTACCTTTACATAATTCACATTAATGTGGTTCCAGAGCATTTGAAAATTGTAAAATCGGCCTTCCAATTTCAAAAAAACTGTCTTACCTGCTTCCTAAAATGGCCGTCAAATCTGTTATGTGATGACATCATTGGAGCCAAAGTCAGAGAGAGATATATGGCTCTCTATAGTGCTAACTAGTTCTTATTTCTCTTTGTATAGAATTGTTTCACCCAAATGGTCAAAACCATGTGCATTATTTTATATAATACACATGTTAGGCTATGGGTCTGTTCATTTTGTTTACTTTAACATGCTGAAAATGTGTTTTAATCCAACCGACTTTCTCTGTGGCAAACCACAGTGCAGTACAAATTTTGAATAACCTTGTGGTCTAGTGGTTATGGTGGATCCAGAATGCTACAATGGGGGAGCTGGGGTGGTGTGCATGCTTAATATGCACTTTTAACATTTTTATTAAACCTTTATATTTTCTGCTATTACTCTTTTCTAGTACGTTTTTGACAAAACCTACAAATGTAATCCATAGTTTGAATGTAAACATTTGTACAATAAATAAATCAGACTTCTTCAACAAAGTGAAATACAGCAGCAGCAAGCAAGTACATTATTATGGTGGGGGGGGGGTTGCAGCCACACCCTTCACCACCCCCTAGAGCCACCACTTTTTTGTAACAAAGTTCTTGTGCAGTCCAATGTTAGAGTTCATACTTTCTTGAAACTCAAATATATGCTTGTCTCGTCTCCTTTTTCCATGGGAAATAATAATACGAAGAAGAATCAGCATTTATATAGTGGTTTTCATACACATGGTATCCCAAATTGCTTTACAAGCAATACTAGACTGGTAGTGAAGTGACTGAACGTGTAGTAACAGCCATTTCATGCATTAATATCCACATACAGCCTTGGACAATTGCATGAACTGGTTTTATAGGAAGGGGAATGTTGGCCAGGACAATGGGGTCAGGTAGTGATCAAGGTGCTGGCAATCCCACATCTCATTTCTCATAGTAATCTGCTCATATTTCTCTCCTTCTGCCTTCCTCCTTCCCTGAATATAGCAGTGCCTTGCAAGAGTGGCCTTCTCAGTCCCCCTCTGGAATTCATTCTTCACTATTACTCCTCACACTAAAAACGGGTGAACTCATCATCCTTCTGCATCATGAATGCAAGTAGTACAGTCACCGTTTTATTTTGACATAACAAATATAAACATATCTTTCCAGTAAGTCAGGCTCATAGCAGCAGGGAACAAGGAGAATGATTGGCTTTCCTATCCTTAAAAGATCTAGACTACCTTTGATTAGGCATTATTAAATGATGGGTGTGCACATCATTATGCACGTCATTTAATAGTGCCTAATCATAGATGGCTTAGATCTTATATGGGGTAGGAAAGCCCATTTTTCCACTTGTGCCATGCTGCTATCAGCCTGGCTTACCAGAAGATCATATTTATTATTAATATGTAAATATAACACGGGAGATTGTACTAACCACATTCATGATGCAGAAGGGTAGTGAACTCACCACTTTTTGGTGTGGGGAGCAGGTGATAAAAAATGAATGCCAGAGAGGGACTGAAGAGGCCATTCCAGCAGGGTACAGCTATATTCAGGTTAGTTGAAGACATGAAGGAGGACGCTGAGCAGATCACTGTGAGATCTGAAATGTGGGGCTGTCAGCATCATGATCACTTCCTGACTGTGGATGAGAGTAGCCAGCGATGACAAATACTCAGAGTGGCAGGGCTGCACCTAAACTGTAACTTGAATTCAGTGTAGGGAGATTACCCTCGGGTGGGGGGGGTTGATGTTTGTTAGGTCAGTATTGAGGGAGTTCTGTATAGCTCATTCAAGATTTGGAAGGGTGGTAGCCAGCCAACTCGCATTGTGGAGCACAGCATAGAAAAGTACTGGCGAAGAATTGCTGGGAACTGTCTTGCAGGGTTCTGCAGATCACAGGTAAAGGAGTAGACTGACACTGGAAGTCAGGTGGATTCACTCAAGGTATTAGTATTCCTCCTGCTAATAACATTGTTATCCATTGTAAGTGCAGCCCTTATTAGGGCATGAGCAGCAGTTTTTCTGGTGGGTCATGATGCTTATTGCTTGCCCTCCAGAAAGACCTAGTTGTTGGTTAATGAGGTGGGAAAAAACCACAACAGGGAACTGTATATACTACCTTCACTGTGCAGAAGGGTGGTGATCCACTCTGTTTACTGTGGGAGCAGAAGTCAAACATTGAGAATGTGGACTGGAGAGTGATTTGGGAGGCATTTTTAACAGTGCCAGCTGATGATGCATATCAGTATAGGTGTGCAAAACTCTGAGGTACAAGATTACAATCTGAGGTGTGATAATTCTCCTCATGAGACTGCAAGATCATATGCGGCACCAGGCAGTACTAAGGACGGGGTATGGATGGTGGGGTGTGCAACAGAAGGCAGGCTAGGTGCAGGGGGTTCACAAGGAAAAAGACAGTCTTATTTGTGGATTAACAAGAGAGCATGAGCTTTGGAACTGAACAAGACAGGTATTTTGCTGTGTGACCCTGAGCAAGTCACTAAACTTCCTTGTGCTCCCAGATCACATCTGTAAACAAGCTTTCAGCTTAGTGCATCTCTCCTGGTTAACATAAAACAAAATTCAGTGCATCATATAACTAGTAGATCATCAGGTATTTGAAGTGTTGTACTGTAATGCAGGTTGCCAAAGAAAAAGTCAGCTGGATTGCAAACATGTGTACTGATCAAAATAATCCACAAGTTAATACATGGTGTTGATCATTCTGGTACAACAATTCAAAATAAAGAGGGAAAGAAGAACTAGTTAGCATTATAGATATATATGTGGATCTCTGTGTCTGGCTGCTATGATGTCATCATGACTCATCACTTAACACACTTGGCAGACATCTTAGGGAGAAACCAAGGCTGTTTTTTGAAAGTGAAAGGCTGATTACATTTTTCAAAAGCTATGAAACTGCATTTATGTTATTTACATAAATGCAGTTTTAGCATGAATGTAAACAGCAGCCTTTACTTTACCTCGATATAAAGCCAGATTTTGGAATTTATAGTTTTAAAAAACTGCTTGTTTAGGTACCCTTTAAGAGGAGAACATCCCTTAACATTACCATACAAGCCTGAGCTTTCATCCACCTTGGGATGCACCCCACCCCCATTTTTGCTAGCGAAATACTGACATTGTGGTGTTTACAGTTTAGGCTGCAAACTCCAAACCTTCCTGACCACTGTTAAAAGTTAATGATGCTAAACAATTTGCTTCTTAAGGTTTTCTGACAGCTTTTACGTATTGGGCACATTCCTACTCCACCCTTGTCATGAGCTACTGTTTGTATGCTGTATGATTTGAAACTGGCCTAAAAGTCATTTATGTTTGTGACTGCTACCCAGAGGGCTTTTTCAGTCCAGATGTGTAGTTTGGCCATAGTGGGGTAGGGACAGTGAACAAGAACACCTGTGAACCCCAAGAGGTGCCCCTGGTATTGTGCAGCCTACGGATGGGAAGTATGCATGCCCACAGACATGTTAGCTTGTGTCACAAGAGTGGGTATTCTTGTCTACACTCACTATGCTTGCCATGTCAGTAGTACTGTGAGAGTTTGGCTTTGGTCTGTGGCATGGGTCCTTGTGGGGCATATGTTACTGCCTGATAGTTTACAGTTGCATCACACCCATACTCCTGTACTGCTGTTAAACCTTACAAAACACAGACTCCTATGTAAATACAGTACCATAGACACTGTTTTATGTAAGCTTGCCTGCTGGCTAATGCCCAAGATGGCTATGGCTGTTCTGGGTGGTTTTTCAGTGTTTGCCAAATGATGTCTGGCCTTTTAAATGATTTCAAAAAAAGCTGGTTCCCACGATGAATGTAGCTTTTGAACATGGAATAAATTTAACCATAAAATCTCGCTAGCCTAATACTAAAACTTCTTTGATGGCAACAATTAATCATTATTGCACTGATATGAATGACTCCCTACCAAGTATTTGCTGCTTACAACATCAGTATGGTGTGCAAACATCAAGACAATTACAAACAGAATTACAAGTGTCTGAATATAGTATTGACCCACTTAATGAGCACAAAGTGGTTTTGTGTTTTCACAATCTGGCCAGTTTTCTTTGTGTAATCCTCTCAGATCAACTAAAGGATCTCAATAACTGCTCTTTGGAGACAGAGGACGTGCCAGAGGTTTTGAGTACTGTAAATGTGATCCCACTATATAAACATAAGCCTGGGGAGGAGCTAGGCAATTATAGACCAGTCAGTCTAATGTCTATAGAGTGGAAACTACTGGAGTCTTTGACTAAAGAAAGGACAGTGGTGTTCCTTTAGGCCCTGTGTCATACTACTTCTTAGTGCTATGGGCAGCACTGAGGTCAGGAACAGGCAACAGACAGACATCTTTCTTGACATTGTACTCAGTTATGGGTCCAATCCTACCACCATGACCAATGCTAGAGTCATGGCCAGACTTAGAGCCTTCCCCATCCTTGGTGTGGCAAGCCACACTGCGGTCAGGAACTTGCCTCAAGTTTGTTCTGACACTGACCCTAACCTCAGTGCCGGGCCCTCCCCCGACACTGTGAAAGTGCTGGGCAGGCCAAGTGCCATCCTTGACTCTGCTCACAGAGTCATCACAAACAGCAGTGACAACAACTTGGGCAGCTCCAGTGGATGGCATCGAGGGATCTACTGGTGCCAAACTGGCATACAATAGTGGCTTCAACACCTTTGATGTCTTTCACCAACAATGAACACACTGTGTTGACTGTCCACCTGACCTAATCACCACAGCCTCTGATGCAGAGCACAGTGAAGTTATGGAGGACCCTGTACTTCCAAGAACCCAGTAGGTCCTGGAAGAGGCCTAGGGAAAAAGTCCAAGAATCTGGACTTGTATTTCCTGGTGCGTTACCTGCCTCCAAATGTTAGGTCAGCTGACCCCACTTTAGCATGTGATTCTCCAATGTGCAGTCACCCATATCGGAACACATCACAGGAATCCATGTGTAAGATAGTCCAAGGCAGGTGAAGTACAGAAGATGCTGGTCTTTGTAAGTCATTTTGTTACCACAGGGGCACTGACGTATAATGGGTGGCTTCTTTACTGTAGCCTCTTTGATTTTCAACATCAGCATCTCAGAAAACAACAAAGAAGAATAACTGGTAAGGCAATAACAACATAGTTGAGAAACTTAAAATAGAGAACTGAGGAATTCACTCACAACCAAGGTGCGCACTCAGTGGCAGGAAAAAACTGAACTGAGGTAGGTGAGGGAGTCAGCGATGGTTATTAGAAGGACATGGCACCAGGTGGAGGCATGCGGGCAATGTATTCAGTTGCTGTTTATCCTCTTCCATGGTAACAGGGAGGACTAGCCAGGCCTCAGCCACCATAGCAGGTATGCAAAAAATGAATAGGGAGATGGAGAATGAAAAATAAGGAACATACGGATAAACATAACCAAAGAGAAGGAGACCAAAGAAATAACCGCAGGAAGTGGTGATATAAAAAATAAAAAGAATAAGAAATAAACAGCACAGTTGGGCCTGATGAAGTGATGGCGCCACAAAACTGGTGCCCCTTGAATGATGTGTGTAAAAGAAATAAAGAAGTAACAAATACACTTGGATTGGAGTTCATTCAGCTTATTTTCTCACTAGATTATGTTGGTTCCATTTGAATGACCTAAAGTATAGTTTATAAGGGATTTGACAACCTGAATCTACATCTATTGTCACTCAGCCACCAGAACCTAGAACTTCAGAAAACTGGATATTGCTAAGATAAAGAACCAGGTGTCGAATGGTCTGGAGCAGCAGAATGAGGCTGGTAGTGCAGAGCACATATGGAAGTTGCTGAAGAGGGTACCTGAAGCAGCCATACAGACTGTACTCAAAGCAGTCACAGAAGTGTACATCCATGTAAGCAATAAAGCAAAAAAAGGCAAAAAAGTTCCACCCACACCCCAGCTAAACAGGGACCTAATGCAGCTGATCTGGAAAAAAAAAAAAAAGAAAGTCTGAGTGCTGGAAAGGATTGAGTTTCCTCCATGACACAGAAGAATTTATAGGGACTACAAGGCTGAAATAAAGCCAAGGAGGCACTGAAGCCAGGATACCAATAGGAACCACAGACAATCCCAAAGCTTCTTGCAGTACATATATTGGGGGAGGAAGCTGAATAAAGGGATATTGCCTCTAAAAATAGAGGAACAAGGAAGAACCAGTGAGAGAATCAGGAGAAATGGCTGAGATGCTGAATGAATACTTTGCTTCAGTGTTCAGGCCCAAAACGATCAGGGGAATGGAAGCCAAAAATTACTTGTGGAGTGCCCCAGGGATCTACTGTATATTGGGGCCATTAATATTCTCCCTGTTTATGAACTTAGTCTCGAGTATCTACACACAGACATCAATGATTATGTACGCTGATGATGCTGTTCTGTTTGGTACTGGCCCAAGTCCAAATGATATGATAAAAAAAGTTCAGGTGGATTTTGAATCCTTACAAGATGGGTTACTTCAAACCCATATGGTTTTGAATGTAAAAAATCTAAAACTATGATTTTCTGTAACAGGAAAAGTGAAGTAATTGTTTCATCTATAATTGATTGAAAAGGGAATACTATAGAATTGGTTAACCATTTTAAGTATTTAGGGCTAATGCTTGATTCCACATTACCCTTCGAGTTGCATATTAATTTTGTTAGGAAAATAATACAGCAAAGAATAGGCGTTCGTTATCTAATAAAGTCTTGCCTTACCAAAGAATTTAGGTTTTTGCTATCTAACAGTTTTCTGTTTAGAAAAATGGACTATATAGAGAATAAAGTATGGGTCGGGGTGTGTAACGAGATTTTACACACACCCGAGTTGTCAGGATGCTACATAAACCCGAGGCGAAACCGAGGGTTTGTCAACATCCTAGCGGCGTGTCAAGTTTGACACACACCTGACGACCCTTTTTATTTTATATAATTGCTGGGTTTCCTTTTCACCTCAGCATTTATATAAAATAAAAGCTCAGTGCATCTGCGGGTTTTGTCTGGTGCCGATTTGAATCGACAAATTTAAAAAGTTATTTTTTTGTCCTGGTTTTCGAGGGTTTCACTGTGTATGGGGGAAAAATAAAACAACTTGCCGCCGAGTTCTTCTGGTGATGCTGTTTCGAATCGGGAGAGATGGAAGCGGTAAGCGGTCTTGAGTGGTGGTGCTGCTGCTGCATGAGCATGCGCACTGCAAGAGAAACCGTGTGTGTGTTTGCCATTATAAACACTCCTTTATAACAGCAAATTATGCCACAGTTTCTGTATGGGAAAAAGGGGAAGCCAGTTATTATGGTCTGAT
Organism: Neoceratodus forsteri; assembly: GCA_016271365.2. Lineage (NCBI taxonomy): Eukaryota > Metazoa > Chordata > Ceratodontiformes > Ceratodontidae > Neoceratodus > Neoceratodus forsteri. Next base: position 31,757,115 of record CM057459.1, read on the forward strand.
TATACATGCCTCAGCCAGTAATTATCTGCTGGATCATCTCCGGTTTACATACAATACTTATATTTATTTTATTATCTCCATTTCATACCCACCATTGTAAGCTCTTACAATATTCAAATTGTTTATCCTTTGACCATATGATCCAGTTAAAATATTCCCTATTTATGTTTAAAATTGTCCTAGGCTTACTATCTTCCATTGTATCTAGCCTTTTTTCCAGGGTTGTTAAGATCCAAGATAAATTTACCTTAGAGCTTCCTTTATTTTGGAAAGCAGTAGGTCAAAGATCAATCTTGTTTAAGGCTCCAAAATTCTTTAATACTCTGTATTATTGAGATGCCCCTCGATTAATAGTTTTAAGAAGAGACTTGCTCAGTAGTTGAAAGACCTACAGCACTGTGCTTGTTAAAATATGTACACTTTGTTTATATCCAGACCACTGTATCTTTTTGTGCTCATGTAACTTAATGTTTTTATAATGTATGTATTTGTGTATGCATTTATGTATTTTGTTTATTTATACTTGTTGCCTATGAAAACTGGCATTTCGCTCATCAGGCCTACAAGAATAAAAAATGAAATGAAATCAAATTAAATGAAAAAAAAGCTATGAGAAGATACTGGTGGCCTTTGACATGTTCACATTTTGGAAAAAGAGGCTAAGATATGACATTATCTCAGTTATTCACACACTCAAGGCTAGCAACAAGATTGAACAGGCTTGTTTGATCTAATTCCTTCAGCAGTACATGGAGACATGCCCTGAAGCAGAGAGGTGGTAAATTAATGGGTAACATTGGGAAGCACTTCTTCAAGAGGGTTTTGAATCTATGGAACTGCCTACCAGTGGAGACAGTGGACATGAAAGGCATTCAAGACAAGTCTGGTCAAATGTCTGCTTTGCAAGGAAACCATCAGATACACCAGGTAGTAGAGTGGGCTGGGAACCAATTTAAATTAGAATATGTTTGCATAGCATACTTATTCATCACTACTTATGAAGAAGATGGGCAGACGTAATGAACCTAGGCCCACATATTCAAAGGAAATGTGAGGCACATCCCTAGATGTGCCTGCACATCTCCAGACTTGCGATGGCTGTCGGGGGGGTGGCAATATTTAGAAGCCCCCGATGTGCCACGCAAACCCAATTGTCAATCAATCAATCAATTCTCTTTATTGTTTGGCTTAATAGCAGTCAACAAGTTAAAGTGCAGTACAAAATTTCCATTAAAAACAACACAATTATTTCAACAATAAATAACGATATATCCATTTTAATTGCACAGACAGTATATTTAAAAATCTATTCCGAAGTTATTTTCATTTAATTAATCCATACTATTTCCAGTTTTAACATTCTTATATTATGCACCTCCTAAATCCTAATAACAGGATTAATTTTGATTTATTAATAGTCTTTTTTTGCATTTTACTTATTGCCATAAAATATTTTGCTAGCCTTTCAAGTGTCCAACAATCGTATGTATGTATGTATCAGAATAGTAGTTAAGATCCCCAAATTTATCACATACATTGTATTTATATAGAGGCTCAGCCAATACATTCTTTCTTTCCCACATCAGGTGCATTTCCATAACATATGTGTAAGATTCTAAACTCCACCCTTTTTTACATCAGGGATCGGGGCTGGGGGAAGGGTCCAATACACTATGGAAAAGGGGAATATGATATTACTTTTTTACATGGGGGATCAGGGCTGGGAAGGGGGGTCCACTACACTATGAAAAAGGGGAATATGATTTTATACTTTTATATCAGGGAACAGGGCTGGGAGAGGGGACCAATACACTATGGAACAGAGGATTATGATTTTATACTTTTACATCGGGGACTGGGGCTGGGAGTAGGTTCCTCTACACTATGAAAAAAGGGGATTATGATTTTACACTTTTACATTGGGGATCGGGGCTGAGAGGGGGGTCCATTACACTATGGAAAAGGGGAAAATACTTATTTTTGCTTTTGGCGGGGATCAGGGCTGGGGTGGAGAGGAGGGTTGGCCTGGCACATATAGCCCAGCACAGCCATGCTAATGAGTTCATAATGGGCATGGATGAGACCCCTTTGTGCCTTACCTGCCCAATGAGCTCATTAGCATATTTTGGCTGAATATCACCCTTGGGGGAATCAGCACATCCAGGTATGTGCCAAGCATTCCCCCATTGGCGGTCTTCAGACCCTAACCCTGGATGCACTGATCCCATCATGGCGGCTTCCTGCTTTGTGTCATGCATCCAGGGTTCAATAGTCAAACAGAATGTTGATCTGTTCTGATTGCACATTCTGTTTGAATATCCCTTCAGAGCTACTCGGCCATTTTTTTGTGCAGCGCTTCCATTTGCGCTGCGCATCCATCCAGCTCTGATTATAAGCAAACCAAGGAGAAAATGAGCACTCAACTACTGCTTACAAAATGTATTGAATGACATACATTTGAAACCTGTCAGGGAGTCTATGTGTTTCTTATAGCTCTCCATGTCTGGAGTTTTAAGAGTTGTTCAATAAATTTTGTAAGCAGTAGTTAAGTGCTGGTTTTTGCCTTGGTTTGCTGTTCATAGAATCATAGAAGCTTGATGGCAGAAAAGAACCATACCAGCCCATCTAGTCTCCCCAATTTTTCCCCTTACACCTCCCACTCCCTGCCAGCCCCCTCCCTCCCCCCAGTACTCAGCCCTATATGCTTGTCCCAAGCCCTCTTGAATCCCTCCACCTATTTAGCCCCCACCACTCCATCTGGCAGTCTGTTCCGGTTCTCCACCACCCTCTCTCTGAAGAAACAATCTCTCACATTGCCCCTGTATCTTTTTCCTTGCAATTTGAGGCTGTGCCCTCTAGTTCTGATCTCTCCTTCCTCTTACGTAAACCCTTTTTTACCACTTTATTGGGCTCTTTTACCTATTTAAAAGTTTCAATCATGTCTCCTTATTCCCTCCTTGTCTCCAATGTGTACAGATCCAGCTCCTTACACCACTGCTCGTATGTCTTTCCCTGCATACCCTGAACCATCTTGGTTGCCCTTCTTTGAACCCTCTCCAATGCATCTATATCCTTGCAGAGATAGGGCCTTCAGAACTGAATCCTGCACTCCAGTTGTGGCCTCATCACAGCTTTGTAAAGGGGCATCATTACCTCCCTCCATCTGCTAGTAATGCCCCTGCCTATGCAGGCCAACATTCCATTGGCCTTTCCTACTGCCTTACTACATTGGATTCCTACCTTAATGTTTGAGGAGGCTATGATCCCTAGATCCCTCTCCTGTTCTGTTTCTTTGATTTTCTCCCCACCTAGGGTGTACCCTGCTCGTGTGTTTCTACTCCCTAAGTGCATCACAACACACTTCTTGGTATCAAATTTCAGCTGCTATGTCCCAGACCATTTCTTGAGCATCTTTAAGTCCTCCCTCATGTCCTCCACCCCTCCCGGGGTGACCACCCTATTGCATAGTTTTGTATCATCAGTAAATAGGCACACCATCCCCTTCAAGCTCTCTGCAATATTACTGACATAGATGTTGAAGAGAAACAGACCCAAAACTGACCCCTGTGGCACTCCACTCTTTACCTTCACCTTCCCATAGTGCACCCCGATTAGCACCACCCTCTGAGTTCTTCCTGCCAGCCAGGCCTTCACCCAGCCTGTTGTTTTCCAACCCAACCCCAGGCTTTCCATCTTGCTCACTAGCCTCCTATGGGGGATGGTGTCAAAGGCCTTACTGAAGTCCAGATAGGCTATGTCCACCACCCCTGCCCCCAGTCAATCACCTGAGTCACCCAATCAAAGGACTCAATTAGGCTTGTCTGCCATGACTTCCCCTTCATGAAGTCATGCTGCCTGCTGTCCTGCAAGCCACTCTCCTCCAGGTAATCCACCATCCTCTCCTTGATTAATGCCTCCATTACCTTCCCCACCACTGACGTGAGGCTGACAGGTTGGTAGTTCTCCTTCACCTCCTTACTACCTCCCTTGTGTAAAGGCACCACATCCACCCTCTTCCAGTCCTCCAGCACTCTCCCCATATCCAGGGACAAATTGAAGACCCTTGTCAAGGGTGCAGCCACCTCCTCTTTCAATTCCTTGATCACTCTGGGGTGTAACCCATCTGGACTCATTGCCTTGTCCACCCTCAATCTGTGTAGCTCTGCCCTAACTCTGTCCACAGTGAACAAGCTCAGAATCACCCATTTGCCCTCCTTTCCCTTCGACTTTAGCTCAGGTCCCCTACCATCTTCCTCCTCTGTGAATACCAAGCTAAAGTATTTAATAGCTCTGCTTTTTCACAGTCCCTTGACAATTATATCCTCCCTCCTCCCTCCCTCCCCACTCAGTCTAGTAATCGCTTGCCTTGCCTTCCCTTCCTCCTCTCCATCACATATCGGAAAAAACTATTATCCACCCTTTTTGGTCTTTTTTGCTATTTTCTCCTCAGTATCTGCTTTTACCCTTCTAATCTTCTTTCCTGCTAGACTCCTCTTTTCCCTATACTCTTCCTTATCTTCCTTGCTGAGTGTCCTCTTAAATTTTCTGAAAGCCCTCCTCCTTTCCCTGACTGTCCAGCAACCTTGTTTGTAAACCAAAGTGGTCTCCTCCCTCTCTTGCTCTTTCTAACCTTTTTTATGCACTTTTCTGTGGCTTGCAGTACCCCTTCCTTGATGACATCCGATAACTCCTCCACTGCCCCTATATTCACTGTACTCTCCATTGCCTCGCTATCTCCCCTATCTCATTAAAGTCCATGCATCTGAAGTCCATGACTGTAGTACTGGTTTTACTTGTCTCCTTCCCTGCCCTGACCCTCAGCGTTACCATGCTGTGGTCACTGGTGTCCAATGCTTCTCCCACTTGCACCTCCTCCATACTCTCCCCATTTGCCAGGACCACCTCCAGCAGGTTGTTGCCCCTTGTCAGCTCCCTGACTAGCTGCTGAAGGAATACCCCCAGCAGCACAGCTAGTATCTCCCTGCTCCTTGATGATGCCGCATCCAGGATTTTCCAGTCAACATCTGGGAGGTTTAGATCCCCTACCAGCAGTAGTTCTCCTTTTTGGGTCAGCCTGCGTCCCCCATGATGGCCTCCAAGTCCACCATCTTATTTCCTAAGCTCCTGGCATTGGCTGCTAAGCCCTTCCACTAGGTTCCCTCTCTATCCCCCCCTTCACTTATCACTCTCCTGCCCAATATTTTAGCACTATCCTGGGGGGGAGGCTGGTAGCCCCCAATTTCTCCTGCCTTGTGGTGCAGATTTTTCCCACCCTCTCCCCCCATGCTATGAACTCTACTAATTTGCTTTTTAGTGCTGCCACACCCTCCCTATTTAGGTGAAGTTTGTCTGGTGCAAATAGGCTCTCATCCCCCCCGTGTAGATCCCCAGTTCCCTACTAACCCATACCCCATTTGTTTGCACCACCCTGTCCGCCACTCATTGAATTCCTTAATCCTCAGCCTCCTATCAGTACTTGCCTTTGGTACTGAGAACACCTCAGAGAAAGTCACTGATTTGAACCACAGACTGCTGCTGTATCTAGTGAGTGCCTAAAATCTCACCTGCACCTCTAACAAGCTGTTTCCCAACAGGTTGTTTGTTCCCAGGTGGAACATCAGGTGTGTTTTCTCATCCTGTTGTTTCCCCCTTGAGGGTATATAATGAACGACCTCTGCCACCATCATGCCTGGCAGACACTCAACCCATACTGCACTGCTTTTGCCCTCCCTACCCCCCATCTAATTCCTTTTATTATAGAGTCCTCAACAAGTAGGACCCTGCTCTCCATCACCTTCTGATTACAGTTCCCTTCTTTCCTTCTCTGAACCCCTTGCATTTAATTTCCCACTCTATTTTCACTATCCCCTATGCCTGTTTCATTTCCCAGTGTACTGTTTTTTCATGTGCTCCCCTAACTCAGTGACCCCCACAAGCATTTTCTGCTAGGCTGCCTGTCTCTACCCTACCACCCACTAGCTTCTTCCTTTCCCTTTGATCTTCCCCTAGCCGTGCCCTGTCTGAATCTCTGGGAGAACTTTCCCCTTTCCCAGCCCCCATCTAGCACTAGCCCTATTGCACATGAGCACGCTGTCTTCTCTCCCTTTAGGGTTTGTCTTTTCTGGGGTGCATCCACCTCTGCGCCCCTGTCCCTATGTTTACTACCCTCTTTGTTCTTTCTCAAAAGGGTGTCCCCCTTTTCCAATTTTCCTGAGCCTTCCTTCATGCTTGCTTCTCCTATTTTCTCAGGGTACTCCTCCTCAACTCCATTTTCCTGATTTTTCTCCCCCATTTAGTGCCCCTAGTGGAGCATATCAGTTTTTCTGCTCTAACCCCACTGCCTGTATCCCCCTGGCTGGGGCTCCACCCCTTGCTTCCTCCTCCCTTGGCCTCTGTATGGGCTTTGGACCTTTATACTTAATCTCCTGCCATTCCCTCTGGTTTCCCTTGTGTCCCTTGCTGTCTCTGTCTGGGATTCCTGAAGCCCCAGTGGAGCTATCCCCTACCCCTCCTTCCCTGCTTCCATACTTCTTTGTTTTCTTCTAGTCCCCATCCGATCTTCCCAGTCTGTGTCTGTATTTGCTCCTTGTCCCCTTATGGCTCCCCCTTTAACCATTCCTTGTCCCCCTACAGCTCCCCCTCTAATCGCTATTTCTCCCTCAGCAGCACATCTCCTGTCCTCCTTTCTCTTCCTCTCCCTTTCCCAGTTTAGTGTCCATCTCAACCACCTTACCTCTTCCCCTAGCTGCACAAGCTGCCTACATACCATGCAACCCCCCATTTTCCAAACTATATCCTGTACCATGGCCGACCCACAATCAGTGCACCCCACCACCCTCCTAAAGATGTCCCCAGCCCTTGTGGCCTGGGGACCATGCCTTGGACCTGCCCATCCTGTTCTCTTGACTCCTCTAATTTGTTTGCCCCACCATTTTCCCTATGGCCTATCACAAACTTTCAGAACCTAGTGTGAAAATCCCCCTCCCAAAATATCAGTAACTAGCCCCTGTGGCTTTAGATTCCAGACCTGAAAACTCCTTCGGCTAGGATTTCGGGCCCTGAAACAACTTCTGAGCTCTATGTACCACAGAACCATATAAACTGTACCCTAAAAACACAGTACTTGAGCTTTTTAGATTCCATACCCAGAGATACTCTTATGGCTAACAGTATGTGTATGCAGTTAGTTGGTACCGTATGATGTCACAGGCTATGGGTATAAAGGAAGTGATGCACTAGGGGTGTGGGGTGGGTTGGGCCCTTCCAGACCAATCAGACTGGTAGAAAACTGATGTCACAGAAGGTTCAAGAACAAACACACTGTTAATCCACACAGAAGTGGGCTGTAACTCCTTGCCTGAGTGTTCTCAGGTGCCCCAGATGATTCAGGTTCTTGAGAGGGATCACTTCACACCAGGAATGCAAAGTCTATTTAGATCTTCCTCTCTCTCATATACAAAGACAGCTGATCTGTTCAGAGAGAAACTAACACAGGTAGAAAAATGATGTCACAGAACGTAGAATCCCAGCTCCACGTTCAAGAACAAACACACTGCTGATCCACACAGAAGCAGGCTGTAAATCCTTGACTGAGTGCTGATTCAGGTTCTTGTGAGAGGGATCAGTTTACACCAGGAATGCAAAGTCCATTCAGATCTTCCTCTCTCTCATACACAGGGACAGCTGATCTGATGTTCACTTATGAACTAAATCAAACACCACATCAGAGACTTGAGCGGACATTTGTCAATGTTGTGTCTGATTATAGGGCCCCTGGAGTTCTTGTTAATCATAAAGTACTATGTAATAATGTTATTATGAATTCTGTAGTTAGAGGAACTTAGCTGTACTGTAATCTGCTATGTATTAGTAATATATCATTAAGAAGAGTTTTGTGGAGGAAGCTTCTGTTTCTTCCTGACAGTGACCAAAAGATGAGAATTCAAAATAATATCCTTAATGCATCAGACTTCATCACCAATCAACGGGCAGTTTCTAACTGCACCTGTTAATCTGGCTTCCTAGATAATTCCATATTGCTCTATCCAAGCAGTCAAATGGGTTAGTTCTTGTCCATCAGAGGTTAAAATACACACCCAAAAAGAGGTTGATGGGAGTCCCCTGCTCCTCTTCTTGCCAATCAGATTTAGAAATACACCCCAAAGGGACTGATAAGAGCCCCCTGCTCCTACCTTATGTATGCCTTCTACATGCCAATAAAAAGACTAACTCCATTAGCACATGGCACTGTGTACAATAAATAACAAACTACCCATTCTCCAATATATCCAAATATTTTTGTATAAGATAATAAATGGAATGATGTACAGTACTATACCAAGTAACTAAAAGAAATCCTCTCATGAATGCACAGTGTAGAAAGACTTGAAACTGATTATTGCAACACTGCTGAAGGATTGTAAGCCCTGATAGCAAACTAAGTGAATCATGCTCTTGCTGCTAAATCCTAACAAGTCAGTGGCTGATATGTGCAACTGCCTATGAAGCTACACTGCTTGTCTTAAACTGAACATTTTGTACTTGCGAAATTATATTGTATTGTTTATGCCTGCATGGATTGTTCTATTTTTTGCCTCTTTTCTCTACCACATTTGCAAGTTGTATTCCGTAGCCATGCACTCATGATGTAACCTCAGCATTTATCTAACTAGTTCACCCTTGTAAACTAGACCTCATTCTCAATAAGATTCTAACTGGTTGGATAGTAGGAAAATAAAACTACTAGTAGGAAGTTCCCTATCACTGTCTTACACACCCACATATCAAACAAAATCTGGCCAGAGGCAATAGGGCTTCAGCTGAGGAATCTTGTGTAAAACTATTGAAAATTACCAGTGTTACAAGCGTACATTAGCAAAACGTAACAGCTTAAATTTTTGCTTTGTAATATTTGTATACCAAACTTTCAACATAGCCTTATGACCCTGCCTCATGAAGAAGGGCAGAGCAAATGTTCAAATCCTGTCTGAAAGGTGATTTCATGCAGGGACTGCAAAATCAATAGTCAGGACAAAACATCACACTTTTTGGGCAGGAACTGAAAAATTACAGCTGTTACACTCATGAGGTGCTGTAAGGATATGGCTATGTTGTGAATTTAAGGGAAAAATAATGAAAATTACCAAAGTTATGAGCCTGAGTTCATAAAGTTCAATGTAGGCTCATAACTTTGTGTTTTTATTTAAATATTTTGACATCAAATTTTCAACATACCCTTCTTATGACCCTACCTCATGAACAATGGCAGATCAAATTTTCAAATCCTGCCTGAAAGATGAGTTCGTGAAGGGACCACGAAATCACTTCTGAGATATAAAAAACAAATTTTTGACAAGATTTGAAAAATGACAGCTGTCACATGCATGAGGTGCTGTAAAGACATGGCTATGTTGTACATTTGGGGTAAAAATGTTGAAAATTACCAAAGTTAGGAGCCTGCATTTGCAAAATTTAACGTAGGTTAATAACTTTAATGTTTTTTAATATTTCTGGCACACACATTTCCAACATAGCCTTCTTATGACTCCATCTCATGAACAAGGGCAGAGAACATTTTTAAATCCTGCCCAAAGGTGAGGATGCCCAGTTAGAGCTCCTATACAGCAGGGTATATGAACAAATTTAAGTTTGAAAGGCACTCAAACAGATACAGGTTATGAACCCTGGGTAATTTTTTTGTTGTGATTTATATGCCGATAAGTACAGTAGGTACAGCATGTAGATAATTATTTACAGTAATGATAGGCCTCAGTCACTCCTACCTTGCATGTAACAGGTTGGCAACACAAAAGTAATACAACTGTTTTGTTTTTGTTTATTGAGCTGTGTGTTGTATGCTTATGTTTAAAAACTCAATAAAATCATTAACTTCAAAAAATTCTGCCCAAATGGTAATTTCGTGCAGGGAATGCAAAATCTCCTTTCAGGACAGATCTGCCTAATGCCAGTTCAATTGTTTGTGAGGTAGCATCCCAAAGAAGGCATGTGGAAAATGTGGGCCAAAAATATGCAAAAATGCCGAAGTTATGCCACTAAGTTCAAAACCCCATTGCAATACATTGAACAGCATACCTGTTTCTTCAGAACACGGTCCAGATTTGAAGAGTGAAGATGTGTCTGCGGTCCAGAGAGGATTATGGTGTTGGACTCCCAATCAGTAAATAAGGGCTTGGGGTGAGTACTGAGTGGGAGGGTCTGGTGGGGGCAGTTACGGCCACAAATGACATCAATGGACCATTTTCTTTTTACAGGATTTTAATTAAAATAAAACAAAGCACAGAGGATTCGTCAGCGTGACACTGGGGGATTGGGCACCCCGAGTGTCACTGCTATGTTTCAGGGGGGTGGTAATTGCTGAAAAGGAGGGAGTGTCAGGTGAGGGATGATATAAGTATATATGTAAAAAAGAAGAAGACAATGAAGAAATAACTGTGCGTGCATGGTAGTGAGGAAACGCTGTGTGAAAAAAAAAAAACAGGAGGATTCCTCAGCATGACATTGGAGGATTGGGCACCCCCAGTGTCACTGCTATGTTTCTGGGAGGGTGTGGTAGGTGCCGAGAGGGAGGGTCGGGTGGAGGAGAATATATATATATATATATATTTATTCATGGCAAAAAACTCTGTTTAATGCATCAGTTAGGGTTGTTCCACAGTGACAAAAGTGAGGAAATTCGGTGTTAGGGTTGAAAGCCCCTTCCACCCTCCCAGCCCACCCTCCCAACCAGCATCGGGATGTGCATTGGGGCCTGAAATTTAGTAAGCACGATTGGGCATGGTAGATCTTGGGAACTGCCAACTTTCGTACCGGTCGGATATACAAGTGCAGAGTTATTAAGCGACAACAAATTGCGCAATTACACTTTTTTGCGATTTTTTTGCTCTCGCCTACTGGTCGCATGGTTTGCGTGACCGGTCCGAAAACTTCAGGGAACATGCAGCCTGATGTGCCTTTTGAAGATTTCATGAAAAAATATTAAACAGCTCAAAAGTTATTCAAAAAACAAGTTCCCATTATAAGTCTCCTGCTGCTGCATTCCATTCACTATGTCTCGTCTATGGCGGGAGTGCGGTGCCCGAACGGCCCCGTGCTCCCACTGCTGCATTACGTTCACTATGTTTCATCTGTGGTGGGAGTGCAGGGCCCGAAGGGCATTACATTCAGTATTTTCTCTCCCGCCGCTGCATTACATTCCGCTCCTGCCACTGCATTATGTTCACTATGTCTTGTCCATGGCGGGAGCGTGGGCCCGCTGGATTATGTTCACTAGTTCTCATCTGTGGACATCAATGGTATGCTTTACTGGTTGCAGCTGCACACAAGTTTTCACAGTTAGGAGTTGCATAGTCTCACCTAGGAATTTGTCCCCCCCGCACCAGAGGAGGTACTGTATCCTGAGTGGAGAGGTGCAGTAAAACAAAAGGCCATGGACATTAACAGTACACCTCCTTGGTTGCAGGTATACTACAGTCATCACACTTATTATTTGTGCGTACTCAGCAATACAATACTCCTCCTACACTATACATTAAGTATTGTGTCCTGGGTTGATAGATACAGCTAATTTTAGGTTGTGGAGATCAATGGAGTTTTTTTGCCATGAATATATATATATATATATATATATATATATATATATATATATTATGGTAGCATGGTAGTGCTACCATAGTTAGGGTTGAGGAGCCATTTACATGTTAAACCCCAAATTTTTCACCTTAATAACTTTGCAACCGTTTGACGGATTTGCCTGAAATTTGGAATACACAATCAAGACCCATACACCTTGGGATTGGCCAAGTTTAGTACCGGTCGGATACACAGCTGCGGAGTTATTAAGCATGATCTGCGAGTGTGTTTACGCTTTTTCTGGAATTCTACGGTCACGCCTACAGGTCGCATGGTTTGCATGACCAGCCCGAAATCTTCAGGGATCGTGCAGCCTGGGTCCCCAATGTGCCTTTTGAAGAGTTCATGAAAAAATATTAAACGGTTCAAAAGTTATTCAAAAAACAATTTCCCATTATAAGTCAATGGGAAAAGTTAACAAAAAGTTCGACACTGTCGCAAATGCATTTTTACTTTCACAAATGGCCCTTTTACTGTCGCAAATCCACCATTTTGTTTTCGGTTAGTGATTAGAAAAATGCTTGGCATTTAAAATTGGGACCCTCTAGCAACCTAATTATTTCTGTATTCACCTAGTCGGGCCCTGAGGATGCTAGCCATGTCTTTATTTTGGGGTAAAACACCCCAGAAATATGTTTTTCAAATTTCTGGAAAAAGTACTTTCACAAAGTAGTGTCGCACTCACGAATGTGTTGCAAATTTTTGTGAAAGCTGTCGCAAATTGCGACAGTACTTTTCTAGTCTGTGGGAAAATGACAGCAATTCTTTGGCACCCTGCTGCAAAAGAACGGTTTGGTGCTTTGCCTTGAAATTTGGAGGGAACGCAGCCAACATCTCACAGATGTGCCTTTCAGTATTACATTGCAAAAATATTACACAGTGCCAAAGTTACGGTACTCCAAATTTGACACTTTTTCCCATAGGATAACATTACGGCATCCGACGCATTGCAGCAATCCTTTGGCGCCCTGCTGCAATATAACGGCTCAGTCTTTTGGGCTGAAATTTGGAGGGAAGACAGCCAACATCCCATAGATGTGTCTTTTAGTGGTTTGCTGAAAAAATATTACAGGAAGCCAAAGTTATGACACTCCGAACTTCTCTTTTTTTCCCATAGGATAACATTACGGCATTCGCCGTGCCTTTCAGGGCCCGTATCTCGGAAACGGTGCGAGATACGGACTTGTCGTCGAAAAAATGCTTAGCTCCCTAACAAGGACTAAGTACAAAACTAGCCAGGAAAGTCATAAATCATATGACTTTTAAATTTTTTTTCTATGTCGTATGGTTCCTGAGATATAAGCTATTTAGTATTCCAACTCCTCATTTTCTGCTCCGAGACCCATTATTATGCATACATTCTTTGTACTCACTGTTTTTCTCTATGTAGCTTTTGGGGGAAACCAGCCTGTGCACTTACATTACTGTTACTGTTGCCCTTTCCGCTTGCGGTTCCATACCGGTTTCACTTACCGCTCACGTCTACGCCACCATGTGCGTTATCCTTTGCATTTTCATTTCCGCTTGCGTTTCTGTTATTTTTTGCCATTTGTGTCTACAGTACTGTTTCTCTTTCTGTTTCACTTTGCGTCACCATGCCCATTGACATTTCCGTTTGTGGGCACCATGTTACTATGTGACAAGACATCACGTGGCGGACCGTTCCCGTTTACGCCACCGTGTGCGCTACCCCTTTCTGTTCTCATTCATGCTTGCGTTACCATGTGCGCCACTGTTAGTACTTCTGTTTGCGTTGCTGTTCCTGTTACTATGTCACAAGACATCATGTGGTTCGGGCCCCGTGCTCCCGCCGCTGCATTACATTCACTATTTCTTGTTATCATTCTCAAAACAAAGGGAAATTAGAGGCAAAAAAACTCTGTTTAATGCATCAGTTAGGGTTGTTCCACAGCAACAAAAGTGATGAAATTCATTGTTGGGTTGAAAACCCCTTGGACCCCAGCCCACCCCAACCGACATTGGGGTGCGCATTGGGTGTTAGGTCCTAACTCTCACCCCATTCTCTATACTTCTGCTGTTTTACACATGTGATGGGGTGAGAGTTAGGTCGATGACCCCAATGCACACCCCAATGCCGGTTGGGGGTGGGCTGGGGGTTCAAGGAGGGTTAAACTAACACTGAATTTCCTCACTTTTGTCACTGTGGAACAACCCTAACTGATGCATTAAATGGAGTTTTTGTCTCTAATATAAATAATATTATATATATATATATATGACACAAACCAGACATGAGCGGTAGTGCAGGGATACTGGGGAAAAAACATTGAGGATTCTTCATGGGGATGTTAGGATTGGGCACCCCAGTGTCACTGTTATGTTTTGTGGTGCTGAGAGGGAGGGGAGGTGGGGGATATCAAAGTGCTACTTTCTTGCTGACAGTGAGTGGAGTGCTTCACCACAGTCTTGGAGGCGACTGTGTTGACACTGCAATATGTTGTTTGTTTGCAAATAATGCAAGGAATGTGGAGTCCTTTTTTGAAAGCAATAGGTCTACAGGGTTCCGCCCACTGCAGCCTTAAAAAGCACCTGCTGAAATGAGAACATCTAGTTTGTAATGTTTGACAATGTTATGCACTGATGACCAAGCAGTTACTGTGGCAAACTCCCAGAAAGAGAGAGACAGAGAGACAGAGAGATAGATAAATAGATAGATAGATAGATAGATAGATAGATAGATAGATAGATAGATAGACAGACAGACAGAGTCCTTTACAAAGTTGGAATATATCTCAAACAGCACAACATATAAAAGAATGGAAAATCAAGTAATTTACAACAAAAACAACCAATCAAAGCAAAAAGCCAAGTGAAACAGTCAAGTTTTTAATTTGATTTTAAAGTGGTTTACAGTGGAAGCAGTTAGAATATTTCTAGAGAGAGAGAGCATTCTTCAGCCTTGAGGCAGCATCTACAAAGGCACAGTAACCAGCAGATTTCAACTGAAACCTTGAGACATCAAGCAGTCCTTCAACTATAGAATGCAACATTCTAGTAACAGTATTGAAGCTAATACTAGCACTACAGCAGATTCTAAATTCAGCGCCAAAAAGGGCAAGGTGCCTCATCTAGGAATCAAGAACCCCAGCATAAATTACTAGATGTGAGGGGCAAAGCTAAGCTCTATGGCTGAGAAGAGGGACCAAGGAGTCAGCATTAGTGACTCCCCTAAAAAAAATCAAGCCAGTGCAACAAGGCCAATAGTAAGGCAAATAGGCTGCAGAGATGTATTAGCAGGGGTACTGACAGTAAAGAAAGGTGATATTACTACCTCTAAATCAATGGCGAGGCTGCACCTGGAGTACTGTGCCCAGTTCTAGAGCTTCCCCCACTTAGGAATGATAAGGGAGGGCTAGAGACAGTGCAACAAAATGTAACCAGGATGATTCAAAGCCAGCAGGGCAGATCTTACTAAAACTGGCTGAAAGCACTAAACATGCACTCACTGGAGACCAGATGAGAGAGGGAAGATATGATAAGAAACCTTCAAGCTCCTGAAAAGCATAAACAAGGTGAACTGTGAGGAACTATTTAGCATGAGTAACAGTTCAAGGGCATGGGGGCATGACTGGAAACTGAAGGGAGGGAGGTCCAAGAGTGATATCAGAAAGTTCTATTTTACAGAAAGGGTGGTGTGACCAGGTGGGACCATGAAACAGTCGAGGTGGTGGGTGCCAAAATCACAAATGTTTTCAAGCATGGCTGGAAAAGTGTGAAGGGTGTAGTAGATACTCAGGGTGGTAGTAGTAGGGACGGAAACAGGGGGGTGGGTAGTGAGGGCTAATACCCTGTATGAACATTCGATCATGGGCTTTATTAAAGAACTACTGGCAGACTGGCTGGATAAGTTATCTTTTTTTGCTCTTGAAATATAAAATCACACATACCTCCATAATGCAAATCACCATGAAATTTTAGGGTGATTCAGGCTTTAAGCAGGAATGTATGGTGCTGAAGGGCCTCTCACACAATCTGCAAAGGGTGCAAGCAGAAGACGCAGACACATGTTTCATCCTACCCAGAACTCATCAGTGTGTCTTATCTGCATGACACCCCAGGGAAATGAACCAGCTGCCATAAGTTGGTCTTACAGGTTGGGGTCATTGTGATCCCCCAAAAAACAAAACAAGCTAAAAGACAAAGAACCTCAGTTCAAAACCACTGAGGCAAGGGTTACCCCAAAGGGCATTGGCCATAAAGCCAAGTTTCAAAGAAATACAAAATCACACAAACCCCCTTAATGCAAGGCATCATGGGCTGTATATACAAAATCAGATCCTGTCTCATACAAAAGGGAGAAATCCACTTTGGGGATGAACTCAGAATTCAAAGTGCTTCTCTACCTGGAAGGAACTAACAATAGCCCACCTTTATTAGAAGAACTCCTAGCATGCTTACTCTGTTTACCAAAGTGATTGTCTGGGCTAATAGCACTTTAATAATTGAGGTAAAAACACTCCCTGAACCTAGAGTTTTTTTTGGGGGGGGGGTTTGTTTTTTTGATGGGGTGCCCACCAGCTGATGCAACACCAAACTGATTTTTCAACAAGCTTCCCAGCACCTTAAGTTGGGCTATGGACAAGGCTCTAAGGTAATGTACAGTACCTAGAGAGGATATGAACCAAATGTTTCTGTCCAGGAGAGGGCAGTAAAGCATACAGTGCTGACACTTTTACTCTATGGGCAGCATTTTTGGGATGGTTTATGAGGTACCACTAACAGCAGAATACAATCTGCCCTGTAAAAGACATGTAAGTGCTGCATGCACATTCCATTGCTACTATTAAACGTTCCAGAGAAATTATGCATTAGAGTAAAGGGAAAGTGCAATTCCTGCTGTAGACAAATACTCATTGTGTGACCTTAAGGAGGTCATTTAACCTCACAATGCACCATTCTGGTGTTCTGGCTTCATGAAAATAGTTATTAGTAGCTACTAGGGCTATGCAGAATGTTGAATTTCCTGCGGAACAGAATTCCGCTGACTTTTAGAAAATTTCGCTGATTTCCATCACTTGCAGGATTTGGACATTCCGTATGTAAAATGTTTTTTGCGGAATAATAATCCGCAATTCACATAAACCTCAGATTGTTTTTCTGCAATCCGCAGAAAATTATTCCGCAGTTTACATGATCCACAGAAAATTATTCCATAGTTTGCATAAAAATATTTTTTAAATTCCACGGAACATGAAAAGAAATTTAGGAAAGTATTTTGGAAGCAGAGTTGCCATTCTGCAGCAATTCTGATGGTGAAATTTTGCATTCTGCACAGCCCTAGTAGCAATGCACATACACGCTTATCAGACTGCTACCTAGCTAGTGGACACCTGAAGACTGCCACGTGACAATTTCCCTCGTACTGTACCTGTACTACTGCTACTACTGCTCTCCATTTCTGTTTTGTTTGATCTGTTTCTTTATACAGCATACAGCCTTCTTTCATCGTGTAGGGGATTAATTCCTCTTAATCAGATGTCAACGTATGTAAATTGCAGTCAACGATATGGTAAACCTTATATTTGTCTTGAATGATCAGTGGGTTCATTTGCAATTTGTGTTCCAATATGTGGAATTTCTGGAAAGGCACAAACCTGTTTGCGAGGGACAAACATTTGTTGCGTCTTGCAACCATTCTCACATGGTACAAGTGTTACATTGCCAGGTGATTATGAATTTCTTTTTTAACTCATTCCTGTATCACTTCAGTCATACATATTTGTTATCAGGGTGTTTACAGTTTGGTTGTGGGGCTGCTTTGTGGTTGTTAAGATGGAGAAATTGTGTCATCTATCTGTTGTTGCCCACAGTGGAGGGCTGCTGTCAGATCATTTGTGTATGGTTACATGGTTGATTTGTGAGTAGACCTACAGTTTGCATGGTGTTTTCTCCTCTTGTGCATTGGGGTATATTCAAACTGTATTTGTGCTCACAATGATGCCTTTCTGACTGTTTGAATATACCTCCTCTACTCACTCACTGTTTTGCTAGTGTTGTCTCCAGTTTATGGTTATATTTGCAAGATTTTTGCAAGCACTCTCTGTATGCTTCATTGTGAGTGTTGGGACATACTGTAAGCCCATCTGTTTGGAAATCCAAAAACTGGGCTAATACTATACCAACCTCCTCCTGGCAACTAAACTTTTTCCGCTGGTCAAAAAAATAACTTTTTTTGTACTCCAAAATATAAGTTCACGGTAAAGGATTTCTCAGATTTAATTAAAAAAGAAACTTCACTACTTAGTCTGAGAAGCCCTGTTATCTCAATGTATGTCTCTTAACCTCCAAGCCTTGATTCTCAGAAGAGGAAGGTCATTGTGAGACAACAGATCCTTGAAGGTCCAGGCAAATTTGTAGAATGAGACTAAGTTCTGAGGCCTGCAAGGCCAGGCTAGACCTGTCTCAATCACCTTGTCATACTCGCTTTTTGTCGCTGTATCTTCCTTTGTTCTGTTCTTTGCCTGTCAGACACCAAGACAGGAGTAAAAGAGAGGCCAATACCAGGGGTATGATATGGTATCTGTCTTCTACAATCCTGGATCCCAAAACCTGATGCACTAGAGGATTTGGAAAGGCTAGGATCAGAAGTAAATACTGAAAGCACATATTTTTTCCTTTTATTTTGTGACCAAGAGCAAGTTTACTTTCACTTTACTGGCTGAGCTACCTCTTCCCTCAGCACTCTGACATGAATAACAAGCTCTGGTATGAGCCGATATGGCTGTGGAGAGCTTTTGGGATGCTTTTACTCATTATTTCTAATGAATTTGCATAATGCAGATCTGCTGAGAAGCAGTTTCAATGTGGTCTTCCTTTTATACATCTTTACAATGTGTTTTCCTGGAATATGCCTGCTGATTGCTATATATTTAGCCTGGATAGTTCACAGAAGACATGGCATCTTATTTTCATTGGGGCTCTACATCTATACAATATTATGCTGCACTGTGTAAAATCAGAACACACTGCAAACAATATTTTACATCTGGATGAGGCTACCCTGAATAAATACATTATAACAATGGTACAATCATGATCCCACTGAAAACAAGATATTGCATCTAATCTGGGACATCCTGAGTAAATACAGTGCAAAAATGTGTAAAATGAAGATCCCTATTACAATGATATGTAGCATCTCCACTGCTCTATCCAGGATACAAAATATAGGATAAGAAATATTTAAAGAAAATCTACTGTAAACTGAACTTCACTGTGTTCACTGACATAAACAAACAGTTTCTTTATTGTTCTATAACATATTAGATTGCAGTATTTATTTTGAATGCTGTGGCCATGAGGATGGTGTGTATAGTATGTGTGTGTGTGTGTTTGCTGTAGCTCAATATATTTTTTTCTCAAAAAGCATAGTAAAAAATGCCTGCTGATTGCTATATATTTAGACTGGATAGTTCACAGAAGACCTGGCATATGTCTGAGATAGGTCTTATCAGATAATGTCTTAAGAGGTTAAAAAACAGTGTGTAAATCTTTTTTAGATTCGTTGCAGGGAAAGGGTGACATTTATGAGGTATGACTCTTTCTTGAAAGACAATACCTGCCCAACTGAAGCTAGTGGCAAGAACATGTTTTAATGCTAAGTATTTAAATGTGCAAGTTGTTGTATTTCAAAGGGGGTAAACAAACCTCCAGTTTAATAGGCAACCAATACTTAACAAGCTGTTTCAGTTTCCTAATGGCCATCTGATAAGTAGCTTGGACTTCTATCTCCAACATTTTGAACAGAAAGAATGGAGTATTTTATTTCAACTAGCATAGTGATTTATAGTTGTGGAAGGATACACAGAAAACTCCAAAAATGTGTTCCACAGTATTCCATTTTTTCCAGCTACAGACAGCAAGATGGCTATAGGCTCAGCCCACAGGCATAAAAAAAAAAAACAGTTGTCCTAATGTGCCTCACACAGCACTGAATTGATGAGGGCTGCCTGCAGGCATGTAATAACAGAGTAAAAAAGCCCAACATTCACAAGGACTTGCATACTATAGTTTGCTTCTGAATCTCAGTGTTACTGATCCATCGAATGCTTTGATTTCTTGAAACTCTTTTTAAAAGAAGTTTCAAGATTTAAATATTGGCTTTATTATTTCCGGTTTCTCCATCTGATGACTTTTTGACAGACTAACTTCAGTCACTTTCTTGAGCCCTTTATGGGTTGCTCTGTGATATTAAACAAAAAAGTGTCTTATAGCATATCAGTTGATATTCCTTGTGTACTGTCATGTACCTCCATAGGCATACAGACCTCAGTTAAACTCTTTCTATTGTCCTCAGGCTAGTGCCATGACAAGAATGCACAGACACTAACAAACACGTCTTGACCCACATGTAAAATCCACCATGCAAGATGAAAACAGAGCTAAGGTTCTCATGACCATTAAAATATTTTAGCTACAATCCCAAAAAACATAGCTACACATGTAATCTGTACTGTATATAAGGAAATTGTAAGATATTCCATAATGACAAGGTCCCTTCCAGTGATTTACACGTCCTGTTTTTAATTAAGAATGCTGCTTTTTTTATAGAAAACATTGTCATTCCACACTGAAGATTAGGGTCATGCCCTGAACCACCACAACTTGGGGCAGGGGGCTATAGATTCAAAAGTATAAACTTTTAGAACTATAGTACTTGTTCAGTAACAGAGCTGGGGCAGGAATAAAAAAAATGCAAAGTGACACGTAAAAGTTTATTCTGCACCCCACAGTTGTGCTGGTGGGCAATCCTGCTATTCATAGTCTGATAGCACTGTGAATAGGTGCAGGTGGGGGCATTGCTATCCCAGGAAAAGCAACAGGAACCCCAGTAGCACTGCCCCATCAGCCAGCCAGGAGAATGGGCTGGCAATAATAGTGCACATGCACTAAGTTTCATTTATGAAAGTGGCCATGCAAATGAGCCCATAGGGCATGCAAGGTGCAACTGACTATTAGCATTCCCATTATGGGCCTATTTGCATGACATTTATTTGGTCTAGCAAGGCACACACTCCCCAGTCTATATCCCATGCAGCTGCATTCTCCTAGTGTAGTGGCCCCCCGTCCTCCAATTGCCATCCCCCCAAAAATGACTGTATTCCCTGGTAGTCTAGGGTCCCTCCCCTGATCGCTGACCCATAAAAAAACTGCCCTTGCCATAGTGTAGCAGTCCTTCATCCCTCCCCAGTTACAGACTGCCATCCACATATGATGTATAAGTTTGCTGTAGTGCAGTGGTGCCCTCCCCCACTCCAAACACCAACTCCACATGCAAAAACATGTTACCATAGTGTACTGATGCCCTCCCCCACCCCAATTGCTGACCCCATATGCTAAAACATTTTTCCATGTGCAGTGGTCCCTCCCCCATCCCTGTCACCATTCACTGTTGCCAAATGAGCAAAACCTATTCCCTGGTAGTTTAAGGTCTCTTCCACCACCTCCCCACCCATCCAGTGTGACCCACGAACCTGCTCCCCTATCTCAATCTGCAGTCAGTGACCAGCACAACCCTCCTCTCACCACCGTGGCTGGCCCAAATGAACCCTTATGGAGCGTGTACTGTATACAGTATGGCGCATTGACTGAATCACAGTCAATGAGCCATACTATAATCAGTACATGCTCAAGGAGGGCTCATTCGGTGGCCAGCCATGGTGGTGAGAGGAAAGCTGTGCTAGTCACTGCCCATGGATAGGGATGAGGGTGAGCAGGGTGGTGGGTCACACTGGATGGGGTGGGAGGAGGGACCCCAGACTACCAGAAAATAGGTTTAGCTCAATTGGGGATGGCAATCGGTGACCAGGGTGAGGGAGAGACCACTACACTATGGCAAACTTATACAGTATATCATATGGGGATGATGATCAGTGACCAGGAAGGGGGGCCACTACACTATGGAATCTGTATTGTACATATGATTTGTCAATCAGGGAGGGGGAGGGACCCTGGACTACCAGGGAATACATGTACAGTATTTCTTTGGGAATGATGAATGGTGACTGGGAAGGGGGGCCTGCAGTACCTCCACCAACCACTAGGGTTGCATGGATTACTGCCAGGTTTTGTTTGGTGGTAATTTTTTCACACAAGGGCCTTCACAAAAGGCTCTTGTATAGAGTAGAAACTTTGTAAATTGGACTGTGGTGATATGCAGGGCCCTTCCCCCTCATTTGCATTGTGGCCCCCCTCACAACTTTATACACAAACAGAGGAGAGAAAAAAGCAAGTGCCTCAGCTGGGACTTGAACCCAGGCCTCCTGGAATACCATTCCAGTTATGCTTACCAGCTGAGCTACCAAGGCAACTAGAACCTGGGTCATCCTGAAGCAGACATTACTCTTTCTCTAATGAACAACCTGGTACTGCACAAACAATTACTTCATTTTTCAATCACATGGGTGTGGTGTGCATATTTATGGAACACATACAAACAGAGGAGAGAAATAAGTAAGTGCCTCATAACTCTGCCAGGGTGCAAACCTAGTTTGCATGGGCAAACAGAGCTTTGTGAATACTAACTCTGAGCAAAACCCAGTTTGTGCCGGGAAAACTGGGTTTGTACCTGGGCAAAGTTTTATGAATCTGGCCCCTTTTCAAGATATTTTGCACTTTTCAGTTTAATATCTATTTCATTGTGAAGGTCCCATTTTTCTATACTAATTTAACTGCATTGCCATGTCATACTGTTCACAAGTACAACAGTCCAAAAGTTTTGCTAAAATAAATGTAAATGAGATATGGCACATGCCATCTTATGTACTCTCCCTAACTGGAGATGTTGTGAAGTTGTACTTTACCAGTGAAGTTCCAGGAAAGCTACAAAACTTGCCTTTGTGAATAACTTCACAAATTGCCCAGTTAACCACTCTGCCTCTTCACATTGAATTTTCCTGTGGAAAAGGCACTCTTTCAGGCAAAGTTAGGTAAAGTTAAGGCACAGTTGAAACTTTGCCACTGAATTTGCATAACTTCTCCAGAAAAAGTGCTCCTTCACCTGCCAAAAACTTTGCAAAGTCAGCACTTTGCACTTCATGAATTTGGCAAACTAGCAGAATTATTTTGTGGAGCAAAGTCTACCAACTTCACACATTTCTATCCCCAACATGTTGTGTGTGTGTGTGTGTGTGTGTGTGTGTGTGTGTGTACAAACAGAAATTATTTGCTTTAATGACATATTAAATGTTATCTATATAGTGCATGCAAGTAAAACTTCAGAAAGGAATGCTATCAATACAACAATAAAGTGTTATTTTAACCATCTGTGCCAAGGCACTTGAATCTTTTCTTTGTTTCACAAGGAAGTGGATTTGGCCACAGTCCTCTTTTCAGTCACATCTGGAAAGGACTTGAGTGACTCTGAAAGTTTGTGCACTATATAATTAATGTACAATATCTATGCTGGAGTAATAAGATTTATTGTATCACACTGGCCTGCACGTCTAAGCAACTGTGACTAAACTGTTTATGTATATATGAATACGAGAAGGGTAGGATCACTCATAGCCCTACTGTACCACAGTCAACAAGTAATGTTGAATACTCACAAAAAATGTGGAAATACAAATAAAACATGCAATAATTTATTTTATCTTATTAGTTAAATGCTGAGGTCACCAACACAGTGAGAGGAATTGCTTTAACATTGTATCTATCAACTCAGAAATGAAGTGGATGAAAACTGAAAAAGAGAACTGGATGAATGATGTTTCACTGCATGCTTATACTAATGATGAATGCCTGTACCTCCTTTTTATCTTCTCATCTGAACTCGTTCAGTATTTATTGCTGCTTTGGCACTTTTCTGTTAATTCAAATAAAGACTGATTGGATGAAAGCAAACAATTATTCACTTCCATTTTAAAGGACAAATGTCACATTAACCGAATTGGCCTTTTTATATGTGTGCAAACAAATAATGTGTCACTCTAACAAGCTTAAATATTAAGCAGTAAAAAAAATATGTCCCTGATTTTTAAAACATTTACAATTGGAATCTGGGCCCTATGCATGAAGGTTACCCGGTCCTATGCTCCCGATCTATAGCACAGAAAGTCAGGATATGCACATCCCAGAAGTCTCCTGAATTCCTGCAGATGCATGAAAAGTGCACACCCAGTCTACACTCATGTCCAGGTCCATGCCTGGGGGATCCCAAGCAACTACATGGCTGGTCTCAGCGGGGGAGGGGGCGTGCCCATGGAGGGCTGGTGATGTGTGGCATGCACAATGCCTTTGCATGCCACTGGGCCAGTGTCAGGGGTGCTTTCCAGTTATGCCAGCCAGATGGCTGCTGAAATGGCTGCACACAAACCACCAATGTGACTGAACAGGAGGATATGTTGTTCCACAGCCATGGTGCCCTGCCCCCCTTAATACCTTGGAGGGTTAAGGGTGGTGACAGGCTGTGGGACACTGACTTACATAATTCAATAGTTTTGTCTTGGACTGTTTTGGACAGGGCAAGCTGTGCACAGATTGCCATGTCCCATGATCCCCTGCTCCTGCAGAACAAGGGATCTACTGTGGGGATTGTTTGGGGCTTCATATTGTAAGCCCATGGTCTAGCCCAC
This sequence comes from Neoceratodus forsteri, assembly GCA_016271365.2. Taxonomy (NCBI): domain Eukaryota; kingdom Metazoa; phylum Chordata; order Ceratodontiformes; family Ceratodontidae; genus Neoceratodus; species Neoceratodus forsteri. The sequence continues at coordinate 31,781,360 of CM057459.1, forward strand.
ATCTATCTTCCAGGCTGTCCCCATCCCTTGTGTGGAGCTACAAGGTCATGCTGAGACCACCCGGGGGTTGTGCATACTGGTTCCATGCATCCCATGGGACCAGTTATATGGTATGCATTTCCATGACCTGGTACATGGGCTTTGTAGTGCATAGGGCCCTTTGTTTGCACCAGCAAATGATAAAATACTTTTTTGAATTAAAAGTTTTGGCTTATTGTTTCTAAGAACATTTTCTGTATTGACAATACTGAGGATATCCCTTGTAGCTAATCCTCAGCAATCAGGTACATTAAGCCCTTCCCCAGTGTGAAGTGGCAGGACAGGTTTCTTTTAGGCTTGGTGGTACCATGAAGCAACTTATATGGTTATCGAAAAACAAAATAAAATAAATACAAACTTTAAACAACTTGAACAAAGTTTCAACGAATTCATTGTTCACACAAATGATTTTCAGTCAAGAAGGGGTTTATAGGATCTTCGAAAATGGGTTGGTAAAATCCTGTAATCTGATTGGCTCAGGTCACCAACCAGCCAGTCCAGTATCAGGAGACAGAGACCAATAAATAATGAGTCCCCACCCCTGCTGCCTGATTGTGTTGCAAATCATTGGCCCAATAGAATTTTCAATTTTAAATTGCCGCCATATTGATCTTGCTTTGCAAAAGATACCCCCCACACACACACACACACACACTTGTCTGGGCATATCTCACACAAATGGAACCTTTTTAAACTAATACAGGTCTGTACAGCTTGTGGACAATTCCTAGTTCAAAATGAATAAAGGAAAAGGAAGCTGTCAGTCTGATCGTAACTGGTGGTTGGCAGCGCAGTTTTCTAAAGGGCAGTGAGCGCATGCCTCTCCACAGCAGCTAAACTTACAAGTGCTGCTTACCCACACTGCTTGCCATACACTGGTTACCACCCACGAAAGAAATTACTCAGGAAAGCCATCACTGCACAACTTACTGTGACCGGCGATCGGGCACTCCATATGGAAACCAGCAGAGGTTTTATGTCACACACAGTAACGTTACCAGTCACATCTCTCTCTTTCTCTCTCTCTGTCTCTGTCTCTCTCAACTCATTTTCTCTTTGCAGCCAAAATCCTTCTTTATTAAGTTAACCACCTCCCTCTCCCGCCATACTTTTAGTGGTGTGAAAATAAAGTAAACAAGAAAGCACTACACTAGCTCACTCCCACTGCTCCCAGAAGTGCTGTGAGTGTGTGGGTGGGGGGGGATAACCATGACGAAAAGCTCCATGAGGCACAACTACAGATGCTGCATTGTGTGTAACTCAAACAAACAAACAAAAAAAACACACAGCATTCAAATGCAGGTGGAGGAACTATTTTATTACAAAACATTTTAAACTAATTTTTAATTAACATTTTTTTATTAAAGTTATTTTCATTTACAGTGCTCATTTTCTAAGCACAATAATACCCTCCAGGGTGGGCGGTATTGTGCTATACCGGACCTTCCAGGGGCTTTAAGGCCCTCGGCCTACGGAATCGAGCCTCATTATGTCCCTGGGCAGTCCAGTATAGCACAATACCGCCCACCCTTCTGGGTATTATCGCTTACTTCATTCTAAGTGTTCTTCTTCCTTGTATTGCACTCTATCAACTACTCCCTCCTGGTAGTATGCACTCACTTTTTTTTTGTCATTACTCATGTCTTTCCATCCTGCCCTGGCTGGCTTCTCTCTCCTCTGACCCCCCCCCCAACCTTTTCATCTGGCATCTGCCTGATTTACCATCTCTAGACTCAACCATTGTTTTGCTTCTTGTTGATGGGATGGTGCAAAACTGAGGTTCACCTGCTGGACAGGATCCATTTGGGGTTGTGCCAGTTCACTGGTGTATAGAAACATAGAACATAGAAACATAGACTTTGACGGCAGATAAGGACCGCTAGGCCCATCTAGTCTGCCCATTTCCCTACCTACAGGATAGGCCGCAGATCCTAGTTAACCAACAGCCTTTTTCTTCCTGCCCCCCACAAGAATTGCCTTATGTCTGTCCCATGCATTCTTGAATTCTCCCACAGTTTTAGACCCCACAACTTCCTCAGGAAGGCTGTTCCATGCATCCACTACCCTCTCTGTGAAATAATACTTCCTCACATTGCCCTGAACCGCCTCCTTCTATCTTTAAATTGTGTCCCCTTGTTCTTGCAAGTCTCTTTTCTGAAAGATGCTACCCTCTTGGACTTTGTTGATTCCCTTGAGGTACTTGAAAGTTTCTATCATGTCCCCTCTCCTTCTTTCCTCAAGGGTATACATATTAAGCTCCTTTAGTCTCTCCTCATACGGCTTCTCTTGCAGACCCTGCACAATTTTAGTTGCCCTCCTCTGGACTGCCTCTATCCTGTCTATGTCCTTGCGGAGATGGGGTCTCCAGAACTGGACACAGTATTCCAGATGGGGTCTCACCAACTGTCTGTACAGAGGGATAACAACTTCCTGTTTTCTGTATGGCCTGAGAGGGGGGGTTGGGGAGCCATCCTGAAAGCCAGGGTGATTTTTCCATTTTCCTCCTTTCCCCCATGATGCAGAGGAGCTGGCATGCAATGATGTCAATGGCAGTGCTGAGCACACTTCCATACTCAGTATGTCAGATGTCTGCTGTGCCTCCACCCCCTGTGTTGTTGTCCCAGTGGTCTGTCCTCTAGCCACTGCTTGGGGCCAGGCTAACCCTGGGCACTGTTCCCACCCCACCCCAGAGGGGAAGGGGAGCAATCCATTGGTTGTTCAATCCTCTTCACCTGGCCAGCCCTTTGATGGGCATGAACTTGGGGTGCCAGCATCACAAACAGTAGCTCTACCACTGTACCAAAGGGCTGGACAACTTTTTAAATTTCTGATCATGCTCACACCCATTTATGTTTCTCTCACATAGCGTGATGGCATTTTACATTCATGAAATGATTCTATACACTAGTGATCTAACCTCAGCCACTAGTTTCCTGGGCAAATGGCCTTGTGGGACCTCCACGAGCAACAGAAAACAGCATCTTTATGCACAGATCAGCACACTTGCGTGACCCCTTTTGGAGTATACAGAAACATAGAAACATAGAAACATAGAATTTGACGGCAGATAAGGACCGCTTGGCCCACCCAGTCTGCCCATTTCCCTACCTACTGGATAAGCTGCAGATCCTAGTTAACCAGCAGCCTACTTCTTCCTACCCCCACCCCCCAGAACTGCCTTATGACTATCCCATGCATGCTTGAATTCCACCACTGATTTTGACTCCACAACCTCCTTCGAAGGCCGCTCCATGCATCCACAACCTCTCTGTAAAAATACTTCCTTAAATTACCTCTGAGCCGCCCTCTATTTTCAAATTGTGCCCTCTTGTTCTTGCACACCTCTTTTTGAAAGATGCTACCTCTTGGACTTTGTTGATTCCTTGAGGTACTTGAACGTTTCTATCATGTCCCCTCTCCCTTCTTTCCTCGAGGCTAGCATATTAAGCTCCTTAAGTCTCTCTTCATATGTCTTCCGGTGCAGACCTGCACTATTTTAGTTGCCCTCCTCTGGACAGCTTCCATCCTGTCTATGTCTTTATGGAGATTGGGTCTCCAGAACTGCACAATACTCCAGATGTGGTCTCACCAGCTGTCTGTACAGAGGGATAATAACTTCCTGTTTTCTACTGGTGATGCCTCTCCCTATGCATCCCAGTATCCCCTAGCCCTCCTTGCTGCCCTCTCACATTGCTTGCCCGTCTTTAGGTCATCTGATTTGACTACCCCCAGGTCCCTTTCCATTTTTGTTGTTGTTAGTATCTCACCCCCCATTGTGTACTCTTCCCCTGGGTTTTTGTTTCCCAGGTACATTACCTTGCACTTCTTAGCATTGAATCTAAGCTGCCATACATTTGACCATTCCTCTAACCTTGCCAAGTCCCTTCTCATCCTTTCCACCCACCATTCACCTGGACTCAGATCTAGATTATTTAGCTGCAGGACACATTCCTTTCTTTCCTTTTTTATTTCCTAATTTAGGAGGATCCCAAAAGGGGTCCTTAAGACAAAACCTATTTTCCCATCTCAGCTTTCTTGGTTATCTTACTAACTTTCCTGATACTGTCTAGGGAATATTAGGAAAGGGACCCACACCCACACATGGCACCTTGCTTTACCAGGAGTCTTTCGTCCTAAGCCATCCAACCTTCTGCTTGGCCAATCACCTTGCCCTCCTGTCTTTCTTTCTCTGTTCTAAGGGTCCATCTGAGCTGGTGGATCTATCTTAACTGTGGAAAGTCTACCTAGTCAGGCCTCCACCACTTCAGCACTCCCTCCTGATGTTTCTCTCTCCTCTCGAAACAACAAGTTCTTGCTCTGAGCTGGCTAGAACTCGCTAGTACCATTGTTACACCCACTTTTACACTGCAGCGAGGACTTTCCAGCACCAATTTCATGTTCTGCTGGTAAACCAGATTTTAACCTTTTTTGTGCAGGACAATAGGCATATGACACAATATACTTTTAATAATCCCGAAACGCATATAGGTGTTGCATCCCTAAAATTCTGAACAGGTACTTTCCTGCCAAAACTGATTTATATGTTTGGTGGAGAAACAACATTTTACATGCAAATATTTTGAAAATACAGCCCATAATTTGTAAAGTCTACTGTAAAGGTTACATATGCAGTACCTGCATTTGTAGAAGAAAATTATAATTGTTACCAAGGGTCTCCAAGGTTAACACATCAATGCACCCTATACAGGGTAGCAGACAGTCTCACTTGAGGACAGGCTCACTAGCAGAATCTCCACTTTCCTCTTCAAAGCCCTTCTCCCTTAGAGAACCTCCTTCCTTTTCTCATTGCCATTCCAACCCTGTTCCCCCAGACACCACGCCAACTATTCCTTCACAATCCCACTCTTTTGCACCTCGCTGGGCCAATGCTGACTCGCCTACAGGGGCCCAAGACTCAATCACTCTCTCTCTTACCCACTGCACTTTTGTCACTACATTCAAAAGCAACTTACTAAATTTCTTCTCAACAAATCCCAATCCAACTGCTCCTAACCCACTTCTTTTGTACAGAATTGTAAATTTCCTATCTATTAATTAATTAATTCCTGTTGTTTTGTACAAAAATGTGTTCTCTTGTTCTTATAATTGTACTCTTCTCCATGCTCTCTTAATTGGTGTATTGTATTTTACTGCTGCTCATTTTCTTTGTCTCCCCCTCCCCCCTGTCGTTTTGTTACACTGGATGCTTGTGAAAACAGGCAATGTTGCTGACAAGCCTTCCAGTATAAAAATAAAGACAAATACACAGTTCCTGTCTCACATGTAGTACTCTACTAGAGAAAAAAGGTGCTCATTCTCCAGGGAAGCAGAGACAACACAGTTAATCAAGTGCAGTACATCAGCTGTAACAACAACTGATGTGCAGCACTTGATAAAATCTATGCTGTCTCTGCTTCCCTGGAGGATTATGAGCACCTTTTTTCACTAGTGTAAGCCACCCCTCATGAGGCTGGCTTACTAGCTGTCTCTCCTTTGTTTGCCCATTGTCCTGGTATAGGCATCTTTGTCCAATCCCTGGGGGTTTTGGTGGTGTAGCTCTTTGCCCGGGATATAAGAGGGAGAGGTTCCACCGGTTCAGGGAGTTAATGAAAAATGTAGGGCAAGTAGGGTTGGGTTCTTGTGCTTCAGCCCAGGAGTTGCCAGCTTTAAGAGTATTGTGGCTGTGTGGCCAGTGGTATTTAATGGGGTGGGTGTTTAGGAGAAGTGACACCAAGTTCTATGGGGACCTCTTGGATCTGGTTGGGAAGAATTCAAGGAGGTTTACTGGAATGGCTGGATACAGGAGGCTGGGAGCTCAATAGGTAAAGGTATGGAAATAGGGTTGTCATGGTGGTGGCAGGGGCATGGCAGAGCATCTCAGAAGTGGCAGATCTGGGTAGGTTGAACCCAGTATGGCACACTGTGGGAGGACTGCAGGTGGGGGCATTCTGTGAGATTCACTTTATTGGGCCTGACATGTCCATGTCTAGGGCAGGACCCACGTTAGACCCATTTAAGAGAATGCATAGTGGAGACTGTAACTAGGAAGAAAGGTTCCGTGTCAACCTCTCTGCAACCAAATCAGATGCCTGAGTCCGTTTGGCTGAGGGTTGCAAAATATTGGGCTGGTTTAAAGATGTCAGGGTGGCTGTCATAAAGGATATAAGCGCATCCCCAGTGTAAGGTAATCTGGGTTGGGGGGGAGTAAGGCACTACCCTAAGGTTTCATAGATTAACATCTTGCACCCTCTAGGGACCTGAGTGCTTGTCTTGCTCAGGGTGGTTGCATGAAGGCTGCATTTGGCCTATATTCTAGGCCTGTTTGGATGTTGGACAGAAATTTTAGCCAAAGTAATGTGATCGCTCCGAACACCTAGGCACTGGTTTGTGCCTCCTGTAATGAATGCCCTACATATTCCCGTCTCCCGGCCCCATGGAGCTGATTTATTTATTTTTATTTCTATATAATTAGAATTAATTGTTCTGCTTGTTCCTAATTCTGGAGTCCTGAGATTATTGAATGAACTGCTTGCTCCTCTTTTTTAACAAGATTCTGGTCCGCTCTCCCTGGTCTAGTTCTGAACCCGCAGCTGGTTGGTGAACAGAAGGGTTTCTGAAGCAAGTGTGATCTGCACTGTACTAATATAGACCATCTCGAGGTAAGGCCTTGTTTTCTATTTGGGCTTTGCCTTGTACTGGAAGGACTCTGGTTTGTATCTCCTTGCCTAACATCGACCGCTGGACAGAATTATGGGTTTGAAAGGAGGTTACAAATGTGGGGGCTTGTCTGGGATTTGCTTAAATTTGGAGTCCAGATCGAGTGCTCTGGGAGGGGGTCCCCTTTTTAAGTGGGGGTCTCCACTGCTGTAAACCTGGGTTGGTGGTGCATCCAGTAGGAGGCCACCATTTTGGGGTGGTTTGGCACCATTTTCCTGTCTGTCCAGCAACAAAAAGTGACTGGTGGTTGGAAGGAGAGATCAGCTGAAGAGAGTGGCATTGCTGATTGGCTCAGGCATTGTTGGAGCTGAGGAATCTGCAAGAAAGACATAATTTTGCATTGAACTTGTGGCAGTAAGAGACGTTTGTTGGTAAGAGAATGAATCATGGCAGAAAAAGTTTCATAAGAGGAGACCCAGGCCACCATGCCTACTTCCCTCTTGTCCTGGCTGTGAAAGTCAGCAGAGAGAGGGGCAGCAGAAGATCTGTGTGTAAGGGGGGGCCAGTTTCAGGACCACTTGCAGGTACACTGTTTGGATTTTCTTGGCCTTATCCTGCACTGGCATCTGTGGGTGCACCATCTTTCACACCTCAGGGGAGTCTGGATGTGTTTGAGGACTCGAAGATATTGGAGTCAGAGGTTGTGAAGCCACATTTCCTCCAGAAAAGGTGAGTGAGGGGGCTCTGGATGTGGATGTGGAGGCAATGGAAGAGAAAACCCATGAAGGGGTCATGGGGTACAGCTGTCTGCCCAGTCCCACAGTGCCTGCTATCATCATCTATTCCCATAGCAGAGGGAGAGGTAGGGGACAAGGGTATGGAGCTGGTGACCCCCCGGGATCAGGGGGTCAGCCAGAAGTCCCCTGTCTGGAGCAAGTGGTTAACCAGGTGTAAGGTGGTGAGGAGCTTTATCTGAGCCCCTCAGTGGTGGTGAAAAAGGAGGATCCAGAGGAAGAGCCTAAATGGGAGATGCCAGTAGCCTTGCCCCCTGGACAAGCCCAAAGGCCATACAGTTTTGTTGATCAAGATGTCTACAGAGCCATACCTTATGGGAGACCTGTGCTAAAGGGGCCTTGTGTGGACGTCCTTCTGTCCTTTGATGTTTCACCACGATATAATTTGCTAAATAAAGCACTTAAGCAGAAGGATTTATGCATGTGGTGAATATTCTTTGTTACTCATTGGTATGCCAGCATCTAGTGGAAGTCGATTGGTTATTTTTAAGCTTGGCAAGCTTTTGCTGTGCACCTTACCACAGCCAGGTGTTTGCAGTTGTCTCACTTTGTTCCTGTGCTAAAGCTACCTGATACCACCCCACACCTACTAGTACTGTGTAAAGCCACTCATGTGGCTTGATGGACTTTTAAGTATTGATCCCATGAATGTGCCCTTCCATATCCAGGTGTGGCTGGAGCCTGGCACTGTCCATAGGACCAGTGTGAGAGAGTTGCCTCCATGGTCGCAGACAGAGAGGTGAGTAAGGAGGCAAATTCACATTGAATACTCCATGGCTAAATATCCATATGTCCCTGAGCAGATGTGGGACATCATTGAGGAGAAGCAACCTGACTGGGCATTCTGGGGGATGGTGCAGAAGCTCCAGCAATGAAATGATTCATCAGGCCTTCCTTCTCATGAAATTATTCAGAAGGTCAGAGCTATGTGTCATTCGTCCCCCTGGACTGGGCTTACCCTGTTCAAACATTATGCCCTGTTCCACGATGTGGCTGCTAGTTGCCGTGTAAGCACTATATTATATTAATGGATTCTTTTATCAGTGAGACCACCAAGCCAGACCCAGTATTTTATTTTCCCCTATTGGAGAGCCCCCCATCTGAAGAGTCTTCTCAACACTTGTGAATTGCCAGGACTGTCCTTCAAAGTTGATTTAGCTGTTCCGTGTTGACAATGTTATTAAAGAATTCTAAGAGACTGTGGCCAGTGGGTGGAGCCATTGGATTGTTCCTAAATAATCAGAGATTGGTACTGAACTGAGTACATCTTCCCTCCCCCACTGTGTTTGAACTGTCCATTTCCAGGAAAAAAAAGAGGGAGATGCACCAAGAGACTGAACTTTTTCTTCAGGTGCTGTTCCCTGTTTTTGGAACCACCTCTATATGAACCCTAAAGTTGCTCAAGTATCCCTGTTTTGCTGTGAAGGAGCGAATGGGTGAGTGAAGGGAGGAGTGAGTGGGCAAACGAGTGGGTGAGTGTGTGGGTGAGTGTGAGTGAGGACTGTTGCCTGTAAGTAATATTAAGAGTTTTGTTAAGGACAGCATGGTTTTATTGCTTTTATTAAAGCCTTAGTATATTGTTTCAACTCTTATTCTGGGCAGGTGCAGCTCCATGGGACTGATGGAAGGGTAGGCCCTGGGAGATGGGGTGGGCACAAGTTTTAGGGCTGGCTAGCATACCCTATGGGGCAGTTGGGCAGAGAGTGCACATACCCATCCAGACAGTCATCCCCTGTGGGCAGGCTTTAAGGCCCCATTTCCGAGAGGAAATGGTTTTAGGGGGGAGAGTGCAAGCCACCCCTCGCTGGGCTTGATTTGTAGTTGTCTTTAATTTTATTTTGCTGTAGTCCTGGTATAGGCATCATTGTCCCACCCCTGGGGGTTTTGGTGGCATTGCTCTTTGTCCAGAATATGAGGGGGGGAGGTTCCCCTGGTTCGGGGAGTCAGCGGGAAATGTAGATCAAATAGGGTTAGAGCCTTGCACTTTAGCCTCAGGAGGTATCAACTTTAAGGGCGTCGTGACTGCATGCCCAGTGGTATCTGATGGGGTGGGTGTTTTGGAGAAGTGGCAACCATGGGCTTTGGGGATCTCTTGAATCTGGTTGGAGAGAATTTTGAGGAGGCAAATTAGAATGACTGGATACAGGAGGGTGGGAGCCCAGTAAGTAAAGGTATAGGAGGTGGGCTGTTGTGGTGGTGACATGGCCACTGCAGAGTCTCTCAGAGGTGGCATATCTATTGAGGTTGTACCCAGTGTGGCACAATGCCAGAGGACTGCAGGTGGGGGCATTCCGTGGGGATTCACTTTATTGGACCTGCCGTGTCCATGGCAGGACCCATGTCAGACCCATTTAATGGAATGCATATTTGGAGACTGTAATTAGGAAGAAAGGGTCCATGTCACCCTCTCTGTAACTAAATTGTATGCCCGCATTCCTTTGGACTGGTCTAAAGGTTTCAGGGCTGCTGCGGTAAAGGATATAGGCCACATCCCCAGTGTAGGGTAATCCGGGGTCGGGGGGGGTGTAAGGAACTCCCCTGAGGTTTCAGGGATGCAGAGGCTGGCCTGGATATTGTGGCCATTCCCGAGACACAGTACACAGAAAACTATGCAAGGGACCTGGCCATACTGGGCTATACTCTGTTCAGGAAAAACCGGGTGGGAAGGAAAGGAGGGGGTGTGGTGCTTTATGTGAGGGAAAGCATAAAAGACACAGAGATATGGGAATAAATACAGGGGAAGGTACAGGTACTATGGGTCACCCTGGAGATGGGGAATGGAGCCACTATTCACATTGGAGTGATCTACAGACCTCCAACACGGGGAGGAATTAGATAAGGTACTGGTGGAAGCCAATGGCAAGATAGCAGAAAAGGGGGAGGTGCTGCTGGTGGAGAACTTCAACTTGCCACATGTGGATAAGAACTTACCAGCGGTGGCTTCAGCTAGAAGCAAAGACATCCTGGACTCTCTACAGGGAGCATTCCTCAGGCAACAAGTCAGTGAACCCACTCATGATGGGGCAATACTGGACCTGGTACTTATTAACAGGGACAGTGTTGCAAATGTCAAAGTGGGAGGCCACTTGGAGATCAGTGATCACTCTACAGTGTGGTTCGATATAAGGATGGCTGTAGAATCTAACCACACAAGGGCAAGGATCCTGGACTTCAGGACAACAGATTTTAAAAAGATGGGTGACTCTCTCAGGGATGACCTAGCAGAGATGAGTGATGTGGGTTGGGTGGAAGAACAGTTGGTGAAGATAAAATGGAGTACAATAAAGGCAACAGAACTCTGCATCAAACAACTGAGCAAAACGAAAAAGAGACTGCTGTGGTTCTCAAAAGGGGTGGTTGAGAAGGTAAAAGCTAAAAGGGTAGCATTCAGAAGACATAAGGAGATGCAGGGGGGAGGACAGGGAGGTGTATCAGGGGAAACAAAGAGAAGCAGGGAAAGCAGTAAGTACTGTAAAGGCACAAACTGAAGACAGAATAGCCCAGGAGGTAATGATAGGGGTCAAGACATATTTTAAGTATTTTAATTTTTCAGCAGCAAGGCATACTGAGCAAATTGCTCATTTCTAGATGCATCCGGGGGGGACAGCAGTTTGCAATAACATCAGTATATACAGCATTAGAATTACAGAATAGCATTGACATTTATAGAAGTATCAGTATTTACAGTATTAGATATAAGAATGCAATAATTGCAAGAGGTACTTCATGGGCAGGATTCACAAAGGACTTTCACTCGGTGCATCTCAGATGCCCCGGTGTAAATGAGATGCGTCGAGTGCCAACTGTGGTATTCACAGAAGATGTGCTGGGAATGCCCCCAGCGCATCCTCACTGTGAATATCACAGTTGTGCCCAGCACTGGCTGAGTCAGCGCAACCCACTGGTCAAGCTGGGAATGCAATGGGGCAGCACATTGCACAATGCGCTGTGCCTAAAGTTGCTATTCAGTGCCAGCAACATGCAAATGGGGCCATTAGACATGCATGGTGCAATGGGGCAATTTGCATGTCATTATGGCCCCATTTGCATGCACCATGTAGTGATGTGCCCAGCTGAATATGCTGAGTGACCTGCTAAGGCTGCGGTCCACACTCAGAGCCCCATCCCATCCAGAAGAACCTCCCACCCTCCCTGGGTGACCACATCCCATGCACACCTGGACGTATCCCTGGTGGTCCAGTGTGCCCCCACCTGCACCTCCATACAATGCTGCTCCTGTGGAAATCCTGTGGTAATAACAGGGCTCCTCCTTCCGCTGTGTTATACGCTGCTCCCCTGTGCAGTAATATGGTAGGAACAGAACACCTTCTCCACCACAAGCTAAATGCACTAGCACCGCCAGTCCATAAATCCCTCGGTAGCTTCTTCGGACACCTCACCCACTCAGGCACCCCTAGCCCACCCACTCCCATCCCAGCATATTCCTCACCATCGTGGCAGCTCAAACCACCTCATACCACCACGGCTGCTCGTCGATAAAGCTGGACCTCACACCACCGGGCTTGTGGTACTGTACACTGTCATTCAATGACAGTGTATAATTCATACTGGAGGCCCATTAGTCGACAGGTCCACCAATGGGTTGCAGGATGTACAGTAGCAGGCCATTCGCTGACAGCTCTGTCGGCAGGCAGCCATGGTGGTATGAGGGTGGTTTGAGCTGCCCGCCGATGGTGGGAATATGCTGGAATGGGAGGAGAGTGGGTGGGTAGGGGTGCCTGAGTGGGAGGGGATGGGTGGTCAGCTGAGCTACAGGGGAGACTTATGGATTGCTGGTGCGATAATTGGCTCAGGGTGGGAGGGGGGTTCTGTTCTTACCACAGGATCACCACAGGGAGCAGCATTATTACGGAGATGCAGGCGGGAAGGGGGGCTCTGTTATTATCACAGGGTCGCTGCAGGGAGTGGCATTATTATGGTGATGCGGGTGTGGAGGGGGGCACACTGGACTGCCAGGGTGGGCAGGCTACCATGCTGCTGTGTGCAGTACAGCAGCCTGTATGTGGGTGGCATGCAACTTAATCTACTTGTTGTAGACTTATCTTTTGGAGGTGCATCTCTGGACCTGCCCCAGAGATGCACCTCCTGGTTAGGCTGTGAATGAGGCTGCGCACCACATGCATGGGCATGCCCCCTTCACAGCCCCTCGATGCACATATCATTGGGTGGTATGTGGTGCATCAGTGATGCACATTGACATCGGAGATGTGCAGGACATTGGTCTCTGCCAGAATCACACCAGTGCCAAGTCAGGGATGTGCTGGCACATCCTTTGAGAATCCTGCCCTATGTGTATAGAACAATGCCCTGAATTAAATGCATTGCAGTTTAATAGAATATGTCAACCCAATAAAGGGCAGTACTTAGCGCGAACCACTAGATGCAAGCACTTGCACTGGACAATCACTCCACGTGCAGGTAATACCACGTAGTGTAAGAGGAAAACAGCAATTATTAGTAGAGAATGGAGCAGTTGAGCAGTGGACAGGGAGGTTCCAGGTCAGCAGAACATGAATATATAACTGGGCAGGGGTGTGGCATGATTAGAATGGGTGGTATCAAAGAAGTTGCTGGATTTTGAGGGGATTGCTGGCCTGAGAGTAGAAGTACCTAGTACTCAGAGGAAGGTGATTGGGGCTGGCAATAGAGGGATGCTAGGTCAATGTTTGTTATGTGACGAGTGTGGGGTACCAGGAGGAAAGGAAGGGCATTGTAGGTTAGCTGGACAGATGAGAAAGGACTGGGTTTGGTGAAGAGGGGAAATTAGGAACAGGAACAAGTATGGGAGGAGTAGTTATGTAGCAGGAAGGTAAGGGCCACCAGGGAGAGGGCATTTTAGATGGAGGGGGAGGGCATTCCACAGCTTGGGACAATAATATGAGAAGGCTGATTGTCTAGCCATGGAGGATCTGCATGGGAGGGCCAGGGATCTGGAACCAGTGCTGCAGAGGCAGTAGGGGCAGGTGGGGTAGATAGAGTAGAGGTGAGATGGGGGGGTAGTGACCTAAACCAGAATTTGGCTATGAAGGAAGCAGAATGGATGAGGCGTCTGGATTTGGGGGATGGGAGGGAAAGGGCTATGTAAAGATCACAGTGAAGGGTATGAGGGGGGTAGGCTAAAGTGAAACAACAGAACGACTGATAGAGGGTGTCCAGTCTGGCCAGGGAGGATTTGGGAGCAGCACTATAGACTATATCTGCATAGTCATTAGTGGGGGAGGACCATTTTGTATACAAGTGCATGGCGAGCCAGTAGAGGAATACAATCATGGTTTCTGTATAATGCACCAAGTCTTGGGTGCAGTTTCTCAAGGATTGCACAGACATGTACAGCAAAGTCCAGGTGTAGGTCTAACCAGATTCCAAGGTATCTAAAGTATGTGACATTCTCTAGTGGTATACCATCCAGGGTGTGGAAGATTGAAGGGTTGGATTACAAAGTCTCTGCCTTGTGACGAAGGTCATGGAGACAGTCTTTTTGACATTTAGGAACAGCTGGTTGGATTGGAATCAGAGTTGTACCTTGTTGAAATCCTGCTGCAGTCTTGCTACCACATCTGAATGGGAAGCATCAGAGGTGCACAGGATGGTATAATCTGCATATGTTTGTATTTGGTAGAAGAGCAAACAGCAGGTATATCATTCAAGAATACTGAAACTAGGATTGGGCTGAGCACTGAGCCCTGTGGAACTACAATATTGATGTATGTAAGTGAAAAGAGGAAGACCAGGGGTGGGATTGTAAGAATTAAAAAGGGAAGGGGGACTGTGTAGAGGGGACCAGGAAAAGGCAGACATCCTGAACAAATACTTTTGTTCAGTGTTCAAAGAGGAAGGCGAAAGGGAGAGGCCACAAAAAAGCAACAAATACTTTATATGGAAGGAGGTGGACACTAGTCCTTTTTTGCATGGGGAAATCCTGAAGGGATTTGCTAATCTGAAGGTGTAAGCAATGGGGCCAGATGGGGTGCATCCAAGGGCATTGAGAGAGCTTAGGCAAATACTGGCTGCACCTCTGATAGTTCTATTTAACAATTCACTGAAAACAGGAGTGGTGCTGGAGGACTGGGGGAGGACAGATGTAGTCCTACTACGCAAAAGTGGTCGCAGGAAGGAGGCTTGAAATTATAGGCCAGTCAGTGTAACATTGGTGGTAGGAAAGTTAATGGAATCATTGGTGAAGGAAAGGATTGTGGAATGTCTTGAATCCAATGGGTTACAAGACTCAAGGCAACATGGTTTCAAAGGAGGGCAGTCATGTCAAATGTATCTGATATATTTCTTTGACTGGGTGACCAAGGAACTAGGTCAGGGTGGAGCGGTGGATGTGGCCTACTTAGATTTTAATAAGGCATTCCTCACTGTCCCACTTAGGGGACTAGTAAGCAAGCTGCATAGCTTAGGAGTGGGTCCAAAGGTGGTAAACTGGATAAGAAATTAGTTAGGAAATAGGTGACAGAGGTTGGTGGTAAATGGAGTTTACTCCAAGGAAGGGAGGTGCCTCAGTGATCAGTGCTGGGACGGTCTCTTTAATGTCTTTATAAGTGACATTGCAGGGGAGCTGGAAGGGAAGGTCTGGCTCTTTGTGGATGGCACCAAAATCTACGCTGTAGTGGACACTCTGGGGGATGGAAAGGATGAGCAGAGATCTGAGAAAACTAGAGGAGTGGCCAAGGGTATGGCAGCTGCATTTCAATGCATAAATGTGCAAAATAATGCACTTATGGAACAGAAACCCAGAGGTGGACTACAAAATGGGTGAAGTGGTATTGATGACAACGAAGCAGGAAGAGATGTGGGGTAATCATATCAGATAACCTAAAGGTGACCAGGTAGAGTGACAAGGCAGTAGGGAGGGTGAGTGGGATGCTGAGGTGCATAGGAAGGGGTATCACCAGCAGAAAGATGGTGGTGGTATTGCCCCAGTTGATCACTGGCAAGACCCCACATAGAGTAGTGTGTCAATCTCTGGAGACCACATCTCCAGAAGGATTCAGACAGACTGGAAGCGGTCCAGAGGAGGGCAACTAAAATAATGCAGGGTCTGCATCAAAAGCCCTATAAGGCGAGACTAAAGGACCTCAATATGTGTACCCTGGAACAGAGGAGAGAGAGGGAAGATATGATAAGGACCTTTAAATACTTCACGGGGTAAATAAGATACAGGAGGGGAGTATTTTTCAAAAGTAAAGGTGCTCAAGAACAAGGTGACATGGTATGACGCGGGGGCGGAGGGTTGAGTCAGGAGAGATGAGAGGAAGCTCTTCTTCACAGAAAAAGTGGTGGACTCCTGGAACAGCATTCCAGCAGAGGCGGTGGGGGTGAAAACAGTGGTGGAGTTTAAGAAGGCATGGGATAAGCACAAGGGAATCATAGTAGAAAAGAAGGGATGAGGGAGAAAGAGCTGTAGAATGAACACAGTCTATGGGCAAGATTTTTAAAGGGCGGATGCAAGTTGCGACAATGGAAGCTTGCACCACCTGCCCCTGCATCAGGGACCCTGTGTTTAATTCAGTATCAGACAGGGTCCCTGAGCATGCATCCTGCAGCTTGCTGCATCCAAGAAACAGATGGTGCATCCACGAAGAATGCCGCAAGCCACGGAGCAGTCGGCTGGCAACCGCACCTGTGGAAAGTGCCATGCCAGTAGTCACCCTCCAAGCCCTGCTCTGCTCGTAGGTTGGCATCTCACAATACAGGTCACATCTCTGGTATTCTAGTGCCCCCTCCAGCCCTTATGTATTAGTTATATGATGCCATAACAGTCCTGATTATCTAGTGGACCCCCACCCCAGTAGGTAGTGCCCTCCACCCATCCTCTCATTCCAAACCCTGATCTGGTAACCAGCACAGCTCTCCTCGCACCATCACAGCCAGCTGCTAAATGAACTGTCAGAGCACGTACTGAGACAGTTCATTCGGTGGCTGGCCGTGGTGGTGTTTAAAGGGCTGTGCCAGTTGCCAGATTGGGGTTTGGAATGGGGGTCAGAGTGGAGAGCACTAGATCACCAGTGCTGTTACAGCATCATATAAGTAATACATTAAGACCGATCTGGGCTGGGAAGGCACTAGATCACAAGGGATGTGACCTGTATTATGAGATGCCAACCTACGGGCAGAGCAGGGCCGCTCAGTCCAAAAACAATCACAAAAATAGCAAACCAGGTAATAAATATTCATTTTTCAATATACTGGGACATTATAAGGACATAGTTTGCCAAGTGTGTGTCTAGTGGCAGGCAAGTCAACAGTGGCCAGAAACTGAAGGGCACAGCTAAGTGTCCCTTTTAACTGTGTTTTTATGTGCTATTTCTGTGTTCAAGTTAAACTGTTTTGTATGTGATACATTGACATATTACAACATGACTGTAACAGCTCTATTTTTGTTGTCAGATTCCTTCTCTTCCCTTCCCCCAGCAAGGTGCCAGTGATAGTAAAACTCCTAACTCTCAAGCTTCTCACTGTAACTGTATGATTCTTCAGTCTCTGTCAAATAGTACTATGCATACTGACATCTATCAAACTGAAATTGTTTTATTATACAGACTCTGCTGAACAACTCAGCAAACACCACTAATAGGATGTACCCAACTATTAATTCTTTTACCTCAGTGTATGGACTTCCTACTTATAGTGTGAGAGGCTCAAAAACAAAAACAGATGCCTACACTCAGTAACATGTAATTAATATACTTTTGTTGTCTTTTTTTCACAAGAAACATCGATGCCATGTAAATCAGAAAAACTAAACCAGCCATGTGTGCACTGTGAACTGACAGGACAACTGGCAGCCTTCTGGTGAGTCACTTGTCCTGGTCGCAGATGTCGCCGACCACTCCACAGCTTGTGGCAAACCTCTCCGGTGTGCCATCTGTTTGCTGCAGGGCCACATTACCGCAGGCTGAGGGACTTTGGTGCCGGGACCCTAACTGATAGAGAATTGGGCACAGTGTCCCTGGTGCACCGGCAATTGGCACAAGCTACTGTTGGCACATTTTGTGCCACCCTTTGAGAATCTGAGCCTATGTCTCTCCACAACTGTACAGTGGAAATGAAGTTAACTGAAACTTAGTAATTGCTTTTTGTGCTGCTGTCACAGCTATACTTAACAATTTTCTATCAGTTTGAAGTGTGATGTCCCTCCAGTGGATGTAAAAATAAGAACAAAGATTCCTGGGTTTGGACATTCAAGCCCCAAAGGACAGCAAAGTCCCCCTACAGGGCACGTAAAAATGGGATTAGTGCATGAGATGACCAAATGATATGGCCCTATATAGCCATTTGTGTACCACATTGATGCCAACATTGGGCACCCCTGCGAGGCAGATTAACAGGAATAATAATAAAAAAAATCTCACAGTAGTTTTCCAAAAGTATACTTTCCATGTATGGGAGGAAGTGACTTTATGGAGATTTGAGGCATTCCTCCCACTGCTGGTCTGAGATGTTAATATGGAGGTCTTGTTCCCAGTCCTTATGGATCTGTTGAACAGTGGTCCAATGCAGAGATTGCATAGTGTGATATAGCCTAGAAATGAGATATTCCATATTCTCTGTACCTGTCAGGGTCTCTACTATGAGTAAAATTAAGTGAGAAATGTCCTCTGATGTAGAACTATGCTTGTGTAATGGCAACAAAAAATTATTAGCTTGCAAATACCTATAGAAATAGAAACAGGTCATAGTGATGCCAAATCCCTGAAGCAGGTGCTTAAAAGAGAATGAATATCTGCTGTTCCCTTATCAGCCAAAATCAGTAGGCCAAGCCCGACCACTTCCAAGCTAAAAAGCCAATGTCTAATCTGGCAAGGAGAAACTCTGCTATATGGAGCATAGGTGTATTAAGATATTGGAACAGAAAAAGCTTTTTCATCTGTAAAGACACATGCCATTGTAAAACAGTGTTTTGGGTACAGGGATTTTCAAACCTTTGGGCAGCCCAGCCAAGCACCATAGAAAACATTACCTTAGGTAAGTTGAGGAGGTCTTCCTCCTTCAATTCTGTGTCTTTCCAGTGTGCTCTGTAATGATCAGAGAGCGATTAAAATATAGTGCGGAGTTGGGCCCCCACATGGTGAAAGGGAATATTTGGCAAGGTCATCTCTCCCTTACCTTAACAAAGCTGAAGAACTGCAAGTTTGATCCAAGGCCTGTTCCCATTCCATATATATCTCATCAGCAATTTAGTCCATATCTTAAAGTAGCTTTGAGGAGGTGTCACTGGCAATGACTGTGCCAGATAAAGAATCCTGGGAAGGATATTCATTCGAATACTATCTATACGTTGAATCAATGATAGGAGCAGGTTCATCCAGTCTTCAATGTCTTTACAAAGCTGAGCTGTAATGAAATCTTAGTTAAGGGTGAAGTCTGCTTTAGTATCTGCTAATAAGAGGACCCCAAGATATTTTAAATGTAGTAACCCCCAGCGAAATTGGAATTTACTTTTAATTGTGAGGGCATATACTTAATTTGGAGAGCTTCTATTTCTGTAGTATTAAGTTTGTAGTCTGCTAGATGCCTAAAGGAAGTTAATGTTTCCCAAAGGTGTGGAAGAGAAGTATCTGGATTTATTAGCTAAATAAGCAGATCATCTGCATATAAAGCCACCATCTGCTCTTGGTTACCCAGCAGAAAGCAATAAATATCTGAATTTTGCCTAAGGGCTTGAGCTAGGGATTCAAGGTATAAAGCAAAGAAATGAGGAGGGAGGGGGCAGCCCTGTTGGGAGCCTCATTCTAGGGTAATGGTTGAGGAGATAAGGCCATTAACTTTGACACAGGCTATGGGATTATAATAAAGAGCTTTAAGCATGGAGATATAATGTAAGGGGATTACAAAGTGCTGCAGAGTCTGGAATAGGGGAGGACCATGCCAGCTGGTCGAGTACCTTCTGTGCATATAGGTTCAACAGTAAAAATACTGCATTCGACTGGGTGGCATGGTGTAGAATGTGAAGTGTCTGCTTAATGCTATCTTGTGTTTGGTGAGATGTAACAAAACCTGTTTGGGCTCTGTTAAACAGAAATGGAAGGAGGAGCTCCAAATGCTTCACCATAATTGTAGTAAATAACTTGTAATCTATATTAGGAACAGAAATAGACTTATAAGAGGAGCAAAAATAGTGCATTTTCTGGGTTTAGGAATCACTGAACTAGGAGCCTGTTTCCAGATAGGTGGTACGGAGTCTCCTTGGAGGACTCCCCTACAAGTGAGGCACAGCAGTGTGCTAACAGTGTCACAGAAAGCCCTGTAAATTTCAGCGGTGAACCCGTGTGGGCCTGGGCTTTTATTGGTCTTTAATTTAGCAACGGCTGCATGTAATTCTTCTGCTGTGATAGGAGCTACTAAGGCTTGTTATTGGACTAGGTTTATTCTGGTGTAGACATTGTGTAATGCTGAGTAATGGAGATAAGATCTAGTGGAAAAGGTGAATCTGTTACCAAATATCTGTCCACCCTACATCTGTAAAAAAGGGATAGGTGGCTCTCTGTTAGTGAGTAAATGTATTGTTTTGGGGGTGGTATCCCTATTGTCCAGAGTCATGTTAAAATCACCACCTAACACCAACAGAACAGATTGAAAGGTCACTATTTTTCTATAAAGTTGCTATACAAAGACACTTGTAGAGCCAGGTGTTATATACAAAGATATATATCCTTGGGCTAAGACACAGATAAGGCACACTGATGAGTCCAAATGAGGATGAAACATTTGTATGTGTCTGCTGTTCTTAGCCTTTGCTGATTGCATTGTGAGGCCTTCTGGCACCATACAATTCTGATTAAATTTGAGCCAGTCCAAGTTCTCTCATGGGGATTTGCATTATTGGGGTATGTGCAATTGTGTTTTTTTTTTTTTTTTAATTTGGATGTACGGCCAATATCCCCCGGGATAATCTATGTATCAGGGCATTTGCTCTGGGATGCTTTTGTAGTTCTTTTCCTTCTCTATTTAGGGCTCCCTATGACCCAGACAAATAACATCCCCCTTAAGGGGTGGCTGGCTTTCTCTGCCTGGGCTAAGACACAGATATGGCACACTGATGAGTCCAAATGAGGACAAAACATGTGTATGTGTCTCCTGTTCTTAGCCTTTGCTGATTGCACTGTGAGGCCTTCTGGCACCATATAATTCTGCTTAAAGTTGAGCCAATCCAAATTCTCTCATGGGGATTTGCATACATTTCCCATGAGGCTTTCCATTTTGGGGATATGTGCAATTGGGTTTTTTACATAGAGAATAATGGATGGGTAGGTGGTTATAACAAGAATGTTACCCCCACCCCCGAGGGGTGAGATGCCACATAAACCCCAAGAGTGAAACTCGTGGGGTTTGTTAAGTCATCCCACACAAACGGAGTTTGTAAAATCCTAGTTTTACACACCTACCCACCCTTTATTTTGTATAACTGCTGGGGATCATTTTTTTGCTACAGCAATTACACAAAATAAATGTAGCTGTGATCGGAGCTGAGCTGCAGACTGTTGGGATTTGAGCATGGTCTGTGGCAGCTCGGCACTTCTTGTAAAGCATTTGTTACACTGTTTTTTAACATTTTCAAGTGAAAATACAGGTTTGTGCCCAGTTATATATGTTTTTTTTTAAAGTCCTACAGAGTGTTGAGGAGTGGGATGGCAGTGAATGGCAGAGAAGCGCAAATTCATGGTTAGGACGTGGTACTTCGTAAGTTTTTTTTTGTTTTTTTTCAAAGCAGTGCTGTTTACAACTGTGGAAATGAGGGTTTTTTCAGGGCACGTGCTGATGCCAAGTTTCGTACAGTGAATATCCAGAGTCAGAAGTCACAGACACAGGGAGGAAGGGAAGAGCCGGAGCTGGCACATGCCCAATAGAAGGGAAACCAGGCGCATGAATGTCATTATAACCAGCTGGTTATAATGACAGATTTCTAACCTGGTTTCCTTATGGGAAAAAATGTTAACCAGTTATTATAGATTTTATATACATATATATACATATACATATATATATATATATATATATATATATATATATACACATATATATACATACATATATACATATATATATATATATATATATATATATATATATATATATATATATATATATATATATATATATATATATATATATATATATATATATATATATATATATATATATATATATATATATATATATATATATATATATATATATATACATATATATATATATACATATATATATACATATATATATATACACACATATATATACACACACACACACACACACACACACACACACACATATATATATATACACATATATATATGTGTCTATATAACGTAAAACCTCAAATATTACACTTTTATAACTTTGCAACCAATGAATGGATTTGTTCACAATTTGGTATGCGCTGTTCCATGGGGAAGATTTCTTGATGTGGCAGGTTTTGTTCCAGTTGGATGTGCAGATTCTGAGATCTGGACAGTGAAAAAAGTCCACTTTTTGCAGTTTTTCCTCACCACCCTGCTTCCAGATGGTGTGGAATTTTGGTGTAACTTGGGTAACACAACAGGCATGCTTAGTTTTGGTAAAAAAATACTAATCTGCTGCACAAGAATCTGGATGCTACACATCAGATCTTGTATATAGTGATTGTATTTCAGGGCACAAAAGGAAATATTTTTAATCTTAGAAAATAAAGATTTGTCAGTAATGATGAAAAGTGAAATGGCCAACAACCACACATTCAACTGTGTACAGGTTTGCCAAAACAAGTTTCTGAATTGCTGTAGATTATGTGAGCATAAAACACTCTTCATGTGCTGTCATTGTTTCAACCATCTTCATATTTTGGAGTAGCATCAAGGTCCTTAATATGGTTTAGTGTTTTTTCTTTTGAACTAATGAAACAGTTTTTGAACACTTAACTAAAGTGCTGACATATATAGTATTTAAATTTGAAGACTTGATCAATGTGATATTTATTCTCAAATCATACTATGTTATACAGCGAACATAGAATCTGACAGCACATAAGGGCCGCATGGCCACCCAGTCTGCCCATTTTCTCTACCATCATTTATGCTGCAGATGCACTTGATCTACGGTGCTGTTCCTCCCCCTCCCCACCCTTTAGCCCTGCAGTTCCCTTATGCCTATCCCAGGCATTTTTGAACCCCACCATTGTCTGTACCCCCATTACCTCCAGTGGAAGGCTGTTCCAGGAATCTACCACTCTTTCTGTGAAGAAATACTTCCTGAATGTACCCCCCTCCAGTTTCATAGCATTGTCCCCTTGTTCTAGGGCCCCTTTTCTTCAGAAAAATAGAGCATCTTTTGTTCAGAAACCTTATTCAGGTGCCAGTAGATTTTTGCAGACTCTGTAGAACATTGCATGTGAGCATGTTGCTTCTCATGATAAAAGAAAAAACTCTACCATTCATCAGCAGAATGTAACCTCAACAAAATTTGACTGGAACTTTGAGGGACTTGAAGAGATACTAGCCAGGCCTAATTATAGTAGTTAGTAAACCCATGCCTAGGCAGATGAGCTGAGAAGCTGATCTCACTTGTCTGAAGTAAGACAAGAGGAAGGACCTGTACCTGAATAGGTACTGGTAGCAACACAGCAGGAAAAGCTGAATTGACTGTTTGAATTGTCTTTGAAACCTGAAGGAAGGGGAATCTACTTAAAGGACATAGCATTGTGCTATTATTTTTCTTTATTCATTTTGTAAACATTATTATGTTTATTATTTTTATACTTTTGAATAAAATAAAGCCTCACTGAGGTGTGTTGCACCTGATATACTGTGTCCAGTGTTATCCTTACCCACAGTTCTATTACATTTTGGGTGCACAATCCCCATGTTGGCATTCAGAAATCCCTCCAGCAGTGTGGGACACTGGGGAGCCCACTCCCAGTGTCCCAAAATATGTATTTAATCAAACGCTGTAACAAGAAAACTGTCCCCCTACATCTTTTTTTAGACCTGAAAAAAAGGAAATGGTCCCTCGTCATCCCTGCCATCCCCCTCTCCCATCCTAACCCTCCCACTGAGCACCCACCACCCCACTGTCCCTTACCCTGTACTTACCATTGGAGGTCCTGGGCTGTCATCTTCTGTGGACTGGGGCACATCTGCACTCTTCAAAGCCAAACCACAAACTGAGGAATCAAGGTAAGTGCCATATAATGTATTTCAATGGCATTTTGAATGCATGTTCATAACGTTCCCTTTTCACCAAATTTTCAACAAGGCCTTTTTGGGACCCCACCTCATGAGCACTGCAACAGTCATTTGATTAATCAGGCCCGGAAGGTGATTTCAAGGTCTCTGCATTGGCTGAAGCAGCGGGCACACAATTTGAAACTGCAGCCATTTTTTTACTCGCTTAGCGAGAGAGACCGAGTGAGAGTTCCCCCTCCCAAACACACACACACTCAATGGGATACCTCCCAGTAATTAAAAAAATCACAGCACTGTACACCTAAAAGAAATAAAAGTAACTGGTTTGTATTTTATATACTTGTTCCTTCCATTCACTTATAGAACGAGCATGGAGCGTGACAGCTCCCAAGGACAATTCTTCACAACTGCACTATGCCCTGATAGTAAAAGCTACTTTACCATTTTAACTTCCACATGTTGTAATTATAAATATTCTATGTCTACTGCAAAGCCAGCCACCCTGTCTACAACTGCTGATCAGAAACACCTCCTTATCGTATCCTAGGGCTATGTAGGTACAAGAGCATTCCTTTCACATCCTCTTGCCGTCATGCCTGACCCTGCCAAGATGTCCAATCCAATTTCTTGTTGGCGCCCCCCATCTGTGCCCAGTCCCATCACTGGTCCTTCATCAATTCCCACAAAATGCCAGCCACCAAAAGCTCACGAATATACCTGCTTTTTGCAGGTTTACTTTCTCTTTCTGCTTCCTCGTTTGACCTACTTCCACAAAATCTATGGACCTTAAATGACATCTGTTCTTGGCTGTTGTACAGCAATGCCGCCACCCCGTAACCTCAGCTCCTCTCATACAGAAGACATGTGCTCCACTCCAGTTCTGCTCCCCATTTTAAATGCTGCTGCACAACAAAGAAAGAAACTGCACTCTTACATTCCTTCACATAAAAAGTAAATGTTTTACAGTCTTGGCTGATTGCTATAATTACTGGATCTCTCCCACTCCACTCCAGATCTCATAAGTAACTGGAGAAAAAGCTCAAAATATGACAGGAACAGGAAGCTGTGAGCCCGATCAGCTTCAGCTAACTGGTAGTGGACAGAGTGCATCTCCATAAAAAATAGTGAACTTCTATTTCAAGAAAGTATGTGGGTGGGGGGATTGACACTCTGCACTGTTAAGGGGGGTTATAAACAGACTACTACAGGAAGCTGTGACTGCACACAGCCAGTTTATTTAGGTGGAGGAACTATTTTATAACAAAATAAATCTTAAAAAAATTTATTAATTTTTTAACTCTTTTCTTTTTTAAACAGTGCCCATTTTCTAAGTGCAATAATACTCTCCAGTGTGGGTGGTATAGCCTATACCAGGCCTTCCAGGGGCTATAAGGCCCTCCACCTGTAGCGTTGGGCCTCATTACACCCCTGGGCAGTCTGGTATAGCCCAATACCGCCCACCCTGTTGGGTATTATTGCTTACTTAGATGATCTAGTTGGTAATTAACACAAATCTGAAACAAACGTTTGTTCATTTTCTTCCCAAGATGAGGCAACTGTTCTTATTGAGTGATCTTTGACAGTCTCGGGAGGTGCCAAGCTCCCAGATTTGCATGCTTCCTTGATACTTGTTTCATCCACCTGGCTATAACATCCTTTGTGGGTCTATAACATCCTTTGTGGACCTAGGAACACATGTCTGTCAAAACAGAAAGTATTTCTAACTTCTTAAACTCTAAAGTAATGTGACCTCAGCAACTTCAGTTCTGTTGATATAGAATATGAGTGCAATTGTGACATCCAGTTAACTCAGCATATGGTCATTGTCATTTGAAGCACAATAAAGGCAAATTTATCTCTTAGTTCATGTAAAATGCAGCTAGTACATTGGAAACAAAAGAAAGCACAATGCTTAATATGGCATTATTCTTCATGCAGATACTGTAAGGTGTTTTCAAGATTGTGGCTGGATTCTGCTAAATCTGTGTACTGCACTGATGGCCATTACAAAACTTAGTTTTCATTTACAACAGCTCTGCAGAGATCTGATCCATAGGTGCAAATGGATATTCACAGTTTTCAAAACCAAGAAAGCAATAATTGCCATACAAATACCTAAAGGAGATTATTTGTGTACCACCAGTGAAACACATTACAATTAGGTAATAGTCATCTATATTCAGGTTTTTCTCCTTCAAGTCAGGGGACTATGTCTTGATTATTATTGATATATATATATATATGTATGTTCATATTAAATCATCATAAGCACCATTATTTAAGTGTATCAATTCAAGCATAGTCTAAAGTCAGTGTGTAGTGCAGGCAGTATAGCACAATGGTTTAGGACTCTGAGCTGTAAACATGGAGACCTGGATTTGGTAGCCCATGACATGTGCCACTGCATCTGAGCAAAAACAAAAACAGCGACTCAATCGAGGTGCATGTCATGGGGGCTACAGATGAGGTAGGGTGACCGGATGGGGGTGGGTTCATGCATATAGTGACAGGATGTTGCTACATGTACATGTGCGGGGGCAGCGAGCACACTCAGTGAGGGGCGGGAGGGTTTTTGAGGGGTGGTGCCATGGTGGGCTGCTGAGCTGGCCCCTGGCATGGTGGGTGGGTTCAGGGCTTGGGTGGACAGCGTGCTGGGGTTGGGTCCAGGCACAGGTGTGTTTTTGTTGTGCTTGGCCTGAATTTTGCTTTCACAGTTTGCACCCCTCTCGACATGCAGCCCCCTGGAGTTGAGAATCCTAAAGTAGAGGTTGCAGGTGGTGAAACTCCTGGGGGGGTGCAGGAGGTGCAGAATTGTAAGTCCCCAGCGCCATTTTACTGTGTGCCGGGGAGTCACATTGCCGAAATTGATTTTCAGCGCTGTGACTTCATCCTAACGGCAATAGCCTTTTGGCAGTTGCTGTTATGACATGGAACCCCTGGGTTTGAATCCCAAAGCCTCCACCTGCATACTGTGTGATGCTAGCAAGTCACTTAACTTTATTGTGCTCCCAGGCCACACCTAGGAACAAGCGTCAGCTCAGTGTGCTTTTCCCGGTTAAACAATTTCCTCTTCCCCTAGTGTAAGCAGAAATATTGACTCTCTCCCCTGAAGCTGACAAGTGAGTTTTTCTAATTGGCCAGTGTGTCCATTACTCATTTTTTTTATTTCTGTCTCTGCCCCATTTCCCACATCAATCCAAGCCACCATGGCTGTACTTGTTCTTAAGCCAGAATGGTGGACAAGGGGCTACCTTTAAAGGCAATGCCCATGCCACTCCTTGACTAGCCAGCTGGTGTAAAATGTGGACCCGTCAAAGTTCTCATTTACACCCTGCCCAAGTACCAAGCACCTCAGCTCCATACTGTAGTTTCCCTCCAGCTGGCCTCAGTATGGGATTCCAGGGCTTGCACATGAGCCCTGGCCTCTGAGTTGGAGGAGAAATGAGCTGTCACCAGGTCTCTGGTTTGGCTATGTCCAAGTAAATTTAACCATCTGTTTAATGAATAACTGGGATTTCATGAAAACCACTGAGATTTTAATAACTGCATAAGTTAGATGAGGGTAACCCATGTACAGTATACCCTTTGTGATCTCAAGTGAATGATTTTATAACCACACAGATTCAAAGATGTGTGCACAGCCACATATTGGTCCAGTAGCCACACATAAACACTTCTAGATAAAAATGTAGCTTTTGGAGGTATAAACATATGGAAAATACAGCTTCATGTAATTACCCTCTGATTTCTTGTATAGACAGTGATGAGACAAAGTAACATCTAAAGGGGATCTTAAGTACTGCTGAAAGCTGGTGCACATTGCTACTAGCTGTACATGCATCTAATTACAGTATAACATTTATCTCCAGCGCACATTGAAGTAAGGTACTTAGTGTATGATGGATCAGATTGGATATGTCCCATTATTTTCAAGATGGTGGGCTCTGTATGCTCCAGTAAGTCAAATCTTTGAACCTTTTCTAATTGTCCAAAGCCTGCAACAGTGACAGACTTCAGTGGAGTGCAACAAAATGTCAACTACAGTGGAGCTGTAGTGCTTCATACATAAATAATAGGAGATAGCTGGTGAAGCACAGCATGCCAATAATTGTTTTAAGTTTAGCCAATGTTAACAGATTTACCAATGTTTGGACATCAATGAGAAACACTGAGAGGTGTGTCACTGTTCTGCAAGCACTTCTGTCATTGATACTGTTGTGTATATAGAACACTGTTCCCATGACACCGTGTTATAATCCTCTGCTGTTCATGGTACAATACTTTGAATTTTGCTTGTTGCTAAATTTCCTTGAATACTTGTGCTACCCTATGTACTGTAACCATGCCACAGGATGCCTCTAGAAATGAGCTGTTTCAGCTCAGTAGGCTTTTCATGGCAAAACTCTTTCAGTAGATAAATAAATACTGTGTAGTGTATTTGATGGTGAGAGCCCACCCCTGAACAAAACTTATTTGCATTTACATTTATTTTTTTATCTTAAATTGGGGGGTGGATGTTTTAGTAAGTGGTTTGTGTAATTTTATTTTGTTTTTAAGGTATTTTGTATGTTGTTTTTAAGTAGATAACTGACTTAGTTAAGGGAGTGCTGTTTTGATACTTTGGTCACCAGAATGTGTTGGAACCCTGTCCCCATGGTTGTGTGCTGCTCACCCTCTGCTCTCCATGCCCTCTGCCCCTTCCCCTCTTTGCAGTTTTCCAACTTACCAGTGCTGTAGGGTGCAGGGTATTGCCCATAAGGGGAGGAGGAGGAGGGCAGGAGGATGTGAATAGTGGAGGGTGAGTGAGCAGGGCCATTGTATTGGGCTTGTAGGATCCAGAAGATGCCATGGAGCAAAATGGAACCAGAATCGTGGTCCACCATGTCTGGTTTCCATACCCAAGGGCACTACCAGTTTTGGAGGGCAGGTGGTTCATGCGGCCCAGGAGGTTCATTCAACTTGGGCAGTGTTATGCAATGCCAGGTCTGCTAAAAACAAGACTGCAATAATTGCAGATCTTGTTGGAATGGTGGACCTGGCTTGACGAGAACTCTGGCCTCATTCTGGAGGCTTTAACTCCAGCTGGATAGTCAGTGATCTACCGCCCAAAATTGGATCGTGGGGGGGGGGGTTGTGGTCTGTTTCAAGACCAAACTTAACCTCACGAATGTACCAGTTGAGGAGGCTGAGTCATTTGAGTGTACCGTGGTAGCACGTGTAGGTTGTAGGATCGCCCTCATCTGCCATCCACCCAGAGATGAGAAGCTGTTCCTTCAGGAAGTTGTGGATTTTGTCATCGACATGGCATTTGAGTCACCCAGGCTGATGGTCTTGGGTGACTTCAACACCTGGGTCGATGATGAACTCTCACAGTTTGGACAACACTTACTCCAGCTGATGACATCTCTGGGCCTCACACAGATAGTTACCACTGCTACCCATAAAAATGGTTACTCTCTTGACCTAGTCTTCCTCCTATGGATCGAGACCTCTGATTTGGGGGTGGAACCAGTTGGATGGTCCAATCACTACACCATGGGGTTTAGTTTTAGTGCCCCCCCTTCGTAGGCCTACTCCTGTGGAGATGGTCAGATATCGCCGTTTACGAGGTGTAAGTTCTGAAGGCCTGGTGGCAGTACTCGACCTATCCTCCCTCCCAGTGGCAAGCAGTGACCCAGAGACCCTTGTGGCAGCCTATAACTCAGCCATTTCAGCAGCCCTGGATGTCATTGCTCCTGTCCGTGTTCATCCTCTCTCCCTTTGCCCTCAGTCCCCATGGTTTGATGGGACTTTGAGGGGAGATGCGGCGATCAGGATGAAGATTAGAGCATTTCTGGCCCTTAATACCGACCGCCATAGATTGATGGATCATTATCAAGTCTATCAATCTGCAATCACCCATAAGAAGGCAGAGTTCCTGTCCAGGGAGATTGTGGCTGCTCAGAATCGACCAGCTTAGCTTTTTTGAACGGTAGACAGTCTGTGCAACCCAGCCTGTCTACAAGTTCAAAAAGCCTTTTCACAAATAGAGTGCTATGAATTTGCTCGATTCTTTGTGTCTAAGGTGGCTGACATCAGGGCGGTACTCCAACCCACACCCTCTATGGGCGTTTCTGTGGATCAGCTCAAGGCCACTACTTCTCAGCTTTCCTGGAGTACCTTTGACTGACCGGAGTTCATGGATGTCATGCGGATTGTCCAGGGTGCTCACCCTACTTGCTGTAGTTTGGATCCAGGACCAACTTCCCTGATTTTGGGTTGTATTGATTCCATCAGCCCGGTCCTAGCACAGATAGTCTGGTGCTCCTTGGAAACAGGTGAGTTTCCTAGCTCTGTGAAGGAGGTGGTGGTAACACCCCTCTTAATGAAAGCTTTTTTGGACTCAGACTGCCATGCAAACTACAAACCAATATCTAACCTTTCCTTTTAAGGGAAGGTGATTGAGAAAGTAATAGCTGTGCAGCTGGAGAACCACTTGACCATTCATGACATCTATAAACCCATCCAGTCTGGATTTCAAAACAGACATAGTACTGAGACAGCGTTGGTTCGGGTGCTCAATGATCTCCTGATGGCTAGAGATAAAAAAAAAAAACACTCCATCTTGGTTCTTCTAGATCTCTCATCAGCATTTGACACTGTGTACCATGGGGTTCTGCTTGGCCACCTGAAGTTCATCTGTGGATTGTCAGGTACAGTCCTCATGTGGTTTACATCTTTTCTCACTGAAAGAACTCAGAAAGTGGTATCCGGGGTTTATTCCTTGGACCCAGTTTCTCTGTTTTGTGGGGTTCCTCAGAGCTCATGCTGTCCCCCATGTTGTTCGCAGTGCACATGCTGCCCCTCGGAGACATTTAAGAAGGTATTGGCTGAGGTTTCACTGCTATGCTGATGATACCCAGCTCTACCATTCTTTGGCACCCAACCAAGATGGAGCTCTCTCAGCCTTTAATAGCTGCCTCACAGAAATCCAGGAAAGGATGTATTTCAGTTGTCTAAAGTTGAACTCAGAAAAGACTGAGGTGTTGGTTGTGGATCTGGTGCACCAGATAGGGGAGCCGGGGGTGGGTTCACCCTCAGAGCTTTTTCTTGGGGGCATATCACTCCCAGCCTCTGAATGGGTGTGAAACCTGGGGGTAATTTTGACAAAGGGCTGACTCTGCATTTGCAGGTCTCAGCTGTCGTCAAATCCTCTTTTTACTATCTGAGGAATATCTCCAGGATTAAGCACCTTATTCTGTATGGTGATCTTCCTATGCTGGTCCACGACTTTGTGTCCTTGTGCCTTGATTACTGCAACTCCCTTTACCTAGGGCTACCCGGGGTGGAAATCCACCACTTACAGCTAGTGCAGAATGCTGCAGCTCAGTTTTTGGTGGGAACTCCTAGATTCTGTCATATTACGCCGGTGCAGCGTGGACTGCACTGGCTGCCAGTACAGTGGCGGATCACCTTTAAAGTCGGTCTTCTGACGTTCAAAGCCCTACTCGGACTAGGCCCAGATTACCTGAAACAGCTTCTGGTTCCCTACTGCCCTGGATGATTGCTCCGCTCAGCTGATGAGGGGTTTTTAGAGATTCCGAGGGTGTGTTTGAAATCTTCTGGGGCCTAGGCAGTTATGCATGTGGCCTCAACCCTCTGGAATTCTCTACCCCATCGGTTACGGGACTGCACGACTGTGGAGAAATTCAAGCAAGCTTTAAAAACACACTTGTGAGTTCAAGCTTTTGGTGAATGAATAATTTTGTACTGGATTATCTGTTTTATATTATTTTATGACCTGGATATTTGATGTGTTATTTTAAATTTCTTAGGCGCCTTAATATTTTGAAAGGCTCCCTAAAAATAAAGTTATTATTTTTATCATTATTATTATTTTGTATCATAAAGAGTCTTGAAGAGTTGGATCCATTGCACAGAGTAGTGGTAGATTTCTCTGACATGCTGGTGACCAGGGTTAAGCCTTCAATCTGTGACCTCAGGAGTAGAAACTGACAGGGTGGGTTTTGCATTGTCTTGCTCTTTAGTTGCTACTGGTGGTGGTATCTTATGCAACGTGGCTGACTACATGCTATCAGGTGTTCCTTTCTGGACATCATTGTGTGCACATATGAGGGAGGTGGGTGAAAAGAACAGGGAGAAATGTCCATTGTGCATGCCTGATGATGGTTCTTAGTGCCCCTCCCAGGCTAATGGCAACTCAGCAAACTGGGTCCATGCCCCTCATATGTTGAAACCTACTAAACTGGATGATGTTTTTACCTGGACAGCACCGGAGAGCTCTCAGGAAGGGATATGCCATACTTCATGGGTGAGTAGCTGAGGACCTGAGGGAGTCTGCTGGTGAACTTCAGCAGTGATTGGTGAGCCAGACAGACAGAAGGGGCTCACAGGGAGGTCTGAAGGAGAGGGGCACTGACCGGGTGAAGTAGAAACATAAAAAAATACAAGGGGGAAGCACAGAAAACCATTTTAAAAATCAGTGTAAACCATGTATTAAAGAATCTGACTGTTGAAAAATATTGGCCAATATTTTAATTTACCATATGTTATTGTCCTATATTTTATGAATGACATGCCGAACAAATGCAGTCAGACCTATTTTACCCATAACTGTTGATAATTCTTAAATGTGACATAGTAAAATTCTGTGTACTAATAAATGATGGTCCTCTTGCATTGTTTCATCAGTGCACTACAAATATCACAGCAAAATTATACTTGCTGTGTATCAATGTACAAAATGAAATAGGCATATCACACTTATAGTACATACAAGTTTTTAAATAATGTTAATGCTCACAGTTAAATATTTTTTAAGGTTTAAAATAGTCTGGTTGAACAAAAGAACAGGAATGGTGCACTTGGGTAACTGTAGGCAGTGCAAACCAAGGCAGCCAGCCTGCTAGTGCCAAAAAGACAGATATCTGCACTCCTGGGATCCAAACTACTACTTAAAAAATAGCAAACAAAGCTGAATGCTCAAATCAATTTATTTACAAGCCATATGAGGAATGTTGACTATGCCCGTACCCCCAGCATGTCAAGCCACACGGGGTCTTTGTCAGGGGGCAGGTCTACAAGGTATCAGGTGGCAGGACTACAAGGTGTAGGGGACAAGTGTTTTTATACAAGAAATTTAAAGGTATATACAAGTGTGAGATACCCACCAAAACATCAAACAAATTATATAAAATAGATACAAGAAAGATACAAACATTCTAATCACACATGCTATAGATTAAACAGTAAGATTATATCCTATCCAATTACAGACTTGGAATAAAGTTAAAGTTAATAATACAACTATTTAAGTAGTAGTAAATAATGCATTATACTAAATTACTAAATACAGATAGAAATCTACTACCACCCTAACAATTCCAATTCGTAAGAATATAATATGAGAGAGGAACAAAAAATAGAAGTAAAATAAGTATAAAGTGATTGGAAGAAAGTGGAAGAAATAAGAGGGAAATAAATCAATAAAAATGAAAAAGAGAGCAAAAGTAAAAATAAAAGTAAAGTGATGGTAGGGAGGTGGAGGAAGAATATAAATAACCATCAGAAAAGGAGAAACATTGAACAAAGAACAAGTTCCTACATATAGACAGTACTTAAACCTTGCAACATAATAAAAATAATACTGTAAGAAAAGACCACAGAAGTTGTAGTCAAAAGAGGAGACACCAAAATAGGATCATCATTTTGTTTACTGACTTCTCCCCGCCACCTCATACCCTCCTTAGTTTTGTCCATTTCTTCCAAACAGTTTGCACCAGTTGCATAATATAACCCTGCCGCTGACTCCACATCTAGGCAAATCAATTTAGCTGCACTCGTCTAGTCTTTAGAATTACAGACTATCCATTCTGTTGGATGTATCTTCCACTTTTATTGGCCTTCTAGCTGTCTTTTCTCGTCCTATACTTTATCCATTCCTGGCACATTGTTTCATGTATCACCTTTTTCCTGTTTCTCACCCCTCCGATCCCTTGTTTTTCCATCTGCCTTTTGTTGCTTGAGCTACTGTATTTTCAGTACTTATTTTACTTCTATTTTTCATTCCACTCTAATATTATAGTCTAATGACTTGGAATTGTTAGGGTGGTAGCAGATTTCTGTCAGTATTTAGTCATTTAATATAATGCATTATTTATGTACTACTTAAATATTTGTATTACCAACTTTAACTTTATTCCAAGTTTGTAGATGGGTACAGTGCACCCTCTCTCTTTTATCCACCCCTCTATTATCTGCTACCCTCCTTATCCACCAGCCTGACCTCCTGTACCACTCTCTCTCTCTATGGAAATTTCCTCTACTATCCACCACCCTCTCTATCCACCATCCGCCAGCACTTTCTGGTGTACAATCCATAATTTTCTCATGTTTTCTCCCTCTATTACTTGCCAAGTCACTAGCACTGATGCAGTGCATTATGGTCCCAGTTTTTTGGTTGTTATAAATGTCTTAAGAAATATTTAACAGTGCACTGCTGAGGACCATGTTATCTTTGAGAATGGAGCTAAAGTTTTTAACAACATTATTTAGGAACAGATTATTGAAACTATCGGGGGTAAAGAAGAAGAAGATTTTATATTATAAGCAAGGGCGTATTTTAACATTGTTTTGCTTGTCTCATGCCTGAACTAGTGCAGCTAATCCTCAACTTTTCCATTTTGACAAGTGCAGGTCTTCAGTGGCTGCCAATGGAGTTAAAAGGTCTCTATTTTAGCAGCCTCTAATCCTCATGCTAATCTCCTTCCTTGTTTCAGATGGCCAGCTATGAGTAACAGCTCTTTAAGGGTTACTATGGCATGGCACCTGGCAGTGGAAGGTGATGACCCCTCAAAAGACTCAATGTAAGTCATTGTCACCCCATTGTTAGGGTTTCCAGCTAGTGTCCACATTGTGATCAGGGGTGGAATACCTATTAAGTCACTAGATTCAAGTGTTCTGAGTTTGTGTCTTCATGTGTGTTGATGTGCCCCACATTATTAAGACTAGTGTCCCTAATTTCTTACATTTTGAGTATTATTGCCCAATGTTTCAGTGGCAAAATGTTAAGAGCTATTAGTGCTTGCCATGCAGGTGGTGGACTTTATCCCAGCCTCCTCATAGTCACTCCCCTGGACACCACTGTAGGCCAATGAGAGAGGAGGACTTGGATGCTTAAATGAAATTAATCATGACAAATATTGTATAGTCAAACAATGTCCATCACTGATTACTTTGAAGTTGATTGATGATAAATAAGAAATGAACTAAACTAGATTTTAATAATCAGTAAAACTGTGTTTTTTAAGTATTTCTGTTATTAAACTGTACACAGGTAAAGAAACTGAATAGTTACTACCTAAATGAAGTTCTGTGCCAATTTTCCTATATTTTACTAATGCAACATAACACCCTCTACTATCCATCACCCTCTATTATCCACCAAAAGGCTGGTGCACCAAAGCTGGTGAATAATAGAGGGTGCACTGTAAAGTCTTAGTGTTTGAACTGGGTGTGTTTAGAACTTTAAAGAAGACCCTGTGTGAGTTGAGGCACCAGGGCTGTTGGCATAGTCAACATTTCTCATGTGCCTTGCAAATAATGAATTTGGCAATGTCATAGGCACTGTCAGTTAGCTTTCTGGTTTCAGTAGTGGGGTATTGCTGTGGGTACATCACAGTCACTCAGATACTGATACATGCTTCACTAGCAGTGACAGGCCATGTTTGCAGATCATGCTCTTGGGATTCCTCATCCTCCATGCTAAGCTCCTATTTTGGATGAAGTATGTCCAGGATAAATTAGGTCAGTGTTCAATGTGTTATTCCTAGGTCTAGGTCTAGATGAATGATGTTCAAGTGGCATAAGTGTGCCAGAGGCAATATCCAAAGATTCACCGTGCAACCCTCAGTAGAGGATTCCGGGTCTCAGACACTGAATGGAAACAGTGGCTAATTGCAGGGGCATGGAGCCTGGCTTTAGGAGCAGTCCCTGAGTCTATAGAGGGGAACCATGAGTACAAGCAGATGGAGTGAGTAGTAAAGGCTATAATTCTGTTTGGATTAGAGTGCAGGGTTTCAAGTTTGGATTACAAATACAGTACCTCATGTTTGAGGAGGATGGCCTTTTAAGCAACTGCATGCTCGGTGGGGGTTAATAGCTAAAATGAATTTGCATTGACTAATTTGTGTACCAATGCCTGCCAACCCATGGCAACTTCAATGCTGGTCAACCCTCAGAAATCTGCTACACCACTGATGGAAAACAAAAACCAGATAGGTCATCAGCCTGCATTACTTGCTCTGTTGGGGTTTCTGTGGGCTGATTCTGTGGTAATATATTTATATGACTGCAGCCATTTTGGATTGCTGTTTCTGTAACAGCTCTCCATGAACTGTGGATGAACAGCAGTGCCTGCCTCTCTGCCATCTTAAAATCCTAACCTTTTTCAGCACGAGACGAAGTGCCTATAAATCGTCTTGTAAAAGCTCTCTAATATTTTAGTTATGCCAGTATTTAAGGTCTGAATATGTGAGATGGTATTCAGAGGCAAGAAGTGCATTCTTACTCTGGGTGGAGTCCAGGTATCTGTATCAGAGGAGGAGAAGGATCCGGGAGTGATGATCACTAGTGACCTGAAGCACTCCAAGCAGTGCAAGAAAGCAGCAGCAAGGGCAAACAAGACGTTGGGATATGTAGCTAGGGGGATCAGTAGTAGGAGAGAGGAGGTTATAATGCCCTTGTACAAGTCACTGGTAAGGCCACATCTAGAGTATGGAGTTCAGTACTGGTGCCAGGCCATATCTAGAGTATGGAGTTCAGTACTGGTGCCCAAACACTAAAAATGGACATTAACCTGTTGGAGAAGGTCCAGAGGAGGGCTACAAAGATGACATTCAGGTACTTGAAAGGGATAAATAGGGTGCATAAGGAGAGCCTTTTTAAGTTGAGTGGCAACCATAACACGAGGAGGTCACAGTCTTAAGCTGGAGGGTGGAGGATTAGGAGGGAGGTCAGGAAACACTTGTTCACAGAGAGATTGGTGGCCACTTGGAATGTGCTGCTGGAAGAGGGGAGCTCATGGAAGACAGTGGGCAGCTTTAAGAGAGGCTGGGATAGGCATAGGGGGAAGGAAAGGATCATGGGTAGGGAGTATGGGAGGAGTGGGGAGGGGGGGCAGAGACAGCAGCTCAAGCTATGGACCCTGCAATATGAGCAGACTAGCTAGACCACGTGGCCTTCTTCTACTGGCTTCTTTGTATGTATGTATGCATATATGTTACATTCATAAGGTTGTACTTTAAAATGTAGAAACATAGCAACATGTCTGCATAGTCCATCTTGTCTACCTTGTTGCCTACCTGAGCAGTACCAACCTACTTTTGGTCATGCCGAGGCAAGGCTGAATGCCTATTTGTAGTTTATCCCCCCCCCTCGCTCTCTACCCCTTCACTCTGTCTTTGTTTTCACCAATCCCTTATATCCATAGACACAGGAAATTTAAACTTCACCTGTGAAATTGCTGCACAGTGGAATAACTTTGCCTTAATGCAGTGCCTCAAAGTCTCCATCTCCAGCACCAACTTTGCACTTTGCTAAGTTCTTCCTGGTGAAGTGACACTTTTCAGGTGAATGCTACACACAGTAACAACTTCACCAGCAAATTCACTGGTGGAGTTGCCATTGTAGACTTCACTGGGAAAAGTGTCACTTCACATAGAACTTTGCAAAGTTGGTACTTCACACTATGCAAAGATGGCAACTTTGCAAAGTACTATGCAACTAATAATTGCCAACTTCACCCATTTATGCAAAAAGCTGGCCTGTGATCTCTTGAAACCTGTCAATGTCTTGGAATTTACCACCTCCCTTGGCAAACCATTCCATCTATCCAACACACTTTTTGTGAGGAAGTATTTTCTTACATCCTCCCTTAATCCACCCCCCCCCAGTTTAAACTCATGTTCCCTAATTGCTGATCCCATGTTATAGTTAAACAGGCTATGACACTCTACCCCGTTTATCCCTTTCAGACACCCAAAGGTACTTAAAGGTTTTAACATGTTATAATTTCACTTCTGGCCTCCAGCAAGTGGATGTTAAGGTTGGCTAAATGCTCCTCATATGATTTTCCATACTAACCCTGTATCATCTCTATAGCACCATCTTTGTAGATCACCTCTGGACAGATTGTATGTGGTCTTTATCCTTTCTGAAGTGCTAGCTGCAGAAGTGGACACAATACTTTAGGTGTGTCCACACTAGTGATCCAGAGATGGGCAACAGTTCCTCTTTTCTTCTACTAGAGAACCTCATCCCAGCATCATGTTTGCCTTTCTGAGTGCTCTCGGTACACCAGGTCACTGACTTGATGCTATTACTAATGATAATCCCCAAATTACTTTTCTCAGTGGCCAGAATGATTTTTTCACTCACAAGCTAATAACCCATCTTCATGTTTCCTTTCACGTCAACTGCCTCTCACTTGTCCACTGCTTTTGTTATGGAACTGGAGAACTCAATCAGTTTAGTGCAGTACAACCTTCCCTTCACAAAACAATGCTGCCTTCAATCTTTAAACCCATTCATTTCACAAAATTCCACCAGATGCTCCTAATCTCCAGAAGTTTTCCAAATATAGATGTCCAACTCACTAGTCAATTGTTTCCTGGGTTGTCCCTGCTGCCACTCTTGTGCAGGGAGACATTTGCCCTTCTCCAATCCACTGGACCTACCCCAGTCTTCAGGGAGTGGTTGAAAAAGATTGTCAAGGGCCATGCAACTTCCTGCTAAAACTTTCTCAGCAGTCTGGGGTGTAACCAATCTGGTCCTTGAGATTTATCCACCCTAAATGCACATAGTCTGCTTTGTACTGGATCACCTAACATTGGTCCCAAGTACAGTTCCCTTGATGCCCCCCTCCAGCCCACCTACTGCAGTTGGAGAGTGGACCCCATTTCTACCATGCATACTGAGCAAAACTACTCATTGAGGATGTCAGCTTCTTCCTATCCTTCTCTACACATACATTTCCTGATTTTAGCCTCACAATACCCTCCTTAGTATTCCTCTTCTCTCTGATATATCCAAAGACTACCTTCTTATAGTCCTTTATCTCCTCAGATATCATCATTTCCATTTTGCCTTTGCCATCCTTACAACTTTGCTGGCCTCCTTAATTTTTACTAAGTGTACCTCTCTGTACACCAGATTGATCTGTTCTATGAAGTACTTTTTGAATACAGACCATGCTTAATGGTTACTTCTACTCTGTATTTACTGTGGAGGACAGTGGTCTCTTGCCAGAAAGTGGCATAAAGGCTGCTGCAATGGGGATCTCAGAAGTGGGTCAGGTAATAATCACAGGGGAAAGGGCCTAAAAGGGATTCCTGCCCTGAAAGGTATAGAAGGTTCCAGGGCTAGACAGACTGCACCTGAGGGTGCTCAGGAACTAGCATCAGAACTTGCTGAACTCCTGCCAGGGATGTGCAGTAGCTTATTACAGCTAAGGGTAGTTCTGAATGATTGGAGGGTAACAGACATAGGTCTACTCCACAAGGAAGGGGACAAGGAACAACCAGGTAACTAAATGCCCATTAGTCTTATCTCCATTGTGGGTAACAGATGCATGCACTAATCAAGGAGGACCTAGGGGACTACCTGGAGAGAAAAGGGCTCCAGGAAATTAAGCAGCATGGGTTTGTGGTAGGGAAGTCTTGTCAGACCAGTCTGATAGTATTCTTTAACTGGATAAGTAGGGCAGTAGATAAGGGACAAACAGTGGATTTACTCTATTTCAACTTCAGTAAAGCATCCAGCTCAGTGCCAGATAAAAGGTTGCTGAAGAATTGAGTGGATCTGAGTGTAGCAAAGGACCTACAGTAGTTAGATGGGTGGGAAGTTGGTTGAGGGAGAGACAATACAGGGGGTTTGAAAATGAGGTCAAGTTGCAGTAGAGGGAGGTCAGAAGTGAGGTGTCACAAGGTTCAGTCCTGGGACCAGTCCTTTTCAATCTGTTCACCAGTGAGATAGGAAAAGGAACACAGGACAAGATGTGTCTCTTCACTGATGACACTGAGGAGGGGTTAAGGAAGATGTTGAGGGACCTGCAAAGGTTTGAATGGTACTCCAAAGTCTGGCAGTTGAAATTCAATGCCAAAAACTACAAAGTGATGCACATAGGGAACAAGAACCCCATGATGGAATACTGGATGAGAGGGGTGAAGTAAAAAGGAACCTGGAATATATCATACATGATTCCCTAAAGCAATCCAGTCAATGCAACAAGACCTACATCAAGGTGACCAGAATTTTGTGGTGTATTTGGAGGGGTTTCAATAATGGGAGGAAAGAGGCAATACCACCTCTCTAAAGAACAATGGTGAGGCCACAACTGGAATAGCATGCATAGTTCTGGAGTCCCCACCTAAGGAAGGACAAAGACAGTCTGGAGATGGCAAATGTAGGATAACTAAAATTATTCAGGGCCAACCTGGAAGATTCTAGAAGGAATGGCTCACATCACTGAACATGTACTCATTGGAGGCCAGAAGGGAGAGGGAAGACATAATATATTAGAGGCCTTCAAGTTCCTGAAAGGAATCAGCAAGGTAAACTGTGAGGACCTAGTCAGGAAGAGCAGTGAGTCAAAAACACAGGGACATTAGTAGACACTGAAGGGAGGGAGATTCAGGAGGGATGTGAGAAAGTTTTACTTTAGAGAGGTGGTTGAGATGTGAAACAGTTTTGTGGCTGAAGTGGTGGACAGAAAAAACGTCAATGTTTTCAAGCACAGCTGGGACAGAGTTAAGGGATCAATAGTTACTCGGGGGAGGGAAATACAGGGGGTAAAAGGGAAGTGAGGGCATAAACCCCACCTAAACAATAGGTTCTAAGATATCATATGGTATAACACTGCAGACTGGATGGACCGATTGTCTTTTTCTACCAACATTTTCTAGGTTTCTCTTATAGCCCTCTTTGCCTGGACTGCATCTGTCACTTTCCCAGAAAGGGAGAGTAGCTATT
Source organism: Neoceratodus forsteri (assembly GCA_016271365.2). NCBI lineage: Eukaryota > Metazoa > Chordata > Ceratodontiformes > Ceratodontidae > Neoceratodus > Neoceratodus forsteri. Next base: position 31,822,065 of record CM057459.1, read on the forward strand.
TGTGTTTTTGGTTTTTACTTATCTGCTTCAGACAGGTTTTAATAACCTCCAAGAGACCACTCCTAATGAATTCCCACTTTTCCTCTACTTCCTCAACCCTTTCCACACCACTTCTCCCTGTTTGTCTAATTTCTTCCATTCTTCTAAAATCTGCCCTCCTAAAATCTAGGACCTTGATCCAAGATTTGGTCTTCTGGTCATCTATGATCAAGGTGAATAAAACTAAGTTGTGATCACTTGCCCCTATCCCCAGGGGTTCTGTTATCATAACATTATCCACCATGTCCTGGTTCAATAGAACCAGATCAAGGATGGTTTCCTCCCTAGTGGGTTCTTTCATTCACCATACACAGAAGCCCTCCTGTAATAAATCTACAAGGACCTGACCCCTTGCACTCATATCTGTTATTATTATTTTCCAGCCCACATCTTGGAGATTACGATTATCCATTAGCACCATGTTCACTAGGGTGGTAGTCCTTTTTATTGTAGGAAAACTACAAATATCCAAGTGATAACATTTAGTTATCCAGAGTATACAATGGAATATCCAGCTGATGTAGGTGATTAAATGCCCAGCATTGATGGCCAATGTGATTAATTAACTCAGAAGCCAGTTGTTCTGAGTATACTCTGACTAACTGAATGTTATTACTATTATACAACTAGGAGTTTTGAAACCTGGATTTTAAAAGCTTTGTGGGAGTTGAAGTTGAAAGAAGCAGTGACGATTTTTTTGGTGCCAACAGCATAGCTGTTATCTATTTTTTATTTATTTATTTATTGAAGTGTTTCACCAGGAAGGCACACTGAGTGACAAGTCACTTGTCTCCTAGTATGACCTGGGGGAAGGGGGTGCAACAGGACTGAAACTTTAAACATTCAAGTTACAAGATCAACATTAACATACAGTTCTAAGGCAGGTGTTACAAGAAGTGGTACAACAGTGTTGCGCATAATAGGTAGAAAAAGTAGCCAATAATAAGTGCCAGGTTAATAAGTAAACAAGTGCTTACATAAAAGTAAAGAAAAGGAGGTGGGAAGGTGGGGGAGGGGGAAGAGTCATGTTCAAGTTACACTCAAGTTACAAGATCAACATTAATATACAGTTGCAAGGCGGGCATTACAAACAGTGTTAAAACAGAGTTTACTGTGGTTCAGAGCTCAGTGCTTATGATACATACTGTAGCTAGATGCTATAGGTTGTGCTTGGATACAGAGGCCTGACCAGTAAATAGGATAATGCTTGCAAGGTACTAGTAGTATGGAATGGTATGTGCTTAGGTACTTTAACATAGACATGAGCAAGTCAGAGATTATAGTACATATGAACTGGATAGTATATGCAAGGTGCTTAGATGCTGAACTGATGAGTCACTTGTTATGATTTGATAGTTTTTGGCCTTTCTCTGTATCCCACCGTAGAAAGGATACTTAGTCCAGTATTATGAGACCCCCTCTGTGGAATAAGAGTGCCGCAGAAGGAGAAGGTGTCTGGGGAGGATGGTGGGTGAGAGCAACTCACTCTAAGCAGGTGAAGCACAGCCTGCTGCTTTAAGTAGGGTGTGGTGGAGGCGCTCTTCCCCACTTAACTACAGGCACAGCCCTAAATTTAACTGTGGTTCAGAGCTCAGTGCTTATGATACCTACTGTAGCTGGATGCTATAGGTTGTGCTTGGATACAGAGGCCAGACCAGTAAATAGGATAATGCTTGCAAGGTACTAGTAGTATGGAATGGTACGTGCTTAGGTACTTGAGCATAGACATGAGCAAGTCAGAGATTGTAGTACATATGAACTGGATAGTATATGCAAGGTGCTTAGATGCTGAACTGATGAGTCACTTGTTATGATTTGATAGTTTTTGGCCTTTCTCTGTATCCCACCGTAGGAAGGATGCTGAGTCCAGTATTATGAGACCCCCCAAAAAATTAATGATATCAACGATTGTTCTGTATCAGACTGTTAAAGGAGTCGAGTAGGGTGACACCCCAAGGAAAATGAGTATTAGTATGATCACCTCCTCCAACTCCGGAGAGTGTGACCGGTAGCATGCAGGAGAGGAAAAACCCCCTTGGGGGGAACCTCTGAGGACCCATGGCTACTGACCTGCCCATCCTTCTGGGCATACTAAAGGAGAGTAATCCTAGATATTGTAATCGGCTAATCCAAACCCCAGAGTCGTAGAACCCAGTCCAGAGAAATGGAGAACTAGATAGGTAATGAATCATGACATGAAGGTGAACAAAGCAGCATCCATCAAGTCAACTCCAAGTTCGAGAATCCTTGAGCAGGATGGAATGATAGTAGAGTGAAATCCATGGTTGATATGAATTGGAAGTGGTGAGTTGCAGTGGGAAGCACTCCAACAGGTGAGGACGACTTCTCAGCGGAGAACCTGGAGTCAAAGGCTCAAAAGTCATGTCCAGAAGGAGGACTGTTGGGTCATGTCCTGGTAGGTAGAGATCTCAGTAAATATGTAGACATAGGTTAGATAGATGCCAGCTCATGAGAAGCACAGTAGATTGTAATGGCAGGTTAGTTGTGATGACCTCTAAGCCCTGTAAGGGTGAAGCAGGTAGTATGAGCAAGTAAGGTAAATAAGTTGACCTGTACATAAGTTGTAGTAGTAAGCAAAGCTGCATGATGCATACATAGTAGCAGGGAAGCAGGGCAAAGCGTCCAAAGAATAGATGATGAATGCTGAAACATCAGAATGTGAATCCATAGAAAGGAGCTCCTGGGCTGGCTGACACAGCAGCAGGTAGGCATATAGTAGAATAAGCGAATCCTTAGGCCCCGAGCTGGTGAGGTGGGTGAAGTAGAAGCAGTGCGCCCTTGGCCCGAAGGGTGAAGCAGGTCATAGAAGTAGATGAATATGGTGCAGCTGCACACCACAAAAGTCAGCTGGTAATGTGAGCAAGGAGGCAGCTAGACTCACTTAAGCTAGCATGCACAGCTGGACCCCTCATAGGTCAGCTGGTAAGGTAAGTAGAGTGGCAACTAGCCCCACGTAAGCTGGCATGCACAGCTGGACCCCTTTAGATCAGCTGGTAAGGTAGGTAGAGTAGCAGCTAGCCCATAAGCTAGCATGGCACAGCTGGACTGCTCATAGGTCAGCTGGTAAGGTAAGTAGAGTAGCAGCTAGCCCCACGGAAGCTAGTATGTGCAGCTAAACCACACATAGGTCAGCTGATGAAGTAAACAGTGGAAGCAAAGCCCCAAAGAAGAAAAGCCAGTGCGGTTGGACCACAAAACAGGTATATGAATAGGGTAAGCTAAGGGTAATCGAGTGGTAAGCATGGACCCGTACGTAGGTTAGATTAGTAGTAGAACATGGCCGCTAGTCCCTCAGCTGAAATGCACAGCTTGACCATCAGCTGGTGAGGCAAGAAGAGTAGCGACTAGTTCCATGTGAAGATGTAAGCATGGCTAGACCTTCGAGGTCTGTTGAGAAGTAAGTAGAGTGGTAGCTAGCTCACGAGGCTAGTGAGGTGCAGGTGCATAGTAATAGCAGCAGCCAAGAAGTGATGTGACAGACATTTATACTGAAGTATGGAGGGAACATCCATGGCAGACAGCATATGCTGCATGGTAGCGTATAGTAATGATATGCAAAAGTGGATTTTTCATGAAGAAATTGCAAAATTAGGCCCTTATCCTACTAACGTCCAGCGGATGTCCACAATATGGGGTGGGCTCTGCAATGTCCTATGCTAGACCCCAATGAATAAAGCTGCGACAGTGGTACTAGGGCAGAATGTTGAGAGGTATGACATCAAATTGGATAAACATGATTTATATTGTTGAGGGTTTCAACGCATATCTGTGGGTATGCAGTAATGCACATGAGAAGTGCAAATGAGCTGTGGGAGCTTAAATGCTTGAGATAGGAGGTAGCTACTATAGAAGCCAAGGTGACTGCTGGCAATGCAAGCTGTGGTAAAATACAAACAACAAAAAAAAATGTCAGACGCAATACAGGGAATAGGTTGAATCCTCAGATGGTCGAATTGAAGGACTGCTTGTTGAAAGGTCCCAGATAAGAGGTCTGTATGTGGACACATGAGCATGTAGTCAGTGTGAGGGTGAGTAGCTACTGAGACAGCCGAGGCTATACACGGTTGTCGTTGGAGCAAGTTAGTTAGTTAGTGAAGGCATCGATGCCATCTAGTGATGGAATAAACAAAGTACATCTATAGGGAATGAGGAACAGAATGCCTGATATCCCAGGAGTATGAGGGCAGTGCGTTACCATAGACTGCAGGTACCAATGTTGTTAGCGGACATGAATTGACGGAGCTGTAGTCGAGACACGATGTCAACAGTGTAGGTCACTAGAAACTGAGGCATGAGGAGAAGTCTGGAATGAGCCAGGTGCAGCGAGATGACTGAGCACGAAGGAAGATGAAGGCAGCAGGTAAGTAAGCAGGGAGTTCCAGCAATCCTGGCATGATAGACTGTAGAGCTAGGCATCTGGAGGATGAACTGTGTGGCATGGAGTGGTGGCTGCTAGTGGGAGAAGAAACGGGAAAAGGGTAGAGCGCTAGGTGGAAAGCAAGAAAGTGGGGCAGTTTAGAAAGCTGCCATGGAGCAAGGGCGCACCATGGTTAGGAGAAGAAGCTGCAGGAAGAACCTTCCCCCAAAAGAAACACCAAGGATGGGAAAAAATGAACAAAAATGATAAGGGGAGCACAAACAGAGGCAGAAAGCCCAAACACAGCAGCGGGCCAGGGGACAAGAGGAGGCGAAGCGAGGGGAAGGAAAAGAGTGCAGCCACCGGACCAGCAGCTCTGAGCCAGGTGAGCGTGACTCACTCTAAGCAGGGCAAAGCACAGCCTGCTGCTTTAAGTAGGGTGTGGGGAAGGAGCTCTTCCCCCACTTAACTATGGGCATAGCCCTAAATTTGTGCATAAGATATAGAAAAAGTGAATCAATAATAAGTGCCAGCTTAGTAAGTAACAAGCGTTTACATGTAAGAAAAGGGTGAAAGGAGAGGGAGGTGTGAGGTGGAGGGATGGGGGAGTAGATGAGGGATACAAGCCTCTGGGGGGTAGGAGAGGGACCCATACAGAGAATTTGGTGTCCCTTACATTCTGTGAGAAATCAAGGGAGGCCTGCAAGGGGGGCAGTTTGGAGGAAGGGGAGGAGAGCTAGAAATTAGTTAGGTGATGGTAGAGGGGTAGGGTTTATCCAGGGCTTATAGGAGGGAATTAGGGAGTGATATGGCAGGAACAGCTAGGTGCAAGGTAATATTTGAGGGCAGAGCTGATGGAGTAGGCAGAGGATGAGTGCCGGATTTGAGGGGGGAGTGAATTCCAAAGTTTTGGGAGGTGGTAAGAGTAAGAGGATTGGCCGATTAGGATGGATTTGCGGGGGACTACCAGGGTTTGGGAGTCAGTTGATCTAAGGGAATGGGAGGATGGGGGGGTTGTTATAAAGGAGGAGGTTAGGTAGGAAGGGAGCTCACCTAACCAGTGCTTGGAGGTAAATTTTGCACAGTGGGAGAGTCATCTATTTATAAGAGAGGGGAAGGATAGGGCACAATAAAGATTGCAGTGGTGGGTGCGAGGGTAGGCATCCAGGGCAAAGCAGCAGAAGGAATTGAAGAGGGTGTCCAGTCTGGCCAGGGAGGACTTAGGGGCAGCACCATAGACTATGTCACAATGGTTGAAAATTGTATTTATTTATTTAGCTTTTGTTAACCAGGTAGGTACACTAGACAATACATATGCCTATTGGCAGTATCACCTTCTTAACAAGTGCATGCCTAGCCATAGAAGGGATGCAACTATGGTTCATGAAAAGGGCACTAAGCTTGGGGCACAGTTTTTTCTCGATGGCATCAATATGTCCAGAGAAGTTTAGGCATTGGTTCAACTTAACACCTCAGTACCTGAAGGAAGATGTGTCCTCAAGTAAAGTCCCATCAAGGGTGTGGAAAGTTTGTAGGGAGGGAAGCCTAGAGAATCTTTGCCTTGTGCCAAAGGTCATGGAGACAGTCTTCTTGGCATTGAGGAAAAGTTGATGATTAGCAAACCAGAGATGAACCTTGTCAAAGTCTTACTGTAAGCTGGTTGTACCTCAGCAGGACAGGAGCCAGATGCATACAGGACTGTGTCAACGGCATACATATATATAGTGGTGGAGGGGGAGCAAACAGAGGGAAGGTCATTTAAGAAGATGGAGAATAGGAGGGGCCATAATACAGAGCCCTGGGGGACACCAGTGCTAACTGGAAGGGGAGGTGAAGTGGCATCCAAGATTTTAACTGATTGGGTTCTGCCAATAAGGTAGGCTTTGAACCAGCTTGTGGCAGAGGGAGATAGGCCAGCTGCTGGGAGTGAGTAGAGAAGGAGGGCATGAGAGATGGTGTCGAAGGCCTTGGCAAGGTTGACAAAAATGGTAGCAGTAATGTGGCCATTGTCCATCTCGGTTAGGATGGAGTCTGTGAGCCGCAGGAGAGAGGTGGTGGTTGAGTGGTTTTTCCTGAAACCAGAATGGAAAGGGGTGAAAAAGGAGGTGTCAAATAGAAAAGAGGTGAGTTGGGAGAGGACAATGTGTTCTTGAAGCTTGGCAAGGGTAGGGAGGAGAGAAATGGGGTGATAGTTGCCAGGAGATGAGGGGTCACCCCCTTTGGGTAGAGGGAGGACCACTGCATGTTTCCATGAAAAGGGGACTGAGGCAGTAGAGAATGAGAGATTTAGGATTAATGAGAGGGGGTAAGGCAATGGCCAGAGTGGAGAGGGAGAGGAGTTTTGGTCGAGGCCATCAGGAGAGTCACCTTTAGAGGGGTTGATGGTGAGGAAGGCACTTAGGGCATCATTTGGTGTTACAGAAGTGAAAGAGAAGGGAGGGTGGGAGGGTGGTGGAGGGAGCTCACCAGTAGAGGGTAGGAAGGGTGATGGGTAGGAAGGAAGGGATTTCAGTAGCTCAGTGGTGCAGGAGGCATAGTAGGAGTTACATACCGCTGCTACAGCTAGTGGGTCAGACACTAGTGAGCTATTTACTTTAAGTACTGGGGGTGGGTTGGCAGGATGATGGGGTAAATAGGGCGTTGACCACCTTCCATAACTTAGAAGGGGAATTTATGTTGGTGATGAAGGCAGATTTGAAATATTCAGACTTGGCTAACCTTGTAGCCCTGGCGCAAGTGTTTTGGAGCATGCAGTAGTTCACAAGGTCACTAGGATGTTGGGTCCCTTTATGATGCTTCCAGGCTCAATCTCTAGCCCTGAGACAGGCCATAAGTTCAGGAGTTATCCAAGGTAAGTGGTTACCTCTGAGTCTGGTTTATTTTAGTGGGGCAAAGGCATTCCATTTCACTAGAAAGATTTCTTTGAAGTAGGTAAGGGCCTTATCAACCAAGGGGAAGGAGGTTGGGGGGACCAGTCAGAATTGACAAGGTTACTTAGGAGAGGTTCAAGGTCAAGAGACTTGAAAGAGCGTAGCTGTTTGGTTTTGTGTGGTGATTTAGTTCTGTGGACTTTCCTAACAATGAATATTGGGTTATGGTCACTAAGGGCATCAGGGAGGACACCAGAGGCAATAACACGGTGAGGGTGGGCGATAAAGGCCCAGTTAAGTAGGGAGTGTTGGAGTGTCTTGTGGTTTGGGTGGGTGGGTTCAGAGATCAGTTGGGAGAGGTTTAGGGCTCCAACTTCATTTTTAGTTTTTGTAGTTTTAGGTGACAACCAGTTTATATTGAAGTCACCTATTTTGGTCATGTGTGTTCTTTTGTGCATTTAGTCAAGTTTAAGGTTATATTCAGAGTGAATGATTTAGCTGCATGATGCCTTTGATGATGGCAGTGATAGGCCTTTTAGATCTAGGCATAGGGTTTCAGATCTACACAAGCCTGGGTTTGATCCCCTGTATTGAACTTTTTTTTATTTCTCACTACAACATTTGTTGTATGAGATAAATTATTTGATGTCATTACTTATGTAGTGAAGGGTTTCAGCACAGCTAAATAGCAAACTTTCTAATAATTAGAACTTAGTTCTACAGTACATTGTAGTTAATGAAATTAGTCCCATCTGAGGCTTATCTAGATTTGAATACAATTTGAGTCACCTGTTTTGCAGGTTGTGACATAACCTCTCCACCATAGGAATTGCAACTCACTTACCTGTAGCTCAGTGGCACATTGAATGTTTGATTGTATAGCAGGCAAAAGATCATTGGTTCAAATCCTGGCAGGGGCTCGTACATTCCTTTGCATGATGGAAACTCAATTGCATGGTGATTCACAGTGGCGTGGAGTTGGAATAGTAAATGACATGAGATATAAATTTAGCTAAGAACAACAATTTGTGAAGACAAATTGCTGGGATTAGATCCCCAGGTACCTGTTTTGCAGGCTGTGACATAACCTCTGCACCATAAGAAAAGCAACATGCTTATTTGCAGCTTAGTGGCACATTGACTGTGTTACTGAACAGCAAAAACACAGTGGTTGAAATTCTGGTAGACATAGTCTGAATCCTGGCAAGGACATAAACACTTCTTTCAACTTTCTTTGTAAAATGGAAACTCAGTTGAGTAGCAATTCATGGTGGTGTGGAGTGGAATAGTACATTATGTGAGAAGTAAATTCAGCAAACAACAATTTGTGAAGATTAATTGCCTGCTGAGATTAGATCCCCAGTTGCCCGTTTTGCAGGTGTGACATAACCTCTTCATCATAGGAACTGCAACTCATTTACTTGTACTTCAGTGGCCCACTGAATGTGTGTTTGCTTTGAAAGCAAAGGATGAGTGGTTCAGATCTGAGCAGGGACTCATTTTTTTTAAAGATGGAAACTGGTGACATATTTTGGTAAAAAAAATCCAAGATATGAGTACATCATATTTAACCACCTGCTGGAGGACATAACCTGAGAAAAAGACATAGGAGTAATTATAACAAATGATTTCAGGTGGCAAGGGCAATGCTCCAAAGTATTTAAAAGAGCAAATTATTCATTAAATGTCATCAATAGGAGTTCCGTGAATAAGGCAAGTGATTTGAGACTTTCCCTCTATAACACTTACATGAGACCACACTTAGATTATGGCTCCCAGTTTTGGGGTGCATTAAATATTACTGACAGGCATAAATTGGAGTATGTACAGAAAAAGGCAAGATGGGCAATAAAAAGACTAGAAGGCCAAACTTATAAACAGTGATTAACTACTCTTAGACTTAATACTCTCCACAATAGGCATATCAGAGGGGACATCTGGTTAATGTACAGCATTATCAATGATACAGGACTTATGGAGGGAATGAACCTCAAATTTAGAGCTGAAAATAACTTAAGGAGTCAAAAGAAACAAATGCATTCTACTAAATTCAACACAGAGGAGCATAAGAATTACTTTACATGAAGAATAGTTAATATTTAGAATGGTTTACCACCAGACTTGGTGGACAGCCTGAACCTTGAGACTTTTAAGATGAAGTTAGACAAATATCTAGCTGTGCAAGGTTTGTTGAGCTACTATTATTAGAATGGGATAGCATATATGGGCTTACTCCTTCTGCTGCCTCAAAAATTCAAAGTGAATCAAAGTGAAGCTCATCTGAGTAGCAATTCATGGTGTTGTGAAGTGGAACAGTAAGTTAGATAAGAAATAAATTTAGCTAAGAGCAACAATGTAGGAAGGTAAATTGTCTGCTGGTATTAGATCCCCACTCGCCTGTTTTGCAGGCTGTGACATAACCTCTACACCATAGGAAATGTGACACACTTACCTGTAGTTCAGTGATAATCTTAGTGTGTGTGTTTTTGTTTGCTTAGCAGACCAAGACTCAGTGGTTTAAATACAGGTAGATACAGTTCAAATCTGAGCAGGGTCTTCAATACGTTTTCTTCAAAGCTTTGGTTTTTTAAGATGGAAACTCACTTGAGTGGCAACTCATGGTGGTGTGGAGTTGGAATAGTAATGTATATGAGAAGTAAATTTTGCTAAAAACAACAATTTGTGAAGGTAAATCACTGGCTGGGATTAGATCTCCATCACCTGTTATGCAGGTTGTGACATAACTTCTACATTTTAGGAACTACGACCTGCATACCTACAGCTCAGTGGCACAATGAATATGTGCTCACATAGCAGGCAAAGGATCAGCAGTTCAAATCCTGGCAGGGCTTGAAATCTGTTTCAACTGTTTTTTTTTTTTTTTTATAAATAGAAACTCACCCGAGTGGTGATTCATGATGGTGTGGAGTTGGAATAGTAAATTATATGAAAAATACATTTAGCTAAGAACAACAATTTGTGAAGATGTATCACATGGTTGAATTACTGTATATCCCCCGGTCATCTGTTTTTCTGGTTGTGACATGCCTCTACACGATAGGAACTGCAGCATATTTACCTGCAGCTCAGTGGCATACTGAATGTGTGTTAGCTTAGCAGGCAAATCATCAACAGTTTAAATCCTGGTGAGGACTTAAACTTTGCTTTTAAATTGTTTTGTTAAGATGAAACTCATTTTAGTGGATATTCATGGTGCTGTGAAGTGTAATAATAAATTATATGAGAAGTAAATTTAGCTAAGAACAACAATCTGTAAAGGTAAATTACCTTCTGGGATTAGATCCACATTTGCCTGTTTTGCAGGTTGTGACTTAACATCTACACTGCAGGAACTGCAATCCCCTTACTGCTTCTCAGCAGCACACTGAATGTGTGTTTGCTAAGCAGGTAAATGATCAGTGGTTTAAATTCAGGTACAGTATATTGTGTCTTAATACATGACTATTTCACACTTTATAGACCTTATTTGGCACATTTAGTACCATTAGTACTTTGATTTCCTTTTTTTTGGGGGGGGGGGACTACATGTAGATAAACTATTGTGGGTGTGACTTAAATGTTGATCAACTATCACAGACATGTTTTAGGTGTTGATAACTATTGCATGTGTGTCTAAAATATTGAAACTCGACTAAGGAAGTGGTTGTAACAATTGGTGGGGTATTAAATGGTGGTTTGCCTCTATTATGATTTGCTTACAATATGTGTTGTATAATTATTTGTATATTTTGATATAATTTTGGTCAATTTCCAGGCACTGACAGAAACAACAGAATCATTACAATTTATATAATCTGAAGAGGTGCCACAGAAAAAGAGAAAAAAGAAAACGTCACAAAGGGAAAATAAAATAAAAATGAAAAAACAAAACAAAAACAAAAGGGGATGCAAACCATCTGAAAAAGATACAGTGGTAGGTATAGAAAAGTTGCACGTTACCTTGGTACACCACGTGGTACTGAGTCAGTACCTCGGTATACCACTCGGTACTGAGGAGGTGGCATGGTAACACAGTGTTATATACGGAATTCCAGGAGGTGCTCAATGCACTTCCTCAGTTCCCCACAATATAGCAATCACCACACATTCAGAGTGATTGCTGTCCTGGAGTGTCATTTTACTGTTGTTGAAAGTAATTCACCAGCAGATGGTATTGTAGGAAAAAAAAACACTTTCACTGGTTGTCAAGCCCGATGCTGATTAATATAAAAAATACTTTCCTCAGTTCTTAAGTGATGCCACCTCAACTATGAGATTATTAAAAAAATTACAGATACATTTTCTCATGAAAGATAATGCACGCTGTGTGTGAAAAAGAAACCATCACAAACAATGTTCTTATCTTTTGTATATAAAAAAAAACAATTTTACTGGTTATCAAGCCTGATCTCCGATGCTGATTAATATATAAAATACTTTCCCCAGTTCTTAAGTGATCCTCTATGCTGCCTCAAATATGAGATAATAAAAAAACAAAAACTTTCCCTGGTAGTCTAGCAGACCCCCTCCGGCATCCCCAATGGCCATGACGACAGACATTTTTTCTCATGAAAGATAATGCACATGTATGTGAAAGAGAAACCATCAGAATGTTTTTATCTTTTGTATAACAAAAATAAAACAACACTTTCACTGGTTGTCAAGCCCGATCCCCGATGCTGATTAATATAAAAAATACTTTCCCCAGTTCTTAAGTGATCCCAGATGCTGCCTTAATTTTGAGATTGTATTAAAAAACAAAATCTTTCCCTGGTAGTCTCGCAGACCCCCCCCCATCCCCGATGTTGGCTTAATATAAAAAAAGACTTTCGCCCGATGCCACCGTAACTACAGTACTGTATGTGATTTTTTAATTGAAATGTTTTATTGAGAAGATATATAAAGATAACAAAAAGTATAGAAGTATTACAGCATATGCTCAAATTAAGTCACCCATCATTTTGCTTTTAGTTATGTCCTTAACAGACTGTGTCACTGCTGTCTTTATTCTCCTCATTATGTTTAAAAAGTTTAGAGTCCTTAACAAATAAGCCAGTGGATGAAGAAGCAGTCCACATTCCTATGAAACCGTGCTTGAATAATTAGTTTGTGACGAATGGACGTTCTCACTGTGCAAAGTCCAGTGTCCACCGTATTCAGCTGTAATAGAATGAATAATTCTTGTGCCATCCTGGCTTTTGTTACTTTGCCTCCCCACTGATATAGGAACAGAAAACATGATTTATGGTTCTGCTGTAAGAAAGTAGTTAGCGACAGAAAATAGCTCTAGAAGGAAACCTTATGAATACATAAAGGTGGTCATCAATAATCTTAAATGCATGTAACTGAGAACCAGTTTTGTGGAATTTCTAAGTAAATTATCTTCAATGCCCTGTAACAAATATTTTACATAACTTTATTTTTTAAGACATAACATATTTATGTGTCATCCATATATACTGTAAATCTAAAATGTTCTCTATGTAAAGTTTTGTTGTTGCATTTTGCAGTAAAACTCCCCTGAAGAAGTCACATTATGACAAACATTTTGGGTGTACAATAACAAAATGCTAGGGTATATAGTGTGTGAATCAACATTAGAAGAATAATCACAAATAATACTATTTTTATTGTTGACTTCATTACATGCTACCTCGCCCCATTTTGTTCATTAATATTATTCTAAGCCATGGTCAGCTGTGGGTTCACCCTTTGTTTGTCTACCAGACATCATTCATAAAATAGAGATAAAAAATATTGTCAGTGCCTCCTGATGAAGTGGCAGAGCACCATGAAGCACCGGGGAGTTTCATTCTGATGTCCATGTGCTTTAACTTGTAACACATTTTTATTTATTTGCTTCTGGTAAGTGTACATTTTGTTTGTGCAATTCATTGAACTAGTTCTATATCTTTGATGCTCAGTGAACTTTTGATGTTTCTGACAGTGCTAAAACTCAGAGAACATTTCTGTGAAAGATTTATAGGTCCTTATTGTTGAATGGATCAAATGTTGCTAGAGTTGCTGTTTGCTGAGGAATGCATCTGGTTGAATGCAACCTAGTCCTGAACACTCTATTTGCAAAGGTCTGTGGGCATTTTTTATTAGAAATTCTTGAGTCATGGCAGTTTGTAAGTGACCACAACTGATGCAACATTGCAGTTAATTGGTTAAGTAAATGCACTAAAAGAATATTCATAAAGAAGCAGGTGAGCGATTACAAGGTATAACGGAGAGAGGGGCCACTCAGAAAATAAAGAGGGAGTATAACCTATAAGACTAGAAAAGTCCTTACGAAACTGAGGGTATTGCCATCATGTCAGTTAAGCACTGGCCATGAATTTCTTCTATGGTACAAAATCCAGGTGGTGCTCAAGCTGGTAAAATACCTGTATTTTTTTTTTTTTTTCCTGGTAGACTAGCCTGTACAGTAGTACAATATATAACTGCAGCCATGATTCCAAAAGGTTGAGCAGTTCAGAAGCACCATTGCAACTTGCTTTTCTTTACCACAGGTGGTCTTAAATTGTTGCCTATCCCATACATGCTCAGCACTGGTAAAGAAACCACTTCAAGTAATACGAATATTCAAATTGCAGTGCCTCTTGCAAAATGAATCAAGTAACGAGTTGACCAAAAACAAATTTGTCCCACTCAGCCAATCTTAAAAAGCGACTGGCATCTCTAGAGTAAACACCAGAGAATGCATATTTATAAACAGCAGTGCTTTCATTTCACAGATTTTATACAGTTGTCATCTCTCAGTCATTGATTCCTGTGGACCTTTCCCTCAAAACGTAATCTTTGTTCCTTAGACTTCATCTAGCCTCATTGTGTCAGCTGCTGTTAAGGTTTTGTTGCATGTGAATTGGTAAAAATAAGATAGGAAAGAAAAACATACTGTACTGTACTTAAATGAAACCCCTGTCATAACGATGATAAACAGCAGGTAGTGCAGCAACGGTTGACAATTAATGCATAAAGTGTACCAAAGGTTGCATGAAACTGTATAACACAATCAGGTAGTGCAGCAAAGATTGACAATTAATGCATAAAGTGAAGGTTGTGCTATAAGATGCTTGAAAGAGAAGATACAGGAGCACTACAGGGTAAAAGGCATCAAGCAAACAGACCACCCAATTTCTAGCCATGTCATGGACAAACATGGAGATAGTAACTACAAAATTCAGTATATGGCAATTGAATCCATTTTGACAAATCCTTATGGGGTGAGGGATAGTATCTGCAGTTAGTTAGAAAAGGAATCCTAATGGATATTTTTATTAAAAACATTGAAACCAAATGGATTTAATGATCAGATGGACTGGGAGCTCTTTCTGTGAACTAACACAATACGATGTTATTGTATACTGTTTGTTTAGTAAAAACTATATTAGAATGTTGGAAATGTGCTATAACTTAATTTGAATTTGATTATTTTTGTGCTGTTGCTTTTCAGTTGGACATTAATACCAAGGATGATACACTGTATTATGTTTATTTTTTTTTTCATATTTGCATGTTTTAATTTGGTAACAAATTTTTCACTTCAAATTCATTAAATATATAACATCCACCATTTCCTTTTCCAACTGAAATATAATTTTTCCACCAACAATAATCCTCACCAAAAACCCTTTTACCGCCTCTATCTTACCTTTTCTTAAGCCCCAACCTTTTTTTGCATTGTTATGGCCTCAGTCATCTATCATTCTGTATTATTGGTGTGTTTACTGCTCAGATATGGCATTTGATTATGACAGTAACTGACTGACCTGTAGATGAGTAATATTTAATGTGAATTTTCAAGTCAGTGTATTTAGTTTCTAAAAACATAATTTATTAGTCCTCAAGCACTTTGTTTATTAAGGGAGTTACATATACTGTATACAATAAAACCAATACAAGGTTTAGTGACTTTTTTTATTTCTGTCTTTCATATTTAGTTAGCATACCATTCCACATCTTATGCCACAATTGTTTAAAAGATTACTGAGTACAGAACTTCAGCTTAAACAGTACAAGTGGATCAGAAAAGCTTAATTCTTTTAGATTCTTTTAGATACAGCATTACAGTGGCATTTTAATGTTGTTGACAGTTTTAATATTAAATTATAAAGAAAGTCACTTTTCAGCACTATTGCAATGTTTGCAGCCTAGTGGTGCCACACTGTATAGTTAACTACCAAGTGGTGATGCTATTTGTTTCTTTGTTGGTTGACAAGCAGCAGTCCCAAAACATGGATTTCAAAGTGCTGTAAAATTCTTGTTTGACCATTTTTGACAAATGTAATATAAAATGTTGATGTTGTAATCCAATTAACAGAAGCACTCTGGATAGGGTGTTGATCCCAGTCCTTTCACAGAAGAAATGGTTCTGAAGGAACTCCTTAAACTGAAGGTGGACAGAGCAATGGGGCCTGATGGAACTCACCCCAGAATTCTAAAAGAAGTAAGGGGGAGAACAAGTGACACCACTGACTACCCTTTTTAACAAATCATGGGAGGATGGTGTGGTAGCTGAGGACTGGTGGAAGGTGGATGTGATTCCCCTTCACAAAAGTGGGAGCAAGACAGAGGCAGGAAACTACAGACCTGTCAGTTTGACCTCAGTGGTAGGGAAAGTGATGGAATCACTTCTGAAGAAAAGAATTGTTGCATATCCAGAGGCCAGTGGGGTACAGGATCCAAGGCAGCACGGGTTCACAGCGGGAAGGTCATGTCAAACAAATTTAATTGATTTCTTTTGACTGGGTGACCAAAGTAGTGGACCAGGGAGGGGCTGTGGACATGGCCTACCTAGACTTTATCAAGGCATTTGACACAGTCCCACATAAAAGATTAATAATCAAATTAACCAGCCTGGGAGTGGGTCCGAGGGTGGTAACCTGGGTAAAACATTGGCTGGACAACAGGACACAGAAGGTAATTGTAAATGGAGTCCACTCTGAAGAAAAGGGGGTTACTAGTGGGGTACTGCAGGGTTCAGTATTGGGTCCAGTCCTTTTTAATGTCTTTATAAGTGACATTGCAGAGGGACTGGAAGGAAAAGTATGCCTCTCTGCAGATGACACAAAGATCTGCAACAGGGCTGATAAACAAGGGGTGTGGAAAGGATAAGAAGGGAATTGGCAAGGTTGGAGGAATGGTCAGAAGTATGGCAGCTTGGATTCAATGCAAAGAAGTGCAAAATAATGCACCTGGGAAACAAAAACCCAGAGGAAGATTACACAATGGAGGGAGGTAGTAGCAACAAAAATGGAAAGGGACCTGGGGGTAATCATATCAGATGACCTTAAGGTTGGCAAGCAATGTGAGAAGGCAGTAGGGAGGGCTGGGGGGATATTGGGATGTATAGAGAGAGGCAACACCAGCAGAAAACAGGAAGTTGTTGTCCCTCTGTACAGACAGTTGGTGAGACCCCATCTAGAGTACTACATCCAGTTCTGGAGACCCCATCTCCGCAAGAACATAGACAGGATGGAGGCAGTCCAGAAGAGGGCAACTAAAATGGTGCAGGGTCTGCAAGAGAAGCCATACGAGGATAGACTAAAGGAGCTTAATATGTATACCCTTGAGGAAATGAGGGGAGAGGGGGGACATGATAAATCTTTAAGTACCTCAGTGGAATCAACAAAGTCCAAGAGTGTAGCATCTTTCAAAAAAGAAGGGGACACAATTTGAAGATAGAGGGGGGGCAGCTCAGGGGTAATGTAAATATTTTTTCACAGAGAGGGTGGTGGATGCATGGAACAGCCTTCCTGAGGAGGTTGTGGGGTCTAAAACTGTGGGAGAATTCAAGAATACATGGGACAGACACAAAGCAGTTCTTGTGGGTGTAGGAAGAAATAGGCTGTTGGTTAACTAGGATCTGCAGCTCATCCTGTAGGTAGGGAAATGGGCAGACTAAGTGGGCCAAATGGTCCTTATCTACCATCAAAGTCTAAGTTTCTATGTTTCTATGTAAAATGAATTCTAATTAATTATATCAATGTTCTATTTTTCTGCCTATGTCCACGATATGGGTACTTTGAGGGGAGGGTGGTCAGCAGCACATTGTAATTCACCACTGACAATGGAGTGTACCTGGTAATGATCTAGCAGACAGGTATCAAAAGGTTCCAAGTGAATTGGTCGCGGTAGCCTGGGGAGGGGGGAGATTAATTTCTGGCCAATGGCATAGTTCTGTAGCCCACTAGTGTAAATGGAAAGCAGCAGGGGAGCATGGAGACCTCATTCAGAAGCCTGCTAGGAGTTGCCTTTGCTATACAGACATGGAATTCCATTTCAGTGCACTATACCCACTGCTGCTCCTCTACAGTCAAAGACATAGTCTCTTCCCCCACTGGATCCTCCACCAAGCCCTGGATGCATCTTTTTTTTGTACTTGCCTTTGTAATCAGAGCAGCATCTGCATGACAGAAGGGGAGCAGGGAGACCTCATTCAGTAGCCTGCTAATCAGCACCAATGAGCATCAATTAAGCCCTATTCAGTCAATAGTGTTCTAATTAGCGCCTAATAAAAAAAAAAACCTAACACCTCATTAAGATTGTGAGATGCCTTGGGGACATGCTGGCGGTCCATTAGAAGTTCAGAAAAGACAGTCACAAACTGTACAAAGAGCAGGGGGCCAGTGGGGGAGGGTGAAAATGATATTAACAATGTTTGAAGCAGAAAAAACTGCCTAAACCATCAGAAGAGGAACAGCTGTACCTTAGGAATAAAGACACAATAACATTCACAGGTCTGACAGACTACATGAATGAGAGACCACAGAAGCAGAGTGAGTAGCGTTGGTCCAATGGCAATCAGCACAGAGCTGCAGTCCATGTATAACAGTACCAAAAATATATTATCTACATCATATGTGACATTTAATACATTTATCTGTCAGACTGGTGAGGTTTCATATTAAATCACCTATTTCATCCCCACAATTCTGCTCTAATCAACTAGCTCTTTAAGGGAGATAGGAAATAATTATGTTTTTTTTTTCCTTTTGAATAAAGTTGGTTCTCCTATCAGTATCTGGTGTGAGATTTTTTTTTATAATTTGTAAATAGCGGTTTGATCATTTGCAGTTACCATGCTTGTGGCAGTGTCAACCAGTCTGTGTTTCTGATTAAGCAGCTCTTAGAGAATTAAAGCAGGAGATGTATGTTCCAACTGATGACCTGTTTAACTCCCACATGTATAAAAATACTGCTGCCATGGTACACAGTCTGTTTAAACACCAAATCCCCCCTCCCCTACTGTCCAAGACCAAATGTCCCACCACACTTCATTGATTTTCACTTTATATGTGTTTGAAATACAGTATCAGACTGGCTTTATTAAAAGAAGTTCAGCAAACAGAGTGATCCACAAACAGAGTGGTTGCCCCCTCTGTTTCCAGTGAGGGGCACTGATGATACCACACATGCTGAAAAGTAAAGTCAGAACTGTGTCAATATGAATTTGTGTGGAAGTCATTGTACATAAGTATTGCATTCTAAGCGCTAATTTTTTCTGTGGTTCTTTCCTATGAAATGTAAAAGTAAGATATTGAAAAAAAGGTTAAACATAATCTTCACATGCTGAAAAGTAAAGCCAGAACTGCATAGACATAGAGGGAAAACTGTGCCAATATGAGTCTGTGTGGAAGTCATTGTACTAAGTGCTATTTTGTTTACTTGCCAATTCCAGAAGGACCATTATAATAATGGAGTAAATCATATAACATATAGTAAGAAAATGTTCTCATTAAATCTCCTAATCCTCTATATTCACCAGCCATCATTTAATTGGTTATGGAAAACGTTGAGCCTGTAAAAGAGTATACTGATAAATGGCCAATCCCTAGATCATTAACAACAAAGAAAAAAAAAACACATGCACAAAAAAGAAAAAATACAGACAAAGAACGGGTTCTGCAGGATATCACTAGTAAAATGTTACCAGGAGAAATAAAGTACAAAGAACTTAATATGCAAGTTGTAACAGCTAAACATGAGTATTAAGGCTAGAGTGTCATTTGTTCATTCTCACTTAATATGCTTAACAAAAAATAACCCCTCCAGGAGCAAGAGAACCAATAGGTCCAAACCTGGCAATCACCCATACTGATGCAGAAGAAAAATGGGATGGGGCAAGAAACAAATGTTCTTTGCATTGCATGCTTTTACTAATTGAAGCCCTAATGACTATAGCAGGAGAGATTAGAAACATCACTGAATTGTACAAAAAAGAAGAATCATATTAAATAATACAAAGAACTTTGTACATAATCAATAAGGGCTTGGATGAATATGGAAACAAGATAATAAATTATAAACTAAGGGAGTTTAAACGAGATTTGAAATATTACAAGAATGGTAAGGTCTATTCATGGAAACAAATCAGCACAGTTTACACCTATGTATAGATACCCAACTCTGATTCTTCTTTGAATAGTTTGGAGAGTTGCCAGGAAGAAGATAGCAGAAACTTTAGCAGAGAAGGGAATGTTTTAAGGAGAGGGCCCAGAGAGGGAGATATCAAAGAAATGGCAGATATCACAGCAAAGAAAGAGGGCAAAAGAACTACAGGAAGAGAGAGAGTTCAGGTGAGAAACTATAATGCACAGTATGAGGTCAAAATAACAAAGAATTGGAACAATAAACAGAAAGAGAATACACCAGTACAATATAGGAGGTTGTGTCAAAGCAGCAGAAGAACTGTTTAACTTGTCCAAAAGACAGTTTTCTGAAACTGAGTTAATGGGTTAAGAATGAAGAACTGTAGATTTGCTATCATGAGAAAATTAATGAGTTTAGTTTAAAGTTAGATACAATGAATCTATGGAAAAATATGATTAAATAAATATTTTTCCAAAATGGAGAAAGCCACTGATCTTGGGGAAGAAAACATGAGAAAAATGTTAGAAAAAATATTTAAACTAATATAACTTCTGTTGGGTTTTTCTAAAAGTTGGGATTCCTAAATACATTTTTGTTATTCAGAGAATGTGCATACTGTACTTCTCCTTTCCTGGCATTTGGCAGGAGAATCCACTGTTATCGCCACAGCCCAGAAACATTTCTAGGGCTCCCTGATCTTTTTAAAACTTTTCCACCATACATTTTGCACATACAGACAGTGTGAAGATTGCTTGTGCCCCTGTCCTGGCTAGCATTCAGCCATAGTAAACTGCCCCCGCCCCCCCCAGCTGTAGTCAGCAGTGTTTTTTACCACTTGCAGAACATTACCCAGATTAATCCCCTCATTCCACCCAAGGATCTGCCGACACTAGTACATGCCGTTGTGACTTCTAGGCTCGACTACTGTAATGTTCTGTACTTCAGGGTCATGGGAGGGACCCTCCACAAGCTGCAGCTAGTGCAGAATGCAGTGACCCTGTTACTGATGGACCTTTCGAGATCTAGTCATGTGACTCTGGTTCTGCGTTCTCTGCACTGGCTGCCGGTCAGGAGGAGGGTCCCTTTCAAGATGGGTCTTCTCACCTTTAAGGCCTTATACAGGCTGGGTCCTGGTTATATGTCTGCGCGCCTGACACTGGTGTCCTCTGCTCGCTCCCCCACTCCTCCTCGAGGGGCCTCCTGGACATTCCCAGGGTTCAGCTCAAGACCTCAGGAGATTGTGCTTTTAGTGACTGAGCCAACCCTGTGGAACTCACTTCCACCTGTAGTCTAGGAGGCTCCCTTGATTGAGGTGTTTAAAGGGAGGCTAAAGGCCCGCCTCTTCAGCCTGACCTTTGACTGCTACTACCAACTTCAGCTCTGGCCAGTTCTTTGAAGATTGACTGCTGGAAACCTCTATTTTTCTAATTTTAATCTTGTTATGGTTTTAATAAGGTTTTATTATGTTTCTGTTCACTGCTTGTTGTATGTACTCATGTATGTTCAGTGCCCAGAGCCTCTGGGATTGGGTACCTTATAAATATAATTGCCTTGCCTTGCCCTGCTCAATACTGGGACCCTCGGCTGAGCGGAGCCCCGCTGGGAACTGGGAGCCAGGATTTTAATAGTCACCATGCCATCCAGGGCTCCAGGGCTGAGCCCCACTGGCAGCAAAGAATTGAGCTGAGATTTTAATTGCAACTGAAGCCTCCGGGACTTTCTGGAGTTGTAGAGACCCTCTCCCTGCTTAACTTTATGCAAGCAGCTCTGTGGCTGTTGGGGTCTCTGTCCCACTATTGATGGAAAAGTTTTAAAAAGATCAGGTTGCCCTAGAAAAGTTTCAGGGCTGCAGAGATAACAATAGATTCTTCTGCCAAATGCCAGGCAATGAGAAGTACAGTATGCACTTTCTCTGAATGGTTCACACTTAGTATGAGCACAGAAGCAGCGGGTACAGGGACCAGGGTGGTGAACTTCAGACAGGCTTACTTTGGCAGGATGGGTGAAATCTTAAGGGGCACCTGGAAGGAATACAGCCACACTGGAATGTGAATCGGAAATGGGGAAAAATTCAAATTGGGGATATTGGAGGCTAGTGAGACGTACCAGATTGCAGAGCAAAAGGGAAGGGCTAAAAAACCTAGCTGGCTAAGTAGAGGGGTCTTAGAACCAGTGAGGGCTAAAAAATCAGTGTTCAAGAAATATAAAAAATCTGGGAAGGGGGAGGATAAGGAGGAGTATGTGAAGAGGTCCAAGGAAATTACCAGGGGAGTCAGAGCAGGTAAGGCCTCCAGGGAATTGAGGCTGGTGCAGGGCATCATGGATGGGGAAAAGGACTTCTTCAGATACATACGGGAGAGAAGGAGCTGCAAAGACCAGATAATGAAGATCAGGAAAGACGGGGGGCAGAGAAAGGGTGGAATAGGCAGAAGCTCTGAATGAGTACTTCTGTTCTGTATTCACGAGGGAGAAAGGAGGGCAGCTACCGCAGGGGGCGGGCAGGGTGGAGAGGGGGTAATAGACAGGGTGATCACTGAGGGTAGGGTATTGGTGGGGTTAAGGGCTCTGAGGGTAGATAAGGCACCAGGACCAGATGGCATGCACCCCAGGGTGTTAAAGGAAATTGCCGTGATCCTGGCTGGACCGCTGGTGGAACTATTCAATACCTCCCTTAACACAGGGTGTGTACTGTATGACTGGAGGATGGCCCACATGGTACCCATCCATAAAAGTGGACCAAAGGATGAGCTGGGTAATTACAGGCCTGTAAGCTTAACTTCCATCATGGGGAAGGAGACAATACTTAAGGAAAGGCTGGTGACCTTTATGGAAGACCATGAGCTCCAGGACAGTCACCAGCATGGGTTCGTCTCTGGAAATTCTTGCCAGACAAACCTAGTTGAGTATTATGACTGGGTCATGAGGGAATTGGACAAGGGTCATGCGGTGGATGCCATATACCTGAACTTCAGTATGACCTTTGATTCAGTGCTACATGGGAGGTTGGGAGGGAAGCTGAGATATGTGGGGGTGGGGACTAAGATGGTTAAATGGATTGAGAATTGGCTGTAGGGATGACATCAGAGGGTAGTGGTAGGGGATGGGGAACTCTCATCTCCAAGGGCTGGGATGAGTGGGGTGCCACAGGGATTGGTACTGGGGTCAGTGCCGTTTGGAATATTCATAGCAGACATCTCATATGGTGTCAGGAATAAGATCAGTCTATTTGCTGACGATACCAAACTGGGGGCAGTGGTAGATGATATAGCAGGTTGGTAGGGGCAGCAGGACGACCTGACCAAACTGGTGGAGTGGTCAGAAGTGTGGCAGTTTGGGTTCAATGCAAAAAAGTGCAAAGTCCTGCACTTTGGAGCAAAGAATCCAGAGAGGGGTTACCAGCTGGAAGGGGTGCAGCTAGGTTCCACTGATGAGAAGGATCTTGGGGTGATTGTAAGGGGGAAGATAAACAATACAGAGCAGTGTAAGAGGGTGGCAGCAAAAGCCAACAGGATGCTGGGTTGCATCGTGAGTGGGGTCTCCTCCAAGAGCAGGGAGGTGATCCTGCCTCTCTACAGGGCACTGGTCAGGCCACACCTGGAGTACTGTGTGCAATTCTAGTGACCATATCTGAAGAAGGATGTGAAATTACTGGAAGGGGTACAATGCAGGGCAACAAGAATGATCAAGGGATTGGAGGACAGACCATACGAGGAGAGGCTGAGAGAGTTGAACATGTACGCCTTGGAGGAGAGAGGGGACTGGGAAGATATAATTGAGACCTTTAAGTAGGTAAACAGGATAAACAAGGCAGGCACTGAAGGGATACTTAGATTGAGGAGGGGGGGAGGGACATGGGAGGGCATGGCCTTAGATTGGAGAGGGGAAGATTTAGAACAGAAATGAGGAGACCCTTTTTCATGAAGAGGGTCATGGCAGAATGGAATGCTCTACCAGAGGAGGCAATAGCCTGTAAGACAGTGAGTAGTTTCACAAGGGGATGGGACAAGGTGGGGGGGGTAATTGGGAAGGGTAGGGTCATGGGGCAGCTGCAGTGTGAGGGTGCTAGCTGCACACTCAAGCAGGCTTGATAGAGCAGGTGGCTTATTTCTGCTGGGAAGTTTTTATGTGCGTATGAATAACAAAAATTTATTCAGGGACTGCAACTTTCAGAAAAAATCATAACAGACTTTGTATGAGCTCAAAACTGTATGAGGAAGGAAAACCCTTCCATGTCATCATACAGTTTTCAACTAATATAACATCAGTTTGGTTATTGCTTAAGGTTGGAGTTCCTTAATAAATTGTCACCCAGCTCAAGACCCTCACCCACACTGTACCTGCACAGGAGCTGTAAAAATACAGTTCTGATCTGTTAGAACTAACTTTTGATGTGTGATTGAGAAACTTTTTTTTAATCATTCAGAAGCACTAGGAGTATGTGATTTGTCATATTTTGGCCTAATCTGTTCTATGCTCAGTTATATACAGTTCTTTTCTAAGTATGTAAAGTACTGTATTCCTGCATTTTAGGATAATAAATCTTTCCATCTTTCAGCCTTCTACACACACACACACACACACACACACACACACACACACACCTCTGCATGCAAGACCTTCCTCCAGCCTTAGAAGCTGTTTTTTTAGCTGTCTTTATTTTCTTGTTTTCTGCACAAAGCCATCCACAACCTCACAAAGTGATTCTACTCAAATGAGATTCACAGGAGAATAAGTGTGTGATGGGGGAGCTACACAAGTACAGGCTTTGTTTTGAATGTGGGTGGGCATCGGCTAGCTAGACATCATGCTGAGAGGAATTCAGCATACCCTTCCCCAGCTTCCTCACATCACTCTATAGCTACCATTGATGGCAACTGCAACTGGTTCTAATTGTAACAAGCATTAGTTGGGCAACAAGGAGCTGTGTGCAAACAACAGAAATGTCTTCCACTGTCTCATGTCACTGTATGGGCCAAAGTGAAATCTGGGGCATGGTCATAGTTTGCTTGGCATTTTTAACATTATACTCATGGCTGTGTGGTTTGGAAGGAGTGGAGGTGGTAGGGCTGCCTTGGGCCACAGTTGATAAGGGCAGGGGAAGGAAGGTATACATTTTTAAAAACCAACTTACTCTAACTGACAAATGGACATTGAACACAAATTATTAATAAAATTCCCATAAAAGATCCTCCAGCCTCCCTTTGCAGACTCTCTCCCAAGAGACTCAGACTGGGCACCAAACTGCTGTACAGTTTTAATACACATTTCTCCCTATTCCTCATGCAGCTCTGGTTCAGAACCAAACAGCATCAGAAACATAAAAAAAGTCTAGCCCAGTCCCAGGCAGCTCAGCCACAAGATTACACAAGTCACTTACTATACAGTATGTTCTACGTATTTAACCTATGTGCAGTGTGGTAATTTCATTAAGAATAGTAACAGTAGCAGACATAACTTCCTCCTGCCCAGTTTGTATAACATCATATTTTGAACAAGTGGAAAACAATGAATGTTTCAGCTGAAAGGTTTTTTTATTTCTTTTAAGATGGTATAAGAGTTACTGGCTTATGAAATAGCCTAGCAGGAGTGTCAATGTTAGAAAGACATGTTCTAAAACAATAAACTATTCCTGGATATATTACTTATTCTTTTCTATGTCCTTCAGTTGGAGGGTGCATTAACTACGGGTTTCCCAAGCTGCTGCTGTGGCCCCAGCACTCTCCAAGCCGGCTGCAGCTAACAGACTGCCCGACTGACCCCCAGACAGATTCAGGTATACACCGGACCTCCGAAACTTGTGGTTTTGAATGCCACTGTTTTGACTGGACGTCCAGTAGAGGGGCCAGGCACTGACTGGTGGTTTCTGCTCCTCGGCTGATTTTCCAACTCCTGCCACTTCCTGGCCTCAGGGAAATCTCTTTCTGTGCTGTGTTCTGGACTGAATTTTTGTAAATACAGTCCATCTGTGGGCTTCCCAAGCTGCTGCTGTGGCACCAGCACTCTCTGAGCTGGCCACAGCTAACAGACCATCCGACTGGCCCCCGGACAGATTCAGACAGCCCATCTGTGGGCTTCCCAAGCTGCTGCTGTGGTCCAACACTCTCCAAGCTGGCCACAGCTAACAGACTGCCCCAATGACCCCCAGACAGCTTCAGGTAGGCACCAGACCTCCAAAACATGTGGTTTTGAATGCCGCTGTTTTGAATGGATGCCCAGTGGAGAAGCCAGGAACTGATTGGCAGTTTCTGCTCCTCGGCTGATTTTCCAACTCCTGGCGCTTTCTGATCTCGAGGAAATCTCTTTCTGTGCTGTGTTCTGGACTGAATTTTTGTAAATACAGTCCATCTGCGGGCTTTCCAAGCTGCTGCTGTGGCCCTGGGACTCTCTGAGCTGGCCGCAGCTAACAGACCACCCGACTGACCCCCAGACAGATACAGACAGCCCATCTGTGGGCTTCCCAAGCTGCTGCTGTGGCCCTAACATTCTCTGAGCCGGCCACAACTAACAGACCACCTGACTGACCCCCAGACAGCTTCAGGTATGCACTGGACCTCCGAAACTCATGGTTTTGAATGCCGCTGTTTCGACTGGATGCCCAGTGGAGGAGCCAGGCACTGATTGGCAGTTTCTGTTCCTCGGCTGATTTTCCAACTCCTGGCGCTTCCTGATCTCGGGGGAAATCCCTTTCTGTGCCATGTTTTGGACTGAATTTTTTCACCCACCGCCCTCCCTCACCTCCTCAAAGTATTAAATAGACCCTTGCTCCGCCCCTTTCCTCAGCCTAGCAGCTGATTGGTCACTCCACTGCTTAAAATTCTTATGGTTATTGGCCTCCCTGTCTTCAATACCTGACTTGACCCACTTTCTTACCACCCCTTTTTAAAGCAATCTCACCCACAGAGTTGCACATTTGCTCTCAAGTTTTTCTCCAGCCACTCCAGTTAACGCCCCTCAATTACTGCTGTAACCTGTCCTATTGTTAGGGACCATACCTTAATTTGACTATATACCCTTTCATTTCTTACACTTCCACTGCCTATGGTGACATACCCAGTCACAGCCAAACCATCTCAGTAGTTGGCACCTTTGCCTTAGCTGAATTTTCAACGATATCACTAAATTAGAACTAGTGTCATTGCCACCCCCATGCAGTAAAGTAATATTACAGTGACTCTTTCCAGGTGTTTTACAAAAATTGCCCTGTGCTTCGGCTAATTTCACAGCTGGCACACCATTGCTGGCTCAGTTTCACGTTTACCCTTCTGGCTCAGACCACCCCCCATCCTGTGCCCTCACCCACCACCCCAAGCATTTCTTCCCTAAGCCACCCCCAAACAGCTCAGCCCCCTCCCACCTTGGACACCCCCCCAACTCCTCTGCATCTGCCACCTACCAACACCCTCACTCCCTCTGCCCTCCCAGGCCCATCCTGAACCCACCTTTTCCTTGACATACCTATCCTCCGTGCCTTACCCCTTGCCATTCTGCTGCGCAAAGCCTCCCCATGGGTGGCAGAAGATAAATGGACAGACTCTCAGGGAAGATGGGTGGCAGTTAGACTCTCCTACCCAGGGGGTAGGATATTGCTAGCCAATGTATATGGCCATATCACTGACTCAGGAGAAGTTTATCCTGAACTAAGTCAAGCTTTTACTGATCTCACAAGTGGCTTTTTGGATATCCCAATTCTGCTTGGAGATGACCACAGTCTGGACCTGGATATTTTCCTTGACAAATCCCTCCCTGCCCCACAAACCCACCCCAAAGCACTAGCAGGCCTCACTGAACTTATGGCAGAATGGGGCCTATGTGACCCCTGGAGGAGGAACAACCCACAGGGATGTGACTACTCTTTTTACTCGGTGGTCCATCACACTCACAGCAGACTATATTTCTGGCTGGACAACTATGTAGCCGCACCTGGGATTTTGGAAACCTCGACTGGCAGCATTATAATATCTGACCATGCCCCCATGTTGATCTTGTTCTCTCCTCTCAGCCAGGGGACTCCCACCATGAGATGGAGATGCAACCCATTATTGCTGCAAGATAAAACTTTCCAGGCCTTCATAAAAGAAGAGGCTCACTCCTACTTTTCTCTTGACACCTCTGATGAGGTCTTAGCCTCCTTGGTATGGGAAGCTTTCAAAGCTGTCATCAGGGGGAGAATCATCTCCTTTACAGCAGCCAAGAATAAAGCCCATGCGGAGACTCTGCGCAAATTGCAAGCTGAGCTCACAACTCTGGAGAGGCTATTTAAAGCCTCGACACAGCATTCGCTTAAATCCCCTCTTCTACCCACCATTATAGGGCTGAAATACCAAATAAATACACTACTAAACAAGAAAGCAGAATGGCAACTTCTGTGCTCCGAATACAAGTCGTGGGCGGGCGGAGATAAGGGAGGCAAGCTGCTAGCCTATCACCTCCATAAGCAACAGGTGTCATCCAGAATACTAGTGCTTAAGAACAAAGAGGGTAAAGTAGTCTGGCACCCAAAGATATTAATGAGACAATGTGGCTATATTATCAGGCTCTCTACTAGACCCAGTCTAAGCTCTCTGCTGATGAGCTTTCTACACGTATGTCGGAGTTATGTAAAGGGATTTCTTGCCCTAAACTCTTGCAACTAGACTGTGATACTCTGGATGACCCTGTTACTTCTGAGGAACTCCAATCTGCTCTCTTCCAAATGGCAAAGGGGAAGGCCCCAGGACCCGAAGGAATGACGGTAGAACTCTACCAACTTCTCAAAACTGAGATTACCACCCCCCTCTTGCAAGCTCTGTGTGAGGCCCAAAGCACAGCTACACTACCCCCACTATGCGGGAAGTTCTAATAACTTTAGTTCCCAAAAAGTCTTCAAATGCATTAGACTGAGCCAACTTTCAGCCCATCTCATTGCTCTCGGTGGACACTAAACTTCTAGCCAAAGCGCTGGTGAATATATTAACCCAGGTTCTTCCCACTTTAATACATCCCTCACAATCTGTTTTTTTGAAGGGCAAATCGGGGATGGATAATTTGCACCTCGTTCTCAATCTGAAATGGCTAGCGATCCACTCCTCGACACCCATGGCTGCATTGGCAATTGACTTCTCCAAGGCATTCAACTCATTACGGTGGAACTACCTCCATAATGTCCTAAATCTTTATGGATTTGGATCACACTTCTGTTCCTGGGTCTCCACATTATACCACTTACCAATGGCCAGAATTGTCACTAATCAAGATATTTCTTCTCCTTTTCCATTACAAAGGGGCACCAGGCAAAGGTGCCCCCTCTCCCCTCTTCTTTTCATCATAGCCCTTGACCCCTTGGTTATGAAACCTCTGGGCACCCCGGTATTACTGGGATCCCTATCAGAAACCAATTTTTCCTAGTTAATGCCTATGCTGATGACATGCTACTCACATTGTCCAACCCAGAGCTGTCCCTACCAATAGTGCTGATGGTATTGCAGGAGTTCGCTTCCCTCTCTGGCTTGCTCATAAATCAAAAGAAAACAATTCTCTCCCCATTGAATATAAAATGTAGTGGGAACTGCCTGGCAGGCACTGACATTACCTGGGTCCCTCAGGGTTTCCCTTATCTTGGGAACTTTATCTCCTCGGTGTGGAGTGACCTTGAAAAGGCCAATTTCTTCCCTCTCCTAGCAGCCCTCACAGCTGAAGTTCAGTGGTGGCACAAATTGCAGCTGTCTCTGAAGGGCAAAATTGAAGCAGTGTGTATGTTCATACTATCAAGAGTCTCATACCTCTTAAATAACCTTCCAATCCCCTTGTCTCCTAAGCCATTCTCCTCTCTTGACAAGCTCATTTCATCCTTCCTCTGGGAAGGTAAAGTAGCCCGCTGGGGATGCACAAAGCTAAGGGCCCACTGGTCTAAAGGGGGGGCTTGGACTCCCCTGGTTTGGGGGTGACCACCTAGCCTTTCGCGTGGCCCAAGCCACTGCTTGGTTTGTCCCCCACTTCACCCTCCCCCGCAGTGGGTACTTTTAGAATCTGCCCTTATACCAGATAATTCTCTCTTCTCCTTGCTAACCAATAAGAAACCCCCCAAAAAATCAGCTTACCCCAATTATGGAGGACACTTGTAAAACATGGTGCAGAGCAATGGCCCTCTCTGGGGTCCCACGTGCAGATTACTATCCCCAATTTCCTATGCCCCTCTCTGGAACAATAAGCTAATTATGGCAGATCATAGACCTTTGAATTGGTTCCACTGGTCCTCCAAAGGGATCCACATCATAGGAGACCTCCTCCCTCCAGATAGTAAAACTCTGATGTCCTTTGAGCAATTGCAGAGTCACTTTTATCTTAAGGTACAAGAATTTTGGAGATACCTTCAGATACAAAGTGCCCTCTCCCCACCCCTGGTCAAACACACCAAGCAGGGTGGGTGGAGCTGTTTGGCCATGCTCCACAAGCCAAGAAAAGGTCAAGGACTTGTGGGAGTCTTTTATAAAGTACTGAGAGACTCTCAGCCAGATATCACCTCCACATGCAGAGTGGCATGGGAGATGAAATTCCAGTGTCCCCTGCCACCGCAACTGTTTAAAGGTGGCACATACAGCTTACGAGGATGTTAAGAGCCAATTAATACAGCTAAAAAT
Organism: Neoceratodus forsteri; assembly: GCA_016271365.2. Lineage (NCBI taxonomy): Eukaryota > Metazoa > Chordata > Ceratodontiformes > Ceratodontidae > Neoceratodus > Neoceratodus forsteri. The sequence goes on from CM057459.1 coordinate 31,852,346, forward strand.
CCTTCTTAGATGGTATAGGACACCTTCCACGCCTATAAACTTAAAGTATTGAATCATGACAGATGCTGGAGGTGTCAGTCCTCCCCAGCCCATCTACTTCACATCCCCTGGACATGCCCAGCCCTCCAAGCTTTCTGGTTGCAAGTGCTGAAATACTGCTCAAAGATTGTGGGCAAAAGGCTTTACCAGTCTCAAGACTCCCTTCTGTTAGGAGATGTTTCCACTCTGGATCCCATTCCTGTCCCACTTAAAGTATGGACTCTTGCTGCAGTTATGGAGGCCAACACGGCTATCCTGATGAGATGGAGGCAACCCACCATTCCCTCAGTATCGGCCTGGTAGGCAGCCTTGGCTAGGCTGGCTATCTTTGATAGGCTTACGTCGGTAGGGAAAGGTCACCTCTCTAGATACCACAAAAAATGGGATGCATACTTGCGTTCACATATTTGTGCAGTCCCACCTCCCCCTCCAAATAACCCCCCAGTGCAGTGATCTACACCACCCCAACCCTTTTATTCCTGCTCCCACCATTAGAAAAGGAGTCCTCACCTTACTATCGGAGAAATTTTCCTATATCCCACCTGACTTCACCTATCAATCCTTTTTCCTATCTGTGTCTTAAAAACCTGCTCCACCTACTATAAGCTATGTAAGGAGAGCAAAGATGGACAATAAGCTGCTCTGCCTTAGTAATTTATACTGGGTCAACTCAGAGCCTACACATTGCCTTTGTTTTAGTAGTAACTGTTTCAACTAGGGTGTTAATAAAGACCAGATATTAATGTGTGCAACATACCCTAGACTTATTTTCGATTTTCACTTGATGTGGCATTCTACTGTATGGTACCTGACAGTCTCTGTATCAATAACTGGCTATCTGTGTCTGCTAAACACTTTGTTGCTTTTACCCTGCTGTACTGAAAAAGACAAAATTCTATAAAATATTATATGATAAAAAAAAAAATGAAGGTACCCTAATAGCACAACAACTTTGTGTACACCTGTTCAACACTATACATTTAAATTAAATAGTACAGTAGGTACAATAGTAAAGTTACTAAGTTTAAATATGTTATTTTTTCACAACATTCTTGCTGTTGTTGCCTCTATGTTATGGATACTAGCCTCATCAATTTAATGTGCCTTAATCTATTAAATGTACTTACAGTACATCAGGTTGCAAATCAGTTTTATACTTCGTAATTCTCTATCTCTTGTATGCTACCATGTTAGCACTTTAACATGCTTGAATTACTGACTTGTTTCTCCTTACATAATGCCATGTATAGCCATATAAACCTTACTGTGTTTTAATTTAAAAAAATGGTGAGTGGTTACCAAGCAGCGAGTCTTGCTGCCAGATCCAGACCACAGCTGAGAGCAAGCAGAGGGTAAGAACACAGCAGGAACTTATTGTAGGTTGAATGTTTAAAATACAAACCAAAATCAATACCTAAGCCAACAGCAGATGTGTTCTAGACAGCCATCTCCTCTCTATTCAGCTTACTCACATGTGAGATTAATCCTAAAGAAGGTAGACCATTACTTAACAAGCTCAAGGAACTTTTGAGGCTTATCCGACAGTGTACATGTTTCTGTGTTTCTGGTCCCCATCCCAGGCTAAAGATAAAGTTGTTTTGAAGAAAGTCCGGGGAAAGCAACTTAAATAGTTTGGAGACTGGAGGAAATGTCATGATGTGTGTTTAAGAGAGCAGCCAAAAGAAGTAAATGAATACTTATTGTGTACAGAGTTGGTGGTGGTGCAGCATGCAGCCATGCATGCAGCCTGCCAGTGACAACTTAAAAGTGCAGCAGTTGTCAGGTGCTACAGCATGATGAGGTGCTAAGCTAGAGAAAATTTACAAAACAAGCGTGTCAACCGCAGTAAATTGTACACTGCCCACATATTTTATTATCAGTTGCATGATAGCATCCACAATCTGATCCGTCTTTATCTTGTATCTATTGTATTTCCCACTTTCAATCCCCCCTGTTGCAGATGCCCATTGGAATGTATCATCTTAGGAAAAACATTATTATAAACCATTGCTTTTTTAGTAAAGGGCTGCATCAAGATAAAAACCATAGGATGAGAAATCTGGGGACTGGAAGAAATGCCATGATGTGTGTTTTGTCAAGGCTGAATGTTTAAATTGCATGGGCTTAATTATGAGTGAAAGTGCTTTTTTTATGAATGAAATAGTGGGGTGACATTGGGAATGGTGAAAGTATTTTTTTTTTTTTAATTAAATAAGTGGGGCGGCATTTGGGATCAAGGAGGGGGTCCGCAAGACTACGAGGGAAAGTTTATTTTTAATAAGTAAATTGTGGGACGTCTGGGGATCAGGGAGGAGGTACACTAGAGAAGCATAACATTTACACAGTGCATTCATTATGGACCTGCCGATTAATCCCACACTACATGGGAGCCAATGGAAAGCGGAATTTTTTTTTTAAGAAAGTGAGCTAGCAAGCATGTACTGATGTGCGGCATGTACAGTACATCATGAATCAATCCTAGGTGCCGATCACTTGATGAGGGTCTCATTACTGACAATTGGGGATCACAGGATGGGGATGTGGACTGTGGGGACACTTACTGGAGAAGGTCAAATTACTAAGACAATTGTAACTGAAAACAGTGCCATCTGGTGCATTTCAGCTGCAGATAATTGGGAGCCAATTAACTGAGAACTTGGCATACTTTACTACTTACTGCTGTGTTAATGAGGCATTGCTTGGTACCACTCAGTATACCCCACATACTGAGATATACCTCAGTACTGAGCAACATTTCTGTAACAATCACTGCAGATATGTTTATACAGTATTCAAAGCTGTATTTGCTAAAGCAAAATTACCCCTATCCAGAGGTACTAATATGGGGGGGGGCATTATAAGAAAAACCTCTCAATAATAATGGACAAAAAAAAACGTGTATACTGAATACCCCAAAGACACCTTACATACTGTATATTGTGAGGAGCAACAAACAGTTGAGGAATATACTCCAAAGAAACAGTCAGCACCTTTTGTTTGCCCCAACCCATAGGTAATGAAAAATCATATGAAGTATGCTTGCATGACTTTGGGGTAGGAGGTGACTGTGGCTCTATAGAGAAGATACTCTAAAACATCCTGGACGGATTTTAAAACTGAGGATGCAGTGTGAACTCCTGATTTTAAGTTGCAACTGTGTTCTATTAATGGCATACTATTGGAACGAATTACAGTCTGTCCATGACAATTCATATTTACCCTGACCTACAAAGGTTGAAGCAACTCTGAGGACAGCCCCAAATAGGCACCCAAATATTATCTAGGAGAACAGTGTATTAGTAGAAATAAACTGGTAGAAGGAATTAAAGGATTCCAAAAGTAAAAGGTACAAGAAATACATAAAACCTCAATCATGAGTATGCATGAGCGGTACCGGGTTAAGATAGCACAGATAAAACCACACATGAAATACAGCACTGAAAGAAGCACTAATGGCTCTACAGCGATGGGTGTTTTTAGACTGTGTGGTAGAGAACGCAACACCTGTCACCATAGGCTGACAGCAGGGAAGGTTAAGGATGCCATTGGGGTGGGGTCCAGCCAAGCTGCTCCCATGGTGGAGCTGCTAGAGCACCTGCCTCCATTGGCAGTGGGGTATCTGGGGCTGTGGTTTAGTTCTCCCTAGGTCCCACAATGCTGCAGCGTTTGTTTTTTGCTGAAAAAAGGAATTTCACTCTAGCTGAGTTTTTTTCTTACCCCTGACATTCACAACCCCCCGGAGTTGATTATAATTAGTCTGGGGGTGTGGGGAGTGAATGCCCCCACATCAGGGGGTTCAGGGCAGAGCCCCCCACAAAAACGAAGTTGTTGTTGCAGTGTGCACTGTTCAGCATATTGTGCCAACATTGTTTTGCTGCACGCTGTTTTGCATGCAGCATTGTTGCAGTGTGTGGTTTTACCCTCAACATTGTGATCCTGTGCCGCATGAGCAAGATAACAAATCATCTTCAGTACAGGATAAAAAGCACTAAAGGAAAAAAATAACTTGGACATAGTTATAATCAAGTGTAGATCAGAGGAAAAAATAAAGATGTGAGATGAACCCAAATATCTGACATCCCTTGCCAGGTAGCTGTCCCACACAAAAACAATCTAATATACTAAGGCTATTTAAGACTCCAATTACATATTAAAATTTACAAACTTGCCCCTAGGGAGACAGCCCATAAGGTTTCAAGATAGCATAAAAGTTATATTTAATTATATTCTTTACAAGACTGAGTTCAATATTGTTTATTACACATGAGAATTCTGATTTTGTTAAACAGAATGTGCACAAAGGTAAGATGAAGCAACTTTAGAAAATTGGTTAGGAATATACTCACTACATCCTTGGCCGTGCTGGTATCCTCCAGCCCCTGCCCACCCTGTCACACCTTATTGCTTACTTCAAATTTAGAAAAAGAGGACCCTGTGTGGCATAGGCATGCAATCACCAGGGTTGGTAACAGAGCGTATGAGAATTACACTCATCACACCAGAGGTAGAACATATAGAATAATACATGGGGTAGTGTGTGTAATGAGAATTATACACACTTGTAGAGCTTTTTGATGTTTCTTGAACTCTGAGAGCAAAGTCTGAGTGGTTTATACAAGCATCCAACACCAAGGGTGTGTGTAAAATGTGAGCTTTACACACTATCCCATGTCTTGTTTTATATAATTGCTGTGGAGTGTTTTTTCACCACAGCAATTATACAAATACAAATCAATCTCCATGCCAGTAGCTGTGGGCAGGCAGAAGCATGGAGTCAGTGTGATCATGCATGCAGTAAGGGAAACCTCACATGTTTGCCAGTATAACTAGTTGGTTATAATGGTAAATTATAACCAGGTTTACCTTGTGATAAAATTCTCCCCAGTTATTATAAAGATAATATTCTCCAAGAGCTGCAGAGTAGCATAGCCTTCATTTCATATTTTCCACTCTATGTGAAATGAACACACTTGGAAGATGTTTTCTTGATATGGAGCAATAGCTGAGGGATGTGCTGTACCCCATGCATTGGGGTCCACACTTAGAGGAGGATTGGAAGTGGTTGGGGCAGCTTTGCAGATTTTTAAAAAGCATTGACCTCAGTGACACAGTCATATATTTCTCCCTTTGTGAACTGGTCAGAATACTTTTGAATATTTGGAAGTATCACTTCTGCTGGAATACTCAAGATACTGTTCATCTTTATATTAAAGAGGTTTGTCACACAAAAGAGAGAATTCATGGTCCACTGTATATTCTTAGTCCTAAACCGAGACCCAAAACAATGCATGGAACATACTGTATACAGACAACTGCTGTTGCTGCTGCTTTATGGGTTGACATGTAAGAGGTATCATAACCTACATTCAATGGGTGCCTTGAAGACTCCAGCCCTTAGGCTGCGAGCACCAGAACTGCTGTCTGACAGTTCTGTAACATCAGTTTTCTGCCAAAGAGTTAACCATGGATCGAAAAGTCCTGATTATACCTGGCCATATACAGTACAACTGCCAATTCATTATCTTCAGACTGAGAGATGCGGAAGCACATTCTTTTCTTCTAACCCCATCTATTATGCATGATTACAGAGTTGGTGGGAGAAAGATTGAAAATAAAGGATGGTATAGGCCTTCAGTAATAAGGATGACAGAGATACCCACCTTGAGTTGGAATAGATTGCCCTCAGGCTGCCAGCAATGGAACTGCTGTCTGACAGGTATGTAACAACAGTTTTCTGCCAAACAGTTAACCACAGACCAAAGATACTGATAATATCTGGCCATATATGACTGGCAATTCATTATCTTCGGACTGAGAGATGCCACTGCTTATTCTTGTCTTCCAAGCCCATCTATTATGCACAATTACAGGGTTAGGCAGTGAAAGATTGCAAATGAAGGATGGTATAGGCCTTCAGCAGGAAGGATTTTACACTGCCCAAAGGGGACAAAGAAGCAGCAGAGAACTCCTGCAAATGCTACAGAAAATTGGCAATCAGAGGTTGGTGGGACCAGTCAGATGTCTCCTGATCAGTAAGCAGAGAGAAATGTAAGGCAGGCCCTAAAGTGAGGCAAATCCCTCAAGCAAGGTCAACCTGGGAATCTGACCTAGGGGAAGAAGGGAAGAGCTCAATGAAGACTTACTGAACCAGTATAGCATGAAGGTCTATCATATCTGAAACTGTTTGTACAGTAGATTATAATCTCAAGGGGCATGGGAGGGGCCTTAAAGAGATTGACAGAGGTGGAAGACCACAACTGTGGGAATCAGAAGAAGAATGGGTGTCAGACTTGTTGGCAATAAAGATCAAAAGATAGCTAAGGTACGTGCCACAGTCTGGATGAGAACTGATCCTTGCCTACGCAAAGGGGAAACCACTAGTGCCAATAGAGGAACTAAGACTTGTAACATCCCCAGAGTCTTAGTCAGGGACTGATATATAAGCTTTGGTGCTGAAAAGCAGTGTGCTGGTGCTGACACTGATAGTGCAAAGCAGTAAGCTGGTGCCAAGAAGCTAGACCCTTGTGTTAGAAAAGACCATGGTGTGGCAAACAGAAATGCAGAGAATGATTCCTGCAGTGAAGCAGAGCACTCCGTAGTACTAAAAAGACCAGAGCCAGCACTGAATCTTGAGCCAGCAGTGGTAGTTAAGCAGATTCTGTCAGTGACAAGATGAGGCCTGCACTCCTGGGGCTGGGGCCTGTACAGTTGATGCTGATGCCAGCACTCTCTGTGGTGAACTTGCAATGAAGGAAGGAAGAAAGAAACCAGAGAGAGAAAAGAAGCATCCACAGGAAGATGATAGAGGAGTCAAAATAGAGACAAAGAAAAAGCCTGCATTAGATGGCATAACATAGAAAACAGAAAAAAAGAATTCTATGTGAGGGTGTGTAAAATTAAAAGTGAATGTACTGTATGTTACTAGAAATTTAGAATCATATGCATAGATAAAGATACATAGTCAACCCAGAATGTGCATTTGAGTGCTTGAGAATGAGACATGTTCCACTGCAAAATCTGGGTTTCGTACCACAGCCTCACATATTCATATTATCCTGATGGAAACCCTTATCTCTAAACAAAATATTTTGTAGAAAAAAGTTTGCCACTGGTGCATGGTTGTGACAGCAAAGTACTGGTCTTTCACATATTTGGCCCAATTTTCAAAGGGCATTAGAGGGATGCACGGGACTTGTGGACAGGAATGTGATGCAAGTGGTGACAAGGGGGTCAGCATGATTTTGGAACTGTGGTGCTGCAACTCTGACACAAGTCCCCCTGTATCCCTACAGCAATGTTATGCCAAGTTCCCCCTGACATACAATTGCATCTGTGGTATGGGGTTTGTGCCACAGTTCGGGATGCAAGCGGCCATAAATGGGGTCCACTGTCACAACTGTGCCAAACATACTAAAATCTGGTGCATTTTGTGACCTTGTATTTGGCGCAGTTGCATCCTACACTGCGGTGGATGCAGGGCTTGTGACAAACCCTTTGAAAATTGGCTCATTGACAGAAAGATTATTGACTATTCTTACAGTAAATGAAATATCAATGTTGATAAAATTGCTCTTCACTCCAAAACTTAAAAAAAAAAATACTATCATCGAAAATTATCTATATATTTTATTTTTATGCATGATACATTTAGAGATAGTAAGTAGTGCCTCAAGTCTACGTTTGACTTCACTTCAATCTAAGTTTTACTTTGTTGCTTTGAATTTATGGTAATAAGAATTCTCATGACTAATTAACAGAATATATTTAATACACATGGAAAGTTACTGCATGCATGAAAGTTATCTTCCAGTTTTGACTGAAAAGAAATCTTGATTTTCTAAGACTCAGGAAATTAATTTTTCCCTGTTGGTCATTCATTTACCTTGCATTAATAATTTTCAGTAATGAGAGCTCTTTGCACCTGCCACCTTAATTAGGGAGGGAATCATAAACAATCTGTTGTCTAACAGCTTATAGAATATGTGCAAAGGAGTTTGTTAACTCTTGCTTAAACTAGAAACCAAAATAGCTTTACAGCAAGGACATGAAGGGCATTACAAGGGGTATGCAAATTAATTGCAATTAAATGAGACAGACATTTAATAAATCTGATGAATAAGTACTGATGAGTTTTCAGTGGAGAGTTTACTTTCCATTAACTCCCATTTAGCTGGTAGTACGACTACCTCTTCACCTTTGACAAAACAACATGAAAACAAATACTAGAAATCTAAGATAGCCACTTACAAAATATGTTTGTTTTGGTCTGACACCATATTTTTTTTATAGTGAGATTAAATTGAAGTTCATTTTTAACCAGAACAAGTAACCCTTGAGATATACCTCTCAGTTGCAGGAGTTGCTGGTAAAATGGCAGCAGATAAACATAAATGCTTATACTGTTGGGCATAGAAGCAAAACCTCTCATGCTTACCAGATAAACATATTACAGTCTGACCACATGATAGTATACTGTAGGTGGCAACCCCTCACACTCTCCACTGATTTCCCTTCCTCCACCACTGCCCCCTCAGTTGGCAACTCAGTCCATGATTTTGGGAAAGAAATGCAGGCTACTGGTACTTGTACCAGGAGTCAATATCATCACTTAGATCAATGCCTCCCAGCCTGACTCTTATCCCCTCTCCCAGAAAGGCAATTATTTAATGCTGGGAACCCCTCCTAACCCTGAAGTTAACTCAGTTGCCCCCAACTCCCACTGCACCCCAGCACATCAGCTGACTGACACAGCAGGAAATAAGCATGACTGAAAGGGAGAGAGACAGAGTGGTATGCATTGGTAATAATGTATTTCTCCCCAACCCCTCCATCCAAGTTGAATGCATCTTGTGCTGTGCCAGTTATTTGTTACAGCTGAGTATGGGTGATGGTGCTCAGTGGGAGGGGAGCAACTGGGCTATCCTGGCTTTACTAGTACTGTCCCCACCATAATCATGGATCAGTTTTCAAGAAGAGGCACACAGCATTAAATAATTGGCATTCTGGAGACTGGCCTGGGGGTAGGTTGATGAAAATGATGGTATTAGATCCTAACTGAAATATGTATTTTTTTTAAATTCGTGTACTGAGAGGAATGGAAGAGGGATGGGGGGTATGACTGGGGTAGGTGTGGATTAGCCATGGAACTAGACCTGGCCAGCTTGACGGGGAATGTAGACTTGTTCCTTTTTCCATAACCCTGAATAGGGGAAAAAAATGTTCAGTTCTGAGTACCAAGTCCCCTATTATTCATATATTCAGAAATTAATATTTAGGGCTTACACACCTCTCACATATGATAGAGACATGGTGTAGCCCAGTGGTCAGATCATGGAGCTGTGAACTTGGGAGACCCAGTTTTGTTCCTTTTTTCTCTTTCAGTCAATTTTGGTAATGCTTATTAACACTTGTACAGATCAAGAAAGGGGGCTGCCTCAAGGGACTATTGTGCTATTGCCTGGTACATGAGCAGCATAAAGAATGCAAAAAAAACTGACATCAAGTAAGATAAACAGTAATGTTTTTTGCATCAGTAAATAAGCAAAACAGGGTTTACCAAAATATAGTGACCTTCTTTATTCATGAAGCACAGCAAACCGAACATGCAGTCCTTACAACATGAACATGTTTAAAAATGAGTTCAACTTGTAGCATTCTCCCAGACACAGTGCTGTATAAGCACACCAGTCCTCTTCCCACATGTCAGAGTCTCCTAATATGTTTCACTCGGAAACTGTGCTTTTTCAAAGAACACTTTTCATTCTGTATGCTTACTGAAACTTATCAGGGTTTCCTGAACACTATCAGAATCAAACTTTCTTTCTCCCCATCCCATTGTTTGCCCATCGGTGTCTTGATTTTCCATTTTCTTTAATAACATTTCACATAATTTCCTTAATAGATACATTTTTTCCTTCCTTCCTTCCTTCCTTCCTTCCTTCCTTCCTTCCTTCTAGTGGAACTTATTTAAGTAATGTCTATATTTATAAAATGGGTTCAGAAACTCCTGCTCTTTGATTGGTCAGAATAGAATTCTTACCATAATTTTTTCAATAAACCACTCAAAAAAGTGCCAGCGCCCACAGACTACTTTACAATATAAATTAATATACCAGCCTGGTACCCATCTCACACCTTTTTGGCAGGCATTTTTTGTCCTCACTAAGCTCACCAGCCCCATCAATGACTGCTGCTCACTCCATCACTCAATCTTGGTGTACAAAAAACACTTACTTTAGCAGCATGGGCATCGTTTCTATCAACAGATAACTTTAGGACAACACCAGTACTGAAATTAAAAAGCTCCATAAGTTCACCAAGTAATTCAACCAGCAAGATGCGGACTACCAGCACTTTTGTGAAACTTACTACCACAGATGACAGCATGCTGCCAGCGAGACTGTAACAAAATCCTAGTCTTGCTGCACCCTTAAGTAATGTGCACATATTAATTACCAGCACTGTCAGGTAGCCTCTGCCTTCCTATTGACTATTAGATTGACATCTACTACTAAAACAATGAAAGAAGGATAGGTTACAATAGCTTACCAAAGCACATCAAAAGCCAATGCCCACTAGTGGCAATTATTGGTGGAGGGACTATTTTTAAAAAAAAAGTGTATATTAATTTTTGATTGTTTTATTAAATGTCCTATTTTTTAAAATTTACGTATATACCCCTTTTATAAGTCTACTAACACACTTCAGGGTGTTGGGCTACAATGAATACCTCTTATCTGTCCCAGATTATGAAGGGTGTTCCTCATTTTATCCCTCGAAAAGCTCGGTCCCTCATCCATCCCTCATAGAAAAGGTGCTGCCCATACAGAAAATGTGCTGTAAATTCAAACTTTAAAGCAGAAATTCATAATATTCTAAGAGTTAAATCAAAAATAAACATTGTACAAGTACACACAATAGTTCCCACTATGTTTAGAGCTTGTATCTTAATGTTTGCAGAGATGTCCCTCATGATACCAGGAAGTCTGCAGAATAAAGCCATTTGATCTATCTCATCTGCTCATATTGTAGGGTCCACAGCTTGAGCTACTGACCCTGTCCCATCCCCATTCCTTCCATCCTTTCCATCCACCCTGCCCATGACCCTTAGATTCCCCTTATGTCTATCCCAGCCTCTCTTTAAGCTGCCCACCATCCTCAACGAGACTACCTCATCCAGTGGCGCATTCCAACTGGCCACCACCATCTCCATGAAGAAGTGTTTTCTAACCTTCCTCCTAAACTTCCCTTCCCCATCAGCATAACACTGTGTTCTCTCATGTTATGGCTGTCACTTAGCCTAAAGAGATCCTCCTTATCCACTCTATTTATCCCTTTCAAGAACTTAAAGGTTTCAATCATGTCAAAGGTCTCAATCATGTCTCCTCTCTCCCTCCTCCCTCCAGGGAGTACATGTTCAGTGCCCTCAACCTATCCTCATATGCTTTACCCTGCTGACCCATAATCATCTTTGTTGCCCTCATTTGGACTGTTTCCAGTATTTTGATGTCCTTTTTGAGGTGTGAGTGCCAGTACTGTATTCCATACTCCATACTCTAGATGTGGCATCACCAGTGACATGAACAAGGGCAGTATAACATCTTCTCACCTACTACTGATCCCTCTAGTTCTGCATCTTAACATCTTATTTGGTCTAGCTGCTGCTGTCCTGCACTGCACTGCATGAAGTGCTTCAGGTTGCTAGTGACCACCACTCCCAGATCCTTGTCCTCCTCCATTGCAGACATATGGACCCTTCCTAGGTAGTACTCTGTCCTGGGATTCTTGGCTCCAATGTGCATAACTTTGCACTTCTTGGCATTGAAGATATGCTGCCAGATTCTGGACCACATATCAAACTTTTTCAGATCATCCTGTAGGTCCTGTATCCCTTTGGCTGTGTCCACCAGCCCAAAGAGTTTTTTTTGTCTGCAGAGAGACACGTTTTGCCCTTAATGCCATCCCCAATGTCATTGATTAAGACATTGAACAGCACCAGTCCCAAAACCAAGCCCTGTAAGACCCCACTGGTGAACTCCCTAGTGCTAGATAACTCTCCTAACGCCACCACCATCTGGGTCCTGTTCCTCAGTCAGTTTTTTATCCATCTGGTCATCTTCTCCCCAACCCCAAGATCTGCCAACTTCCTGATCAACCTCTTGTAAGGTACAGAGTCAAAAGCCTTGATGAAGTCCACATAAAGGATACCCACCACTTGGCCCCATCTACTGCTTTAGTGACCCAGTCAAATGAGTCGATTGGATTTGTTTGACTTGATTTCCTTCCCAGAAAACCATACTGCCTCACATTCTGTATACCATATTTCTCTAGATATTCTACCAACCTTTCCTTAAGTATGGTGTCCATGAGTTTGCACATGATTGAGGTTAGACTGACTGGTCTGTAATTTCCTGGATCATCCTTGGGACTGCTCTTGTGGAAGAGCACCATATGTGCCATTCTCCAGTCGTGTGGTACCATGTTCAACTCCAATGAAGTATTAGACAGGCCCATCAGTGGCCCTGCAAGTTCCTCTGCCAGTTACCTTAGTACCCTAGGTTGTATGCCATCTGGGCCTGGTGATTTGTCCACCTTCAATGATAGCAGCCCCTCCCTCACTCTATCCTCCTCTAACCATGCATCCATGCTCCCCTGCCCCTTTACTCTTCTTCTCCCCTTCTCCACCCTGTAAGCACTGGCCCATCCTTCTCCTTGGTTAAGATGGAACAGAAGTATTCATTCAGTATCTCTGCTGTTTCCCCATTCTCCTCCATCTACTCTTCCCCTCTCTGAAGCCTAATAGTCCCATCTTTCTTGACTCTTTTTTCCACTTATATAGTGAAAAAAAAGCCTTCTCCCTCTTAATTCCCTCTGCTGTCTGCAGTTCCTTCTGTACCTTAGACCATGGATTACCTTACATGCTACACTAGCCAACCTCAGGTAATTCTCCCTATTCATCTCTCTCTTGATCTTTCAGAATTTTCTGTAGGCTAACCTCTCTTCTCTTTCTGCCTGGGCGACCCCAAAACTGAACCAGCTGGATGGTTTGGCCCTTGAGTTCTTCCCCCAAGCCTAACACACTCATCTGTTGCAATCCTTAGTCCCTCCTTAATGATGGCCCAACTTTGGTTCACCTCTATATCTGCTCTGATGCCCACCAGGTGCTTTCTTAACACTTTGCACATCTTTCTGAAGTCTGCCTCCTAAAATCCAGAATTTTGGTCTTAGTGGGAATATTTTCCCTGCCCATTTCCAACCACACTGTGCTATGGTTGCTTCCATCCTGGGGTCCTTGGCCATTATGTCTTGTACATGGACCCCATTTGTGAGCACCAGATCAAGGATTTCCCCCTCCCTGGTTGGGTCTGTGATGCCTTGAGTCAGGAATCCACTCTGCAACACTTCTAGTATCACCTGACTCCTGGCACAAGTTGTGGCTGGTATACTTTGGTCGACCTTGGCAGGTTGAAGTCCCCCACTATTACCACCATTCCTTTCCCTGCAGCTTCCAATATTTGCAAGCTCAGTTCCCTGTCCCTTTCCTCATCAGGGTTGGGTGTTCTGTAAACCACCCCAACCTCACCTTTCTCCCTGTATTGAACCCTAACTGAACCCACAGCACTTCCACCTTTCCCTCCTCCTCCTCCTTCCTCATGCATGTTATACCATCTTTGATATAAACTGCCACCTTTCTTTCCCGATTGCCCTGTCCCTCCTATATAATTTATATCCAGGGGTCAAAAGGTCCCAGTCATGATGTGGTGTGGTTCAGGTCTCAGTTACTGCCACTATGTCCACCCTCCCTTCTGCTGAGAGTGCCTGAAGGTTGTCCATCTTGTTTCCAAGACTCCACTTGTTCAGAGATATCACCATCCACCTAGAATCTGAGCCTTCTTCCCCTTCTCCTTCCCTTCTTTTTTTCTCATTTCTCCCCTCTGCATGCTCCCCCACACCCTGTTCCACCTCCACCCTCCAGACCTCTTCTACTTCTTCTATTAGGAGGTCAGTGTCCCTCATTTTGAGTGGGAGAAGGTAGAGAAGTATGCTACAATGAGTATGAAAGGTGCTGGTGATTAAACAAAATGCTGTCTCAAGTGCGTGTTTCATACATTAGTTTTTTTGGATTGGATTTGTTTGTTTGGTTTGGTTTTCTATTTGTTTTACCAGGAAAAAATCCATTGAGCAGTGCTCATTTGCAAGGAGGTCCTGCATGGGACAGGTGCCGGTATTTGTAAAATCAAAGGATAAATAAACCATTTTTATCAATACACAGGTAACAAAATGAACATGAAAGTAAAAGGATCAGGGTTACACTAATTTCTGCCTCTATTCTGCTTGCAAGTTAGGTGACAGGGCAAGACAAGGGTAGAAATTAAATGAGAGGTGCATACCAAACAGGGAGCAGTGCTAATTACCCCCAAATTAAGAGGCAAGTGTGTGTGTGTGTGTGTATATATATATATATATATATATATATATATATATATATATATATATATATATATATATATATATATATATATATATATATATATATATATATATATATATATATATATACACACAATACGTGTTTTGGGATAAATGACTGTATAAAAAGTAATATCTCTGCTCCCCTGTGAAGATATCATTGTTATCTCCATGTTCCTATACGTCATTTTGATATCTTCACACTCCTATATGTCATATTGAAACTGATCTTGCCAGTCTCACACTGCCAACTTTCACTTTTGTTTTCCAACGTAGCGTGACCGAGCGCTATCAGTACTAGTAATGTGCTGCCTCACATTTAAAACAATGTACAATCTGTGTACATAATAGGAACATTTATTGTGTATATTAAAACTTATCTGGTTGATCCTGCCGTCTTCATTTTGCCCCCACATTCACTGTCCCGAATGCAGCCATTGTGCCCCAAAAGTTCCATTGCTATAGGTACTGCGGCGTGACTGAGCGCTGACATCCTTACACAAATTCAAAGCAAAATTCAGCACATTACATTTATATTGTAAAAAAAAGTCTCTCCCTTATCTTTTTAGGGTATCCTTACTTTCCTTGTCTGAAAAGAACAGCGTACGCGTCCAGACAGAGCAAGTGAGTGGTTTCATCTCAAGACGAAAGCATACGCATGCATTGCTATAGCAACACTCGCTCCAGCTGGCTTCTACTTCAGAAACTGCTCACTCGCTATCTCTGTACACTGCAGCCACACTTCTTTTCATACAAGCAAACTAAGGATATGCTAAAAAGATAAGACAGAGACTTTTTACACTATATAAACCTGACATGCTGTATTTTATTTTCAGTTTGTGTCAGGATAACAGCACTGTCACAGCTGTTCGGTCACCTACAGTAGTTATGGTAATGGAACTTTTAGTTTCGGGGCACAATGACTAAACTTGGGACAGTGAATGGGGCAGAATAAATATGTCAAGATCAACCAGATACCTTTCAATATATTAAAAAAAAACATTTTCTCACTATTTGCACAAATTCAGCTGCTTTTTAATGTATGCCAACACCTCACTAACCAGTACTAATGCTCTGTCACCTTACATTTTTAAACATACATTTTTTATATCCCAAAACACATATTGTATAAACAGAACATGACATGGCCTGACTGAAGATATCATATTTATCTTCACTCGAGGCCAATGATATCAAGATATCTCACTCGTGGTTTCACCACTCGTGAGATATCATGATATCATTGGCCTCTCATGAAGATAAATATGATATCTTCAGTCAGGCCATATCATATCCCCTATATATCTCTGAGAAAATAACAAGGTCTGAATGGTATTGACATTTTACAAACTTAAAGACTTAACAAGTACATTACATAAATACAAAAAATACAATAAAATTATGCTTAATTACACATTAAAACAGTCACAAATTGACTGAGATCTAAAATGATAAAAGAGTTTATGCTTAAATAATAGCACTGTTCTACATTCAATAACATCAGAAGGGAGGAAACTGTAATTGTTAGAAGCTTGATACACTAACGATCTCTGACCTAATGAAGTGTGCATAAGGGCAATCTATACTAAAATTAGGTGATTGTCTAGTACCTATTGTTGTTTTGTTAAAGGAGAAAAGTTGTTCAATGCACACCAGTACTTTCCCCAAAGTAGTCTTATGGACAAATATTGCCTTTTTGAACTTAATATGATCCCTAAAGGATAAACAGTTCAGTCTATCATATAAAGCACATTGATGTGTCCTTTGTGGAAGATTCATAAATCGACAAATGGAGTTATACAGGGTCTTAACTGTCGACATCAATCCTTCCCCAGCTGAGGAATAACAGATAATTCCATAATCAATAGTTGAAAACAGGTAACTACCAACAACAGTTTTTCTGGACTCAAACATTAGTGAATTCTTGATCCTAAATAACATACCCAATTTTTGATTGGTACCTATTATTAACGTTGTAATATGTGCTTCATAGCTAAGGGGACCATCAAGAAAAATTTCTAGACATTTAAACTCCGTAACAGTCTCAACTACATCACCACCCCAGGCTACAATCAGAAAGTCGGTACTGATTTTCCTTTTCTTGACCATGAAACAACATGGTCTTTGTTTTTTTGTTTTTGTTTTTTGCATTAGGCACCATTTTATGCCTCACAAACTATCCTTGCAATAGATCCAAATCCCCCTGAACCACTTTCATTAGATCCTCAGGATCTGTTTAAAGACCATGTCTTCAGCGCACATAATCATTTGGGTTGCTAGCCAGGTAAAAGGCAGGTGATTCAAAAACAGGGAAAAGAGCAATGGACCCAAGATGGATCCCTAAGGTATGCCACAATCAGTCTTTTGATAATCAGAGAAAATTCCTTTAACCTAAGTTCTGTGCTCCCTATTTTTCACATAGCTACTAAACCAATTCAGTACATCATTCAAAAACTGCAGTCAAGATAATGATTTTAATAGCAAAGAATGATCTACAGGGTTGAATGCCTTGGTGAGATTCACAAACACAGCTGCCACCAGGTCCACTATATCAAAGGCCCAGTGGACATAGTTTGTGAATCTCACCATGCCAGTCTGAGTATTGTGCTTTTGTCTAAAACCATGCTGGACAGGGGTAAGAAGACTATACTTAGTCAAAAACTCATGAATTTGATTGACAATGATGCACTGCAATATTTTTGAAAGAGGGGCTAACAATGATATCGATCTATAATTACCAGGTTCTGTGACTGAACACCTTTATGCAAAGGCCATATTTTTTGGTTAAGGTATCTTAGTTTTCTGCAGCTTCTAGAGGAAAGTAAAAAAAGTGAAAAAAATGTTTTCTACTATAAGATCGGGACATTTAGTATTTTTCATAATTTCTTGCAGGACACATCCCCCAAAACCAGAACTGTGCTGATAAAATCAGGACAAGTGGTAACCCTAAAAGCTCCCAAATCCTCCCTGATCAGACTGTACACTCTCTACAACTCCTTCTGTCACTTCGCTCTTGATCCTCCTTCCCAAACTCATCACTGCGTCCTCTACCATGCCCTTTCCTTTCTCCCGCTTGCTAACAGGCACCTTGCTCGCTGCGCAAAACTCACTTCTAAATTTTGGCTTGGTGAGCTCTCTCCCTACCTCTCCAACTCCCTCTCTTCCCTCCCATCCACCCACTCCCTCAAATCCACGGACACTCGCACCTTGCTGGTCCCCCATCGATTGACACTTATTGGCCAGTCTGGCTTCACCCACCGCTTCCCACAAATATGGAACTCTCTCTCTCTCTCTCCCCCAAAATATGGCACTCCTCTTGCTACTATTCCCTTGCCTCTTCCTTACATAGCCATCTCTCTTCTAGCTGCTCCTGGCTTAACCCTCCTTAACAATCTTCCTTGCACCTACAACACAACATGTCACCCTACCCCCCTCCCACCAAGCCCTACCCTATCTCTATCACTGTTCTTCACCTTCCCCCTCTATCTCCTATATTCAATGTCCTAGCCTGGTTCTACCCCCTTGCAGGGTTCTAGGCATCATGGATGTAGTAGTTCTAGCCCTACTCTTCCTGTCCTGCCCCCTTCTGACCCACATCTGTCCCCCCTCTATTTTCTATAATCAAGTCCTGCTTGGCTGTGTCCCTTTTCAGGGTTCTCAGCATCCTGGAGAGGGAAAATCTAAGCTCACCTCCTCCTACCTCTCCCCCTCTTTTCTATCTAACTTCCCTACTTCCAGTCCCTCATCTTATATCTGCCCTCCACCCACTACCCTCCCCACCCCAATTGTCATTGCCCAGTTCTTCCCCGGGCAGGGTTCTCAACATCCTGGAGTGGCTTAGTTCTGGACATGACTCACTGTTTCCCTATTCTAATCCTCCTCCTCCTCTCCCATTCCTTTACTCCACCAGCACTTAACTGGTAGCCTCCTCCCTATATGCACTATTAAATACACTCCTCCATTTGTCCCTTTACTCTCTGCACTGCTGAAAATGATACTTGAGCTTGCCTTAGTCCAGAGTCAAATATCTCACTCATCCAGGCCTTGTTTTTGTACTTACTGATAATGTCCTCCTGCCTCACTGCTTCTCCTTCCCCAGCTGGTTCCATTGCTACACCTACATTTCTTCCTATAGCACATTAATGGTTTAATTGTACTGCAATCATGTTTAAATTGTAACACCATTCCTATAGCAGCTGTAGCTAGTGTACCTCACTCTCTGCACATAATAATATCCTCATCTATGCAACTGAAACTGCAAGTATAGTCTGTACTTAGTAGTTAGTGTAGCTTAATCTCTGTACATAATAATATCCTCATGTATGTTACTGAATCTACATGTATAGTCTGTTTTTTATCCACTTGTACCCCTTCCCCCAGGTTGCACCATGAGACAAGCAACTTGTTGTTCAGTGTGCCTTCCTGGTGAAACTTTTCAATAAATAAATAAATCAATAAAGATGTGGTGGTTCAGCATGAGGAAGAGCATAGACTGTTCTCTTAGCACACAACAAGGCTTCAAAAATGGAAGACCCTAATGAATCAAACAGATTGCCTTGTTTGATGAGGTAACTATGGAGACTGATAGGGGCCAGGCAGTAGATGAAGTCTCTCTGGGCTTTAGAAAGTCCTTTGACTGGATGGTAAGCTTGGCTGTGGCTCCATACTCAGTGGCATGATGTATACTACATATGTAATGCACATGGAATTTCTGAATGATGGATCTTATATTTCTCTTACCAGTACCCCCCAGAACTGGCTGAAACTGGGTCATTAAATAAATAAAGTTTCACATGGAGCACTCATAGAGAAAGTAGAACAATATGGAATCCACAAAGTATGCAGAAGGCAGAAATCAAATTGGCAGACATGTAGTAAGCAGAGAATGGGATAGATGGTAACAATACAGCGTGGAATTATGTTCTGATTGGAGAATACCAGGGGTCAGTGATGACTCCATTGCTCTTTAACATATTTATTAATGACCTGGATGATGGAGTCAGCAACAGGTTGCTAAAATTTGCTGATGACACTATACTGACAAGAAGAATTGTCCCAGTGGAGGGATGCACTTCAGGTGAACAGGCACATATTAGGTTTATGTGCCCAGAAATGGGGCTCAGATTTAATGTGGGGAAGTGCAAGGTACTATACCTAGGGGTGAGCAGTCTAGGTGGCACATACATTCTGTGTGGTACAGTAGTGGGCAGTACAACTGAAAAAATTGATCTAAAAGTAATTGTGAGCATTAAGCTGAAGTCGGGCAGGCGATGTGCTTCCAGTCAAAAAAGAAAATGGAATGCTGCAGTGCATTATGTGGGGTCTAGAACAGGGCAAATGATGTGATCATCTCCCTGTGCAAGGCCTTAGCTAGACTACACCCTAATTACTGCATCAAATTCAGGTCACTGCAGTAGGGAAATGACACAAAAGAGATTGAAATGGTCTAAAACAGGGCCAACTAGCTGACTAGTGGTTGTGGTGCAAGAGCCATGAGAAATATTTGGACATGTGCAAAGTATTCAGCCAAGAGAAGTAAAGGCTGAGTGGGGACATGAGCATAGTGTTCCAAGTACTAAAAGGGATAGATGGACCAGAGGATACACAGATTTTTGAACTGGTGACTGCAAGCAAAACCAGGAGATAGGCACTCAAATTGATAGGGTGGCAGGATAACAGGAATCATTACATGGCATTACTTTAAACAGAGAGACATTAACAAACAGAATAACCTACACAATGAGGCTGTTTTAAGCTTGTACCATTTTGGCTTTAAAAATAGACAGATTCCTGAGGAAGAACTGCATTAAAGGATCCCTCTGTATAGACAGTTGGTGAGACCCCATCTGCATACCTCTCAACTGTCCCTGATTTTCAGGGACATCCCTGATTTTGACTCAGAATTTTCTTCTGTCCCTCATAAAATTTGTGTTTTTGTAACAGAACAGTGGGGGTTGAAAGTATAAAATAATGCCAAACATTAAAGTTACAGACTTGTTCTTCTTCAGAAAATGCATCTTACACTGATCCCCTTATTCTTTCTGCTTTCTGAGTGAATAGTACCAATGTTTAAGATGTGTCCCTGATTTGGGGTCTTTGTCCCTGATTTTTTTAAGCCTTGTCCCTGATTTATGAGTAAAGAGGTTGAGAGGTATGCCCATCTGGAGTACTGCATGCAGTTCTGGAGACCCCATCTCTGCAAGGACATAGACAGGATGGAGGCTGTCCAGAGAAGGGCAACTAAAATGGTGCAGGATCTGCACCAGAAGACATACAATGAGAGACTAAAGGAGCTTAATATGTATACCCTCAAGAAAAGGAGGGAGAGGTGGGACATGATAGAAACTTTCAAGTACCGTAAGGGACTCAACAAAGTCCAAGAAGGTGGCATCTTTAGAAAAAGAGATGTGCAAGAACAAGGGGGCATAATCTGAAGATAGAGGGGGGATGGCTCAGAGGTAATGTGAGGATGTATTTTTTCATGGAGAGGATTGTGGATGCATGGAATGGCCTTCCTGAGAAAGTCATGGAGTCAAAAACAGTGGGGGAATTTAAGAATGCATGGGACAGACATATGGCAGTTCTAGTTGGGGGGGTAGGAGGAAGAAGACTGTTGGTTAACTAGGATCTGTAGCTTATCCATTAGGTAGGGAAATGGGCATACTAAGTGGGCCAAGCAGTCCTTATCTACCATCAAATTATATGTTTCTATGTTGCACAGCATGAGTACGGATAGCATTCTGACTGTCAAGCTTGATGTATGAGCCCATACTCAAGCTGGGTATAGTCTGCTGGAGGGTCAGACAGGTTGGACCCATTCTTTCCACCTTCATGATACTATTTTACAATGGAAAAGGTGGTAGCAGAGTGGAACACACTACCAGCAGAGGTGATGGCCTGTAAAACACTGGGATGCTTCAAGAGGGTCTGGGATAGGGCAAAAGGGAGGGTCATGGGTAGAGTGGGGGGCAGCTGCAGAGTAGGGGTGCTAGCTGCAAAATCAAGCAAATTTGATAGACCAAATGGCCTTTTTCTGCTGGCAGTTCCGTATGTTCATATGTTCGTAGGGTATCATCCACCAAGGGACTTGGGCACAAAAATCAGCTGCTGGGCTGAGACCTAGATTACTGACTCATGAAACCACTGGACCACCAGCTATTTAAAACATTCAAAATTAAACTTATAAAAAATTAGTCAGCTGGGTATAACAGGCTGTAGGGGGCAATAATAGTTCTCTGCAACAGTATAGCTACAGTGCATTAATTCCTTCAAAGGTGCTTCATTTTGTACCAGTCATTAGTAAATTGTGCCAGGAAAGCAAATTCTTTTAAAAGCAAAATGGAGTCATTTTAAAGTGATTTTCCAAAATACAGGCAACTTTTCAAAATATAATATTTAGACAAAATATAGCTTATATTTCTTTAAGGCTCTGTATTTATCTTCATTTTTTATTTCTAAGGACAGATTAATAAAAATAGGATCTAAGTCCCCCAGATGCCCTCTCATCCTTATTTTTTTTATTTTGAACTTTCTATTTTACTCTCCTCCACTCTCCCCCAGCTCCTGTCTCCTTGGGAGCACCTAGGAGTATCCCTCTGCTGACCGCCCCCTCTGTTTAACCCTCCTTCCCCATGTAGCCATGGTTTACCCTCCCAGTGGGGACAAGGTGGGGCCCGACACCCCAAACTTCTAGTGGTGTCAGTCAGGAGGGTGCCAGAAAGGCAGCCGCAAATTGAGGGCGATCTCCAGTGCTCCATCTCCACCTGAGCTGGTAGGGCTTTTTCCCATTCTAGGGAATGGCTAGCACCCTGACATCAAGGCATTGCCACTGACGTCTGCCAGTCCCGACCTTTTTCTACACTCCAGTGCTTGCTATGTCACTGGCTTCCGCCAGAGGCCAGCCAGGGCCAGACAGGAGCCCCCCTCCCTCCCTCCCTCCTGGGAGAGGAGAGGAGAGCTGTTCTATGGATGCTCGATCCTCTCCCTCCCCTGCTGACCCCTGACAACCCGGGTTCATTCCCAAATCCAGGTTACCCGCGTGGCATGAGTTGTGGTGCCCAGTGCCTGAACCCTCAGCACCACCGGGCCGGCTCCATCTCATCCTTCTACTTTTTACCTACAATGCCCTGATTGTGACATCATAATAATCTCCAAAACAACAGATTGTGATGTCACAAACAGAGCGTTATGAGGGAAATGTAGGAGGATGAATTGAAGTCTTGGAGACAAAGATCCTGTTTTCATGCAAATGTCCTCTGTAATAAAGAACAAAGGGCGATAAATCAAAAGATTAATGAAATGTAATCTGTAGTGCTGCAAAATATCATATTCTGAAATGTTTTCTTGGTTATTGGAAAATCACTTTAAATAACATAGTCCTGTTATTTCAATAGGGCCATCGAGTACGGCCTTCAGTGCATCTGAATGCTCACATTTGACGGGGGATCTTCCCAACCTGGGCTTGTGCAGAAAAACTCTGAGTGTAGGCCCAGTTTTAAAAATATACATTTAAATCTTACATTAGAGCTTGGAATGTGAAAGAGGTGGGCACTTTGAAAATCAGGGCCAATATGTGTTAGTAATGTACAATTGTACTTTTATGCTTGGCACAAGAAAACCCACTTCAACATGTAGGTTGTACATCATAATGTGGATTCGTAATACCATTATGCATTTCTATATAGCCACATGCAGTTAATTGTAAAAAAAACATTTGCACAAGAAGTATCACAGAAAGCTGATTGTTGTCTTATAACCCCACCAACTGTGTTTCAATTGCACTACACACAGATGAAATACGTATGTAACCTTTTAAAGTACACAGCAAAGAATTCCAATAATCAATTGAGCAGCTGTATTCATTGTTGTTTTATTATATATTTTCCTTTTCTTCATTTATGCACCATACAGCAGTAAGCATCGTACTGGTTTCTAATTAACAGCCCATACCCTAAGGCTTTATGCAGCTTTCTTCAGTTTAATTACAGCTGTGAGCAGAATGCAGAGTTACTGAACAAAGCAGTTTTACAAGGAGGAAACATGACCCTGCTAGTCAGTGTATTAATGCAAAGTGTAATTGTTGTCGCTTGTTCTTGAATAATGTGTTGGCAGGGAGAGCAGGCTATCATCAGATGCTATCATGCAGGCAGAAACCCGTACTGTACTAGGAGTTATGGTGGTCACCATATGGTGCTGACCTAGAGGCCAGATTCTGACATGCTTCAAAGAATTAATCCCAGATGCTTTAGTAGTAAAACTACAGTGGTGACAACATAACACCCAGGTTGCTAAGCAACTACTAAAACAAGCCATGTCATATACTGTGATGTAAGAGGTGGAGAATTCCAATCTACAAAACAAAACTTACCAAAGTAGCGAAGAGATGATAAAGTATGAAATATATTGCAACTACAGGTGCCCACATGTGTCCCACAGCTATGAGTGTTTGGTCCATAACATCTACCCATCCTTCCTGCGTAAGAATCTGGAACATGGACATAAAGGCCTGCAAAAAAAAAAGAAGAAAACTATTTGTGTCGACAGCTTGTGCAAAACAGGACCTCTAAATAACTGTCACCTCTTATTTTTCTAAATATATGTATTCAGTGTACATTATGTACAGTAAATAAGGAAAATAAATGCATGGAATGCTTTCAGTATATTCTTAAAAGGAATGTGTTGTCCCAGTCTTAACATTTTACTATAATTATGATTTATTTAAAACACAATTTAAAAGTATCAAAGTGCTGTATGTTAACATTTAAAAATGTGAGCAGCTCACAGTCTCCATTTTAGTAACAGCATTCTACAAAATTGTTTAATCAATTCAAAATGCTTTTTCAAATCACCATACAAAAGCTTCCTGTACTAAAAGGCAGGAATAATGAGGCAAGCACATAACAGTGCTCTGTTCAGTACCCAGCAATTTTCTTATCAAAGAAGGATATTTTTAGTTGAAAAGTACACATCCTACAGCTTCTGTTCAAATGAGTTTGAGATGCAACCATCAAGCTGACAGAACCAACAGCTGTGAAAATGAGACCTAGACTTTTATGCAAATGTAGAGTTTCTGAATTAATTCATTTTAAAGAAAGGACTGTCAAGTTATCTAGGTTGTTGCTTTTAGTATATGTGCCCTGTCACTTAATAATTAACAGCTTTATTGACAACAATCAGGAGAAAAATGTTTTCTAAACAGCAGGGGAAAGATTCATCATCAAAGTTTTTAAGAACTATGTCGTTGAAGGCAGTATGATATTGAAAGTGCTCTTGAAAGCTTGGGTTCAAACCACAGCAGAGGCTGACAACTGAAATGACTGGCTGTGCTGAGCTGTGCCATTCTTGGTTGTATTGCCTGAATACCACCAACAGCTTAATCTGGTTCAAGGTCAGCTGGCATTCATCTGTATCCCCCTTCCCTGGGTCATGACTGAAAATAGGCAGGATTTGTCTAGTGCACTTACCCGGTCAACAAAAACTAAATGAAATAAAAATAAAATAAAATCTTCACAGCATTCTCACCAGTGTATTAGACTGGCTGTCTGCTGCTTTAATTGCATCAAATAATTCTGCTTCATTTGATGGCTCTGAAGATGCCTTGTGGCTGAAGAACACAGTATTATGTCTAAAACATAGAAACACAGATGATGACAGCAGAAAAATGCCTTATAGCCCACCCATTCTGTCCAGCCCTACCTGTAGTTGGATGTGATGGTCCTAGCGGCCAATGGGAAAAGGCAATTAATATTCTGATCGTATTAGGAAGTCAGTATTCTGAAAAAATATTCAACCATGTGAATGACAGTATTCTGAATACTGAGTGGGTATTCTGAATACTAGTTTTTGGAATAATACAGCATGGATATGCAAGCAAAGAAACACTATAAGGTGGGCATTATGCTGAAATAACTACCCACCCAGGGGCATGGTGAGGTCTGACACTCCAGACAGAGGGCCTTACAGCCTTAGCAAGGGTGGTTAGCTCAGCATAATGTGCATCTTGGAGTGTCTTATTGTGCTTATAAAACATGGTATAGGTGTTTTTTTTAATGAAAATTAAATAAAAAATAAAGAAAATAAAAAACATTTGCTTTTTAAAGTAAAATAATTCCTCCTTTAGATGGTGCGTGTCAGCTGTGTCAGCTGGGTTATTGGGCTCTGGGCTGAAAAATAATACAAAAATGGACATGGAAACTGGATTGAAATTTATATGCTGTAATAGTTGTGG
Source organism: Neoceratodus forsteri (assembly GCA_016271365.2). Lineage (NCBI taxonomy): Eukaryota > Metazoa > Chordata > Ceratodontiformes > Ceratodontidae > Neoceratodus > Neoceratodus forsteri. The sequence continues at coordinate 31,878,081 of CM057459.1, forward strand.
TATGTATGCATATAGAGAAAATTGCCAAGAGTTTGAATGAGAAAATTGTATATTGATATGTACTCTAAAAACTGAAATATTACAACTAAAACAGAGAGTGCAAACTCAATCTGATATAAGCTGCTTGGAGCAATATATTGATGCAGTGGTAGACACTTTAGATCCTGCACAAGAAAAGCATTTTTCCTCTCCTAGGGAATTAATAAATGGAAATAAATCTGGTAAAGGAGATTGGTTTTTGGTTCAGAAAATGGCTGGAAAGAAGGGGAGAAGAAACATGGGGGTTAGTTCAAATACCCTAACTACAAATTGATATAGTGCACTTCAAAATGACTCAAATGTAGAAATCAGACCTGAGAAGGATAGCATATTATAAGAAGGGTCTACCATCTCTCCCCCGTAAGTTTAGACATCCCAGAGCCTAATAATATGAAGCAAACAGACTCCACTATTATTACTTGTTCTGCAGAAACCTTGAATATATCTGACAACAGGTTTAATAAATCTATGAATATTCCTAGGGACGTTCTGGTAATTGATGACTCAATGATACGTTATACGGATCACATAATATGTAAAAATAGAAACCCTTATACCATAGTCAGTGTCCTGCCTGGTGCTGGCATTGATAACATAAAGCAACTCCTTCCAGGTCTTCAAGAGCATACACAGACCCCAGTTACTATAATACATGCAGGAGTTAACAATCTAGGCAGAAGATCTATGTTAGACATCCAGAGAGATTTTGAAATCATAGGGGATATGATTAGAAGCCAAGGGGGGGACTTGATTATCTCTGGATTACTACCTATCTCCAGAGCAAACCATTATAAAAGGCAGGATATTGTAACACTAAATGGCTGGTTGAAGTGATGGTGTTACAGAGATGGATTTACCTTCTTAGAAAATTGGGAAGGATTTATGCATCAGGGGTTGTATGCTAGAGACGGGCTCCATCTAAACAAGTAGGGAAACCGTATTTTTGTGAATAGACTCAGGCAGCAAATTGAACATAGTTTAAACTAAATGATAGGGGGGTTGTTATCACACCTACGGTTAAACAAAACAGTACTACTCCCCAAAATTAATCAGAATGGAATGTCCTTCTTATAAATGCTAGAAGTTTAAATAATAAATACGATGAGTTATTATATACCCTAAATCAACAGGAGGTTCATATTTGTGCAATTACTGAGACCTGGTGGAGGGAAGATGATCCTTGGGATAAAAATATCACTGGGTATACCCTATTTCACAAAGATAGAACTAGTAGTAGAGGTGGAGGAGTCACGTTCTATATTTCAAATAGCATAAAAGCTGAAAATATTGAATTACCTCAATGGCCCACTATAGAAGCCTTATGGGCTAAGATATTTCCTAAAACTTCAAATTACATAAATTTAGGAGTAGTATATAGGCCACCCTCAATAACAACAAAAGAAGACTCTAAGTTATTGGAGTATGTAAATAGTGTTTCATCCACTAATAATGCTATACTCATGGGTGATTTTAATCCCAGCAGACTGGCAGGCATTTAGAACTGCCAGAAATGCCTGTGTTAAAAGTGTACATGCTACTACAGCAAACTTCTATATTTCCACTCTGGAGCAGGCCAAAGGGAACTCCCCAAAAATCTGGAAGACACTGAGATCCATTGAAGGCCATCTTGCTGCTTCCTCCCTTCCCTCCAAGATTCTGGCCAAGGACATGATGGTTGAAGATAAACTGCGAATCCTCAAAGAACTTAACCTTCACTTTGCCACTGCCGGGTTGGCATTCGACTCCTCCCCATACACTAGCCGAGTGAATAGCAACACTAGCCCAGATACTACACATGCTACTCCACCTCATCCCTTCCAGTTGTGCCTGTTTAGCTACAAAAAGTCAAAGACATAATTCTTAGCCTTGACACCAAGAAAAGTGTAGGGACGATGGCCTTGAATCATTTTTCTTGCGGTTAGGCTATGCCCAGCTCACAGCCCCCATCCTTCACATCTTCAACCTCTCTATTACCATAGCCACTGTTTCATCCTACTGGAAATCTGCCCATATTCTTCCTCTCTTCAAATCAGGAGATCCTTGTGACTTAAACAACTACCGTCCTATCTCTATCTTGCCCGTTCTCTCCAAAGTGCTAGAAAAACATATATACAACCAATTAAAAAAATCGCAGCACACTCACACCTAAACCCGGCCCAATCTGGCTTCAGGTCGAAGCACAGTACCATCTCAGGCTTGACTAAAGTCTCTAATGACTGGATCCATGCTATGGACACCAACAAGGTTACTGGTGCAGTCTTTCTAGACCTCAGTAAGGCCTTCGACACTGTAGACCATCACCTCCTAATCACCTGTCTTGCCTACATAGGTGCCACTCCACTTACCTTACAGTGGTTTAACAGTTATCTCACAGGAAGGATACAAAAGTCAAAGCTGATAGCCTACTATCTGCCCCCTTCCAATTACCAGAGAAGTCCCTCAAGGCTCCATCCTAGGACCAATCCTTTTTCCTGTACATCAACAACCTTGACTCCCATAAGAACTCTAGCATACATTTCTTTGTGGATGATACGGTTTGTATGCATCAGCTAGTCCTTAACTGAAGTCAGGGATGCATTCCAGGCTGACTTTATCCAGTTAGAAAGCAACCTTATCAATTCCAAGCTTCTCTTAAATGCCAAAAAAAACAAGACAATGATTTTCTCGAGACTTGCCTTGTCTGGTGCCCTACATACCCCACCTAAAAACTTCATAGTTACCTCCCTAGGTGAACCCTTGGAAGTCGTACCTAAATTTAAATATCTAGGTACAGTATGTGGATAGACAACAACCTTTCCTTCAATGACCACATCAAGAATCTATCAAAGAGGCTTAAAGCACGCTTGGGTTTCTTCTTTAGAAATAGGACCCTTTTTTCTCTCGTGACCTGCAAAAGACTTGTCCAAGCAACATTCCTTCCCTTGCTTGACTACGGAGACATTATCTTTATCTCGTCCCCAACCCTGAGCCTATCTAAACTGGACATACTCTATCACCATGCTCTTTGCTTCATTACTAACTCTGCATACAGGACCCACCACTGTGATCTTTATGCAGCAGTTGGGTGGACCTCTCTTGCTATCAGACGCTTCCTGCATGCTGGCATTTGGACCTTCAAATTACTACTCCACAAACTGCCTGTCTATTTAACATTTCTCACACACATCTCCCTAAGGAAATCCAACCTTATCCTACTAGATGTTCCCAGAACACGTACCACAGCTGGCCAAAGAGCTGTCTCATACACCCTCCCAAACATTTGGAACCAACTATAAGCCATGCTGAAGCTAACCAGCATCGTATCAATTAACTCCTACAAAACACTAGCTATCTCTAAATTAAAAAACATATGTAGGTGCTACTAGGCCCCCAACACCAAGGCAACTTCCTAGATACCAACTTGCCCTCTACTTATTAAGCTGAAATGTGTTGCATAATTTAGGGCAAGGTTAAAGCTGGAATGTACTGCATATATTGCATAAGGACTTCTATTGTGTATACCTCTTGTATTGTATATCTTTTTTTCTTTGTTGTTCTACATTTTATATCTCCTGTCTATGTAATTGCAAACTGTATGTGTATGTGCCTCAGGACCTCCTTGTGAATGAGCTTGCTCAATGGAGTCTTTCCTGCAATAAATTTAAACTTGAACTTGAACTCCCAGGGATAAATTGGAATACTTTAAAAACTGTAACTCAAGCTGAAAGTGCTTATCTTGAGTCCCTTCTGATAAACAACATGGAGCAATCAGTGAAGCAAAATACTAGGGGGAATAATATATTAGATCTAGTTCTGCACAACTTAGGTAGTAGCGTAACAAATTGTAATGTTATCCACCCCCTTGGATCCAGTGTTTACTTATAAAGGTGACTTAGGCTCTGATATAGGTAGTACAGTCATTTACAATTTCACAAAAGCTGATTTTGTGGAATTGAATAAAGTAATGACATCTTGGGACTGGGAAAAGGAATTTAAGAACAAATCCCTAAATGAAATGTGGCATATATTTAACACTAAACTATCTACCGTAATATTGAAACATATTCCACAAATAAAGAAAATTGATAAAGTGAAACAAAAAACTCCTTGGATTAATGCTACGGTCAAAAAACTTATTAAACAGAAAAACAGGGCTTTTAAAAGGGCAAAATTTAGTTGCACACAAAAAAACTGGGAACATTATAAAAATATTTTGAAGACAACTAAAAATAATATCAAAAATGCAAAAAGAAAGTATGAGGTTAATTTAGCAACCAGGGTCAAAGATAATTATAAATCCTTCTTTGAATATGTAAATAATAAAAGGGGGGCTACTCCCACTTTAGACCCATTAAAAGGTCAGACTGGAAATTTGTTATTAGAAAACACCCATATGGCAGTGTTATGCAACCAGTACTTCACTTCAGTTTTTAATATTAAAACTTTATCAAAAAAAAATCATAATTCAGATATAATGCCAGGAGTTCACTTTATTAAAGCATTAGATATTCAAAAGTGATTACAAGGGTTGTATCCTAATAAAATCAGCAGGCCCTGACGGTCTTCACCCTCGTATGCTTAAAGAATCGGCTATCCCCTTATCAGGACCAATTACAGCAATATTTATGCAATCGATCAAAGAAGGACAGGTTATTGATGTAGGGAGGCAAGCAAATGTGGTGCCTATCTTCAAAAAAGGTTTTAAGCAGGAAGCATCAAACTACCGGCCTATTAGTCTGACGTCTATCCTAGGTAAAATCCTCGAGGGAATTATCAAGGAATACATAGGGGAAGTGACACAGTCTGATATTTTCCAGCATGGTTTTGTTAAGGGCAGATCGTGCCAGACAAACCTGCTGGAATTCTATGGCAGAGTTAGTATGGCCTTGGATAAGAATGACGCAGTAGGTGTTATTTTTTTGGATTTTTTGAAGGCCTTTGACAAGGTCCCCCATGGTGAACTGATAGATGCATTAATAGATATGGGTTTAAGTGGTAATATTATCAGATGGGTGGAGTCATGGTTGACTTGCAGAACTCAACAAGTTTGGATAAAAGGTTCTTACTCAGGATGGGAACAGGTGTCTAGCGGAGTCCCTCAAGGCTCTGTGCTCAGCCCAAGCCTATTTAGCATATATATTTCCACATTAAATACTTCTACTGGAGTATGGTTAACCAAATTTGCAGATGATACCCGTATTGGTCATATTGTAAACAACCTCCAGGATGTAAACACCTTACAGCTTGCCAGCTTGCACTTGGCGAACTTGAAAGTTGGGCAGATAAAAATAAACCAGATTTTAATGTTAATAAGTGTACAGTCATGCACTTCGGGAAAAACAATCTATTGGCCCAATACAAGTTAGGACATAAATTATTAGAGGAGGTTGAGGATGAATGGGATCTAAGTGTAAGGGTTAAAAACGATTTAAGCCCAAAAACTTCATTGTCAGCAAGTCATTAAAAGAGCTGGGGGAATACTTCATTGTATAAATAAGCATATTCAAAGTAACAGTAGTGAAGTGTTGCTCCCCTTGTATACTTCCTTGGTAAGGCAGCATCTGGAATATTGCAGTCCGTTTTGGTCTCCACAAGACCAGGGTTAAAAATATGCTTTGGAAAGAATACAGAGGAAAGCTACTAGGAGGATGTATGAGGTTAAAGGCTTAAATTATGATGACCGTTTAAATCAGCTGGGACTTTTTTCCTTGGAATATCGTAGGATGAGAGGTGACCTTTGTATGGTTTTTAGAGCACTCCATGATGCTTTATTATGGGACCAATTGGGACTGGAATTTAGAAACAGCATTTATAAAACCAGGACACATCCATTGCAACTAAAGGGTGAATGCTGTAAAACAAAAAAAAAGGAAGTTCATGGTTCACAATTAGAGTTGCTAAAGTTTGGAATAAATTGCCCTTAACGGTGGTGGCTAGTGAAAGCATGGATACCTTTAAGACAAGACTTGACAGCTATCTATGTACAAATTCAGTAAAGGGCTATAAGTAAATTTTGGTGAGTAATACGGACCTCAGTCTTTTTAGCTCTGATATCCTATGAAACCTATGAAATTAGCTGTTATGGTGGGGGAGCTGTGATGTATTTGGTTTCTATGTCTCCTTATTTTCCTTGGTCCTCACTGCCTGCTCCAAGGATAGGGAGTAAGTCAGTGGAAGACTTTGTGTATTTTTTATTGTTTTTGTAGCTGGACCCTCATTGCAGCTTCCGGACATTGGTTTGTTTGTTTGTTTTGTTGTTTTCTGGCCCTTACTGCCTGCTCTGAAGACTAGGACTGAGTGAGCTAGCATTTTCTTTTTTAAATATCTTTAATTACTTTGTCTCTCTTTGTGACTTCCGGTCATTCTGTGGCAGTGCTGGTGTTTCCCAGTTCTTGCTTCCTCCTCTGAGGACTGGGATTGACTGTAAATGCTGTTTGTGGTTAATTTGAACTGAGAGGCGTACACCTGGCAGTCACACAGCAAGAGAGGGCCAAGGGGTTGTTATTATGGATGACCTAAAGGTGACTAGGCAATGTGAATCCGCAGTGGGGAAGGCTAGTTGTATGCTTGACTGTATAGGAAGGGGTATTACCAGTAGAAAGGTCCTGTTTTCCCTTTACAAGACGCTGGTAAGGCTTCTACTCAAGTACAGTGTTCAGTTTTGGTGGCCTCATATAAAGAGGGACATAAACAGACTAGAGGGGGTTCAAAGGAGGGCTACAAAAATGATGACGGTCTGCAGGAGATGTCCTATGAGGAAAGGCTGAGGGACTAAACATGTATGACTAAACATGTATTCCCTGGAGGCTAGGATGGAGAGGGGTGACATGATTGAGACCTTCAAATATCAGAAGGGCATACCTACGGTACAAGGGGGGAGTGTTTTTCAAAGAAAGAGTTGTCAAAGGATAAGGAATAATGGCTGGAAGCTAGAGAGGGGATGATTCAAGGGTAACATAAGGAAGTGCTTCTTCATGGAGTGGATGGTGGGCATTTGGAATGGTCTACAGGAGAAGGTGGTTGGGGCAGGCACAATTACTGGCTTTAAGAATGCATGGGACAGACAGAAGGAGATTCTGGTAGATAGGGAAGGGGGTTCCAGTGTAGGGGTTAGACTAAGGATCTCTAGTTAGGTGGGGCTTGATTGGGCAGACTAGGTGGGCCTTGAGGTCCTTCTCTGCCGACATCTTGTATGCATGTACTGTATGTATTTTTTTAGACAAAACTTTACTTTGTCCCATGTGCAGCTTTCAGATGTTTTGTGGCAGTGCTGGTGTTTCCTGGTACTCACTGACTGCTCCGAGGGCCAGGACTAAATGCAAAAGTAGTTTGCAGTTATTTTTTTAAAAACATCTTTAGTTACTCTGTCCCTCATTCTGGCATCCAAACATTCTGTGGCAATGCTGGCGTTTCCCATCCTCACTGCCTGCTCTGTGCATGGGGAGTGAGTGCAATCTGGCCTGTGTTGTCTGCATTGTTTGTTCAGGCAGTGGGGGTGGGCGTAGGGAAAGTGGCATAGTGCAGCAAGTGCAAAAAGAACAAGGATGGAAAGAAGCAGAAACAGAGCGCCAAATGAGCAGGTAAATGGGCAGTGCAGCTGAGGGCCAGGTAGGTGTTTGCCAAAAAAAACAACATTTAGTTTAATCTTTACATGAGGATAAAAATTGGTGTCTATTTTAAAATTGAATATTCCACATTGATATTGCGAGTATGTGGGCAGGCTGGCACCAGTACGTTTTCATACCTGGGCATTAGGTTGCGATAAATGCCCTGGTGCCAGCCTGTCTCAGCCAATCATAAGCCTAGACTTCCTCTACTCATTTTATAATCCACTTGTATTCTGAATATGTACATGACCTTTGGCATATTCTTTGCAGGGTGCCACTTAAACACCAGGGGCCAGATATTCAAATGCGGACAAAGTGGAGAGCAAAAATTTGCACTGCACCTTTCACTTGCCCACGTGCCCAAAGATGCTATATTCAGTCAAATAGACCACCACAGCTATTCAGCCGAGTATAGGGCCATGTTGGCCCAGCACTAAGCCACTTAGCACTGACCCAGCAGGGCTCCCTAAGTACCCCACCAGAATGGATAGCGCTGGAGCGCTATTTGAAATATTCAAAGGACCCATGCAAATGAGTCCATTGGGCATGCAAGGCACCAAGAGGCCATTTGCATGCCCATTATGGGATCATTTGCATGGGTAGCAAAGCAGGTTGGCATGGCACCACCCCCCAATTGCCCAGTCCCAGATGTGTAGTAATCCATGGTGCTAGCGATCCCCCCCCCCAGCCACTGTCCCATTCTGTAAAATAGTAATATCCCTGATGCTGGTGGTTCTCCCCTGCCCCGTTGATCACCAGCCCATCCTGTAACATAATAATCTCTCTGGTGCTAGTGGTAACCATCCCTCCCTCTGATTGCCAGCCCCAGCTTAAATAATAATATCCCTGGTGCTAGTGGTAACCTGCCCCCTTCGATTGCCACCCCCAGCTTAATAATATCTCTGTTGCTAGTGGTAACCTCCGCCTCTCCGATTGCTAGCTCCAGCTTAAATAATATGATCCCTGGAGCTAGTGGTAGCCCCCCCACCGATTGCCAGTCTGAAAGTAAAAAAAAAACTCCCTGGCATCCAGTAGTCCCCCCCCCATGACACCGGTCATAGCATCCCCACAAACCTTAGCATTATCCACAGTGCTACAGGAGTATACAGTGACTGGCACAGCCCTCCTCACACCTCCTCAGCCGGCTGACATATGCACAGGCAGGGAGCATGCCTCTTATTTACAGGACTGTTTAACACATAAGAGAAGTGCTTCCTGCTTGTACATATGGTGCCTGGCCAAGGAGAAGGTGTAAGGAGGGCTGTGCCAATCACTGTATGCTCCAGTGGCACCACAAATAATGCTAAGGTGAGTGGGGGAGGGGTATGCCCAGTGCTGCGGGGGTGGTGGAGGACCACTGGATGCTAGAGAGTTATTTTTGTTTTATTTCCAGACTGGCAACTGTGGGGGTACCAATAGCCCCAGGGATCATATTGTTTAAGCCAGGGCTTGCAATTGGTGGGGGGGAGGTTCCACTAGCAGCAAGGATCATATTATTTAAGCTGGGTCTGGCAATCAGAGGAAAGGGGAGTTACCGCTAGCACCAAGGATCATATTATTTAAGCCAGGGCTGGCGATCAGAGGGAGTGGGTTTACCACTAGCACCAGGGACAATATTTATTTACAGAATGGGTCAGCAGTTGGTGTGGGGGGACTACTAACACCAGGGATGATATTTATTTACAGAATGGGCAGGAGCTTGGTGAGGAAGGGGACCACTAGCACCAGGGATAACATTTATTTACAGCATGGGCCAGCGATCAGCGGTGGGGTGCCAGGGATCACAGGGGGCAGTTGTGCTCCCCTAGCAGCCAACCAGCTCAGTAGCTGTATTCCCTCTGGTATCCATTAGAGTTTCCTAGAGTTAAGTCGAGGTTTTGTTTGGTAGTATTTATGCTGCACAAAAGGACCATGCTAAACCCTTTTGTGCATGCAATGCCACTGAATATGGGGTAGCGTGCATATTCATGGCCATGCCCCCCCCCTTTCCCATATGCATACATTATGTTTTGTGCGGGCGCTAAGCCTCTTTTCCCATGAAACAGTCCCTTTTGAATACAGGGTTCCAGCTCAAACCCTGGGTTGCGTGGGCAAAGACCCATTAGCGCCAATGCACATTTTTGAAAAACAGGCCCCAGGTGGTGTACTGAGCATCCTTGTCTCCTGCTTATTTCAGAGCACTGCAACTTACATGTAAACTGAGAATACAAGTGGAATATACTGTATACTCCTGTGCCATGTAAATACAGTATTCAAAATACTGATTTGGAATATTTGCAGTATTATGAATAATAAGGCCATGAAGACATCTACTGTGATTGAAAATGCAAATGCTTAAACAAAATACTGTCCTCCCTAACCTTTCTATAAACTGAAAAGTCTCACAGCAGAAATCATTAGGAAAATGATATAGTCATTTATTAGACATTGATCCGTCATGACCAGTGTACCACATTTTAAAAGTGTGCACTTCAATGTGTGAATAAAATCCAGGATAACAATGACAATTTAAAATATTAACCCTTAGGCTGCTGACAGAATTAGAACGTATAGGAATTTTGGACTGATATATCAGTCCATGGCCATGCAAAGGTTAAATTTGCACAGCTATTAAAGATATGTGTTTTCTTGCCAAACAGTTATGAATTAAATAGGCTCGCAAACATGGCTACACTTTCTTAAATTGTCTCAAAAGACAAGAAGTAAGAGAAATGGAAGATTAGTGCTCTGTTCTTAATGCATGCACTACTGTTTCTATTGACTAAGGTGACAGAAAATCAGTCTGACAACTATAAATGCTCTGGTGTGATTTTTCTTTTGCTAAATCATCTTGTGCATGCAAAACCAAACTAATCTAGCAATAATGCAGTAGGCTTACGTACACACTTACACAAGCTCCCAGATCTCAAAAAGAAGGTAATAAATATGGTATTAGCCTTTATTTTACTAGGTAATGTCCCGCTGTAATGACTCATTTTAATAAAGGAAAACCTAACTAGAAAGACAGATTAATAATTATAGAAACTGTGAAAGAGGAAATGACAAAAAATAAACAAACAAAAAAAGGCACAGATCCAATAATATTGTACTTGCATATATCACACAAGCATATACTATAATTATCAACGCAGGAGTACAATGGCGTCGCACAAGCAAGTAATACTACCACAAAAAATCCCCTAAAGAAATGTCATGTATAAATGCACTAAATAAAACAAACTATAGTCAGTACTGGTACAATGAGGTTCGAGGGACCATACATTACTGATGTCCTGGTCTATTTCAAATCACCCATTACCCACTACAGTACTTCAGCAAAGACAAACACTGGAGAATGGAACAGAATATTTTTATGCACCACATTTCATGCATGAAGTATTTTAATAGGCTGTGAGTAAGATATTGGCAGGGTTGTGACTGTGAACAGGCAAATGCAGCAGCCAAATGCACCAGCAACATATACTGATATATTGACTCCTTACTGTCAGTAAGTCTTCTCAGTGTATCTAGGAGCTGTTTGTGTGCAGCGTGCTGATTTTAACCTCCTTCTGTGCTTGGGGGTGATCCTTCCACTCAGCTGTACCATCACTAGCACTACTGGGGCTTGTACTCCTGCATCTCCTTTGGGAGCAGACTACAAGTACCCAGAACGCTTAGCACAGCGCTGTAGGGGCATTTGTCCACCTTGTCTGCCCTTCAGCTTCCATTGTGGGAGCACTTGTGCTTAAATAGTGCTTTTACTAATTTTTGTACACTTTGGTACCAGGTTTGGAGGAGGTCATGTGACCAGAAGGTTACTTCCGGGTGCCTCCTATTTTAAGCCATGCTACAGCGAGTGGGGCATTGATATACTGACTCCTTCCTGTCAATAAGCCTGCTCAGTGTGTCTGGGAGCTGTTTGTGTGCAGTGTGCTGATTTTAACCTACTTCTATGCTTGGGGGAGATCTTTCCACTCAGCTGTACCATCACTAGCACTACTGGGGCTTGTACTCCTGCATCTCCTTTGGGAGCAGACTACAAGTCCCCAGAACGCTTAGCACAAAGCTGTAGGGGCATGTGTCCACCTTATCTGCCCTTCATTTTCCACTTTGGGAGCCCTTGTGCTTAAATAGTGCTTTTACTAAGTTTTATACACTTTGGGGCCAGGTTTGGAGATGGTCACATGACCAGAAGGTTACTTCCGGGTGCCTCCTATTTTAAGCTATGCTACAGTGAGTGGGGCAAGCTTGAGTGGGGCAAGTGTGTGGCTCAGCACATGGAGTGGACCAGGAGACCGGGGCAATCCACTCTGTACCTTTCCACCTTACCGAGTAAGTACTGCCTTAACAAATTAACCATCCCACTGTAGCCTAGCCATATACCATTCTTTCCTTGTGACCAACATCTGTACATTTTATCTCCTAACTTTCTACTTTAACTGTTTATGGTGATCTTCATAACTCAGTTTCTACAGCTAATTGTCTTGTTTCAAATGTCATTAGTACTTCATAAGTACATTGACTACAGTTCACCCACTGGTAATTTATTTTTTATATTGGTCATACTTTCTTATTCCTGACTAGTTGCCTCTAATTCCTTACATAATGGCTGATAACATCAGAACATTAGATGGGGACTAAATATCAATCCTGTAATATGTACATACTTAAGGAAGGAAGTGAGAACCTTATCTTGGCACACTGTGAATAGTGTCTGCACATTATCCATTTAGAAAATGAGCTAAATCTACTATGTTCCAAGCTTGAATCCATAATACATAATCAAATTGACATCACACAGAGAATAAAGAAAACTGATACGTCACAAGGTACTCCATTATCTGGCTCCCCTGTTCCTTTCTCTGACTGCAGAATATTTGGCTCTAGCTCTCAAATTGAAGCTAATAACTTAACATCAACTGTAGGCCAAGGGGCAGCAAAAAGAAGAAATAGGGAAACCAATGAAAATGAGATCTCCACAGACAAATGGTCCCAAGTAACTGGTAACCATACTAGGAAAGGTCGCAGAGCAATGGACTTTGTTCTAGCTTTATCTAATTGGTTCCAGCACTTAGTTAACAACTTTGTTGGTGATAATGAATTAGGTAATGTGGTCCCCTCCACCTCTGAGGAGGTTCCTTCTACTAGTAAGGATACTTCCACCTCAAATATTGTTACTAATCATGCCAATATAGTAAATATCTCCTCTGTAACGCCACACCAGGATTTATCCATAGATAAAAATGTTTGGCCCTTAACTCCATTCATTCCCCCTGGATCTAGAACATTACAACCCAGTGACACAAATAGGCCACATAATATTGTGGACATGGAAATTGATCATGGGGATGTCTCTGTCATACATGAAGTACCCACTGCATCATTTATGAACATCCCCACTCTGCAGGGAGGTGAAAACATTGCTGCTCAGCCCAACAGTACTCCCCAGGTGCTTGATACAGTGCATCCTGAAGCCCATATAAGACATCAAACATTTGTAATAGGAGATTTAATGATCAAACAGACTGATCACTCAGTTTGCAATCCTGATAAAGAAAACAGGACTTGCAGTAGTTATAGAGGTGCCCAAATCTCAGATTTAACATCAATGGTGAATAATATTCTGAGGGACAGTTGTGATAATCCCTTAGTTATAATCCATGCCGGCACCAACAACATTAATAGGCAAAGTCTGGATGAGATCAAAATGGATTTTATTATCTTAAGTGAACTTCTAATAGCCAAAAAATGTCATATCTGCTTCTCTGAAATCCCCCTGTCCCCAGAGCTACCATTGCCATGACCTCTAAAATAAAAAAAAAATCAGTAATTGGCTACGTAGATGATGACTATATAAAGATTTTGGATGTATTACACATTGGGAATATTCTGACAACAAGTCCAACCTCTTCTCATGGGATGGATTACACTTAAATAAAAGAGGGAGTAACATACTTGGCAGAAAAATTGAAAATTACATATCCCAACATTTAAACTAAATTGCGGGGGGGGGGAGGGTTCAAAACAGTCAACAAGTTACTATACTGGCCATATTAAAAACTGCAGTATGATTCACCATGGTTGTAAAATCTTGATGGCTAATGCCAGAAGTCTAAATAGTATAAAGAAAGCAGAATTAGAACTGTTTGTGTTGCAAAATCATATAGACATTGTAGCACTAAATGAAACTTGTTGGGATTCATCCTCTGAGTGGTCTAAGGAAATTCAAGGGTCCACACTATACTACAAAAACAGAGACAACAAGCAAGGAGGTGGTGTGTGCCTTTATATACATAATTCCATATCATCTAAAATATACATCATTCCCCATAAACCTGAACTTTCTACTGAATCTCTATGGAATAAGTTAATATTCTCAGGAAGGCCTTCATACCTAACTGGTTCATGTTACCGTCCCCCATCCTCTAGTGAGTCATATAGCCAGATCCTATTAGATGAGATAAACCAGATTTCTAACACTGGGGATGTTATCATCCTAGGGTGACTTTAATTTGCTGGGCATAACCTGGACGAACATGATTGGGAGATCCGAAACAGAATGAGCATTTATTGTAAATTGTTCCAACAATGGACTCGAACAGCTTGTTGCTGAACCTACTCATGGCAATCATATTCTATATCTAATTCTAACAAACATTCCCAACGATATTTTAAATATTACAGTACATGCACCATTGGCCAATAGTGACCATAATATGGTTTCCTGTACTTTAGTTACACACCAGCACAAAGCCTCTCATTATACCCTGTTTAAAAATTATAATACATCAAATCTAAATGGAATCCTTCACAACTTTGATTGTATCAATTGGGATATGTTAATTGCTGACTCCCCAGTAGAAAAAGCATAGAAATTATTCAAAAATATTATCTATGATACAGAGAACAGATTTGTTCCCGATAAAAAAAAATATAATAAAAAAGGGAGAATCCCTGATTGGCTAACACCTAAAATCAAAAGGCAAACCAAAATCAAACATAAAGCCAATACTGCATATAAGCGACATAAAACGGATGCCTATAAGCAATTATACATCAAGGAGAAAAAAAAAATGAAAATATCTAATTAAAGTCCCCAAATCTGAGATTGAATTTAAATTGGCTTATTCTAAGGATCCAAAAGTACTATAATCATATATTAATTCAAACTGTAGGACCACCATAAAATCCCCTGGGCCCATTTTAGATAACAATGGCAACATCTTGAATGATGAAACCACTGCTAATAAGTTCAATACTTACTTTTGCTCTGTTTTTACCCCTAAACATCTGACATCGAGCCCAATTATGACCCCGACTATTTCTTTACTAGTGATGAGGTCCAATCTGAATTAAATAAAATTAGTAGTTCATCTAGTGTAGGACCCAGCTAGTATAAGTCCTACACTTCTAAAACTAGCAGCACAATATCTGGCATACCCTTTAGCTAAAATTTAGCTTTTGTTTATTGGGTAAGTACACTAGACAAGTGTTATGATTAATTGTAAAATGTTTAATTTGTCTACGAAAGAAGGTACTATTCCTGATGATTGGAAAAGGGCTACTGTTATTCCTATCCTTAAGAAGGGAAACAGAGGAAATGTCGAAAATTACAGGCCTATCAGCCTTACCTCACACTGTTACAAGTTAATGGAAAGACCCATATAGCTTAGACTTGAACATTCACTCAAACAAGCTGGGCATTCAGATATTAATCAATACAGCTTTAAAAAAGGGAAATCTTGTACAACCAATCTGATTGTATTTTACAATCACATTTGTTAAAATCATGATAAAGGATTCCCTACAGATGTAATCTTACTAGATTTTGCAAAGGCCTCTGAGAAGTGCCACATAATCTTTTAGTCTCCAAACTGCTACATCTTGGAATTAATAAGCATCTTGTACGATGGATAAATAGCTGGTTGAGGGACAGAGAACAACATGGGCGTATCAATGGTACCTTATCTGACTATGGGAATGTGGAAAGTGGAGTTTCACAGGACTCTGTTCTGGGGATGATCTTATTTAACATCTTGATAAGTGAAATTGACTCCGGTCTTGAAAACAAGATTATCAAGTTTGCAGATGACACCAAGCTATGCGGTGAAGTAGACACACTTGCTAAACACTTATCCTTAGTCAGGGACATTGATATAATCAAAACCTAGGCAAAAAATAATGGAATGTCACTTACAGTAACTCTAGTAAGTGTTCTGCCATGTATTTTGGTTCTAATATTAATCAAGGTATTCTCAAGAGTTCTGATCTAGAATGTGATTTAGGGATACTTATTTATACATAGAAACACAGAAACATAGACTATGACGGCAGATAAGGACCGTTTGGCCCACCTAGTCTGCCCATTTCTCTACCTAGAGGATAAGCTGCAGATCCTATTTAACCAACAGCCTATTTCTTCCTACCCCCCACAAAAATTGCCTTATGTCTGTCCCATGTATTCTTGAATTCTCCCACAGTTTTAGACCCCAAAACCTCCTCAAGAAGGCTGTTCCATGCGTCCATCACCCTCTCTGTGAAAAAATACTTCCTCACATTGCCCCTGAGCCGTCCCCCCTCAATCTTCAAATTGTGTTCCCTTGTTCTTGTACATCTCTTTATCTGAAAGATGCTACCCTCTTGGACTTTGTTGATTCCACTGAGGTACTTAAACATTTCTATCATGCCCCCCCCCTTCCTCAAGGGTATACATATTAAGCTCCTTTAGCCTCTCCTCGTATGGCTTCTTTTGCAGACCCTGCACCATTTTAGTTGCCCTCCTCTGAACTGCCTCCATCCTGTCCATGTCCTTGCAGAGATGGGGTCTCCAGAACTGGACAGAATACTCCAGATGGGGTCTCACCAACCGTCTGTTCAGGGGAATAATAAATTCCTGTTTTCTGCTGGTGATGCCTCTCCCTATACATCCCAGTATCCCCCCAGCCCTCCCGACCACCTTCTCACATTGCTTGCCAACCTTAAGGTCATCTGATATGATTACCCCTAGGTCCCTTTCCATTTTTGTTGTTGTTACTACCTCCCCCCCCCCACTGTGTAATCTTCCCCTGGGTTCTTGTTTCCCAGGTGCATTACTTTGCACTTCTTTGCATTGCATCCATGCTGCCATACTTCTGACCATTCCTCCAATCTTGCCAAGTCTTTTCTCATCCTTTCCACGCCTCCATGTGTATCAACCCTGTTGCAGATCTTTGTGTCATCTGCAATGAGGCATACTTTACCTTCCAGTCCCTCTGCAATGTCACTTATAAAGACATTAAAAAGGACTGGACCCAGTACTGAACCCTGCGGACCCCACTAGTAACCATTTTCTTCAGAGTGGACTCCATTTACAATTACCTTCTGTGTCCTGTTGTTCAACCAATGTTTTACCCAGGCTACCACCCTGGGACCCACTCCAAGGCTGGATAATTTGACTACTAATCTTTTGTGTGGGACTGTGTCAAATGCCTTGCTAAAGTCTAGGTAGGCTATGTCCACAGCCCCTCCCTGGTCTATTACTTTGGTCACCCAGTCAAAGAAATCAATTAGATTCATCTGACATGACCTTCCCGCTATGAGCCCATGCTGCCTTGGGTCCTGTGCCCCACTGGCCTCTAGGTACTCAACAATTCTTTCTTTCAGAAGTGATTCCATCACTTTCCCTACCACAGAGGTCAAACTGACAGGTCTGTAGTTTCCTGCCTCTGTCTAGCTCACACTTTTCTGAAGGGGAATCACATCAGCCTTCTTTCAGTCCTCAGGTACCGCACCATCCTCCCATGATTTGTTATAAAGGGTAGTCAGTAGTGTCACTAGTTCTCTGCTTAATTATTTTAGAATTCTGGGGTGAAATCCATCTGGCCCCATTGCTTTGTCCACCTTCAGTTTTAGGAGTTCTTTCAGAACCCTTTCTTCTGTGAAATGACTGGGATCGACCCCCCTCTCCACAGCGCTTCTGTTAATTGGATTAGGCACCTCCCCTCTTCCTCTTTTGTGAATACTGAACAGACGTAATCATTCAGTATCTCTGCTTTTTCACTGTTACTCTCTGCCCACCCACCATCCATTCTATTCAGCCTCACTATCCCTCCCTTTGTCTTTCTATGCTCCCTGATATACCTATAAAAGGTTTTATCCCCCTTCTTAACCGATAATAAATTAAGTTCTTCTGACCATTGTACTTCAGCATCTAAAAGGGCAATGGGGCCAGTAAACAACATTAGAAGAGCTTTCACCTGCAAATCTGAACAACTTATTATCCCCTTGTACAAAAGTTATGTGCGTACAATTTTGGACCACTGCTCTCATCTTTGGTCCCCCCTATATGTGAAGGATTCCAACCATCTTGAAGGAGTCCAGAGAGCAGTCACTAGACAATTCCCCAGGTTGAAAAACTTAGACTATCATGGCAGGCTATTAGCTACTGGCCTTCATACTTTACAATCTAGAAGGCAAAGAAGAGATTTGTTACTCTTATATAAAATTCTGCACTCCCCTGAACTGATGTCTGCTTGTGAAATACAGTATAGTAATACTAGAGGGCACTTAAGATCACACAATAAAAAATTATTAATTCCTAAGGTTACAACCAACAGAAGAGAAAATTATTTTACAATTATAACTGCAAAAGTCTGGAATAGACTTCCCCAAAGTATTTCTGATTAATCTTCCTTGGATAATTTTAAAAATAATCTTGATACAAATTTCTACTCCAAACACAAAATGGTGTAATCTACCTACCTGAGTAGGGGACATTCTTGATGGGCCTTGTCACCCCCCTATGTCCTACAAAAACCTAGTAAACCTAGTAAACATCCATGGACAACTGCAGAACACTGACCAGGACATCATGGTAAGTTCCTATTCTTTTGGTAAAGTATTATGGATATTTTTATTTTCCACCTGAGGGACCCCTACATATTTAGTTTAGTTTATTATATTTAGAAAACCTTTGAGCTGAAATAGCCCTTTTTCAAAGGTGTCCATGTCATTTACAGACAAACAGTCCAAAACCATACAAAGAAACACTTTCATTTACAATTACAAACCAACTTATTTGAAGACAAATTTAGTACATAATTTTTAAAAGCATTAGAAGTAAACCACAAATCTCAGATGGAAGAAAATTCCAGATCTGTGTTGCTCTAACAGAAAAAGACCTTTTTCCTAAGTTAGTTTTCCTGTAAGGAACTTGAAGTCTTTGACATACAGTAGTAGCCAAAGACACTGCCAGCTAGTTCCCGAAATTTCTGTGATATTTCCAGAAATATCTCCTGCTTTATGCATTTCCACAGTAGGAGCAGCAGAAAGAAACTCTTCAGAAATTTTGCAAAATATCTGGAAATAGCTGGCAATGTCTGTGGCTACTACTGTACCATATTCCTAGTAAGGAATCTATTTGAGACTTGATTAAAGAGTGATTGAACCCCAATTGGGGTAAGACCCAGACATGACTTTTTACACATAATAGTGAGATTATAATCAATTTGAAAATGAAGTGGCAGCCAATTTAATGCAGTATACATGTAACACCTACAACTATCCCTATTACAATTTAAAACAAATCTACAGGCATGATTTACAGCAACATTAATTTTCTCCAAGATAGTATTACAAGCTGCAAAACAGACAACTAATTCATAATCAGCAATTGAAAGAATCAAGCTATTCACCAGTAATGTTTTAACTTTACCAGTAAAATTTTTCTTATTGTGATAAAGAAGATAATACTCTTTACAACATGGTCAATATGGCGTGTAACAGACAACAAGGGGTCTAAAAAGACCCCACATATTTGAATGATTGATCCTGCTCAATAACCATACCCTTTGGAGGAGTAATAGTCAGAGTTGAGCATTTATCAAGACTATGCCTACTCCCAAATAACACAGTCTTGTTTTTTTTTTTTTTGCATTAATAACTAAACCATTGATACATATATCAATGATATATATTGTTATTTAGTTACTAAACAGTTGAACATATGATAGAAGGGACCACAGTGTAAGGTCTCATCCAAAGGATAGCAATGGGGCAGCAGTGCACTGCAGGGAAACCATGCAGTACAACTCAAAACCACTAGACCATACATTCTTCTGGTCCAGCAGTGAGAGTACCACTGAATAAGCCACACTGACATGTTATACTGATTTTATTCTGATACCAGGACCACCAAACCTTGTCTTGATGGGTACTGTGAAATGAAATGCAAATAATGTTTCACAGATAACAAATTACATATACTGTAGGGGGTTGAACTGTGCTCTACACAGACTACAGTGTTTTTCATAACACAATCACTGATGACATGCCATGTATACCTTTTGGAAACAGTGAACCTATTTACTAATCATATGGTAGCAAGCAAGCCTATTGATTTTCTTACTATCTGTAATTGTGGGAAAAATTTAGCAAGTTACTGCCCTGAATGCACAAAGAACATACTGCTAAAAATTCACTTTATGAATATCAGAAATTCTGAAATGCATATGTCACTTGCCCTCCCCTGCTGCACCCAGTTTCAACTCAGTTACTAAACAGTTAACATACTTCAAAGAAAGACTGCAGTATCTAGGACATCTCAGGTTCCAGCATGACTAGCTAAATTTGACTAGTGTCTCTCTTCACTCAGCTTGAGGTCTGTTACTAGAGGGCTGTCAAAGGGTTATTTTTGATCCTGAGAGTTGTCCACTAGTGGGGGTAGTACTTGGAGACAGGATGCCTGGATGATTGTGATACAGTATGTTCAGACTCAGCAAGAAGGGGGAAACTGTCATGAATATTCATGATCCTGCCCACTGCCAAAACTCTATAAGAAAGGGAGGCAAGCTCAGGGAGTTGGTTCCAGTTCCAGAGAAACCATAGAATGGAAGCATAAAATCAGCATCCAGAGGAAGGAGAGGGAATCCATCCTCAAGTGGCAACCAAAACAGGGGGCCTGCAGGCCTAGGGATGGTAGCAGGGTCTCTGGGTATGGGTGGCACTGGACACTGTTGAGGTCTCCAGAGTACCACCCACATGCACCACCAGGAGGATGGGTCTCCTAGGAGGGCCTTGAGGACCCAAGCAGATCAGAAACTAGATGGCACCATTGGGAGTAGTGGAGGGTCACTCCTCAAAGGAGTTTGCCAGGGGTCCTTGATGATGTACTCCACCCATGATGAACTACTAGAAAGGTTGATCTAGAAACAGAGCACTGTGCAAAATGACACATTTTTCAGTAAGACTTGCATTAAGCATGTCCTGTAAAGTAACAGAAAATCCTAGAAATGCATTTACCCCAGAAGGTAGCAGAATGCATGCGCATCAGGAGGAAGGGCTTGGCAAGAGTTGTGATCAGTAAGTTCCCATGTGAGAGGCCAGGCATGCAAACTTGTTTCTTTAGGCCATTAGGGATATCAGTATTCTGCTGGAAAGAGGAATGTGCAGTCAGACAATTCATTATTTAGCAGTATTGTCATAATGCTGATATGATTTTTCTTTCTGCTGTCCCACTTGGGCACCGTGAGACAAATGCAGGCACAGGATTACCCCAGGAATACTTCTTGCACTACCTAGGAGTATGCCATGCACAAATAGTCTTGAAAGTGCCAGGGCTCCAAGGACCTCAAGAGGGAGGCTAGGGACTGTGGCACATTTGTAAATGTATTTGGACCAGATCCATTGGAACTGTTAACATTAATGCCCCTTAGAGGAACAGTGAACCTGGCAGTGCTATCTTTGAA
Source organism: Neoceratodus forsteri (assembly GCA_016271365.2). Classification (NCBI taxonomy): domain Eukaryota; kingdom Metazoa; phylum Chordata; order Ceratodontiformes; family Ceratodontidae; genus Neoceratodus; species Neoceratodus forsteri. Next base: position 31,899,409 of record CM057459.1, read on the forward strand.
AGTAACCCATGAAGTTATGGAATGCAATGGCAGGGTTGGAGATCAGAGCCCCACATTAAATGCAGAGTACAGTGTGATGGAACTAGTACTCTGTGATAGAAGTGAACAACCTTAGTGCTCTGTAACAGCTTAGGCAGTTAATCAATGCACCCAGCTTGATCCCAGCTCCCAGTATGGGTAATCTGTTTGTGAGTGGTCTCATGTTTTTGGTGCCCAAAAGTATTATATTTGGTGTCCCTACTTCAGCATCCCAGACCCATGGTGGTAAAGATTTTTGGTCCAGGTCAGGTTCTACAATGTAAGGTGGGGAATACCAACATATACCCCTAGCTAGAAGAGAGTACCCAGACCTCACATAAATAATTCAAACTCATGTTATTAAAAGGACACATGGTTGTGCATGTGCAGCTAAGAAAAAAATAGCATAACAGCTGACCTCTCCCTGTTATCTACAAAGGGCTGAGGCAGAGAGCTCTGCAGATAATTGCAAGATTGGAGTCTGTGATAACAGATGGCACAGAGATAGAAAAATAAATTCTAGGCTGTTCAAACTCTTTGAGTAGGAGAACCACTGCTTCCCTCAGATGGGAAAACAAGATCTAAAAGCCTGGGATGAGAGCAAGAACAGACAGAAATAGTGGTTTGCTCCCCTCAAGGGATCAGTCCAAGGCCCATGCAGATTTGCTCCAGATTCTAAGATGGAGAAGGAAGTGTCCAATAAGACATAAGGCTATGCAGAGGGGGTGTTAAGGAGAAATCATACATGTGCCAAGCTGTACGGATCAGGTATGCTTCTGTTATCCAGGGATGTTGAAGAAAGTTTACCCTACTGCAAGCTGTAGCAGAGGGCAGGATACAAATGGAACCTGGTTAAGATTATGTATGTAACTTCAGACATCAGATCCATTACAGCAGAGTATTGTCTGTGTATGACAGGCGGATGGGTAGCTGTATCTCTGGCACAATGCCTCCCTACATACTGTATGTCTTGTATTCTCTATTATACTGTACTTAAAAGAGGGAGTAACTAACACAGAAATTGGGTACCCTGCTAGTGGACCCTAATGATATTGGCTGATGCAAAGTATCCCTGTGTCTGTCTGTTTGGTGGTGTCCTTTGGGAGACAGTGTGTAATAAAGTTCCTTTTATGCTTGACTCTAAAGCTGAGTGTGGACTGTGAGTTTATTAAAGTTACAGAAACATTATGTGAAGTGTAACGCCTTGGGGGCCCTTGAGCCTATTGCCCTAGTGCCCAGATACTTTCTTAGAACCCTGGCTGGTTCGTCTCCCATGTGGAGGGGCTGTAGTATCCAGCATCCATGGTACTATAGAGTTTACTAGAGTTGTTAGAGCAGATTAAGGCTGTAAGCATATGTGAACTACCCTCCCACTATATCAGTGGTAATACTTGACATTTGGATTTGTGACCATGTTAACATCCAACCTTTTTTAAACTCATTCTTGTTAGCTACAGTTTCAGTCAGCAGGTTGTTCCATATTCCCACCACGTTCTGTGTGAAGAAATACTTCCTTTTCTCAGTTCTCACTCTATTTCTTTTTAGTCATCACTGATGTCTTCTAGTGTCTTTAAAGTCCTGTTTAAAATTAATCTTTAAAGAGGCAATTAATTATGTCATGCAGTATATCATACAAGAACACAGGTACCAGTTAAACATGTGCCATAAGAACTAGAGGCCTTCTGCAAGTGGTTAGCAGCCATAACTTTTACTACAGGGCACAACTAAAATTAAATTGGTTATGATAATGTCTTGGGGGGATAGCCTGCATCCATCCAGGAAGGAAGTGGCAGTCCTCAGTAGACAGTTTAAGTTTTACTACAACGGGCATTTAAACTAACCAAGGAGGGTGGCGGAAGGCAAAGGGGTGGCAGACACTGCCCCCAGGCTATGATGGAGAGTAGAGAATTTCTGGGGGAAAAGACTCCCACCAAAATAAAGGACAACCAAGCATGCAAGAGATCAGCATGGAAGGAAAGGGAGAAGAGAATCAGGTAGTATGCAAAGGAGAAGGGGGAACAACTAGACAACATTAGAAAGGACAAGAGTAGAACTACCAAAATCTGGACAGCCATGTGTGCCAATGCTAGAAGTCTGGGAAATAAGAAACCAAACCTGGAGGCCACTATGGCTTAGGCAGGCCTGGATATTTTGGCCATCACGGAAACATGGCGCACAAACAACCATGACTGGGAAATGGTTGCACCTGGCTACACAATGTTTAGAAGGGACAGGGTAGAAAGGAAAGGTGGGGGAGTGGTGCATTATGCTAAGGAAAACATCAAAGCAACAAAGGTACAGGGAGGAAGAGGGGGGCCGAGGCGTTGTGGGTCAACCGCAAGTCTGGAAATGGAGCCACCATTCGCATGGGAGTGGTATACAGGGAGAGGATACAGACAAAGAGATGTTGGAAGACATATGCAAAATTGCTAAGAAGGGAGAGGTGGTGCTGTTGGGGGACTTCAATCTGACAGATGTAGAGTGGAATCTACCTGCTGCAGCATCAGCTAGGAGCACAGACATTTTGGACTCCCTGCAGAGAGCATTCTTCAGGCAGCTGGTCAGTGAACCCACTTGGGGTGGGGCAGTACTGGACCTAGTACTTATGAATGGGGACAGTGTGGTGATGTCAGAGTATGGCTTCATCTGAGAACCAGCTGCAGTCGCACAGTATGGTTTAATATAAGAACGACAGTGGGATCTGTCACACAAGGGCAAGGGTCCTGGATTTCAGAAGGACTGACTTTACAAAGATAGGGGAACGCATCCGAGAAGACCTGGCAGGGAGAGATGTCAGGTGGGCGGAAGTAAAAATGGGCCCGAATAAGACAGAGTATAGTAAAGGCTACAGACTTGTATGTCAGGCAAATAAGCAAAAGCAGAAGGAGGGAGAGACCATTAAGGTTCTCAAGTAAAGTGGCAGAAAAGCTAAGGGCAAAAAATAGTGGCATTCAGAAGGTATAAGGAGACCCAGAGAGAGGAGGATAGGGCACTGTATCTGGGGAAATGGAGGGAAGGAGGCAAGGCAGTAAGAAGCACAGAAGTGCAAGCTGAGGAAAGAATAGTCCAGATAGTTTTAAGGGGGGACAAGACATTTTTCAGGTATATCAGTGAGAAAAGGAAGACCAAGGGAAGGATTGATGGTTAACAAATTCTAGCAAGAGCCAATATGGCTGCAAAATAATGGTTCTGTGGGCAGTGAAAAATGAGTAAACTAGCAATTTTTGCATTAACCACTGAGCCACCTAACTGCACTTTCAAATTTGTTGTGATACTCATATCATGACTAATATATATATATATACACATATATGTATATATATTCCAATATAACATAGCAGTGTACTGTCTACACACAATTTAAAGATTACAAAAAATACATTGAGGGACTGTTTTCTTCAATTCAGGCTTCGAGGGACATCAGAGGGTGGGGGGTTTCCACTAGACACCTCATTTAAATCAGCAAGGACCTGCATAAGGCTGAAACTGATCTAGATAGCAGGGGAATATAGACTAGCAATTTTTGCACTAACCACTGAGCCACCTAACTGCACTTTCTAATAGTTGTAAAACACACACACTGACTAACATATATATACACATATGCATACATTGCCACACACACACTAACACACAAACACTACTTTATGTGGCATTTATTTATTTATACATCTAGCCCTAACTTTTACTGTATTTAGGATAAGCACTTTGTTTTACACTAACTCATTGTACTAATCTATGGCATGACTGGGTAACTAAGCTAGAGGACCAGGGAGGTGTGGTGGATGTGGCCTATTTGGACTTCAGAAAGGCCTTTGACATCTTCCCCCATAGAAGACTAATTAGCAAACTGCACAGCCTAGGGGTGGATTCTAAAATAGTTCTGTGGGTGGACAACTGGCTGAATGGCAGGAGTCAGAGGGCTGTGGTAAACAGGGAGTACTCTAGAGAGGGAGAGGTGAAGATCAGGGTGTGGAAGGCATTGGTGTTGGGGCCCGTCCTTTTCAATGTCTTAGAAATGCTCCAAGTCAAGAGGAAAAGGCTCAGGGGAAAAGTGAGAAACTATGTTTACATGGAGAGGGTGGTGAATGCCTGGAATAGCCTACCAGAGGGGGTGGTTGGGGCTAAAACAGTCACAGAATTTAAGAAGGAGTGGAATAGACACAAGGGTATCTAGAACAAAGTGTCATACACACACACTAACACATATGCAATGCTTCATGTTCTGAACTGTGCACTGCTAACAAATAGCATTACAGCCATTTGCAAGCAGTAGGACTAGAACAAAGAGACATATAAAAACACACTAACAAACATGCACCGCTTCATGTTCTGAAGTGTGCACTGCTAACATACAGCATTACAGCCATTTGCAAGCTGACTAGGAAAAGGTTAATGTACCAGGAAAGGGTTAACAGAGTGGCACACCCGCACGCACAAATAAGCTCTTGTAGAACTCCTGAACTGATAACAAAACACAGCTGTAAATACACTGAGTGCATCCACTAACTGTAATTTGAGCTGGCATGAGTATGCTCCATGTAGAAGAGATTTATGAATGACTCAAACAGTTTCAGCTAAAATACTACAGAGCAGGGAGATGAAACTGCTCTAGCTGAGTAATTCTAAGAAAACTCTAATTGTATGAAGTCCATTTTGAATCTGGAGAGATCCCTTTTTTTTCTAGTGTGATAGCAACACATCTGCAGGACTACACCCACTGCAACCATAATAAAGGAAGTAGTGAGCTATACTGAGGAGGACATAGAAAAGGCAAATATCTTCAACAAATATTCACTGTTGAGGGGGAAGGGGAGGGACCACAAATAAGCACCAAGAGATTGGGGTGGAGTCCCTTTCTGAGAAGAGGGTCATGAAAGCACTCTCTAATCTGAGATTGGACAAAGCCATGTGGCCAGACAGGGTGCAACCAAGTGTATTAAAGGAACTCAGGGAGGTGCTAGTTGCACACCTGAGAGACTTGTTTAACAGTTCAATGGAGACTGGCATGGTCCTGGAGGACTGGAGAAGGATGGATGTAGTCCCACTTCATAAAAGTGGTAGCAAGGAGGAGACGGGAGGTTACAGACCTGTCACTCTGACATCTGTAGTAGGGAAACTGATGGAAACACTATTAAAGGAAAGAATCATGGAACACTTGGAATCCAGTGGACTGCAGGACCTGAGGCAGCATGGCTCTACGGAGTGGAGGTCTTGCCAAATAAACCTGATAGATTTTTTTGACTGGGTAACCAAGGTGCTGGATTGAGGGTGGACCTGGGCTACTTGGACTTCAGTAAGGCATTTGACAATGTTCCACATAGGAGGCTGGTAAACAAGTTGGGTAGCATGGGGATGGGCAATAAGGTGGTAACCTCAGTAAGAAAATGGTTGGGGGATAGGAGGTAGAGGGTAGTGGTAAATGGAGTTCACTCTGAGGAGGTGAGAGTGACCAGTGAGTACCGCAGGGGTCAGAACTGAGGCCGGTCCTCTTTAATGTCTTCATTAGTCACATATCAGAGAAATTGGAAGAGAAGGTCTTTCTCTTTGCAGATGACACCAAGATCTGTAACAGGGTGGACACTCCGGAGGGTATGCAAAGGATGGAAAGAGACTTGAAATGACTGGAGGAGTGGTCAAAGGTTTGGCAGCTAAGGTTTAAAGCAAAAAAGTTCAAAATAATGCACTTGGGTCACAGAAACCTGGGGTGCAGTATAAAATGGGGGAGAGATACTAGCAGTGACCAAGCAGGAAAGAGATCTGGGTGTAATCATATCAGATGACCTGAAGGTGACCGGACAATGTGACAAAGTGATCAGAAGAGGTAGTGGGATGCTGGGATGAATAGGTAGAGGAATCTACCAGCAGGATGAGGAAAATAGTGTTGCCACTATATAGGTATTTAGTAATACCCCACCTGGTGTACTGTGACCAGTTTTGGAGGCCGCATCTCAGAAAGGACATAGATAGGATGGAGGCCATCCAAAGGAGGGCTACCAGGTGGTACATGGTCTACATCAAATGGCCTATGAGGGGAAGCTAAAGGAATTAAACATGTACACCCTGGAGAAGAAGAGGGAGAGAGGGGATATGACAGAGCTTTAAATACCTCACAGGGTGAATAAGGTACAAGTGGGAGGTATTTTTTAGAGGAAAGCATGATCCAGAACAAGGGGCCATGATATAAAGCTGGAGGGTGGGATAGATTTTGGAGAGATGTGAGGAAATACTTTTTATTTATTTATTTTAGAGTTTCACCAGGAAGGCATACTGATCAGAATTGCACATTTTCACATGTGTCCTACTTCTTCACAGAAAGGGTGATGGATGCCTGGAACAGTCTTCCAGTGGATGCTGTGGGTTAAAATCAATGGTGGGATTCAAAAAAAGCCTAGGATAAGCACAAAAGAGTCATAAGGGATAGGTAAGGAGTGAAGAGAATGTGCCATAGACCTGGAGGTGCCTCTACAGTGTAAGCAATGCAACAAAAAAGGGCAGACTGGATGAGCCATGTGGCCTTTATCTGCTGTCAGCTTCTATGTTTCTGTATTTCTATTTTTCTATGCTTCTGTGTCTCCCATGGCCCCTACTGAATGGCACCCTCTACACAACAGAATCAGCACAAACGTCTGCACAGTTGGCATTCTTTATTCAGAAATGTCTACAGGCACAATGACTATGAATCCTCAACTGTTCTCTTAGCCCAGATAACAAGTGTTAAATTTAGATGAAGAATTCAAGGAAAAAATGCTGCACTTTTAGAGCTGGTTTTCAAAATGCCTGTAAGGCACATTGGCATTGCTTCAAGATGAAGTTTACAATTTAGGACAACTTCCACCCACATTTGTGAGTGCCTATATGATTTTGTATCTGATTTGCCAGGGGCACTTGCACAAGGCACCATGGGACAAAAACTGCTTAAAATCCCCTTAATTTTCCATTAATTGACCCCTGAATTTAGAATCTGCCCCTTAATTTAAAATTAAGGGTGCCTTAAAAATAAGTTTGTAAAACCAAAAGCCCTTAATTTTCCTTAGTTACTTGAATATAATATACTGAATTAAAATTAAGGTACTAATTAATTATTTTGTGCTTTAATTTAAAATAATCAGAAGATTAAGAATAAAAAATCTGTTGAATTAAAATGCTCTACGAAATCCTCCTTCTCCTTAATTTTAATTAATGGTTGCATTAACAAAAAAATTATGCTGACTTCAAATTATGAGAAAACAGTGAAAGTAGGCATACAAAGAATACCGATATACATTAACAACAAAGGTGCCAATGCACCAATGGGCAGAAAGAACGTGTCAGAGGCATATACCCTGCCCATACAGCTCTGAAAGCTGAGGTATGCCCAGGCTGGTATTCACCAATGTCCATCACCTGTCTGTGGACCCACCCCCCCAGTGCGCAGATATGTGCAGGGCAGATGGGGGTGGAGTAGCAGATCCAGGCAGGCAGCCAATTGGGTGCTCGTCCTGGGTCCCAGAATGGATCCGCCGTTCATGCCGGCGTGGGACCTGGCAACTGCATCCCCCACAGGCACCCCCGGAGAGGATAGTCCCCATCAGCGGTACAACACCCCATGTCTGAAACCTACCCCTGTGGCACCACTCATGCCTGGTGCACAGCTGCCCCCCCATACATGGCAAAGCACCTTCCCCAGTCCCTGATGCCTACCCATTGCCCCAGCACATAGCAGAGCCCCATTCCCAACAATGCAGCCCTCCACAAACACACACAGAGGCACCAGCCCCATGGATGCAGACACCCCAACACATGTAAGGGCACTGGACCTGTGAATGCAGACACCCCCCAACACACAAATAGGCAACAGCCCCCTGAATACAGTAACCCCTCCCCACATACACATACAGGTGCCCCGGACCACACTATCCATATCCCCAGCCCCAGTACCCCACTCCCTCATTGGTGTTCAGTGGCCTCATTCCACCTCATCCCCACAGCACCGACAACCCTCCAACCCCTGTACCTGCCCATTGGTGCTGCAGCAAGGGACCACCAGACGTACAGCCCTCCTCACACCTATTCTGCTGACAGCTGTCCAAGTGATGCTGTGAGCGTGCTGCCTATATGTAGGGGTACACTCCCAGCATCACTTGGATGACCGAGGAGGTGGGAGGAGGGCTGTGCCACTGGCCATCTCCTGCTGCGGCACCAACAGGCAGGTACATGGTTCAGGGGGTGTTGTCAGTGCCACGGGGGGGGTGAGGGGAGACCACTGAACATCAATGAGGGGACGGGTGTGCTAGGATCAGGGGGTGTATGGGATGTTCTGCACAGCACCAGACAAATCACATTGGGGCCCCTTGTTGAGGGGGTTCAGGTACCTTGGGAACAGGGCACTGATGTGACTTTGGGGAGGAGGGGCGGGTGCCACCAATACAGAACAGGCCATGGATGTGTGGCGGGGGGGTTCCTGCACAGTGATGAGATCAGGGCAGAGCTGTGCGGTGGGGAGAGGGTGCCTAGATATGGTAGGGAATAGGACAGTGATGTGCAGCAGGAGGGGGTTGCAGCACATCAATGGGAACTGTGTGCCAATGTGTGTGTGGGGGTGGCCTGTCAATCTGGAATGTGGCAGGGAGATTGACATGTAGGGGGGCCTGTACTATATGGCCGGGACTGGGCTGGTGTCCTGTGTGCCACAGGCTGGGTGCATTGATTCATTATGGTAGGTTCCCCCCAGCATAACCGGCACTCTGCTATGCCCCCGATGCACAGCACTACACACTTCAGTGAATGGCATCTAGCACTGGCCCACCCCAGAACATTGCTGTCCATGCAGTCAGGGGATTGGTTTTGTATGGGATGCACGCCCCTTTTGTGCATCCCAAGCAGGGGGTGCAATGGGTGCGGGGAGCCTACGCGCTGCTGATCCATGGTGCGCAGTCACTCCACACATTCAGGCATAGCACCCAAAGTGTTTATTTTAAATTTAGGAAAATTGTATAGAAATTATTTATGTGAATATTAAAATTGATAAAAAGTACACAGTTGTGAACAATTAAATCAAGAATGTTCAATGTTCCCAAGTTACCATAAAACATGTTAAATATTTATTATATGCATGACATACAGTATATACATTATCAAATATTTTATTGTAATACATTGAGACACACATTACCGAAAGTTAAAAATAAAACCTTGTGTATCAAACATAATACAATAGTTAATTCTGTTTAAATGGTTGTTCGAAATTTGAATTGATCATTCTAGTCATTGCAGTACTTGAGAGTAAAAAGCTGACAAGAAGAATTCATGCACAACGATCAGGCTCATGACAGTGTAAATGTCAGTGTCATGACATTTTTCAAGGAGGCAGCATAGCGCAGTGGTTTAAAGCTCTGAGCTGCAAACCTGGAGATCTGGGTTTGAATTCCACAGCCCCCACTTGCATACTGTGTGACTATGAGCAAGTCACTGAACTTCCTTGTGCTCCCATGTCGCGCCTGTAAACAAACTTTCAGCTTTCTCCTGGTTCAAAAAATAATAGAGAGTAATGTAGGCTAATGAAATGCAAACAGCCATTCAGAATGTAGTGTTTCCAATACCCTTTTCTTAACTTTGTTTCATATAGTTTTTGCTCCCTTCTGGTCTCTGGTTGCCATCTTTCTTGGGGATCCCAAGGTACTTACTGACTCACCTCGCGATGCCAGCTATTGCATGCCCCTCAATGGAACAATGGTTTGCCCCCCACCCCCACTGGGGAGTCAAGGGTAGGGAATGTATCCCTGAATTCTCATAGGTTTATCAGATGGGCAGTGTGATGAATGCTGCGAGGGCCTGGATTACCAGGGTCCTGTCACCTGTGGCTTCCAGGGCTGCTCTTTAACTAGTTTCCACCCCACTGGAGGATGGCATACAAGGGATCAGGTGTACTCACTCATGACGGCATGTAGTGTGCAAACCAGCCATCATCCAGACCCTAACCTGCTTATCTCCAGTGCTCTGCCACCCATGGTCACCTAGGTGGCAGCATTGCAGTGAGAGGTAGCGACCCATCCTCCCCGGAGAAGAACATCCTCTGGGATGCTCACTCCTCCTCCCCCAGCTGACCCCTGATGCAAAGGACTTGCTTATGAACCAGGCTCACTGGCATAATGAATGGTAGCACTGCCGCTGCACCACTGGGCTAGCTCCAAGACCATTTTTTGTCATTTCTTTGTTGTAGTGTGTTCATGTATCTGACAACAGTATTTCTCTGTTCTCTCACCACAAAGAAGTTCTCAGATCAATCAGCCCAGTAGTATAGAGGGCTGAGGCACCTTGGGCCTTACCTCTTACCACGCCAGTGACCTGGGGTTAGGAGCAAGCTTGGGTTGCTGGAGGTTGGTCGAGGAGGGAGAGGATAGAGCATCCAATGACAGCTATCCTCTCCATGGTGGGGTGGGTTGTAACTCCTTGCCACCAGCGGCTCCCAATGGAGACTTGGAGTACAACAGCCAGGGTCACATTGGAACTATGGGGAGGCTGCAGAGGAAGTCCATGGGTTGGGGCTGGAGCGTGCCATTCCACACTGGACATCATTGCATGTCCTCACCTCCGAGGGGCCACATTCATGTTCATGCAAGGAGGAAAAACCATGGTTCCTGAGGAGACAATGCACCAGCCTCAGGCCCACTATCTGACCTGCCCTTCCCTGACCCCAATATCTTCTGGCCTGCACTATGCCCACAAAGTTGGATTCAAGGAGTGCCCAAGGCAAGAGGATGGTGGCCTTGCCCTCGGGGCACAAGCCGGGGGGGGGGCGGGTCCTGGTGGGATGAGGTGTCAGGATGGGGTTTCAGGGGAACCTAGTGTTTGGGAGATCTCAGGCTGGGCAGGACAACCAGGTGACCTGTGAGGGATGCCTTAGGACTGGTCACTGCAGAGAAAAAGAAATTAAAAAAGTTCTTAGTGGCTGTAGAGAGTAAAAAAGGGGTAGCTAGCATTATCAGCTTGGCTCTGCAATATGGAATGTAAGCATTCACACTTTTGGGGAATTTCAAAAGTGAAAGGTACACATACTGTAGTATATCTCTGTGTATTCTTTGCATGTGCAGTGGAATCATTGTGCTGCTGCCTCAGTGTAGGAAGGACAATCAGAGGATAAAAGGCTGGGTCTGTGCAGGATCATGCTTGCTGATGTCAGACCCTGCTCTGCTGAATTTAGTCTTCAAAGAGGGCCTGCAACAAACTGACAGCCCTTGTGGAGGGTGTCAGAGATTGAGGTAAGACCCAGAGAAGGTGGGAATGGTACTAGGGTAGTAGCTGAAGGGGGGTTGGAGATGTATGGGAAAAAAGGTAAATATAAAAGAACGTGTGGGGCACAGCACAACCACCATAGTGTCCACCCCACCCACATGACCCTCGAAATTGTATCTTCATATTTATAGCTACAGTAATAAACCCTGGAATCTACTTCTGCATCACTGTAGTTCTCCAGCATTTTAGTAGTACTTATTTTGATGAAAAGACTGCATTTCACCATTTTCGTGTCATCCTTTATTGACATGTTTGTTACAATATTTACAATTACATAGTGTGGTCCCATTTGCTACACTTATGCAGAGTCTCACTACTCACTATCCTGACACTGACCTACCTGTGCAGTATTGCTTGACAGGTGCAGTATCCGGATAGTGAGAATCCTGGCAATAGTAAACCCGATGGACTTTTACAAGGGTAAGGTAGCAGATGTGATGGGTTGTTACCTTACTTCTGCTGATGGTCTACAAATCCTGGTTGGATCCAGAGGCTGGTGGAGCTGCCCCAGTGGTGTTGAGGGCTAAACCACTGGTAACTTGGCCAGCGTGCCCTGAGAGGCTCGGGTTCTGGTCCACATTGTGTATGTTTTTTTTCTACCCCCATAACTAATTTTTTTACCTCTGAGGTCCGCTTCCCCTCGAGTTTGTTATTTTAGTTATAGAAGGTGTGGTGAGCCCCCACATGGAGGATTCGGGGGGTGAAGCCCCCAACTGCATTTTGTATTTTTGAGTCAGATGCCCGACATTGTATTGTTGGGTATCTTATTGATTCGGGAGTGTGTATTTCGGGACACTAAACTTGGGATCATGAAACTCAGGATCTCGAGTTTAGGGATAACATACTATATCCTTTCAGTTACTATGTGCTATGTGTCATACATTTACAAACACAGTAGAAAGAAACCAACACAGTAACCCTCAAATTATAAAATGTACAAAGTTATTTTACCATTAATGAACTAATTTTGAACTGAATATATGTTGTTTTCTTATGTCAGTAGAATCATCACACAGCATATTCATAGGTCCTGGTTAGGGGCTACTAAATGAGGGCTATGAACGAATGGGGCAGAAGGTACATGCCCACCTGCATAGCTCTGCAGCCCTGGACAAGTGCAGGGTGCACAGTATTCACTACCGCATGCACCCTCTGGGCACCTGTCCATGGCCCACCCACCCACCCCATGTGCAAGACTCATGAGGGCAGCCAGGGCAGTGGCAGACCCCAGCACGAATCCAATTGGATGCCTGTCCTGGGCCCCATAGTGAAACACATGCATGTGAAGGTGCTGATCTGAGTGTGTGAATAGTCAACACAGGCACACGGACAAATGGGGCAATACCCCATTGGCCGAGGGAACCCTTGTCTGAGTCCCTGGAGCACTTCGGCCACCTGCCGCACTGCTGAACCAGCCACCAAAACACATCTGCCCTGTCCCTCTTGTAGCAAAGCACACCCCAATACACAAATGCCCCATCCCTGTAGTTTCAATGAACTCCCAACACATGACTGCACCATTCCTGTAGATTCAGTGCACCCCCAATACAACCGCCTTATCACCATAGTTTAAATGAACCCCAACACACAACTGTCCCATCCCTGTAGTGTCAATGTGTCCCCCCAACACATATCTGCCCCATCCCCAATGAAGCAATGCACCCCCACAACACATGTCTACCCCAACCCCGGTGAAGAACGTGACACCCCCCCCTGCACACACTGAGGTGCCCCAGTCCACTCAACCCTGACCCCTTAACCCAGTGCCCAGCAGCATCATTTGTGGTCTGTGGACCCCCCACGGCACTGACAACCTCCATCCCCCCCAAGCCCATACCTGAAAGATGATGCCACAGGCATAGATGTCCAGCAGCACATCCCTCCACACACCTCCTCAACCACAAGTCACCCAATAGATGCTGGGAGTGTGCTGCATATATAGGCTTTTGTCTTTGAATGTCTGCAAGCTAAACTGGAACATAAACTGACTGAGGACTGATGATCAGATGGTGGAAGGACTATCTAAATAAAAAAGAGGTATAAATAATAAAAAAATAAACAGCTACTACGAATAGTTCTTATTCACATTGCTAAAGAAGCAATAAAGTTCTCCCAGGGGTTGCATTATCTGTATGTTAATCACACCCTAGGGGCATCACAGGAATCATAGGAATGATACTGAGCTGATGGACTTGCGTCCTATATGCTTGCCATCTAAATTATTAAACTCTAATTTTGTTTATGTATGCATCCCATCTAAGTTTAAATACTGCAGTTGTTGGACTAGCCACGACCTCCAATGGTAGCCTATTCCAGTCATGTACAATCCTTTGGTTGAACCACCATGTACTACGCACTTTCTTTCTATGTGGTGCTGTTAACTGCATGCAGTATTAAAAAGTACTTGTATTTATTTCAAGACCGGTAATGTCCTAGAGATCCTCGTTATTCCATGCCCTGTCCACCAAGCACATATCGCCTCTTTTCCTCCTTGTCTCCAAGGAGTACATATTTAATTCGGACAGTAGAGTCTCGTAATTTTTACCAGCCATATGCTAAATTGCCCTGGTAACTCTCTTCTGTACTCTCTCCAACAATACTATATCTTGTTTTTTGTATGGTGTCCAAACCTGGGCGCCGTATTCCAAGATCGGTCTAACCAGGGATGTATATAGTGGCAACACGACAGCCCTGCTTTTTGATGTGATGTGTCTAAATATACAGTTAAGTATTCTATTTCCTTTTTGTGCTATCTTTTGGCAATGTGGTGTAAAAGACATATCGCTAGACACTATAATACCTAAATCCCTTTCCTCCTCGATTGTTTTCAAAGCAGCATTTCCTAGTTTATAAGATATTCTAGGGTTTCTTTTTCCCAGAGGCATAATAAAGCATTTGTCATGATTTAGCATTAATTGGAATTCCTTGGTCCATATCTCAATGTTATCAATAGTTATTTGTAGATCAGATGAATTTTGACCAGTATTAATTTCTGCACCTATCCTGCAGTCGTCTGCAAATTTATGTAGCCAAACTGTGCCATGGTTTATTTGAAGTGATGATGCATATAAATTAAATAGGCAGGGGCCGAGTACTGAACCCTGGGGAACCCCACTAGTCACTTCTGACTGTTCAGAATACTCTACTCTGATACACACACACGTTGGCTTCCATTTTTCAGCCATTCTTGGACCCATATTATTGTAGTTGGATGAATAGTTAATTTGCTCATTTGTTGTATGAGTTCTAGATGGGGGAGCTTATCAAAAGCCTTAGAGAAATCAAGAAATAGTTCATTCACGGGAATTCCTATATCTAATCTGTCTATCACACTGTTACAGAATGCCAGCATGTTTGTCTGGCAAGACCTTCCTTTTATAAACCCATGTTGAGAATGGTCTGAAAATGGTCTGTAAGATGTTTTAATTTAGATATTGATTTCTCATCCTTCAATATTCACTCCAATATTTTAGAGGGGATATCGGTGAGACTAATGGGACGATAGTTTGCGGGATCAGACTTGTTCTCTTTTTTAAAAGTTGGAATGACTATTGCTGATTTCCAGCAATCAACTACTTCCCGTGTCCAAAGATTTTTGGACAATATAAGTTAGGGAAGGGGCTATTGTTTTAGCTAATTCTTTCAATATTCTTAGGTGTAGTCCATCAGGACCCTGAGATTTGTTAGGGTCTAATTTTACTAGTCTTCATTCAAAATCAATGATTTTTAATACTATTTTGACTTTTGTATAATTATCTTGTATTAGTACTGGATGAGAATCACTTTTTTTGTTATATACACTCGAAAAATAATTATTTGCTAAATTGGCCATTTCTTTGTTGTCAGAAGTTGCATCCCCATTTATTGTTTTAAGAGGTCCCATACTGTTTGAGTTCCCTTTGATGTTATTAATATAGGCGTAAAATGCTTTATAGTTTTCATTGACTCTGTTAGCCAAATTCATTTAATGATTAACTTTAGCCCTCTTAATTTGTTTTTTATACTGTTGGATAGTTGTATATATTGAGTCCTAGCTTTGTATGATTTAGTTGTTTTCCATTTCTTAAACAGCCTGTGTTTCCTATTTATTAGTTTTTTGATTGTCAGTGTCCACCATTGTTTTTTTATTGTTCTTCGGTAGATACTTTTATTTAACAGGGATATTATCAGTTATTTGCTGTTTTATATTAGTAGAAAAGATTTCCCATATGTCACTTAGTGGTTTATTGCCAAAATATTTATCCCACTGCCACATTGTAAGATTAGCTCTCATTTTAGCAAAGTTGGCTTTGCCAAAATCAAAAATGGCTGTGTTTCCTTTTTGTTCATTTATTGGTTCAGCTAACTTAAACTCTACTTTGAAGTGGTCGCTAGTTCCTAATGGTGCAGTTGTCTTACAATCACTTAATGTGTCTCCCATATTAGTTAGGACTAAGTCCAAAATATTCTGTCCCCTTGTGTGATCTTCGACTCTCTGTGTAAAGTCCTATTGGGTTGCATGCATTCAGGAACTCTCTCTCTAAGGATGTACCTGTAACTGCTTGATCCCATTTATTACCAGGTAGATTAAGATCTCCTAAAATTAATATTCTCTCAGCTGGATTTAATGATAAGAGCTTATCTACCAGGAATTTGTTAGCTTTTGGGGTTGATGCTGGGGGGTCTATAAATGATGCCCAAAATTATTTTTGGATTGTTTGGTGGTGTTATTTTGACCCATAGTTTGTCAGGTGTGTCTGTAGCTGTGAATATTTTTTCAGATTTTATGCTATTGGATATGTACAGGGCCACCCTTCCCCCCTTCCTATACACTCTAGACTGCCTATAAAGGGTAAACCCTGTTATGTCTTGGTCCCAGTCATCATTTGCATCCCACCATGTTTCTGTTACTGCTCCTATATGTATATTATTGTCAGACATAATTCTAAATTTGTCCATTTTATTTTTTAAGCTCCTTGCATTCAACAGCATGCAATTCCAAGTATCAGATTTCCTTAGTTTGTAAGTATTACTTTGTGGTTTGATATTATATTTTACATTCCCCCTGACCCCCTATTTATTAGTTTAAATAAAGCCTGGTTGCATCCTTAAATCTCTTAGCTAGGTATCTTGTGCCTGCCCTTTCTAGATGGAATCCATCTTGTTTAGACAGATAAGGGTCCCTAAATGCCACTGAGTTATCTATGAACTCAGCTGCCTCCTTCTTACATAGTTTTCTCAACCATCTGTTCAGTGCATTTATTTTTGAAGTTTTAACTGAGTAGCGACCAAACACTGGTAGTATACTAGAAACTATAGCACTCCCCCTTTTTGTTTTATTATTGCTAGTGTTCTGAAAATCTAAAATGATGTCCTGTAGATTCCTGTATTGAATATCATTTATCCCCACATGTAACAATACCACTGGGTTTGTGGTGTTTTCCATTAATCCCCCCAGAAGTGAACATACATTTTGTATTTTGACCCCTGATAACATACTCACGGTAGTGTGTTCATTTCTTCCTCTACATAGCATGGTGTCCATACCTCTAATTAAGGAATCACCTATAACCACTAAGTCCCTGTTTTGATCCACACAGTTATTTTCTCTGGAATCCTCTGTTAATAATAGGGGGCTTGGTTTAGGTATAGCCTCAGTGATAGTTTGTCTAAAATCCTCATTTGACAAGGGTGCAAATCTATTTTGCAATATTATGGGTGCACTGTTATGGATTTGTCCTCCTCTATTTCTAGTTTTGGTTTTGGTTACTCTAGCCCACTCTTCTATTTCTTGCTCTGAGTTTATGTCTATATCGTATGTTTTCTCTGCCTTACAACTGCTGCTGCCCTGTTCCTGGCTTTCAATTTGGGAGACCGTTGAATCAATGAATTCTTCTAGGCTTTCAATCTCCCCAATCCCCGTTTTCCTCTCTAGGAGCCATGTAATTTTGTCTTGCAACATGTCCACTTATTTACATTTGTCACACAAAAGAGTCATCGTGCTGTCCTTTAATAAACATTTGGCACTTGATACAGACTTTATTGGGCCCTCCATCCTAAATAATTTTGTTTTTGCTACTTACAATAGTAAGTGTGTGGCCCAGCTCCCAGCTTCCTCAGCTGACACTGCGGACACACGTGGAAGGTGTGTGTCTCTGCGCGTGTCTCCGTGCACGGCCCAACGCACGCTCGCCCTGCTCACTACAGCGGGCGTTTTAAAGGCATGCTGAACCCAGAAGTAGGTAACGTGCCTCCCGGTTTGTATTTGCCAAGACTTACTCAATTTAAAGTATATCAGAATGTGCCCTCACAAGCCCCACTCATGTGTGAGGTCTTATGATTACAGGCACCCCAGTTCAAAAACACCAGACAATAAGGGTTGATGTTTATTTAAAAGAAAAATATTGCTGAAGCTCACACAGCAGTGGTAATCTGCAGCAGAACACTACCCCCCTCTCTCCAGAGGCCGCTACTCCAACTGCTGGCTATTACTCACACCGCTCACTACAGCGAGTGTTTTAATTTTTTGACTTTGCCTTGTGCCACTTTACACCCCAAGGGTGTGATTTACAGGTGATTCCTTATTGCTTAAATACCATTCATCAGGCCTGCCACAGCAGCTTCTTGTTTAGATGTGATCATATTTGATCTCCCTAGGCTCTATTCAAGTTCTGATAATTGAGCAAAAAAAAACAGGACTTCACTGAAAATTAGATCCTTCATCATCTTTTTCTGCCGAACCAGCCACCAGGTATATTTTCTGCCTTTGCAGACCTAGTCTTATCTAGCCACAAAGACCTGGAGGCAAGATGGCATTTCTGCAGCCATCTACCCCGAACCTCTGAAACAACATCCTGGCAAAATAAAAGATACCCTGGTGTCTACTGGCACCCCACCACCCTCTGAGCCCCCATCCTTGGTAATGTATATGATGCTCTGGTGTCCATTGGCACCCCTTCCATGACCGCTTGTCTCAGGAAATGCAGTGTAGCACCTAGTGTCTAGCGCCACCCATTCCCTCAATCACCTGTACAGATGAGCATCACACTAGCCCTATTGTCTGGCGGCTCCTCCCTCCTCCAGATCACATGTCAGGGTGAACATCACCATAACCCGGGGTGAAGTAGCACCCCAAATCCTCCAATCCTCTGTCCTGGTACTGTGACTGTCTGCCCTGGTGTCTAGTGGCACCCCAACCCACTGAGCTACCATCCAAGTACTGTAACTGTCTGCCATGGTGTCCATTGAGACCCCAAACTGTCTGATTCCCCCATTCCATAGATGACACTCATTATTGATGGTCAGCAGCACCCCCACTCCCCAAACAACCATCCCATTGCTGAGAAGATAGTCACTGTTGACAAGTGCCCCCCGACACACACACACACATATGGTATGAGTGTTCACTGCAACTCATATGGCAATCATAGGTAAAAGTGAGAGGATGGCTATGCAGGTTACCATAGAGGGATTCAAATCACTGCACATTCCCATCCTGCCAGGTAAAGGGAAGGGGTTTGGGTTGGTGCTGCTCTGGGCGTGGGTGAGACAGTTGGGGCACCCAGGATGGCTACTGTGCATCAGGGCATCTGTTGCCTGGCATTTGGGAGTGGGGCAGGGGCACCACTGGATGCCAAGGATAATATAGGGGACATGGGCAGGGAGCTCAGATGAGTGGGTTGTGCCACCGGACACCAGGGCCATGGGGCTACTCAGACAGGTGAGCAGGGGCAGGGGGTGCCATGAGATGCCATGGACGATATAGCAATCTATGGAACAGGTGTTTGGGGGAGTGCCTGTAATGACCGGGGTACATCCCACCATTATCGGTACAGGTGTGCAGTGGTGGCCACTTGTCAACAGCGACCATCTTCTCAGCAACAGGATGGTTGTTTAGGAGTATGTTGATAGCCACCAGTGATGGGTATTGTCTACAGGACAGGTGCTCAGCAGGTGAGAGGAGTGCCACTAGACTCT
This sequence comes from Neoceratodus forsteri, assembly GCA_016271365.2. NCBI lineage: Eukaryota > Metazoa > Chordata > Ceratodontiformes > Ceratodontidae > Neoceratodus > Neoceratodus forsteri. Next base: position 31,918,657 of record CM057459.1, read on the forward strand.
ATGGAATCCAACACACTACCCTGGGTAGGGATCAGAGGGTGGGGAGCGCCACTAGCCACCAGAGATGACAGGATGTCAGGTAGAGCACAAACATGCTGCCACTTCCAATGCAGATGAGCCCATAATGGGCATGCTAATAGCCCCTTAGTGCCATGCATGCCCGATGGGCTAATTTGCATGGTGCTGCTGAATATCATGCTGCAGATCCTGGTAATCTCTGGTCTGGGGGTACAATTCCCTATACACTGGCCGCAGCCCAGATCATGTCAGAGCAGTGTGCCGACACAGGCTGATATTCAGTCGGACAGTGGTGGTGTACTGTGAGACTGAATATAGAAACCTCTGGGTTGGGCTCAAGCACAGTGGAAACCTTTGCCACTCTGCTTTTGCACTTTTTTCAATTTCTTGCTCAAAGAATTTCTGTTTTTGCAGTCTTTTTTTGATACCTTAGAGTATGCAAAAAAACCTGCAATCATGTCCCCGCTCATTTTTGTTATGTAAAACAATATATCACTAACTTTACTCTATTTCCTGATGTCCAGTAATCCTCCCTACACCCTTTAAATATTTCCTTGTTACAAAATAATATTGAGCCATGCAGTTTGCGGATGGCACAGCACTCCTCTCTTCTCCTCAGTCTGCTGCCTTGTCACATTTTTCACACTGTCTTTTTGTTTTGTAAAACATATTACTCTTTTTGGTCTATTTACTGGTATCCAGTGGCTCCCCTACACCCTTCAGTTGTATATTTCATTGTCCAAAAAGTAATATTGAGTCACACAGTTCAGTGACTGGCACAGCCCTCCTTTTTCCTCCTCAGCCTACCACCAACTAACAAATGCAAACCAGAAAGCATATCTTTGCAGTTTGCATTTGTTAGTCTGTAGCCAGCTGGGGAGAAGAGAGAAAGGCTGTGCCAGTTGTTGCGGGGTTGACGTGTATGTTGAGGCCTGATTGGGGCCACGCTGCATCACAAGATGTGGGTTGGCATGAAAAATGGGGAAAGGAGCAGCTGGCAGGCCATGCACCACCAACTGGCCCCCTACTGTTACCACCTCACAGACTTTTTCCCACATTATGGTTAATAGTTATTACTAACATAATGGAAACTCCTTGTAAATGTTCAAATTGCTTTTGCTATTCTGGTTTCACTAGCAGAGCTTTAGAGTTAATTTCCCCTCATACACATTTGTTTGGATTATTTCAATTTAAATTAATTTTTTGTTCATTTTTTATCCTTCACCATCTCATAGTTAATGTTACTGTCATCTTAGCTTCATACATATAACTTGTTTGTGGTAAATCTACTCCAGGTATGCACTGCCACCAATACCGGCATTTTGCTGCACACAAACCACACAGCACCCATGGTGGCATGCTCTATTTTCCACCCTTTCCTAGCCCTAGCAGGAGGCTTTCAAGTTCCAACCCCAGCGTCAGGCATCTCTGCCCATATAGCCATGTTGACAGGCTCTTGCGTTCTCCAGTCCCTTACAGAAATACAAGTGTGCGGCATGCATACAGAAAGTATGCCACACACAAAATTGTTCAGTGACTGCAGGTGGCTCACGTACACCAAGTGAACCTAAGCAAACCTGATAAAGCTTATCAGGTTCACATGTAGCATGCTTGACATGCATGCAGCAGCTAAGTTAGAAAAATTCACAATAAACAATTACTTCTTGATAACAAAAGAGGTGCTTAATTGTTTTTATCTGTTTTGCAACAGTCCCAGTAAAACTCTTCACACCTCGCAGCTCATTGTTGGTGTTGGTGGAGAATCCTTATCTTTCCCCCATCACAACCCATTAAATTCCTTATGCACCCAAGCCCAGCCAGGGGGGTTCCTTACCTGCGCACATGCCCAGCCCACTGAGTCCCTCCCATGCACCCAAGCCAGCACAGTGGCTCCTCCCCTGCATCCATGCACAGCCTAGTACAGTAGGCCCCCTTTTTCACCCAAGACCAGCCCGGTGACTCCTTCTCGTACTCATGACCAGTCCAATGGACTCCCCCTTTCAGCTGAATCTAGCCAGTTTCTCTCCCTTACATTGGTGTTGTAGAATCGACCCTCCCATGACCCAGCAGTAAAGCCAACCTTAAAAGAGCAGTACTGACTCTGTTGTACTTTTGTTACAAAAAACTAGAGGGTGGTCTGGTCAGTAACAGGATAGAGTAGCAGCAGTTAGATACCCTGCCCAGCCAGTTGCTGCAGCAGAGAGTCAGTCCCTCAAGTAAAAATCCAGACAACAGCAACAACAACCAAGAGAGAAGCTGACTGCAGAACCAGAGAGACAGGGTTTGACTTCTTGTGCCTTTTTGTTGAGGTAAGTGGCTGTGTTTATTTGAAAATTTCTTTGTACTGTGGGGTGTGGAGGGGCTCAAGGGAGAGAGCACATGGGCCTCTATCTCCTGTCCCTGCCACTGTGGGTGAGCAATCCATTGGGACCAATTTTGGAGGTTGATAGCTGCTGGAAAGGGGTGGGATGGCCCTATTATTCCTGGTTCATGGTGGGATGGCCCTGCTTCTCCTGGATCAGGAGGGTGGACCTGCTTCTTCTGGATCAGAAGGGTGGCCCTGCTTCACCTGGCACAAGGGGGGTGGCCCCACTTCTGGCTTGGGGGGGCAGGTATGGCCCTACTTCTTCTGGTTCAGAGGATGCCCCCACTTCTCCTGGCTTGGGGGGATGACCCTACTTCTTCTGGCTTGGGTGCTTTAGTCTCACTTATACTATACTTATTTTCATCTTGTCACTTGCACCCAAGGTGAAAGCCATCTTAAAGTGACCAAGTTCTTGTTTTGTGCATTTCTGTGAATATAATCTTTCTTAAACAGGATTTTTGTTAAAAGATAATTTTTCCTACACAGATGTCTTTGTTAGCCATGGCACTGGGAACCTCTGTGGCTCTTTTTTTTTTAATTAGCCATGTGAACTTTTACTTCCACCTGGACGGAGACCAGAGATGGGTAGAATGGACCTTGGTTCAACATCTCATCTGAAAGATGGTACCTCAGCAACCATTTAATCTGCATCCCTCCAATCTACCTCCCCCGCATGACCATCCTTCATGAACCAGGACCGCTATCAGCCCCACGATCAGCCTCCTCAGCCGAGCAATGTCCTTGGCAATCTCCCTCTTCCATTTGGGGTATGCGCAAGTCACAGATGGAGGAAAAAAGAGCAAGAATTCAGAGTGTCTGTGTCCCTCATTCCAGTGGCAAAAAGTTGAGAAGCATGGTGCACCATTACCATGGATCATTGTCGCAAATGGCAATTACATAAATACATACTACTCAGCTCATTGTGCAAAGAATTATTGTGCTACAGGTATTTCTGTATGCACAGTAATCAGTGTTGGTTAAAGGCCCACATTAAACAGCATCCAGCTGAAGAAGTGTGTTGGAGAGCTTTACTAGTTGCCTTTGGCAGAGTGACAGAGCAGGGGTATGAGGAACACCTGGACAGCGAAGACTGCTTTTTTAATATGGGATGGGGAGAGTGAAGAGGTGCCATTGGATGCCAATGACTTAATTTACATGGAATGAGAGGGGAGAGGTGTTTCCCAATGGATGCTAGGGACTGCTAGTCCGCTAGCTCCTAACCCCAACATAAACTACCTTTGTATCCCACCAAACCCCCTCTGTAGAAAGAGGGAGGTCAAAATGTAGGATGGAGGCACACAGCCAGTATGTTCTTCAGTGGGTCCAGCTTCTGGGGCTGGCTGGTCTGTGTGAAGAGGGTTCCAGCTGTGGGGGTAGACTGGTCAATTATTCTCAACACTTGATGTCCCCTCTCTTTACAGATCACTAAATTCTTTCTCATGCTCTTTGCACTCCCTTCACAGCCCCAGGGTACTCCCCCCCCCCAGCCCGTCTTCTAACCAGTAACACCTGTCAGCCACAGCAACCTTAACATTCTTGTCCATCTCTAATCAGTTGAGACCCCCTCATACCCTTGACCCATTGCATCCCTGCATGGCCCCCCACTGACTCCTCCCAGACCCATTAAACACCCACCCACCAAATACAGACTATTAAGATACTTTTCCATCACAGGCCTGCACAGCCCCAGACACTAGCCCCCTTCCCTTCCATTTATTGCCTGACACTAGCTAAATCTTCTTACATAGCCCCAGATACTAGCCTCAGCTCCTTCCATGGTCCCCAACACTGCCTGCCCTCCCTCCACATCCTCCTACAGCTCCCTCCACAGTAGCCATTCCATCCACGACCCAACTCTGAGTCCCCTAACCACCTCCTTCTTCTGGGCCCCATCAACCCATAGTTTCCCCAACACCTTTGTTTTCTCCATAGTCTCCCACCCCCCCTACCACCAGCCCATGTTATGCCACCGGTGATACTGACTAAGAGAGGTTTGAGTGGGGAGTCCAGTCAGGGATCTGGAAGGGGAATGCAGTAATATGGAGTGTAGTCAGCCAGGGGGAAGCGTTCCTGTTACAGAGAGAGTGGTCAGCTGGGGGGATGGTGAACTTGGGGTAGATCTAGTTGCAGGGAGTTTTGGGGGGTGGAGGGTGGTTGAGGTGTAGGGTATTGATTCAGCTACAGGGAGGATGGTTAGGATGCTACTCCAGGTGATGATAATTGGCTAACATGGGGAGGGCAGTGTTATGGGGGGTAGAGCATGCAGAGTGAAAAAGAACTCACTAAAACACATTGGTTATTACCATGACAACCATTATGGAAACAATGTTGTCATTGTTCCTGTGCTATGCTCTTGACCCAAATCTCCACTTTGTGATGGCATGTTTAGTCAGTCAGTGTTGCAATGATAACAGTGTGATTTTTTTTTTTTTTTTACAGCTCAAGATTGGCATCTAAGCCATTAACCCCACACATACACACTAAACCGGCATTTTTTTTTAATTTTCCTAGTCAGACAAACTTACTGGCTAGCCAATACCAACATAAGCATGATGTCAGAATCTGACATACTATTTTGCAACTGCGCAGATGTTCTTGATGTGCTCTACTGCTCTGCAGAAGCACATATGTCTTTGAACATCTGCAAGCAGAACTGGAACATAAACGTCTGTGGATGGACTGATGACCAGAAGGTGGAAGGACTGTTTGAATATGAAATCATGTATAATTAATAAAAAAAATGTAAACAGCTAATATGAAGAGTTTTTTTTTTTTATTCACATTACTAAAAAAACAATGAGGTACTCAGAGGGGTTGCAAATTTGTTAATCACACCCTTGGTGAATGGCATTCAACTTCGCCTTATGCCACATTACCTCTCAAGGATGTGATTTACATATGGTTAATGCAACCTCTGGTCATTCCTTATTGCTTAAATATTTCAGGCCTGCCACAGTAGCTTCGTGTTCAGCTGTGATCATATTTGATCTGCCAAGACTTCTCAAATATGAAAACTTGTGCAGAAAAAGCAGGACTTCACTAGTAAAGAGATCCTTCATTTCTGACAACCCTAGGTAAGTAAGTGAGTAATTAAAACCAGTGCTCTAAGATACACCCTTGTGTAATTGTCTTTATGACCCTCACTTTTTGTATAAATAATTTGGAACATCTTGCAAAACTCACAGATTGTATTTGTATGTTGCTTTAAAAATCTACTCAGCAAAGACTTAATTTCCCATGACTCTTTTGCTTTTAGGCAGGATGTGATACTGCCAGAGAGAGGCACTTCCCAGTCCCTTCCTATTTTGAAAAACAGTCTTGGTAGTTGTAGCTTCTTTGTAAGACAAGTGAGAAAAGATATGCACAGAGTTTTCAGGTATTTGTTTTCTACAGTTTTGTAAAATGTTTAACTCAGAAAGTTTTTTTTTTTTTAATCTAGAATAGATCTAGATAGTCTCTTAGTTTAAATGCAGTGCAGTTTTGCAATTCTTACTGCTGTGGTGGGTCAGACTGCAATTGAGAATCTTGACTTGCTGCATATGTTTAATTACATGCTGCATGCAGTATGTTTAATTAGTGCTTTCTTTGTTTTTACTGCATTTTTAAAGTTCTGTCATAAAGAAACTGGACTTTTAGACTAAGAAATGTGTGCATTTGCACTTATTTGAATGTATACCAACATGTGTTTGTGTGTGGTAGGAGAACGAGCTTTGTTCTCCAGGCTTTGAATTCAAATGTAGTATTTGTAATGCTGTTGTGTCTATAAACTGTATTACGTTGCAAGCCAGGGAATGTTACTAGGCAATTTACTTCTTAACCCTGTGCCATTTAAGCTGAAGACATTTTTTTTATTGGAACAAGGGGTCACAATCAGGAACAGCTGGCTTAACAAAATAATAATAGCTGAAGAAACTGTAGCTGTGTTTGCATAGTATTTTGTGAAAGAAAGCTAGGCTATGCCACTAGTATCTGACATGGATTTTATGTTTATATAAAGTGTTCTTGGAGTGACTACAGTTTGTGACCCAGGTATCAGAGCGGATGGAAATAGTATGGGGGATGGGAATACCATGACTCTGCCTGTCCACTACATTTTTCCAAAGTGAATTTCTGCAGGGGGCTTTGTATTGCAGTCGTAGGGTGCACTGTACAGTATGGGTGTAATAATATGCCAAAGTCAGAGGTATCCCCTGCAGTTCCCCAGTAGTACACAGTTTCACCCAGGTACCAAGTAAAATGCCATGTGCACTAAATGCTTGTAAAAAAATAGACTTGGCATGCAGCACAAGCAACAATGGCTTGGATGGAATGCTGTGCTGAGCTGCTTATGCACAGCATTCCACTCCAACCATTCTGGAACCAGAAGCTCTGATTTCAAAAGTTTTAACTGTTTTTAGTTTGTTCCTGGGTAGCTGTTGAGGAGAGAGGATGCATCAAGTTAAGGGGACAAGGGAAAAGGCTTACCTGATGTTGAAGCCGTACCTGAGGACTTGCTTGCGTGCCTGCTCTGCCTCCAGGACCTGAAGATCCTGAAGAGCTGTACGGCATAGTTGGTGGCGCCACTGGAGCACCAAAAGTATAAAGAAATCATCTGGTGTGGTAGTTGGGGCAGAGATCCCCATTGTTTTATAGTTTTGTGCCCGTATTAATTTATTTTTAAAGTTTTCCCCATCCCTCGTCGGCGACTTTTCCAGTGCCGTATCGCCGATTGCTTTGTCGGCCTTCCGGAGGCCCCCAGACATCCACTGCACTGCCTGTAATTCCCATCCCACTGCCTGTATGCCTCCCACCTCCCGATCCAGCCTCCGGTGTTCCTGAGGAGTGGTGAGTCGGCGGCAGCACGACCTAATGTGCTGACCACCACCTTTCAATTCCAGGACTGTTTCTGTGATTTTAAAAGAGCGCAGTAGGCGCAGCAGCAGCAGCTGAACACCACAGAGGAATCGAGTCAAAGGACCCATAATTTGGTATTCAGGAGGGGCAGGAACGTGTGACGCTCATGGGGAGGGGCCATCTGTTAAGGCCATAGAAGAGGCCTATAATTATGCATTAGGGAGGCGGGGCAAGGTGGGGCTGAGGGAAATGAGTGATAGCAAAGCCTCAGGCAGGCTGAGTAATTAAAAGGGGCCCAGCCTAGTATCAGCTCAGGAGTCTTAAAAGAGCAAGTCAGGCCCAGCTAAGTGAAGGGCACCAGGCCCTATAGTTAAAAGGGCAAGTCAGGCCCAGCCAAGCGAAGGTCTCAAGGCACTACAGTAATTAGGGCACAAGGCCCAGCCAAGTGAAGGGCACCAGGCCCTGTAGTAATTAGGGCACAAGGCCCAGTAAAGCTAAAGGCACCAGGCCCAGTGGTACTAAGGGCACCAGGCCCAGTAGTAGTAAAGTAAGGGCACGCTTAGGCCCACTGCTCCCACAGATCTAAAAAGGGCAAGTTAGGCCCAGGTCTGAAAGCCAAATTTAGACCCATAGGTGATAAAGGAGCCTGTTCAAAGGGAAGGCCACAGAGATTTAAAGGGGCAACACAAGGCCCAGGACCTGTAGCTAGCCATTTAGGCCCACAGAGGTTATAGGGGCCCAGTAGTAGAAGTGACCCCCAGGTATAATAGGAGCCTAGCTAGCCACATAAGGCTACCAGTGTTAAAGGGGCCTAGTCAGACACTGCATTGTATAGCCTTCCAGAGAGCCTATTCCCCTCTGTAGTGTTTCCACAGTAACAGGAGAACCCGATTTAGCTACAAGGGACCCCATTATAGTTAGGTCCACCAGAGCTAGGGTTGAATCAGCACAATAAATTGCCTGTATATTTACTGTGGTCTGGACACTGAGACTGTATCTTTGTTGACCACTACAGTAGGAATTGAGACTTTGTTTGCATTTGCCTGCATTATTATTCATCCTACAAACATTGTCAGTGTCAGTTCTCCAAGTGACGTTCGGTTTGTTGTTTTAGTGTATCCTGTCTCGTCCAGCCGTGGACTCCAAGTTTGGTCGCAGTTTGATGTTTGATTTATTGTTTTGGCGAGTGCCCCTGGCTCATCTGGCCTTGGGACTCAGAAGACCGACGCACTTCGACTCTCAGAGAAAGTGGTTGCCTGGAGTCTGAGAATGATCCAGCGGTCCCAGTCTAGTGTGGTCGTCAGCCAAGTGTGTGTCTTAATTCCAGAAGGAGTGCTTTCCTGGAGTCCAAGAGTGGTCCAGAGGTTCTGATTCTTTTGATCCAGGGTGTTCGTCAATCCAGACTGCATCTTCAGTCCAGAAGCGGACTGGTGGTTCATCTTCTTCTTCGTCTCTTCACTTGGAAATCCAGAAGTGGATTGTGGCCAGGTGGTTTGCATTGCTTCTTCTTTCTGGGCAGTCCAGAAGTGGACTGCAGCCAGATCTTGTGTTCCTTTCCAGCGGCCCTCAGTGGGTTCTTAGCCAAAGAAATTTTTCACGTATATTCCAGCAACCCTAGAGAGGTGGAGTGTAGCCAAGAACTCATGGTCTGTTAAACCCACTCTGTGTGATTTAGTTTCTACAACGATTTCCAGAACTTCACTGGCAAGGCAGTGGAGTGGTTTCACATTTCTTTTTGATGACAGAGAAAACTTATGTGCACCAACTGCCAACGATCAACTGCATAGACTTTTCTTGTGGCATTAGAGTGGCTGTATTTTAAAACCTAAGTATTAGGAAGAGGTGCACCTCAGGGTTGAAGTAGATATCTGAGTATAGGGAAGACGCTGTTACAGACGATTAATACAATCTGACATCTTGTAATATAGAGTTTCCCTCTTATAGGGAAGCTGTTACAGCTGATTATTTACTGTGCCTCTTGCATTTAGTGAAGTATAAGCCTCCAGGCACAAGATAAAAGTAGTAATTTGTGTATGTGATGGTTATCCCTCTTTCCTGTCCCTACCCTATGGTCAGTTGCTAATAAACTAGTTCCTTCTTCTAATCATGCCTCCTGCACCTCCATTTTGGTGAAGAATTACATCACATAGCCAAACAGGAAAAGAACTGCCTTACCACCTGAATGGATGGATGTGAAGAGTCTGACATTCTTATTCGGCACACTTCACTTGGTCTAAACAATAACAATAACCTCCCTATCCATCTCTCTCTCTAAAACTCTTCTTCTTCCTAGCATTAAAGATCTTCTTGGCTTGTTTCACGGGTGACAGGAAAACTCGGTCTATGGCCAGCTGTGGAGGTGATCAGAAGGCTGTGTTAGTCGCTGGCTCTTGGTGTTGGGTCAAGGGGGCCAGTCGGGTGATAGGCACTACCTGCCTGAGTGGGGGTCCACTAGACCACCAGGGACAGGGTTTGTTTGCTACAGACAGGTAGGGGTTAGGGAGGGGGAACTACTGGACCACCAGAGAATTCTTTCATTTTCCAAACAAGGATTGGGATCAGGGCCGGTTAGAGACTGCTGAACAACCAGGGAGTGTATTGTTTTTAGACAAGAATGGGAATCTGGGCTGGGAGGAGGGACGTGGTCCAGCACACTCAGCCACTGCAGTAGCATGCAGAGTAGTCCATAATGGCAATGCAAATGACCTTGTAGTGCAGTGGGTTCATCTGCATCTTTGTTTGAACATTCATTCATAGGGGTGCAGGCCTAACCAGTGTGTGCTGTGCATTACCCCTATGGTTGGTCTTCAGCCCATACCCTTGTAGCCCAGCACAAAGCATGGTGACCACTGACTGGGTGCCACGCTACCATGGCTTATATTCAAATGACTGGTGTAGTCAGTTCAGATCATACTACTCATTTGAATATGGTGCCAGAGCCACTTGTCACCATTTGTTCATATGGCACCCCATGTGCATGCACAGCTGGCTGGCATTGAATGTGGGACCTATAATGCCTTACCTGTTAGATAAGTACAGTTTGATTTGGGTATAATGGGTTATGTGGGTATATAATTACATAATAACACTAATTTAAGGTTGGAAGGAACTCTAGGTTTTGAAAGACTTAGTGTAATGAGTGTTGCATTACCTACAATATTTAGTAGATCAACAGCATGGGGAAAAAAATAACTAGAAACAATAAAGATAAAATACAATTGGTGAAAATCCAGTGGTTTTTTTTTTAACTCTTTTCTTATAATACCGTAATTTCTCTTTAACTGTCTTTTCCACTAAAACTCTGCTTTCTTTACTCCTATGTTGTATTCTGTTTGTATCTCTCTGCTGATACATGTCTCTACACAAGCTACTATATGGTCATCATTTTTACCTTTTATTTTAACAGATCTGGCCAGATGTTGACTGTCTACCTTTCAGATAAGTATCTTATCTTGTTTAATTCTAACCCCTAATCTCTTCTCTAGAATCTCTTGACACTTGTGTCTCCATATCCTTCTCTGTGCTTTCCTTTTAGATACTACCAGAATGCCCCAAACCCAAGCCAATCCAACCCTGGACCTTGCGACTCAAACAGAGCAGGTAATACATATTTAATTTACGTTTCTGGAAATTAGCTGTTTACAGTTCATGTTGCTTTCCTGGTGAGTCTCTTCTAAATAAATAAATAAACACCTGCCACTTCTAACAGACTAACATACTAACGTACTAATTGCCAGCAGATTAGGCCTTACAGTCTATCGAGTCTGCTCGAACCTCAGATCCCTAGTTGGGTGCCGAGGCCCCCCCCCCACCCTTGTGTTCCAGAAACCCCAATCATCTATCCCCAACCCCCTGGGCCAGGCCATGACCTGATACATCCGCTTTCTGTGTCTGTCCCACCCTCTCTTGAAGCCCTCCATTGTGGATCTCTAAACCAGCTCGCCAGGCAGCACATTCCAAGGGTCCACCACCCTCTCAGTGAAAAACCTCCTCCTCTTTTCCCCCCTCACCCTTCCACCTTCCAACTTCAAACCATGTCCTCTGGTGATACCTCTCTGCTTTAGTCTAAAGATCCCCTCCATGTTTACCCTATTTATTCCCTTGAGGTACTTGAAGACCTCAATCATGTCCCCCCATCTCTCCTCTCCTCCAATGAAAACAGGCAGAGCTCCTCAAGTCTGTCCTCATATGTCAAATCCCCTAGTCCTCGTATCATCTTAGTTGCCCTCCTCTATACCCTCTCCAGGAGCTGTATGTCCCTCTTCAAGTGTGGTCTCCAGTACTGTACACAGTACTCAAGGAGTGGTCTAACCAGTCCATTGTACAGAGGCAGAATCACTTCCCTGCTCCTTGAGGTGATCCCCCTTACGATGCATCCCAACATCCTGTTTGCCTTGCTAGCCGCTGTCCTGCACTGCTCAGAGTTATTCATACATGCATCCACCATGACCCCAGGTCTTCTTCCCCTGTTGAGGCCTCCAGCGCTTCCCCTCCCAGGGTGTATCTGTGTTTAGGGTTTCCCCACCCAAGATGTAACACCTTGCACTTGGTGATATTGAGATTTAATTTCAGTGTGTGAGCTCAGCTTTCCAGGGTGTCCAAGTCCCCTTGCAGTGCCAACCTCCCCTCTTCCCCTTCCACTACTGCTCCCATCTTGGAGTAATCAGCGAACAGACTCATTTCATACCCTATACCCTCCCTGATGTCCGATATGTATGCATTAAACAGGATCGGACCCAGGACCAAGCCCTGCGGTACCCCACTACCGACCTCTCTAGGGTTCGAGAGCTCCCCACCGACCACTACTCTCTGGGTGCATCCAGCTAGCCAGTTTCAATCCATCTGACCTTCAAAGGGCCTACTCCCAACCCCGTCAGTTTCTCCACCAGACCATTGTGGGGGACAGAGTCAAACGCCTTGCTGAAGTCCAAGAATAATACATCCACAGGCTTTCCCCTGTCCAGTTCTGATGTTACCCATTCGTAGAACTCCACAAGATTGGTTTGACATGATCTACCTGGCACAAACCCATGTTGCCGACTATCCAGACCTCCCACCTCCTCCAAGTACACCCCCAATTGTTCCTTTAATATACTCTCCATTAATTTTCCCACCACCGAGGTCAAACTGATGGGTCTATAATTACCTGGTACTTCCTCGACCCCCCTTTATGGATTGGCACCACATGTGCCTCTCGCCAATCCCTAGGTACCCTCCCTGTTTCAAGCGACCTGTTGAAGAGCTCCACCAGGGGTGCAGCCAGTATGTCCACCAATTCCCATAGTACTCTTGGATGAATGCCATCTCACCCAAGAGATTTATCTTTCTTTAGGACCTTGAGGGCTAACAACACCCTTTCGGTGGAGATAGCATGATCAGTCCCCTGTGCCTTACTGGCCTTTTTATCCTTATCCTGAGGTGACACCCCTGGGGTACCTCTCCCTCCCTCTTGCTCCATTTCTGTTGCTCCCCTGATCCCGCTCACTACCGCTTCTATCCCCATTGTGCCTTGCTTTGTAGATATCCCATCCCCCTCCCTAGTGAACACAGAGGCGAAGTACTCATTTAATACCTCTGCCTGGTCCCTCGCCTCTTCCACCCACCCTCCTTCTGATCTCAATCGCTGAGATGGCCCTTAGTTTTTCTCCACTCCCCAATGTACCGGAAGAACCTCTTTTCTCCTCCATGTATCCCCTGTGCCAGCCACTGCTCTTTACTGGACTTTGCCCCCCCTCATCATCCGGGTGACTTTTCGAGATGCAAGATGGTACATTTCCTTTTCCCCATCTCCTTTTGTTGTTTCTACTGCTGCCATCCTCTCTTCTCCCATTCTTACAACCCCCCCCAGCTTTACTATTGCCATGGGAGTGGTTTTACTCCCTGGCAGCTCCTGCCACCTCTGCACTCCCTTCCTGGCTTCAGCATTACTGTGGGAGTGGTTTCCCTCAATGGCAGCTCCTGCTGCCTTCTAGCCCCAACTTCCAAACCTGCTGTTGCAGCCAGAGGATGTGGCTCTTCCATGGCCGCCTACTTGCTGTTGCTTCAGCCCCTTTGGGGAATAAACAAACACTGCTGTTGAAGTGATGGTTTGGTAAGGTGAGGCGGGAGGCGCTTCTACTATTGCCTCCTCCACTTCCTTCTGGCTCCTTTCTCTTTTTTTCTAGTCTCTCTCTCTCTCTCTCTCTCCCCTCCTCTCCCTCTCTCTCTCCCCCCCCCCCATCGATGCAGAGTGGGCTGCAGCCTGAGCTCTGTGTGGGCTGGCAGTTACAAGTGCCCACAGGCACTTTCATTGTAGCACGATTGTGCTATGTGGCTGGCTGCAGGTGCAACCCAAGCGTATCCTCCTCCTGCCACTATTCCACATCAGTAGCACCTACACAATACTCGGGCTCAAAGAGCCCCCACTAGACCCCAGAGAAGGGTACCAATTAATTTTAAAGGAAAATTGGCCTTAGCCACAGGGTACTAGACAGTCAGAGCTACCATTTTTCTTAGTAGCCCCCTCAAGGCATTCCTAGCCCTCAAGACTGGCTGGCAGTATAGTCTAGAGGTTAGAGGAATGAGGTGTGAACGAGCTTGATACATCCAGCAGACCAGACTGAGTTTGATTCTCACAACCTCCACTTGCATACTGTGTGACTCTGAGCAAGTCACTTAACTGCCCAGTGCTCCCAGGTCCCCCCTGAAAACAGGCACGTGTGCCTAGTGGGCCTTACCCGTGTAACCCCCTTGTTATCCGGGGTTACTAGAATCCCAGTAAGACCTAGTGGTAGGCAGGGAAGGCAGCTTGTGAAACTCCAGTTAAATGGGTTTCACACTGTCTCACTCTGTTCTCAGTCTCAGCTGAGACTGAGGGATGACATCACCAATAGAACTATCACAGCTGCATGAGTCTACATTGGAATCTGCAGCAAAGGGAGTTAGACAGAACGTTGGGAGTTTTGAAGTGAATCTTCAGTTTGTCTTCAGTGAGTGTGTGAGAAGTTGGGAGCTTGCTGGTAAAACAGCTCAGTGAAGGCTCTAGGAGCCTCAGCCCTGACAGAGGGCTACTTCTAAGTAAATAGGGTGTGTGTCTCCACCTTAAAGAGAGACACAGAAGAGTGCTGAAGTGGTGGAGACTGCTGTTTTTGGGTCTCAGTGCCCCCCTCCGGTGGGGGTGGAAAGGTTTCCCTGCAGGTTTCTGGGGCTGCCCCCTAGTTCTGCTTGTGGAGGAAAAGCTGCCTATGTGTTCCAGTATTTATTTGGGAGAAAAGAAGATTTGTGAGTCACCTATGAGGCACCTGCAACGAGAGGGTGAGTGTCTGTTCTGGCTAAAAGGGCCTATGTTTTCACCCTGGGACTTGTGTGACAATGTGGGGATTGAACTACTACAATATTGGGAAGCCTAGAGTAATGGGCTAAGCAAGTTAAAAGTAGGTTCAAGTTCCAGAGTTTGTTGGGATGCAAATAGTATGTAGAGATGGTGTGACAGACGTCTACCCTTAATCTACATTTGAAAGTTCAGTAAAGGAACTGTTCAGTTTCCAGAGAAATGACCAGGTATGGGCTGTGGAAGCAGGAGGTGGGTGGCCCCCCATCTTTAGTGACCAGGTCCACCTCTACGGATTTCTTCTGTGGATTTCTACTTTGCCTCAAGCACTTGGCCAGTGATGAGGGAAGTACCCAGACGTGGGATTGTAAGGAAAATTCTCTCTAGGAGTTGAAGACTCTAGTGTGGTTTGGGGAGCCACAACAGGATAATTGGTTCATTCCTCTAATGGACTGCGAACAGGATAATTGGTTCATTCTTCCAATGGACTGCGGATCAAGTGGCCGGCGGGGGAACCAGGCCAGTGGGGAAAACCTAAGTGTGTACAAGTCGGGCTGTGTACCCAAAGCTGCGTGCAAGTCCGGGCTGTGTGCCTGGTGGGTTTAGAGCCTGAGGGATGGAAATAGTGATAAAGTGTTCCGTTGTCTCTAATCTGCATTACCAGGAAATGTAGCCCCTTGGGGGTCTGTCTATGCTTTGTTCAGCTTGGATGTGAATAAAAGCCACACTGAAGAATCCCATTCCTGGTTCTGGACATTACAGTTATTGCTTCCTGTGTTCAGATTTACTTGGGTGCCCCTGTTCAGAGTAGCCAAACCTAGGTCCCCCTGTGCCGAGTAACCTCATCCTCTCTGAACCCAGTCCCCACCAGGTACTGCTGTCAGCTTCAACAGCATGCCACCTGTCATTTTGCTAAAAAGGCAGGGGTGAGGGGTTACAAAAATGGAGGCCCCGCTTTGGATTTTGTTCTGGGGAGGAAGGTGCTCGGGCAAGGGGGCTAACGTTTTGGCTATCTGGCAGTGGGTAGCCCAAAAAGCTGAAGCAATTTCCCTAGTGTGTTGCTGTGTGCTGTGGATCTTGTGCTGCTGTTTAAAATGCCAACTGTTTACCAAGGAGCAGTAAAGCCAAAGAGTGTGCTCTTGTCCTGCATCAAAATTGTTTACAGCGTTTTTGCCTGCTTTAAAATGAACTGTGGTAAAGAAAAGTGTGAAAGACTAGGGGTAGCAACAGAAAAATTGTGCTCTGGACATTTGAAATGCTTTTAAAATGAACTGTTGTAAAGAAAAGTGTGGAAGACTAGGGGTAGCAACAGAAAAATTGTGCCCGGCCTGGATGTTTGAAATGCTTTTAAAATGAACTGTGGTAAAGAAAAGTGTGGAAGACTAGGGGTAGCAACAGGAAAATTGTGCCCTGGACGTTGAAAATGCTTTTTGAATTGACTGAGAGACTGCAGTGTAAATGGCTATGTTAAATGGCTGAAATGGGCTCCCGCCATGGAGTCAGTTGGTGAAGAAAAAAAGTTGCATTCTGCAGTTTAAATTTGCCTGCTCCACAATCGCCGTGAGGAGAAGAGCCCTCGTGAGGGAGAGGAGGCTCATTTGCATGGCATTGTGTGATTGGTCAGGCTGCACTCAGTCCCGCCCCTCAACCAGCTCTACAGTGACTGCCCC
This sequence comes from Neoceratodus forsteri, assembly GCA_016271365.2. Taxonomy (NCBI): domain Eukaryota; kingdom Metazoa; phylum Chordata; order Ceratodontiformes; family Ceratodontidae; genus Neoceratodus; species Neoceratodus forsteri. Next base: position 31,934,852 of record CM057459.1, read on the forward strand.
AGCATTCGAGGGGGAGTGTGAGTGGAGTGCACGTACTGGCAGTGGAGGAGTGTCGCGGAGTGTTAAAATCGCTGTAAACTTGTCAAAAATTAGATGATCTTGTTTAAAATCGGGCTCAACCCGCTGATCAATCGTTGAAATTGCAAGAGTGGTGGTTGAAAAGACGATTGGTAGGACTGCCCGCCCGTTTCAGTTCTGAGGCCTCCAAGAACTGACTGCAGGCCGTTTTTCCCCATTGCAGCAAACTGCTACTGATAACAGTAAGTAACAAACTAGAAACTGCTCAAACTGTGATTTTCTGCCCTATGCCATATAAATGTGTGTGCAGCAGTGTAGTCGCTTTGCAAGTAACAACTGTGTCAACTTCTGCCAGCAAGTGCAAGTCTGTTAAGCCATTGACTGTGGGCCGGATATTCAAACTGTGCTATTTTGTGGCGCAAGCCCTTGCGCTGCACAAAATAGTTGCGCAGGGGTGTGGCTGGAGCCATATTCAAAGGAGTTGCACTATTGAGCAACTCCTTTGAATATCACCCCCCTGGCCACAGCCACTGTGCATGGCGCAGTGGAACTTGCTCCACCACAAGTGGTCAGAGTGGAGCATTCACCCTGCGGTGGCGCAAGTACCATTGCGCCATGCGCAAATTTCCGATATTCAAAGGTGACATGCAAATGGGGCCATAATTCATGCAAAGGCGCGGGGGGCCATTGCATCTGTTTGTAGCCCCATTTGCATGCTATTAGCATGCAGGTGCGCCGATCCCGAGGACTTGGCGCCCTGCCGGCAGCAGCCATCGGGGACCAACGCCCCTGCAGCCCGATCGCGGGCAAATATTGGCTATAAATCCCCCACCCCCGACTGGCGATGTGGGCAAAAGCATCAAAATCCCCGAGTGGTCGATCGCGGGCAACAGCCTAAATAACCCCCCACCAGCCCGATGGTGGGCAGCAAAGTGTCCCCAAAACATATCCCTGGTGGTCCAGTGGACCGCTAAGCCCGATCGCGGGCTGAAGAGTTGTAACCCCCAACGTATCCCTGGTGGTCCAGTGAAGCCCGATCTGGCTGAAGAATTGTAACCACCACCTCTAAACGTATCCCTGCTGGTCCAGTGGACCGATAAGCCCAATCGCCAGCTGCATAATGTGTCGAAACCCCCACCCCAAGACCATATCCTTGGTGATCTAGTGTCCCCACCCCACCCACCACGAAGCCCCACCACCGCTCCCCCGCAGCGGCGGGCGCAGCATCCCACCGCCTGCCACCGCCGCCGGCCGACTGACTGGTGGGTTGCACCATTGGTGCAGAGCAAGAGCCAATGGGCATGCAGCTCAGTATCAAGACAGCAGTCCAGATATGTGAATGAATTCATTCACATATCTGGACTGCCTTATATGGTATGGCTGCCGCCTACTGGTTCTTGCTCTGCACCACATGGCTGCAGCTCACCGGCAGTCAGTCGGCGGGCGGCAGGCGGTGGGTTGCTACGCCCACCGCTGTGGGGGAGCGGGTGGTGGGGAGCGTGGGGTGGGGTGGGGACACTAGATCACCAGGGTATGGTCTTGGGGGTTGAGGGGTTTCAACATTATGCAGCCCGCGATCGGGCTTATCGGTCCACTGGACCACCAGGGATACGCTTTGGGGTTACACTTTTCAGCCCGCGATCGGGCTTCCACTGGACCACCAGGGATACGCTTCGGGGTTTATAAATCTTCAGCCCGCGATAGGGCTTAGCGGTCCACTGACCACCAGGGATATATTTCGGGACACTTTGCTGCCCGCGATCAGGCTGGTGGGGGTGATAAGCTTATGCCCGCATCGGGCCAGTCGGGAGGGGGCTTTCGAACATTTGCCCAATGGCCAGTCGGGGGACTTTCTGCTTTTGCCCGCCACCGGGCCAGTCGGGGGTGGGGGATGTTTACACTTTGCCCGCCACCGGGCTGCAGGGGGCACAGGGAGTGGTTGAGGGCCAGCCACAGGTGGCAGCTGCTGTGTTGCACCCTGCAATGCGGCAGCTCACCTGTGGGTGGCCCTCAACTTACTCCTTTTTGGGGCTCAAAGTTGTGCAGGCGCAGGTTGGGGTTGCGCCAGACAACCCTGCACAGCCCGGCTGAATATCGGGCTGTGCAGTTTATGCATGGTTCCTCCCCCTCCAGTTCAGCATGCATTCATTTGCATTGCGCTGTTGCTCAGCATGTTTTCAGTGGTGCAACTGCCTCCTGCTGAATATTGCAGAATGGCGCAATTTCGGACTTGCGCAGGCGCAACCCTATTGCGCATGGCGCAATCCTTTTGAATATCTGGGCCTGTGTGAATAGTAATGAATTCAGCCTCAGTTTAAAGTTTGAAGCCAGAGAGAGAGACTGTGGGTTGTAGCCAAAGTGCAGCACTAGTTATACAGGCAATCCTGTGCTAAAAACCTGAAGCTGTAAGGGACTGTGAATCAAATAAATGTTTCCAGCATGTAAAAAGTCTGTGGAAAATCCTGTAAATGTGTTTAAAGCAAGAACAGAGCAAGTTGTGCAGTTTGAGCAAAAGTTATCAGTGGTTTGTGTAAATCGGGTGCACAGTGGCTTGACCCAGATTTTGAATGTTGATGCACAGGAGTGCTACCGCCGCAATTACAGGGTGGGGTAGTAAAGTAAACACAGCAGCAGAGGAGCCATTTTACAGCTAAAGAGTGTGTTCAATAAAGTTGGGACTTTCAGTTACAGTGAACTTTTGTTTATTTTTCTGCAGTTATGGCCTCAGGACCAGCTCGTTACCCGGATCATGCCCGGGTTGCAGTAACTGCAGCAGTGAATAGACTGAGGAATATTGAAAAGTGGTGCGATGGAGGGCAACTACCTCCTCATGTGGTGGTTCGTGGTTTTCCAATGCATGTATGTCAAATATGTTTGAGAGCTGGAAGGGACGTCTTCATGATTCCTCACTGTGCTGGATGCCTAGAAAAATATGGCTTGTATAAAGCGCTTCAAATTTGTTTGGCTCCCATGTGGACAAAGGTTCAGGAATCTGCAGTTGGCAGCACACAGCACCAGGCAGAGCCTGTGGAGGAAGGCCCCAAGGGGAGTGTGGCACAAAGCTAGAGGGTGCAGAGTTAGAGACAGAACCCAAAGCTGAAGTTTCAGATGCTGGATCCCAGAAGGAAAGTTCGGATAAAGCATCAATAGACCCATGGGGGGCTAGCCCAAGTCTCTTAGATGAAGATGAGATGTGGGAGGCCTTTGAGTGGGAGGTGTCGACCTCCATGCCTAGTGATGAGTGGATAGTCTCAGGAGTGAGAACGACTGCTCACTCCTGGGCTCAGATCCTGAGGGAGGACCTATGTGGCCTTGTGAAAGGAACAGGTACACAGCCTCAAGATCTTGCCTCGGAGGAATGTGTGGAAGAAAATGGTGATGCCACTGCCCTGGCTTCGCAAGAGGAAGAAGTCAGGGATCCATTTCTAATTTCTTTAAAGATGCGAAGCTGGCAGAACCAGGACTGGCCACCCCCAAGCCAGGCCAGCGGTCTCAGATTGACCAAAGCAAGTAAAGAGGAGAGACTGGTTCGTAGGAAGGCAAATGAGATCTATGGTATGACCTTACCTCGGAAAGTCTGGGGGGGGAGATTGAGAACTGCAGGAAATCCTGGATCTGGGACGAAGCCATGAAAAGGGTGCATTCTGGGGCCAACAATCATGTAAAGAATAGACTGTTCCACGAAAAGTATGCCCAGTGGAAGAGAGGCAGGACACTGTTTATAGACAGAGTGAGAATAGTGGACGGAGAGGGACGTGAAATCTCCCACTGTGTGAATTATGTGCACCCAGATGGGGTAATAATTCAAGCTCCTGACCCCCGGTACTATTGGCTTCAGTGCAAAGACCTCCCAGTAAATGTGCCCGTGCCTACTAAATGGAAAACCGAGCAATGGTAGTCAATCCTGCCACACCAGACTGTGAAGTGCCTTATTGATCCGCCAATATGGACATCCAGGACTCAGGTGCCCCACATTCATCAGTCTACAGTGTACTGGCCTTTCCAGAAACCATCGACTGGCCCACCAGATGACTTCAGATCCAAAGAAGACACCAGCCCAGCTGTATCCTGTTCATTGCCTGGTAATCGGATGATGTCGGATCAGCTGTTTTCCTTTTTGTTCCTGTTCTAAGGTTCTATCTCCAGAGATGACATCAGCCCAGCAGTTCCCAGATGTGCCCTCCTGTGGTTCCTGGAAGATGTCCACCCAGCTGTATTGGAAGAAATGCTGCCAGGGAGAGTCTTCGTCAGAGGTGCAGGTCAGTCCCAAAATTTCCATTCTACAAGTGGCTGGTAAGTCCGAACTTTTCTATCTTTATGACATTTCAGTACACACCCTACACTAGCAGACTCCAAAATGTGTGAACTGTCCGCAAAGATTCTCCCCTTCAGGACTTTGGCCTGTTAGAACTGTGCTTCACCGGGCTCCGTCCCAGGAGAGACTCTTTATTGGACTAGCCTTTGGGCATTGTGGTCACTAGTTAGGACTTTTAGGGCACTCCATCCCCCCCAAATGTGTATTGTAAATAATGTCGTTGTTTTCTAATGTAAATACTGTTTTTCTACCTTTTTCTAAAAAAAAAAAAAAAAATCTTTTTGGGATTTTTCAGTGTTTTGATGGTAGAGGTTTTAGGTAGACTGTGTATGCAGATTAGGAGAAGGTGTTGTCTTTCTTTTCTTACCGGTGTTCCTGGGAAGACAGAAGAGAAGACAAAAAGAGGAGGAGGGGCTCATCGGAGTTCCTCATCAGTGCTTTAGTGTGTAGAAATTTAAAGTACTGTGTTGTTATGGTTGTTATTACTGTATTAACCCTATTCCTTCCACAGGTGTGGTTGTGGGGGTAGGGAGGAGGCAGTGATGTGGTATTTTAATGGTGTGTGGTTGCAGGTTGCCCAAGGTTGGGGAGGTCCCCGGGTTGTTTTTGTTTTGGGGGTATTAGGTTAGACGCAGATAGGTTTTCCCTAGAGGGTTAGGGGGGATAGACAGGCTGTGGCCCTGACCTGCAGTAGGGACCACAGTGCTGATCTATCAGGGCTATGCTCTGGATGGTTCTACCAGAGCCATTAGGTGTCCATAGTAAGTGGATAGTGTAGAGGCTGATATGTCAGCTAAAGGCCTCAGGCCCTTAGTGTTGCTTGCCTGTGCTTGCACATGGTAGGAGGGTCCTGATCACCCCCCCTCCGCAGGTAGCACATAGGGTGGGATGGCTTAAGGCCGGGTAAATAATGACTGTGAACAGTCATTTTCCTGGTCAAGGGCGAGTGTAACCCCCTTGTTATCCGGGGTTACTAGAATCCCAGTAAGACCTAGTGGTAGGCAGGGAAGGCATCTTGTGAAACTCCAGTTAAATGAGTTTCACACTGTCTCACTCTGTTCTCATTCTCAGCTGAGACTGAGGGATGACATCACCAATAGAACTATCGCAGCTGCATGAGCCACACTGGAATCGGCAGCAAAGGGAGTTAGATAGAACGTTGGAAGTTTTGAAGTGAGTTTTCAGTTTGTCTTCAGTGAGTGTGTGAGAAGTTGGGAGCTTGCTGGTAAAGCAGCTCAGTGAAGGCTCTTGGAGCCTCAGCCCTGACAGAGGGCTACTTCTAAGTAAATAGGGTGCGTGTCTCCACCTTAAAGAGAGACACAGAAGAGTACTGAAGTGGTGGAGACTGCTGTTTTCGGGTCTCAGTGCCCCACCCCCCAGGGGGGGATGGAAAGATTTCCCTGCAGATTCCTGGGGCAACCCCCTAGTTCTGCTTGTGGAGGAAAAGCTGCCTATGTGTTCCAGTATTTATATGGGAGAAAAGAAGATTTGTGAGTCGCCTGTGGGGCACATGCAACGAGAGGGTGAGTGTCTGCTCTGGCTAAAAGGGCCTATGTTTTCACCCTGGGACTTGTGTGACAATGTGGGGATTGAACTACTACAATATTGGGAAGCCTAGAGTAATGGGCTAAGCAAGTTAAAAGTAGGTTCAAGTTTCAGAGTTTGTTGGGATGCAAATAATATGTAGAGGTGATGTGACAGATGTCTACCCTTAATCTACATTTGAAAGTTCAGTAAAGGAATTGTTCAGTTTCCAGGAAAATGGCCGGGTATGGGCTGTGGGAGCTGGAGGTGGGTGGCCCCCCATCTTTAGTGACCAGGTCCACCTCTACGGATTTCTTCTGTGGATTTCTACTTTGCCTCAGGCACTTGGCCAGTGATGAGGGAAGTACCCAGACGTGGGATTGTAAGGAAAATTCTCTCTAGGAGTCGAAGACTCTAGTGTGGTTTGGGGAGCCACAACAGGATAATTGGTTCATTCTTCCAATGGACTGTGGATCAAGTGGCCGGCGGAGGAGCCGGGCCAGTGGGGAAAACCCAAGTGTATACAAGTCAGGCTGTGTACCCAAAGCTGCGTGCAAGTCCGGGCTGTGTGCCTAGTGGGTTTAGAGCCTGAGGGCTGGAAATATGATAAAGTGTTCTGTTGTCTCTAATCTGCATTACCAGGAAATGTAGCCCCTTGGGGGTCCGTCTATGCTTTGTTTGTTCAGCTTGGATGTGAATAAAAGCCACACTGAAGAATCCCATTCCTGGTTCTGGACATTACAGTTATTGCTCCCTGTGTTCGGATTTATTTGGGTGCCCCTGTTAGAGTAGCCAAACCTAGGTCCCCCTGTGCCAAGTAACCTCATCCTCCTTGAACCCAGTCCCCACCAGGTACTGCTGTCAGCTTCAACAGCATGCCACCTGTCGTTTTGCTAAAAAAGCAGGGGTAAGGGGTTATACCCGGTTACCAAAAGACTAAAATAAAAAAAATTAAAAGACCACCAATACCATTCTTTTATTTACCAACAGGCCTACTAGCCCCTGGAAATCCTCCACTAGCCCACCTGGATATCAGGTTTAATACTGGTCACAGGGCCACCAATTGGAGCACAGGGGGTTTGGGCTGAGCCCCCTCCCAAACCACACTTCCTTTCCTCTCAGTTTTTGCTCCTCTATTTTTTCCTCAGCTAACCTAATTTTATTTTATTTGACATGTCTGAGGGGACATGGACACCTAACCATCAGATAAGTATATTTATATGCCTAACCTGTCCTTTCCATCTGTACTGTACCATCTAAGAGCTATGGATCCTTTGTGACCCCTTTTCTATTTTTTTTTTTTTTTTTACAGGTGTGGTAGACAGCATTCCTTCGAAATTCCTACCTCTGGCTCCTATAGTGCTCAGGTAAGACCCTCTACTTAACCTGTATTTGGTGGGTTGACTGTAATGGTGTGCCCATACCCATTACATGCTGAAGGTGGGGCCACTAGCTCTTGAGCCCCCCCCCAGCCATAGTGTCATACTCACTGTCATTTCCCTCTTAGCCCTGGCAGCAGGCTCTCAAGCCCGATCCCCAGCTTCAGGTTTTCTGACCCCATAGCAATGTTAGGCTCCTGACTGCCCCCAATCATGGCCATAGGTTTCCAATCCCTCATTGTCCTGGGTGGGAGCAGCGTGGTTTGGGTGGTCTGCTAGGGGGTCCAGATGGGAGAAGAGGGTGAACATATACAGGGGAGTCTATTATGTGTGTCCTCTGGGAGGACCAGGTGGGGAAAGAGGAGGCCATAGCTGGGGAAGCCTTGTTGGGTGGGGTCTCTTTAGTGATTCAGATGAGTAAATAGGCTCCTTGGGGGGCCTATAGGTGATCTTTGAAGGGGCAGAGTATAGTGGCTGTTGAATCCTGGTTCTAGGGTTCTAGGAATGATGTGAAAGAAGGTGCAGGTGGTGTTAGAATTCTAGTATGATGATCCTCAGCATGGTCCAAGTGGAAGATGAAGGGGAAGTATTACAGCATACTAAATTGCTGAGTCCCAATACCTAGCAGCCCGAAAATTATAGCCCAACAGTCTGTATCCTGACAGTCTGGAATTGCTCACAGCAGAGTTGGCAATCATACATAAGGGGGGTGTGGATGGCGAAGCCCCCTGAAACACAGAAAAAACCTCAGCTGTGGGCATTTCCAGACGTATGGGATACCAACTATCGGGCTATAACATTTGGGCTCCTGGTTTTCCGGATTCAGCATTTTGGTATGCCGTAGTAAATCTGATGATGGCACATGTGGGAATCTGGCCCCTGTTTTAGGGTCCTAAGGATGGTATGAGTGGGGAAAAGTGGATGAAGATGTGTTTCAGACCCAAGTTCTATTGACCTAGGGGTGCTACAGGTGGGAGATGGGGGTGGAGCTGAGTGTGGGACCCTTGTATAGGAGTCAAATGGCTGATCCAATTAGAAAATAAGGGAAAAGATGGGCATGTTCATGAAAGTGAGGTACCAATGCAGTGAAAATGTTCAGGGGTGTGTGGTTGTAAACTAAAACCTGCCTCCTTAATTTTTGGAGGTCTGTTTTGCTGCTTCTCACATGTAGGGATAAAACACATAACTTCAGCTCTGTGCCACAAATCCTTTTTTTATTTATTACACAATTCACCTTGTTTTTCTGGCATTTTTAAGCGCTGAACATGTGACATGCAAACAGTCACACTTTAATGTGATTGATATGCTTTATTTTACCCATTTGTATTTCCCAATTTACATTTGGTTTGCTGTTCTTTTGTGTTTTTCACCATAATTAGTGATTTTCAGTGATTTTGTTCAATGTTCTCCTTGCTGCAAAAGTTATTGTACTCCATGGTGTTTGTATGCTGTGGTGTCCAAATGTGGCATTGCAGCAAAAGCCTAAATCCCTTATTTAAGCACTTTTCATTTTGCTTATTGTTTGTCCCCTCTCCCGCCCACCCCCATCCTATTTGCCAAATTAATGCTTTCCCAATCATTTATGATTCTTCCTGGAGTCTGCCTGCATGAACTTTGCCCCCCCCTCTCCTGGTGGCGTCCGCAGGTCATGGCCGTACATACATCACGGCGAGAACCCCCTTTTAGCTATTTACTGTAAGTGCTACGGGATTCCCGTAGCATACCTAGTGTGGGCAGCTCCTCGGTGGCATATAAAACCCACTGCCACCATACTGGGAGCCCTTTCACCACTGCAGAGCTTGGATTTAAACATTCAGTGTCCAATTAGTTCCTCCAAGTACAAATGCCACAAGACCAGAGTAGCGTACAAACGCCGCATGTTGCAGCTGGAATTTTGTTCGGCAGTTGAGTGTAAGTGAAAAATGACTTCAGCCACTGATTTAGGAACCAGAGACTTATAAGAGGCATTGAGTGAGTAGGCCAATTTGGGCCATTTGGGGTTATCTTTTTATTTAAATGATGAAGCAGGTGATTTTGGACACCAGCATGGCGGTGTCTGTGTACATGCACCACAAGCACAGCGTGTCTTTGTACACTACTTTCTGCAGGGCTTGTGCCAAATTCTGCAGCCAGAACATTATCCAAGTCCTGCATTTAGTGTACAAATGTGCTGCTGGTTTAAAATGTGCTGTTTGTTTTTGGCATAGGTTCAGTATTTTACCCAGGTGTTATGAAATTTTAAATTTTCTGTTTGCCATGTGTTGTTGGGGTGGTGGTAGGGATAAGTGGTCTTCAAGTGTTCAAGTTGTCTGACCATTGCTGGGCAAACATACCTGGGATTCGGAAAGAAAACCTCAAAAAAATCCTGAGCCTGCCACTCTTTCTCCAGGTGTGTTTGCTCAGAGATGCTTGGCCATCTTAGGCACCATTGGCTTGTGGGGGGGAAGCACTGTTTACCATGGTGGTTTTGTTGCAAAAATGTTGATTTTGAATGTTATCAGCCAGCAGGATGTCTGACTGTCGATGGGCAAGTACACCTGGACAAATTTATTTAAAAGAGCAGTCTGAAAATTCTGGTTCTTTGTCAAGGTGTGTTTGCTCCGAGACACTCGGCCATCTTGGCACCATGCGGCCTTGGCTTGTAAGGGGGGGATGCACTGTTTGCCGTGGTTGTTTTGTTGCTGAAATGTTTGATGTTACTTGCCAGCATGATGTCTGATTGTCAATGGCCAAGCACACCTGGGCAAATGTAAGCTTAGTTTTGTGTTAAATTTAAAAAGAAAAAATATGGGCCTGTCACTCTTTGCCCCAGTGTCTTTGGTCATAGACGCTCAGCCATCTTGTGCACCATGCGGCCTTGGCTTGTAAAGGGGGGGATGTACTGTTTACTACGGTGGTTTTGTTGCAGAAATGTTGATTTTGAATGGTATCAGCCAGCAGGATGTCCGACTGTTGATGGGCAAGCACACCTGGACAAATTTATTTAAAAGTGCAGTCTGCAAACTCTGGTTCTTTGTCCAGGTGTGTTTGCTCTGAGACACTCGGCCATCTTGGGCACCATGCAGCCTTGGCTTGTAAGGGGGGGAGATGCACTGTTTGCCGTGGTTGTTTTGTTGTTTAATGTTACTTGCCAGCATGATGTCCGACCGTCGATGGCCAAGCACACCTGGGCAAATGTAAGCTTAGTTTTGTGTTAAATTTAAAAAGAAAAAAAATATATAGGCCTGTCACTCTTTGCCCCAGTGTGTTTGGTCATTGACGCCCGGCCATCTTGTGCACCATGTGGCCTAGGCTTGGGGGGGGGGTGTATTGTAATGTTTGCCTCTTATTTTCATGCAGAAATGTTTATTTTGAAATGTTGCTTGCCAGCATTATGTCCGAATGTAGCTGGGCATGCACATCAAGACAAAAAAAAAAGAGAAAAATCATGGCCCTGACAGTGTTTGTCCAGGTGCATTTGCTCAGAGACACTTGGCATATTTTGTGCACCATGCGGTCTTTGCCATCATTCCTTCAGTTCATCACACTATGTACCATGTCAGACCTTTTTGGTGCAGTCCGTCATATTGTGTAGCATGTGCAGCCTCCCTGGTACACCGTATCCAGTGGAATGCACAGCTCCATCATTATGCCGTCTTGCCTCTTTTCTTCAGTTTATCATCCTGTGTACCATGTGAGACCTTTTCGGCGCAGTCCGTTGTATTGTGAAGCATGTGCAGCCTCCCAGGTACACCGTATCCAGTGGAATGCACAGCTGCATCAATACACTGCCTTGCTTCTTTTCTTCAGTTCGTCACACTGTGTACCATGTGAGACCTTTTTGGTACAGTCTGTCGTATTGTGTAGCATGTGCAGCCTCCCTGGTACACCGTATCCAGTGGAATGCACAGCTCCATCAGTACGCCATCTTGCCTCTTTTCTTCAGTTCATCATCATGTGTACCATGTGAGACCTTTTCAGTGCAGTCAATCATATTGTGTAGCATATGCAGCCTCCCAGGTACACCGTATCCACTGGAATGCACAGCTCCATCAGTACACCGTCTTGTCTCTTCAGCTCGTCCTACTGTGTGAAACTTTGTCAGCAACCTTCTTATTTGCTGCATCATTACTCAGTGCACATGGAATACTCATGTTCTTCTGTTTCCTCTGATCTGAAAACTGATTATCTTCAACTTTCTTTTATTTTAAGTCATGAACAAACAAAGGAGAAGACCATGTGTGTCTGCAAACACACTGCTGAAAGCTGCAGTAATTTCAAGCCCTCTCTGTGTAAAGGAAAGATCACGACTTTATAGAGAGAAGATGAAGAAGGATGAGACTAGTCGTTATGAAGAATATAAACTGAAATCCATTTCCCGTGCAAAGGCCTACAGCGAGAACATGAATGAAGAACAGCATGCTAGCCATCGAGAGAAAGAGAAGGAGCACCTTAGGCAGTACCGACTGAAGCTTAAGGAAAAGAAGGCCTTGGAAAGTGTTCAGTCACTAGAGGCAGCCAAAAGAACTACCAGAGATGAGGAAGAGAAAAAGAATCAAGTGCACGAAAAATGGAGGCAGCAGAAAAAAGAGCAGCGTGTGGCAATGACAGCACAGAAAAGATGACAGATAAATGAGAGAAGGCGTGAAAAGTACAATGTGAGACGTGCAGCAGAAATTGCTGAGAATGCCGTCACCACCAGCACCCCCACAGAGACACCAGCAATGATGCCACAGTAGAGTTGAAACCCTGTCACAACTGATCCCCATTCAGCAAATGTCATCAGGAAAGCAGTTCAAAGGGCACATGGAAGATTACCACAATCCCCATCCCGCTTTGCTGCCACAGTTGCCCACCTTGTCCATTCTGCATCACCAGCAAAGAAGGCAGCACTGGTGAAACAGAACCTCACTTGCCGTACAAACCTACAGGAGAAGTTGGTGGAAGTGATGAAGAAGAAACTGCACACTCTAAAATGCTCCAAAATAACAGAGGGAAGACAAACCATGAATTAATAAGTTTGTTGTCAATTCTGAAAAAATATTGTTTGCTACGAACTGCAAGCAATACCTTCGGCATCAGTTGGAATAGGATGATGACCATATCAAGGGGCATTTAAAAAGGCACACATAAATCTGCATTACCTGTTGAAACTGTCCAGCAAGTGAGGGACTTCTACGAAGGGGTAGCCATACCACTGCCTCACAAGAAAGCATTCTCCAAATGAACAGGCAAAACAAAGTCATTTCTGGCAAAACCCCTATCTGTGCTGAGATTGGAAGAAATAAGTTTAATACTCTGCAGCTACAGCACATAAAACTTGTAAGGGAACAGAAGCTGGAGCAGTGCCTCTGTGAATACTGTGCCAATGCAGAATTAAAGCTTCATTCATTGAACCATGCTGCTGATACACATCACACACTGGACTGTCGAGTGCCAAATATTTATGAAATGGTGGCAATTATGTGCAGAAGGGTACCGGGACAAAAAATTTACAGAAAAGAATGTGTTGAAAAAACTTATGACAATTGTAGCACCAGTGCAGTGCGCTTGAGGACAGATTTGCGGACCTCCTGAAATGGCATGGACAGGATACAGTGAGGTGGCAGTAGTGGGAGACTGTAAAAGTGACACTTCAGAATGGGCAAACTAAGTCCTGTAAAGTACTGAAAACAAAGAAAACAGGACTTTCTAATTTTGAAGGAATCATGAAGGAAGACTTCACATTTCTGGGTCTTCACTTGCACATGGCATCATGGCAGCAACACCAGTTCTTAACATTGTCCAAAAATATGTCTGAGGGATGGGTCCTAATGGGTTTGGACTTCGCTGAAAATTATGCCTGCAAATATTAAGATGAAGTGCAATCATGTCACTGGCAACATGAGCAGGCCACTGTACACCCAGTGGTTTCCTACTACTGGTGCAAACACTGTGAGAACACTGTGAGGGAATCCTTGTTTTTCATTTCAAGTGACTTGAAGCATGACCACAATGACGTGTGTCATTTCATCAAACTGGCAAATACTCACCTTCAAACAGTTCAGGCCATAACCATTTCTAAGGTGGTGCAGTTTATAGATGGCTGTGGTAGCCAGTATAACTCTAAGTCTGCTTTCTATGACATTTCGCAAGCACACACAAAATACGGTTTCCCCATTGAACGTGCGTATTTTGGATCTCGTCATGGAAACGGCCCCTCTGATGGTGAGAGTGGAGTCATCAAATCAACGGCAACTAAGGCAGTGACATCAAGGCTAACAGTCATATCCTCAGTGAAAGAACTCTAAGTACTGCAAACAAAACCCTGACAATGCAGTCTATTGATCCTGGATGCAAACATTCCTTAAGAACATTATTTTGGGTGGCTGATGATGAGATATGCAGGCCGGAAGGACCCGTTTTTAAAACTGTACAGGGAACACGCCAAATACAGAGTGTCACGTCAGTCACAAATGGTATTGTTGTAGTCAGGGATTACAGCTGTTTCTGCACTGCTTGCAGGATCGATGAAGGAGTGTGTGAAAATGCCAGCCATGTGAGTCCGTGGATGGAAAAGAGGCTGAAGGAATCCCCTGGTGTTAATAGAAAGTGGGACAACAACATGGTGCCATCAACTACAGCTGTACAAATTAACAGCAGCCTTGCCATGGAACAACTTCCTGTCCCCATGCCAGAAAAGAACATGGATGCAAATGTACAGAACAACATACTTTCTGACAGTGTCCCTGTCAGCACACCTCCCACGCCGGTCAATATTGCAAATAACATGGATGCCAATGTACAGAACACGCTGGACAACGTACTTTCTGACAGTGCCCCTGTCAGCACAAAGCCCACCCCCATGGCAGTCAACATTGCTCAATCTGCCACAGGCTACACCTGTGGCACACAAAAGAAAAAAGTCCAAAGACTGGATATAAATATGGAGCACTTCTATACAGTTTATTATTCAGACTGTTTGTATATTGGACAAGTGAAATCGGTTACTGAACAGACAGTGGAATTTAGCTTTCTGCATCAGCTTGGGGGTGCAGCATTCACATGGCCCAGACTTGAAGACCGTGACAACATACGGAGATGTCGAGTTTTCCATGGGCCACTGAACATGTGTGGGAAGCCACCCTTTAAACTGACACCTGAAGAAGCACAGACAATCCAAGAGAAATATGACAAACTGAAAGAAAAGTGGAATGAAGGATCGCAGGCTACCTTGGGCATAAAATGGACAGTATTGATATTATTTGGATATTAAAGGGATAAAGGATGTAAATGTATTGCTTACTGTTCTTTCTGTAGTTTGAGTTATTGTTTAACGTTTTTCCCTTAGATTTATTGCTTAGTTCTTCATATATTTAGATTTCTTGCTTAAAATTTTTCATATAGTTTGAGGGTTTTTTGTACTTAGTTTTATTGCTTAAAGTTGTTTATGTACATAGTAACTATTATGTTTTTTGCAATGTTTGCCATGCCTTTTTTTGAATTTGATTATTTGTAAACTTTTTTTATCATACATCAGTTGTTTTGCTTCCTTTGTGCATGCATCACAAATGTTTGGTGTCCAATGTACTTACAGCACAATGAGCATTCTTGTTACCAGGCGTCCTTTAAGGCAGTTACCTTACCACATGTCCACTTTTAACCAGTTTGATCATTTTATCCCAAAACACATTGAAATGTTTAAAGTTGCTTATTAGTAACATTTGTTTTCAATTCCAGCAGCTGATTGGTGTCCAAGTACATACGTCACAACCGCTTGGTGTCCACGTACATGCACCGCGGTGTCACGTACATACACCATGGTGAGCTGTCTTGTTCATGAGAACCATTAACACAGTTATCTTACCACATGGCCACTTTTTATTGGTTCAATCATGGTATCTCAAAATACGTTTAAAATTTGATATATTTTGATTTTAAAAATGTGACCTTCGTGTCACACTTTGGTACACCATTTTCATGAACATAGCCAGATGTGAGTTTAACACCCTTCCATGGGTCACTTGTCTTGTCCTGCTAGAAGCAGAGGGTAGAGGCAAGTTTAAGAAACCTGTCTGGGGGTATCCCCTGTATTAGGTGACCATGACAGAGTGCTTTCAAAAAGGGCAACTCCATCATGGCTCTTTTACATAGGGCTACCAGGCAGGGAGGGTGACCGGATAGTCGGTTCGGTGACTATAGCGACAGGATATCGCTATGTATACACACGCACGGGGGTGGGGTGGGGAGGGACCATGACTGGTGGAAGAGTTTGTGGGGTATAGTACGGCAGTGGGTTGCCAAGCTGGCCGTGTGGCTTGGTGGGTTAGTGGCAGGCTGGGGTTGGAAGGGTGCCGGGTTTGGGTCTAGACGTGCTCATATTTTGCACCGTGGGTTGCGTGTTTTTTGGGGGGGGTTTAGATTTGCACCCTGCCCCGACATGTACCCCCCCGGAGTTGAAAATCCTTTAGTGGGGATGGGGTTCCCATGTAAAACAATAAATTTAAGTCTCCAGCACCATCTTGCTGTTCGCCAATAGACTACACTGCTGAAATTCATTTTCAGGGATGTAGACTCACCCAAAAGGCGATCTCTATTATGCAGTCGCTGTTATCACATGGAACTCTGTCTGGGAGTTCAAGTGCTGGACAGCGTGGGAGATGAATGTGGAGGTTAGTGTCAAATACTCTTCTAGGGTTTGCAGGACTGGTCCTGGTGGGCAGAACAATGGACATAATGTAGGTGGGAAATGCCAGTTTGAGATTCCAGAGCTGGTGTGCATGGAGGAAGAGGAGGGATTTAAATGAGGGTGGACAGTACAGTGGTCTCAGGGCTGGTCCAGGTGGAATGATATTGGGACATAGGTAGGAAAAGCTGGTCCAGGGGTCCCACAACAGGTCTGGGTGGGCAGACAGGGGAGTCATAGATGTGAAAGGCTAGTCTCATGGTCCAAGGGATTATCTGGGTGAAGGAACATGGGGACAGCCAGGATGGGTTCCCAGGGATAGTCCAAATGGGCAAAAAAGGGGAGATTTTCCTAGGGAAAACTAGACCTTGGATCCCAACACTGATCCAGAATGCAGGACATGGAGGACATACAATGAAGCCCACCAGGATGAAGTGCAGTGTCACAGTTTCCTGCATGACAAAAGGGACTGACTGCCGTTGAAATTGCATTGTTTACCATAGTAAATCTGCTGTTGTATGCTACAGAATTGGGTATAATCCTGGCAAGCTTCACATGTAGGTGTGAAGGCAGATCCAGTACTCCCAGGGCTGGTCTGAGCGGGTGGGCAATGGAAACGTAAACATGGGAGGCCATTCCAGTCATCCCAAGGCTGGTCCATTTTTGAGGATAGCATGGAGATGTAGGTGAGGCAGGCCAGCCCAGCAGTCCCATGGCTGATTCAGGGTGGGGGACAGGGAAAATGTAGGTGAGGAAGACTGGTCTGGGTTCCAGTTGGCTGGTCAGGGTTGGCAGAGAGGGGACATGTAGGTAGGGGATGCTAGTCGGAGGTCCTAGGGCTGGTCTGGGTGGAAGAAAATGGGGCCCATAGGTGGGAAGGATAGTTTTTATGATTTGATGGCCATTTGATTCTTATGTTTTAGGACTATATGAAATTTGCACTTTAAAATGCATTTCAGGTACAGTTAAAGGTCTTGTTCATAACAGTTTATTACCATTGTTTCAGTTTTCTTTTTGAAGGCTACTTTGCATTTTTCATGCTTTTTTAAGGGGATTTGAGAACAAATTGAGATGTTTTTCAATGGATAAAAACCTGGTGTTTGAGGTACAAAGTCAATTTGAATTACTTCAAAAACATGAAAATAACTGGATCAGTTTTTAAAAAAACTGAAGAATACTTGAATTGAATTTGAAGGCCTTCTTTTTCTGTATGGGTTATGTTGCATTCTGTTACATACCTGCTTTGTGTTGAGCCCTCTCTCACACATTTGTCTTATGTAGTGCTTTCTGTCACACACACATACACACACACATACATAGAAACATAGAAATTGTTGACAGATAAGAACTGCCAGGCCCATCCAGTCTGCCCGAAAGCCCTACATTAGTTTGCTTCCACTGACCCTATCTAGTCAATGGCTTTTCCCCCTCCTTCCCACAACCAATGTACTCTTATGCCTGTCCCATGCATGTTTAAACCCTCCACTGTGTTTGCCCCCATCACTTCCTGTGGCAGTTTATTCTATGCGTCCATCACACTCTCTGTGAAGAAAAACTTTCTCAGATTTCCCTTCAGCCTGCCACCCTCCAATTTCATGTCATGCCCCTTATTCTTGCACTCTGTTATATTGGAAGATATCTCCCGCCTGCACCTTGTTTATGTCCTTAAGGTACTTGAATGTTTCTATCATGTCCCCCGATCCCTCCTGTCCTCCAGTAAGTACATATTGAGGTCCTTTAGTCTCTCTCTTCATATGTCTTCAGGTGTAGCTCCATCTTAGTCATGATCCTCTGGACTGCTCTACCCTGTCAGTCAGTGTCTTTACGAAGGTGTGGCCACCAGAATGGCACACAGTACTCTAGGTGAGGCCTCACTAGCATTTTGTACAATGGCATAACCACCTCCTGCCTTCTGCTTGTGATACCTCTACCTATGCATCCCAGCATGCCACTGGCCCTCCCTACAGTACTTTGTACTCTGCTTAGACACTTTTCAGTCATCAGAAATGATAATCCCCAGGTCCCTTTCTTCCTTTGTAATAGGCAACAGCTCTCCACCCATCCTGTAGCACTCCCCAGGTCCTGTTCTTTCTTTCTTTGTAATAGGCAGCAACTCTATTTCAGAACATTTTTCAAGCTTCTACAGATCCCTTCCCATTCTCTCTACTCCATCCAGAGTATCCATCCTGTTGCAGTTCTTGGTGTCATCTGCAAACAGGCAGACCTTGCCCTCCAGCCCTACCACAATGTCACTAATGAAAACAGTAAACAGGACTGGCCCAATGACTGACCCCTGAGGTACCCCACTGATCACCTCCCTCTCCTTTACTGGGTCCCATTTACCACCACCTTCTGTTTCCTGTCTGTAAGCCAGTTCCTAACCCAGTTTACCACAGTGTGCCCAGTGCCCAGACTACTCATTTTGTTGACCAGCCTTTTGAGTGGGACAGTGTTGAAGGCTTTGCTGAAATCTAGGTAGGTGATATCCACCCCCCCCGATTGACGTCCATCATAACTCAATCAAAAAAGTCTATCAGATTTGTCTGACATGATGTTCCTGCTGTGAATCCATGCTGCTTCGAATCCTGGTCCCCGATGGACCCCAGGTGCTCCACTATCCTTTCTTTAAGCAGTGCCTCCATGATCTTGCCCACAACTGAGGTGAGGCTGATGGGTCTATAGTTCCTCACATCCTCCCTACTGCCACTTTTGTGTAGAGGGACTACATGTGCCCTCTTCCAGTCCTCTGGAACAACACCTGATAAGTGACTCAGTGAACAAGGCTGCCAGTGGCACCGCTAGCTCCCCTCTCAATTTCTTTAATATTCTGGGATATATGCCATCTAGTCCCATTACCTTGTCCACCTTTAGTTTTGTGAGCTCCTTCAGGACTCTCTCCACCGTGAATAGGCTAGTGTTTACCTCTTCCTCCCCTTTGTTCCTACTACTCAGTTGTGGTCTGTGACCCTCACCCTCCTCAATGAATACTGAGCTGAAGTATTTGTTTAGCATTTCTGCCTTTAAAAGGTCTCCCTCTTTGCACTCTCCTGTCTCCCCATGAGCCTTACAATCCCCCCCAGTCTTCCTTCTTTCACTGACGTACCTAAAAAAAAGTCTTGTCCCCTTTCTTCACTGTCTGCAACAATCTTTCTTCTGTCTGCACCTTTACTCTCCTTACAGCCTTTCCTGCTTATCTAAGATTCTTTAGGTACTTCTCCCTGTCTGGCTCTATTTGAGTTTCCTTGTATTTCCTGAAACTTGCCCTTTTGGCCCTTACGTTCCCTACTACCTCTCTCGATAACCATAGTGGTGTCCTCATTTTCCTGCCTTTGCTTACCACCTTGATGCAATGGTTCGTCACCTCCTGTATGGCTCCGGTCAAGTGTCTCCACTGCTCGATTCCCTCTCCTATCTCTGCAGGGCCTCTTTGATGCACCTCTCCATTTTCTCAAAATCTGACCTTTTAAAATCCTGAACTCTTGCCTTAGTGTGACTAGACAGTGTCTGTGCCCCCATGTTAAACCACACTATGTTGTGGTCCCTGGATCCCAGTTGCCCTTCCACGTGGACATCTAATATACTGTCCCCATTGGTCAGTACCAGGTCCAGAATTGTCCTTCTCTTGTGGAATCTCCTACCACCTGTCTGAGTCCTGTCCCCTGCAGTGAATCCAGGATGTCTCTGCTCCTGGTTGAAGCAACTGCTGGGACGGTACATTTGACATCTGTGTGAGAGGGTGATGTGTAGCCTTACATTTTCTTTTTCCATTTCAAGTTAGTTGCAACAGCATTTCTTCCTGTGCTATTCTTTTGTACCTTCCTTTCTGTGTTCTCTGCTCCAAGCTTAATTTCCCCAGTCTCCGGTAGGCCACCGGCAGCTGTTCTCTCTATCCTTTGTCTCTTTTTCATGTAAGGTTGCACATTTTACCCCGTTAACATGTGCACTTGTGCATGACCACACACTCACACGCACATTCACACAGTCCCTTGCGCATATGCGCACACCTCCACTTAAGTTCTGGGAGTAGGCAATTGGAAAGAAAAGTGACTCCCTGAGGTATTAAGTGTGCAAAAAATCACTTCTGTTGGGAATAAACAGATATACTTTATGCTGCACTAGAATGAGGACCTTTAACCTTTTTGTATGTAAAACCAAAAACAATACAAGGGCTTGGTTTCTCTGCAGCCACTTGTTCCTACCCTCAGCTGCAAAACAGTAGCAACTCCCCGTAAGAAGCTGAGTCGGGGAGTCCTGCTTACTTTTTCATCCCTGCTTTGTTTTTGTTTTTTAAACAGGGCGCTAATGCTAATAGGAAGTTTTTTACTTTAATGAAAAGTTATCAGAGAATACAAAAGAGTCTGAAAGAAAGAGAATGTGTTCGTTTAAAAATAGGCTTGTTTTTGAAACAGAGAAAAACCCCAGAGTAAAAGAAAGCAAAAGGAGTTGCTTGCCTGCATTACAATGTTGGAATGCTTGTTGCAGCCTCTGTAGTTTGTGCTCTGGACACACCCTCTGGTCTGGAAAGTTCCTTAGAGCCAGCCAGCGGGCCATAATCCTGCTATCTTTATGCTGCAGACCAGGAGGTGTGGCCACTTGCTGTGCTTTCCTTGATGAAACTTTGTTTAACTGCAATATTATTGTGTTAGAATGTATTAGGGATATTTTTAATGTAACTGAATTATGGATTGAATGTAAGAAGAATTGTTTTAAGGGGAATAAAGCATTTTTCACTTGTACTAACAGAAAGGGTGTGGAGCTATGCACATCACATGACCATGTCTTTATATAAAAATAACACCTTCTCAAAGTTTAGTTAGTGGGTGCTGACCCTAGCTGTGTCCTAGAGAGCCTACTATGATATCTACCCAGTAATGTAACTGTGGAGAATTCTGTTTTGCTTTGATTCTATTTTATTTTTGTCGTTTGAAGTCCATTTTTGTTTATTCCACTGCAATAAATGTCTTGTTTTGGAGACACTACCTATCTTATGGACATTCTATTCTTATCCCACATCCTCACAGTCTGGAATATTGAAATCACACAGCAGTAATACCTCAACCTTTGTTGCCATCTCCTGAGTTTGATCCATTAGATCCTTGTCCATCTCCTCCCCTTACACTGGAGGTCTGTAGATCACCCTTGTTCAAATTGCTGTGCCATTTCCTGGCTCAAGGGTGACCCACAGTGCCTCAGTCTCCCCCTGTCCTCCCTGCATCTGCATTGTTCATACCTACCTCATGTAACTCTCTCCCACAAAAACATGCTTCATGTTATACAATGTCTTGAATGCATCTGCCTTAAGTTGTATGTTTTACTGTACCACACACCAATGTTACGTGTTGTTATCTTGTATACACCCACATAGTGTACTCAGTCCCACTCACCCACCTCATGTTGTTCTGTTGCACACACCTCCCCCATGCAGTGCTGTTTCCTCTGACCCATCTTGTACTGTGCTTTCTCTTGTACACACCTGCATGTGTTGTCCTCTTACATTCCTGCCCCATGTTGCACTCCCTCATCCACACATACACAATCCCACGTACTCCTCTGGCTACTGTTATAAAAACCTGACCTGACCTCTGTTGTGCTACCTCACACGTACCCCCACACTTTGCTGTGCTCTCTGATACTTTCTTCATGTTTTGGTCTGTCTTTTGCACTCACCTTACATTTTTTTCTTAACCACACCAGACTTATGTTGAACTCTCATGTGCCCTGGCCAACATGCCCCCTTCTGAAAACCTGTCCATACAGCTGTCATAAGGCTGTGTGTGGTTGTTGTGTGAAATGGCTGTCACTGCACATTTACAGTCACTTCAATACCAGTCTCTTATTTCTTGTAAGGTGCTTTGGGATACAATGTGTACGAAAGGCACTATATAAATGCTAATTCTTCATCTTCTTATCTTTACCTATATGGTGGGCATCAGCACAGAGATGCAGTTGGAAAGGAAGGAAAGAAATTTGGTTTTATAAAGTGCATTTTATACTGACTTTCCCAAAGCACTTTACAATCCAGGAGAGGGAGGTGAAAACTGAGGCACACTGGGAAACTTGAACACAGATATGATTAGAGAGAAGGTAGAAAGTGGTTTAGTGGCTCTCCCAGGGTTGCCTGGTGATTGTGTGGTAACTTGTGGGATTTTAAATGTGGGTCTCTAGATCATTACAGTTCTGTGTCTGCTCTTGTGGCAAGGGGTAACAGGTGAGTGTGATCTCACAGCCAAGAGACAAGTTGACAGAGAGGAGAATCTTCAGCTCTGAGCTATAACCACTTGGACAACCTGCTTCCCTGCTGTCTTGGGAGAGTTACCACACATAACCTACTGATGAATAACTAGGCACAGAGCTGGCAGAGAAAAGTGAGGAAATACTATAGAACACCTTATTTATGCACTTCTAATATTTCACGTTAAGCAAGTTAGGAATGAATTCACTCTTCCTAAATTTCGCATTCAGCCAAAGCAGCTGTCACATCTGTCGTTGAACACGGTAGTTAATGAGCAGCAAGGCACAAATGTGAGGGGGTTAACAACAAGGCAATCAACAAGGTGATCAGTAATCTCAGGAAGCTTACTCAAGCAGGGCATGCGGGGTCCCCAGGAGCCTAAAAGGCCCGGATTCCCAGCCCACAGTTACACTCACCACATAAGCAGAAAGCTTCACTCAATCAGGGCACGCGAGGTCCCCAGGAGCCTTAAAGGTAGTCTTGCCTCCCTTCTCCTGATGGATCTTGGTGAGGGCTGTTAGCCCATCGATGCTGCGTGTTGACTGCCCTGCCTGCCCCAGCCACCTGGGGCGTCCCTTAATTTAAGGACTGCCCCCATCACGTGACTTCCTGTTGCTCCTATTACTAAGTCCCCACTTTTCCATTTGCAGCTTATACTGATTGCTCACTAGAGGGGGTATGCCACTCAGTTCTCCTTGCAGACAAGCCTCTCCAACTTCCTGCTGTATGCTACTCCTCTACCTGACACTCTACCCTGCTTCCTACTCCACTCACCCTGATCTCTCCCATTTCTCTCCTCACCTAGCCCCCCTCAACACCAGCAATCCTTATACCCCTCCTCACCCCACCCCTTCCCTCTACCAGATCTCCCTTGTGTGGCCACTATGGTCACTGTTGCAGCCCTCTTTTCTATCCTCCACTCCACCCCCCAACGGTTCTTTGCAGCCACACAGGCTTATAGACTAGGCTGCTGAGCATCCTTGCCCACAGGATTCAAACCTAGTACCTTCAGTGCCAAAGTCCACAGCCCTACCACTGCACCATCATGGCTGATTCACTTGTGGAAGGCTACTTGTCAGTCCCATACCTAGTCAAAGCCTTCTCCACTCCACATAACATGGGTATCCTTGCTCACTCATATAGCCTGGCCACACTGTTCCTACTGGCGCTTGCCATTCCTCGCCTTGGCCATCCACCCCCCATCACATTGACACCTCTGTGCACCTCATCTACACCCTCCCACCCTGGTCACCCCCACCTCTGCCAACAGACATTCCCCTACCCTCATCCCTCCCTAACCCCCTGGCCACCTCTCTTCCTCACCATCCTTACACTTCGTACCATGCCAATCCCCTGCTCCCTTCCTGCAAGGTCCACTTCTTCTCACACCACAATAGATTCTAGATGTTATTTTGTCCTGTTAAGAGTAATCTCCTTGCTCCTCATGCTGTCCAGGAATATTCACCCCAACCCGGGCCCAGTATCTCCAAGCCAATCCTGGTCACCACTGGTCTCTGGCTTATGCATTGCTTCAATGAATGTCTACAGAATCCTAAAAAAATCTACAGCCCTCCAGTGCTGGATCACACAGCACCAACCTGATGTCCTAGCTCTAGTGGAAACCTGGCTCTCAAAATCAACCCAGACTCCTTCATCACCTTCCCCAGGTATACTCTTTTCAGGGAGGATCAAGTGGGCAAGCATGGGGGCAAGTGTACCTTCTATATGCACGACACCCTATTGGGCCATGCCCTCCTGGTGCCCAAGCTGGACTGCGGGGCAGAAGCCATCTCCCTCAAAATCACCCTGGACCCCTCTAGGGCCCCTCTTATCATCACTGTTGCCTATGTTCCCCCACGGAACCAAACCCCAACCATTCTCTCACTCTCTGACTACCTCATTAACCTGCCACACAAGGTTGAGCAGATCTTTCTGGGGGACCTCAGCACAAACTGACTTGCCAGTTCAGCATCCCAAACCAAGAACACCTTTGCTGCCCTCAATATGACTCAACTAGTCTCACAGCCAACCAGGTGCAATACCTCCAATGGAACTCACACCCTATTGGACATAGTCCTCACCTACTGCCCCCAACAAAATTGTCAATATCGATGTCTTCCCAAACTCTCTCAGCAACCATTCCCCAGTTCTTTTCACATGGTCCACTCTTATTTGCATGCCAGTGCCCAGGACGGTCCTCTGCTGGCACCTTTGCCCTGGTAACCTCAAAAAACTCAGATGGTATCTTGCCCAACGGGATTGGTCCCCCATAAATCTCACTCCGAATATTGACCTGGCACTTGACTTCTTCACGCACTCCTTTAACAAGGCCTGTGACATTTTTGCACGCCTTACCAATTTCCAAACCAAGAAACAAAATGCGCCACGGGTTACCCCATCTATCATTCAGCAACTGAGATTGAGGGACAAACTATGGAACAGAGCTGTTGAATCTGGTAAACCAGCAGATAGACAAGCATGTAATAACAAGTGCAACAAGTGTACCTGGGCTATTCGCAAGGCCAAGTCTGAATATTACAGAGCAGCCCTTGCCTCCTCCTGGGGGACTGGCCAGAAGTTCTGGAACAATATAAAAGAACTGAATGGGAAGTCACGCTCTCCCCCCATCCCAACTCACAATCAATGGCTCCATCACCACGGACCCCCAAAGCATCACAAACTGCCTCAATACCACCTTCTCCGACCTCAGCTCAGTCCTCCCCAGCAACTTCTTTGACCCAGTCCCCCCTCACAGCTGTCCACCCTCCACCATCCACCTTTTTACCTTCGCACTATATCCCCACAAGATGCCAGGCCATATCTAACTAAAGCCCTCAATGGCACCAGTCTCTGTAGTGACTCATGGGACACCAGACTCCTTCGCCAGGTACTGGATGCAGCACTTGCCCCACTCACTGATTTGCTCAATCGCTCACTGTGTCTTGGTTACACCATAACATTTCAATGAACGTTCCACCAAACACTTCAGCAATCAGTGTTAAAAGATTCAATATTCCCACCTACTGCAGTCTTTCTCATTTCATTCACCAACATGTCTCTGTTCAAGTTAGTCACCCAGAGCTGGTCCATTCAGCGCAGTGCTGCCGTTCTTGATGTACACACCATGGACCCAGAAGACTTGTGTCGTGTGTCCGGGATTTTGAACGAAGCAGCGGTAGCAGTTGTAAATGAACTCCACAGTACACCCCCAGCAGAAAAGAAACACGGAACCAGCTATGTACACTACTCTGTAGAGCTCCGGTTCGAATTGGGTAGATATGCCTGTGAGTCCGGGGTAATGAACTGTGTGTGAATGTACACCTTAAAACACAAAGGCACTGTGAATGAGATTATGGTGAGGAAATTTAAAGCTGATTGCCTCACAAAATTGTGCTCCTATCCAGACCCTGACAAGCTCACTCCTGAACTGCCAAAGAAGCCTCGGGGCTGACCCATACTGCTCCTTGAAGATGTAGAGACAGAGTTAAAAAACATCGTCCACAGCTTGCAAGGTGAGGGGGCTGTCATAAATGCTAGGGTTGTCCATGCTGTTACTGTGGGACTTGTCAAAAACCACAACCCTCTCTTACTGTCAGAATTTGGGAGCACTATATGCTTATCCCGCCATTGGGCATGGACATTTTTACATCGCATGGGCTTTCCAAAATGCAAGGGAACAAAAGTGGGGAGAAAAACACCTACAGATTTCCCTATCCTAAAACAAAAGTTCCTTGAGCACATTTCAATAGCTGCCAGACAATAGTTAATACCAGAGAACCTGGTGCTTAACATGGATGAAACAGGCATAAATTTAATTCCATGCTCAGAGTGGACAATGGAGAGCACTGTGGCTAGGCAGGTAGAGGTCACCGGACTGGGCGATAAGTGCCAGATATCGCTAGTACCAACATGCACACTGTCCAGTGACCTCCTACTGCTTCAGGTCATTTACAAGGGGCGTACAAACAGATGTCAGCCACAGTTTACTTTTCCAGAGGGGCGGCATATAACACAGTTGGAGAATCATTGGGCCAACGAGACCACTATGTTACAGCTGATAGACTGTGTGCTGGTGCCTTACTTTACATTTATCAATCAATCTAATAATCTCCCTGCGGAGCAAAAACCAATGCTAATTTTAGATCTTCTCAGGGCACATATGACTGAGGCAATTCTGAGCAAATGCGAAGTGTGCAATATTATTCCTATTTTTGTGCCACCAAGCTGTACAGACTTGTTACAACCCCTTGATATCAGTGTGAACAAACTGCTGAAGGATGCACTGAAAAATGAATTCACCCAGTGGTATGCTGGCTTAAGTTCTGATCAACTCGCAAAAGGGGCCCGGTTCTAAGGTTATGGTGGATCTGAAAATGCTTACTGTTAAAGAAAAGCATGCTGAGTGGCTGACAAGAAACAAAGAAGCTCTCAGTCAGATACACAATGACATTCCTTTTGGGTTTGAAGCAGCTGGTTTTGCTGCTGCACATTCTGCTTGCCTCAATGAATGAGCTTGATTTATGTACCAATAGTGCTTTATCATTCTAATCGAATGCTCTTTAAAGATGAATGCTTTTTAAAAATGAATGAAGGAATGCTTTACTGATTTGATACTATGATTAAAATAATATTTGTATTACATTCAGTACATTCTCATTGTTAATTCACACAGGTGCAATAATACTGGTACATTACTTCTGTATGCTCACAGAGTATGCAACTACCACACAAATGTGACAACCAATTTTCACTGGTACTTTATTTTAGCATGGTAACCGCAAATAGTGATTATAGCGAAAATAAAATACCAGCAAAAATAAGGTTCTACAGTAGATTGCCAGTGTTGTCTGAAATGGTAAAGGCAAACAGATCTGAGTATTACTAAAATGTCCAACCAAGATAGGTAAAAATAAAAAAATGGAAACTTGCAAATTAAGAAGTATCAGCAGCGGCAATCTTTAATTCCAGTGGAAAGTACAACAAAGGATCCTTTATGCTTTCCATTAAGATTTTATTTATTTATTTATTTAGCTTTTGTTAACCGGGTAAGTGCACTAGCCATAAAATGACTATTTTCAGGCACGACCCGGGAGAATATGCTGCTTATAGCTCTGCTTACCATTTTGTTTCTACCTATCTTGCGATAGTTGTCTCTGGAGTGCCATATTTTATTTTTTGGTTTGTTTGAAGGTGATTGCCTCCAGTCCAGCTCAGCATATGATTGTGTTTATCCCCCCCCTCCAATTTTTTTTTATTCACCTTTCTGCCCCATTCACATCACTCTGACACCTCCCCCCAGCCCCATCATCTAGCTTCTCCAGAACTTACCTTCCCCTGTCATTTATTTATTTAATTATTTATTGAAATGTATCACCAGGAAGTAATCCTCTTCCATAGGACTTGTGGGGGTGCCTGGTCACCTGAGCAGGGCCTGCGAGTGGTCAGTCTTCATCCTGCAGTCTGAGTTTTTTTTTTCCTCCATTTTCACCTTGGGCTAATAGGACATACAGTGGAGACAATGTGAGAGCTCCACCTCTGGAGATACCCCTGGCACCCTGTTTGTGGGGCCTCTTAACCAAATATTGTCTCACATGTATTGCCACCTGGACATCTCCAGGTGGTAAATAAGCAGCAAGCCATGTGAACCCCCTTCACAAAGGAGAAACATAGAAAGCACATGGTGGGTAATAAAGGGGGAGCAGTGGCTGTTTATGTGAGGGATGGCACAAAAAGCAACAGAGATACAGGGAACACAGGGAGGGGTGGAGGTATTGTGGGTCACCATAGAGATGGTGAATGGAGCCACTGTTCACACTGGTGAAATCTACAGACGCCCAGTGCAGGGAAAGCTGGATACGGTTCTGGTGGAAGTCATCCAAAAGATAGTAAATAAGGGGAAGCGCTGCTCTTGGGGAACTTCAGTCTGCCTGATGTAGATTGGAGTATCCTAGCTGCAACATTAGATAGGAGCAGGGACATAGAAACATAGAAAAATTGTCAGCAGATAAATACCGCCAGGCCCATCTAGTTTGCCCATAAGCCCTACACTAGTTGTAGCCTCCGACCCTACCTGGTCGTTGGCTTTTCACTCCTCCTCCTTCCCACTTCTAAGGTTCCCCTATGCCTTAAATCCCTCCACTGTACTCGCTCCCACCACCTCCTGTGGCAGTCTTTTTCATTTGTCCACAACCCTTTCCATGAAGAAAAACTTCCTCACATTTCCCCTTAATCTGCCACCTTCCAATTTCACATCATGCCCCCTTGTTATTGTACTCCTCCTGTGCTGGAAGATGTCTTCCCCTGCACTTTGTTTGTGCCCTTAAGGTATTTGAATGTTTCTATTATGTCCCCCCGCTCTCTTCTCTCCTTCGGCAAGTGCATATTGAGGTCCTTTAATCTCTCATCATAAGTTTTCTGATGCAACCTGTACCATCTTAGTTTCCATTCTCTGGATGATCTCCACCCTGTTGATGTCCTGATGAGGGTGCAGCCTCCAGAATTGAACAAATACTGCAGGTGAGGCCTCACTAGTGTGTTATACAATGGCATCACCACTTCCTGCCTTCTTCTCGTGATACCTCTGCCTATGCAACCCCAGCATGCCACTGGCCTTCTCTGCTGCCTTTGCATTCTGTTTAGACACCTTTAGGTCATCTGAAATGATAACCCCCCAGGCCCTTTCTTCCTTCGTGATCATCAGTAACTTCTCCTCCATCCTATACCTCTCCCCAGTTTTCCCTTGTCCCAGGTGAATTATTTAGCATTTCTAGGAAATGAACTTCAGTTGCCACTTCTCTGACCCTTTTTCATGCTTTCCCAGGTCCTTCTTTATTCCCTCCATCTCATCTGGAGTATCCATCCTGTTGCAGATCTTGGTATCATCTGCAAACAGGCAGACCTTTCCCTCCAGCCCAGCTGCAATGTCGCTAATGAAGACATTAAACAGGATTTGCCCAAGGACTGAAACCTGTGGCACCACACTGGTCACCCCCTCTCCCTGGACTGGATACCATTTACCACCACCCTCTGCTTCTGTCTGTTAGCCAGTTCCCAACATAGTTTACCACCTTGTGTCCCATGACCAGACATCCCATCTTGTTTACCAGCCTTTTATGTGGGACAGGGTCAAAGGCCTTGCTGAAATCGAGGTAGGCTACAGCCACTGCCCCTCCCTGATTTATTTCCTTCATCACCCAGTCAAAACAAATCCATCAGATTCACCAGAAATTACCTTCCCACTGTGAATCCATGCTACCTCAGATCCTGGGCACCAATGGATTCAAAGTGTGTCACTATTCTTTCTTTCAGCAGAGCCTCTATGATCTTCTCCACTACCAAGGTGAGGCTGACCAACCCATAGCTCCCTGCATCCTCCCTGCTGCCATTTTTGTGTAGAGGGACTATGTGCACCCTCCTCCAGTCCTCTGAAATCTCTCTTGTGTTGAGTGACTTAGTGAATATGGCTGCCAGGGGCGCTGCTAATTCCCCTCACTGTTCCCTTAATATCCTTGGATGTATGCCATCTGGACCCATTGCTTTGTACACCTTCAGTTTTGTGAGTTCCTCCAGGACTCTCTCCTCTGTGAATGGACTAGTGTCTACCTCCCTCCCTCCTCCTTCATTTCTGCTACTCAGCTGTGGTCTGTGATCCTCCCCCTCTTCAGTAAATCCTGAACAGAAGTATTTGTTCAGTATTTCTGCCTTTTCCAGGTCTCCCATCTTGACATTCCCCTGCTTCCCCTCTGAGCTTTACAATCCCCCCCCCACTTTTCCTCCTTTCACTGATATACCAAAAGAATGCCTTGTCTCCTTTCTTCACCATCTGTGCTTATCTTTCTTTGGCCTGTGCCTTACAGCCTTTACTTCTTCCTTTTAAATTCTTTAAGTACACCTCCCTGTCTTCCTCCATGTGAGTCTCCTTACATTTCCTGAAACTCACCTTTTTGGCCCTTACCTTGTCTGTCACTTTCCTTGAGAACCATAGCAGTTTGCATGCTAGACATGAGCACTGGGAAAGTGGTACTTCTCCAATAATGCAAGTTAAAGTATGTGGTGGAGAGCACTTGCCCTTGCCAAGGAAAACAGGAAAAAAGCAATCCTAGTGGTTTCCTTTTTTTCTTGCCTTTGCTTACCACCTTAATACACTGATTCATAACATCACATATGGCTCATATAAACATAGAAGCGTAGACTTTGATGGCAAACAAGGACCGCTTGGCCCACCTAGTCTGCCCATTTCCCTACCTATTGGATACGTTGCAGATTCTAGTTAACCAATAGACTACTTCTTCCTAACCCCCACCAGAATTGCCTTATGTCTGTTCCATGCATTCTTGAATTCCCCCACTGTTTTTGACCCCACAACCTCTTCAGGAAGACCATTCCATGCATCCACCACTATATATGTGGAAAAATACTTCCTCACATTGCCCCTGAGCTGTCCCCCCTCTAGTTTAAAACTGTGAAAGACACCAGGATTTTCATAGTTGACAGGATTCAAACTGGTGCAGGGAAACCCCAATGGATTTCAAGTCCATTCCCCTAACCACTCAACCACAACTACATCTTCAGGTGTTCCCACTGCTTCTCAACTCCCTCTTCTAATTCCCTCCTTGCCAGGGCTTCTTTGATGCCCCTCCCCATACTAGCAAAATCTGCCTTCCTAAAATCCAAGACTCTTGCCTTACTGTGACTATTCTGCATTCTTGTCCTCATGTTAAACCTCACCATGTGATGGTCACTCCATTTCCCTTTCTAGACTTCCTGCAGGAGGCATTCCTCAGGCAACTAGTAAAGGAGTCCACTTGTGAGGGAGTAATAGTGGACCTTGTACTCACCATGGGGACAGTGTTGAAGACATCACAGAGGGTGGCCATTTGGGGATGTGATCACGGTATGGTGGGGTTCAATAGGTTCAACATAAGAACCTTGGCAGAAATAAACCACACAAGGGTGAGAATCCAGGACTTCAGCAGGGTCAATTTTACAAAGATGGGGGAATGCCTCCAGGATGCCCTGGCAGGGGGATCGAACTTGTGTGGAGTGGAGGAACATTGGGCAAAACTAAAAGTGCTGATAGTGAAGGCAACAAACCTCTGCGTCAAGCTAGTAAGCGAAAGTCTCTTATCTACAACAGCTCTACCAGACCCCCCCGATGCTCAACCACCTCCCCCTCGAATTTTACACTTCCCACCCTTGCCTCTTACTTCCCACTCATACCTTGATCTCTTCTCTCAATGCTTTTCCCACCCTTCATACTCTACCCACCCTTTGCACCCCAGCACCAGGCCCCGTGTTCAATCGCAAGGGGAGATGCCTCAATCACTACCATGCTTTGGAGCGCCTAATCATCCTCCTGTTGCTTCTATTGGGTAACATTCATTCCAATCCTGGCTCCGTGCCCAATGTTATGAACAAGTCTGCCCTGGCTCAAGGACTCTGCATAGCTTCTATGAATATTTACAGCCTCCTTAAGAAGGCTGCTGCATTCCAATGCTAGGTTACTCAGCAGCAACCGGACATTGTCACACTCGTCAAATCCTAGTTATCCAAATCCACCCCTGACTCCTTCATCTCCCTTTCTGGTTACACCCTTTTCAGGGAAGATCGGGTGGGTAAGCGTGGAGGTGGTTGTGCTGTCTACATGCATGACTCCTCCTTGGACATGCACTTCCATCATCCAAGTCTGATAACAGGGCGCAAGCCCTCATGCTCAAAATCTCCCTCAACCCTGGTAAGGGCTCACTCTTTCTCACCGTTGCCTATATTCCCCCCAGAAAGTAAGACCTCGCCATTCAGGCACTTGCTGACTACCTCTCTGGCCTACCACCCAAAATGGCCCTGATAATTGTTGGTGACCTGAATATGAACTGACTCTCTACCATGGCCTCCCAAACCAGAGATATCTTTGCCACCCTTGACATGTCTCAACTTGTCACCACCCCAACTAGATTCAACCCCTCTACTGGCTCCAGCACCCTCCTGGATATCACCATTACCAACTGCCCCCAGAGGGTGCTCAATATCAGTGTACTTCTCAACTCACTTAGTGACCACTGCCCGGTCATATTCTCTTGGTCCGCTGCCAATAGCAAACCTGCACCACAAACCACCCAGCAATGTTGCCTACTCCCAGGTGGCCTGCATCACCTTAAACTGTACCTCTCACAATTGGATTGGTCCCCAATCAGGCTTGCATTATCCATAGACAAGGCATTGGATTCTTTCACTCGCGCACTTTTAACACTGCCTGTGACCTCTATTCCCCCTTTGCTAGAAATTGTACCAAAAAGCAAAGCACGCCCTAGGTTACCCCCTCCCTCCTTCACAAACTTGAAATGAGAGACAATCTATGGTACATTGTCGTGGAATCTGGCAAGTCAGCTGATCGGCAAGCGTACAACGCCGAGCACAATAAGTGTACTTGGGCCATTCAACAGGCCAAAGCCCAGTACTACCAATCCGCTCTTGTCTCCTCCTGGGTGTCAGCTAGAAACTTTTGGGATAATGTAAAGGAGCTGAATGGGAAATCCTGCTCCACCTCCCCCTCTCAACTCTCCTTTAATGGAACTGTCTTCTCTGATCCCCTTGGCATTGCAGACTGCCTAAACCACACTTTCTCTCAGACCTAAATTCAGTCCTGCCCAGTAATTTCTTTGACCCCATCCCAGTAGCACCCCTGCCCACTCTCCAGAGACCTCCTTTCTATCTACATAGCATCTCCTCGCTGGAGGCTAGACCCCTTCTGCAAAAAGCCGTTAGTAGTAACAAGCCCAGCACCAACCAACTGGACACTAGGCTACTTTGTCTGATGTTGGATGCTATCGTGGTCCCACTTACCAAGCTGCTCAACCACTCTCTGTGCCTGGAGCAGTTCCCCAGCACATGGAAAACTGCCATCATCATTCCCATCCTAAAGAGCGGCGATCGAGCGACCCCGGGCAACTATCGACCTATCTCCATCCTCCCCCCACTCTCTAAGGTCCTTGAAAAAGTAATTGCTAACCAGCTTGTTGAATACCTGGCCATGAACAATATCCTGTGCCCTGAACAGCATGGCTTTCATGCAGGCCACAACACCACAACCGCGCTACTTGAATTCTCCAACTTCCTTCAGTCTGCTCTTGGTGTCGGAAGTCCTGCCAGTGCCGTGTTCATTGACCTCTCCAAGGCCTTTAACACAGTTTGCCATCCCCTTCGGCTTAACTCACTCAGATGCCTTTGTTTATCCCCCAGTCCCTTGCATTGTTCACCAGCTACTTCTCTGGCAGAACTCAGTGTGTAAAAATCAATAGCACCCTATCTGACACACAACCTGTCCACTCTGGGGTTCCCCAGGGCTCCATTTTAGGTCCTCTCCTCTCTTCTTCAGTCTCTACCTCAGCTCCCTCCCCTCAGCCTGCCCAAGTAAGATCCTCCTCTACGCGGATGACGCTGTGCTCTTCGCCTCTGACACCAACCCCAACACACTCCAGATCACCTTCCAACAAGCTTTTGATAGAGCTGAGCATTGGTTCAAATCACGAAGGCTAATCCTGAACCTAAAAAAGACCAAAACTATGCTCTTCTTGCAATGCCAAGGTAAAGCCAGTGGTGCCCCTCTCATGATACTGCCTAGAACACTAAACCCTATTGAGCAGGTTTCCTCCTACAAGTATCTGGGCATTACCTTTGATTCAGCACTCTCCTTCCATTCCCATATTAATGCCCTTTCTGCTGCCACCAATGTCAGGATTGGACTGTTATACTGCCATAGGGACTGCCTACCACAAGAGGCCCTTAGATTGGCAATCACCTCCTCTGTCCTGTCGCTAATCGACTATGGACTGCCCATCTGTGCTGCAGCTGACAACACTGTGCTTGCAAGAATCCACTTCTCTATAAACAAGGCCTGCAGGCTAATGCTGGGAGCTTGTAGGTGCACCCATACATACCTGCTGTACTCCACCATCAACTTGCTCAACCTTAAAGAAAGACTTCACCTGAACCTGCATTCTTGTAAAAAAGACCCTGCAAGGGCTATCCCCCCCGGGGTCACCACCTCCCTGCAGCGTGCCTCCCCCTCAGTCTCCACCTGCAGCACTGTCAAAACCTCCCTTACTGTCCCCAGGGAAAGGACCTCTATGGCCTAGAGATCCTTTTGTTATTGGGCTCCCTCCTGGTTCAGTCACCTCCCAGCCAACATAGCTGACTCCACTAAGCTTGGTCCTTTCAAGGTCTCCCTCAGAAGCCATCTGACAAGCACTCGCTGCTGCAACTGCAAATAATCCCCCACCTGCCGCTTACCCTCACCCCCAGGCTGGGTCTGCCCTGTCTATTTTTGCTGTATATGCCTGGGGTCTCGGGCAACATCTGCTGACTAATGCAATAAAATATCTCTGGTTGCTACCTGATGTGGTACTCATGTACCTATATTATGACTACTGTGATCTACCTATTACCAAACTTGTACCACCAGTGAATGCCTGTAACACTAGTTGCTTTTTTAATCTAAGCATTATGTACTGTACTGTTTTGTTTGCTGTGATGTATTGCTCTCTTGATGAGGTGCCTTTATAACTGAGTCTTTGACTCAAAGGTCTGTAAACCAATGATCTAATAAATAAATAAAAATAAAAATAAAAAGCAAGAAGTAAAAAAGACTGCTATTGTTCTCAAACGAAGTTGCTGGGAAGATAAGGGCAAAAATGTTAGCAATCAGAAGGTATAGGGAGACACAGAGGGAGGAGGATAGGCAGGTGTATCAGGAGAAGCACAGGGAGGCAGAGAAAGCAGTCAGAAGTACAAAGGTGCAAACAGGAAAAATAGCTGAGGCAGTAAAGAAAGGGGATAAGACATTTTTCAGGTATGTAATAAAAAATAGAAAGACCAGGGGAGGGATTATAAGCTTGAGGTTGGAAGGGGTGTGTGTGGAATGGGACACAGAAAATCCTGAATGACTACTTTTGGTCAGTGTTCATAAAGGAGAGGGAAAGAGGGGGATCACAGAAGAATGTCAGGGGGATTGAAGGAAGGGAGGTGGATACTACTCCATTTAGAGAAAAAGGTGTCTTGAAGGTACTTGCAAATTTGAAAGTGGATGAGGCAATGGAGCCAGATGGGATACACCCAAGGAATTTGATGGAGCTCAGAGAGGTACTGGCTGCACCATCTGACAGTCCTGTTCAGTCACTCACTGGAGACTGGAGTGGTCCTGAGGACTGGAGGAGAGCAAATATGGTCCCACCTCACAAAGTGGAAGCAGGGAGGAGGCTGGCAATCACAGGCCAGTCAGCCTGACTTCGGTGGTGGAGAAATTAACGGAATCACTACTAAAGGAAAGGACTGTGGAATATCCTGAATCCAGTGGCTTACAAGATCTGAGACAGCATAGCTTCATTGGGGTGATGTCATGTCAAACAAATCTGGTAGAGTTCTTTGACTGGGTGACTGGGGGATTAGATCTGGGTGGAGTGGTGGAGATGGCCTACCTAGATTTCTGTAAGGTCTTCAACACTGTTCCACATAGGAAACTCATAAACAAGCTGAGCAACCTAGGCGTTGTTCCTAAAATGGCAAACTGGATAAGAATTTGTTTGGGGGATAGGCAACAGGGTGGTGAAAAATGGAGTTCACTCAGAGGAAGGAAGAGTGACCAGTAGGGTGCCACAAGGATCCGTACTGGGACTGATCCTCTTTAATGTCTTTATTGGCAACATTGCAGAGGGTCTAGAAGGGAAAGTATGCCTTTGCTGCAGATGACACTAAGATCTCCAATAGGATAGACACTCCGGGGGGGATTAAGAGGATCTAAGAAAGCTTTAGGAGTGGTCAAGAGTGTGGCAACTAAGTTTTCATGTGAACAAGTGCAAAATCATTCATGTGGGGTGCAGAACCCTAGCAGTGGAGTACAAAATGGGGGGATTGGTACTGGCAACCTCCAAATAGGAAATAGACCATGTTACATTCAATGGCTATTGCGCCAACAGTAACTTATGACCTAAAGCTGGCCAAACAGTTTGACATGGCAGTGGGGATAGCCAGTGAGATGCTAGGGTGCATAGGAAAGGATAACACCAGTAGAAAGAGGGAGGTGGTGATACTGCTGTATAAACCACTGATGAGACCTCACCTAGAGCACTGTGTCCAGTTCTGGAGACCACATCCCTGGAAGAACATAGACAGAGTACAGACAGGCCAAAGGAGGGCAACTAAAATGGTGCAGGGTGTGCATCAAATGCCTAATGAGGAGAAACTTAAGGACCTCAATAAGAACACCCTTGAGGAAATGAAGGAGAGGGAGTATAGTACAAGTCACATTTAACTGTTCCTCCAACTCACTGGTTTAACATTTTGCAATGAGTTGCTTAATGTGTGCGATTTTCACTGCAATGAATTAATAAAAGTTTCCTAATGGTTTGCTTCTAGCTGATATTCAGCTTCAGCTTACTTATCAATGCAGTACAACTCATTAAGCAACCCATGAAAAACTGAACCTCTGAGTTGGAACCCAGATTCACTACTGCAGTGTTCATTACAACTTGATTACCCAATCCCATGAAAAAGCTCTCACCAAGTTTGAGCCAATAGCTATCCTGCATTCAGACTGAAAACCCTACCCCTGTAGCCATGTTGTTTTCCTCACTTCAGAGGACTCCACTCACTGCTGTTTTTTACATCCAATTTAGCATATTACACGTTATTCCTGCCCTTTTATTTCTTTATTCCCCAAAATGCCACAATTTCTGGCTCCACTGACTGCAGTTGTTTATCTGCTCCAAGATCATGCCATGCAAATGCTGCCATTTGTATGATAGCGCAAAACATGTTACATTCAATGGCTATCGCGCAAACAGTAACTTTTGCATGACTAGCACTGTACTACAGCAGCTGAAGAAAACTGCTGCTGTTTGCTATATTCAGGACAAAAGGTAAAAAAAATGAGGAAAAAACATGCAAGGTACAAAATGGTATTGGAATTAATTAATTCCAATATAAAATGACAAGTACTGTACTGTAGCCCAGCAGCTGAGGCTGCTGGGAGATGCAGTTTACTGCTGCACTGGGGGACTGTATAAGGGAGCTGAAAGTCCATTACATGTGAGCTGCTTCTGAGCTGATGGATGGTTGAAACAGAGTTTGTAGTTTAAGCATTTTGAGTTGCCACTGCATTGTCAGCATATAATAACAATGCCAGAGCAGTGAGCTGGAGGGGTGTGCCGACACAAGGATAACACCACCACAGTGAACACCAGCACAGTGACAGAAATTGCCTGTCTGCAGCAAGTCACTGTGCTGCTGTATAGAAGACACCAGCAGTGCATTTCCCAGTGTAGCACCCCCGGTCCAACTCCAACTTGAAGTTAGAATCCTAGAGACCAGGAGGCATGAGGGTGGAGCCCCCTGCATAAGGGGCTTGGGGGGGTGCAGCCCACTGATAGAAAGCACTGACATCACCGAAGCTACAATGCCGACAGTCAGCATGGTAGCTGTCACTGTGGGAGATGTCAGTGCTAGCGCTGTTGAAGTGCTATAGTAAAACCAGCTGGAGGAACAGTTTAATGTGACTTGTACTGTATATGATAGAGACTTTCAAATACCTCACAGGTATACATAAGGTTCAAGAGGAAGTATTTTTCAGAGAAAAAGCCATTCAAGAATGAACAGTTATTCTATGAAGCTGGTCATGTCAGACCAACCAGATAGAAGTGTAATTCAAGCTGGGAAGTGAGTAAAAATAAAGTGTCAGGCACCCAATTCTAATGAAAAATTGGAAGCCACACACCTGAGGTGGGGAGCCATAAATGCTGTGCATTCTAATTTATTACTAATAAAACTGTTTTATTTTTACTTTTGTAATGAAAAAAATAAAGTTGTTTTAAGTTCAGAAATGCTTTGGGCATGTAATTATTACTGGATGTAGTCCATGCACAGTATACAAACATTGTGTGTGTGTGTGTGTGTGTGTGTATGTACAACCACATATTAAATACAGTCTATTTTCAGTACAATGTTGATGGTATGCTTTCAGCACAATAAGCATGTAGCAATGTAATACTGTCACTACAGTAATCATATGATGGCATTCTATTGGTACAATAATCCTAGAATGATGGTATATTTTCAGTACATCAATCATATACTGTCAGCAGTCCTCATATAATAGTGCATTTGTAATATAGTATTTCCTATGTTGATATTATACATTAATCGCATACTGCTTAGCATACTTAAAAATACTAAACTGGGCCATAATAGAAAGTACAGTGGTAATTTAAGCTTTTAATATACTTGGTGTTTTCAGACATTATATATTTCAAGTATATTTATTAACTAAAAAAATTAACTATACTTATATACTTACATATTTATTATAATAAATATTAAAGTACACTTAGACATACTAATCACATGCTACTTTTTCATAAGGGACCCCATAATGCAATAATCAATTAATGATACAATTACTGTATATTTAAGGATTTACTTTTGGTAAATTCAGTATAAAAATAAGTATTAAAATACATTTATTTATAGTACGATGAAGTGCAAAATTAAGTACTAAATGTTTTTTTTATTTTAGGTGTTAATTGAGATTAATTGTTAAATTAAATGGTAATATATATTTAATTTACATATTAAGGAATTATTGTTAAAGTAAAATTAAGAATTTACATATATTTAGTTTAAAAAAGTATGGGGTGCAGATTAAGTATACAATCAATTAGAAATCCATGCTTACTTTGAGGAATTAAGGGGTATAAATTAAGCATAGCAGTAAGAAGAAAAACTTCATTACTCTTAAAAAATTAAGGGAAAAAAGGTTTAAATTGTGTGCTCTGATTAAGGCCAAATTCCGCAGAAATTAAGAATGAAAACAACTGAATAATTCCCTTAAAATTCAATAGGGCCATAAATGGTAAAATTAAGTTGAAAAAAGGTTTAAATTGTGTGCTCTGATTAAGGATGAATTAAGCAGAATTTAAGGATGAAAGAACCCACAGATTAATTGTTAAATTAAGTACTAAAATGTATTTAATGTAAGTATTAAGGGATTAAAATTAAGTGTAAAATTAAGAATATAAATATGTTTAATTTTAAGAATTAAGGAGTGCAGATTAAGTATAAAATCAATGAGATATTCGTGCTTACTTAGAAAAATACGGGTAAAAATTAAGCATGCAGGTAAGAAGAAAAACATCATTAATCTTAAAAAATTAAGGGAAAAGAGTTTAAATTGTGTGCTGTGATTAAGGCTGAATTCAGCAGAAATTAAGGATGAAAACAACATAATAATTCCCTTAAAATTCAATAGGGTCATAAATGGTAAAATTAAGGGATTTTTAAGGTTTGAAATGAAGGGATTCTCATTTCATAGCGAGGTAGACATGGTTTACCCACATATAATATTTGTGCTCTTTACAACTATCAAGATATTATTTGCTGTATGCAGTACCCCACAATGCCACGAAAAGCAGTAACACTGAACTCTAGTTCATATTTATTTATTTATTTATTTAAAAGTTTTACCAGGAAAGACATACTGAGCAGACTACCACTCGATTCCAGATGCGTCCTGGGGGTAGAGGGAATGGGATAAGTACATACAAGTAAACATACAGAAATTAGAGAGCAGCAAATGTTTACATAGGTTGCATACAGTATGTACAAAGTTTTATAATGAACAGTGATAAAAAATCTAGAGGTAGTATGTACAGGAGGCAAGAAACAGAGAATGCACAGCATAATATTAGGCAGAATATGTAGAGAAAGTAATGGCAAACAAAATTTGGTGGTTAAGCATTAGAGTGGGCAGCATAGATTGCATTTGGGGGTTGGCCCTTTACATTGTGCATACCAATGGACAAGGCCCATGCTAGTGGGGACTTATCCTTTTAGAAGGCAGGTTTGTTGCCGAGGGGAAGGAGAGAGCCGGATGACAGCCGACGGAGAGTTCCAAAGTTTTGGTAGATGGACTCTGAAAGCCGACTGTCCAGCAGAGGTAGTCATGTGTGGGATTTGTAGTAGACGGGAGTCAAAACTTCTGAGTGAGTATGTTGATGGTGTTTAAGCTGTTAGGGTAGAGGCTAGGTAGGAGGGCAGTAACTGGGGGTCCAGAATTTGGCTGTAAGTCTGTTACAGTGATAAAGGCACCTGTTGATGAGGGAGGGTAGGTTAAGGTAGCTGTAGAGGTCGCAGTGATGAGTGGAGGGAGGGCAATCCAGTGCAAAGTGGCAGAAGGAGTTAAAAAGAGAATCCAGTCTAGCCAAGGTGGATTTAGGGGCAGAACTATAGACTACATCCCCGTAGTCGAAAATAGGGAGGATCATTTTCTGTAGTATCTCTTTGCGGGCAGGCAGAGGGATACAGCTGCGGTTCCGGTTTAGCGCACCCAGCCTAGGGTGTAGTTTTTTGTGGGTTGCTTTGATGTGCATAGAAAAGTCTAGGTGTTGATCCAGCCAGACACCTAGGTATCTGAAAGAGGTGCAGACTTGTAGGGGGGTCCCATCAAGTGTTTTGAGAGTGGTGAAAGCAGGGAGGCAGGATAGTCTTTGTCTCATGCCAAAGGTCAAGGAGATCTTTTTTTGGCATTTAGAATAAGTTGATTTCTGCGAAACCAGTGCTGGACTTCTGTGAAATCTTGCTGGATCTTGGATGCAACTTCCAGCGGGGAGTGTCCTGAGGCATACAGGACTGTATCATCTGCGTACATGTCAATGTCAGCATGCAGGCAGGTCAATGGAAGGTCGTTGAGAAAAATGGAGAATAAGATAGGGCCGAGGACAGAGCCTTGGGGGACACCAATGGAGACAGGGAGGGGGTTTGAGGTGGAGGCACCAATTTTTACCGATTGGAACCTGCCACCCAGGTATGAGTTAAACCAGTGTGTAGCTGCACTGGAGAGGCCTGCCTTAGAGAGTTTCAACACAAGGAGGGTATGTGAGACTGTGTCAAATGCCTTGGCTAGGTCGATGAAAATGGCAGATGTGATATGGCTTTTATCCATACCTGTGAGGATGGAATCTGTGAGTCTGAGGAGGGACGTGACAGTAGAGTGGGATTTTCTAAAGCCAGACTGGTGAGGGGTGAAGAAGGAGGAGGAGTCAAGGAAGGTGGTGAGTTGGGAGAAAACGAGGTGTTCTTGAATCTTGGCTAGGGTGGGTAGGAGGGAGATTGGACAGTAGTTGCTGGGGGAGGATGGGTCACCACTTTTCAGGAGGGGGGTGACAGTGGCATGCTTCCATTTTGAAGGTATAGAGGCAGAGATGAAAGAGAGGTTGAAAAGAGACACTAGAAGCATGGTGACAGCAGGTGCAGAGAGGTAGAGTATTTTGGCATCCATGCCTGTGGAGCATCTACCCTTGGAGGGATTTAGGGCAAGCAGGGCTTTGAGTACTTCTTGTGGGGTAACCAGGGAGAAGGAGAAGGTCGGGTGAGGGGTTTGCGTGGGTGTGGAAGAGGAAGACACATTGTATGTAGCAGGTGGGGGGTTTGAGTAAGGCGGGGACTCGCTGCTAGTAAACACAGTGTTGAAGACCATGGCAACTGCTAGTGGTTCAGTTATGATGGAGCCACCCACATCTAGGATAGGAGTGGGTGGCTGGGCGGGAGGAGAGAAAAGTGATTTTATAGACCTCCAGAACTTGGCTGGATAGTTTACATTTTTTTGGAGGGATGAAGTGAAGTAGTGAGCTTTAGCCTGGTGGATAAGCCTGGTGCAGGCATTCCGAAGCATTCGATAGTGTAGGTGATTGACGTGCATCCCCAATGTCTTATAGGTTTTCCACGCCTGATCTCTGACACGGAGGTGCTCCATGAGGTCGGCAGTGATCCAAGCAGATGAGCTCCCCTGACTCTAACCTTTCTGGGTGGAGCATAGTAGTCCCAGATGGCAAGAAATTTTGACTTGAAGAATTCAAGGGTGTGA
Organism: Neoceratodus forsteri; assembly: GCA_016271365.2. Taxonomy (NCBI): domain Eukaryota; kingdom Metazoa; phylum Chordata; order Ceratodontiformes; family Ceratodontidae; genus Neoceratodus; species Neoceratodus forsteri. Next base: position 31,976,870 of record CM057459.1, read on the forward strand.
TCCATAGAAGGGGCCCTGGCTATGTAGGACCAATCCAAGTTTGCTAGGTCAAGTAGGAGACCATCTAGGTTAAGGGATTTATATGATCTAATAAGGTGAGTTTTCGGAGGCGGTGACTTAGCTTTGAATATTTTACGTTTTATATGTATCATATGATGATCGCTCAGAGAGTCCAGTAGGAGGCCTAAGGTTATAATCCTGTGTGGATGAGAAGTGAGGGCTAAGTCGAGCAGAGAGTGGTTTTGAGTTTTGTGGTTTAGCCGCATGGGCTCAGTGAGGAGTTGAGTCAGGTTTAAACTAGCTCCATGGTGTCGGAGTCTGGTGCTAGCACTGGTGAGCCAGTTTAAATTGAAATCACAGAGGATGTGGAGTTCTCCACCCGAGGTAATGGCTTTAAGGGTGTCTAGGTGAGTTGCTATGGAGTTTAAAAGGGAGTCAGGGAAACAGTAGGTCCCTGCTATAAAGATAGGGATGGAATATGGTAAGGCGATTTTTATTAGTATGGAGTCAATGTTGTCCGGGGAGGCAGGTAGCAAGACAGGTGAGAACTGTACCTGGGAGGAGACGTAGATGGCTGTACCACTGCCTCTCTTAGTGCCCGGGTGGTCCTGGCAGATGATGGAGTATCCAGGAAGAGCTACTTCAGCATCCGGGTTGTGTGGTTTCAGCCAGGTCTTGGTGATAATTAGGATGTCAGGGAATAGTGTTAGTACCAGTGTTTGTAGTAGGGGCATTTTTTGTAGGAGGCTGCGTATGTTTAGGTGGGCTAATTTTAGGCCTCTGGATAGCTGGCCAGTGGGGGGTTGGCTAGTGTTGGAGGCAGGTCCAGGATTTAGCTCAATGTCTCCAGCGAGTAGGAGTACTAAGGGTAGTACCAATTTTAGGTTTGGCAGTGTTTTTATAGGCTTGCGGTGGGGTAAGAGAAACTGGAGATGTTGTGTGAAAAGGCCTGACATGTGTAGTTTCAATATGGCCAGCCCAGGGTGGAAGGATGGGGGGATAATGGATGGGCCAGGAGTCCAGGAACAGTGTAATCCCAGGGGGGATTTGCCATTTATAGTGGTGGAGCTGTGACTACGGTGGCAGTGGAAAGGGGAGAGGTTAGGGGGGCCAGGCTGGGGATTAGGGTGGAGTGTGGGTGGTAGGGATGCAAGTGTAACAAGAAGAGCTAACCTTAGCATTGATTTAAAAGCTATGTATGGCATGACATTTCAAGAGTGGAATTAATGCAGCAAGAACAAAGAGATTGCCGTAGCGGCCGCTAGTGGTGAGCTCTGATGATCTGTGGATTGAAAAGTTGGCTGATAGGCTAAAATCAGTCACCTGATGATCATTATATAATGGAGTGCTCACCAAGGGTGGTGGTGGTGGTGGCAGGACAGCTGATGCGAAGTGTCAGGGGGAAGCAACAGTCAACTAATGTATCCCAGCAGCGTGGACACTCTGCTGTCTCAGTACCTGTGCTTCGTTGCCTTGGGTATCCTCGGGGGGAGGGCAGCTCCATTCACCCTCGTGACCACCGACATCGCAAACTCCGTGGGGCTGCAGAAGAAGAAATGGAAAGACACAGGTATTTATAGAGAAAAGAAAAATGTGGACGATTGGGAGGGTGGGGGTTTGGGTTGCAAGCAATCAAGTAATACTCTATCATTTTGCGATCTTTTTGTGCATTTACTATTTATTTCCTGTAACTCGGATTCACCTTGTAGGGGCGCGGTGAGGGAGTTGAAAAGACGGTACAGGATAGTTTAGTTCTTTTCTGCAGCGTTGCCTCGTGGCGTATTTGTAGTTGCTGGTATCATCACCTTGTAAGGCACTGTGAGAGTTAAGACTCAGTAAAGACAAAGGACTCGGGGATATTTGTGAATAAAAGAACGACACTCTTCAAGCACATCGAAGCCGTAATTAAACTGGTGCAGGGAGTCTGCCTGTATTAACCAAAATGGGTCACTCCAAAAATGGTTGCTTGCACCTAAAGGCTTCGTCCCCTGTTTATCCCAGGCAATGTTTCAGAAAACAGGGGCTAGGGACACTTTAAACTTTAAAATAATTTCAGGGCTACCTTCGCAGTTTCAAGACCACATAGAGTACTGATGCATATAAAGAGATACTTTTGTCCCTTGCTACACTAAGGACACATATTTAAAAAAGTCCCCTACTGCTTCAATTAAACAGTACAGGTAACTACAGTGTTGTGGAGGATAAGCTCTCGTACAGGGACATGGTTATTCACTTAAATCAGGCATAAATAAAGAGCAAAAGCCAAGGACTCGGGGGACGTTTACAAAATGGAAATGTTGGCTCCAAAATGGTTGCTTGCACCCAAAGGCTTTGTCTCCTCTTTATCCCAGGCAATGTTTCAGAAGACAGGGGCTCGGGACGCTTAAAACTTTAAAATAATTTCAGGGCTGCCTTCACAGTTTCAAGACAACATAGAGTACTGATGCATTTAAAGAGATACTTTTGTCCCCTGCTACACTAAGGACACATATTTAAAAAAGTCCCCTACTGCTTCAAAAAACACAATTAAACAGTACAGGTACAACTAATGTATCCCAGCAGCATGGACGCTCTGCCGTCTCAGTACCTGTCTTCATTGCGTGGTATCCTCGGGAGGGCAGCTCTGCACCTCGTGACCACCGACGTCGCAAACTCTGTGGGGCTGTGCTCGTCGTCGGGTATCCTCAGGGAGGGCAGCTCCAGCACCCTGACCACCAATGTCACAAACTCCGTGGGCTGTGCTTCATTGCCGGGTGTCCTCGGGAGGGTAGCTCCATGCACCCTCGCAACCACCAACGTCGCAAACTCTGTGGGGCTGTGCTTCATTGCCAGGGGTATCCACGGGGGGAGGGCAGCTCCATGCACCCTCGTGACCACCGACATGGCAAACTCCATGGGGCTGTGCTTTGTTGTCATGGGTATTCTCGGGGGGAGGGCAGCTCCATGCACCCTCGCGACCACCAGCGTTGCAAACTCCATGGGGCTGTGCTTCATTGCCGTGGGTATCCTCAGGGGGAGGGTAGCTCCGTGCACCTTCACGACCACTGATGTCGCAAACACCGTGGGGCTGCATAAACTGCTGAAGTAGCATTTATATAGCAAGCATACAATGACAATAATCCTAATAGGTCGAGGGGACTCTGACCAGCACAAATAATCCAGAATGCCTATTTACTAGGCCCCCAAATTTGAAATGGATTACTCTGGGGTGCCCAATGTACAGAAACACCTACCTTCAGCAGGCTGGGAACTGCAAGCTAGAGTGTGCCTACAAATGTATGGCTCCTCCTTAACATGCACAAGTGCCTGTAATAAGTAAAAGTTACATGTAATGACTGTTGCTTTCCCGATAGCATTACAATGCTATCTACAGCCCTGAAGCCCTTTCCCCACTTTGCATCATCAGAATGTGTTTTTCTGTGTGGGGCTGCAATGGGTGCTTGTCAGCTGACTTTCAATGTGGAACTCAGATTGCTGTTCTTCAAAGGTAAAAATAAAAATAATGCCTGGCTGAAAAAAATCATTTTGTGGGCTCAGTTACAGTAGGTCCTGGGACAGGCAGCTCCATGCCATGAGTTCCCTGCCCCAATGAAAAATATGTGTCAGCCACTCTTTAAGTGGTCACTTTTGATAAACAGCCCCCAATGAAGCTCTAATCAAGTGAAGTGTCGGGGCATTCAGGCCTTGTGGGCAACAGGGAATACATTTCGTATGCACCAGCACTTTTTGGTTAAAAAACCTAGCACTTGTAAGCAGTCTATCTAAGGAGTATGCATCATCCATTCTACTGTGTGAGCATGTTCGTCTACATTTTGGACATGCCTGCTTGCTTAGTTTTCACAGAGTAACCTAAATGTTTCATGACTAAGTGAGAAGAGGAATAGAAACAGGATGGCATTTAAGAGTCCAGAATAGGCGTTACAAACTGAGCAGCAGATTGTTAATTTTGCTTGGAAGCCAATGAACTCATTTCTTATATCTGGGTTACATATATAACATAAGAACATAACCAGCTGAAAAAGGACATGTAGTCCATCTAGTCTGATCGAGCTTGCAGAACCCCCTGTATCTACTGAGGGACCTGCCCCTCTCCCCACTATCCACTTTTCCTTCCCCATCAACATCCCTCCTCCCCATCTTCCCCTCCTCCATGTAATTTTCCCTTTCACTCTGTCTCAGTTTCTCTTGAAACTGCAACAGTCCACACGGTGACAGCATCCTCGGACAACTCATTCTACTTTGCCACCACCTCTCAAAAAAAAAGTGACTCCTCATTTGCTTCCTGAAGCACTCCCTCACCAGTTTGAGGCAGTGACCCTAGTGGTCCTGTTGGCTCTAAGGTTGAAGATGCACTCAGAGTTCACTTTGTTGAATTCCCTAAGGTATTTAAGTTTCAATCATGTCACCTCTTCTTTCTGTCCACCAGGGAGTAAATGTTGATATCTCTGAGACACTCCTTGTAAGGCTTCTTTTGCTGCCCCTAGATCATACTGATTACCCTTCTTTGTACCATCTCTAGTAGGTTGATGTCTTTCTTTAGGTAAGGGCTGCAATACTGCACATTGTACTCCAGAGTTGGCCTCATCAGTGACCTGTACAGTGATCTCTGCCTTCCTACTGGTTATACTGGTTTTAACTGAAGCAAGATTTGCTACAGCAAGGGAGCGCTGTAATTGCCTAAGCCTGTCAGTTTAGTTTCCAAGACTGCTAACATTCATGTACAGCATAATCTGTTAATCCTTCTTTAGCCCACTGGGTTCCCTTCTATTGCCTATGTATGAGCCTTCCTACCATGGAATTACTTACTGACTGCCCTATTCCACACTACGTTTCCTGTGTGTTGGTGGAGAACCAGTGTGTGTGTGTGTGTGTGAGTGTGATGCCAGTGTGGCTGCCCTTGTATAAAGAAAATGACAGGTAGGTGTCTGTTTCAATAAGGCTAAATTCTAAACCCAATGACTACTGAAAAATAAACTCACTCACCACCAGAGGTATGCGAAAAAACTTACGCCAGCAGAATTTCCACGAAAGTCAGAATTTCGCTTCCGTGAAAGTGTAGAAATTAAATTGGCAACTTTTGTGGAAATTCTGACTTAGAACAGCAGAATAAATGTATAAATTGCAGATTATTCTATTAAACTGTGGGAAAAAAGTCCACAGAACTGATAACTGAACTGTGGAATAATTACATGTATTGCGAAAACTGTATAAATGTAAAAATTGCGGAGTATTCTATTAAACTGCGGGAAAAAATTCCTTAGAACTGTTATTTCGCAGTTCAAGTCTATTATTCCACAGTTCAGCCAAAACATTCCACAGAACAGGGTGAAAACTTGCCAAACGCATTTGGAAGATTCTGATCTCGCCAATGGTGAAATTTCGGAAAATTCCATTAAATTTCTGAATTTTAGCAGAAGTTCTGCAAAAGCAGAATTTCAACTTTCACCCATCTCTACTCACCACATGTCAGTCAATTTATTTGTACAGTTTATTTGTACAGCATCAAACATTAACCCATTCTGTATAGCAAACCAATGTTCCAAGCCAGGAAGCTCTTTGTCATGGCTAATATTGTTTCTGTTAGCATTATGGCTAGTATTGGTCCTGTTGGTATCTAAGTGCTAACTACAATGTCTGATTGTTTGAAGAAATAACTGGAGCTTGGAACAGCAAAATCCACAAATGTTTGGAACTGCCTTTATTTTCTACCATTTTAGGTTGTGATTTTATCACTATGTAGTGGACTGAGGCCTTGCATTCTGCATGCCAATTTACAGGAGGTTCCTGGGTCATAACATTAGCTGGCTATACAAACTGGGTTACTGTTTAGTGTTGTACAAATACATTAATTTGCTTACTATATATGTGAGGAGTGAGTATTCTTTCCAATATTGTTTGGGTTTGTGACTGTGTTTCTACCTACAATCACTACTATACCCCCGACCTAGTTTAAATACATGCTAATTATTACTTGTCTTCTGCCCTAGCACAGTGGTGCTCTCCCTACTCAGATGCAGGCAATCACTTGTGAATAGCCTGCATTCTTCCCAGAGGGAGCCCCAGTCCCCCTAAAAGAAAGTCTGAGCCAAGTTTATTGATCAGCAGACTGTTGTCTTGCAGACAGGTTGCTGAGTAAATTGATAGCAAAATCATCTAAGACTGAGTCCAATTTAAGCACTGTAGTATGCCACAAGGTCTAACCATTCTTTCCAATGGAGTAACCACTGCTGATAGGGCATGGAAGAGCCCTTTTCTGGACTGGCATACTTGGCCAGTGCCTCCGCCAATGGATGTGGGAGTGGGGCTGAACTGAAATAGGTCACTGAGGACTCACTGGCAATGCCAGGGTTGTACAATTGGGGCCATGGCTGGAGTCAGTGCCATGAGAGGCAGTCGACTACTGTCAGTCAACCATGGCCGTTAGTATAAACTTTGTAATCCCATTGCCATAGCCCTCTCCACCTGCATTGAGCTGGACACAGACAATAGGAATTTGAAGAAGAGGGGTTGGACAACGATCACCACCAAAGATAGCGATGTTGATGTTGACAGCAAGACTGAAAAAGCAACCACAACCATGATCTTGAATGGCAACAATCTGGTTTACATGCTGCTAGCTCTGCTGGAGTTGGTTTCCTTATAAGGGAGGGATAGCTGACACTAGTTTGATACGTGGCAGTGCCAAGGTCAGAAAGATTAGTGGAGGCAGAAGAGGCAGGGGTTTGACTGGGAGCTCACTTGATCCAATCCCTCCTGACTTGGTCAGGGCTGTTGCTGGTACTCGATTCCATGAAAGAGAGGACTCTTTTCTCTGTGTGGAGTCATCATCACTTCAACCCAATGGCTCAGCTGATGTAATGACCACCAGTGAGATCTTCAGATGCACAGATAGACATTACCTGCTCAAACCAACAGGCTCCACAGGTGATTTGAACTCCTTAGAGGGTGACTAAATTTGAGGGCCCTTATGAAGGGGCGCATGTGAATGACCCCTTGACTAACAGCTCTATGACCAGAGTTGACTTTTCTTCTTATGCTTGTGGTACCTAGGAGGAGGCTCACCTTCAAACAACTGAATGAACAACATAAAATCATGAATATCCTTGCTGTGTCATGGTGTGGGATTATCCACCAAACACTCCTCTTGTACCATTGATGGGTCAAGACAGGAACATTCTTTAAGGGCTGAATGTTGTCCTGCATAACCTTTAACTGCATGGCAAACCTTGCCATGGCAGACAGCCCCCACACATTTACCAGACCACCTTTCAGCACTCATAATCAATGATCCTTGATTGCCTGTAGGTGCATAAACTTCCACTAATAACAGTAGTCTGCATAATGGGAAATGTACAGGAGGCAGATTAAAGGGGTAGCATGGAGGTTTGCATGTGTAGGCCAGTCATCCTGCCATTGGTGGTGGGAAACCTAATGAAATTACTACTGAAGGAAAGGATTGTGGAATATCTTGAATCCAATGGGTTACAATATCCAAGGCAGCATGGGTTCATGGGGGGAGGTCCTCTCAAATGAACTTGATAGATTTCTTTGACTGTGTGACAAAGGGTTTAGATCAGGGTGGAGTAGTGGACATGGCTTACCTAGACTTCAGTAAGACTATTAATAACATTCCACATTGGAGACTAGTAAGCAAGCCACGTAACTTAGCAGTGGGTCCAAAGGTGGTAAACTGGATAAGAAACTAGTTAGGAGATAGACAACAGAGGGTGGTGGAAGATGGAGTTCACTCAGAGGAATGGAGGGTGGCCAACATGTGCCTTAGGGATCATTGCTGGGACTGGTCCTCTTTAATGTCTTTATAAGTGACATTGCTGAAGAGCTGGAAGCAAGTGTCTGCCTCTTTGTGGGTGACACCAAAATCTGCATGTAACCCCCGAGCCACTTATAGCACGTAGGACACCTCCCATAAAATCTGGCACTAGTACCCACACATGGCATACATTTACTTTTAGCAGAAAATTCAAAGGTTGGTACCACCCTTGGTGTCAGGATGTATACCAGGTTCATTTCTAAAGAAAGAGGGGTGGCAGTACAAGAACAAAACACCTGAACCTTTGTAAAATTACAACCCAGGTCCAGGGTAGAAGCTGCTAGGCATATGCTAGATCTAAACTGCTGAAGGAGGTCCCAGTAATTCCAACACCAGAAGCAAGAATCAGATTGTCCAGAACAGGAACTGGGATTGTACAGTATGGCTTTAACAGATGGCAACCAAAGCAGGTAGTGGACCCCCATGGGTTGGTCAAGGCTAAAAAAGGTACAACAGTCCCAAACTCTCCTTGCAAGCAGTACAGTTCGAGAAACAAAAACATCTTCCCATTGCCGACATGGTCTACATACGTGGTCTAGCCACACACCTGAACACTTATTTCCATGAGTGCACACATGTGACTCTAGTCACACACTCTGAACATTTCGCTCTCTGGGGTGAACATCGAACATCTTCTTCACACACTTGGGTGAACATTAAATCCCTTTCACATACCTGGGTGAACTAGGCATTTTTTCCACTCACTTGGGTAGACAGTAAACATTTCTTCACACACTGGGGTGAAGCACTGAATCCTTTTCACAGACTTGGGTGAACTAGACATTTCTTCCACTCATTTGGGTGGGCAGCGAACACTTCTTCACACAGTGGGGTGAACATGAACCACTTTCTTCACACACTGGGGTGAAGCATTGAATCCCTTTTTACACACTTAGGTGAACTAGGCACTTCTTTCACTCACTTGGGTGAACTAAGGGGCACTGATGGGTGTGATCTAGCCTTCTCTAAGGGCACACACACCCCAGAAATTAATCCCCTAATGTTGTGGAGAACTTGTCTCCTAAAACAGTACTTACTGACCAGCTGCTCCTTCCACTGGGCATGGAGCAACTAAAGGAAACCTTTTCCTGGGTTGCATGTCAGAAACAATCTCTCACAAGTTGTTTCCAAAGGCAGCTGAAAACAAACAAGGATCTTCAGGGGACTGCCCCTCAGACTTACTGAGATAGCAGTTCCTTCCACTTCACTTGGAGTAGAAATCAGGAAATTCTGCTGATGAAAGGTCTCTACCACTTCACTGGAAACTGGAAATTGTAATCCACACTAGGGTGAGAAATCCTGGGCCCTCAACTCTGAGCCCACTGGTAGACTTCCTGCTACTCTCACTCCCACACTGACTAACTGAACATTCAAAGGCTCCCCAGAGCAGCTGTACACAAAAAAGGGTTATGTTGCTGTGAGAGTTACAAATGACATAATCATTCTTCTCTCAGGCTAGCTGAGTAAACAATGATGTCATTGTGTAAGAAGCCCCTAATGAGCTCACTACCAGCTGCCTGCTATTTGCTTAACACTAACTCTGTTAGGATTCTAGTGACCCCAGGAAACTGGGTGGTTACATGCAATAGGGTAGAAATTCTGGGTGGGAGGAAAGGAGGAGCAGATATAGTACCCGAGAAAACCAGAGGTGTGGTTAAGGGTATGGCAGCTGGGTTTCAATGCAAAAAAAGTGCAAAATAATGCATTTAGGGCACAGAACCCCACGGATGGAGTACAAAATGAGTGGAGTAGTATTGATGAGAACCAAGCAGGAAACAGAACTGGGGGTAATCATATCAGATGACCTAATGGTAGCCAGACAGTGTGACCAGACAGTCAGGGCTAGTGGGAAGCTGGTGTGCATAGGGAGGGGTATCACCAGCAGAAAGGTGGAGGTGGTGTTGCCTCTGTATAGATCATTGGTAAGACCCTGCTAGAGTACTGTGTCCAGTTCTGCAGCCCACATCTCTGCAATGACATAGACAAAGTGGAGGTATTCCAGGGGAAGGCAGCTAAAATGGTGCAGGATCTGCTTCAAAAGTCCTACAAGGAGAGACTAAAGGATTTTAATATGTGCACTGTGGAACAGAGAAGGGAGAGGGGGGATATGGTAGAGACCTTAAATACCTCACAGGGGTTAATAAGGTACAGGACGGAAGTAGTTTTCAAAAGAAAAGGTGCTTAAGTATAAGGGAATGTGCTATAGAGCTGGAGGGGGCAGATTCAGGAGAGATGTGAGGAAGATTCAGGAAAGATGTGAGGAAGTACTTCTTCGCAGAAAATGTGGTGGATTCCTGGAAAAGACTTCCAGTACAGGTGGTGGGGGTGAAAACAGTGGTGGAGTTCAAGAATGCATGGGATAAGCACAAGGGAGTCTTAGTGGAAAGGAAGGGGTGGAGGGACAAAGCTGTAGACTGAGTACAGTCTGTGGTAATAGTGTAGGTAGGAAGGAAACGGCAGACTGGATGGGTGAAGAGGTCTTTATCTGCCATAAAACTCTTCTATGTAAAGTCTCAGAAAGAACAATTCCAATAGTAAGTTATGAAAAACAAAAACACTTTACATTTAATCCTTGCAGGGCCTCGGACTGATATATCAGTCCTGAATTCCTATATGTTCTAATTCTGTCAGCAGCCTAAGGGTTAAAGGTCTGTGTATATGAAATTTCATTAATAATGATAATGCAAATGTCCCAGTTTGAATGGCTTGTGCGCAGAATTCTATAAGTGTTTTAAAAAAGTGATGATACCTCTGTTGCAGGCAGCTTACGATTGGTATGTTGACAGTGGGGATGACTGTTCCCTTCATGGAATCAAGTGGTCATACAGTATCATTGTTGCCCAAGCCCAGCAAGGACCCAACTTTGGGCTCTTTCTACTGCCCTTTTTTTTATCTTAAATGTAGACTATTAGTTTCTGGTGGCTATAATTACCAAACCCCTTGAGGGCTTCATCCCCTAACTTTTAAAGTTAGACCAGACAGGTTTCATTGTGGGGCGACATGCAGTGGACAACATCAGATGTACACTACATATCACAGATCACCTGAACCAGGCTAAAATGCCAGTGGTTGTAATGAGTATGGATGCAGAAATGGCATTTGACCAGATAAATTGGTTATATTTATATGGGTTCCTTGCTGGGTTTGGTTTTGCACAGCAGTTTGTACAAGTACAGACATTTTTTTTGGAGCTGCAGGCTTATGTTAGGGCAAATGGGTGTTTATTGAAAGGTTTTTGGTTAGTTTGTGGAACTAGGGAGGGATGTCTCATTTTCCCATTACTATTCACTCTATATACATCATGCGTTTAGACCAAAGGATCATATTGGACCAAGAAGTACAAGGAGTCATGGTGAGCAGACATGAACACAAAATTGCATTATATGCAGATGATGTGCTCCTCTACCTTTTGGAAACCAGAAAGCTCTTTGCCTCAGGTGGCGGCCTTGGTTGAGGGAATTCTCTGCCTTGATGGGACACACTCAACACCAGTAAGATGGAGGTCCTTACTTTGGTATTTACTCCATAGTGAGAATTACAAAACCACTTCCTGATGAAATGGGGCATGCCTAAGTCAAAATATATGAGAATAACTCTTAGAAATACAAATGCCTTTCTATACATTAATAATTACACACCCCTTCTACAGTACATCACTTGAGGGAAGACATTATGAGATGGTAACTTCTCCCATTGCTATTGCATGCTAGGATACAAGCAATAAAAATGAATGTTTCATCAAGATACTTATATGTTTCCAGTGTCCCCCAATTCTCTTAACTTAGAAAGAGCTGAAGAAGATGCAAAGACAGATATTTAGATTTATACAGTATGTGCCAAAAGAGACCACAAGTTCAAAATGCATTACTTTCAGCCATAAAGGTATGGGGTGGAAGGGCAGTACCTGCTCAAGGAGATTTTTGTGTAACCGTACAACTTAGGGAAGCATTTCTTTGGGAGTACCTGCATATTTGAGCACATTGGAAGAATATCAGGGGTGAGGTCACTGAAGATAGACCCTTGGCTTCATTCTTATATGATCTTATGGTGCTTAGGAATAGACAGCATTTCATATATATGACCCTTAAAGTTACATTCAAAGCCTGGGAAAGGGTGGTACATGACCCCCCAGCTCAAGGGGCAGATCTGGAGACACAGATGGTAGGCATGGGATGAGGCATTCCCACCATGCATAACTGACCCATGGTTTCTTAGGCAAACAAGGGGGGGGTAGGTTCTGCTCCCTAGATCAGATGTCAGTGGGAACAATAGTAAAGACATTTGAGGAGTATAAGGGGGAATTTGGATGCTTGCCCACTGATATACTTCATTATTTCCAACTGAAAATTTATATTCAAGCATAAATCAGATAAGTAAGGGGGAAGATAGGGACATATGCAGAGATCTTACTCTTGCGCTCTTACTTAAGACAGCAGAGCAAAGGGGAACTATCTCTAGGATATATAAATTTTTCATGCAAGCTCAGTAAACTGCTGTATCATATCTTACAGCCAGACTGGAGGAAGAGGCTGAGTTCACCCTAACCACTAAGCAATGGACACGAGTTTTGGAAGGCTCCTTTAAAACCTCATCTCCCAGGTGACAAGAATATACCTGGAAATGAAATCTAGACTCATTATCACCCCAAAAATAAAGACCAAATGGTATCAGATAACTTCTGCGGCAAGCTGCAGAAGCTATGGGGAGACACAGGCTACTCACACACATATTTTACACATGCCCAGCAATTGCAATGCTTAAAGCAAATATCATAATATAATTAAGGGCCCTCTTTAGCATCTCGACCCCCCCCATACAATTCCAGTAACTGATCCAAGGACCCCCCTCTTGAATATTAAGGGAGCTAGCTCCCATTATATGTGGTATATTTGCACAGCTGCCATAAGTAAGGCTATAACTAGAAAGTGGCCCCAAGTGGAAGCACCTAGTAGTGAGGAATGGCAGGCTATAGTGGAGTAGATAGCAGTAATGGAACATATAACATGTATCAGATACAAGATAAGATGGAAAAGTATGTAGAAAAGATGGACATGATGGAATGCAACGAGGTACTGCACAAGACCCAGAAGAAGCAGAGAGTATAGGATGGGACCAACAGGATGGGCACATATGAAGAAAATGGGAGCTAGTATTTGGGATGGACACTTTCCCTATCCTTGCCAGAAGGAGACCAAACTTCACTATTTGAGAACCATACAGTAGAAATGAAAAGATACACCTCACATGTGAAGATGTTTACATGGGTTTTTAATTTTTTCATTTCTGTATTTTTTATTTTACCTTATAGTGTTTTATAAACAAACAGTGTTAAAAAGGAGGGAAGAACACTTGAGCGTAACAAACGACATTAACGTTTTGCAGAAGCAAGATGTTTTGTAATATTGTAAGATCTGTTTGTTGAACTGTGTAATTCGGCATAATTTGTATGAATAAAGTACGTATACAAAATAATGATAATGCAAGGAAACCTTTGTTTTTAAAGAAATAATTGTTCTGACAGGTTCATTAAGAGTAACAATATTTTTGTGTGTTAATTCAATTGTTCTGACATGTCGCTGTAAGTAACAATATTTTTGTATGTTAATTCAGGCTTGTTGCAGATACATGCTCTTGTTAAACATATGTGAACAGCTGTTGGTGTCACTCTTCTCAAGTTTGTGAGAAGAAAATAGTTCTACAGGAGCTTCAGGACAAACGTGAGTGTTTGGGCTCTAACATTATCAATTTCATTACTACAGTCAAGCCCACTTAAGTGTATGCTGGATATGTGCACATTCTGGTAATGTGCACACTTGCTGTATTTCTCATTTTCCGCATGTCCTTAATTCTAAGTTTGCTAAACAAGTGTGCACTGGTTAAGTTCGCATTCTGGTTAAGTGCACAGTTTCCCTGTTCACGGCTGTATCTATTCTCACAAAATTAATGCCTGATTAGTGCACAGCAGGGCATCACCACTATTCAATGAGCATTCTGACAAGATAACTCAGTTTGGCTGTGCAGAAGAAGAACACAACCTGACAACACTATTTTGAATATGAGCACTACCTAACTCAGTTAGCACTGAAAACTCATAAACAGGCAAAATAACATCATTTTTCAAAATGGTTAGTTACTTAATGAATTAATGTGTGTGTGTCCTGCTATCTTGACTGTTTCTAATGTTTTGTAATGGATTTACAATTTTGAAATAAGGCAATTAAAAATCCTTTCTTCATGCTCTGGTGATATTTTAAAACATTTAGTCTGAAGGACAGCCACATGGCATGGAGGGCTGAGGCCCTGGCACCTTATCTCCTGCCACACCTGTGACCCCTGGTTGGGTGATGAGTATATGCTGCTGGGGGTCAGCTGGGGGTGGGCTAGGAGAGGATTGAGCAGCCGCATGGCAGCTCTCCTCTCCCGGACCAGGGAGGTAAGCCCTTATGGCCTCTGACTACCACCATGTGGATGCATAATGGTAGTGCAGGTGATGGAGGGGGGCTATACTTCAGGCCGGGTGGTGGGAGAGGGGCCATTCAGGCCAAGGCAGCATGTGCGCCTCCATGCACATGCATATCCTTGCACTGGGGCTCCAGGGACGTAAGGGGAGAAAATCAGTGGGGGAAAAAAAAACACACTCAGCGTCGAGTGACGACAGCCCCTTGTAGGCTCCCCACCAGTGGCTGGGCACCCACTTCAAGTCCTGTGGCAGAGGATGCTGGTGCTGAGGTAAGTTCCTGAGGAGCTGGGTGATGGGGCTGGAGGGCGGTCCAAAGCAGGGGGTAGGCAGACAAACACAGGATAGAAAAAAAAAAGACATTAAGCCTGGATAAACACATAGCCTGCTTAAATGTACATTTTCTCCATGCAAAAGGGGTTTGCATTTAAGAGGGCTCCACTGTATATGGATAAAAACAAGCACATTGGAGTTGACTACCTGCAAGACCTCCTGGTTCCTCACTGTCCAGTGCACACCCTTCGTTCCTCTCAGGGTGGCCTCCTGATGGTTCCCAGGACAAGGCTGCAGCTGTCAGGAGATTGGGCTTTCTCCATAGCTGCACTTGTCCTGTGGAACTTGTTTCCAGTCCATCTCAGAGGGGCCCCCCTCAGTGGAAGCCCTTAAGAGGGGGCTCAAGACACTCTTGTTTGAGCAAGCATTAAGCTTGATATAGTTTGAGATTTTTAAGGTTAGTGACTGTCATTGATATATGTTCATGTTCTGAAATATGTTCTATGAATGATTTTATATGTATTAAGTGTATTATAGTGGCACGGTAATGCCACTATAGTTAGGGTTGCGTAGCCATTTCTAAGTTAAACCTCAAGGTTTGCACTTTAATAACTTTGCAACTGTTTGTCCGATTTGCCTGAAATGTGGAATGGAGAAAGAGTTTTGGACGATCTCTGTATCTGGAAATTGTTGTGTCAATCAGATATATGGCTGTGGAATCATAGTGCACTCAAAAAATGAAAAATTTCCAACATTCCATCTTCTTTAGACTATATATATATATATATATACGCATATATATAGTACGAGTCACATTAAACTGTTCCACAAATGAGTCAGTTTAGCATTGTTTTTTTACACTTGGCAATGCATTGGCAGCTCAAATTGTACTGTTTTTCGGTGTTAAACCAGCTCACGAGCAATGTTTATGAAGAGTTTTTGCAACTCAGTTGGAATGCTTCTGCAGTCCAGTCACAATGCAATACAAAACTAACTGAGTTTTAACTCTTGGGAAACAGTTTGCTCAAGGCTTTATGTTGGATCCAGCAACACTTATTCAACTCACTCACAAATGCAAAAACAACTCATTGGAGGAACAGTTTAATGTGACTTGTACTATGTGTATATGTATATATGTGTGTGTGTGTGTGTGTGTGTGTGTGTGTGTGTATATATTCATTGCAAAAAAAATGTGTTAATGCATCATTAGGGTTGCAATATCAAAAGCAGGGAAATGGGTTCCCAGGCCTAAGATGCACCCCCACTGTGCATGCAGGAACAGACATGACGGACTTGTTTTGGCATTCTGAACTCCAGTGTTCACCCCATTGTCCTATACTATGCCTATCTTACCTTACTAATGGAATGGGGTGAGCATGAGGGTTCAAAACACCAAAACACATCTGTCATGCCTGTTCCTGCATGTACAGTGGAGGTTCAGTCCTAGGCTTGGGAACCCTAAGGTCAAAAGGTGGACTAAGCACCGAGTAGCAATAAATGTGTATCTTGAACTGTTTTTGAGATACAGGCACCAAAAGGCACTGCAGGTATAGTGGGCACTGCAATGTTATTCTATGGGAAATTTGGCAACTTCGGAGCATGGTAACTATGGAACCATCATCAATTTTGTGACCAAACCATGAAAAGGCACATCTGTGGGACCAGGGCTTGCTACACTGCAAATTTCAGCCAAAACAGCCCTAACCATTATTTTGCTATGAAATGGCAAAGAAACTGGCTCATTTGGGGCTTTAATTTTGTGAAATTCCTCAACTTTCACAAAACTCCCATAGGTCAACATAGGGTATTTTTGCAAAACTAAAAAGTAGTGTTGTAACACTACTGGTACTTTCGCGAAACTAAAGGTAGTGTCGCAACACTACTGGTACTTTTGTGAAACTAAAGGTAGTGTCGCAACACTACTGGCACTTTCCTGACCCACTTTTGAGATACAGGCACTGAAAGGTGGCGTGGATGCCGATATGTCAGTAATGTTTTCTATTGATGCCTTTTGATGGTTTACTGAAAAAATGTACACCAGTTCCATTGTAAATGTAGTGTAATGTAACTGGTATGTGGTTGTGGGACTGCAGGCCCTCCGGGCCCTGCATTCCCCTAACGCTGTACATTTTTGCATAATGGTATGCAAATATGGGAGTGCAGGCTCTCTGGGCCCATGCTGCCATTTACACATAAGTATGGGGACATAACGCAGGCCTAGACACATGAAAATGAACCCTTGGAACACTAATTTGCCAGTATCTCAGGAACCGTAGCAGCTATTAAAAAAATTCCACTTTGGTGGTATTTATGGCTTTGAAACCTCCACCCATGCTTAAGCTGTGAGTAATGAAAAATCCATATCTCGAACTGTTTTCGAGATATGGGCATCAAAAGGCGCCATGGGCGTTGCAGTGTTATCCTATGGGGAATTTCACAAGAAACTGCACAATGGAAGCTCGTAACGCAGTGAACTTTTTGAATTTGTGGACCAAGTTTTCAACATGGGCTTTTTGGGACCTCCACTCATGTATGCTGTTACTGTGATTTTGTTAATCCATCCCAAAAGTTGATTTCGCACAACCACCATGCCATTCTGTGGAACAGGTGAGAAAAGATGCTTCACACGGGATGTAAACAATGACAGCTGTACTGTTCATAAGGAGGTGTGAAACAATGGCAATGTTGAAAATCTGTAGTGAAAATATTAAAATTGGCAAAGTTACGAGCGTGCGTAGAAACAGTGCAATGTATGCTCGTAACACGGCCATTTTTTTGAACTGTTGCACCAAATTTTCAACATGTGCTTTTTGGGACCTCTCCTCATGAACACTGGCACTGTCATTTCATTAATCAGTTGTGAAAGGTGATTCCGCTCAGTGACAGCAAAATCGCCTTTTGGATCTGATTAATGAGATGACATTGACAGTGTTCATGAGGTGGAGTCCCAAGAACTCCATGTTGAAAATTTGGTGAACAAATCATGAAAAATGACTGAGATATCAACACAAGTTCAAAATGCCATAGACCACCATTATACAGCACTTACCCTGATTCTTGCAGTTCACAGTTTGATTTTGAAGAGTGCAGACGTGTCCCAGTCCAGAGAAGATCACTGCTCCCAACCTCCAGAGGTAAGTATGGCTAAGGGGAGGTGGGTGCTCAGTGGGAGGGTGGGGATGGGGGAGGGGGGACTAGGGAGGCAACGAGGGACAATTTTCTTTTTTACAGGAAAAAAAACGGATCCAGGACGGTTTTCTTTATTAACAGGTTGAACAATGAAATATATTTGGGCACACTGGGATGGGCTCCCAGTGTGCCACATAAGTGTGTGGGGTTGGGGGAGGCATACTGACATGGGGATTGGGCACCCTGATGTCAGAGGAGTATACTAGTTCAATGCGGGATCCTGCTTCAAAAATGTAGGTGCAGGATTCTGCATCGAAAAGACATTGGTGGACGGTTTTCTTTATTTTTAACAGGTTGAATACATTTGGGCAGACTGGGGTGGGCTCTCAGTGTGCCACATAAGTGTGTGGGGGCGGGGGAGACATATTGACATGGGGCTTGGGCACTCTGATGACAGTGGGGTATACTAGTTCAATGCAGGATCCTGCATTGAAAATGTAGGTGCAGGTTTCTGCATCAAAAAGACATTGGTGGGTGGTTTTCTTTATTTTTAACAGGTTGAATACATTTGGGCACACTAGGGTGGGCTCCTAGTATGCCAGATAAGTGTGATGGGGGGGGGAGACATACTAACATAGGGACTGGTCAACCCGATGTCAGTGTACTTTAAAAGGAATGAGGAAGGGCAGACTAGTTCGATACAGGATTCTGCACTGAACAAAAAAGACATTGGGGACAGTTTTCTTTATTTTATAAACAGGATTTGAGCACACTGGGGTGGGTTCCCATTGTGCCACATCACAGGGGCACTATGGTGCCATTATTTTGGGGAAATTAGCCCCAGAAAGACATTTTGGATTAGCCATCCTGTGCATTCCAGAAAGTGTCAAACATTTGCAAAACAATGGGTGTGACACTTTCACATCTGTGGGATGGCCTAAAATATTTGCACCACTGTGTTCCTAAGGCCCAGATTAGGTAAACACAAACATCAGTGTGTATGTGTGTGTGTATATATATATATACTGGCCCGGTAGGCCATATATATATATATGTTTGTACAGTGGTCCAAGGGGCACTTTATAAAGTTTTGATTGATTTTGATTGATTGATAAGGTTGTCCATATCAGTATCATTTAAAAATCTTATTGTATGTAGGACATAAGGGCTAAAAGTCATTCATAGAAACACAGAAGTTGACGGCAGATAAGGACCGCAAGTCCCATCCAGTCTGCCCATTTCTTTTTCTACCTTATGAATGTGTCTTCTGCCTTTGCTCTGTCAGTGGCCTATGAATTCATACTTATCTGTATTGCTCCTTTATGCCTATCCCATGCCTGTTTGAAGTCCTGCACTGTATTCATATCCACCACACGTGGGGCGTGAACAGCGGCGCATGAATGAGGGGGCCGCTCGCATCCAAGTGGTTAAGTCCAGAAGACACCCTGGGGCGAAATGGAGTGCTGAACGGGGTTCTCCTTGTTTGGTTTCCATACCCAAGGGAACCTCCTTCATTAATGGTGGGCAGGTGGTTGGGGTGTCCCAGGAGTCCTATCCAACCCGGGCAGTACTTTGCAATGCCAGATCCATCGTGAACAAGTCTGCGATTATTGCAGACTTGGTGAGCACTGTGGACCTGACTTTCATCACCGAAACCTGGTTGGATAGTAATGCCGGCCCAGTTCTTGAGGCCGCAGTTCCAACCAGGTATTCGGTGATACACTGCCCGAGATTGGATCACAGGGGTGGTGGGGGGGTGCGGTCTGTTTCAAGACCGAATTGGATCTCACTAGTGTTCCACTGGATCCTTTGAATGTGTTGTAGTGGCAGGTGGGGGCTATAGGATAGCACTCGTTGATTGTCCACCTGGTGCCGAGAAGCTATTCCTTAAGGAAGTGGCGGACTTCGTCGTCGACCTGGTATTTGAGTCACCCAGGTTGATGGTGCTGGGCAACTTTAATGCCTGGATCGATGACGAACTCTCGCAATTTGGTCAGCACTTCCTCCAATTGATGTGTTCATTGGGCCTCACACAGGTGGTTGCCTCTGCCACTCATAAACACGGCCATTCACTGGATCTGGTCTTCCTGCTGGGGATGGAAGCCTCCGATGTGGGGGTGGAACCTGTCGGTTGGTCTGACCATCACACTGTGAGATTCAATTTTTGCTCCCCCCTATGTAGGCCTACCCCTGTGGAGATGGTCAAGTACTGCCCTTTACGGGATGTTACTCCCAATGGCCTAACTGCGGTTCTTGACCTATCAGTACTGCCTGGGACGAGCTCTAATCCTGAAGAGCTGGTGCTAGCCTATAACAATGCTATTGCCACTGCTTTGGATTTAATTGCTCCCACCCATGTGCACCCTCTCTCCCTTCGCCCTCGATCCCCTTGGTTTGATCGGGATCTGAGGGAGATGCGGTGACTAGGACGCAGGTTGGAGAGATGCTGGCGAAAATCCGGCTTAGATGCTGACCATCTTAAACTCCTAGAGCATTACAAACTCTATCAGTCAGCAATTTCTCATAAGAAGGCAGTATTCCTGTACAGAGAGATTGCTGCTGCACAGAATCGACCAGCCCAGCTCTTTCGAACTATGGACAGGCTGTGCAATCCAGCCTGTCTACAGGTTTGTCGAGCTTTTTCACAAATACAATGTGAGGAGCTTGCTCGATTCTTTGCAGATAAAGTGGCTGACATCAGGGTCGAGACTCACACAGCACTCGCCACTGGAGCTGCTGTTGTCCGACCTGCGGTTGCAAGTACCCCATTTACCTGGAGCTCCTTGGAAAGGCCGGAAAACAATGATGTTATGTGGATTGTCGAGGGTATGCATACCATAAGCTGTAGTTTAGACCCGGGTCTCACTGGCCTGATTATGGGCTGTGATGAGGCTATCATTCCGGTTCTAGCTAGGATAGTCTGGTGCTCCTTAGATTCTGGTGAATATCCCCACTCCCTGAAGGAAGCGGTGGTGACACCAGTATTGAAAAAGACTTCTCTGGACCCAGACTCCCTAGCCAACTACAGACCCATCTCGAACCTCCCCTTTGTGGGGAAGGTAATCGTGAAAGTGGTGGCAGCCCAGTTGGACAACCATTTATCCATCCATAACATCTACGATCCTCTTCAATCAGGTTTTTGAAAGTAACATAGCACTGAGACTGCACTGGTCCGGGTGCTTAATGATCTCCTGATGGCGAGAGACCAGAAAAAATGGTCCATTTTGGTCCTTCTGGATTTGTCAGCAGCATTTGACACCGTAGATCATGGGGTGCTGCTCGAGTGCCTGAGACACATCTGTGGGTTAACAGGTTTGGTTCACAGATGGTTTACCTCCTTTCTCACAGGTAGAACTCAGAGGGTTGTATTGGGGGTATTTTCCTCTGAGCCGACCACTCTGTCCTGTGGGGTACCTCAGGGCTCTGTGCTGTCCCCATGTTGTTTGCGGTGTACATGCTTCCCCTCAGAGACACTGTAAGACAATATGGGCTGGAGTTTCATTGTTATGCTGATGATACCCAGCTCTATCTATCTTTTGCACCTGACCAGAATAGAACACTCCCAGTGTTTAACAACTGTCTCAGCGAGATCCAGGGTTGGATGAGGTCTAGCTGGCTGAAGCTGAACTGTGGGAAGACAGAGGTGATGGTTGTGGAGCCTTGCTGCCGGATTGAGGGGTCGGGGCAAATCAAACCTCAGGTTTATTTCTGGGGGATGTGGAGCTCCTTACCTCTGAACAGGTGCGAGACCTAGGGGTGATCCTTGACAATCAGCTGACATTACAAGTGTCGGCGATTGTTAAGGTATCCTTTTACCATCTTAGGAACATCGCTAGGATCAAGCACCTTGTTCCATCTGGCGACCTGCCAACATTGATCCACGCCTTTTGACCTCTCATCTGGACTACTGCAACTCCCTTTACTTTGGGCTTCCTGGGGTTGATATCCACCGCTTGCAGCTAGTGCAGAACTCAGCGGCCTGGCTGTTAATGGGGACTCCACGATCTTCCCATATTACACTGGTGCTGCGGGATATGCACTGGCTGCCTGTTCAGTGGTGGATCACCTTTAAAGTCAGATTACTGACATATAAAGCCCTACACGGTTTGGGCCCTGACTACCTGAAAGATCTTCTGGTGCCTTACCTTCCGATGCGACCTCTCCGCTCGGCCAACGAGGGGTTGCTAGAGATTCTGAGGGTAGTTTTAAAATCTTCCAGCACCTGCGCTTTTAGTTTTGTGGCGCCAACCCTCTGGAATTCTCTACCACATTGGATTAGAGAATGCATGACGGTGGAGGGTTTTAAAAAAGGTTTAAAATCGTTTTTGTGGAGTAGGGCATTCGTCGAGGATATAGATGTGAATTAAATACTGTATAGTTTAGTCCAGATTTTAATGTATTTATAATGTTTTATGACTGTTATTCTGTAATGTACCTTGATTTAAGAAAGGCGCATAATAAATAAAGTTTATTATTATTATTATTATTATTACCACTTCCTGAGGTAGGCCGTTCCATGCATCCACCACCCTTTCTGTGAAAAAGAACTTCCTCACATTACTCCTTAATCGGCCTCCCTCTAATCTCATGCACTGTCCTCTTGTCCTGCTATTTTTCTTATATTGAAACATGTTAGACTCCTTCGCCTTGTTAATGCCCTTAAGGTGTTTGAATGTTTCGATCATATCACCTTTCTCCCTCCTTTGCTCTAGGGTATACGTCTTAAGCTCCGTTAATCTGTCCTCATGTGCTTTCTGATGCAGTTCTTGCACCATTTTGGTTGCCCTTCTCTGGACTGCCTCAATTTGGTTAATGCCCTTGTGAAGGTATGGTTTCCAGTACTGCACGCAGTACTCTAGATGGGGCCTAACCAGTGTCTTGTAAAGAGGGTTTATTACCTCCCTCTTACGACTTGTGATACCCTTACTGATACACCCAACATCCCCCTAGCCTTACCTACTGCTTTAGTGGTCTGCTTGGATGATTTCAGGTCATCTGTGATGATGATGCCCAAGTCTCTTTCTTCCCTTGTGACTGTCAGCAACTCCCCTCCCAGCCTATAGGTGGCTTCAGGGTTTCTCTTCCCTATGTGCATGATCTTGCACTTCTTTGTATTAAACCCCAGTTGCCACTCTTCTGACCATTTTGCCAGTTTATCCAGATCTCTTAGCATTCTGCCCACCCTTCTGGATCATCTACTCTGTTGCAGATCTTCATGTCATCTGCAAACAGACAAACCTTACCCTCCAGTCCATCTGCAATGTCATTGATGAAGATATTGAAGTGGACTGGTCCCTGAGGTACCCCACTTGTGACTTGCATCTCTTCTGACTGTATGCCATTTACCACCACTCTCTGTTTTCTGCCCGTCAACCAGTTTGCCACCCAGTTGACCAACTTCTGACCTACCCCGAGCCTACCCAGCTTATTAATCAATCTTCTATGTGGAACAGTATCGAAAGCTTTGCTGAAGTCAAGGTAGGTGACATCTACTGCTTCCCCTTGGTCCACCACTCTGGTTACCCAGTCAAAGAAATCATTGAGATTAGTTTGACAGGACCTTCCTGTTGTAAACCCATGTTGTCTTGGATCCTGTGCTCCAATGGATTCCATGTGTTGCACTATCCTTTCCTTAAGGAGTGCCTCCATAATCTTGCCCACTACTGAGGTAAGACTGACTGGTCTGTAGTTCCCTGCCTTCTCCCTGCTACCACTCTTGTGGAGCAGGATCACACGAGCCCTTCTCCAGTCTTCTGGGACCTGTGCTCAGAGACTCACTGAACAGTTCTGATAATGGCTCTGCTAGTTCCACCCTTAGCTCCTTTAGTGCCCTGGGATATATGCCATCAGGTCCCATTGCCTTGTCCACCCTGAGCTTAGCGAGTTCTTGTAGGACCCTTTCTTTTGTGAAGGGACTAGTGCACACCTCCCTCCCTCTCCCATAAACAACATAAATTTTGCTATAAGTTAGTTTTCATTTTTAAAACACAATTCATATACTCGCGTCTAAGTTGACCTTGCATATAAGTCAGCACCCATTGATTTTAGTAGACTTTTAATATGTCTCACATATAGTTTGACCCACCCTCTTTACTTAATATATAGCTACTGGTGCACCTCAACACCACCAGGGGTCCTACTTTTAACAAATTCTTCCCTCCTTTTTAACAGACAATGATACTATAAAACATTGCAGTATACCCTCCCTAACCCACTCACCAGTACAACACACAAGTGCTAATGGTACCACTCTCTCTAACCCACCCACACTAGCACAAGTCACTTAAGTTCTGAGTGCATATTTCATATTTATTTTGTCATTTTTTATTTACAGTACCATTTGATTGAGGGCCGCAATACACCAATCCACAAACATGTAAAAAAAAAAAAAAAGATACCACCCTGGATTCTAGAGGACCCCCACCCTGGCAGGTAGTGTCCACCACCCACTTTCGTCCTGATCCTGAGCCAGCAACTGGCATAGCCCTCCTCTCTCCATCATGGTTAGCTGCCGACAGAGATGTCAATGAACACATACGTGAGCTGTCATTAACAGCTCACGTACATGCTCATTAACATCTCAGTCGGTGAACGGCTATGGTGGAGACAGGACAGCTGTGCCGATCACTGGTTCAGGATCAGAATGGGGTGGTGGGGCACTACCTGCTGAGCTGGAGGGGTTGTGGGTCTGCTAGATGCCAGGGAATGGGATCTGTTTTCTATACGTCTTGTACAGGGGATTAGGGATAGAGAGGGGGGTCCATTAGATGCCAGGGAATGACATCTTATTTTTCTATATGTCTTGCACAGGACATTGGGGATAGGGAGGGGAGTCCACTAGATGCTAGGGAATGGTTTCAATATATTGTACAGGGACTGGGATGGTATTGGGATGGGGGAATACAGTGGACATCATGACACAGTGTTCATATGTCAGGTGGATGATTGGGTGGGGGGAGGGACCACTAGACACCAGAAAAAATTGTCATATATATTTGGCGGGTGGTCGGGTGGGGTAGGGACCACTGGACACCAGGGAAAATGGCAATATATATTGGTAGGATGATCGGGTTGGGGGATGGACTACTGGACACCAGATAAAATGTTACTGTTAACCTTGCGCTGGCGGTCGGGGGGGGGCACTAGTACCAGGGAAGATGTTACTTTTCACTTCGGACTGGCAATCGGTGGGGTGGGCACACTAAACTCTGTTGCAGTCCATGTAAATGAGTCCATAATGGGCATGCAAATTGCCACGTAGCATGCTCAATGGACTCATTTACATGGCTGCTTTTGTGAATTCCAAATAATGCAGCTGCACTATTCATTGTGGGGCCGTTCACTGGGATGCTTGTCAGATGGTGCTAGTGAGGTTAGAGGTAGTGGTAAGTGGGTTAGTGCTGCTTTGCCCTGGCCCTATCCACAGTCAGATAGCGCAGGTGCATCATCTGACTATGAATAGCAGCCTTTGACATCCGGGCAGTCGCAAAGCGCAGCGAAGACTTTTGCGCTGTGCTTTGCAATTTTTTTGTGACTCTAGCCCTTAGACTGATAATTGTAACTCACTGTGGCTGGAGTATGATGGGTGACTCCTCAACTTTACGCCAAAGCTCAGCTTCACAACGACACCACAGAAGACTTATCATCAAAGCAGCCCTGAGTATTGCAGGATTACAAAAAGCATGCGGCATGCTCATCAATGGCTTGAAACAGAAGTAGATTAAGGCTGCTAATGTATTTATTAACACTTGTCCTTAAGGGCTTCAAAGTTTAAATATAGTGCTTTCCCTAGTTCATATTCAGCTCTTTAACCAAGCAAATATTTGTACAAATCTGACTTTATTTTATGTGTTTTGCTGACTCAACAAGGACAATAACAGCAAGAGTGAGAACAATATTGTTTTCACTTTTTGGCTGTATTTTTCTCTGAATGTAAAATAACCATGTAAATTATTTTAAGCATCTGATGTTACAATGGCTAAATCTGTATGTACTGAAACACAAAGTTTAAAGTTTGAGCACCTACAATCATCTTGGCAGTGCACTGTAGATTGCCAACAAGTCCAATCCTGTATAGACTTGCACATGCACCACAACTGCCCAAAATTGGCAACGTGATTTGGTTTTCAAGTAAGTGAAAAGAGAAGGGCAGCCGTAAGGCCATTGGTATAGATATCTGAAAGAATAGCATGTACATTCAGCACTAGCTGTAGCAGTTCATTAGTGTACCTTGGTTATTAGCTATTTATTTGTTATTCAAAATGAATGTGGTTGTACTGTATCTGATCAATCTCTTCAAGAAAGCTAAGTTTAAAAAAAAACAACACTGTGGTTAGGCCTTCAGCCCTCTTTTTACTTACTTGACCGAAAAAAGTGGGAAAAAAATATTATTCTTTACTTAGGATTACTTGGGATTGTAGGGAAGAAGTAGAGCAAACTGACACATCATGACTATCCCCAAATATTTAGTGGTAATATTCTGACAGCAACCCATTATCATGGGTGCCAGAATATGAGGGTTGTAGGGTGCAGAAGTTTAGAAAGACACAGGGCCAAAAAAGGTAGTTTTTGCAAGCAAAACAGCACTTTGAATGCTCATGGGAAAAAATGGGGGGCTGCAGCACCCTTACGCCCATAGGTTCCGGCACCTATGCCCCTCATAAGTTAATTTACCTGAGCTGGCCCGGTGGTGCTGGAGGCTGAGGTGTTATATGGAAAAAAATGTATTTACCTATTCTGTTTTTAAGTACTGGCAGTTATACTCTGAGGCAGGTTATTCATTAGTCGGGCCATGCACTTTACTGAAAATGTACTTCCTCTTATTTATTTATTTATTTATTGAAAAGTTTCACCAGGTAAGGTAGACTGAACAATAAGTTGCTTGCCTCATGGTACCACCTGGGAGAGAGGGAGTGGGAGTTTTAAAACACATAAAAAGTAATTCGCACATAACATATAAGGCATAGTTTACAAAGTAGCTATTTTCAACATATGCGGTGACCTTAAAGATGACCTATGGTATATAGTGAGTACAAATTGCACCTAAAGTATACATGGATGCAATATACAGATAGGACAATTGATGCTTTAGCAGTAACAGTTTGTGAGTATTTAAGGGACAAATACAACTTGGGAATTAACACAGCATATTAGCGAGAGAGAGGGAGATGTGTATCATGAGAATGGAGAACACTAAAGCCTACATGCTAAAGTAAAAATTTTATGTAGGGAGAATATCAGAGGAGCAGAGTAGGCTAGTAGATCCTGGTGAGACACTCAGGCTCCTAGGCGGAGACTGACAACAGAGATCAGATTGCAACAACATAAAACGAGGAGCAAGATTAAGTGCTTGAAAATATAAAAGGGCTATTAGTAGGTCATGCTTAGACCAGCAGGTCAGCAGACAAGGTGTTAGGTCATGCTTAGATATGTGGGTCAGCAGACAAGGTGTTAGACTAGGAGGGATGGGGAAAATTAGGGGCAGGTACAATTAACAGAAAGGGAATTACGTAGTGTTTTATTTAGTGAGCTGGGTGAGGAGGAAAAACAGATTTGTGTAGGGAGAGAGTTCCACAAACTTGGGAGGTAGTAGAAAAAAGAGGACTGACCAATTGAGGTATATCTCCGGGGAACTGACAGGGTTCTGTGGTCATGGGATCTGAGAAGATGAGAGAGTGTGGGTGGAGGGGAAAGGGAGGAGGACGTAAGATAAGGAGGGAGGATACCAAGCCAGTAGTTAGGGATGAGCTTAGTGCAGTGATGCAGCCGCCTATTAGCTAGAGATGGGAAAGCTAAAGCGCGGTAAAGGTGACAGTGATGGGTTAGGGGAGGTGCATCAAGAGCAAAGCAGCAGAAGGAGTTGAAAAGGGTATCCAATTTAGCTAAATAAGTGGTGGGAGCAGAGAAATAGATGACATTGCAGTAGTCGATGATCGGGAGAATCATCTTTTGGACCAGTTTGTGTTTTGCCTGGAGCGGGAGGCAGGAGCGGTTTCTATATAAGGCACCGAGTTTAGGTCGAATCTTTTTATTATGGCATCTATATGGTCCGAGAAAGTGAGATGTTGATCCAGCCCAAAGCCCAGATACCTGAAAGACGCCGTGGTCTCAATAGTTGTCCCATCGAGGGTAGTGAGTGCGGGGAGGGATGGTAGGCTTGACAGTCTCCATCTGGTGCCAAACATCATGGCCACTGTTTTCTTAGCATTTAGAAAGAATTGGTGAGATTGAAACCAACCCTGGACATTACTGAAATCCTGTTGGAGCCTGGAGGCAACATCCAAGGGCGATGGCCCTGATGAGAAAAGAACTGAATCATCAGCATACATATGTATAGAAGATGATGTACAGATGGATGGAAGATCATTCAGAAAAATGGAGAAAAGGATTGGACCCAGTATAGACCCCTGGGGAACACCAGTGCATATAGGTAGAGGAGGGGAGATGGAGTCGGAGATTTTTACCGACTGTGTGCGGCCGTTTAAGTAAACACCGAACCATTTTATGGTGTGTTCAGACAGGCCGTGGATGACAGGGCGCAGAGTAGGAGGGAATGGGAAACCATCTCAAATGCTTTAGCAAGATCAATAAAGATGGCAGTAGTGAAGTGTCTGCAATCCATCCCAGTCAGGATCGACTCCGTGACTCGAAGCAGTGAAGTAGAAGTAGAGTGGTGTTTGCAGAACCCAGATTGCAGATTGATACTGGGTGAAAAAGTTTATGTCGAAGAGGTATGAAGACAGTTGGGCTAGGACTAGATGTTCTTACAGTTTGGCTAATGTTGGAAGGAGTGAGATGGGGCGGTAGTTCCCAAGGGAGGAGGTATCACCACTCTTTGGAAGTGGGAGGACGATTGCATGTCTCAACTTTTGTGGTATTTCGGCCAGTTGAAAAGAGAGGTTGAGAAGGGCAGTCAGTGGAGGAGCAATGGATGTGGCAGACAGGTTTAGTAGCTTTGGATCCAGCCCATCAGAGGAGCTACCTTTGCTTGGGTTAAGGGCTTCTAAAGCAGTGAGCATATCTAGTGACCAGATTTTGCAGAAGGAAAAATTGTATGGTGAAGTAGGTGAGCTGCTTGTAGAGGCAGTAGACGACTGACTTTTGGTTGGAAGGTGAAGTGCGAGTTGAACGCTGCAGCTACACTTGGGTGGTCAGATATAATGGTATTGTTTATTTTAAGGAGGGGGGAGGGAGGAGGAGACTGGGGGAGAAAAGTGAGTGAATTACTTTCCAGAATTTGGATGGGTTATTTATGTTGGACTTAAAAGTAGAGCTGAAGTACTCAGCCTTAGCCAAGCGAGTGGCTTTCATGCAATTGTTTCTGAGGGCCCGGTATGCTTCATAGTCTTTCAGAAGTTTTGTGCCTTTATGGAGCTCCCAGGCTAAGTCACGCGCTCTTTGGGAAGAGATGAACTCTGGAGAGATCCAGGGGAGGTGATTACCTTGGACTCGGACATGGCATAAAGGTGCATGTTGATTCCAGACTTCAAGGAATCAGTCTCTGAAGTAGTTTGCTGCTTCACCTAGGTTTCTGGCTTTGGTTATTGGTGCCCAGTTTATGTAGGTCAAATCATGCAGCAGAGGGGGCAATGTTCAGGGATTTGTGCGATCGGATTTGTAGTGTTTTATGGGAAGCTTTGACTTTGTGTACTCTACGCTCCAAGAAGGTCATGCAATGGTCACTGATGGCATCTGCTAGCGTACCAGATTTAATGACCCTGTGAGTGTGTGAGGTAAGGGCCCAGTTGATACGGGAGTGGTTTCCTGTCTTGTGGTTTAGCCAAGTCGGGTCGTGGATAAGTTGAGTTAAGTTGAGCGCATGTATAGTATTATGCACTTGTTAGGTATGGAGGTCAACCAATTTATGCTGAAGTCTCCCATGATATATAATTCATTGACTGAAGAGTGGGTAGCTAGGGTAGCTATGAGGTCAGTAGCGATATTGGGCTGTAAACCAGAGCGGCAGTAGGTGCCTGCTATGATGATAGGTTTGGAGAAGGGGAGAAAGATTTGCAACATCAGTGCCTTGTATGCTTTTGGTACAGAGCTGGAAAAGACGGAGGTAAATTGGATGGATGAAGAGATCTAAATTGCTACCCCCTCCACCTCTACCTAGACGGTATTGTCATGATATTGTAAAGACAGAGACTGTAAGAGACAAGTTGCAAATCTTGTTATTTAGCCATGATTCTGATAGGATAATTATATCAGGGGTAAGCGTAGCCACCAGGGGCTGGAGCAAGTTCACTTTGGGGAGGAGACTGCGTATACTGATATGTAGGATTTTTAAGCCTTGAGGGAGAGTAGTAAGTCATGACTCAAGAGTAGCAGCTGAATGTGGTTGAGGGACCATTCCTGTTTGTGCTAGGCCAGGGTTAGGGTTTATGCCACCAGCTGATAAGAGTAATAGGGTAATAATAATATAGTGTAACGTGGCACTCTTGAACCAAGAGTGGGAGCATAACAGCCTGGAGTTGTGGCTTTTACTGATAGCTGAAGGGGGCCTGAAGCTAGTATGAGTATTAGAGTATAGTACATAGGCATCTGGACAAGACAGGCATAGGGGCGAATGGGAGCGTGAGACCAGGATAGAAGAGTGGGCGAAGGGGAGGTAGCCTGGTTGAAAGCAGGAAGAATGAAGGCATAGTGGCTCTGCAGTGCAGGCGAGGGAGTAGGGGACAGGGGAGAGAGAATGAGAGCGGAGAACACCAAAAGGAAAAGGTATAGAGTGGGAAACATCATATTTATGGGGGAAGAAGGAGAAATTGCAAAGCCCCAAAAAGTATAACCAAGTAATAGGGTTGTGAGAGATGGGGCCAGTAAATAATCCTGAGAACACAGGAGTGCTGTAAGGCAGGGAGGGCACGTTTATGGGAGGACAATAATGGGCAGTGAAAGAAAATGGCAAAGCAGATTTGACTTTAATATCCCGACGTTCAAAGACATTTGATGAAGCAGGGTCTAAAGGAACCAATGAGGTGAGGGTAGTACGAGGGAGGAGGAGGAGCAAACGTGTACTTAAAGGAAGCCTGGAAGGGGGTTGGGGGAGGGACAAAAACCCTTTGGTCTTGGATTAAAAGTTCCAAGTTCCTCAATATAGCAAGAGCTGATAGAAAGGGTGCACCAATCGGGTGAACCTTGCTGACCGGCCGACCAATCAGGTGCCAGTTGCAAGGAGCAGCAGCCAATCAGAGCACCGTCGGAGCAAGATTGAAAGCAGCAGCTATACCTTGAGAGCTGGTCTGGGGATGGGTTCTACAGTGGCAGGCAGGAGATGTAGAGTCCTGGCAGTGGCAGCCGAGGAGGCGCCGCCTTACTGTTTAGAACCACCGCTCAGGGCACGGAGCAAATCTAAGGAAGCAAGGAGAGGGTAGGGTAAATAAAGGCTACACAGACAGCGTGATAGAAGTAGAAGGGGCGGGAGGGTAGCGGCAGACAGTCAGTGGGGGGTAGAGGTGAATGCAGGAGACAAAAGATTTGCAAATTAACTAGGCGGGGGTTGGGCTGTGTCGAGACAAAGGAGGGGGGAGGTAGTGGCAGAGAGAAGAATTAGAGCAGTGGGGGGTGGGGGTGAGTTCAAGTTCAAGCAGGCTTTTTGGCACTAGCCAGAGCGGAGAAACAATAACTCCAGTAGAGGTGAAGTGAAGAAGAGAGGAATTTACTGGTAGTAGGGTACCGAGAGCAGGCAGAGAGTAGCGAGGTTAGGTAGACCAGAAGGAGGGCAGACTGAGTGTAGTCAAGAAGAAGAGTAAAAAAGCAAAACAGACAGACTGAGGGTCACAATGCTTTCGGCTACATAGCTGAGCTATGCAGTTAAACAGGCATGCACAAAATTAAGCACAGTCTAAGCACCAGTAGGCTCTAGTTATGCAGCTATACTTAAAAACAGTAGGCAGGAGAATAAATATGCATTTTATACTACTGGAACTAGCAGGCAGGCCTAGAGGCAATCTTAGCAAAACCCTTCAGTGTTGGATTAAAAGTTCCAAGTTCCTCAATATAGCAAGAGCTGATAGAAAGAGTGCATCAATCGGGTGAGCCGTGCTAACCGGACGACTAATCAGGTGCCTGTTGTGAGCAGCAGCAGCCAATCGGAGCACCGCGAGAGCGAGCTTGAAAACAGCGGCTGTACCTTGAGAGCCGGTCTGGGGACTAGTTCCACAGGGGCAGGCAGCAGGAGATGTAGAGTCCTGGCAGCAGCGGCCGAGGAGGCACCACCTTTCTGTTTAGAAGCGCCACTCGGGGTGTGGAGCAAATCTTGAGAGCTGGTCCAGGGACGGATCCCACAGGGGCAGGCAGGAGATGTAGAGTCCTGGCGGTGACGGCTGAGGAGACACCGCCTTTCCATTTAGAAGCGCTGCTCGGGGCACAGAGCAAATCTTAGTTATAACATGGGGGATACTGTATGGTTCTCTGTCTACAACAAGCATGTGTAACCATCAAGAGGTTCCCATGGCAACTGTTTAAACCTCAAGAGCAAAGTTTGAGACATTTTGGTCGCCAAGGGCCACCTTGACATGGCACACATGCTTTTGTAGATAGAGAACCATCCATTGTCTTATGTAGTGTATGGTTCTGCTATTGTGGCACAAATATGGACATTTTGCCTTACTTTGTCATTTACTGCAGCTGCTTCTCATTTTTTGTCTGTCATGCAACACTCTCCTTCGTTCAAGCTGTCACCGTCACAGCCACTTCTGAAACGGGAAGTTCACTTATCGCACATACATGACCCTGTTCTGAGTTGTTATGCTGCACTAGCTATGTAGCTAGTGACACAGAACAAACTAGCTGACGTTTCGAGTGCAGCACAACAACATTTTTGAAAGGATGAATTTCCATCCCTAACAACATTTCACTGTACACTATAATATGGTTACATAGTCAGCAATCAGGGTAAACAATGCATTAGAACAGGCAGGTAACAGCTACATAAAATAGAATTTAAATTGCTGCAAGACAGGTTCAGTACCAGACACTGAGGTCAAGGGAAGCTTTCACAGACAGGGTTTGCCAGTAGAGCAGCTTTGCAGAGCATTTTGAACTGGGGTTTGATGACAGAGAATGTTGAGAGCTTGGCAGACCATTCCAGTGGGTAGAAGCAGCAGTCAAGAAAGCCTTTTGACCCATACAAGTAGCAACAGACAGTGTCACCTGAAGCAGGAAAGGTGATGACCTAAGACTATGGTGGCACAATTTTGGACAAAGAAGGTCTACAATATGGGAGAGCTCCTTATCTCTCATAGATTTATCTACATGACAGCCAACGTGGTACTCACAGTGGGCCTGTGGGGCAAGCCAGCCAAGGGATTGGTATAAGGTGCAGTGGGACCGGAACTGTGGCTGCTGTGAGCTCTGCACTCTTGATATGCACTTTATTATCAAAGCCTCGATGAGCTTCAATAAAAGAACTGCTGCATGGAATGCCAGGTATCAGGCCTTGTAAGTCCAGAAAATAAAATGTAGCAATAGTGATATGTAACAATAAACAGCAAACATTTTCAAATGGGGGAACTGAAACACACACAAAAAAATGGTTCACATGTTGTATACATTGGAACACTTGAACTGTTTTTATTGATTGCTAGCAGACTCTTGAAATACCTTAATTTTGTAAAGGCAAGGCCAATTAAATTATAACTGGTATACTGAAATTTTAATTGCCCTTTTAAGAATGTGGGGGGGGGTTATAAAAAGAAGGGAAGGATGGGACAAACTCCATCCCTTTAGGAAAGGCAAGGGACCTTGAAACACGGGGTTGTAGGTGAGGAGTCACTGACATCTGCAGATCATTGGGACCAGAATTCTGGCTGCTGTGATCTCTGAACTATTGATATGCACTTTATTATCAGTGGGTCATTGAGTTTAAATAAATGAACTGCTGCATGGAATGCTAGGAATGCTGCATATTTTTGTGTAACATTTTCTGAGCTGGCAGAAGACCTGGGTTACAATCCTTGAAAAAAAACATGTTTGTTCTGTTTTAAGCAAGAGACTTAGGTTTATATTCTGATGGGAACTTTAACATTTTGTAACTGTATTTTCAGTTCTAATTTTAGCAGACTGAGGATCCATGCAGTGCACCCTTCTTGGCAATGTGCACTGTAATGTACTTTAACCCCTCACACCTAAAAAAAAAAAAGCTACTTGAAGTTCACTTTGCATTGAGTTATATTTAATTCAGCCGTGAAAGGGTTAAACTGCAATCAGAAAGGGTTATGTATGTTATATGTCCAGCCAGTCCAGCCAGCTGTGACAGTCTGAGCTATTTCTAGCTCAAACAGGGAACGATTTATAGCCATCCACTTTCAGATAAGCGTGTAACGTGCTGGGGTAGTGCACACCAGTTTACAGTCTATAGCAACAAAAAAGGAGAGCCTGTTGTTCTGTCCCTTCAACACTGTCCTTATCCTCCAGTACAGTGCATCTAGTCCATAGGTCCATACTCTAGAGTCACTGTTGAGCTTCCCTACTTCCCATCTGATGCTGCATCCACCTAGGTGGTTGCTACACCTCACACCAAGGTTCAGGAATGAGCCTGGGCCACTGGGGTTCAGCAGGGAGAGAGAGGTTCAAGTAGCTGAAGGACTGCTATCCTCTCTCACGGGGAGGGAGACTTGTCATCCCACTCATTGACTGGCCTCTGACAGTGGCTGGAGGCCAGTATGGGTCAGCAGACATGTTCCGACATCCTTACATTGGTAGGGAAGGGGGAGATGGGAGAAAATGGTGGAAAAGAGCCTAGCAGGCTCCGTGATGGTCCACTGTTCCTGAGGGCCATCCCTGGCTTCTAATTGGGTCTCTGAGGGGAAGGGAGAAGCTGGAAACCTCCTCCCTAGCCCCACTGCGGGGGAATTCCCATGGACCAGCATGGGTGGCAGGACCGGAGAGAGAGTCCCTCTGTCAGGAGGGCCGTAGCTGCCTGCCAGGGCTCCAGAAGAAGGTAAAAACCTATATGGAAAAAAAAATCATTAACCTATTCTGTTTTTAAGTACTGTCAGTTATACTCTGAGGCAGGTTATTCATTAGTCAGGCCATGCGCTTTACTGAAAATGTACTTCCTCTTGGCATTTTTTAAACACTCCAAGTTTTACTTGTTTGAAAGGACCATTTGTGGATACTGGGCTGTTTTTATGTTTAGTTCTCACTTGAAGTTATAGTTCTTTCATGATATCAAACATTAATAACTAATCCACATTCTCCTCCTGGTTTTAAGGCCCATTATACCCATGATTTTAGCCAATCTTTGTATTCAGGTTCCCCCATTCCATTGATAATTTTTGTTGTCCTTCTCTGGACTTGTTCTATTTTTAGTTTGCTCTTTTCTGTAAATGGAGGACCATTCTTCATTCTTCTTTTTAAATGAAGCAAACATACTGTAATTGAAGTACAACCATTCAAAATATTTGCATGGTAGCAGAGTAGGATATGTATGAACTAGGGAATGCACTATGTTTAAATATAGTTGCCCTTAAGGAAAATGTTTAATTATTTTGTTGCCAGTTTCATCCCCCTTCTAATATATGCCATTGAATAAAGTTCTTCACAATTATTATATCTCTGCAGTATTCAGGGCTGTGTTAATCAGTCTGTCAAAACGGTTACAGAGTTGTGCTTTGAAGTGAAGGCTGAGAGTTCAAACCCTGTAACAGAAATTTCATTAAAAATTATATTGACAATTACTTGTCTCACTGTGGGCTTCCTCAGAGGGGACAGACTGGGATGTAAAGGAAGACAGTGCTAGTGAGAGTGAGCCAAGCTAGCAGAGGACTAGCACAATGTTGATCCTCAAAGAATGATGCTTCTGGGACACAGGAGGTAGCAAAAGAATTGCCAGATGAATAATGCCCTTGAACTAATTTTAAAGCTGTATATGCATTTAACCCAATTAATATATGATCTGCAGGAATTGAGAAGATTATTGCCAAACACAGGACAGGCCCAAGACTACTAAAGCTGCAGCTATGTGAGAGTTGATGGATCCACCAGCTTAACATGTTTGCACCAATGGGACTGACTGATGTAGTGAACTTCTCACCCTTTTTGATGTGATATCAGGGATATAGACATTTAAAATAGAATATGGGTGTCTTGTGTTGCTAAACAGAGGAAGTTGATTCTGGGTCTTGTACAATTTTGAAATATGCACTGAAGGTATAAAGTTACTATGATTTATTAATATTTAATGATATGTTGACAAGTTTTGAAAAGGTGTAAGAATTGTCAGAGTGAATTAGTGTGGGAATTATATTTGTAATGGGAATAATATTTTTCCTGTATTCATTTTGTCTTCACCAGGTAGGTGTGCTGGTCCCAGAGACGATTTTCTGGCACAACCTGAGCCATGAAGGTAACACATAACAGTACAGTAGGAATGCTCAGTAAGATGGCACACAATGGTACAATAGGAACACAGTATATACAGGCAAAAATTTATTTAATATTTAAAAAAAATTGGACATCCATACAGAACATGGAGGATAATGTATTGTTCCCTATCTACAAACAAGTGTGTGTAGCCGTCGAGAGGTTTCCATGGTGACCGTTTAAACCTCAAGACACGAGAGGTTTCGGTCACCATGGGCAACCTTGAGACGTCACATGTTTGTTGTAGATAGAGAACCATCCATTGTCTTATATAGTGTATTGTTCTGCTATTGTGGCACCAATATGGACATTTCACCTGACTTTATCATTTACTGAAACTGCTAATTTTTAATTTTTTTTTGCCGTGCAACGCTCTCCTGCTTTCAAGTTCTCACTGCCATGGCTGCTTCTGAAACAGGGGAAGTTTGCTTATCATACATGTGTGACCCCATTCTAAATTGTTATGCTGCACTAGCTATGTAGCTAGTGCGGTATAACAAACTAGCTGACAAAGTGAGTGCAGCATAACAACGTTTTTGAAAGGATGGATTTCCATCCCTAACAGTGTTCCACCATACACTATAATACAGCTATATAGTCAGCAATCAGGGTTAACAATGCATTAGAACAGGCAGGTAATAGCTACATAAAATAGAATTTAAACTGCTGCAAGACAGGTTCAGTACCAGACACTGTGGTCAAGGGAAGCATTCCCAGGCAGGGTTTGCCAGTAGAGCAGTTTTTCAGAGCATTTTGAACTGGGGTTCGATGATAGACAATGTTGAGAGCTTGGCAGACTATTCCAGTGGGTAGGGGCAGCAGTCAAGAAGGCATTTTGACCAATACAAGTAGCAACAGACAGTGTCACCCAAAGCAGGAAAGATGATGACCTGAGGCTATGGGGCACAGTTCTGGACAAAGAAGGTCTACAATATGGGAGAGCTCCTTATCTCTCATAGATTCATCTACATGACAGCCAATGTGGTACTCATAATGGGCCTGTGGGGCAAGCCAGCCAAGGGATTGGTATAAGGTACAGTGGGACCAGAACTGTGGCTACTGTGAGCTCTGCACTCTTGATATGCACTTTTTTATCAAAGCCTTGATGAGCTTCAATAGAAGAACTGCTGCATGGAATGCCAGGTATCAGGCCTTGTAAGTCCAAAAAATAAAATGTAGCAATAGTGATATGTAACAATAAACAGCAATAATTTTTAAATGGGGGAACTGATACACACAAAA
Organism: Neoceratodus forsteri; assembly: GCA_016271365.2. Classification (NCBI taxonomy): domain Eukaryota; kingdom Metazoa; phylum Chordata; order Ceratodontiformes; family Ceratodontidae; genus Neoceratodus; species Neoceratodus forsteri. Next base: position 32,014,168 of record CM057459.1, read on the forward strand.
AAAATGGTTCAAATATTGCACATTGGAACACTTGATTTGTTTTTATTGCTTGCTAGCAGACTCTTGAAATACCTTAATTTTGTAAAGGCAAGGCCAATTAAATTGTAAATGGTATACTGAAATTGTAATTGCCATTTTAAGAATGTGGGGGAGTATAAAAAGAAGAGGAGGATGGGCCAAACTCCATCCCTTTAGGAAAGGCAAGGGACCTTGAAACATGGGGTTGTAGGCGAGGAGTCATTGGCATCTGTAGATCATTGGGACCAGAATTCTGGCTGCTGTGATCTCTGAACTATTGGTATGCACTTTATTCCCACCTCACGCTGCATCCACTTGGCTGGTCTCCATTACTAGATTAATTACTGGCTTGAGGGAACAAAAGTAAGTTGTTGTTTTTTTTAATTATTAGAGAGTCAGTAAAGACAAGAGTTATAAATGGCATGGATAAAAGAGAGGGGCCATATATAGTAGGACTGGCAATATAGCCTGGAGGTTAGAGTAGCAAGCTATGAATGAACTTGGTACATCCGGCAGATATGGGTTTGAATCTCACAACCTTTACTTGCATACTGTATGTCATGACTCTGAGCAAGTCACTTAATCTCCCTAGTGCACCCAGGTTCCTCCTGAAAACAGGCACTTGTGTCTAGCAGGCCTTACTTGGCTGCCCTCCACTTCAGTCTTGACAGCTACCTCTCCCCACCTTGCCCCCTCCTGCCTGCCTACCCCCTTGCCCCCTCTCCCTTTCCTCCCCACCCAGGCACTTCCTGACTATCCCTCCCTCCCTCCCTCCCTTTAGAGCTCTTACCTCACCTCTACCCTCTGACAATGGCCTCCTGCCTGCATACCCCTTCCCTCTCACCTGCAGTGCTTATTTCTAAGATTGCCCTTGGCTGGTATGTCATGCTACCTAACATTTGGCACATTTTGAATTACTGGAATTTCCTAAGCCTCAGTCTCTTACTTCTTTTTATTGTGTAACTATGTATTATGTTGACCTCTGTATGTATGTATACCCCCATTCCTTCAACGTGGAACCTTTCTAAATGAGCAGTTCCTGCTCAAAGGTATTTGTAATCCTAGATTTCAATAAAATAAAAAAATAAAATAAATAAAAAAACTACTTATCAACATGTGCTAAAGTGAACTAGACAGATTTAATAATGCTTTTGAAAAGCAGAACAGTGAAGACTTTTTCTGGCTTATAAAAGGGAGATTGGTGTTTTTTAGTAAATAGTTGACTAATATATCTACTTACTATTGCACATGTATTTTTTAGTTCATGTTGATGAGTGAAATGTAGTTTGTACTCTGCTCAAATTCTACATAGTTTACTTAGATAAAATTATTTTTGGAGAGGGAAGTTTTTTGCCTAGGTTCCATATTAATTAATTTATTTTTATTTATTTATTAAAGTGTTGGAATTACAACCTTTGAGTCAGAGACTCCTTTGCAAAGGCTCCACATCGGGGCAAACATACAGATTTTTGTGAATTAACAAACATGCTTCATGGCTTAGTGTTATACATTGATGCTTACATAATGACATCATACATATACAGATATTGATTAGTTGATAGTTAATAATGTTCTTATGACTGTTTTTCACCTAATAAGGTTAACAATTCCTGTGGGGAGTGACAGCAATAATAATCACAAGACTAGTTGTTGTTTGAGATACATGTTTTTTGTGTGACCGTCCAGGCAGGTACATAGCCAGAGTTATTAATGTATGATGTAACCATTAAGTAGTAATGGGTTGGAAGACTTTTTCAACTTTATTGATAACCCATTTGGCCATGGGTCCACTCTGTTGTGGCATTAGTTGGCTTTGGGTTAAAATACAGTGTAAGTCATCTTGCCAGTACAGTGGTAGTGAAAGTGAACCTGGGGTATCAGATGGCCAGCCAAGTGGAAAAGGATGTAGCACCCATAGGACTGCTGTCCTCCTCCAAGGGGGAGGTGGGGGGATGCAAGGGCCCCGTACCTGCCTGTCCCTTGATAGAAGCTAAGTGAAAGGCAGCCTGGCCAGAAGAAAGTGCCAGAAAGGGAACAAAAAGGCAATAAGATGTATTTTTAAGAGGCAGCAAACTGCTGCAATGGGTGTCAGGATTCCTTCTTCTGCACCCCCCCCCCACCCAGAAACACTGCACTGCCTGTGTGATTTTGCTGACTCAGGTGCTGCAGTCTTCTCCCAGCAAGGGAGCTTGGCTATCCATCTCCCCTGGGTTCTGTGTGAATCAAGTAACTGGGGTTCATTCCTCCAGGGCCTTATTGCTTTACTGGAATCTCAAATCTTGACTCACTAGGGGACGTAGTGTAGGCCAGTGGTTGGACCACAGACCTGCAAAACTAGATGATTTCACAGTTTCAAATCCTGCCACCATCACTGGCTCACTGTAACCTCCCTCATGCTCCAGTCCCTCCCTAGCTGGACAAATGGGTAATTCTTGCCCCACTTTTAATGGGATGCAACATCTGCACTGGGAAATCCTGGGCACAAAACCTTAAAAAATAAATAAATAAAATACAAAGATGGACAATGGAAGCATTACTTCACACAATGAGCTGTGGGGAAGTGTAATAGCCCTCCAAGTAAGATAATAGAGTCAGGATCACTATATTTGTTTAAGCGTAACTCAGATGAATAGATTTTTATTTTTATTTTGAATTTTGTTGACCAGGTGGGCCTGCTGAGACCATAGGTCCCTTTTTCAGGGATGACCCGAAATTAGGTACAGATAGTAAACTACAAGACATTGATCATATACAACACAAAAGAATAAAAGAAGACTTATCCACTAATGCACAGGCCAACTTAGATCATTATATAAACAAATTTACATATGTAGAACAAGTACAGGTCACAGTTATGTAGTACGGGACTAGTGGTGCAATGGAGCTGGAGGAGGAGTAAGATGGTGGCAATGCTGTGCTGCAGTCTACATAGCTCTGTCTAAAGAGAGCATCCTCCCTCCTGGAAACTATTTTTTTGCTTGCCTTGTTGAGAACTGGAGAGACCAGGATGAACATTAGCGCGTGTTTTCAGGCAGTACTGCACTGACCAAGAAAACCTAAGAGTTTTATCCTTAGCGGCTTAGTCAGGGTTTAGTTGCAGCGCTAACATAGGCAGGGCTGAGAAGTTAGGTAGTGGTTAGTAAGCTTTTTAATTTTTGGAGTTTAGTTTCAGCTCACCTCATTGAGTGTATTTCAGCTCGGGAATCCTGACTGCTGGAGGAGGTGTTTTCCCTGTATTTTCCCTGAGTTCCTGGGCCATATGTTACGAATGTCCGACTGGGCTACCATTCCGTGACTGATACAGCAACTCGTGGAAGGTGCTCTTCTAATCGTCAGAGGGACCAACACTAGAGGAATTCCACCTGTGGCTCTATTTGGGGGGAGGCAGAGCTGTTTTATGGGACCTTGAGTTGCCGCCTCCTGCCTTCGAGATCTGTGCACCTCACTGGTGCTTCATTTCACATCAAACAAGAGGGCCACCAATGTGGAGACAGTTTTTCCTTAGGTTAGTGGGACTGCATTCCCAGGGCACATGGTCACAGAGGGCGCTTCTGCATTAGTGCACCTGGGGCAAGGGTCTGTTGGTGAGACTGTCTGCCAGAATGCCTCTGATGAGTTTTTCTGAACCTTTGGGCAATTTCCACAGTGTAGCAGCTGTTTGTGGATTAAGTCGATGATTACCTTCTCTGGACTTGGTTTGCTTGCCCCTGTAGATTTTTCATTGAGGGGGCCAAAAATCTTCTATTCTGAATATTGCTTTTGGATATGCAGGTGTTCCCTGATTTGAAACATATGGCTGTATGCAGTTGATGAGTTTTCATTGCTGGATTATTGAACTGTAACCGTGAAGGGACTGGGGTACAGAGAGTACCCTTGCCTCAAGTGGTTGGCAGCAAATATTGTTTTTTGTGAGCTGAAATATTCTCTCCAGGATTTTTAAAGTTTATATTTTGGACTTTTAGTTGGTTTTGGTTTGGGTGGGGTGGTTTTGGTGGTGGGTGCGGAGTTTGGGTTTTAGTTAACTTGGATGTATGTGTGGAGGGTGTGGTACAGGGTTTTATTGTTTTAGTGTATGTTAGTACTGTGTGTGTTTGTGGGATCAGTATCTTTGGGGCCTGGGACTGCGTAGTCAGGAGGGATGTGTCTTGGAAGGTATGAGGGCCTGGGCCGGGATAGGATAGTATATGGGGCATCCCAATTGCTCGATATGTGGCCTTTATCCAACCTCCCAGTTTCTACCACTACAGCAAGGTCCTGTAGGGAGGTTGGAATAAAGAAGAACTGCATTGTGCGACCGGGTCAGGGTGCCCCATGCTGTACCGGGTCATAATATCCTACGCTTAATAGCGTATGGCATTATGGCGAAACCCGAACCTGTGCACTCTCCAAGTTGGACCCTCCCGGAGTTAGAGTCTTTAGTGGGGCGCAGTCTCCTGCATTAATGGGGGTGTGAGCCCCCACAGAACAAAAAGAACACAAGAAATTGTGCACTTCTGATTGGCTGCATGGCATTCTGCCATGCGACATTACCCTGCACACCCCATGCACTACGGTAGGCGGTAGGATCGAGGTAGTAGGGTGCAGAAGGTGCCCTGGGGTGAGATGGATCTTAAGGAGAGACCAGACTTGTTTAGTTTCCATCTTCTGGGTTCCCACCAGACTGAGTGGACAGGCAGCCATGGGGCTGCACTGTCCACCAATCCCCTGAGGGCAGTGCTTTGCAATGCCAGATCGATCAGAAACAAAACTGCAATTATTGTGGACTTGATTTCTTCAGTCAATCTGGCTTGCATCATGGAGACCTGGCTTGGTGATGATGATGCTGGCCTGGTTTTAGAGGCCACCGTCCCGCCCAGGTATACAGTAGTGTACTGCCCCAGAGTGGAACGAAGGGGCAGGGGAGTAGCCATCTGTTTTAGATCTGAGCTGGGCTTCACCCTGCACCCAGTGAGAGCACTGGGTTCATTTGAGTGTGTGGCTGCCCATGGGGGTCCAAGTGCAGGTTGCCAGATTCTCCTGATTTACTGCCCTCCTGGGGTAGCAGGAGAATTTCTGCATGAGGTAGCCGACTTTGTCATCGATGAAACATTGGAGGCCCCCAGATGTTTAGTACTGGGGGACTTCAGTGTTTGGGCCGATGACAAATCCTCTCAGCTCAGTTACAACTTCCTCCAGACTATGTTATTTCTGGGCCTGACGCAAGTAGTTTCTTTCGTGACCCATCAAGGCAGCCATATGTTGGACCTGGTGTTCTCACTGAGGCTTGAGATAAATAATCTTAGGACTGATTGGGCCATCTGGTCCGATCATTGCATGATGAAGTTCTTGTTTGGGACTCCCCCCAAGAGCCCTCGCCCTGCTGAGATAGTCAGCTACCGCCTTTTGAGGGGTTTGATCCCTGAGGGTTTCCTGGCAGTGGCTGATCTATCTAGTGTGGACAGAGCATGCATTGGGTAAAGCAGCAGTAGCTGCTCATATTAAGGATGTCTCGGTGCTTGATTGCCTCGGCACTAAAGTCCATGTACAACCTAAATCCTCTCACTTGAGGTCCCTTGTATGATGGGGAGCTCAAAGTGATGAAGATTATGGGTTGGAGATTAGAGCACTGCTGGTGGAAGTCTGGTCTGGAGGTGGACAAACTGGCCTTGCGTGCACACTATGGTGTGTACCAGGGGGCAATCAACCATAAGAAGGCAGAATTCCTGTCCAGGGAGATTTCCACTGGGAGGAACTGACCAACTGTGCTCTTTCAGACTGTGAACAGGCTTCTTCATCCTTCCTGTCTACAGCCAAAAGGAGCTTTTTTGGACACACTATGCGAAGAGTTTGCTTGGTTCTTCTCGGACAGGGTGTCCACCATCAGGCAGGGGATTCTGCTAGTGAGCCATACCTTGGCCGACAGTGGTCACCATGGATGTCCGGAGAGCACTCCACCTGGTTGGGGTGATTTTAGACTGGTGGAGGTGGCTGAAGTCATTAAGGTTGCTTCCAAGCTGCGGCACACCTTTTGTGAACTGGACCCAGTGCCGACTTGTTTCTTAATGGGATGAGTTGACTGCATTGGCCCGGTGTTTGCCTTGATTATCCGGTGTTCCTTGTCAGAGGTTTTTTTTTCCTGATGTCTTGAAGGAGGCATTGGTGAGATCCCTTCTGAAGAAACCACCTTTGGACCCTGCTGTCAAGGCAAATTACCGTCCTATCTATAACCTTCCATTCTTGAGTAAGATTGTGGAGAAGGTGGTGGCGCTTCAGCTTGAGGGACACCTAATGGCCCATGATCTATATGAGCCACTCCAGTCTGGGTTTCATGCAAGGAATAGCACACAAACTGTGTTAGTTCTGGTGCATAATGACCTCCTTAGGGCAAAAGATCGAGGGGAGAGGACAATTCTCATCCTCCTTGATCTCTCTTCAGCATTTGACACAGTGGACCATCATGTGTTACTTGACCACCTGAGGGAATTCTGCAGACTTGCCAGCACTGTCATCTTCTGGTTTGAGTCTTTTCTCACTAACAGGAGGCAAAGGGTAGTAATGGGGAATTTCTTCTCCTCCCCTAGCCTCCTGTCATGCAGAGTTCCCCAGGGTTCGGTCTAGTCGCCAATGTAGTTCGCCGTGTACATGCTGCCCCTGGAAGAGCTCATTAGGAAGTGTAGCTTGTGTTTTCATTGCTATGCTGATGATATCCAGCTACCTGTATATCTTTCCTTTGTCCCTGGAACATCCAACACAGTGGAAGTGCTTAATAGCTGCCTTGCTGAGATCAATGACAGGATGACCTCCAACTGGTTGCGACTGAACCCCGATAAGACAAAGGTGCTGGTGGTGGAGTCAAACAAAGGATGTGATAGGTTGACCTCTGATGCAGAAACAGGCCTTTTTCTTGGGTCTGTACCATTGAAGGCCTCTTCTAGGGTGCGTGATCTGGGTGTTACTCTAACAGTGGACTGATGCTTGAGTTTCAGGTGTCATCCATTGTCCGTACTAGCTTTTATCATCTGAGGAATATCATCAGGGTACAGCACCTAGTTCCACCACTGGACCTCCCCACCTTGGTTCATGCCTTTGTGGTGTCCAGGCTTGACTACTGTAATGTGCTGTATCTTGGGGTCTCTGGAGGTACCCTGCACCGGCTACAGCTGGTGCAGAATGCAGTGGCCAGGTTGTTGATGGGACAGTATAGATACTTTCACATCACCCCGGTGCTACGTGAACTGCACTGGCTGCTGATCAGGTGGAGGGTCCTCTTTAAGGTGGGCTTGCTCACCTTTAAGGTCCTGCATGGGCTGGGTCCTGGTTACCTGAAGGACCTTCTTACACCTGCTGTCTTGGTCCACTCTCTCCGCTCCTCCTCCTCTAGGGGCCTCCTTACGATTCCCAGAATGAGGCTAAAAACAGCAGGCAACAGAGCTTTTAGTGTCGCTGCCCCTGTCCTGTGGAATTCACTATCTTCAGCTGTAAGAGAGGCCCCTTCTGTTGAGGTGTTCAAAGCCCAACTCAAGGCCTTCTTGTATAATCCGGCCTTCCCAAACTTTGCATTATAGCTCTTTTTGCTCCCTACCTTCTGCACTTAAATTGGTCCCTGGCTGTAATTTAGCCAGTAGTTATTGCTGATCATAGTATTTATAAATTTTGTAATACTGAGTTATAGTGCTGATTTTTTATTTTGTATATTGTGGTGTCATTTGTATAGATAATTTATCGACTGTGTTTTGCATGTAATTTTATCATGTTCGGTGCCCAGAGCCTCTGGGATGGGAGTCTTTAAATAAAAATTGCCTTGGCTTGCCTTGCCTTATTAGTTACAGTACTGTGTGATCCACAAGAATAACCCATTCTTAGAAGTGCTATACATGTCTTAGAAATTGGTATATAATTGTAGCTATTCCTGCTAGGAGGAATCTGCCTTAGGATCAGTGAAAGATATTAGGGGACACTGGTTCAAGGGAAGTATTTGTTTACTTGGGTGTTTTGGGGTAAATGGTGTGTATTAGTGAGTACAGGTGCAGTTGCTTGTTGTGGAGAGGTGTGCTTTTAGTGAGTGTTTGAATGTGGCAAGAGAAGGACAATTCTGTATGGCTATTGAGAGTTTGTTCCAGTAATGTGTGGCTCTGAAAGACCTTTGTCCAGTAACCATGTGTACTCTGGGGACCTCTAGTGGGGATTGTGAGAAGGGGTAGAGAGTATTTTCATGCTGCATGAACATCACGAGGTTCTGGAGGTAATGCAGGTGGTTGTTTAAGCAATAAGGCACAACAGGGTGTGGGTTATTGGGGGTTTACACACACCCTGTGTGGTGTGTCATGAGCAAGGCCACTGATTTACGGTGATTAAAACAAATAAATTCGGTTTTCAAGACTTAAGATTCCGGAATTTCACCGGTGATTGTTACTCTAATTTCTGGATTTTACCAGGATTCTGTTATCATTCTTGCAGTATGTGCATAAATAATCAGAATTAAAGAAGGCTTAATATACAGAGCATTAAATAAAGCAAACTGAAAATAGTACAAGAAGGAATTAAAAGAAAAATAGACTTTTTTATAGATTTACTGATCTGATAGAAAATGTCAGATTCCATGAAATCTTCATTTTTACCGGTTTTCAGGCAGCCCTAATTCCGGAATTTTACCGGATTTTCCGTTAAAAACCGAAAAACAGTGGCCTTGGTCATGAGGTGCAGCCGAGTGACTTAACTACACAAGAAGTGGGTAAATACCCAATAAATCACACCCTGGAGTGCCTTATTGTGATTATGCAATGGACCCATGTGTAAAATAAATGTAAAACGTGTTTAATTATGTTTTTCATAAATACAATTCCTCAGCCATGGGTAATGCAGGATTTACCCACAGTCATATGACATATTTTGACCAATGAGGTTACAGGATTTTCCCACACCATTGTATAATCAATATTTTGTACATTTTGAGGGAGCCAATCTCTGGTGTTATAACTGCTGAGAACCGATACTCAAAAGTTGTTGAAAAATGTTTTCACTTATTTTATTACATGCAAAATTACATCAGTGGGATTGTCAGGCAAGTCCCATATAAAGTGCCTTGACTCGATATGGGACTTGCTTGGCAAAGCACTGATTACATTTTTCAAAGAATGTAGTCAGTGAAAATATTTTTGAACAATGCTTGAGTGCACCATCTTTTGTATGTATTTTGTACCTTTCAAGTATATTCTACTCAGTGGCACATACTTTAATAGCATGCAGCTATCATCAGTGTGTCATTACAGTTTTGACTCGGCAAAATGGAGGATGGTTTTGTGGGTCTAATTAGTCTGATTTTATCTCTGAATCTGATTTATAAAATGTGCCATGAAAATCCTGTAACCTCACTGGTTGCATGTTGTCAAATGATAATTGATTATTTTCTGACAACTGCACACCTCACCTGAACTATATGTTTTTTAACAAATAAAAATCCATTTTATAAGTGGGCTAAGACACTCCAGGGTGTGCCATGGTATGGGAAATAACGCACATTCTTGGGTGGTTTCAGCACTCAGCTGCACCTTGTGCCTAACAATCACCTGAGGCATTCATTATTCCTGTATAACCACACATGCTGTCACGTGTTATGTATTCACACTCTTATGAATGCCATTATGTAAAATTAAATACTAATGAACATGAGGGTTCTAACTCCTAACCTAAGTAGTCAAAGCCAGTCATTCTCCAAACAAGCATATCATTAGTCCCAGTCCCATCCCCATGTGCCTAGCCTTGTCTGTAGCATCAACCAATTGGTGGAAAAGCATGAAGGCTGCTGACACCAGTCATTGTCTCAACATCAGAACTGTTACCCTGCAGAAGGAAGGGCACACTTCATTGGCTACTATGCTGATGCAATTGCTTGATCCTGTGTCTCCTCAGGTCCACCAGTGAGATGATGCTGGCCACTGTGGCCTGTGGTACTAGAGTCTGGCATGACCTAGTTTACAGGGGGACAGGAAGGGGAAGAAAGTAGGGGATATCTCAGGCAGATGGGTGCCCACAAAAGAATAAATAAACAAACAAACAATAGAATCAACAGAATACATTGCACTACCCCCCCCCCGAGCTGCTTAAAAGAGCATGCAATTCTTTTAAAGTTTTGGCTTTCTTACTCCCTTTTTTCTCACTGCATGATTTCTAATCAGGTTTCTTGATATCAGCTTTTGCTTTCTATCCACTCAAATTAGTCTCCTTTGTCTGCACTACTTGCAGCTCATTACATAGGTGTGACCTGATGAAAGAGATATCCCCGAAGAAGCTAAAACAGTTAGGTAAGAACTTACCGTAGAAGCAGACTTCATTTTCATTAAGTACAAAAAAGGTGTGTATTATAGAAGAATCATTCATTTGATGTTACACTAGACTGCATTAGTGTTTCTAATATGTATAAAATAACTAAAATTAACTTCCTTGTAGCCTACCACAGCCATTGTATTGAGTGCACAGTAAGGAATCCATAAGTATTAATTCATCCTATAGCCACGCTCCCCTGGCTCCACCCTTGTATTTGGCTGCACCCTTTTACTCCTGCCACAGGACCCTTCTTAAAATCCTAGCTCCGCCCCTGTCCATGGCAGTATGGAGTTTGAATACTATCTACAGAAAAGGGCCATAGTTATTTGACAAAATATGTGCAAGGTGGAGTGTGCTGTAATTGACTGGCTCTCACTGTTGGTAAAGTGATGCAGCTGCTGGTCTGCTCAGATTCACAGGTCTTTACATTGAAAGCAGCCTCAGCCAACTGACCTGTCTTGGACAGGGGCCCAGCCTGAGACAGTAAGAGTGGTATGCAGTTTGGGAGTAGTCCTTGATGAGCATAGTTGGAATCTCATGTGTTGGCCATTATCAAAGGTTGCTGTTTTCATCTGAAGAACAAATTGCTTCGCTTTCTGTAACCTGCTGGTTTGAAAATACTGGTGCAGGGAATTTTGTCTCCTGCCACCTGGACTACTGTAATGCACTCTTCAAGGGATTTCCTGTTACTTACTGTACTTATTTTAAAATGTACCTACCTAGGAATGATCTACAGAAACCCAACACATCAAAGCCAGTCCAGTGGTGTAGAGGGTTGAGATGCTGGATGCCTGACCTCTTACCATGCAGCGATCCCAGTACCGGAATGAGCCTGTGTAGCTGGGGGTAGGCCAGGGGGGCAGGCTGGGAGGGGATTAAGCAGCCACTTGGCAGCTCTCCTCTCCTGGATTGGGAAGGTTAGCCTTCTTGGCGCTTGGCTGCCATTGAGTGGACACTCAGTTGTAGCATCATGCCATAGGGGGCTGGCACTAGACCAGGTGGGTGGAGCAGGGCCACTGATTCCAGAGTGCATGCGCACCTCCACACACATCTGCTAGTGCATCGCTGAGGCTGCAGGGAGTAAGAGGGAGAAAACTCAGGTGGAAAATGGATGGTGGGACCAGTCTTTCATGAAGCCCTGCTTGTGGAGCCAAGATCTGCCCTATAGAAACGTAAATGCAGGTAGAGGAAGATGGAGGTAGGTGGACCATCATCGGCACCCAAGGAAAGGGCTAATAGACAGCCCAATCCCAGCTAAAGGAGTATAAAAACCTTTATAAACAAAGAAAAAAAATGTGACATTTTCTGAGGAGCCCAGATTTCTACTCATTTCTACTGCTGGCAAGACTGGAGCACTGGGAGGTTAAGTGACTTGCTCAAGGTTGCACTGTGAGTATTTGGATCCAGTGGGGTTTGAAGCTGTGATTGCTTGGTTCCCAAACCAGTTCTCTAACCATTAGACAACAATACCAGGTCTTGTGGTCTTAAGTGAAGCTTACAACGGCTACAGAATGCAGCTGTGAAATCTCTTACTTCTGCTCATAGCTCATATTACAAATTACATATTCTGCACTGGCCTGCTGTTAGGCAGAGGGTGGACTACAAGGCACTTTAACAGACAATTAAAGCTGTAAAGGGTTTGGCTTCCCTCTAACTCTACAAGCTCCCCTGGACCTCCTATGCACTAGAGACCGTAACAGGTTAGCATGATAGGGGCTGCTCCATGTCTCCCCCTTCTAAATGTGGCAAGATCTTTTTAGCACTTTTAAAAACAAACTGAAGCAATACTGCTTCAGCAAGCCTTTCCATTTTAACTGAATTTCTCGCTATCCATTACTGGCCACAGTATTAAAAGATTGGGGCAAGGACAGTAAAGCTGCCTGCACTTGTGATCGCCTGGTCCCAGCGATAATCAATCAGATAGTGCTCACTGACTGAATGGTGCTATCTGACTGAATATCAATCCATGTTGGCGCAGTGCTAGGTGGATCTGCACTGCCTGATACAGAACAGAGGGCTGCATATGGCCCACAGGAATAGGGCTGCCCAAAATGAAGTAGTACCAGGTCCCCTGTGGGCCGCATTCATTCTGAACATGCCAATGAGTCCATTGGGCACATGAGGTGCTAAGGGGCCATCTGCATGCCTATTATGGCATCATTTGTATATGGTGCAGTGGCTCCTTAGCACCCTTTTCCATTCAAGAAAGCCATAGTAATAATAATAATAATAATATTAAACTTTATATAGCTCAATTCATGAATATCAAAGCGCTTTAACAATAAAAACACAATTAAAACAGAATAAAACCATAAATAGTCAGAATTGAATAATAGCAGCTAATATCATACAACAGATTATGAAAAGGCAAGCCTGAATAAATGGGATTTCAGTGAGGCTTTAAAGCTCTCCACAGTCTGGCACTTCTGAACCCGCTGAGGTAGGGAATTCCACGGGGCAGGGGCTGCATAGGAAAATGCTTGAGCACCAGATGTCTTCAACCGCACTCTGAGAATCTCTAGCAATCCCTCATTGGTGGAGTGGAGCAGTCGGGAGGAGCAATAGGGGCACAGAAGTTCTTGCAGATAGTGTGATCCCTGTCCATGTAGGGCTTTATAGGTCAGCAAGCCGACCTTAAAGGTGATCCTCCACTGAACTGGCAGCCAATGCAGCTTGTGCAACACAGGTGTAATATTCTAGTAGTCTAGTGATGCCTCCCCAATCTCCCAGTAAAACATCCTTATACAAGTCTCTGGTAGTCTAGTCATTCCCCCCACCTGATTGCTCACTAAAGCATCCTTATACAAGTCCCTGGTGGTTGACAGGTTTTCCACACACATACCTGACTGCCAATACACCCCTCACCTGCCCAACCACCGAGGATCCATGCCCCCCCCTGCCCTGAGTGACAGCCAGTGGAAGCGGTGGTGGTGCCCATCACAGCCCTCTTCTTGCCTCCATGGCCTGCCTCCATCTGACAGTCATGGAATGCAATCACATACATGCAGTGGAACTACATCCTCCATTCCTTAGTCCTTCTAAACCACTCCTTGCTGAACAGAGATACTGAATAGCCCTGCCACAGGTTTGGCTAACACCAATGCCAGTTTTCTGAGTACTCTTGGATGCATCCCATCTGGCCCCAGGGCCTTGTTTACCTTCAGGGCTGATAACCTTTTTCTGAGTCTTAGACTAGTAAATTTCTGCAGACTCATTTTCAGGACCCCTCTATCAGCTGCCTTTATGCTGCTCTCTGACAAGGGCCCCCTGTTCTGCCTAGTGAATACTGAGCCAAAGTAGTCATTCAGCATGGATGCCTTCTGCTTCTCCTCCTCTATTACCCTGGCCCCCAATCAGGCTGACAGTTCCCCCTCATCTTTTTTTGTCCTGTTGGCCTCTCCAGGTTTTTCCTGATACTCATCCCATTCTTCATCCCCCTGCTTTTCTTTGTACCCTACAAATAACTTTTTTCGATCCACATTGCCTCCCTGACCTTTTTAGAGAACCAAATCAGTCTCCTGTACTTGTTCCTCTTGACAGCTGTTCTTGTGCATGTTTTATTGCCTTGACAATGGCCCCTTTATAACCCCCTATCATTCTTCCACTTTTCTGATGCTTTCTATATCAGTTAATCTGCCCAGGACTAATTCCATCATTTGGTTGAAATCCACGCTTCTGAAGTCTAGCAATTCAGCCATAGACAAGGGATTACTGGTTTCCAGGCCAACTCAAACTGTATAGTATTGCTGTCACTGGATCAGTGGTTCCCAAACCTGCACTCTGTTTACTCTTTCCAAGCTGTTGAGTACCAAATTGATAATGGTGGATTTTCTAGTGGGATCCCTGTCCTGCTGCACTAGCATGCCATCCTGCATTGTGTCAAGCAGGGCTTTCCTTCTGGCACTCATGGCTATAGGGATGTCCCAGTCAATCTCTGGCAGTTTAAGATCTCCTACTATTGCAATATTCCCCTTTGCCACCTTCCTTCCCTATTTATGCTATTAGTTCCTTATCTCTGTCCTCTCCTTGTCCTGGTGACCAGTAAACCACCCCCATGCAATGGGTCCTACATGATAACTCTGAGCTGCTGTACTCACAATGGTTCTACCTCCCATTTCCTGCCAGTAAGTGTATCCTCTACTGCCTTATTTCCTTCCATGATGTAAATTGCCACCCCTCCACTAGTAATCCCTATACTATACTTTTATAAGGTTTATTCAAAGATCACTAGGTCCCAGTCATTGTTCTTGTTGTCCCAGGGTTCTGTAATGTCCACTAGATCCAGCCCAGAGTCTGTTACCATTGCTTGGAGCTCACTCATTTTATTACCCACACTCCTGGCATTGAGGCACACTTATGTGTGCTATCTAATGTACACTTGTTTCTTTCAGCCATTTGCACTATCTGCTCTTTATAATCTAAACTCATAGAAAGCCACATAAAAAAATAAAACTTAAATTTATGTTTAAATTTATTTTTAACAGCTTTAATTTTAGTTGTAAGTTTAATGAAACAGTGATTCATAGTGGTGTGGAGCTAGAATAATAAATGTAAAAAAAAGCAATGAATACGCTACAGTACTTCACTGAACATTTGATTCACTTATTTGTTAAAATGTAATGTGTCTATATTTATTTTACAATTTATTTTCCCAGATAACAATATAAAGAGCACAGAAAACGAAGACAGTAGAAGGCTTGAGAACCAACTGAGTCTAATACCTTGTTGCTCAGTGGTTCTAACCATTTTGTTATATTCTGTATTCCTGTGTAAATGTCTAGTTCTGTTTTAAATGTCTGTAATGTTGAACTGAGGACCACCCTATCAGGGAGGCAGAGCATTGCAACTGTCCACCACTTTAAGATAAAGAAATGTCTTCTTTTCTCTGTTCTGACCTTATGACGCCCTAGTTGGAAAGATTGTCCCCTAGTCCTGATAGGGAGAGATTTGGGGTGTAAGTGGAGGGTCCTTAATAATGATTTTTTTTTTTGAGGCCTTATATACTAACATTTATCTTTTCATTTTTCTTCTTCTTTCTGGGTGAAAGAGGTTTAAGTTCACCTGACATTCCTGACAGTTCTTGCCTCTAAACTCAGTGATACTTATTGTGGCCATTCTTTGGACTTTCTCAGTACTGCTCACATCTTGTCCTAGGTACAGCCACAGAACTGCACTGTAATCCAAGTAGGGTCTCACCAGTGAGCAGTGCAGTGGTACAGTCACTCCTTTTGCTCTACTGCTGATATTCCTCCAGATACAGCACAATATTTCATTACTTTTTTTAAATAAATTTCACAATAATTCTTGAATTTGAGTTTATTGTTCACAAGCACAGCTAACTATCTTTCCAAATGTTTGTATTTTTACCATTATTGCATTTATGTAGCATGCAGAGGTGGACAGTTTATTCCAAAGATGCATAACTGCGCATGTGCTGGCAATGAGCATCACGTCACAGTTCTCTGCCCATCGTGTTAACTTACTAAGGTCACTATGCAAGTTTAGCAGCTGTTCCATTGTTTCTACCTTCTGAGCAATTTTGTAGTTTTCTGTGAATTCTGTGACCCTGTTTTGACAGTTTTCATTTATAACTATAAAATACAAGTTAAACAGTTGAGGCCCCAAGATGGAACTCTACGGAAATCCACTACTTACGCTATTACATTATCCCAGCCTGACAAGATTCTTTTTTACATTCAAACATGGAAATGTGTAGCAGGAAACATCCTTGTGATCTATCTAGTCTGCTCAGAGTGGCTGCAGATGTCCTTGGAGGCTCATATCCAACCACCCCCATCCCACTTACAGTCCCTTGCATCTGTTTCACTCCCTTTTAAAGCTATCTGCTGTCACAGAACATATAAATGTCCCATGAAGCTTGTTCCAACCATCCAGTACCCTTCTTTAAAAACAGTATTTCCTGATGTCCTTCCCTTCAGATTAAGTACCATGGTGTATTACACTTCATCATTTTATCTAATAGCATCTTACTATATGTGAGATTTTATCAGATGCTTTGCTGACATCAAGGTCTATTATGTTGACAGGTTTATTTTCATCCAGCTCTCAACCAGCCTGAGATGCAACACGACATTTTTAGTGGGGTCTTCTCCCTAGTGAATATTATGACTACAAGGACTAACGCACAGTGAGATTAAATTACTTGTTAAGGTGACACACTGAGTTAGTGGCTGCAATGTGGCTCATATATATGATCCACTGTCCTGCTGCCCAACACTTTGACCTATCCAGCTCTCCCCAAACCTTCTTGCTGCAGAAAAATCAAAGCATTCTTAGTAATGCCTCATCTTGCAATATTTATTCAAAACTAACAAAAAGATCAGTTGCTCTTTTCTGTCATTATTGCTGCTGCCTTCTTGGGTGTTATACTTTCTTTCATAGTCTTTCTACAAGTGCTTACAGTGTTTACAACAACAAGACACTGACTGATTGTATTCTCCAGAAAAGGAGAATACAATCACAGTACCCCAAACTGAATTCCTTATAAATGAGCATGGTAAAGGCCACTGATTTACAGTTTGTACCCAAAACGATGATAACATCTCAAACTTTGCACACTGGTATAAATCACAGCATTTGGCATTTTATACTAGAGTAATAAATCTACAGGACATGTGTTTTAAATTTTCCATGTGCTATTATATACTATTAATTATTCCCTGTACTGATACATGCTATAAAGTATCGCCTATACTATTACATACTACATATTTTTCCTGTACAATTTTTATATTGTTGTATTCAGTTTACTGTATATTGAACTCTCATTGTGAATAATTTATATATAATAAAAGCTAAACAGTTTAATCCAGGTAAAATACTGAAATTAGACAAACGAGCACCACTGTAGTCCTAGAATTTCTCATCTTGAAAACAGAATTTGAATACATCAATCATTGTAATTCAAAGCACTGAGCAAGGTCAGGATGGACAGTGCCTTTATGATTCCAGTTATTTGCTTAGTTATCAAAAGTTTCTTCTATGACTAGAACTGCATTACTGATGGAATGCAAGTATTGTAGCTTTCAAAGGAATGTTATGTGTACATACTACAGAACAGATGTGTTGTACTAAACAATAGTTGTCTGTACATACCCTTGGAAATGTGGTAAATCTGTCTAGCTCTTCCACAAAACAGAACATCTGCAAACTGATGGCCGACATCACAATTAAAAGACTGGCTGTGAAAACTACTAAACTTCCCAGTTTCTTTCCAGGCCCAAAGATCTTGTATACAAAGTCTTCCAAAGCTGGAGAAATCTTGATAAGGCGAACTACCCTTAGTACCTGTAAAGAGAAAAAAATAGATTTATGTACTTTATTTCTACTTATAATAGTAATGCTGTTTAGGTAAGATAAATGATGCAAAACTGGGAGAGAAAAAAATGACTAAGAGAGAGAAAAATAATGCCAAGGACATTTCTGATCTTTAAGTTCAGATCCTCTGCTGAAGCCTGTTAGGGGAATTACTGACATTATGTAGACAGTGTCTGAACTTTAGGTTTAGTATGTAACCTTTAGATTACAATTTTTTAGAGAAGAATCAGCCTTAGGCGTCAGTAGTCCCTGTGGCCAGTATTTAAATTTACATAATTTATTAACTTATTTACTTCACTAAGTGTTCTGTCTACTGAAACAGCACCTAAGGAGCATCACAGAGCTGGTAAGCAGTGACTTCTGTTTGTCATTAGGATATCATGAGGTCACTTACCATTGATCAATCAATCAAACACAGAGGACTGAAACAGGAGGAATGAGTATGGGTCCTCCAGGACATAACACTCAGGGCCTGCAAGGCCCTCACTGTTTTAGAGCAATTTCTTCATATATGGAGTGCTTGAACATGTGGCAGTATGGTCTGAATATCCTCTGTAGGTACAACATGTTTCAACAAAAAACTGACAACACCTCTTCAAGTATCATATTAACATAGCAGTTTGTGGTGGAAGAGACTTGAGGTGCACTTGTCGGTCCATCCTGTCACACAGCAGCCACTAAACCCTCTCTGAGTAAGGTACACATCCTAGCATAACTGATGGGATGTCATCACTGCTCATGCTCTGCAACTCTCAAGGCTATTCTCCCCATGTTTACTGTTATTTAGCTCCTCCTCAGTTTGTGTGCATTCCCTCTAGTTTTGATTGTGCTCATCAGCTTAAACATTGGGGCATACTTCACCCTGTCTACCCCTTTAAGTATTCTGATCACTGTGATTATGTTTTTTCGCAGCCAGCTCTTCTCTATGGTAAACAAAGCAAGTATCGAAACAAAGGAAATGATAGATGAAAAACGATCAAGGGGCTCGATTTTCAAAGCCTCAAGAATGCCACAAACCCCTGGTGTGCTGATTGTTTGGTGCACAGGGCTTGCAGTATTCTCCTGGCCAATGATTGGGATTTTCAATCCTAAGCGCTGAATGCCACAAGTTAGGCCAACTTTTCCCTGGTCTAACTTGCACCATTTGGGAGACCCTTTTTACAGGGCCTGTGCCAAATCTTTGGTACATACTACCGTAAACTGAGGAAACTGTCACAACTGCGCCCAATATACTAAAATCGGGTGTAGTTATGTCCAAAGAGTTTGGCACAGCTATGCCAATAAATGGGTTTGATGCATCATCACATCACCCTTTGAAAATCAAGCCCCAAGTGTCTGTCATGTTCATGTCCTCTCATCTAGGCAGCAGCTCCTAACACTAGGTAAACATTTGCAAACCCTTGGGAACCTACCCCTCCTGAATAAATTATATACTGTATTTAGTACTGTTATTCACCATGAGGAACTGATCCATCCTGAGTTTAAAGGATTCAGCACTCCTCACCTGTACATGTAACAGCTTCCTACTTCAGCTAGGGGGTAAGGACTGTTTCCTGTGTGCTGCTACCCTGAGACTGCTCAACTGGTGCCAAGTCTCTCTGGGAGCAGTAGTGAAAGGAGCTAACAAGATAAACATAGGTGCCAGCTGAAGGCTGAAATCAGGAAACTGGTGGCAGTCTAGATGTCTACAGAGCCTGTGCTCTGCAACAGACTGCCCATGAAGGTCTGAACAGACTTGAACATTGGTACCCCAATTTACTATACTATCAATTGCCTGTACAGTATATACCATCAGTATGCAATAAGATCAGAGGATGGTGTGGGGACTACATAGGGTTCCCCCTCAAGGGGAGCACCCAGATGGCTGGGTGGCCAGATGATGGTCTCCTCAAAGTCACAGAGGGAAACCCTAGTGTGGTCATGATCAGGAAGGTACCCATGACTGAATAAAATCATTCGAGGATACCAAATGCAGCGCTGGGTGAGGAGGCACTGGCTGAATGGTAGAAGAAGCTGCAGTGATGGGTGTAACCTATGATGTTCCAGGGATCAGGACCCCAGAGTAGAGGATACCCCACCACCAGACTGGGTATTCTGCTCAGTTGGTGGAGGTAGGGGAGGGCAGTCTGATGACATGCTATATATGAAGCTGCAGTGATGGGTGTAACCTATGATGTTCCAGGGATCAGGACCCCAGAGTAGAGGATACCCCACCACCAGACTGGGTATTCTGCTCAGTTGGTGGAGGTAGGGGAGGGCAGTCTGATGACATGCTATATATGGCCATGTAGGAACAGTTGGGTTTTGGCCTTGGCTCTCACTAGGGAGAGATGAAGAGAGACCATGGACATGCAGTATTCAAAGGTTCTGTTTCTCCTTAATTTGTATTCTGAGATTTAAATTCTGACCACCCTTCACAACCTGATGCTAAGAGTGTCACCTCACACAGAAATAAATCTGTACAATCTTTTAGTGATCAAAATAGGGAGACATTTTGTGAGTCCCAGGGATATGGGAACAACTGAATTATTTGCTATTGAGAACAGGACCTGTGTACAAAAGTGGGACAGTGTGAACATACACTCTGAGTTCTCAAGAAGGGCTCATCATGCCGATGAAGAAGGCACCTACTGTAACTAGACAAGTAAGGGCTATATCAGAGCCATTCTCTTAATGTAACTGTAGTCACTAATTAGTGAGACAGATGAATGAATTGGAACATGTTGTTTTTAATGAATAGAGATCTCTGCATCTAATACAACCTTATAATCAACTCAGTCAATTCACTGAAGTAAATACCAAAATACGCTTCAGTCCTGCCTTGTGTGGTTATTGTCTGAGAGGACATAGGTCCAAATCAAATGGAAACACTCATGTCACAACACACTGAAATTAATATGTTACTGTGAGGGAAGCTTCCCATCGACTACCATCTGCCACACAGGAAGGTCCACAGCATCACCTAGGGTAACAGGGGTGTCTCTGAAAGGGGTAAGGATTTCCCCACTGGATGGCAATGGCAGTCACATACTGCTTCCTTTGGGAAATTGTTCCATACTGTTAGTTTACCATTCTCTGTGTAAAAATGCTCTTCTTCAGATTACCCTTTACTTTAGCCCCCTTTATGCAGCCCAGCATTCGATTTACTTTATCTACTGCTTCTGCACACTCAGTAATAGCATTCACTTTCCATCAATGAACACCCCAAGCCTTTTTTGTGGTCTATTGCAGTCCTTTTGTTTTCCATTTAAATAACACCTCTGACTTAAACTTTTGGGGCCTAAGTGAAGGATCTTACACTTATCCAAATAAAGTTTTATTTGCTACTTTCTGCCCCTTCCCCTGGTGCATTTAAGTCCTTCTGTAGACAGTCTTCCTCTTCCTTGGAATCTGCCACCCTCATTAGCATTATGTTATTCACACATTTAATTTCCTTACAAGAGATCATTGACTCTGGGTCATCAATAAAAAAGAGTAACAGTTGGGGAACCAATGCAGCCCTCAGGGAAACCCCACTTGTAACTTCCTTCCAGCGTGATGTTTTCCCATTGCCATTACCTGCTGAGCTCTCATTCTTTACCAGCTATCAATTGTTCTATATTTCCTGTAATTCCAAATTTCCTGAATGTCAGACAACTTTCCATGAGCTCCTTTCCCTCAAAGTCAGAAAGTACTGCCTCAGCCAGAATCTCCAGACTCCATTTTCCCAGAGATGGGAACAAGCTCACTCAGACCAAGAACCTAGGTGATTGACAACATTTGCCATGTTCCTAATACAGTAAATACTTACACACTAATTCTGGTGTGATCAGTAATGGCTCTTGCCCACCTCGCTCGTCTCCCTTAACTTCCACTTCCCGCTTAGCCATGCCTCTGGTATCATGGCTGAATAGTTGCCCAATTCAAAAAATCCAGAGAAGAACACCTTACTAGATATAATTTTAGTCAACAAACCTCACCTATTTACACATGCATGCACATTCTTCAATGACGTCAGTGACCATTGTGCAATAGCCTGTGTGAGGTCTATTCCTAAAGCAGCATCAACCTCCAAGTATATCTATAATAGATGCTGGAGGTATTTTGATTAAGTAGCCTTCTGCTCAGACCTCCAACATGCAGGCTAGCAAGACTTTTACCTGGCCCAAACCATGGATACTGCTTTCGAGGAATTCCAAAAAATCTTGCTTAGGGCCCTGGATAATCGCGCTCCCTTAGTAAAAGTCCAAACTAAAAGGAAAATGTGCCCTTGGTTCACTGGCAGCTTAGAAGCAGCCTTACAGCACAGGGACTCTCTTTAGAAAAAAAGCAAGAAAAACTAAACTCCCAATGACAGGACAGCCTTCAGAGTAGCTAGGAATAGGTGCACTAAACTTACTAGAGCTGTAAAAGCTAAGTATTTCCAAACAGAAATTGACAGTGCTTCTAATAATACTAAGACATTTTGGAAAACTCTAAAGGACATTGAAGGTTATTCCCCTGCCCATTCTCTCCCCCAAAAATCACCATGGATGGTGAATCTACGTCTGACAAACATTCTATTCTTGAACTGCTAAACAACCATTTTGCCACAGCAGGTCTAGCCTTTGACACCTCACCAGCCAACGTACTTCAATCTCAGCTCTGTGCTCACAATCCTGATTGGCTTAACTATAGCACAACAAATCACAAGGCAACCTTCACCCTTCAACCAGTCACTGTAAAACAAGTTGAGGATCTCCTCTTGATGCTAGACGTCAGAAAAAGCCCTGGCACAGATCTGATAGAGCCGTACTACCTCAAGATAGGTTATTATGTTCTAGCTGTACCAATAGCCCATCTTTTTAATCTGTCCATTACGTATGGCTGAATCCCAGCATTATGGAAAACAGCGCAAGTAATCCCACTCTTCAAATCAGGTGATACCAGTGACTTAAATAATTATCACCCAATTTCCTCTCTCCCTATCTTGTCAAAAGTGCTGGAGAAAGCATTGAATTCAAAGCTTAGGCATTACCTAGAGAAGCATAATTTAATTAATAAGGTCCAGTCTGGTTTCAGACCTAACCACAGCACACTCTCCGCACTTGCTAAAGTCACCAATGATTGGCAGCTATCCTTAGATAACAAAAATTACGTATACTCCTTATTCCTTGATCTGAGCAAAGCCTTCGATACGGTGGATCGTGACCTCCTTATTACCACTCTGCATATTGTGGGTGCTGATCCTCTGTCAACCAAATGGTTCACTAGCTATCTTACCGGTCGCCACCAACAAGTCAAAGCAGATGGCAATATCTCTACTTTAAAAGCTCTACAAAGAGGAGTGCCTCAAGGGTCTATTTTAGGACCACTGCTGTTTGCGGTCTATATCAACAACCTAAATAATGGAATAAGAGATGCTAGAATCCATCTATTTGCAGATGACACCATGCTATACATAGATAGACCCTCCATGGACCAGGCCTGTAATGACCTCCAGCTTGAATTTAACCTGCTGCAGGAAAACCTGTTTCATCTGAAGCTGCTATTAAATGCCAAAAATAAAAATAAGCTTATGCTTCTTGCCCCAAATCTAGGTACAAAAAAACCCTAAGAATCACTTCACATTCCCTATTATTCACTCACTACTAGGTGAGCCCCTAGAGTTCATGTCAAACTTCAAATACTTGGGGATTTGGGTTGTGCAACAGGTTATCCTTCTTGGTCCATATCGAAAACTTAGTTAAAAGACTAAGACAAAGGCTTGGCATCTTCTTTCAGATTAAGCACCTATTAACCCAGAAGGCAAAAGTCCACCTAGTACAAACTACATTTTTACCACTCCTAGACTATGCTGACATCCTGTATGGCCACGGGCCTTGTACCCTCCTAGGGAAACTTGACACCCTGTATCATTGGGCTATTAGATTCATTACTAATGCACCTTATTCCACACATCATTGTACCCTTTACTTCATGCTTGGCTGGAATTCTCTCCGCTACAGACGGCACAAAAATGCTATCATCAGGACACTCAGAGCATTAACAAATAAGCTCCCAAAATACATCACTGACTGCCTGCCTCTCTGCCAGTCAGGGAGTCATCTTCTTAGAAGTCTCTCATACTCCTGTCTTGTAATTACCAAGGTAAATACACGCTTTGGCAAAGCTGCCATAAGTCACTTTCTCCCTGTCCTATGGAATAAAATGCAAAAAACTTTAAAAATAGTTCTACCAGTGAAAATATTGTTTTTCAAAAGTATCTATGAAAGAGCTTTCAAAGAACCTTGCAACTGCCCACGCTAATTTAATTACTATGTTGCTCCACACCTTTATGGTATCCCAGTTATATCCTTTGTCCCACTAGTAGGATGTATGTGTCTGTTGTTGATTATTGTACCTTATGATTTTGTACCTTCTAATGTTTCATGTATATGTATATGCTGTACAAACTGTAATTTAATTGTAAGACTGCACCTATTATGCTTTGTATCTTATGCGTGTATATACTTTTCTTCGTCCATTATACACCTGTATCTGAAGCAGGTCCACCTTGCAAAGGAGCTGTCTCACTGGTGTTTAGCCTCGACAAATAAAGATTGATTGACTGATTGAAAATAGTTATTCACTGCCTCTGCTATCCCCCTGCTGCTCTCAATGCCCCCCAATGATCAGATGCCCTACCTGTCTATTCCAGTTGGTCAGGATTTCATCGAGGGTGAGGATATGGGTGAAATGCAAACTACGAGACTTGGACCAGACCAAACTGTCAAAGGGGGGGGTGAAGGTAACTGCCATCAAAGTATGTATTGATAACTTCAAGCTGTTTCTGTGAGCTGCTGCTATTTCATTGTCTGTTTGAAGGTAAATTGTTATTGGCACAAGTTGCACTGATATATTTCACTCTATCAAGAGAATAGCGTTTTTTCTGTTGCAGTTTACTGTTAAGTATGTTGATATCCAGAATAGCTGTGGAATCTGTAAATTGTCCTTTACTGACTGTGCAAACAGATTCGAATGGGATGTATTTCCAACTATCTGAGCAACTTTCTAGACACTTCTTGAAGGAATAAGAAAACGAATAACAAATATTGAAGATATCGATATAATCTTTGACAACAGTCTCTGTATTTGCAGATATATTATATTTTACAAGGTTTTGACTACCTCTACTGACTGTGTTCCCTCTGAAAATAGGGAGTCAGCAGGAGGCCACGACCAGGCCAGGGAGGGGGTGAAATGGGGACTGTGAAGGAGCAGGCAAAAGGAAGAAAAATAAAGTGCCAGCAGGAGGGAGGGGACAGACTGTGGGGGTGGGAGTCAGCAGGAGTGACAACTGGGTGGGGGAAGAGAACTTCCAGTTTCTTTTTTTTTATAGCACATTTTATGATTTATAATATGTCTTCCTTCCTGTAATTAAAAGTTTGAGTTTTCAGAACGTTAGTAACAATAACAACATCCATCCTGAGTGGGATGTGTCCCTTGACAGTACAATTCTAATAGTCTAAATAGAGAAGGCCTAACAATGCCCTTTTTACTAGTTATAGGATATAATGAAGCAATCTTAGCATTTTATTTATTTATTTGGTATTCAAAAAATAACCTTTGAGCAAAGGCTCTTTTACAAAGGTTCCATGTCATGTGAACAGAGTATAGACATTCAATCAAAAAGGTTACAGAGTTTTAAGACATTTAAGACACTGAACAGCACCACAATCAGGAAAAGATTATAGAGTTTCTTAGACATTTAAAACACTATACAGCATATGGACATCAACTTTAGTTGATTACAAGTGCAGGTACGGTGCAGAGGCACTAGAGGTTAGGTTAGGTTGGGCAGAGGGTCAGTAAGGACAGGATTTTGGTAGGGGAGGAGGGGGACTCTAGAAAAAGTGGTCAAGGAGGCAGGGCTGAGGACAGGAAGGCAGAGACCCATCCTAGCTTCGAGACAGGGAAGGGGGAGAGAGGGGGGCGAGAGGTGTACTGGAGCAGCCCCTTAGAGTGATTCAGATGCATTGTCAAGGAACATGTGGGAAGGTGGCTTCTGTCTTGTGCTGAGAATAGTTGCTGTTAGCAGAGCCAGGCCTGGTCATCCAGAGTCTATCAGCTGTTGGAGAAGCAGGTGCACACAGAGCTGGAGGTCAGGTAGTGCTTAAGGTCTGATTTGAAGCCATACAGGCTAGTGGAGTTCCAAATGGACTCAGGTACCTTGTTAAGCCAAAGAGGGTGTCTGTAGGAGAAGGCACACTGCCTGAGAACTGTGCATCAGAATGGAACCACAAGGGCCCCCTGCATTCTGCTTCTGGTTATATATTCTGAACCTGGGAGGGAGAAGATGCCTGCTATACACGGGGAAGGGGGGGTTCCCTAGTAATGCTTTTTTGCCTAGGAGGCATGTGAGGAATTTAGTCCTGCACCCAAGAGACAGCAGGTGTGTCTGGTCCTAGAGGGAACAGGTGTGGGTCATTTGATCACCATTCAGGATCAGCCCGCAGGCCGTGTTGAGAGCTATATGCACCCTCTTCAGCACAGAGTCTGATGCTGCACTGTAGACAACCAGGCCGTAGTTAATGGTGGAGAGGATGGAGCTCGCGACTGATAGACAGATGGCCGCCATGGTAAAGTGTTTTTTGTGCCTATATTGCACACCAAGCTTGGTGCTGACTGTCTTGACCACCTGGTTGACATGTTGAGTGTAGGATAAGGTGTCATCCAGGGTGACTCCAAGGTATTTGAAGGAGTGTACCTGTTCTAAGGGGCCGAGTACATTGTTGGTGATGCTTATGGTGGGGAAACTTTTCTTGAGCTGGGGGTTGGATGGGAGCATGGTCTTGTTTTTTGTAACTGATTAGAAGTTTGTGCTCGCAGAACCAGTCTTCTGTTTTACTGAAGGAGTGCTTAAGTGCTGCTTGGAGTGGCTCAATTCGAGAGTTGCTGTTGAGGATGACATTTGTATTCTGCTAAGCCAAGAAGTACTAATCTACAGTCTGCCTGTTGCTCCACTCTTTCAGCTGACACTGGACACCCCAGCTACTACTGCCACCAAGCTCCACTGAGGATCCTCAGACACTGAGGCCCCTGACAGGGTGTCCAGTCTGCTTGCTGCTCCACTCTTTCAGCTGACACCGGTCGCCCTAGCTACTACTGCCACCAAGCTCCACTGAGGATCCTCAGATACTGAGGCCCCTGATAGGGTGCCCAGTCTGCCTGCTACTCCACTCTTTCAGCCAACACCAGCCGCCCCAGCTACTACTGCCACCAAGCTCTGCTGAGGATCCTCAGATACTGAGGCCCCTGACAGGCTGCCCAGTCTGCCTGCTGCTCCACTCTTTCAGCCGACACTGGCTGCCCCAGCTACTACTGCCACCAAGCTCCACTGAGGATCTTCAGATACTGAAGCCCCTGACAGGGTGCCTAGTTTGCTTGCTGCTCCACTCTTTCAGCCGACACCGGCCGCCCTAGCTACTACTGCCACAAAGCTCCACTGAGGATCCTCAGATACCGAGGACCCTGACAGGGTGCCCAGTCTGCCTGCTCTTTCAGCCGACATGAACAGCCCCAGCTACTACTGCCACCAAGCTCCGATGAGGATCCTCAGATACTGAGGCCCCTGACAGGGTGCCCAGTCTGCCTGCTGCTCCACTCTTTCAGCCGACACCGGCCACCCCCGCTGCTACTGCCACCAAGCTCCACTGAGGATCCTCAGGTATTGTCCCCTAGCTGAACCAGACAGCTTTCCTGGACTCTGTGGAAGTTGTCATTTAGAAGTTTCATGGCGATCGCCTCGGCTGCACTACTGATTGGATATATTTTTCTTTTCTTTCAGCTTTCTGCTGATTGGCCAGCTAGTGCTCTCCTTCAGCTGAACTCTAAAGGATTTATTTAAGCAGGCTTTATTAGGGCTCACAGGCTGAGTTAAACTTTTGCTACTAGCATTGGATACTTTTTTTTTTTTCCCTATGTATGTCTACTTTTCCATTTGCTGGTTATCATTGTTCCCCACTAGAGGTCACCTTCTTCCTTTCTTGTTTTTAGCTCCTTATTTCCTCTTTTCTAGTCCTTGCCTGAGCTTTCACTCTCTGATACTCTCTGATTAGTTCTGTTACCTACTCTCCAGCTCTGTCAATCAACTCAGACAAAAGCCCACTGAGACTTATTTGCTTAAGAAATTCTCACCCACTGCCTGTCCCCAGTACCAAACTCACTGTCCCTGTGGACCAGCAATATCTCCCACTTCCACTGGATTATTGCAATGCTTCATTGTACTCACCATTATCACCTCCATGGGCTCCTGTAATGGACCCATCAAATCAACTAAAGCTAGCAATGAGGCGATAGTTTTATATGCATATGGAAAATTACCACTTCCTACCCTGATGAAATCCACAGCCTCCATCAGTTACTCTCTATAATCAATGGCCTGGAATACCCACCCAAGGATCCCTCCATGGCACCACTCTTCAGTGGTTTTGTAATCCATGTTGGTAACTCAAAAGCTTGCATGCCCAGTAAAAGAGAGCAGTCTTACGTAATAAACTTATACTGGAACAACTTCTTCACCTACTACTACTTCTCTTACTTCTGTCTGGCAATGTGCATCCTAACCTTGGCCCACCAGATAACTCCAATGCTTGACCACGGAAAACTGCAGGACTTGTGCTCAGTTCTCTAAACATCTGCAGCCTCCTCCCCAAAATTGCCTGAAGGTATTGGTCTCTCGTCATAACCCAGACGTGCTATCTATAGTGGAAACCTGGTTATCCCCAAAGATACCAGACACTGCCATCGCTCTTTTTGGTTACACCTGGTACAGACAGGACCAACATTCGAAAAGAGGTGGGGGCTGTGTCATCTACATTAAAGACTCTCTCCAAGGACATGTCTTACCTCCCCCGTGTAGCAGTGACAACTTGCAAGCTCTGGCCATTAGACTGCTGTTAGGGGCACACAACAGAGTGCTCAATTTGCTCTCAGTATATATACCACCCAAACTAACCAAGACCGGTGTCTGTAACCTGCTGGACTACATTAGTACTCTGAGTCTAAACACAGAAATTGTTCTGCTAGGTGACTTTAATATGAATTGGCTCTCCTCTGCCTCCACCTCTATCAGGGACACCCTATCTGCTATCCATTTCTCCCAAATGCTGGAGACTCCTACATGAGTCAGCTACAAGGCCAGCACCAGTACACTGCTGGACTGCATGCTCACCAACCGTCCTGCTCATATGTTCAATCTCACCATAATCCCTGACTATTTGAGTGACCACTCCCCTGTCAAATGCAACTGGAATAACAATTACTGCAACCCCCCCCCCGAACCATAAAAAAACAGACTTCTACTAAAAGGTCACCTCCCACAACTAAAGTCTGACCCAAAACTCCTTGACTGGATGGAACTCCATGAAACCAATGATGTGGACACCGCACTTGACCTCTTTGTGTCAAAATTTAATGCTGTCTGTGACAAACACGCACCAGTTATTACAAGAAAATCCAAAGGGCCTTTTAACCCCTGGATTACCCCTGAACTCCTGGAGCAACTTGCCTTAACAGATCATATGTGGCAAATAGCACGGGAACAGGGGACTACAGCAAACATTCCACGATATAAAAAGGCCCACAATGACTGTCTGAAAGCTATCTGCCATGCAAAAAGGACATACTACAAAGAAGCCCTCTCTAACTCATGGAACAGCAGCAAGTCTTTCTGGGCCAACCTTAAAGACATCACAGGGAAAGATCCCCAAACTCCCCCTGCTACGCTTACTGTTGAGGGGGTTCCAACCTTGGACCCTCTGCTTATTGTCAACTCACTGAATCATGCTCTCACTGACCTCAGTAGTGTGTTCCCCAGGGACTTTTTCAATAACCCCAACCCAAGTGATAATATGAGGTCACCTGCACTGCCACCTAACCAGCCACTATTCTGCTTCAAAATGTTTTTTAAAGCAGATGCTAGGAAATACCTTGAAAAGGTCCTCGAAAAATCTAGGTACAGTGGGGACTCTTTGGACCTCAAATTTGTTCACTTAGCACTGGATGAAATACTTGTACCACTAACCAGAATACTTAACCTATCCCTCTTTTACTCCCAATTCCCCCAAAGATGGAAGTCTGCTACAGTAACTCCTGTACACAAAAGTGGGGACAGGTCCTTACATAATAACGACAGACCGATTTCTATTCTCCCACCACTCTCCAAGGCTCTCGAGTGGATTGTGGCTGACCAGATGGTGGAATACTTTAATCAATACCAACTCCTATGCCCAGAACAGCATGGGTTCCGGGGTGGCCACAGTACCATCACAGCCCTACTTGAATTTACCGAGTACATCCATAACGCCTTAGACCAAGGCCACCTTGTAGAGGCAGCCTTCATTGGCCTATCAAAGGCATTTCCTCAAGCAGCTATCTAACATTGGACTTGCACCTGAAACTGTGACCTGGTTTAGGAGTTATCTGAGTTGCTGCTCCCAGCAAGTCAGGATTGGGAAAGTGCTATCAGACAGCTAACCTGTCTTATCTGGTGTACCACAAGGGTCCATTCTGAGACCTTTGCTGTTCAGTGTTTTTTTAAATAGTCTCCCATCCTCCTGCCTTTGCCGCATGCTCCTATATGCTGATGATGCAGTGATTTTTACCAGCAACCTGCGTCCTGAACTCCTTGAAACTGATCTCCAAAATAGCTTTGCATTGGCAGAAAACTGGTTTAAGGAGCAAAAACTGGTCATGAACTATAAAAAAACAAAGACCATGCTCTACTTGACAGCCCAAAGCAAGCAAAAAAGCTACCCCTGGCAATATGGAATGACAGCGGTGACACACTGGAGCTCGTCTCACATTTCAAACACCTGGGGATTACAATCGACTTCTCCCTGTCCTTCTCCCAGCATATCCATATCACTGCAAGGGCTATTAACACCAAAATTGGGATCCTCTACTGCCACAGGCACTGTCTAACCCATGAAGCTTTAAACCTGGCAATCAGCAGCTCAGCTGTCTCACTCATAGACTATGGGCTTGCCATATACAGTTCTGCTACCAACACGGCACTCCAACAGATCTCAGTTGCCTTAAACAAAGCTTGCCACCTACTCTCAAATGCACCAAGACTCACACACACCTGTGAACTTTATGATCGGGCTGGCTGGCTTCAACTGAATGACAGAATCAGGTATCACACCTGCCTTCTTGGCAAAAAAGTCACATTAAGTCTGCTTTCAACAGGGGTGCAGAACCTGCTAACACTGTCTATGAATACCAGACAAACCAGAAGCTCTGCCACTCAAATTTTTTAAGTGCCCAGATGCCACACTACCATGCCACAGCGTGCATTCTCTCACTGTGCACCCCTCTGGGTAAATGCACTGCCCCCTGACATCTCTGGCTCCTCAATGATTGGGTCTTTTAAATGTAGACTGTGCCAGCACCTCTTTGATACAAGTAGCTGCATGTGGCCCTGTTAAGGCTCAGCACGCAGCAACACTCTGCCTCTAGCACTTATCTTTGCCTCTGTCATGACAGGATAGTCAAACCGTAGCACTTCACCCACCTCCCTACCCGCCCCAGCTCTATCCCTTGCCCCTGGACCTCTCCTTACCCTCCTCCCTCCCTGTCTTATGTGCACGGCTCACCTAGCTCTCCCACTCCCATGTATCCTTCCTTATCCTTGTCTGCTTATCTTCTTAACATAGGCAAGCACTGTACAATGCCTCAGCATAGCTAGTGCTTTATGTTTGTTTTCTGTAACCTCCATGAATATTTGTCTCCGTATTTGTATATTTGTGCACAGTATTGTACCTTGTTGTCTAATGTATCTGATGTGGAACCTTTCAACGAGCATCCTCTCACAGATATTATCCAAGAACTCAAATAAATAATAAATAAATAAACTGACATGTAACTAAGGTAACAGAAGAGGACAAATATGGTACAGAATTAGTACAACATTAAAACAGCAGTAAAACAGCATGATAAAAGCATTAAAAACTGCACTAAGTTCTAGTTAGTTATCAAAAATAGGAGAGGAATGTGAAAGGTGTAATGTTCTGCTCTTAAGCTTTCGGTGTTAATTGTTGAGTTAAGAGGCCTCTAGTAGTTATTCTGGGTTGCAGTTGTCTTGGCAGGTGTGCATGTAATAGTGTGACCATGAAAGGCTGTTCCGGCATATCCAGGGTGGGTGGCAGTGGATGCTTGGATCCCATAGGGATGGGCGTGGGCAAGGGGAAATATGGGTATGGGGGGGGTCAGTGGAGGGCTGGCTGAGGGAGGGGAAGGGGCCCACATACTTCTGGGCTGACACTGTGCCATCAGATTTCCAGCGAGATCAACGAAGTGATCTACTGAGTGTCCCCCCAACCTAGGAGATACAGAGAGTGTAGCATCCTTGTGGGATTTTGCAATGTAGAGAGAACAGGTAGTGACCCCAAAGAGCCATGTATATGTCTTTTGTTACGCATCCTATAGTGAACCTGTTCATAGCTGGCCATTTTACCCAGTTTCAGCAACCATTCTGAGGCCTGGGGTGAGTTTTTTTTCCTTCCAATGCCACAGTATGATTCACTTGGCTATGATAAGGGCCAGGATTTTCTAGTTTCTGCCAAAAGATTTACAGCTGGCATGAGTAGGACTCTTATCTCGTAACATACCCCCTCCAAAAAAACAAAAACTAGAATTCAAATAACATGAAGTCTTGCTATATTATGACAATTGCAGTATGACCGCAGGTTAGAACTGCTCCGGAGGTGAAATAGTTAACTTCCATGCAAGGCATGGAATCTTGAGCGCGAGCTCGGTTAAGGAAGCTCTGTCTGCTTGCTTTCAAACCCAAACCGTCAGATTCTTTACTCCGCCTCGCTGAACAGTCGCTCCAGAGATTTCTCCTTTTGCTCGGTTCATTTTCGCGGTTTAAAACAGTTTACAAAGTTAAATTCATCTTAATTTAACAGCAACCGTTCGGTTCAAGCTCTGTCTGTGGTAAAGTAAGTAATAGATAGGTTTTACATACGAATTCTGTGTGGAACTGGTAAAACATTTATCGGTTCGGTTTGAGCCAATTAGGTTGCTTTTTCAATTGCTAGTCCTTTTTTAGAGTGCGGTTCCCGGTTCCTATCAGTTCTAAAAAAAAAAACGGATTTCATTACGGTTTTTTCCATGGCCCGTGACACAGTTGGGAACCGATAGGAGAGTCTTGCTTGGTGGATTGCCATAAACGGGCAAGTTTTTGGTTAGGCTGGCATGATGTCTGAGAAACCCAAAAGAAAAACCGGGCCCACTGGGTTTCAGCACTGCGATGTCTGTGGGGAAGCCTTTGCCAAGGCTGACCCTCACACCACCTGTGTTTATTGCCTGGGGTTTGACCACCTCGATTCAGACTGCCAGATTTGCAAGAATTTCCCTGCTGCCACTGTTGAAAAGAGAGTTGGTAGGCTCAGGGAAAGAGAGGCCAAAAAGTCCGCTGACCCGGATGGTCGGCCCGGTTCGGTGCCAACCGAACCTGAGGGAGTGCCCTCTGACCAGGGCCATACTTGGCAAACGAAGAGCTGGCTCCGAGGAGCCAGTTCCTGCAAAAAGGACTAGAAAGTCTGCTGCTGTGGAAAAAGTCCTTTCCCCAACAGCTGAAGAGATAGCCAAAGCAATCCAAATTGTCCAGTCTCTTTCCTGGTTCCTGAACCGTCTCCATCTGGGAGACGTCGGTTCACCAAGTCCCATCGGTTCAGGATTATGATTTTGAGGAATTTATGAACCGTGGGGGGAAGGAGAGTATGAAGAGGGTAATTATGGTCTGGAAGATCTGGACGCTCCTATTGAGCCAGATACCTCTCCAGACAGACCTTTAGGGGTTTATCCCCCTAGGCTTTCTGAGTCCCCTGCTCATTTCATCTTTTACAAGAAGGTTGCTGAAACTCTTCAGCTTCCTGTTGAGGAAGCTGTGGATGATCAGGAAGAGCCTGATTATGTGGAAATGATGGATATTCCAGAATTTAAGAGACTGTCTATTCCCTTCATAAATCTTTCAGAAACAGACAGTAAAAGTTTTAAAACTCTCATTCTATACCTCCTGTGGATAAAAGGATGGACAGAAGGTATACTTTATCAGGTTCTGACATAGACCTTCTCACACGGGCAATGCAGCCATGTGGTGTGGTGCAGGCTGCAGCCTGTGACAAGGCAAATATCCCCCTAGCTTCACATCCTCCTGAAAAGGACTCCAGGAAGATTGATGCTATGGCAAAGAAACAGTACATGGCAGCATCCTTGGGGCTCAGACAAGCAAATTACATGGCTTATGCTGCCAGATACCAGAAATCCAGATGGGATACTGTGCTGGCTCTAGTCAAACAACTCCCTGACAAGTTTGCCAGGGATCTGGAACAGGTAGCTTTAGATGGTATCGATCAAAAATGCAGTTTCATGCTGTGGTGGACTCTAATGATGCATCTTCTAGAGTTATGGCTACTTCTGTGGCTCTTCGCAGAATGGCCTGGCTCAGATGCACCACATTGTCACAGGATACCCAGTCAAAAGCCATTGATTTTCCTGTGATTGGCAATTCTTTGTTTGGGGAGCAAACAGAGAATTATATGAAGAAAATGGATGAATACAGGACCACCTATCGGAGTGCACAGGCCAAGGAAAGGCAGGCCACTCCTCAGAAGCAGCCCCCCAGGGGCAGAGGCAGGCCTTTCATAGGCCTTTTATCAGGTTCAAGCCCCTCTTCCTCCTATACCCAGAGGGATTCTTTAGAGGAAGGGCAGGAGGGGTCAAGCAGGCCTGCTTCCACCTCAGCCCAAAGCCACTGCCAAGCAGGCACCCTGATGGGGTAGCCAGGGCCGCTTCTCCCTACCGGGCAGGCTGGCTTACTTTGTCCAGGACTGGAAGTCTCACATCAGACAAGTGGGTCCTGAAGTAGTAGTTAGGATCTGGTCCTCAGCTTCAAAAAATTTTTCTGAAGCTGAGGACCAGATCTTTCCTCCTGCATCTCCATCGAAGGCACTCGCCTTAGAGTCAGAGGTCTCCACCCTCCTCGCTCTCAGAGCCATGGAAAGGGTTCCACCCCTACACCAGGGCAAAGGGTTGTACTCCAGGTACTTCCTTACCCCAAAAAAGACAGGAGAATGGCGGTCCATCCTGGATCTCAAATACCTAAACAAGCACCTTTTAAAACCAAAGTTCAAAATGGTGACTCTGGCAATCATTTTACCTTCCCTAAGGCCAGGGGACTGGCTAGCATCCCTGGACCTCAAGGATGCCTACTTCCATATTCTCATCAGAAGCTCCCACTGAAAGTACCTCAGGTTCCAGCTGCCCTCAGGCCATTACCAGTTCAGGGCAATGCCTTTCGGACTCACTTCGGCTCCAAGGTTATTTACCAAGTGCCTGGCAGTAGCAGTAGCTTGCCTAAGAAGGCAAAAGAATTCCATCTTTCCTTATTTGGACAACTGGCTCATTGTAGGACAATCCCCAGATCAGGTCAACCTTCATCTTCAGATAACCCAGCAACTGCTTACGTCACTAGGTTTCCTTCTAAATCTCTCAAAGTCAGTACTGGAGCCTGTCCAGCTCCTAACCTTCATAGGCGCAGAGCTGAATACCCAGGAAGCCAGGGCCTTCCTCCTCTAGACAGGGCAAACGCCTCTTGTCTCCCTGGCTCTTCATTCACCCTGCAGGTCTCTCGACCAGCAAGGCATTTTCTGCAGCTCTTGGGCACATGGCTGCTTCCACAGCAGTAGTGCAAGGAGCAAGGTTTCAAATGAGAGACATTCAGTTCCATCTGAGGGCCTTTTGGTCTCAAAGAAAGGACCTCTTACCAAACTGATCCCAGTTACTCGAACCCTGATCCAAGCCCTTCAGTGGTGGCAGGATCAGAGCAATCTGAGACAAGGAGTTCCTTTGTCACTCAGCCTCACTCATTAATCCTTACTACAGATGCATCCCTCTTGGGGTGGGGGGCCCACATGGCGCACCACACTACCCAGGACTGTGGTCCCCACAGGAATCTCTGCTCACATCAACCTGCTGGAGCTCAGAGCAGTTTTTCAGCACTTCAGCTTTCTCAGAATCTGTTCAGAACAAGACTGTGCAGGTCAGAACAGACAACACCACTACAATGTGGTACATCACAACAAGCAGGGGGGCACTCGGTTCACGGCCTTGTGCAATCCAGCGAAGCATGAAGTTTTGGTCTCTGGCGTACTCCCTGAACACCTCCCTTTCGGCAGTTCACCTCCCAGGCAAACACAATGTCCTGGCAGATGCTCTCAGCAGGATCTCTCAGGGCCATCACGAGTGGTCCCTGGATCCCCTGGTTCTGGGAGTGGTATTTGCCAAATGGGGCACCCCACAAATAGATCTCTTTGCAGCTCCAGACAATCATCAACTTCCTCTCTTTTGCTGCAGGCCTCCAGTCTTGGGCTCAGTCCCTCTGGGCACCTTAGCCCTCAGCTGGGAAGGGAAGTTCCTCTATGCCTTCCCTCCTTTCCCTCTCCTGTTCAAAGTGCTAGTCAAAATCAGAGCCCAATCCTGCAGGGTCATTCTGATTGCCCCGGATTGAGCCAGGCAACCCTGGTATCCTCTCCTCCTGTCCTTAGAAGTCCATCCTCCCCGTGCCTTCCCAAGAATCACAATCTGTTAACATGTGCCCAGGGAAGGCTTTGGACCCCTCTCAAGCTCTCAATCTCAAGGCCTGGTTCTTGAAGAGCTAGAGTTTGCTGGCCTACACCTCTCTCAAGGTGTAATGGATATACTCAGGGCTTCTAGGAGCCTTCTACCAGGGCTACTTATAACTCCAAATGGAAAAGATTTTCCATATGGTGCTCGGAAAAGAATATTCCCCCCGACACTGCTGATTTACCCACAGTCCTAGATTATATGGTCCATCTAAACACTTTAGGGCTGAGATCAGCTACCCTGAAGGTACATTTGGCAGCTGTCTCTGCTTTTCTTTCAGCAGGTAAACCCTCTCCTCTTTCATCTCACCCTGTATTTACCAGGTTTTTTAAGGGTTTGCTTCACACTATCCCTCCATTCAGGGACCCTGCCCCTGCCTGGGACCTCAATGTTTGCATTGCTCAGCTCATGCAACCTCCTTTCAAGCCCTTGTCTTCAGCTGAGCTTAAGTTCCTGACTTGGAAAACTGTGTTTTTGGTGGCTATCACCTCTGCCAGACGCATAATTTAATTACAAGCATTGTCAGTGGAGCCAGACTTTATCTCCTTTCACAGAAATAAGGTAGTCCTTCGGACTAATAGAAAGTTCCTGCCTAAGGTGGTTTCGGATTTCCACCTTAATCAATCTATTTCTCTCCCTGTTTACTTCACTGATCATTCTTCCTCTGGTGAGAGAAGGCTGCACAGCTTAGATGTAAGAGGGCCTTAGCTACTACATGGAGCGTACTAAGGGTCACAGGTTTGACTCCCTCCAACTGTTCCTCACTTATGGTGAGGTTGGAAAGGGGAAACCTGCCACTAAAAGATCCATTGCCAGGTGGATTATCTCTTGTATCCAATTCTGTTATGAAAAGTTGGGTAAGACTGCCCCCTCAGGCCTGAGGGCTCACTCTACCAGAGGTACAGCTGCTTCTCTGGCTGCTGCCAGAGACATCCCCATTCTAGAGATATATCAAGCAGCTACCTGGAAAACGGTTCACACTTTTACCAAGCATTATTCCTTGGACATTCAAGCTAGGAGTGATGCTAGGTTTGGCACAGCTGTCCTTCAGAGCCTATTCCCTAAGTAGGTTCTGTCCCTCCTCCACGGGGGTACTGCTGTGTAGTCTGCAATTATCATAATATAGCAAGACTTCATGTTGTTTGAAGAAAAAATTACTCACCTTAGTAATGTTGTTTCTTCTAATGGAGTCTTGCTATATTATGACCTCCTCCTGCCCCTCTCAGAACCCTCGTTTTTGCGCCGTGGGGGGCATCACCATGTTGGCACTCTGTTTTTCTTGCCACTTTGTTGTTTTGTTTCACCCTCCTAGGGTGAGTGTGTTTTATTTCATTATTGGGTCTCTTGACTTGAGTCTTTTTGAGACCAACAAGTGTGTTTGTTAGGGTAGTAGTCAGTTGGCTAGTGTGGGTTTACAGCTTCCACCGGAACATTAGTGAGTTTTAGCTCGTAAAGATCTGACCGTTTGGGTTTGAAAGCAAGCAGACAGAGCTTCTTAACCAAGTCACAGCCAAGATTCCATGCCTTGTATGGAAGTTAACTATTTCACCTCGAGCAGTTCTAACCTGCGGTCATACTGCAATTGTCATAATATAGCAAGACTCCATTAGAAGAAACAACATTACTAAGGTGAGTAATTTTTTCTTTCAGATCATTATATATATATATATATATATATATATATGTATATATTTTATTTAACATTTGGTAACTGGGATAGGATCACTGAGCCAATTCTCATTTCCAAGTATGTGTGGCTGGACGGAGGCACAATGAGAAATAAAACGCCCCAAAATAAAATGCATACAGTGGCCAATTTGTACAGTGCAGACAACATTATAGCAAGCTGCACAAATGACACAATAAAAGGTAAACTGTGACATGTGCGACTGTGATTGAGCGAATCGTAAAACAGCAACTCAATCGCACGCATGTCATGGGGACTACCGACGAGGTAGGGTGACTGTCGGCACAGTGGTAATGCTTCTGTTCACAACATCAGCAACCTGGGATCGGGAACAATGTTGTGTTGCCAGGGCCTGGCTATGGGGAGGAGGACTGAATGTCTCAGTGGATGCTATCCTCCTCTAGGGAGGGAGGGAGGTAGGGACGTGCGCTCTGCTATGCTACTGCCACCTAGGCGACCATAGGTGGTTATATAAGCAGAGCCCCAAAGAGTGGGTGGGCACTTCCTAACTGCAAGGGGAGCACACATGCATGCTTACATCACTGCAGTCCTTGACCAAGAAGCACCCAGAGGGAAAGGAGAACATGAAAAAAGACTACTGATTGAGGCAGCATGATGACATGTCCTCCTGCAGTCCTTGCATCATGTACTGGGCTTTGCTGCCTACCACATCCTAACTAGACTCTTCCCAGAGGCTTGGAGAACCTCAAGGAGCTCCATCACAGGGGGGAAACTATGGGGCACTGTATGAGGCAGATCAGTAAGTCTCAGAGATGGTTGATGAGAGGGCTGGGGTGGACACTGAACATACGGGCCAGCCGACCAGAGAAGTGGCAAAAAAAAAAGGGGAAAAAAAAACCAACCTGGTGGCACAGAGGGTTGAGGTGCAAGATGCCATACCTCCTACCATGCTGGCAATCTGTGTTCGGGAATGGACTTGGGACACTGGGACCGGCTGGGTAGGGAGAAGACTGAGCGTCCATCTGACTGCTCTCCTCACTCTTGGGGGGGAGGGGTGAATCAGCTGCACCAATCCTGTATTGGCACAGTGGCTGAGTGGGAATGTAGCTGGTGATAGGTGCTTTAGTGCATGTGCACCTCCGCTTTGTGTCATTTCACGCTGTTGATGTGGGAAGGGAGAATAGGGAAAGAAGCTGGGGCAGGTCTCCATGATGCCTCCGTCTGCCAACCCATAGCTAGGGGTGGGCGAAAGTTGTTTTTTTTTCTCACCACAGTGGAATTTCCGTGAAATTTTGCAACATTTGTGGAAGTTTCTGAATCTTCACCAGTGGCAGAGCGGAAAACTTCCCAAAAATGTTGGGCAAAATTTCGTGGAAGATCCGCTTAGCTAGATGGCAGGTGAGGAAGAAAGAAAAAAAGCAGACTGTTCTGTGGTGCCCCTGTCCAGTGCTGCCCCCCCCAGCCCTGCTTGAAATAAAAAATAATAAATGCCTGGTGGCTAGTGATTCGTCCCGCCACCCAATAACCCGACCAACATTAGCTAAAAAATTGCCCGAATCCCCCGTAATCTCTGGTGGCTAGTGGTCCCTCCCCCATCCATCACCAGCCCAACATTTATAAAAAAAAAAATCCCCCATAAGCCCTGGTGGCTAGTGGTCCCTTCCCCCACCCAATCACCTACTCGACCATATCATGTCAACACCTCCCCATCCGATCCCCCACCATATAGTTACTGACAAAATAAAATCAAAATAAACTATTTCTCCTTGGTGGTCTAGTGACCCCCCTCCCTACCCCCAAACCATTAATCAAACATTTATTCCCAATCCCTGGTGGTCTAGTGTACACCCACTTCACCACGCCTGCAGGAAA
Organism: Neoceratodus forsteri; assembly: GCA_016271365.2. NCBI lineage: Eukaryota > Metazoa > Chordata > Ceratodontiformes > Ceratodontidae > Neoceratodus > Neoceratodus forsteri. The sequence goes on from CM057459.1 coordinate 32,053,979, forward strand.
TGCCCCTCCAGTCCCACTCTGCCCCCACCTCAAACCCAAGTGATCCATCGGCACTGCCCATTTCTCTTCTCTGTGGCCTGCAGCCCACTGATATTATAAATGAATGAGCTTGTGCTGTGCATGTGCTCACTCATTCATAATATCAGTGGGCTGCCGGCCGTGGAGGAGAGAGTTGGGCTGTGCCGGTGGCTTGCTTGGGTTTGGCATAGGGGAGCAGGGTGGGACTGAGGGACACGCCTGCAGGGGTGGTGGTGTGGGGTACACTAAACTACCAAGATGATTGGAAAAAATGTTTGATTAACAGATTGGGGGTAGGGAGGGGGATGTACTAGACCACCAGGGACTGGGAAAAAATGTTTGATTAACGGGTTGGTGGTGGGGGGGGGTTACTAGACCACCAGGGAGAAATAGTTTATTTTGTCAGTAACTGTATGGTGGGGGATCAGGATGGGGAGGTGCTGACATAATGTGGTTGGGTGGGTGATTGGGTAAGGGGAGAGACCACTAGCCACCAGGGCTTAAAGGGATGCTTTTTATTTAAATGTTGGGTGGGTGATGGAGGGAGAGAGGGACTGCTAGCCACCAGGGATTATGGGGGATTTGGGCAGTTTTTTTATTAATTTCAGGCAGGTTATTGAGTGGGAGGAGAGACCACTAGCCAACAGGGCTTACAGGGATGCTTTTTTTTTAAATGTCAGGTGGGTGATGGATGGGGGGAGGGACCACTAGCCACCAGGGATTACGGGAGATTTGGGCAATTTTTTATTAATTTCAGGGTGGGTCATTGGGTGGGAAAGCTTTTATATTTGTTATAGGGAGGTGGAATTTCCGCGAAAGTTTGGAAAAGATTTCTAAACTTTCGTGGAAGTGAAAGTCTGACTTTCGCTTCAGTTCCGCCAGCGAAGGTTTTTTCACACACCCCAACCCATGGCCCATGCCACCACCTGGGACTCCTGCCCCAATTCTAGATGAGGACTTGGGGGAACGGATGTCCTTCCCCCTTCTGGCCCCACCACGATGGGGGCAATCCATGGGTGAAACTCTGAGGCAAGTAAGTCCATAGGGGAGGTTGTTGCTGGTTGGAAGAGGCAAAACAGGGTCTAAAGAGCACAACCTGCACCTAGAGTTGAAGAAACAGTTTTGTTAAAAAAAAAAAAATTCCAGTGAATCAAAGCAGTGATTTAGGAAGGGGGACTAGTGATGGGTGAGAGGTTACTGCAGGCAAGCCAGACAGCCTGCATACGGCACTGCTTGTCAGTTTAAACTTGTCACACTTTTTACAATTCCAGTGCCTTTTTATTCCCCCTAATTCTATTAGTGCACTAAAAGAGAAGCCTTTTAAAGGCACACTATCAACCCCTTAGGCCTCCAAGGGTCTCTAAACACATTTTATGATTTGGTACATTCTGTAGAGATTGTTGATGTACAGTAGCAGGTAGACTGATTCTGATTCCTTTTTTTTCTTCTTAAAAGTGAAAAACAGACTGCCCACAATATCGGTGTTACCACACAAAAACATGATTGTTTACAGTCCTTGATCAACTCCCACCACATCATTCCTGGACTTGGGAACACCCCAATACAGTTTAGGCACTCAGGGCAGAATTTTTTTGAAGGATCTGCCCAAGATGCATCTGCCCCTATTTTCAAAGCAAAAATGTGTCCAAACCCTGCTAGCTCATGTATTAGACAGCCAAACAGCATCCAACGTTTGTGTGCAAAAAACAGACGCAACTGTGAGCTGCATCCCATTTAGATGTAGCTGGATCCATTTTCTGCTGCAAAATGTGACTTTGTCTCATAAATGGATACCTTTTGAAAACTCCTCCCTCGTGATGCATGTGAGGAGAGAAGACTATTGCATCATGAGTTGTTGCACTATTTTGGGGCGTTCTTAATGTTCAGGAAGTATGCAATGAAAGAAGATCAAGGATTTGAAACAAAACATGGTTGGGAACAATTACACTATTAGCATGCATTTCAGTTCCACTAAGAAAAGAAGATAAAAAAGAGCAACATTAATGAATTTTAGAGACGGTAATCATAAAATGTGGGTTTTCAATAATCAATAATGTGATGCAAAAAGTGTGGCCAGGGTCATTTTAATTAGAATAAGACAGTCAACTGCAGGTCACAAGACTGTCATTCCATCTGGAGGCTCTGTTGACACCATACATAAGATTAAATAAAGCTTAAGATGTTTATGATGTCACCAGCATCCACAGGTACAATACAATGCCATTCATTCATATATGGCATCTTTCATATAATGTACCAGCAAATGATTCACACAAGCAATTATTTATAATTCAGAAATGCAGCAGAGATCCATGATGAAATTAAAATGAAATAACAGTTCAGAGAAGGATGGAATTACTATGGCCTTCTTCACAGTTCCCCTATAGTAGAGTAGTTTGTAAAAATATTAATTGTATCTGCCGCCGGTGAAAAACCTCAGCATTTGACAACTGCATATTTGTGCTACAACTGTAAAGCACACATGAGCAGTTCTGGCATCATATGGATAGAAAGCCAATTGTAACACTAATGGGTTTGCAAAGCAATTTTTATAGCATACACCAAGTGTGCAGTCTTACAAGATGCTGTAGTGATTGGTAAGGCAAAAGAGAATGCAACCTAGATAGAATGCAATAAATTCTGTCTAGGTAGCATGCAATAAATTCTATCTAGGTAGAATGCAATAAATTCTCTCACAGTAGGTTGTATCTAAAATGTTGTAAATATGATAGTTGAGAAAAGTGCATATTGGTAAACTGTGACATTCATTATCATTTGTACCCAGTCACAGTTGTATGTCTTTCAGCATCCCCTCCCTCATCCAACCAGTTACCACATGTAGCCAACCCAAATGTGGAGGGAATGAAAAGTAATGCGTTTGCATCTCATGGTCCTGCCCCATGGGATTCTACTGTTGCAGGACATTGTGCACCACACCTCCTTTGGGACAGGCAATGTCTGCTGCAGGCTGCATTTCCAACCCTGCAGACCAAAATACAGACATCCAGATTGCAAAGCAAAGCGGGTTACCCGATACGGTGCTGTGACACTTCCTCATAGCCATCCAGCATACCCAAAATTGCTTTTTCTTTATATATTGTTAGCCTTCCTTTTGTGTGAGTGGGTGATGTATGATGAGGGAAGAAAAATAAAGTGCTAGCAAGGGGGAGGGTACAGAGAAAGGGACACAGATGGGTTGGGGTGGACAGTCAGCAGACTCGACAGCCAGATGGGAGAAGGGGGTCAAGTTGCCAGCTGGAGATTCAACCAGGTAGGCAGGGAAAGGGGGACAGAGAATGAGTCACAGACAGGGGGTTGAGTCAGAAGGAGCAACAACCAGGTGGTGGAAGGGGGTGAACAGCCAGTAGAAGCTGTGACTGGGTGGGTGAGGAAGGGAGAACAGAAAAAGAAACACAGATGGGGGAGTCAGAAGGAGTAAAAACTGGTCAGAGGAAGAGGGTGAAAAGCTGGCAGGGGCTGCAACCAGGTGGACAGGAATGGAGGATGGAGAAAAGACTCAGACAGGGGGAGCCAGGAGGAGTGACGACTAGGTGGGGAAGAGGGCGAAGAGCCAGTGGGAGCTGCTACTGGGCAAGAAGGGGTGATACAGACAGTGAGTTGGGGGTAGTCAGCAGCAGCCACAACAAATGGTGGGTGACTTAATGGACTAGGCAGGCACTAGACTTTAGAGACTGTCATTGGGGAGAGGGTGGAGGCTGCTAGATGAGTGGGAGACTGGCCAAAGGAAGGAAAAATTGTAGGGGGTGAGGGACGAGAATGAGAGAAACAAAGAAGAGCACCGTGACTGCATGGGCACCAGTGATGTAATGAAACTCCACTGCATGGAAGGAAACTGTGAAATGTTTCATCCTGCCTCTTTCTCCTGTTTCTCCTCTTTGTGATACATCAGCATAGCTCTGCTATGCAGATTTAAAGAATGATTTCAGTGTTGCTGAAAAAAATTAAACATTTTAGTTTTATTTCTTGGTGAGAAAGGAGATATACAAGAGATAATTACAGGTCAAGTGTCTTTACAATCTGAAAAAGGGTTGCAATTCTCTGTTTAACACAACTGTGTGTAAGGGAGCAACAAACAGCTGCATTCTACTGTATCAACAAAAAACACTTTCAGTTACTTTTGTGCACGTTAAAAAGCACCTGTCCAAATTACACCAAGGTTGGTATTATAACTGCACCAATGACCATGAAGAAGTGTTCCAATTTACAGATCTCTACCTTTAAAGATGACTGAATAATAAGCCTTCAATCTTTCAGAAATGTTACATTTTTTTATTTTAGTCTTTGGGAACTGGGTAAGGCCCACTAGGCACATGTGCCTGTTTTCAGGGGCAACCTGGGAGCACTGGGGTTGTTAAGTGACTTGCTCAGAGTCACACAGTATGCAAGTGGAGGTTGTGGGAATCAAACCCAGGTCTGATGGAAGTACCAAACTCATTCACAGCTCAGTACTCTAACCTCTAGGCTGTACTGCCAGGCCCAAAATTACATTTCTCAAGTATGAAAGCTGTATATATTTAAGCCCCTATAGCTTTAAAACTAGAGAATGGAATATCTCCAATTTAGGGTTCATTGACATTAAAAATGAGTCTGGGAGGCCACCCCAATGGCCCAGCAGCAACACATTGTGCTGCTGACCAATGTTTGGAAACAAGTTCTGGAAGTCACGTCAGGAGGCAGGCCATGGTCAAGACAGCTGCTGCTTAGCTGTGCATCTTAGATGGGGAGGGCTGGCATTGGGTTCCACCAACACAGTGACCCCTGTGGTTGGTCCAGGGAGTTTTCTCCTGTCACAGGAGAAGCTGTGGCTATGCAAGGTTGACACAGGCACCCCATAAAAGTAGGAGAAAAAAACAGTAGTCATCTGAATGATGTCCAGGTTCAGCCTGATCAAGGTATACCCCTGTGAACAGGGTATCTCCCTGAGAAATTAGCTGCTGGCTGGTTGAAAAAAAAACAATATGGGAAAAAAGAGGATTTGTGTATCAACTCGCTAATCTTTTGTTCATAGGCTGGCCAAGTTATATACCAAAGATTCCAAAATAAAATCAGTAGTCAAAGCTGAATTTCATAAGTTTTTCCAAAATTGTGGAATTTTGTGATACTTTTGTTGAAACCGTATCATCCATACATTTTGCCCAACCATAAACTTGAGCTGCCATTGTAGGGGGAGGTTAAGGCTGGGCACAGAGACAATAAGGTAGAATTTATAGGAGGTTCCCTAGCAAAAGTATAGTGGTGCCAAACATCAGGTCACTATCATGAGTGAAGAACCATGAAGAATACATATGGACATCGCTTTGCACTACCCTGTCTTGCAATATGCCAGATAACCACTAGAGCTCACTGACTAAATGACTTGCGGAAGCACATGCACATACAGTGTTGTTTCTGTACAGTGCCACCTGCTGACTTTTTAACAACCCTGCAAATAACAATGTATATTTTTATCATTTGAAAACAGTGGCACCAAGTGATGCCAAGCTAGTTACAGAGTTTTAAATAGTTGATTAGCAGTTTTTTTCTTGGGACAATACTAACTGTTCAGAAAGTATTTATATAGGTTTTCTAGAAGTGTTATGTTTGTTAAACACAGTGAGGCAGGTGCTATACATTTTCACGACGTTTTAGCACTTTTATGAGCAAAACGCTAATCCATTCTTAGAGTTAAATAAAACCCTGAGTTACAACAGAGGCCACTCTGACAGAGCTATCTGGATATGTCTAGCCATGATGGAGCATGATGCTGGGTATCACTGTCATAGGAGTTTTGGAGGGGCATTGTAGGGTCATGATACTAGTGCAGGTAAGGTGATTTGCCTGCCCGCGGCACGAGTCAGAGGAATGTGATCAATAGCTAACCTAAGCTGGACTGATGTTCAGTAAAGAAGGATGGGGTATGGACAGCTAAATGAAAAGGGAAGTCAAAAGGGATTTAAATTATATCATAGGGGAGGTAGCTACTGCAAGGATCACCAGTGGCAGGAGTTCGATGCATGGGTTCACCAAGGGAAGGGTAGCTGGGCTGAGTAGCAAATGAAGAGTAGACCACCAGCTGGAGCAACAAAAGCATAGACAGACAATTCTAACTTGAAAGGAGGGGGTATGAGAATCTCACCCTGCAACATTGACTGGTCTGAGTACCAAATACACTTGGAAGTCCAGAGCCTAGAGGAACTCAGAGAGACCTGATACGGGAAGAAAATTACTGGAAAACAATAAGGAGACATTCTGGCTAATCCAAAGGGATAGATCCGACAGGAAAATGAGCATATGGCTCTCTTTTGTAGGGAGCTTGTCTGTGAAAAACAAGGAGAAAATCAGCACGACATTCAGGTCCCCAGAGTCCATCTGGTCAAGCTCAGAAAAATCAAGCTCAGAAAAAAGCAGGAGGGATAAAATAGTTAGCCTGAAAGGAACTACAGGACTGAAAATAGTTCAATACAGCTAAATGGATTCAGTGGTGATAAGTGGTTTGTGAACGTTAAATCCTATAAGTGGAATTCTAGTGACATTACCTAGCTATGCGACCATGAATTTTGGGGCAAATTTTGCCAATTAGTAATTTGTAAATTTTCCACAATAAATGTTATCCTACTAAACATTTATTCAGCTGTATTAGATTCCAGAACCTATTTATACTGAGTATCCATGTCAAATTCTAGGTGTATACCTGCAACAGTAGTGGAGCTACAAGCATCAACATACTTTCAAACTTTTCACACAATTAAAGGGACACTATCGTCCCATTTAGGCCTCAAAGTGTCCCTAGTTTAAAAAAACACATTTTATAATTGTTCACATTCTGTAAAGACTGCTGATGTATGTGGTAGTTTAATTCTGATTCTTTTTTTGCTTTTAAAAAGTGAAAAACAGGCTGCTCACCATACTGGTGTTACCACACAAAAAATATTTGTTTACATTCCTTGATCAACTCCCACTGAATCTTTCCTGGACTTTGGAGTACTCCCAACACAGTCTAGTCACTCATGATGCAGTAGGAGTAGATGAAACTATTGCATCATGAGTGTCTGCACTGCTTTGGGTGGTTTCTAATGTTCAGGAAGTATGCAATGAGAGTAGATCAAGAATTTGAAACAAAACAAGGGGCTAGATTCACAAAGAATTGCAAAGCACAGTGCAAAAGTTTGCATTGCACTTTGCGTTTGCCCAAGTGTCAAATGTTGCTGTTCTAAGTCAGATGGGGCACTATGCTATCTGACCAAGAATAGGGCCAGCTGGCATCAGCGCTAACCCCACCCCACATGCAGCCAGGAGTACAGCTCTGCAATGAATAGTGCAGGTGCACTATTTCCAATTTACTAAAGCAACCATGTAAATAAGCCCATTGGGCATGCAAGGTGCCATGTGGCCATTTCCATGCCCATTATGGACCCATTTACATAGGCTGCAATGAGTTTAGCATGCCCCCCCATCCCCTGGCTCAGAGGCAGCTCTGTATTCATAAGTTCATCAATCTCCCTGGTGCCAGTGACCCCCCCCCATAATCGCTGATCACCAACCTGAGTTGAAAAGGAATATGCCTAGTGCTGGTAAAGCCCCACCCGTGATTGCTGGCCCAAGTTGAAAAGAATATACCCTGGTGACAGTGGCCCCCCCACCATGATCACCGATTGCTGGCCTGAGTATTAAAAAGACTTTCCCTGGTGCTAGTGGTCTCCCCCACCGTGATCGCCAATCGACAGCCCGTGTTGGAAAAAGAAAATATGATTCTTCCTGGTGTCCAGTGGCCCCACCCCCTGTCCGATCCCTGTCCCCCCAGTGGTAGAAGCCATTCGGGTGGACAACCCCTGCCCCATGATTGCAAGCCCAACGTGCAGGAAGAACCATTCCCTGGTACCTAGTGGACCCCACCTCCACCCTAGCAGGTAGTGCCCCACTCCCCGTCCTGAACCTGAGCCAGTGACCTGCACAGCCCTCCTCTCTCCACCATGGCCAGCCACTGACTGAGCTGTCAATGAAGGCATACTTATACAGTACGCACTCGTTGATTGACAGTTCACTCTGAGCTGTCAATCACTGAGCACAAACCGTATACAGTATGCACTCTTGACAGCTCAGTCAGTGGCCTGCTGTGGTGGCGAGAGGACAGCTGTGCTGGTCACCAGCTCAGGTTCAAAATGCGGGGGTGGGGTGATGGGGCACTACCTGCCAGGATGGGTGTTGGGGGGGTCCAATAGATAGCAGGGAAAGGTTCTTCCTATGTGTTGGGCTGGCAATCATGGGGGGGGTGGTTGTCTACCCCAATGGCTTCCACTGTTTCAGTGAGGGGGATCAGATGGGGGTGGGACCACTGAGAAACCTGAAAGAATCATATTTTCTTACTCAGGTGAGGGATCAGGTGGAGGGGTGGAACCACTAGACACCAGGGACACCATTTCACAGGTTAGGTGAGGGATCGGGTGGGAGGAGGGACCACTGGACACCAGGGACAAACATATATGTATATTGGGCGGGCATCTTGAGGGGGAAGGGACCACTAGTCTTTTCTTACAATCGGGCCAGTGATTGGTGGGGGGGACCATTAGCACCAGGGAAAAGTCTTTTTACTACTTGGGCTGACAGTCGGCGATCCTGAGGGGACCACTAGCACTAAGGCATATTCCTTTTCTCTAGTCTGGCCGGTGAGTAGTGATCATAGGGGGGGAGGGGGAGAACTGGCACCAGGGCATATTCCATTTTTCAACTCAGGCCGGCAATTGGTGATGACGGGGGAGGGACCACTGGCACCAGGGCATAGTCCATTTTTTAACTTAGGCCAGTAATTGGTGGTGGGGAGGACCACTAGCAACATGGAATACTTCAATTGTATGGTGGGGATGGCGATAAGTGGGGGGGAGGTGCTGCAGTACCTCTGCCAACCACTAGGGTTGTGTGGGATTAAAGCAAGGTCTCTGTTGGCAGTATTTGCTTGGTGCAAGGGGACCTGCAAAAGGCTCTTGCGTGGAGAAAATGATGAATTGGACTATGCCGATATGTAGGTCTCCTCCCCTTATTTGCACTGCAGCCCCCTCCACACTTTGACCCGGTGCAAACCTGGTTTGAGCAGGCAAACCAGGCTTTTGTGAATACTGTCTTAGTGCAAAGCCCAGTTTGCTCATGCAAAACTGGGTTTGTGCCAGGGCAAAGTTTTGTGAATCCTGGCCAAGGTTGGGTATAACTATATATTAGCATGCATTTCAGTTCTGCTAAGCAATGAGACATATAAAACAACCAGCAACACCAATGAATTTTAGAGAAGGTAAGAAATCATAAAATGTGGGGTTTTAACTAGAAATACAGTAATATGGAGCAAACAACATTGACAATGTCCCTTAAAACAAATGTAGTATACACTACTTACACTGCACACCCTTTGTTCGGACAATCCCTTTTACCAACAAAATTATTTTCCAAAAGCCAAACTCCATACAGCCCTATGTTAAAACTTCAAACAACATGAAGTCTTGCTATATTATGACATATGCAGTATAACCCCAGGTTAGAACTGCTCCGGAGGTGAAAGAGTTAACTTTTCCATGCAGGGCATGGAATCTTGAACACGAGCTCGGTTGAACACTCTGTCTGTTGAAGCTCAAACTTGAACTGTCAGATTCTTTACTCCGCCTCACTGAACAGTCACTCCGGAGATTCCTCCTGCTGCTCGGTTCGTTTGTCGGTTTTAAAGTGTAATTCTCGGTTTATTTTACCAAAATTTAACCGCAATCGCCGGTTCAAGCTCTGTCTGTGGTATTGTAAGTAATAGATAGGCTTATTTATTATTTTTCTTCTGTGTGGAACTTGTAACGTTTTTCGGTTCAGTTTGAACCGATCAGATGGGTTTTAAAATTACCTTCTAGTCCTTTAGAGTCGGTTCCCAGTTATCGGGTTCTAAAAAACGGATTTTATTACGGTTTTCCACGACCAGAGACACGGTTGGGAACCGATAAGAGAATCTTGCTTGGTGGACTGCCATTAATGGCAAGTTTTGGTTAGGCTGGCACTATGTCTGAGAAACCCAAAAGAAAACCGGACCCACTGGGTTTCAGCACTGTGGCTCTGTGGGGAAGCTTTGTAAGGCTGACCCACACCATTTGTGTATATTAGTCTGGGGTTTGACCACCTTAATGCAGACTGCCAGATTTGTAAGAATTTTCCTGCTGCCACTGCGGAAAGAGTCGGTAGGCTCAGGAAAGGGAGGCCAAAAGTCCGACCCGATGGCCAGCCCTGTTCGGTTCCAACCGAACCTGAGGGAGTGCCCTCTGACCAGGGCGATACTTCCTCGGCCAAATGAAGAGACAGCTCTGAGGAGCCGGTTCCAACTAAAAGGACTAGAAGGTCAGCTAGTTTGGGGCCAACAGTTCTTTCTCCAACCGCTGAGGAAATAGCCAAAGCTATTCAAATTGTCCAGTCTCTTTCCCCAGTTCCGTCTGAACCGGCACCATTGGGGAAGCGCCAGGTTCGGTCGGTTCCCTCGGTTCAAGATTATGATTTTGAGGATTTTTATGAACCGGGGAAAGGGGAGGAGGGGTATGAGGAGAGTGAGTGTGATTTTGAAAGTCTGGATGTGCCCATTGAAAAGGACATCTCTCCAGACAGACCCTCAGGAGTGTCCCTCCCAGGCTATCTGAGTCCCTCTCATTTTTTGTTTTACAAGAAAGTTGCTGAGACTCTGCAACTCCTGTTGAGGAAGCTGTTGATGATCAAGAAGAGCCTGATTTTGTGGAAATGATGGATATTCCAGAGTCTAGAGACTGTCTATTCCCTTGCACAAATCTTTTAGGAAACAGACAGTAAAATTCTGAAACTCCTCATTCTATCCTCCCTGTGGATAAAAGGATGGACAAGAGGTATGCTTATCAGGCTCTGATACGGAGTTCCTATCCCGCAGTGCAGCCATGTGGGGTAGTGCAGGCTGCAGCCTGTGACAAGGCTAATATTCCTCTAGCCTCTCACCCTCCTGAAAAGGATTCCAGAAGGATGGATGCCATGGCAAAAAGCAGTACATGGCAGCATCTTTGGGACTCAGACAGGCAAATTATATGGCTTACGAGCTAGGTACCAGAACCAGGTGGGATACTGTCCTGGCCCTACAAAACAGGCCCCTGACCAGCTTGCCAGGGAGCTGGAGCAGGTGGCTGCGGATGGTATTGAGGCATCCAAGATGCAATTTCATGCTGCAGTAGACTCTAATGATGTTTCATCAAGAGCCATGGCTACATCTGTGTCTCTTCACAGAATGGCCTGGCTCAGATGTACTGCCCTGTCACAGGATACCCAGTCTAAGGCTATGGATTTTCCTGTTGTGGGAAATTCTCTGTTTGGGGAGCAGACAGAGAATTATATGAAGAAAATGGATGAGTATAGGACCACCTATAGGAGTGCACAGGCCAAAGAAAGGCAAGTCACTCCTCAAAGGCAGCATATCAGGGCAGGGGCAGGCCTCTTCATAGGCCGTTTTACCAAGCCCAGGCCTCTCTTCTGCTTATGCCCAGAGGGGTTCTTTAGAGGAAGGGCAGAAGGGTTCTAGTAAGCCTGCTTCTACCCCTCAACCCAAAGCCCTGCAAAACAGGCCCTGATGGGGTAGCCAGGCCGATTCTCCACTACCGGTAGGGGGCAGGCTGGCTTACTTTGTCCAGGACTAGAAGTCTTTAACATCAGACAAATGGGTCCTGGAAGTAGTAAGCCAGGGACTGGTTCTCAGCTTCAAAAAATTTCTGAAGATGAGAGCCAGGTCTTTTCCACCTGCAAACCCTTCAGAGGCACTTGCCCTGGAAGCAGAAGTTTCTTCCCTCCTGGCACTCAGAGCCGTGGAAAAGGTTCCACCCATACACCAGGGCAAAGGGTTGTACTCAGGTACTTCCTTACTCCAAAAAAGACAGGAGAATGGCGGCCCATCCTGGATCTCAGGTATCTAAACAAGCACCTTTTAAAACCAAAGTTCAAAATGGTGACCCTGGGGATTATTTTACCTCTCTAAGGCCAGGGACTGGCTAGCCTCCCTGGACCTCAAGGATGCCTACTTCCATGTTCTCATCAGAAGCTCCCATCGAAAGTACCTCAGATTCAAACTGCCCTCAGGCCATTACCAGTTCAGAGCAATGCCCTTCGGCCTCACCTCGGCCCCAAGGGTGTTCACAAAATGCCTGGCAGTAGCAGTTGCTCATTTAAGAAGGCAAAAGATTGCCATCTTTCCTTATCTGGACGACTGTCTCATTGTAGGCCAGTCTCCACAGCAGGTCAAACTACATTTACAAGTAACCCAGCAACTGCTTACATCTCTAGGTTTCCTTCTCAGTCTTCCAAAGTCAGTTCTGGAGCCTGTCCAGCTTCTCACCTTCATAGGTGCAGAACTGAACACAAAAGAAGCCAGAGCCTTCCTTCCTCTGGAAAGAGCAAGGACGCTGGTGTCTCTGCCCTCCTCTTTCACCCTGCAGGTCTCTCGACCAGCAAGGCATTTTCTACAGCTCCTGGGGCACATGGCTGCTTCTACAGCAGTTGTGCAGGGAGCGAGATTTCAGATGAGGGACATTCAGTTCCATTTGAGAGCCTTTTGGTCTCAAAGGACAGATCCCCAACCAAATTGATTCCAGTGACTCGAACCCTGATCCAGGCCCTTCAGTGGTGGCAGGATCAGAACAATCTGAGACAGGGGTTCCCTTCACTCCCAGTCTCATTCTTGACCCTTACTACAGATGCATCCCTCTTGGGGTGGGAGCTCACAGGGCGACCTTTCCACCCAAGGGCTGTGGTCCCTCAGGAATCTCTGCTCCACATCAATTTGCTGGAACTCAGAGCAGTTTTCTAGCACTCCAGGTTTTTCCACATTTGTCCAGAACAAGGTGGTTCAGGTCAGAACAGACAATACCACTACAATGTGGTACATCAACAAAGGCAGCACCTCGGTCTACAGCCTCATGCATCAAGCAATGAAGTTGTGGTCTCTGGCTTATTCTCTGAACGCCTCCTACAGCAGTTCACCTCCCAGGCAAGGACAATGTCCTAGCGGATGCTCTCAGCAGGATTTCCCAGGGCCATCACGAATGGGCACTGGATCCCCTACTACTGGAGGTAGTATTTGCCAGATGGGGCACCCCACAAATAGATCTCTTTGCAGCCCCAGACAATCACTAACTTCCCCTTTTTTGCTGCAGGCCCCCAGTGTTGGGCTCAGTCCCTCTGGATGCCTTCCTACTCAGTTGGGAAGGGAAGTTTCTCTATGCTTTTCCCCTTCCCCTTCTTTTCAAAGTGCTAGTCAGAATCAGATCTCAGTCCTGCAAGATGATCCTGATTGCTCCAGATCTGCCAGGCAGCCCTGGTACCCACTCCTTATGTCCTTAGCAGTCCACCCTCCCCTATGTCTTCCCAGGAATCACAACCTGTTAACCTGTGCCCAAGGGAGAGTTTGGTATCCGAACCTCAAATCTCTCAATCTCAAAGCTTGGCTCTTGAGGAGTTAGAGTTTGCTGACCTACACCTGTCTCAAGGTGTACTGGATATTTTGAAGGCCTCTAGGAAGCCTTCCACCAGGGCTACCTATAATTCAAAATGGAAGAAATTTTCCATATGGTGTGCTGGAAAGCATATTTCCCAAGAATCTGCTGGTGTGCCCACAATCCTGGATTATTTGGTGCATTTGAATTCCTTGTGGCTGAGACCAGCTACCCTAAAAGTGCACTTGGCAGCTGTGTCTGTCTTCTTATCAGCAGGTAAGCCCTCTTCTTTATCAGCTCACCCTGTGTTCTCCAAGTTTTTTAAAGGGTTGCTTCACACCAACCCTCCGTTCAGGGACCCTGCCCCTGCTTGGGATCTTAATATTTGCATCGCTCAGCTTATGCAACCCCTTTGAGCCATTGTCTTCAGCAGAGCTTAAGTACTTGACTTGGAAAACTGTGTTTCTGGTAGCCATCACCTCTGCCAGGTGCATAAGTGAGCTACAAGCCTTGTCAGTGAGCCTGATTTTATCTCCTTTCATAGAGATAAGGTGGTCCTCAGGACTAACAGGAAGTTTTGCCTAAGATGGTTTCAGACTTTCACCTTAATCAATCCATGTCTCTTCCTGTGTACTTCACTGACCATTCCTCCTCTGGTGAGAGGAGATTACACAGTTTAGATGTCAAAAGAGCCCTTAGTTACTATATAGAACGTACTAAGGGTTACAGGTTCAATCCCTCCAATTGTTCCTCACTTATGGTGAGGTTGGTAAAGGAAACCTGCCACTAAAAGATCCATTGCCTGGTGGATTGTCTCTTGTATCCAATTCTGTTATGAAAACTGTAGGTTCCTCCCTCAGGCCTGAGGGCTCACTCTACCAGAGGTACAGCTGCGTCTCTGGCTGCTGCCAGGGACATTCCTATCCTAGAGATATGTCAAGCAGCTACCTGGAAAACAGTTCACACTTTTACTAAGCATTACTCCTTGGATATCCAGGCTAGGAGTGATGCTCGATTTGGCACAGCTGTGCTTCAGAGCCTATTTCCCAAGTAGGTTTTGTCCCTCCTCCATGGAGGTACTGCTGTGTAGTCTGCATATGTCATAATATAGCAAGACTTCATGTTGTTTGAAGAAAAAATTACTCACCTTAGTAATGTTGTTTCTTCTAATGGAGTCTTGCTATATTATGACCTCCCCCAGCCTGCCCCTCTCAGAACCTCTATTTTTGGGATGTGGGTGGGCAGTGCAATGTTGGCACTTCACTGATGCCCACTTTATTTTCACCCTTCTGGGTGCTTAGGTGTTATACTTAATTTTTCTTTCTTGAATCCCCCGACTTGAGTCTTTGCTTTGGGATCAAGAACAAAAAGGTGTTTTTGTAGTTAGTAGCCAGTGGCTAGTGTAGGTTTACGGCTTCCACACAGAACCTTAGTGAGTTTTTGCTCATAAAGATCTGACAGTTTAAGTTTGAGCTTCAACAGACAGAGTGTTCAGCCGAGCTCGCGCTCAAGATTCCATGCCCTGCATGGAAAAGTTAACTCTTTCACCTCCAGAGCAGTTCTAACCTGGGGTTATACTGCATATGTCATAATATAGCAAGACTCCATTAGAAGAAACAACATTACTAAGGTGAGTAATTTTTTCTTCTTGTTACAGCACACTAGAGCCACCTGCTACTGCATACAGCACAGCCAGCACAGACACCATTTCAGATGTTAATTGCCCTCCTACTGATGCCAAACTGCTGTCCCCACACCTCTCTGCCTGCATAGTAGGCATTAAAATCTGTTATAAGCTTGTATTCAGAAAACTAATGAGCAGTCCGCTAAGTCACGTCCATACTGAGCAATTGCGGCAGTTGGGAGAATGTACAGTTATGCAGAGGTCAGTAGCATCAACACTGTGATCCAAAATTCTGTAGAGTAGAACAGCAATCAGGTGACCTATTTCCACTAAGGGTGCTGTACCACTTCATTGGGCTCTCTCTCTCCCCATTGCTCCTTCATGTATCCCCTCATTCTCCAACAGAATACATGAACACCATCGGTGAGCTTTCTCAGTTTTCTGCACCGATGGTTCTGTGACCCACTCTGTCTCTCCTTTTCCAGTCTCTCTCCCTGTTGCTCCTATGTACACTAATTAATAAGAATGGTCTGCAACAGTAAATATATTTTCTTCTGTTCTGTAAGTAACAGTATAGTAATAAAAATAAACAGGCCATGGATCAAACAAAAGAGGGCATGTATGCTTGTTTCAATGCATGGCAGTGATTGCAGTACTGTGGTAGTGATACAGGACCACAAATGAAAGTAAAACATGCTCTTGGGTTAAAACAGACAGCGCCTATAATGGACAAAAGTCTGACTCACAGACTAGTCCATTATAAACAATGTCTACTGTAATTAAATTATGAAATTATGAACTGCTGTAACTTACAATTTATGTAAGCAATGACCTCCCTATTTAGCTGTTTCTAAGACTCTTCCTTGAAAGCACGCATATACATTTTTAATTCCCTAACCAAAGGTAGCGTAGTTGTAAGCACAAAAATATTTTCTGAAATTTTTACAGAAATAATAAATTGCCAGATTTTGAGCCCCTGTAATAGCAAGTGGGCTACTTTAGCTGTATCAAATCTGGTGCTTAAGCACACCTCCACAGACAGGGCTACTGTCATAAGGACATAAAAACATAAGGAAATAAGATGAAAGGGAGCCTACCAGCCCATCTAGATAATCCCCCACTGTTCTTCATATATTTAATGTTCATAAATTTATCCAGATCTTTTTTAAAATTGTTTAGTGAGCCATGTCTACTTCCTCTAGTAAGCTGATCCGCATATCACCAACCCTCTGTGTAAAAAATGTTTTTTCTTTTCGGTTCTGAACAGTTCCCTTTGTTGATTTCATTTTATGACCCCTGGTTTCCTTTTCTCCTGCTTTATTTATATTTTATTGTGTCCTAAATTTAAATTATGAAATGCTTTATATACTGTTACCATGCCCCACCTCATCTCCTCTCCAACATAAACATGTCCAATGCCTCTAGTCTTCTTTCATAAATTGCTTAAATCTGTAATAATTTTTGTTTTCTTCCTATTCTTTCTACATCCGTTATCTGATATGGTCCCCAAAACTGCACTGAGTACTCTGCATGAGGTCTCATCAATGATCTATACAGGACGATCATGACCTTGTTTGACCTGCTACAAATGTTATTCCTGATGCATGATAAGATCCGGTTGCATTTACTTATTAATGTATTGCATTGTTCCTGCATTGTACATTTTTCATCTATAATAACTCCCAGATCCCTAAGACGGAGGTCAGGTGGAGCTAGAATTGGATGTCACCCAGTGGGTGAAAGTCACATTTAGCAACTAACAGGGATATATCTGGAATACGGGGGATGTATCCCAGGCAGTAAGGGAAAGGGAAATGGAAATGGAAGGCATGGCACTTTTTTTGTTTTTGCTCTATTGCTTTTGTATTTTTTTCTTTTTAAACAAGTCCCATGGGGGGGCACACTGAGGAGTAGCAGGCAAAGACCCCAAAACAGGGCATCACTAATGGTGACTGCCACAGGGTGAGATGCCGGAGGCCCTGGTTCTGCTAGAGAGGGTGATGGTGTGCAGGTGTGGTACTCAATGGAGAAGATATTTGGGAACATCACCAGTTACAGTAACTACATAACTTTTATACCTTCCCTGAATCAGTCTTCTCTGTTGAGTCCCACTTATGGGTCTTGGTACCTAGCTTTCCAATCTGAGGGAGGGGCTGGCTCACCCTGAAGGTACCCATGTACCCTCAACCCTCTATTTGGAGGAGAACACCTGAGAGCAGAGGCTCTCACAGGTCTGATGAGACCTGAGACTGGTCAGGGCCATGTAAGTGTTCTCGTGGCACAGGAGAAGGAGGGTTCCCCAAAAGCTTCTGTTTAATCCTAGAAGAGAAGAAATGAGGCCCCTATTAATATGAGTTAAACACCTTATGCTGGACTGAAGGTGCCATTCAGGATACTATAGGTGAAGCAGTACTGTCCGTTGAATACAGAGTATGGTTCCTTCTAGTCTGGAGACCACCTCATTGGCCATCATAAGATATAAACACAGAAACATAGAATTTGTTGGCAGAAAAGGTTCTAACTGGTCTCCGACAGACCTCCCTCCTCCCTGCCTATTTTCTAATATACCCCATGTTTATCTCATGCATGCTTGAAGCCCCCCCACACTGTTTTGCTTCCACCACTTCCGCTGACAGTCTCTTCCATGCATCTATCACTCTTTCAATGTGCCCCTTGGTCCTGGTGCTCTTACTCATTTTGAAAGAGACTCCACTCCTGCACCCTGTTCACCCCTGTGAGGTACTCATAGGTCTCTATTGTGTCACCCTTCTCTATCCTCTCCTCCAGGGTGTACATACTGAGATCCCTCAATCTCTCTCTGTTGGGCTTCTCGTGCAACTCCTGCACCATTTTAGTTGCCTTCCTCTTAGCTGCCTCCACCCTGTCTATGTCTTTTTTGATGTGTGGCCTCCAAAACTGTACACAGGGGTCTCACACCTGAGCAATACAGTGTCAAACCACCTTTCTCCTCCTACTGAAGATACCCCTCTCTCTATGCACCCTAACATCTCACTAGCCCTACCCACTGCTTTGTCACACTGGCCTGCAACTTTGAGGTCATCAGATATTTAAAAATGGCAACCCCAAGGTCACTTCCCTATTTAGTGACTGTCAATACATCCCCCTAACCTATACTCAGCTCCTAGGGCTCCATAGATTTCTATGCCCTAGATGCATTATTTTGTACTTGTTGCCATTAAACCTAAAATGTCATGCTCTTGACCACTCTTCAAGATTCCCAAGGTCTCTGCACATTCCCTCTATCCCCTCCTGAGTGTCCACCCTATTGCAGATTTTCATATCATATGCAACAAGGCATACCTTCCATTCCAATTCTTCTGCAATGTCGCTTATGAAGACACGGAACAGAACTGGAACAATACTGAGCACTGTGGCACCCCACTGGTCACTCTTCCATCATTAGATTGAATGTCATTAACCACCACCCTCTGTCTTCTATCCATTAACTAGCTTCTAACCCAATTTACCACTTTGTAGCCCTCCCCTAGGCTGCTCAGTTTCCGTAACATCCTCCTGTGTGGCACAGTGTCAAAGGCCTTGCTAAAGTCCAGACAAGACACATCCGCTGCCCTCCCCTGATCTATTTCCTTGGTCACTAAGTCAAAGAAATCTATCAGATTTGTTTGGAATAACTTCTCCCTCTTGAATCCATGCTGCCTGTGGTCTTGCAGATCACTGCATTCAAGATACTCTACCAATCTTTCTTTCAATAGGGTTTCCATTCATTTTGCCACCACTGAAGTAAGACTGACTGGCCTGCAGTTACTAGCCTCCTCCCTGTTGTCATTCTTATGTGGAGGGACCATGTCTGCTCTTCTCCAGTCCTCCAGAACTGCCTGTTTCCAATAAGATGTTGAACAAGGCTGTCAGCAGTGCAGTTAGCATCTCCCCGAGTTCTTTCTGTAACTTGGGTATATGCCATAATGATCCCACAGTCTTGCCCACCTTCAGAGCTTCACATCTTTTCAGGACCCTTTCTTCTGAAAATGGATTTATGTCCATCTCCCTACATCCTTGACTCTTGTTGTGCTACCTCCAGAGCAGAGGTATAAAGGTATATGGTTTGCCTGACTGCCTCACATTGTGACATCACTGACAACAGGCTGTGCAGCTGCCACCATAGTTGAAAAATGTTGGTCGCCATATGGGCCTGGTATGCAGAAATGCACATAAAGGTGTGTACCAAGGTAAAAACCTTCTTCCCAGTGCATCTGTGTGTGTACAATACCCATCTGGAGGTTGGTCATGCCTGACACTCTTCAGCCCCCAATGAGATCTTCAGTACCTCACCTGCTACCAAAGGTGAGGATTGGCTGACCCATATCAACATGTGGTTCTCAAGGGTGCAGTAGTCTACAGAAAATCAAGCATTGCAGGCATCCCTGTCCTGCTGTGTTCAAAGGCAGACCATGCAGAGTTGATGCTGGTACAACTAAGTCATCTTGTTCCCATAGGGGCACTGACATATATGATAAGTAGCTTTTTCATTTCTGTGTCCACTTTTGACTTAGACTTTGGCATTATGAGAAAAGAAATAAAACAAAGAAAGGAACAACACTGCACAGAAAAGGATGCTGTGATGCTCAAGAAATTCAAGTTGACGAGGCAAACTGAGGTAATTGCTCCCACAGTGTGCACTCAATGGAGGGAAAAACAGAACTAAGATTGGGGAGGGAGCTAACAACAGTTATTGACAGGCACATGGCACCATGTGAGGTTGTGCAGGCACCATACCCAGTAGCTGTTGTCAGCCCTCTGGCCAAAACATTTGCTCCTGCAGGGTCCTAGTGCCTCTGACCTAGACCCATAAGTGGGACTCAGGGGAGAAGATTGATTCAGGGAAGATCAGTACTGCTTATTGGAAGATGTCTCTGTGATCAACCGCTGCACATACAGTTCAGGTCAGTTCCCCCACCCTAGCTCACCAGGGTGCCAGTAGAGTAATTTTCTGACAAAACTACCCCTACCTTACCACCCAGCTGCCAAAATCCTACATTTCCAATGAAGCTCCATTACTTGAAAAATTCCCAAAAAAGTGCCCCCTGTACACCCCAATACACAAAGATACCAGAAAGGTGTAATATGTTGGAACATTTTCCAGTTCACCCAGCTGCTAGACTGCCAAAGTCACTCTCTCTGTAGATGGCTGTTATCTCAGTACCGAGCCACCAACTCAGGTGTCTTATAAAGATGAGTAGGCAGCTCTATGAAGTTTGCAAGATATGTGTGGGTATGCTTTGCTATGGAAATGCTTGTTCATGTCTCATTATGTGATCCACATGCTTGATGTCTGTCAAGGATGGTTCCAGCCAGATCATGAGGTATATGAAATGACTGACTTGCTCTAAGATCACTTTGCCTGCTATACTAATTTTCAGGGTGGCACCAGCTTCTTTAATATGCTTATTGAGCCAGTTCAGTGCTCAAAACTGGTTACCATGGTCATGCAAATGGATGGCATAGCTTACCCCAGAAACTGGGCCTGTCTGCTTTAAGCCCCACTTCCATCAATGAATAACACATTGCCAAGTTATGCCACACTAGCCAGCTAACAGACATTGCTAAAACTATTCAACAAGTTTAAATATTCAGAGTAGCAAAGTGAGCAGCATATCATAATGCTGCCATGGAGGCACAAAGTACAGCAACCCATCCCCTAATGTTGCATACAGATAAAAGCAGCAGCAGTATCTAACAGTCTAACACAATAAATTTAAGATTTGACAACTGGTATTGTCTCCAAAATAGTTTTAATGGGCCTCATTCGAAACAACCATTATGATATTCTTACTTCACATGTTTTAATGAACATTAAAAAGCTAATTGTTAGTGCTTTTTTTCTCACATACATTTTATGGATGCCATTAGATTATGCTTGGTTCACTTAATTCGTATTTTTTTTCTTTTACAGAAAACAGTATTGCCCCATTAGTTTGGTATAGGATTAGAAAAAACACACACACACACATTTTGGTTTAGCTAGCCCTTGGAGTACCTATGTGAACGATCCATAATTACCTGATAAATGGTGCATTAATCCTTATTAAAACTGTTGGAGCTATGTCATCCATTTTGTCAGGATGGAAAGGAAATAAACTCCCCATAAGGACAATTACTAATCCTTATCCTTTTACTTTAAAACAAAAAGGTAAGCATGTAAAAGTTTGTAGTTAAAAATATTCTCTCTTCAGCTAGTTCCATGGAGTCGAGTGGTAAGGAATCACTCCGCACACTGTTTGTCCAGGTTCACACCCAGAACCTGGGACACCAGGAGTGGTGTCTGACTAGGGAGGATTGGGTTTTGATCTGACCTTCATCCCTGGGAAGGGAAGCTGAGCATGGAGGGCTGCTTGTATTCTTCCATGAATTAAGAAGAACAAACCACAACACTGGGATGCACTAGAGGTTGGGGAGGCACTGAGATGTCTGACATTCAGCATGGTGTGCTGATATCAAATCCAGCAACCTTAAATGTGGGGTTCTGGAACAAACATAACTAATTCCAATCCCCTGTCAAGTTATAGCTGCCGGCACCCCCAGGCCTTTGGGTACATTTGTTTTAGGCCCAACCTCCTCTTTGTTCCTTCTCTGCTGTTACCAAACAGCAAACTTCCACCTCCTCAGCTTACCGAACTGGATGCCCCAACCACCAGGGGCACAAATAGGATACGGGTTCAGGTTATCTTAGGGTTCTGGACAGATAGAAGGTTGACTCCAGTGTAAATGGCAGATGTTAGAGGCTTAGCAGGAGGGACATCAGAGTGACTGATGGCACCAATATAGTGGTGAATAGGGTATATCAGACAGAGACAAAAACAACAAAGACCACTCCCAAAATGCTGTGCCTGGTAAACACTGTCTCCAGACATCAAAAGGAAACCAGCACCAACATGCACAGAAAAACAAAGCAAAAAATTAGCTTTCTAGACAACTTATTCTATAGAAAAAAGATAAACATACAATATACTTTTTTAAAACATTTTTATTGATGAATAAAAATATAACAAAAGAACACAATAGTTAAAATACTTACAGCACATTGTGTACATATCAGTAATTCATCAGTACATTCATAATGTAATTCATTTTATTTATTTATTGAAAGTTTTACAAGGAAGAACATACTAAACAGCAAGTGCTCATTTCCAGAAGCATCCTGGGGGTAGGGGGAACAGATAAGGAGAAATCAGGCAAAGTACATATGTAGAAATACAAAATGAAGTAGCAGCGAACAGTTAAGGGAAACAGTTAACAAGTACAATGCAGAATAGAACCATCAGAATACAGCAGAATTACAACTAACTTCAAAAATTTACAGCAATTATAATACAGTTTGTACATATAATACAGAGTTATGGTGGATGGGGGGGAAGATTCAGGGGAGAAAGGAGGAGGTGCTACTTCACTGAGAGGGTGGTGGAGCCATGGAATGCACTGCCTAGGGGGCCGGTGGAGGCAGAGACGGTGGAGGGGTTCAAGAGGGGCTGGGACAGGTACAGGGGAAGGGTTCTGGAAGCAAAATCCAATGCAGCAAGAATATCCGGAACTGGGTAGGGAGAAGCCAGAGAAGGCGAGGGGGGCAGCAAGGTCAGCACCCAGGGTGGGGGCTGACCAATCGAGCAGAATCAAAAGACCATTAGGCCTATTCTACTGGCATTTTAGTATGTTAGTATGTTAGTAAAAGTTTATGGTTCATAATTCAGAGAAAAACTGGCCTATAACCTAGTGCAACATTGGTAGCACAGGGACTGAACAGCAGAGGTAGTCCCGGTGCAAGGGGGTTACAATCTAAAACATAACCACAGATTTGATGAGACACCCCAATGTCAACCATATGCCATTAGAGGGGCGCAGTCATTAGGGCAGCATAATGTGAGTGCCACAATCACCTGTCATGCAGGTGAACTGGATTTCGCAGTGCTTGGCATGTAGAGATGTTGCGCCACTTGACCCATACACCTCCAATGTGGAGGTGAATATATTACAGTTTTGAGGGTGTGGGGGTGAAGCCCCCCTTCAATAGCCCACACCTGTCCTGGTATATTGGGCACAATTTTTTTTTTTTTTTTTATTTAGTTTTTTAACCAGGTATAGAACACTAAGCTGAAAGCTTTTTTACAGGAGCGACCTGGGAGCACAAGGAGGTTAAGTGACTTGCTCAGGGTCACACAGTATGCAAGTAGAAGCTGTGGGATTCAAACCCAGGTCTGGTCTGCTGGATGTCACCAAATTTGCAGCTCAGAGCCTTAGACCACTGCGCTATACTGCCTGCCTTAAGGCAACTGGGGTCGGGTGGTACAACGGCCTGGTGTGAGGATCACCATTGGCATTGTGCTGGTACCCTAATGTCTCTCGCCCTTTTCCCTGTCACACCGACATGGGTGAACCCATGCTAACAGCCTCCACAACATTTTAAGAGACATAGTTGGTTATAGTCATGTTAATAAGTACTGAGAGTAGAGGGCCACCTAAGAGGGTAATTACATAAAGCTGCAACCCCCAGGAGGGCACAAATAACAGATTATTTCACCAGGTTATTAAACTGTGTGCTGCGATACCTGGATATGTTGGATCTAGGGTAAGGGGAAGAGCAATGAAAGGAGCCCAAGAGGGGCATTTCAAGGGGCTCTGACATGCCCATTCTGAGCCAAACCAAAGGGCCTGCACCAGCTGGCACCACGTTGGTTAAATTAACATCCTAGCATGCTCCCAGGACAGCCACCATTGACTTCTACTTAATGTGTATCATAGTGGGAATATATTGTTCTCTATAGCAGTAATTAGGGGGCCCCATATTTTCAAAAAGAAGTCTGAAGCACCATTCACTCCCATCTGGATTCTCTCTAGCTCATGACACATTTGCAGGTTATGACCCCGCTGTTGAACCATTGGTGGGTCTGGAGAGAATCAGCTTTGTGCAATTGCTTTCTGGGCATTAACAAGGGAAATGGACCAGAGGGGTAAGCCTTTTCCCAATTAGTGCTTATTTGGGTTTGCATATAGGAGCAACTCCATGGTTAAGTTAGGCAGGGCTTTCTCCAGAACATTTACCATCATTAAATGAACAGAATTCCAGAAGGGTATGATCTTACTGCAGGAAGGAAATTACCCTCAGCCATTGTGCATTTTGGACAGCATGGAGACTTTCCAGGGAGCACCCTCTGCAGCTTCTGTGCAGATCTGTAGGCACTGTACATAGCGTTTAGCTGAATCTGAAATTACTGCGTCAACAGGAAGACCATACTTTGGAATGTATAGGGGTACCAAGGTCCTGCTGCCACTTGGTTCAGATGTTAGTCAGAGCCAGGACCACTCCCCCTCTAGTGGTACAATAAGATACTGATAGGGGTATCCTGCATGGCTGTGGCCCGAATACTTCTTCTTCGAGGGGGGGTAGGATTGTTCCATTCCAAGCAGTGGTCTAGGGTTTCCCCCTGTCTGCCCGGCACTTGCAGATATATGAACATGTCACTGGCCAATAGTGGGCAATCTCTTCTCAGCTCCTGAAAGTCCATCACTTGCCCCCTCTTTATTTTTGCTTTGCACTTTTCAGACCTTTTTTCCATCATGCAGCAGCTTTTGACGGAGATGAACAGAGAACCCCTCTTTGTCCTGATGTGCACCTATAATAATGAACTTCAGAGTTGGGCCTGGGGAGACGGCAAGAAATTTGTGGGAAGTCAGTCACACTTTTACTATGTTCTTTGTGAAAGGGTTATTGGTGGAGGGCATGCTGTGGATCCTGAGGGACCGGGCCAGGCTGCCGCACTGAAAGTTGCCCCCCCATTCTTCCTCCTCCAGTGTCAGCCAAGCGAGGCCGATACCTCCCCCCCCAAACAGGCTGCAAAGTCAGCTGACAGGCTGAGTAATAATGCTAGAAGTGGGGTAGGCCAGCTCTCCCAACCTCCACTGGGAGCTACAGAACACTTAGAAATATAGAAACATAGAATTTGATGCAGATAAGGACCACTTGGACACCTAGTCTGCCCATTTCATCTACCTGTTTCATGTACCACAGATCCTAAATAATCTGCGACTTACCCTCTCTTTCCTAACACTAGAGTTCCTTTTTTGTCTGTCCCATGCATTTTTGAATTCTCCTACCATTTTTGCCCCTACAACCTCTGCTGGGAGGCTGTTCCATGGAGCCACCACCCTTTCCATGAAAAAATACTTTCTGATATTACCTCTAAGTCTACCCTCCTCTATCCTCATATCATGGCCCCTTGTTCTTGGACATCTTTTTTTTGAAAGATGCTACCCTCTTTTACCTTATTTACACCTTTGAGATATTTGAAAGTCTCTATCATATCCCCCCTCCCTCTCCTGTCCTCCAGGGAATACATATTGAGATCCTCCAGTCTTCCCTCATATGACTCTGAGTGCATCTCCTGCACCATTTTTGTCACCCTTCTCTGAACCACTTCTGCTCTGTTTATGTACTTCCGGAGATGCGGCCTCCAGAACTGGACATGGTACTCTAGATGAGGTCTCACCAATGTTCTATACAGTGCCATCACAACCTCATTCCTTCTGCTGGAGATATCTCTCCCCCTATGCACCACAGCATTCCATTGGCTCTCCTCACAGATTCTCACATTGTTTGTTGACCTTTATATCATCAGATATGATTACACCCAGGTCCATTTCCTGTTTGGTGGCCATCAGTATGCCCCCATCATGTACTCCTCACCTGCATTTCTGTGCCCCAAGTGCATGATCTTGCACTGCTTTGCATTGAATCTTAGCTGCCACATCCTTGGCCACTCTTCAGGCTTGCTTAGGTCTCATCTCATTTTCTCTACCCTTCCTGCATTGTCAACCCTGTTGCAGATCTTTGCGTTGGCTGCAAAGAGACATACCTTCCCTTCCAGCCCCTCTGCACTGTCACTTATGAAGACATTAAAGAGGACTGGTCCAAGCACTGATCCCTGTAGGACCCTGCTGATCACTCCCCTCTCCTTGGATTTAACTCCATTCACCACCATCCTCTGTGTCCTATTGCTCAGCCAATTATTGACCCAGTTTACCACCCTGTTACCCACTCCCAGGCTGCCCAGCTTGTTTACTAGCCTCCTATGTGGGATGGTGTTGAAGGCCTTGCTGAAATCCAGGTAGGCCACATCTACCGCTCCTCCATGATCCACCTCCATAGTCACCCAGTCAAAAAAATACATCAGATTTATTTGACAAGATATTCCACTGTGAATCCATGATACCTCGGATCCTGTGCTCTGTTGGATTTGAGATATATCACATACCTTTCTTTTAGTAGTGATTCCATTAGTTTCCCCACCACTGAGGTCAGGCTGACTGGCCTGTAGTTGCCAGCCTCCTCACTGTCCCCACTTTTGTAGTGAGGGACTACATGTGCCCTCCTCCAGTCCTTTGGTACCACACCTGTTTCTAGCAAACTGTAATATTTCTTCTAATGCATGTGTTCTTTCTATTCCACAAAATCTATGTAAAATAGAGTCTATCTCTCCAAAATAAGTTAAAGAAACATGAATCAGGAGAGATTGGTTACAAGTAGAAGCATCCAGAGAGAATGAACATTTTGGTCATACTTATTTTACCAATAATGGAGAGTGGCAGAGCTCTCCACTGCTCACAGTGCTGAATAATCTTGTTCAGCAAGGGTTTGTAGCTCAAACTATACAGACAACTAAGTTTGGAAGGGATGACCACCCCTACAAATTTTATATGGTCAACCATGAGCATGCCCATGATGTTTTTCACCACTGGTGCCCTGTACTGCTTCATCATTGGCATTATCTCACTCAGTCTTTGTCCAATTAATTTTGTGTCCCAATAGGGAGCCATATTCCTTTAGGACTGAGTGGACTACAGGCAGTCCTCTAATGGGGTGCTGGAGGTAAAGAAGCAAGTCATCAACAAATAATGCAGTTTTATGTTCCTGCACCCCATATCCCATAATGTTGGAGTCATTCCGAATAGCAGCTGCTGGAGGTTTAAGAGAGAGGACATAGAACAGTGGTGACAGGGGGAAGCTCTGCCTAGTGCCTCATATGAGGATGAATGATGATGTGAAGGACCCATTAACTATAATTTGGGCAGCCAGGGGAAGGGCATACATGGTCCGAACCCACTTAACTAATTAGGACCCTAGCCTGAATTTCCAGAGCACTTGAAACATGTACCCTCACTCCACATTGTCAAAGGCTTTTCCACATCTAGGGCAAGGACCACCACTTCATGACTTGCAGATTTTTTCCACCAGTTGTATACTATGTCCATGGTTCTAAAAATATTATGTTTCCCCTGCCTCCCCTTAACAAACCCAGCCTGGGCAGGGGGAAAACACTGGGGCAGAACTGACTGAGTTCAAGATGAAACAACCCTTGCCATTATTGTGTACTCAGCTGTCACCAATGAAATAGAGAAGTAAGTACGAGGCTTACAGCCTGGGATCCTTGCCCTTTTTAAAGAGTACAGATATGGTGGTGGACCACATGAAGGGAGGCAGCATGCCATTCTCCAGGCTCTCTTCCAACATGTCCATCAGATGGTCCAGCAGTTATTTAGCAAAGGTTTAAAAAAAATCAATGGGTAGTCCATCTGGGCTTGGTGTCTTCCCCCTACGGTTTTAATGGGCCTGTGTGACTTCAATTTTACTGACAGGGGTGTCCAGACTCCTGGTTGTCTGAGTATTAACAGGTTGAATGTTGGCTTTGCTGAAAATGTCATCCATCTGCTGGGTGGTGGAGGAGGCCTCTGATGTGTACGGAGCCCTATAGAAGGCACAAAAATGCTGCTCTGATTTTTTTCCATGTCAGATATGAGGGCCCCTGCATTATCTGTTATCTGGGCATTTGATTTCTCCCCTTCCCTCCTATGGAGTTGCCAGGCAAGGTACTTCCTTCGCTGGCCACCACCAAAGTAAGAGCCAGCCTGTGTAAAAATAAGTCTTTCCATCAGTGAGCTACTAAGGGAGCTGTATTTCCATTTTAGTTCTGGAGGACCATATCCAGGGGTACTGAGGGTCTCAACATGTGTGTCCTTTCACAGGCCCTAATTTTGATTAGAAGTTTTGTGAGCTATTGGTCTTCCACCTTTTTCTTTTGGGCAGAGTAGGCCATCACCTGTCCTCTAACAAATGCTTTAAGGGCTTACTATCTGACACCGTAAAAAGTGTCACCTTTATTACAGTATGTGTCTGGAACTCTTTATGGGTTTGGACCATGAATGTCTTAAAGGTCTGGTCTTTCAACAAAACAGGGTCCAGTCTCCATGGGTGGCTTGCCAAATCTGGGACAGAGGAGGAGACTGTCATTACTTAGCTGGCATGGTCAGGCACCAGAATGGCTGAGTAGGTAACATTAGTGACCTTGGGGCGTGTGCTTGCACTTGCCAGGATGCAGTCCAGTCTAGTGTCGGATTGGTGGGAGTAGGAGTAGAAGCTGTACTCCCTTCCAGAGGGATGGCAGTGCTTCCATACATCTACAAGGTTGTAAATGGATTCTAGGGCTCCCAAAGCCTGTGCATTGTGGGACAGAGGCACTGGGTTAGTGTTGGACCTGTCCAAATATGTTGCCCCTAACAGGGTTGTAATCCCCTCCCAACAGCTAGGGGTCCAGAAAGATGGACATATCCAGTGCAAGTTTAAAAAAAAGGTGTCCTCCATGTTATGGGCATATACAGAACCAGTATAGTAGCCCCCCCACAGGGTGATGCAGGCCAAAGCATCCCTGCCTCCTGGGTCAGTGAAGAATTAATCAATCATACCCTAAACTCATGCAGGCAATCAGATTGCCACTTCCCTAGCTTTAGCAGAGAAACATGAGGCAACAGCTGGCCTCCCAGGAAGGTTATTTTCTTCTTTTGTGGGCTTGCTCATATGAGTTTCTTGCATAAGAAGAACCTGTATTTCTGCTTTCTTTGCCATTCCCACTACTTTTCATCTTTTGATCAACTTTTGTAAACCATTAGCGCTCCAGGTAGGGTACAAATTTCACTAGCCATTAGATTGTATAATTAAGCAATATACCATGACAGGGAATGGGTATATTGGTGGATTTACCACGCCTGGTGTGGTTTGGTCACAAGGCACAGCCGAGTGACTTAACCACACCAGAAGTGGTAAATCCACCCATGTACCCACTCCCTGTCATGGTATATTGCTATTATACAATGTTAAACTTGTTGTTTTTGTTTTTATAGTGATATAAAACTTTTACAGTGGGTATACTGGAGGATTTATCACGGTCATGTGATGTGTTTTGACCAATGAGGTTACAGGATTTTCATGCCCCATTGTATAATAAAGTTTCTTCTGGTGGCTAATGTTTACCACTTGCCCCCCCCCCAACAAAAGCACCAATGTATGTACCTTAACACAGACAAACAGAATTACCCAACAGCAAGTAAACCTCAAGAACATCCCCCTTTTCTCTGTCCCTCTCAACCCACCCCAGCCCCCATCAACACAACCCCCCCTGAAACCCACCAAAATATCAACTTGAAATGTGAGTGCAGTAAAAAACTCCCACTTCCTCCCTCATGAACATCTTTAACCATAAAGTTACAACAGATTATGCCAGGACCAGACCTACCCTGACAAGCACCATGAGGCTAGGCAGAGCATCCCTTACAAAATAGAGGTGCATGTAGGGTGAGGGCATGGTGAAAGGCACATGGCTAAAGATTTTGCAGAATTTCAAACAATAATGCAAACAACAAAACAGTATCATAGGAGAAGTAGCCTCCACCAGCATGTGGGACCTGCAGCACCAACCCTCCCCAGGTAAGGACTTGAAGAGCAGGCTATAGCTTGATTCAGTTGGCAGAGAGCACATACTAATCAATACAGTGTCAAGCTTGGTTATTCATTCCATGGTTGATCTTGCCCTGGGATAGTTCATTACGTGAAGTTAGACAGCAGAGTTAAAATGACTCCTCCTCATTTTTATTTTAGTGCATATCAAGGTTCAAACATTTCATGTACCTAGGAATCGCTCCCAGGAAAGGCTTTTGAGAAAGTATTCAAATCAGACATTTCAGCCTAAGAGATCAGCCATCCTGTCCTTTGCATGGCCAGATCTGCCTCACCTGCCCCCACTCCCACAGCAAGAAGCCCTGTAACTGCATAAGCAACAGTTAGCTTAAAATACAAGGGATTTACTCACTGTAGATCGAGGGGGCAGTAAGAAGGGCTCTAGCCCAAGAACCATGAGCAGTGCATAAACATCAGAGTTAAGGCAGTATTTAGTGTGATCAGGGTGGCTCCAACTCAAATGTCCACTGCTCCACCCCAACCGTAGGTACCTGCATCCCATGATGCAGTCGGGGGGAGAATGGGGTTCAGGTACAGGACTCTCAGGTTAAAACAGGAGCAAGTTCACAGTATGCAGTATTAGTCTGAGCCCCCATACTGCCAAGTCATTGCACAGCCAGAGACAGTCAAACATGATCTGCCGTAAAGACCCCCAGGCTGAGTTGACACCCAGCCATTGCATAGTCATGAAAGCAAAACATTTGAGGAGCACACAGAAACATGGTGGTTTTCACACCTCTGGGACACGCTATTACCTGTGCCCCTTGGCAAAGTTGTGTCCCTTACATCATCCTAGGACTCAAAAGGAACATGTGTGCAGCACAGAAATATTGGTTTAATCCACTGTAATAGGCCATTTCCATGGCAATAAAACACAGCATGACAAAGCAGCCAGATGTATAATTGTACCACATTGTTATTCTACATCCTGAAGCCAGTGGACTGTGCCAACTCCAAAAAGAGTCAACTCCACCCCATGAGGCAGACCTCCAGCCTGCTCCCCATGGTGATCAGGCTTATATTTTTGCTCACTCTCAGTGGTTCACCCATGTCGCGGTATCAAGAAATACCACAACTGTCATGGTGATGGCACAATGCCAACAGCGAACATCATGCCCGGCAATTGTGCTGCCCAACCCCCAGGGTGCCCAACACCCCAGGGCACATTCTGACTACTTTGGTGGGGCTGCACCTCCCACAACCCCCATACTTTATATATAATCACCTCCATGTCAGAGGTGTATGGGGCAGGGGGTGCGCAACAACCGTACAGCACCCTCCCTGCCCAGTGCCACAAAATCCATCTCATCCACATGACAGGTGAACTGGTTGTGGTGCCCTAATTGCGGTGCCCATATCACGGTTTATCACTCTCAGTATACCAGCTTTGGTGCAGATACTGGTGGTAGCAAGGACAATATGGGGCAGGACACCCGTGACACCTTGGGTGACCTTAACCAGAGCCAGGAATATAACTTTGGGCTACATAAGGAAAGAGGCTCAAACAAGAAGCAGAATGAGAGACATACCACATCTAAGAGCTGGTGCTGTTCCCCTAGCCTGGGATTGCCCCTCTAGTGCCACCTCTTCCTTCTCCATGAATCTCTTGGCAGCAGCAGGGTTGGTGAAAAAACAAGGAGGTCTGCCAGATCAAGAGATCCTTAAGCATGCAGGGCATAGGAAGGGGAATCCCCAACCTCAAAGGTGAAGCTTAGATTTAACACTGTTAAACTGTTGTCTGTTATATTAAGGCTCCCAACTGTAGACTTGATAGATAGACGCCTTTCCACCTTCAAAATGTATGGGACTGTGAGCTTCTGCAGCTTTGAGGATTTGCTTTTTATCTGTATACCACAAATACTTAATGAGGCAATGCTGTGGTTTGTCTCTAGGTTTTAGTTTGGGGTCACTTCTGTGGGCTCCCTCCACCTCATAGTCCATAGCAGCCGGGTCAAGTTTCAAATAAGTCACAAGCCATTTGTGCAGTTCTTTCTCTGATTCTCTGCCCTCCAACCCATCTGGTGACCCAATTATATGGAAGTTTGACCTCTCTGTTTTCCTGATCGTTGGCCCATGACTGCAACTCTTCTAGAGGCTCATTGAAATTGCTTTGGTCCTGGTTAATATTGCAGACTGTATCATCCAGCTTACTTACCCACATTTCTAGCTCATTAATGCAGACAGCATGCACAGCCATTGTCAAAAAAAGGCCTGAGGCAATGCTCTGGATGTGGCTGATCTGGCCAGAGAGGAAAGTAACCCAACTTTCATCTCATTCTGCATATTGGCTAGAGTCGCTGGGATTCCTGCCAAGTATTTTTCCAACTCCAACATCATGGCTGTGTTCTGCGCTGCAAAAGCATGTGAGC
Organism: Neoceratodus forsteri; assembly: GCA_016271365.2. NCBI lineage: Eukaryota > Metazoa > Chordata > Ceratodontiformes > Ceratodontidae > Neoceratodus > Neoceratodus forsteri. Next base: position 32,086,256 of record CM057459.1, read on the forward strand.
ATGTTCTCACCTCATGTTGTGGGCAGTGAATAGAGGTTGTTCTGAGCAGTCTGAAGAGTAGCTTGAGCTACTTTTTCTGTTGTTTGCTTGATGCCAATGGATGTAAAGAGAAGGGTAGAGGTAAAAGTTTTAGAAGTCCACTCAATAAAAATCACATTATTTACCTGTTGTTAGGCTGTGCCCCGAGGAGCTCAGCTAGAGCACATCCATTATTATGCTTGGCTGGCCACATCCCCTACAGATAAATATATACTTTAGGCACCATCCAAGCAGAGCTGGTAGGCACTAATAAAGTGTTGCACATGTTTGTATTATAATAAACTATGAAGTAAGTGCTTTTTTTAAGGAGGTGGTATGTGCCCGATTATATGACTTTTAAAGCTGATTTGTATTGTGAGCAACCCTCCCCAGTGCATCTTCCTTTTCTGTTCAGTACAGCAGGTAGTTACCAGCTAAAGGAAAAACCTTGATTAGTTTTGCACCAAAATATGATTCGTTAAGAAGAGAGAAGGCATAGTTTGGTGTGAAACTAGTAAGTTTTTTTTTTCCTTCACCTGGTGCCAACCTGCTCTGCTAGGATAGTGCCTAAAGTATGTTTTATATGTTTATTTCTATTGAACAAGTTCTGTAGACAGCACAGTTAATCTTGTGCTTTACCTCTCTGTGCATATTGGCACTAGCTTTTTTTCAGACAGAGAATTTAACACATATATGTACACAAATGCACAGGGCCAGGATTCACAACTCCCAGATGGCCCAATGCTCTGCCACGTATATGCACACAAAGGGTGGGCTAGCTGGAGAGCAGGCATACGTGGGCCAGACCAAGAACTTTCAAGTACTGCCTGCATGGCTCCAGGACCTATTAAGTAAAAAAAGCATGGGAGGAGTCCAATTTCTACAGAAGTCCTATCAAAAGCCCAAAAAGTAGAGAAAGAAGACCTTCTTCTGTAGTACAATAATTTTCAATATATTTATTGAGGTTTCACAATTTTTTGGACCTGCATAGGCAGCTAACATTTAGCCAAGTTCATACCCAACTTCTTCAAGGCCACAAGATCTGAAAACAGGCTATCATGAACCTCTGATTCTTCTTTCTAGCAAATGTTTTCTATTCTAGTGTTTAGTCATAGTTCTACTCTTTGCATTTTAATATATATACAGGGGACAGCACCTACTTTGGGATACCTCATGGGGTAAATAAGGTACAGCAGGGAACTATTTTTCAGAAGAAAAAGCACTCAAGAGCAAGGGAACATGCTATGAAGCTGGAGGGGACAGATTCAAGAGAGATGTGAGGAAGCACTTCTTCACAGAAAAAGTGGTAGATTCTTGCAACACCCTTCCAGCCAAGGTGGTAGGAGTGAAAACAGTGGTGGGGTTAAAAAATGCATGGGATAAGCACAAGAGAATCGTAATGGAAAGGAAGGGAGGGGAGAGAAAAAGATGTAGATTGGGCACAGTCTGTGGAAACGGTGTAGGTAGGGAGAAATGGGCAGACTGCATTGGCCAAGCGGTCCTTATCTGTCATCATATTTTATGTTTCTACAGTATGTTTCTTTACTGGCTCTCACCTAACCTGTAGTGAAGGGTCTTCTGGTAACTAAATTGGTAAACCATTACTACATTACTAATATACTGTATGTATCTTTATTTTTCTTTTAGTTGTTTTGGTTGTTTATTGTGCATTCTTTTACTACCTCTGTATGTATGTTGACCCTCATCCTTTGACGTGGAACCTTTGTAAATGAGCAGTTTCTGCTCAAAGGTATTTGTAATCTGAGAATTTAATAAATAAAAAAATTAAAAATAAATGGATGTACTGTACTTTTTAAGTTCATTTTGAAATACAATAGTATCCCATAACTTTTCTTGCACGTTATATAGAATAATGTATGGGCAACCATACACAACAAGCTTGCGTTCCATCGAGGGGTAAGATGACATCAAAAACCTTAAGAGTGAAGCTTGAAAGGTCCCTATGATGTCATCTCAGCCTAGAGATGAAAACATCAGAAGTGTTGTTTACAGTTTGGTATATACATTATTTAATGTAGTATATGGCATCTTAACTTGAGTTACTGTTATTTTTGTCTCTTATCTGCCCTACTCCCTGCTTCTTTGCCCGCCCACCACACAAACATGTCTGCTACTTTTTTTTGTAATTAGAAAAGCAATCCCACTCCCTGATGATAACTGCTTAGCAACTCACCACCACATTCTGGTCCCAATATAAAGATTTACTTTTTATGGCTGCATAGCTAGAGCTACGCATGATGTAGTGCAATTACATTGAATAGGGGCTCTGGTAGCATGTGACTGAAATGCACCAGAGTCGGTCTCATTGCACCAAGTGATGTCAAAGCATATATCTCCATGTCCTCTTCATTGAGTACATTCTGGTTGTTTCCCCCCTCTCCTCCTCCCTGCTGCACTATTTTCTTGCTCCCAATCATACCTCTCAACTGTCCCAAGTCCCGTTTTTTTTAGAATTTCCAGAATTTGCATTTGCTGTTCCGAGGTCCTGAGCAGCCTGCGGCTGGTCCTGAATTCACAGCACAGTTTGTAGCATGACACTGTGTTCAAACAAAAACTTGAAACTACTTCCTGGCTTAGATGGTTATTGGTGTTTGACATAATGCACCCAACCACAGTTAATTAGGTGTCCACAAAGAATGGTCATGGGGTCACGCTGATGCATTACATTTAAAAAGCAGGTATTCACTTTATGCTATTTGTTTTTCTGCAGCATTTTAACTCACATATGCAGTAAAGTAAAGTATTGAATCACAAACTGTTGTTGTATCATTATTTCATAGCTGGAAGTTCATGTACTACTGCACTTACATGTGGAGATTCCAGAGTTTAAAAAGTAGACAGTGTCTTTGGACTAAAAATACATGGCATGACAGAACACTGAAACCCAAATCTGTATAATGTCAATTAAAGAAAACAGACTCGGGCTTTACGTGAAGGTAATACTGTGCCTGTGTTAACTTCACGCATATTACAGATGTGCTTGTTCATGTGTAATGAAGGGCACTCAGGTGTACTGCATTAGCTGCCTTTGCTTTCATAGCACATGGTAGTGGCTTTCACCCAAACAGCTGATATCTGACAGGAAGAAACACATGAATAAATTACCGATACATGTGAATTGGTTGGTGAACTGAAATTGAAACTCGTTTAGTGTATAAGAATAGTGCAAGGTGTCTATATATATATCTTAAGTCATCAATTTCAAAAAAAGAAGTTAAGTCTCTTGTCAGTCCTCACATTTCCCTATTAGTGCAGCCCCCCCCAAAAAAAGAAAAAAATCAATCTCTAGCAGCTAGAAGTAAAGACCAGAAATTTAAAAATAACCAATCATTCAGCACAAAACCAGCAATGTATTTCATGTGCAAGAAACTGAACCTGACTCTGTAGTTAGTGTAAACTAACCTGATTAAATTCTAGTTAACAGAGCTTCTTTTTTGGAATTGATGACTTAAACAAGGTATGTACAGACACCTGACATTTTTCTAATACACTGACTGACTTCTGATTCACTTCCACAACCAATTCACATGTAATCTATGTGTGCTTTTTCTTTCCCTGACAGACATCAACTGTTCGAGCAAAAGCCACTAATGCTCATTACGAAAGCAAACGTGGCTAATGCAGAACAACTGAGTGCCAATCAATACACATGAACGAGCATGTCTGTGAGGTGCATAATGGTAGTGTAGCTGCAGTACTGTCTTCACATGAAGCCCGAGTCTGTTTTCTTTAACTGATATCACACAGATTCGGGCTTCGGTGTTCTCACTTGCTCTGAGTTTTTGACCTGACAGCGCTGGCTATAGATACACTATGATGTCTTCACAGGCAAGTACAGTCTCAAATGAGCAGGCAATTATAAAATAAGGACACCAAAACAATTCATTTCTACAAACTTTATTGTGCAACTATGTTACATCCCTGTAAGAAATAACAAGTTATAGTGAGTACCTGCTCTTTCTCATTCTCCGCCAGTGCTCTGCACAGGTATTTGCAAGTCCCATCTCAAGTCCATCTCCACACCATAAAGGGAGACAATCTCCATGGAACAGCCTCATCTTCCTTCCAGATCACTTCTGCAGCCTACATCTGGGACCACGATGTGCCATAGAAGAGAGATACCATGAATGTTATCTTGGCAGTTGGAGCATATGCAGCAAGCATTCAAAAAATGAACAAGAAAGGTATGCAGTCTTTACAGTGCTTGCTGTGAATAGTCCAGGCAAAGTGAGTTGTGGTTACTGGAATAAGCAAAAGCTGTATACTGCAGTCTTTAAAGGAATGATGGCAAAGGCAACTGACACACTTCAAGTTCCACCGTACTAGCAACACTGTCCACCAAATGATATCCACTTCAAGCATTCTCTTCATTATCATCTTCCTGAGTTCTGCACTCTTCCTTCTCAATTTTGGACAGCAGCTTGTCTAAGTCTTTGGTGTCACTATAGATTTGGGTGTGACCAACATACTGCACATAAAGTTTTGCTGGGTGAACTAAACTGAATGGCACATTAAACTGAATTTATGCTTACTCCCTTCAAAACTCTTTTTGTCACTGACAAGTGTTTAGGTTTAGAAACATCTACATTTTATTGCCATCAGGGTCCTTAGTAGTGTGAGCTGCTTTCAAAACAACATCTTGCTGTGTTACTGAGCCCAATTTTATTAACAGGGCTCTAGAAATTGCAGGATCTGTCACATGGCATGGAGTGGTTCTGTAAACTTTTTCGATGTTGGGGAAGTCACATTAAGATCCATGGCCAGGCCTTCTCATAGCCAAGAAAGGAAGCAGGAATGAGGTCAGCACCTTCAAATTGTTCTGGTAAGCCATTCACTCTCACACTCCTCTCTTGAAGTAAATTTTCTGAATGCACTAGCCTAGTTCATAAAAGCTGGCTGTATTTATTGAGGCCAAGTGACACAGCCAGCACTTTGTCTGCAGTGCTCACCTCCTCCATCACCTCTGCACTATGAGTCTCGACCTGCTGCTCAGGTGCCTGGAGCCTTTGCACAAAGGAATCAAATTTTGTGTTAAGTAATTTTATACATGTGTGCATCCATTCCATTTGTGCATTATGGTTGGAGAGGATGATTTCTGAGTCTGCAAAGCATGAGGACTCTCACCAAAAATTACAGCTCATACAGAAGAAGGTACTGAGTAGATGGTACTGGACACTAGACAAATTAGTCAAGATAGGTCTTCTTGTGTCAGATGAGCACTGGAGATGTGGACAGCATTCTGGCACATCATATCATATACTCTGGGATTGTGCTTTGTTGAAAGACTGGTGGTCAAGCATTATTAACATTTTAAAGTGAAGTTTACAAATCCCCATGCCTTGCTCCCCCCATTTCTGGATCTTGGGTGACTCACTGATATTAGATTTTCAAGTCTTGCAAGTTAAAGCTGTTATCTATGCAATGGCTTTGGATGCCAAACAGCTCCTTCTTCTTCAATGGAGGACCTCTACTGTTCCTTCCCTAACTCAATGGATGCATGCAGTCTCCAAAGCAGCCTCATATCAGCAAGTATTGTTTTAGAGAAGGAACAAACTCCCCAAATTTTATAGGTATTGGTATTCTTGGCTAAGTTATGTTGGGGTATTGAGCATAGATCCTACTTGAGCTTACATACAGGTCATATTATCTTGTTCAAACATTACAATTCTATTCCGGGAGTGGTCTGGAAGATGTTGCTGTAGGTTTGTAAAGGTATGCAATTTTTGTTGTTTTTTTCTTTGTAACCCTGCTACTTGATCTGGCTATGTTTATGTTTACAGTGTGAAACCCTGTTTATTGTTTATGAATATGTGTACTCTATGCTCTCCAGTTTTCTATTTTTGGTTAGATAGAGATCCTTATGTTGTGAGTATATTACATGGGTGTTAATTTTCTACACAATTGATTGTTGTTTTTGTATTTGGAAAAACTCAATAAAATGCTTATATATAAAAAATTAAAAACAAAAGGATGAGGACTCTCCCACCTTTCTCTGGCCTTTTTTTGGGGGGGGGCGGCTTTGGCTTAAAGAAATCGTGTCAGTCTTCTTCTGTGTTTTTCCATTTTCCCATCTTGTGATGCAGGCAACACTTGAACAGAAAGCTCAAGATGCACTAAGTCGTCAATATAGATGACTTCAAAGTGTCCCAGTTATACAAATAATGTTGTTTCATTGTCATGGACATCTTGTTTGACCTCCAGTGACCTCCCACTATCTTTGTGGTCTTGATTTTTGCCAGTGCAAAGAAAAAAAATTAATTTATTAAGTGCAGTATATCTTTCTTAATATATTGTTGTATAGATCTGTAATAACTACACTGGTGCATCTATAATATATGCCACTGAGTTTTAATTTTTCTCCTCTTGATACCATCATATTGTACTAGAAGAGTTGTGGCAATGTTGTCCACAGTTATTTTATAAGTGATTAAGTCAAGTAACAATAGCCTTTTAATTTTTTACAGATTGTGCACCCAACAGGGTACTGAGAAAGAGAATTAAAACATTTACTGCACTTAGTGGGCTATATTTGGAATTATGAAATTTTAGCCACATGAATTATGATATTATCAGACTGGTATTTTATGAATGGCAGTTCAAGTTCTTTGAAAGTGTTTTTTTTTTTAATATGTGTCACTTACGTTTCTTAACTAATTGATGATGAGGATAACTAAAGGGTGGGTACAAACTATCCAGGTGCAGAAATGTTAGAAAAAAGTGCTGCTCATCCTGTGATCGGTAGCCATGGCGCTGGGAGAAATATGTACTCAGGGATGCTTTTTTTTTCAATCAAAGACATTAAGGTTGTTAATCTTATTTAAAGGGCAAAGTAACATGAATCCATTGCAGAGGGGAAATAAAGGTAGCTGGACCACTGTGTGTTTTGGTTGTTGTTCCTGATTTAGATATTCCTGAGCTATACACAAAATACTAAAAAACTGTGCAATGGTCCATTAACAGAAACTCCCTCCCACTGCCAAGTATCCCCCACCTCCCAGTTCTTCCTTCTGTGTCCCCGTCAGGTCCCTCGAAGTTCCTAAAATAAAACCATCCATTCAATGTCTACTCAACCCCCCCACCCTGACTCCACACTCAGCACCCACTAACTTCACAGCCCAACACCCCACACTCACCTAGATTCAGTCCAGCATGGTAGATTTAGTCTCCAAACCAAAACACAACCTCCTTCTCCTGGAACTGAGGAAATAAGGCAAGTCCTGCTAAAGCACGTGCACATGTGTGTATATGTGTGCATGCATCACTGTTTACTACAATCTAATCCACACATTGGTGCCTATCCATGAACAGGCAGAAAGTACATGCCAGAGGTGCAAACCCCACCCGTGTAGCTCCACAGCAATGGACAGGTGTGGGGTCCATGGTATGCATGACTGTGAGCACCCACAGGGCACCTGTCCATGGTCCCACCCCCCCGATGCACAAGTATGTGGGTGGAGCCCAGTGTGGAGGGATGGTCCGAGGCAGGCATCCAATTGGATGCCTGACCTGAGTTCCAGAGTGGATCCCTTGCACCCTTGGGGCAGTGGAGAATTGGATGGGTGGATCTACGAAACAATACAAAAATTAAACTGTATGGGCAATCACCCGAATGGCTGCCCCAGCCCTTCCCATCAGCCTAATGGGCTGGGTCAGCATGGAGGTCATTTTCTGGCCCCGCTGTGACCAGCAGGTGATGCCCATGGCAGCACACACTTGGTTAGAGCAGGGTCCTGGCTGCTGTAACCTGCGCCCCCCTGCATCTGGCACTACATGCTTTAGCGAATGGCATGTAGTGCAGGCACGCCCCCGACACTCTCTCCAACTGCCCCCGGTGTATTGCTGCCCACACAGCTAGGGGATCCACCACATAACTGGCTTGTCTGCCATTCACAAATGCTGCCAATGGTCCATGGGACCCCCACTGCATGGCATTCCAACTTAGGGTTGCCTATGTGCCTCAGATACACGATGCATAGGTAATCTTCTTTTTTGTGCATAGGGCCTATTAATTGTATATCCCTTGTCAAATGAATGCATTAGCAGCTATTTGGGCTCTGACCAGCACTTTTTTTTTTTTACTTGTTGAAGGCATCCATGTACATTGCTAGCAATGTGCATTGAAAAAAAAAACAGGAAGTATGGAGCAGTCAAGATTAGTGACAGATGCTTTGAACAAGTAAAATATATGTCTGTCTGTCTGTCTATCTGCATTTGTTTCTTTCATGCTAGCCCACTGGCATGGAACAACTTACTTATTGCCCTGCACCCTGTCTCTGGCCACATCCCTGCCACTAGCTCCATACAGAGTTTGCCCTATTCTCAGTCCGTACAGCTGCAGCCTTGTTATGGCTGAGATGGATCTAAGAGCTCTCAGACAAATTTTGCAAGGTTGAAAATGTCACCTAATAGTAGATATCACTGACAATGCACAGACAGTCTTAGTGCTCAAGTAGTAGGTTATGAAATATTTAAACACAATGGCACTAAACCTGTAAGCTGTTTTCCATTTTCCACTGTAGAAGTTGTCATTTAAATACTGGTTCAATGTGCGGTACATAGCTCGTGCTTGTGTACACTTATAAGCTGAATGATATATGCTTGATGTTTATAACTAGAGCTTTGGTATTTCTCTATATCCCACCCTCTGCGGGATACTGGATAGGTGTAAGATTTAAGGCCCAGCATAGAGGGTGAGACAAGAGTGCCGGAGAAGGAGAAGAAGGCAGGGGAGGATAGAGGGAGATTTCAAAATGCTCGAAGCCGAGCGAGCGGAAGCCTGAGGTTTAAGAAAGGGATATGGAAGGAGTTATTTCCCCCCATTGAACTTCAGGCTAAAAGCTTTCCAATTCACTGTGTGGTACATAGCTCAATGCTTGTGTATACTTATGAGCTGCATGGTATATGCTTAATGTTTATAACTTGAGCTCTGGCATTTCTCTGTATCTCACCCTCTGTGGTATAATGGGTAGGTGTAAGATTTAAGGCCACAAAAGAGAGAGAATTAGTATAGTGATTAGCTCCTTCAACTCCCGAGAGTGTGACCAGTAGCACGCAGGGGAGGAAAAAACCCTTTGGGGGAAACCTCCGAGGATCCATGGCTACTGACCTGCCCATCTTCTAGGCATACTAAGAGGAGAATAATCTTAAAAATTGGCTGCAGTTTTAGTAGTGGTTATATCCAAGAATTAAGTCTGAACTGCTGGTTGAAGAGTCCTAATTTTGAGATCGATGATGAGCAGGAAAGTCAATGCTGAAGATAAAGGTTCCAGCAGATGAAAAGAGGTCTAACTTGGAATGATGTCTGGATGAGAAACGATGGTTAATCCATGACCAAAGTAGCAATAAGTGAAGGAGATGTATAGTGTACATATACAGTCAGCATGGCTAGGGGATGTGCCAAAGTTGCAAATTTGAGGGACATAGAAATCATAGATGATGAAATGGCCTAGAGCGTTGCATGGCTGGGAACGATGATAAGGTAGGAGTGTAGCCCGGCTGGGAATGATGATGAGGTAGGAGTCTATATGATTCTGGAGGCTTGCATGGGGCTGCTATAAATCCATTGAAATATTAGGGTACGACCGAGTACCTTGTTGAAAGGAGAAATTGTCCTAAGACTTCCAAGAATTGAGGTGTGCTCCACGGAGCTGTCTGGTGTAGAATCTTGGGCTGGAACTGGAACAGAAAGGAAGGTGGATTGCAGTAGAAGAAGTCGATGAATTTATGAAGTAAGGTAGGTCCGGACATGGGCTAGCTGGAGCATAGGACCCCCATGTAAGTCCGGTGAATACAGTGTTCAAATACTCGAGCAATAGAATAGGTCTCAGGTGGTCAGACTAAGGAAGGCAAGGCCCCCACGTGGGTCTGCCTTAGTGAAGATGGAAATACATTTGAGTAATGAGAAATGCCCCCTCATGGGGAATGACAGATTCGGGATGGTGAGACCCCCACGTGGGTTCACCATCACCAGTATGGTATGATCCGAGGTAAGGAGGTGAAACCCTCACCTGAGACTGCCTGTAGATGGAAAAGAAATACAATTGAACAATAAGTAATGCCCGGTGTGGGCATGTTTGTGTTGGGATGGTGGGACTCTTCCGCAGGTCCACCATCGCTGTATTATGATATGATCCAAGATAAGAAGGGTAAGACCCATTGTTGGGATGGTGGGCATGACTGTAATGACATAGAAATATGAGTAAGGCCCCTTCATGGGGCATGCGTGATTGGAATGGCGGAACACCATGTGGTCCACCATCGCCATAGTATAGAATAGTCTGAGGTAAGGAGAGCGAGACCCTATGTGAGTCTGCCTGCAGGAACTTGGAAATACGTTTGAGCTATGAGTAGGGCCCCCTCATGGGGCATGTAGGTTTGGGATGGTGGGACCCCACATAGTCAGCCATCGCCATAGTATTGCACTGTTTGAGATAAGGATGGTGGGATCATGGTCTGCCATCACAGTAGAAGTGCATAGTCCAATGTAAGGAGAAAGAGATCCCAAGTGAGCCCACCTGTAGTAAATGGAACTGAGTCTGAGCAGTGACTAGATGCCCCCCTGTGGGCACAGTTGGTTGGGATGGCAGGACCCCCTCCCCATGGGTCCACCATCACCATGGTAAGTGTGGGACAAAACGTGAGCTTTCTGGGGTTCCCATGGAGGCTGAGCTGAACTAGGAGAATCCCGTGCAGGATGACTGGATGAGTTGAATGGAATTGCCAGGAGACCATCAATAAAGACAGGCTGGTGCTGAAACCCTCATGAGGGGTAGTGGAAGGTGTAGAATGTATATGTGCGGACTGCTTAGGGATGCTGGGACCCTCACATGGGTCTGCCATCATCATATTATTGAATAGTCCAAAGTAAGGAGGTCGGGACCCAGATGCAAGTCTGCCTTTAGTAATAAGGAAATAAATGTGAGTAATGAGGAAGGCCACCTCATGAGCATGTTCGCTTGGGATAGCAGGACCCCCCCTTACAGGTCCGCCATCACCACAGTAGGACATGGTCCGAGATAACAGGGGCATGACTGAACTTTTGGGATGGCGGGACCCCACATGGTCCGCATTGCCACAGTATTGGATGGATGAGCAATGCCCCCTAGAAGGCATGTTTGAATGGATGCTGGGACCCCTCTGCAAGTCCGCTGTTGCTATAGTATTGCAGTGATTGAGTAAGGATGGAGAGACCCTACCCCATGGGACTGCCGTAGTGAGGACACATGTCCCCCAGAGTATCCTGCAGTACAAAGGATAAACCATATTATGGCCCTTAAATTGCCTTGACTCTTCATTGTTCCTCATGCACAAGTGCTGCATGCACAGAGAACGTGCCCCAAATTCAAACTTCAAGCAGCACGTTCCAATGTTGTAAGAATGGTAAGTAAATGTTAAACCAAGGAAGAATAGCAATGATTACCACAGTGTGCTGAACTGGCATCCACACGGTTGGGAATGTGGTACTCATAAGAGAGGTAGTGTCCAGAGCAAGTTTAAAAATCAGCAAAGAAAGGTTTGTAGAAGCAATTCAGTTCCCAGTTCCTCCTGCATTTCTAGTGCATCCCGCTTGATGGTGGAGATAAAAGATGACAGACAAACAAGTAAGCATCAAGGTCCAGGAAAGAAGGCTAAATGGCGTCAAAAGCATGTTGGATAATGGAAAATGGTGTGAATGGGTGTGCTGCCGAAGCCGTGTCATCCGTAAGCAAGATGATCCACACGTGGAGATCCCGACTCGGGGACTGAGCAGATGAGTGAGCCTGTTACAATGTTGAAGGGGTGCGACAACTGAACTGTAGGACATCAGAGAGAGGCAGTCCTGGCAGCAAAGCTGGTGAAGTGCAGACTGAAGTCGAGGCAGAGTAGCCCAAGTAGCAACTGGAACTGAGCTGGGACCCAGCGTGAGCAACAGACCTGAAAGGCAGCGGGGAATGGAGTGGCTGCCCCAGAAAGTAGAAAGGCAGAAAAGCCCAAAAAGAACAAGGGAAAAAACAGGAACACTGAGGACAATGGAGACAATGAGAGGTATGGAGGGGGGAGAAGAAGCAGAAGGCGAAACAGCAAGGAAGGGGGGGGGCAGCGGCAGCAGCAGCCAAGAGAGAGAAAGACAGGAGGAGAGCAGGAGACAAAACAGGAATGGAGGGAACCAGGAGGGAGCAGCCACAAGAACCATGCAGCAGCCAGGCAAGGACACAAGCGCGTTTGAAATGCTCAAAGCTGAGCAAGCGGAAGCCTGAGGTTTAAGAAGGGCATATGGGAGGAGCTACCCCCCCATTGAACTTCAGACTAAAAGCCTTCCAATTCCGATACTGTTACTGTTCTATCTACACATGTGTATTTAGTCAGCCTACTACATGTTTCCATTTTATGTACTGGTGGGAAGTTCCAAGTCAGAACTATATGATGCAGTTTATATCTTTGTAAAGCTCTTTCATTGTTGTCACAATGATGTGGTGTTATAGTATTAAACTCTGTGATTGAGAAAGACATAAACTACATCATACAGTTCTAAAATGGTATTTATTACCAGATTGTATATCTAAGTACCTCCCACTGATATTACCAAAAGGTTGGCATAGATGGAACAATAAAATAATTGGAACCAGTATTTAAAAAAAAAATAGCTTCAACTGGGAAAAGGACTTGCAGGTTCAGTTCAGCTCTTCTTTATCAAGTGGACCAGTTATCCTGGTTCTGCTGTAAGACGGTGTGTATGGTACCAAATGTCCTCTTACACAGTCTGCAAAGGCTGATAACAGAAAACACAGACATGTGTTTCAGGCTTCTCAGGCCTCTTCAGTGTGGTTCATCTGTATGTCATCTGCCTCATCTGGGACATGGTGAGCCCAAAATAGACAAACCATGCTAAAGGATATGGATTAGTGCAAAAGGTTTTACATTTTAAGGGGATTGTTCATCCAAAGCACTGGTTAGTCCTATATATTTAAAGATACACCATCAAACTATTGAATGCATTCATTAGGAGGTAACAGCCACATTCTTAACAGTAAATCATCAGAACAAGACAAAAATATATCAATACGAGAACTACTTTATCATGCAATTAAAAAACATGGCATCTGTGCAGATTCACAGCAACAGAGCACAATATTGGACATTTAGCCACAAGTGAAGTATATCCCTTGCAAGAAATAACACCTCAGTAAATGTAAGCAATTGCTGCCAGAGTTAGAAGTTCTTTACAAAGTACTGAGAATGATGGACTATGTCCCTAGGGACACAGCTATGCCTGTCAGTAGAAAGCTCTTTCACAAGGCTGGCAAGTTAAGATGTGCAAAAATGCTGTATAATACTGGCAAGCAATGGCAAACATTACATTTAAAAGGCTTTAAAGTGCTTCTGAAAAAGTGTTACTTTCAACTGATATACTAAAGTCAAGGCTCAGCAAGAAAACCCCAATGTGACTAATTAATGAGTGCATTCAGCAGTTTGGTTGTTGAGCTCAAAATAGGAAAGCAATCCAGGGTAGGACCTAGGGGTAGTCATATCAGATTACCTAAAGATGGGCCAGCAATGTGAGAAGGCAGTAAGAAGGGCTGGGGGGATACTGGGATGCATAGGGAGAGGCATCACCAGTAGAAAACAAGAAGTTGTTGTCCCTCTGTACAGACAGTAAGACCACATCTGGAGTACTGTGTACAGTTCTGGAGACCCTGTTCTCTGCAAAGACATAGGGTGGAGGCAATTCGGAGGAGGCATCAAAATGGTGCAGGGTCTGCACCAGAAGACATATGAAGAAAGACTAAAGGAGCTTAAGATGTATAGCCTCGAGGAAAGGGGGAGGGGACATGATAGACACTTTCAAATACCTTAAGGGAATCAACAAAGTTAAAGAAGGTAGCATCTTTCAGAAAAAGAGATGTGCAAGAACAAGGGGGCACAATTTGAAGATAGAGGGGGGATGGCTCAGAGGTAACGTGAGGAAGTATTTCTTCACAGAGAGGGTTGTAGATGCATGGAACAGCCTTCCTGAGGAGGCTATAGAGTCAAAAACAGTGGGGAAGTTCAAGAATGCATGGGACAGGCATAAGGCAATTCTAGTGGGGAGTAGGAGGAAGTAGGCTGTTGGTTAACTAGGATCTGCAGTTTATCCGTTAGATAGGGAAATGAGCAGACTAGGTGGGCCAAGTGGTCCTTATCTGCCATCAGATTCTATGTTTCTATGTTTCATGGTGATCTGCATTGCTGGGTTATGTGTAATGTTGTATTTCACCTGGATTTATTGCCAGCCCCCTTCCTGACCCGCGTAACCCTTGCCTCAGTGCTTTTTGTGCTTGGGTTCTTTTAGACTGCTTTTCTATTTTGGGCTCACGATGACCCACACCTGAAAGACCATCACATGGCTGGTACCTTCATCCCTTTGGCTGTGATACAAGCAAGGCACACTGATGATTTCTGAGAAAGAGGAAAAGCATGTCTGTGTTTTCTGTTTTCAGTCTTTGCAGATTATGTGAGAATCTATTTGGCACCATACACTCCATCTTAAAGCAGAGCCAGTCTAAATCTTTTCATTGTAATTTGCATATACAGTACTTCCCATGTTGTGCTGCAGTGGTGACATTATGTCGCTGTGCTGCTGTAGTGATATCACTACTGCAGTACAACAACTTAGAATTCTGCCTTTCTCTATCAAATGAAGCTGTAAGCATTTTTTTAAACTTGAACTCACAGAAAAAGCTGCAGCACATTGAATCAGTAATTTAAGCTCACCGCCAACCCTAAACTGCCCTTGCCCCCCCAAACCCCACTTCACTGAAAGGAAGAGGAGTGCCTGAACTGGGCATGGATGCACATACACTTTACACAGAGTTGTCTGTGTCTTCATCTCAAGTTTTCTACGTCACCCAGTGAACCTCTCAATTCAGACACAGACCGTTTACTTCCCAATCATGCTGGAGATAAAAGTTGTCATAACACATAATGGGCCAGATATTCAAAACTTTGTGCTGGGCGCAAACCGTTTGTGCAAGTTTAGCATGGGATTAGTGCAGTTCCACTATATTCAAAAGGCCAAACAGCACGCGCAAACTGCATTAGCACCGGGCTACATCATAATGTATGCAAGAGGTAAAGTGAGGAGGCGTGTCAGCGCAATGCTATATTCAGTGACTAGCACCGCACAAAGTGGTTTTGCGCAACTTAGAGCGACACTTAGCATGGTGCAAATTACCGCCCAGGAAAAGGTAGTCTTAACCCTGGGCAATCAGCTTTGCACAACATTTTGGCTTTGCACTGCTTTTGCGTGGCTTTGCACGACCCTAACAAAACAATATGACACATAGACAAAGCCAGACAAAGCGAACACATGATGCTCACAGATGGCATCTCAATGATGCCATCATCTGCCACCGGTCCCAGCCATTCCAGGCAGTAAGTGGTGACCCAGCCACCAGAGGACACCATGGCAGTGTGGCCATACAGCACACACCTGCAGACCACTCTTCTGTGGATACCAACAGATGCCAGCACACACATGAAGCACTGTGGGCAAGGAGGATGTTGAGGGGAGGGTGTACGGGTGGCCAGGCTGCACCAGAGACCAGGTGTGGCCACAGTGCTGTGACACATCATGCAGTGCATATGGGCCAGTATTGGGAATACCCCAACACCAGTGTGCCTTTCTGATCATATGTGTCCCCCCAGTCACATACCGCACAGCTGTACAACTGCCACAGCACACACAGCCGGCCATGTATATGTCACTGTAAGCATCCCATGCCAGAGGTGCAGCATCTGTGGGTCACACAACAGTGTAACAGTAATGTCCACTGTCAGTAAACACCTGCAAGTTGGGCCTGTCACTGTGTACAATGCAGTCATCATCACTGCCCTACACACCATAGGCAGTGCTGTGTCCCTCACACTACTGGCCCCCCTTGCTACTGTAGTGTCTGCTGTGCACTGTAGCATGCCCTACAGTGTGACAGTTGCATGCAGCACCACCACCACCTGTGCCTATGCTGTGTTGTCCCCTGGGGTACAATATGCTCTGCTATGCTGTACTGTTTACATGTAGCCTACAGCTATCATCATATACTGCCAGACTGACCTACAGATGGAGCTGCGGGTGGGACCTGGCCAGCCCCTGTACTTCCAGACTGACCTACAGGTGGAGCTGTGGGACCCTGCAGTAACACTGGGCAAACTGCATGCAAATCAGGGCATAATGAGATGCTAATCTGGATGTTTGCCCAGAGACTACCCTAAGTAGGCTCATTTGCATGTCACTTTTGAATATGGCAGTTTAGCACTGGGCAAATGTGTTTGCACTGGGCAAACAGTTTAGTTCCGCACTATACCCGCGCAAACGTGTTAGCGCTGCACAAACGGTTCGGGGAATATTTTATAGATTTGCACACTGTACTTTCACATACGCTGCTGCCTGCAGCTGTACTGGGTCCACGTATTTGCTGGCACACACATTGGCCACATAGGTCGCCTCTAGCTACTTTCACGTCGCCGTGCTCTGTGTTGCTGTTGTGGTTTGCACTTACTGGTTGCTATATTCAGAGCTGTCTTATTCCAGGGCTAAGTATGCCCTGCACTCCCAGCCCAGTTTGCCCGGCCTCATTCCCATGCTATATTCAGAAGCTGTTTGCCCCGGGCTATTCCTTTTGAATATAGCTTGCTTTTTGCTCTGGGCTGTTTCCCTACCGGGCAGTGCTAATTTAGCCCAGGGGCAAAGTTTTGAATATCTGGCCCAATAACTTTAAAATGCTGATGTGCTTCAGGTAGCATGAAGCTAAATAACTATATTGTTCCCAGATGTGTTGTATAAGAACACTCAATTTCTAAATGTTCAAATAAAGTTGCAAAATTCACACTTTTTTTAATCCCACCATGCTGTCCTTTTTTTTTACCATAATTCGAGTGGAATACTGTCTATGTTGTTGTAACCTATGATTTTGTTGTCTTACCTGAAAGTATGTAAACTGTGAATGGTAGAGATCTGGATAGATGTGCAGGGTAGTTCCAATTACAAGAAGCAACTCAAACTTGTGAAGCGATGAGCTAATGTAACCAGTGAAACCCAAGCCCCAGATCTTCAGGAGAGCCTCCAGGTCAAACAGAACAGTAAAGGCAACCTAGAAAATAATTCAAAGGAAACATTTCACACATCTTTCACAGGAAGTGTAAACCAAGTGTTTTTGAATATGTTAATTTAAAACTGATTTTCATTTTCATTCAGTTTCCATTGTACTGGAACCAACAAATGAGTTAGTCCAATTTCATACAGCAATAAAACATACAATCCTAAAATAGTAAATATAAAATATTAAAGAAAAAAAAAACTTAAATACAGCATTTTTCAAAAGAGGGTTCTCAGTAGCATTCCATGTATTATTATTCCTTAAAAGAAGCTTAACTTTCTTGGTCTTTAGATACAGCATTATGTCTCCACTTCATTAATCACAGATGTGTATAAATAATTACATTAGTAACAAAGTCTACATTAACCTACTAGTTCACAAAAATCAGACATATTGTACTTTCATTCTCCCCAATTGCCATGTGCCAAAAGGTTGTCCATACGGTGTTACAGCCTACAGGATGATATTACAGTACTGTATTTTTGTTTTCCTAATGTCTTTAACCTGGTGTCTTTTAAACCTGGTACTGTACTTAATGCATCATTGGAATTTTTCCAAATCAGATCATTTCACTTTTTTTTTTTCTCTTGGGGCTCCGGGGGTAGGAATGCTGTGGTCCTCCCTTGGAAACTCTTAATGCACCCTGTGTACAGTGCTTCATTGAGCCTCCTCCAGTGCCCTATTTTCTCCCCCATTATCCTGGGACCCCACAACATAGTCGTGCAGGCACGTGGAGGTGCGCATGCGCTCCATGACTCCGGTGATGGCCTCTTCCTCCCACCCAGCCTAATGCCTGGCTCGTTATGGCTTGGTGCTGCCACCTAGCCTCCACTGGGTGGCAGTCAAGAGCTGGAGAAAGCCACAACCCTCCCCAGGAGAGGAGAGCAGCCTTGTGGCCACTCAGTCTATCTCCTTGCCCCCCTTCCCGGCCGACACCCTGGCACCACAGGCTCATTCCCGAGCCCTGGTTGTCGGCGTGGGAGGAGGTAAGGCATCCAGTACCTCAGCCCTCCACACTACTTGGCCAGCTAGATAATTTTGCTTTTGCTATCAGAAGCTACAAGGTTCAACTATTCCAATGCCAGACTGTAGGGAAACACATTATTAGTGATTCTTACTTCTTTTCCTAGATTGCTTCAATTGCTTTCCTCTGACACATTCAGTCCAGACTGCCATACTGCACAGCAGTGCTCCAGAATAATTCTTGTATTTTCTACACTAAACTTAGTTCTTTATGTGCCTCCCTTGCAAGCTTGAGGCCATTTAAAAAGTATACTCTCCTACTCTGTGGACCATCATCTCTATGCAAGATAGACCCTGTTTCAGATTTTATAAAATATTAATTCCAAGAAATCTGCAACTATGGACATGTTCAGTGTTGTTCCCAACTATTCAGAAATGATGCTTGCATTTATGTTTCCCAAAACAGACTGAGATTATTTTCGTTTTGGAAGAATTCATCTTCATATGGTTGGTAGTCATCTGCCTAGCCATGGTGTTTAAATCAAGGTGCAAATCACCCATCTCACACTTCGCTCAAGATGTGTACCCTGCAACATGAACAGACTAGATAGATCAAATGGCCTTTTTCTGCTGGCTTCTTTGTATGTTCACATATTCCCATGTGATTCATACTGTACAAGTCAACATAAACCAGGGGGAGAAATAGCAATGTGATGAAGGGTGGGTTCTACACATTTTATTAGGGTCCATGGTGAAGAACATACTCGTTTGGGGTAATCTGTGGATTAGAAGAGGGGTTCTAACACCTGAACCCTCCTGGATCTACCACAGTAAACTACATGGTTCCCAACTGTTGCTACATCATTAATCATAGTTAGGACTAAACCTGGACCAAGCTTGGTTCCCTGGGGACTCTACCTCCTACCTGATCCCATTCTGATTTACAATAACTTAATGCAGCAGTGCAATGAAAAAAGTTATTCCAAAAAACTAATTTTCTGCTACGGTTAAGAAAATTATTAGCAGAACTGTTGATCTGGGTTTTCTGGATGCTTCCTATGCTGTGTGCTGTACATCTGCATTTTTGTCTGGTTTCTTACCCTCCTCGGGTCCTCAATATTATTTCTATGCAAAAATGAGGTGGCTATCTTTTTTTTTTTGAGAAATAATTATTTTTAAACTTTCACAAAATTGTTAAATGATAATGAAAATTTAAAATTTTACCATCATAACAAACAAAAGCCATCTGACATCAATTAGTAAGAAAAATGGTGGGGTCATTAGCCCATTTTCGTTGCACCGCTGCTTTAAATGTGGCCGTTATAATAAATCACTAAATTACTGTATACTAAGGGCTCATATTTAAAAAATTTGGGGGCAGAGCTCACAGATGTGTGAGTAAAATATGTCTACAAACCCTCTGCCCAAGTTCCAGTAAGAATTTTCCTCTAACCACTGTTCCAGTGTCAGCTTACTAGTAAGGGTGAGAGAAGTGGGCCATTGACAAATTTGTTGTGACTTTGAGTCAGAGACCCTGGGCTTGATTCTTGAAGGTTGTCGCAAGGCTTGTGTCAAGCCTGCATCAACCTTGGCATTGTGCCTAAGACTATGATGCGCCTTGTGCTCAGTTCTTGACAGTCGCATG
Organism: Neoceratodus forsteri; assembly: GCA_016271365.2. Classification (NCBI taxonomy): domain Eukaryota; kingdom Metazoa; phylum Chordata; order Ceratodontiformes; family Ceratodontidae; genus Neoceratodus; species Neoceratodus forsteri. Next base: position 32,106,014 of record CM057459.1, read on the forward strand.
CATTTGTGATACTTCACCCTCTTTACAGCGGCTTGCACCAAATATGTGGTGCGAACCCTGTAAAAAGGTCCCCTAATTGATGCAATGTTAGCCCAGCAAAAAGGTGGTCTAACTGGCTGTGTGTGGTGCACAGGCTCGAGAATCCTGATTGCCATCCTGGGAATGCCACAAGCTCCATGTGCCGTGTGTTCGGTGCACCAGCGGCTTACGGTATTCCCAAATGTCTGAGAATCAAGCCCCCTGTTTTTATTAAGCTTAGATTCTTCAGCCAAATACAGTTTGGTCCATGGTATTGCAGAAAGATTTGCAGGCTGAAACAGGGGAATATCAACATCTCTCCCACCAGTCACTTCCTACTCTTCTCCCTCATTCCCTATTCCCATAGACATGTTTTGAGTAAAAAGCAAAATGCCAGCTCCTAGCACTGTGCCATGAGTAGATAGTATCTTTTTAAAGACCCTCTTCTCCCTAACCTGACCCCATTCCCTCAAACCACAGTGTTTAGTAGGCCCTCCTTGGACCCTAATCCCTTTAACAGAGATTTTTTTTATCCCCTACTAGCCCTGTCCTTCATTCCGGCAGTACCCAGCAACAGTCCAGCTCAATCTTCCACTACTCCCGCCCCGTCTGCTGCAGTCTCCTACAGTCTCCTTCATGATAGAGTGGTTTGGGGAGACCCCCCAAGCAAAGTCCAGATCCAATTGAGAGCAGCACTGGTGCATGGTGTGGGGACCGAATGTGCTGCATCATCATCCTGGGCAGGAGCTGAGGGAACTGAGGGTTTTCTTTCCTGTTTAATTCCCAACTCCTCCACCTCCCCTGGTATGAGCATAGCCACTTGCTATTCTCACAGTGGGGGGGGGGGCATTACTTGATAAGACAAGGCTAGCTCAATGGACCTCCTACATTAGTCATTTGTCACTAATGACACAATTGCTCTGCCCTCACCCCCTTGATCATGCTCCCACTCATGCCATTCAGATTTTAGACTTTTATGTGGTGCAGGCCATGTGGGAGAGTGTTCTCTATGCTAGCATGGATTTATGTACTACTGCCACCCTCTAAATCATAGATCCTGTTAAGGAGGGGAAACCTACTAAACATTGTGGTTTGGGGGTTGGGGTAATTGGGTTACAGAGGTTCTTCAAAAAGATGTAAGCCCAAGAAATGTCTGGAAGAAAGGGGGAGAGGGAGGAGGGCTGGGAGTGACTGGGGTGGTGGGTGATAGCCCTTGCCATCTAGAAAGGGTAGAATTTTGTTTGAAATTGGTCAAAGTGCCAAACTGCAGAAAATGTTTATTTAGTTTTTATTGACCAGGAAAGGAGGACTAGGCAATTATGCCTATTTTGAGCCTCATCCTGGGGAAGGGGGATATAGATGGACACCAAGTGACACTGAACCAGATTAACCTGTTCGTGGCATTTTTAGAGAATGGGGGAAATGTGGCCAGGACACTGAGAAAATCCCCCATCTCTTTGGTAGGGGGTGCTGAGACTGGTGCTGCTATGGCCAGTCTTGTTTGACCGATGACCTACGAGGATATGGGTTAGGCTGAGGAGTGGGTCTCCTCCTCTGTCTCGAATCTGCAAGAGACCACCATTGAGGAGCCTATGGAAGTGAGCGCTTTTGTGGCGACTGCAGCACAGAATGGAATTTATGAGGATTTGCTTACCTCGAGCCAGGAACAGATGGAAGATTTGGGGGACGGGTGGCTAGTACTCTTGCGGTGTCGGAGCTTCAGTGTTTGCTGTGGGAAGAGGAAAGTAGGTTTGTGCTAAGGAAGGAATGCCTCCAGAGAGAACTTTTGCAGAGGGGACAACTTTTGGAGATGGATGTTATGCAACGCGATTCGGAATCGCCTGGAACTGTGGCAATGAGAGCAAAAATATTGTGGATTTACCCTGTGGTGTGGGTTTAAAAGACCAAAGTGGAGTGCAGGATGATCGATCTGTGCAATGTATGAAGGAAGGTACAGTGCACACAGTTGTAGGTGAAGGGGAAAAAGTGGCTTTAAACAGTAATGGTATGGACGATAGGGAAATGATTTTTAGTGCTGAACAGGGTGAAGTGGCAAGTACCTCTATTGTGGCATCTCTGCCTTTAACCAGTGGTGTGCAAATGCCCAATATAACATGTAACATTGGTATGACTTTAGGGAGCCATGACAAGATGACCTCCCTTAAAATGGCTGCTTTGAAAGGAAACAAGAAAGGAAGACTGCTGCCCAAAAGCGCGTTGCCTGAGGTGAAGGCCAAGATGCAGGCTGATATTTCAGGCCCAACAGCTGGCCTATTGTTGGATACACTGCAATGGGTAACTACAGCATTGGAAAATACAGGTTGGGTTAAGACTTTAGATTGAGCAGGGTGGGATGCAAATCTACCTTATACCTTTAGGGGGGGCTGCTAAATGCCTTGGTGCTTTGATTGTGCATGATGTAGCGGCTGCTGTGAGTGGCCTTTCTCCCTCACAGGTCCCTCCAGGACAGCAGCTTGCTCCCAGTGTGGAGGAAGACAGTTTGAATCCTGCTCAGGATTCTTCATGCCTGATGGCTGATATCAGAGAAATAGAGGAGGACAAAGGTGTAGACAAAGGCATAGCCATTGAAACAGAAGTTATGAATCTTAACCAACCTGTTGAACAGACCACTACTTGGGAACAGGTTCCTGAGGCAGTTACACTCCATGCTGATGGTCTCACAGATACCTGACACCCTAATGAAGGTGCAACTGTAGGAACAGGCAGCACCAATGTATGGCACATAAATGTCAGGGAATGCCTTTTTCCTGCAGCTGTAACACTATCTTCCGAACCGGCTGCTAGGAGGAATGCTGTGCGATTAAAATTTAGGGGGGACCCTAGTGACATACCAGACAGACTCTTTCTGGGATGGGCCCTTTTGAAAAATAGTATGAAATATTATGCATATGAAATATATGCTTTAATTCACATGCCTGGAGACACGCTCTATGATGTGAACTTTAAGCGCCCAGCTGGTTTAGAACAGTTTTGGAAGCAATACCAGCTTCTGAAAAAAACACTGCCCTGTGGAAACCATTTGTAGCCATTCTGTTCACAAGACCCTCTTTTAAGAGAATACCCATTTTGTTTAGAAATGAGGGCGTCAATGTGGCCAATATTACATATTGGCTACAGCGACATTCTTCAGTTAATGGTTACCCTGTACCCATGCTGGATGATGAACATTTATGAACTGGTGGCTGGAAATATAAGGTCACTTTGAAACAGGACAATGGGGTGGTGAAACACCTCCCAAATTGTTTCTTCTTGGGGCGGGACAGGTGTGTGATGTTTTATCCAGGCCAACCCTGTGCTTGTTACCTCTGTGGGGATGTGGGGCATCTGAGTAATACCTGCAACAAATTGAAGTGTGGACTATGTGGTATGGTGGGATATAACAGCATCAATGTTCTCAACCTATGTGTTGCAGCTTATGTGAGGAACAGGGCCACACTTTCTGCACTTGCTCTTGGGCCTCGCACAACAACTTGAATCAGGCTGTCCATGCAGAGCAGGATGTCTATGTTGCTCTAGCACAGAAAGAGCACTTACACTTTGCGGACTTGACTGCACAATCTCAATCCAACCATGTATCTGCTCGGGCGGCATGGCCTACCCAGGTGGAAATTACCTCTCCAGTAGTGGCAGCACCTCATATGCATTTGTTACCTCCTGCTCCTGCTGTCACAGTACAAGATGAAACCTCTGGGCCCCCTCCAGGCTAACCAGACTCTGATCAGTCTCTGAGCACACAAAAGGTGACAGAGGACATTGTAGATGTTCCTCCTCTCCCTAACCCTCCCTTTTCTGTTCATCCAGGCCCCTCTAATGAAGTGTATGATCCACCTGGTACTGGATTGGGGATGCCACCTCCATTGCCATCTGCTGAGCCCCCTTTTCAAAGGGTGACACAATCCAAGGCTTCCTCAAAACATCCTGTAGTATCGATACCAACAATGGAGCCGGATTTAGTCTCAACCTAGAATTCATATGAGATCTTAATGGACATGGCTGAGGATGAGACAGGAGGAGAATCGGATGTCTCTTCCATTGCTTCATTATGAGCAGAGGTGGTAGGAGATATACCACCTGGGAACAAATCTAAACCGAAGAAGAAGAAAAAGGAAATGACTGGTGATTTATGTAACTGTTTTCATCATGTATTTCCTCTCTTATGATGTCTGCTTTTTCTATTGTAACATCCAATGTCAATAGTATAAAGTCTCTGTGGAAGAGAATGGTTACTTTTGCTAGTTTATATGAGGAGCAGAGTCAGATTTACTTTTTACAGGACACTCGCTTAAGTACTATCTCTGATATAATGCAGGCCCAAAAGGATTGCAGGTGGGGCACATCTGTATGGTCCATAGGAGATGATGTATGTACTGGAGTGGGTATCATGTTTTCTGGTTATGACACTAAGGTTTTGAAAGTTATAGATATATGGCCAGAGAGGGTCTTAATTATTGACATGGTGATGAAGGGTTTGGCTTTTCGTTTAATTAACAATTATGCTCCACAATCTAAAGCTGATAGGGCTCTTTTATTAAGGAAAATAGAACCCTTTTTGTATACCTCTAAAACTTTGTTGTGGGGTGGTGACTTTAATTGTGGCTTGGCTAAAAGGGATTGGGGTAGGAAGACGCAGAAGGTTTACTCTGACACTAAATTATTACAAAACATATTGGCTAGAACAGGTCTTCAGGATGTGTATGATATCCTTAATATCACACCCACACATGCTTTTCATAAAAGGTACCCTGTCCTCCAGGACAGATTTTTGGCTTTTATCTGATAGGATGACAGTAACAGATGTTTCAGTTATACCTCTTGAAATGTCAGATCACCTGACAGTGAAGATTTTCATAGGAGATGGGATGCATACTTGCATGGGTAGAGGGACATGGAAGATGAATACATCCTTGCTGAAGACTGACCACATAAAACAGGAAGTCCTGGCCCTTTTAGAAGCAAGGCATGATGTTAAGTTTTTGAATGACAACCAAATAGAATGGTGGGAGGATACCAAACTTATATCTAAAGTTATTATTACAGTGCCTGTCAGGCAGGGAAGTGAAGAATGCTAATATTCAATATTTAGGTTTTTGTGCCATGTATTTAACACTTTTATCTGCACTTAGGAACACAGGCTTGGAATTGACGGATGAGCTGGCTATCCTTAAGCAGAAAATGTTTGCTTACCAGTACGAGGCTGAACATAATCTGGCTATTAACCAGAAATGTAATACTCATGGGACTAAAGAACAGAGAAATTCATATGATACTCTGGTAGATAGGGTGGGGCAAAGGGTGATAACCTCACTTAGAGATCCTACTGGTGTTCTAGTGATGGACTGTTTTTCTATGCAACCATAGTCCAAAATTATGTGAAACAAAAATTCCAGGTGGGGGTAGAGGATGTGCAGGAATCTTTGCTGGATGGTATAGACTTACCCCAATTATTGTATATGGAGAAGGGCAGTCTGTTGCCACTGATTATGGTGGATAAAGTTAAAACATTATCATAATGACATTAACAACTCAGACTGTGCCTAGGTGTGATGGCATCTCACATGATTTTCATAAGATATTTGCGGAGCAGATGGTACCAGTTTTAATTGAGGTTTTTGTGACCATTCCACAAGTGGAGATTTTAAGTCCAAGTATGAGGGAAGGGATTATGATTTTTTTGTACAAATCCAGGGATAAAACTGAGATTACAGATTGGAGACCTCTCAGCCTTTTGACCTTGGACTATGAAGTCTTAGCAAAAGTGGTGACAGGACGTTTGGCGAAGGTGGCTAAATCATTGATATTAGATGCTCAGACTTGTGTGGTCCCAGGAAGAATAATCACACAAAACTTGATTTTTTATCAGGGAAACAGTAGATCAGGGGCTGAAAATGAACCTAGACGGTTATTTGTTTTCGGTGGATCAGGAAACGGCTTTTGACGCTGTAAAACATGAGTATCTCTGGGATGTGTTACAGCACTATGGGATCCCCAAAGCTTTTACTCAGCTCATCCAGATTTTATATAGAGAAGCACAAGTCACACCTATGGAGAACGGTCATATGGGGGTACCTATGCATGTTTCTAACGGTGTGCGACCAGGATGTCCTTTGAGCCCCTTGCTATATGTGTTTGGCTTGGACCCCTCAATGAAGAAACTGGAATCAAATGTTTTAATTACTCCAGTTCAACATATGGATGGGATGCTATGTAGTAAAATTACTGCGTATGCAGATGATTGTGTGGTAGAAACATAGAAACATAGAAGTTGACGGCAGATAAGGACAGCAAGGCCCATCCAGTCTGCCCATTTCTTTTTCTACCCTACAAATGTGCCATCGGCCTTTGCTCTGTCAGTGGCCTATCTATTCATAGTCATTTGTATTGCTCCCTTATGCCTATCCCATGCCTGTTTGAAGCCCTGCACTGTATTCATAGCCACCACTTCTTGTGGTAAGCCATTCCATGCATCCACCACCCTTTCTGTGAAAAAGAACTTCCTCACATTCTCCCTTAATCGGCCCCCCTCTAATCTCATGCTGTGTCCTCTTGTCCTGCTATTTTTCTTATATTTAAACATGTTAGACTCTTTCACCTTGTTAATGCCCTTAAGGTGTTTGAATGCTTTGATCATATCACCTCTCTCCCTCCTTTGCTCTAGGGTATACATACTGAGCTCTGTTAATCTGTCCTCATATGTCTTCTGATGCAGTCCCTGCACCATTTTGGTTGCCCTTCTCTGGACTGCCTCAATTTGGTTAATGTCCTTGTGAAGGTGTGGCTCCAATACTGCACGCAGTACTCCAGATGGGGCCTAACCAGTGTCTTGTAAAGAGGATTATTACCTCCTCTACGACTTCAGATACCCTACTAATACACCCTAACACCCCCTAGCCTTACCTACTGCTTTAGAGGTCTGCTTGATGATTTCAGGTCATCAGTGATGATGATGCCCAAGTCTCTTTCTTCCTTTGTGACTGCTAGCAACTCCCTCCCAACCTATAGGTGGCTTCAGGGTTTCTCTTCCTATGTGCATGATCTTGCACTTCTTTGCATTAAATCCCAGTTGCCACTCTTCTGACCATTTTGCTAGTTTATCCAGATCTCTTCTCATTCTGCCCACCCCATTTGGATCATCTACTCTGTTCCAGATCTTGGTGTCATCTGCAAACAGACAAGCCTTACCCTCTAGTCCATCTGCAAGGTCACTAATGAAGATTTTGAAGAGGACTGGCCCCAGAACTGATCCCTGAGGTACCCCACTTGTGACGTGCATCTCTTCTGACTGTATACCATTTACCACCACTCTCTGTTTTCTGCCCGTCAACCAGTTTGCCACCCAGTTGACCAACTTCTGACCCACCCCGAGCCTACCCAGCTTATTTATCAATCTTCTATGTGGAACAGTGTCAAAAGCTATGCTGAAGTCAAGGTAGGCGACATCAACTGCTCCCCCTTGGTCAACCACTCTGGTTACCCAGTCAAAGAAATCTATGAGATTAGTTTGACAGGACCTTCCTTTTGTAAACCCATGCTGTCTTGGATCCTGTGCCCCTATGGATTCCAGGTGTTGCACTATCCTTTCCTTAAGGAGTGCCTCCATAATCTTGCCCACTACTGAGGTAAGACTGACTGGTCTGTAATTCCCTGCCTCCTCCCTGCTACCACTCTTGTGGAGTGGGATCACATGAGCCCTTCTCCAGTCTTCTGGGACCTCTCCTGTGCTCAGAGACTCACTAAACAGTTCTGCTAATGGCTCTGCTAGTTCCACCTTTAGCTCCTTAAGCACCCTGGGATGTATGCCATGAGGTCCCATTGCCTTATCCACCCTGAGCTTAGCAAGCTCTTGTAGGACCCTTTTTTTGTGAAGGGAGTAGTGCTCACCTCCTTCCCCCCCCCCGTGTCCATGACATTGAGCTGTGGGCCCTGCCCTACCTTCTCTTCAGTAAATACTGAGCAAATGTATCTATTTAGGATAGATGCCTTTACAGGGTCCTCCTCTTCACATGCTCCCTTTTCTCCATTAAGCTTAGCAATACCCCCTCCTTTCACTAATGTATCTATAGAAAGTCTTGTCACCTTCTTTTACTATTCATGCTAGTGTTTCCTCAGTTTGGGACTTTGACTGCCTTACTGCCTTCCCTGCTTCCCTTAGGGCAGTTTGGTATGCCTCCCTATCTTCATCCCGCTGTGTTCCCTTATATTTCCTGAAGGCCGGCCTTTTGGCTCTGACCTTTTCTGCTACTGTATTTGAGAACCAAAGTGGTTTCCTTCTTCTTTTGCACTTCCTTTTCTGTCTAACACAATGGGATGTTGCTTCAAGTATTGCATCCTTAATGCTTGCCCACTTTGCCTGTATCACCTCACCTGTGTTTCTTTTTGCCAGGGCTAGCTTAACTCTGTTGGCCATCTTATCAAAGTCAGCTCCTCTGAAGTCCCATATTTTTGCCTTGGAATGGGATGATTTAGATGTAGTAGCCAAATTGAACCATACCATGTGATGGTCACTGGCCCCCAGGTGACCTTCTACCTGGAGATATGTGATCCCTTCCTTGTTAGTCAGTACTAGATCTAGGATAGCCCTGTCTCTTGTGGGTTGCTGTACCAGTTGTTTGAGACCCTCCCCCTGCAGGGAATCCACTATGTGTCTAGTTCTGGCAGATGTTCCTGCTGGTATTGACCAATCTGTATCCGGCATGTTGAAGTCTCCCATTATCAGAACCTCCCCTTTAGCTGTCATGTTTTGTATATCTTCTAACAGTAATGTGTCTATGTCCTCCCCTGGTCTGGGGGCCTGTAGACAACCCTAGTTCTTATGGCTGTCCCATTTCCTGTTTCCAGGGTGACCCACAGTTCTTCTGGCTCCTTATGTGTATTCTGAATTTCTGTAGCTTTGATATTTTCATTGATATACAGGGCCCTCCCCCTTTTTGCACCTCGGTCTCTTCTGAACAATACATAGCCAGGTACTGAAGTCTCCCAAGTGTGGTTACTGGTAAACCACATCTCACTAATTGCTACTATGTCCAGTTTAGCCTCTGACATTATTGCCTGCAGGTCTGGGATCTTATTTTCCAGGCTGTGAGCATTTGTGTACATGATTTTCCATTGGCCAGATTTTGGTGTATTAGTTGTTGGGTGAGGTTTGGCATTACCCCAGTGCGTTGTATGGGGAGACCAACCTTTTTTCTTACCTGGTGATGCAAATGAACTGCAAACATGCGGAATCCCTGTTTGACCACTAGCTGAGGGGGGAGGGGTGTTCTTCCCATTCGACGTATGGGGTGCTGCACCCCTCTCCCCATTTGCTAGTTTAAATATTCTGCAAAGACATCAAACTTCTGACCCAATGCACTGACTCCCTCCTTAGTCAGATGCAGTCCATCAAATTTAAAGAACTTTCGCTCCCAGAACTGTTGCCAGTTCCCTACAAATCTGTGTCCTTTTTCCTGGCACCAGCCCTTGAGCCATGTGTTTAGCTCCCCTATCTCCTCTTCTCTGACCTTCCATCCATCTGCTCCCCTCTCCCAGACTGGCAGGATCTCAGAGAAGGAGATGTTGGACAAAATAGATGATAGTTTGTCACCCAGCCTGGTCAGGTGTTCCTTGGTCTCCACAACTGACCAGCTGGTGAGATCATTAGTCCCTGTGTGTACTAGGACATCAATGTTTTCTCCTGCTTTGTGAACAATTTTAGCAATGCGGTCAGTGTCTCACCATGTTGATGTAGCTGTTGCAGATTTGGATTCTGGGGTATGGGTCCTCTGTTTTTTTTTCAGATCAGCAAACTAATACAGGGATTAAGGTAAATATGGGGAAAAGTACTGCCTTGGCAAGGTGCCAGTGGTTCCAGATTTCCCTATACCTATTGTGAAACAAGATATTAAGATTCTAGGGGTTTACTTTGGGACTCTGAATTCAGCACAGTTGAATTGGGATGCCTCCTTTGAGAAAGCAAAGGTTAAGGTGCAACAGTAGAAGTCTTGGAAAATAGCCAGGAAAAAGACGTATTTTTTGCTACGGTCTTTCATACTACCTCTTTTTTTATATATTTCTCATGTTTTTCCAGTACCTTTTGGAATGCACACAAAGATTCTAGGTTTGTTTTTCCAGCTGCTATGGGGCAAATATTTAAACACGGTTAAGAGGTGCCATACATATAGGCCCATTAAGGAGGGAGGCTTAAATTTGATCCATTCTTTGGTTTTCCGTTTTGGTATTTTTTTTTACTCTAATATTAAGCCTTTAGTCACTGGGGTTGGGGGGGGTGAGGATGATGCAGATATGGGAGGAAGGCCTTTTTACTGCCTGGGGGAAAGGAAAGTGATCAATTTTGGATATGTCACTCCCTCCATAGATTGAGATATGGCTCTGATACGTTAGGACATGGAAGACTGAGCTTAGTTGGTTTATAGGGGTAAACAGGAAACAATTTTATAATACTGTTTTAAGTAAGCATTTTTTTGAGGTGCCAGTGTTTAGGGTTATCACTTATATAAATGTTTCTTTTCTGTTGGAGTGTATATTGGAGGCCAGGATAGCCCCTAAGATGAAGGATACCACGTGGCTTTGTGGCCATGACAAACTGAACGTCAGAGGGAATCACAAACATAAATCAATGGTAGACCGATACTGTTTGGAGCCACAATGTCATGAACTTATTGAGACAATGCAACATCTGTTTTTTGACTGTCACTATATACAGCCTTTTTGGAGTGCTTTAGATGCTTTCTGGAACATGGATTGTCTGACAAGCATAACATGATATTTTAATATTTGGTCAGCTGTCTGGTCACTGGCTCATTTGGCAGAAGAGTACGATATATGTGATATTTGCATGTATTAAATGAGCAATTTGGCACACCCACTGCAAAAAGTTTTTACAAAGTAAGGAAGTCACTGTGAATGATTTCTTTGTAAATTTACATGTAGAACTGAAAAATGTCTACATGAAAGAAAAAGAGAACCTGGGGAAGAGTGGTGTCGGTACTTATGGGACAGGACTGACTGGGTAGGGTGGGGGGTGATTTCCGTCTATTAGTATGATTATAATCCTGTTTTCTTTTTTTGCTTATGCTGGAATTCATATGGGTAACAGTTATGCAATTTGGGGTATTTATTTGGAAAGTTTTCTTTTTTCCCCTTTGCTGTATGATGTTAATATAGTTTAAATGGTTATGAGTAGAATCTCTTATTTTATTTCTTGTACTGTTTCTGTTTTTGAATTTGAATAAAAATGCCCCCTACTCTTTTCGAGAAGTGCCATAGGATCTTTAACTTCCACCTGAACAGGCAGATGGGACCTCAGTTTAACTTTTAATCCAAAAGATAGCACCTCAGGATTGTAGCTCCCCCTTCATGCTGCACTGCAGTATCAGTATTGGGATTTAACCCAAGTGCTTGGTGTGGTGATAGAACCCACAGCCCTCTGATCTTCTGGCCTCAGAGGTGAGTGTGCAACCTGCTGAGCCACTGACACTGCAATATATGCAAAATATGGAACAGCTTTGTTGGTGCCAAAAGTGCTGAATTTTGGCATTTTTGCAGAACTTCCCTTTGGCTTCATATTATCCTTATTTACCAGCTGAACTGGTCTGGAATCAGTTTACTGTGTGAACAGTTTAATTCGAGAGCTAGGTCCAGATTTTCAAGTGGGTTGGACACAAAAGAAAATGCGTACTGCATCTGTGTTGAACCAATTGCATCTGAGCAGCCCAGCAATTTTCAAAAGATGTATCCAATTACAAAGTCATGAATTTTGTTAGACTAGGGAAGGAAAAGGCAAAGGGACTCTTGCGGGGCAGCAAGATGGCCACACTGCTACTTCGCTCCAAACAGTTCTCCCCTTTTTATTGATTTTAGAGTTTATTGTAAAAATTTCTTATCCCTAAAGATGTTTTCTTAGCTCCAAATTTTTTTTAGTCAACAAGGCTGACTTTATTCTTGTTTGGATAGACAAAGCCGCGCCACATTTTGGTGAAACTAGAATGTAGCTAGAATGCCAGAGACAGCAGTTTTGTCGAAGCATTCTGTTCCCAGGCTGCTTGAGAATTGTGCCATAAAGAGCCTCTGAGCAATGTGTAAATGGCTCAATGAATTGATTATTTTTCCCACTTTTGGTGAGTTCCAAGAAGCTTTGCTGATGGAAGGTTGGCACTTGACGGCTGGAAGGAAATTTGGAGGAATGGACAGTTGGAGCTGGAGACTCACCTGTATAGAATTGGATACCCCGGTGAGAGTCTAAGAGTCTGACCAGGCTGCAAATACATGAAGGTGTTGTCTAATATTTTAAGAGCTATGCTAATGGTACCTAGGGGGACAGGGTGTTTCTGTTTCAGGAAATACTACATTCAGTGGAGCATTTTTTTTCTTCTTTTATTTTTCAGATAACCTTGGCATCTGTGATACTGGAGAGATGTGGTTCAGTAACTGACTCCTAGCTGGAGCGAAGAAGATAAATGAAGATGGAAGTCAGGAATAATGCTGAGCTGAAATGTCTCAGAGGAAGTGTACTGATGACTTTTTAAGGAATTCAGTGTTGAAATGAGAATCAGTGGAGCCCAATTTAAAAAAAGTCTCTGCTGATGCCGTAGACTCCTAATTTAAGAGAAAGGAGCCAAATCTAGCAGTGTTGCAGCTAATGAAGTCTTCTAAAACTATATAAAGACACTGTATTGGTGATACAGAAGCTGATCATGAGGTAATTTCCCCATGTGAAGGTATATTTTTATTTTCCCCAGTATAGTTGTTGATTTCTATTCAGTTTAATTAAGGAGGCAAGATTACTGGGGAAATACCAGCCCTAGAAGCTTCAAAAACTGTTGCAGCTTTGTCTTTCACTCAAGAGGAAATAACTACAGCTTTAAAACTTTGTAGACGAACTTACATTTGAATTGTCTGCCAACTGACTGCATTGGAACTTTAATTGGTGTGATTTGGTATGAAATTTAGCTAATGGGAACTCGTAAAACTGCAAGAACAAAACTGAACTGATTTAATTAAACCACTTTGTTTGGCATCCCTGGTCTGTAAACTTTTGGTGCTATTCCTTCTAAGAAACACATTGGATCACATGTAAATGAGTTTTGTGGCACTGAAATAAAAACAGGCTCAGAACCCTGGTCAGGCATTAGATCCAAGAAACCCGAACTCAAAACCTGAACTCACTTGTAATTTACTGACCCATTTTATTTGGTTGAATTATTTGAGCAGGAGTCGGTTTTCATTGAACTTGTTTCTAAGAAAAGGCAACAAGCAAGGCTTTTTATACGTGCATAAGAACTGCCAGATAATTGTTACAATTTGCTACTTTATATATAATAATTTATGCCCTTTTAACTATGCACACTTTTTAAATGACTTTCTGATCATTTTGATTTGTGGTACATACAGAGTTTGTCAGATTCTATTATTTTATAATGAATGACTGCCGGACACAGCACAAAGTTTAAACTACAGCAGGATTGATGTTCTAAGGAATTGTGTGTGCCCGAGTCCATAATTCTCAATACCCTTTTATTGTTCCTATAACATTTACTTGCTGGGGGATATAGGTGCTTATATTTTATGAAGCCTTGCTTAATTCGGGTTTATAACAGATTATAATGGTGAGTGAACATACAACTATTTATAAAGTTCTTTATGGAAAAGTTTTAGAGGCTCTGGGCCAGATATTCAAAGCTTTGCGCAGTGCGCAAACTGTTTGCGTGGGATTAGCGCAGGTCTGCCATATTCAAAAGGCCAAATAGTGCGCGCAAACTGCATTAGTGCTGGGCAAACCATAATCATATGCAAGGGGCAAAGTGAACATGAATACAGGCGCTATGAGATATTCAGTGACTAGCACCATGCTAAGGTGTTTAGCATGACATAGCGCGACCCTTAGTGTGGTACAAATTACCGCCCAGGAAAAGCTGGTCTTAACCCTGGGCAAACAGCTTTGCATGACATTGGTGCTTTGTGCAGTGTTAGGGTGGGATTAACGTGGCTTGCGCGACCCTAACATATGATTATGATACTTAGAAAATGCCAGACATGGGGGACACATGCTGCTCACTGATGGCACCACCATGATGCCAACAGCTGCCACCAGTCCCAGCCAAGCACAGGCAGTTAGGGGTGATCTGGCCCACAGGGGACATCATGGTAGTGTGGCCATACAGCACACACCTGCAGACCATACGTCTGTGGTGACCAACAGATGCTAGCACACACATGCAGCACTGTGAGCATGGTGGCAATTGAGGGGAGGGTGTACGGGTGGCCAAATCTCACCACAGCCCAGATGTGGCCACAAGGCTGGGACACATCACGCAGTGCACATGGGCCAGTAGTGGGAATACCCTACCACCTGTGTACCTGTTGGATCTTACATGCCCCCCCAGCCACATACCGCACAACTGTACAGATGCCGCAGCACACACAGTCGGCCATGTATACGTCACTGTGAGCATCCCATGCCACAGGTGCAGCATCTGTAGAGCACACAAGAGTGAAACAGTACTGTTCACTGTCAGTAATCACCTGCAAGCTGGGCCTATCACTGTGTACAGTGCAGTGGTCATCACTGCCCTACATACCATAGGCATTGCTGTGTCCCTCACACTAGCAACCCCCTTGCTACTGTAGTGTCTGCTGTGCACTGTAGCATGGCCTACAGTGTGACAGTTGCATGCAGCAACACCACCGCCTGTGCCTATACTGTGTTGTCCCCTGGGGCACACAATGCTATGCTGTACTGTATACATGTAGCCTGCAGCAACCATCATGCACTGTCAGACTGACCTACAGGTGGAGCTGCGGCCAGACCTGGCCAGACCCTGTACTTCCAGACTGACCTACAGGTGGAGCTGTGGGACCCTGCAGTAACGTTAGGCAAACTGCATGCAAATCAGGGAATAATGAGATGCTAATTTGGCTGTTTGCCCAGAGACTACCTAAGTAGGCTCATTTGCATGTCACTTTTGAATATGGCAAATCTTAGTGCCAGGCAAACGTGTTTGCACCGGGCAAATAGCTTAGCTCCGCACTAAAGCCACGCTAATGTGTTAGCGTGGTGGTAACGGTTTGGGGAATATTATACAGTTCTGATTGCTGTTCTTTAACATCTGCTGCTGCCTGCAGCTGTACAGGGTCCATGCATTTGCTGGCACACACATTGGCCACATAGTTCATCTCTACCTGCCTTCACATCACTGTGCACTGTGTTGTTGTGGTTTGCACTTCCTGGTTGCTATATTCAGTGCTGTCTTGTTCCAGGGCTACGTTTGCCCTGCACTCCCAGCCCAGTTTGCACGACCTCATTCTCATGCTATATTCAGAGGCTGTTTGCCCCAGGCTATTCCTTTTGAATATAGCTTGCTTTGTGCTCTGGGCTACGTTTGCCCACCGGGCAGTGTTAACTTAGCCCAGGGCAAAGTTTTGAATATCTGGCCCTCTAGGAGAAAATAAGTAACCTGCTTTAATACAAGTAGACTATTGGGTAAATGATTCTGATTCATGCTAATGAAATGTGACTTTAGTGGGAATACAAAATGTAAGTTGTGTATAAGTTAATAATAATTGCAAAGGAAATATAATTAGCATTATATCTATGCTCTACTAAAAGGATTACTGTTTTTTACCAATTTAGCAGGAATTGACCAGCTAGGGAGATACATTATTCAGCTGCGGTTAATACTTATTGCTGTATTCAAAGTAATATATTACTGTTCTTGCAAAACTTAGTTTTTATTGTATATTTTAGCTGTTCTTGGTTTTGTCTTTGTCTGTGAAATTGTAATGATCAATATTAATATGGTCAAAGAATAAACTGAAACTAAACTGAATTTTGGGGTACAAAAGTGACACAAATGTTATTTGCGTAACTTATGCTGCAATTGCATCTTTTCTTCCATCAAATTTGACTGCCAGTTATACCATCTAATAGAAAAATGGATGTGTTTTAAATATAGCATCTGGCAGATCTAGAATATATTCTTCTGAGTATCCTGCCCAGTCTTTCTTGAACTTAACTCCCTTTAGATAGATAGATAGATAGATAGATAGATAGATAGATAGATAGATATTTTATTTATAAAAGTGGCCATTTCCAAGGACTCTGGGCGATGTACAATAAAATAAACAACAACATAATAAAATACAATAATGTACAACTATGTACATAAAAGTTCAACTGGGAGCAACATTAAAATTAATCTATCATTAACAGACCACTAATCAATCAGTAAAAAGCCTGCTGGAACAAATAGGTTTTTAAACACTTTTTAAAGGCTTCTGCTTAGAGATCCTCCCTCACATAAGCAGGAAATGAGTTCCACAGGGTAGGTGTGGCCACTGAAAACACCCTGTCACCCAAATGCAGCAACCCCGCCCTGGGAATTCTAAGGAGGCCTCCCCTGCTAGAAAAGAGTGCCTGGGGTGGATGGTAGGGGACAAGGAGATCTTGCAGATAGACAGGTCCCTGATCATGCAGGATCTTGTAGGTCAAAAGCCCTACCTTGAAGACAGTCCTCCACCTGACCAGCAGCCAGTGCAGTCCACGGAGAACCAGGGTGATATGTTCACACCTCTTCACCCCTAACAATAGCCTTGCCACTGTGTTCTGCACCAGCTGCAGCCTGCAAAGTTGCCCCCAGATAACCCAAGGTACAGGGCATTGCAATAGTCTAACCTGGAAGTGACGAAAGCATGTACCAGCGTGGTCAGGTCTTCAGCCGGGATCAGGGTTCGGATTCGGGCAATATTTCTCAGATGGCAAAATCCACTCTTGACCATGGCCAACACTTGCATATCAAGTGTCAAAATGTCATCCGGGATCATAGAAACATAGAAGTTGATGGCAGATAAGGACCACAAGGCCCATCCAGTCTGCCCATTTCTTTTTTTACCTTATGAATGTGCTATAGGCCTTAGCTCTGTCAATAGAAACATAGAAACATAGAAACATAGACTTTGACGGCAGATAAGGACCGCTAGGCCCATCTAGTCTGCCCATTTCCCTACCTACAGGATAGGCCGCAGATCCTAGTTAACCAACAGCCTTTATCTTCCTGCCCCCCACAAGAATTGCCTTATGTCTGTCCCATGCATTCTTGAATTCTCCCACAGTTTTAGACCCCAACTTCCTCAGGAAGGCTGTTCCATGCATCCACTACCCTCTCTGTGAAATAATACTTCCTCACATTGCCCCTAGAACGCCCTCCTTCTATCTTTAAATTGTGTCCCTTGTTCTTGCAAGTCTCTTTTTCTGAAAGATGCTACCCTCTTGGACTTTGTTGATTCCCTTGAGGTACTTGAAAGTTTCTATCATGTCCCCCTCTCCTTCTTTCCTCAAGGGTATACATATTAAGCTCCTTTAGTCTCTCCTCATACGGCTTCTCTTGCAGACCCTGCACCATTTTAGTTGCCCACCTCTGACTGCCTCTATCCTGTCTATGTCCTTGCGGAGATGGGTCTCCAGAACTGGACACAGTATTCCAGATGGGGTCTCACCAACTGTCTGTACAGAGGGATAACAACTTCCTGTTTTCTGCTGCTGATCTCTCCCTATACATCCCAGTATACCCCGCCCTCACTACTGCCTTCTCATTGCTTGCTAACCTTAAGATCATCTGATATGATTACCCCCAGGTCCCTTTCCTGTTTTGTTGTTGTTACTACCTCCCCACCCATTGTGTATTCTTCCCCTGGGTTCTTGTTTCCCAGGTGCATTATTTTGCACTTTTTTGCATTGAATCCTAGCTGCCATATGTCTGACCATTCCTCCAACCTTTTCATCCTTTCCACGCCTCCTTGTGTATCAACCCTGTTGCAGATCTTTGTGTCATCTGCAAAAAGGCATACTTTTCCTTCCAGTCCCTCTGGCCTATCTATTTAAACTCATCTGTATTGCTCCCTTATGCCTATCCCATGCCTGTTTGAAGCCCTGCACTGTATTCATATCCACCACTTCCTGAGGTAGGCCGTTCCATGCATCCACCACCCTTTCTGTGAAAAAGAACTTTCTCACATTACTCCTTAATCGGCCTCCCTCTAATCTCATGCTGTGTCCTCTTGTTCTGCTATTTTTCTTATACTGAAACATGTTAGACTCTTTCACCTTATTAATGCCCTTAAGGTGTTTGAATGTTTCAATCATATCACCTCTCTCCCTCCTTTGCTCTAGGGCATACATATTGAGCTATGTTAATCTGTCCTCATATATTTTCTGATGCAGTCCCTGCACTATTTTGGTTGCCCTTCTCTGGACTGCCTCAATTTGGTTAATGTCCTTGTGAAAGTGTGGCCTCCTGTACTGCATGCAGCACTCCAGATGGGGCCTAACCAGTGTCTTGTAAAGAGGGATTATTACCCCCCTCTTCTGACTTGTGATACCCCTGCTAATACACCCCAACATCTCTCTAGCCTTACCTACTGCTTTAGAGGTCTGCTTGGATAATTTCCGGTCATCGGTGATGATGACGCCCAAGTCTCTTTCTTCCCTTGTGACTGCCAGCAACTCCCCTCCCAGCCTATAGGTGGCTTCAGGGTTTCTCTTCCCTATGTGCATGATCTTGCACTTCTTTGCATTAAACCCCAGTTGCCACTCTTCCAACCATGTTGTTAATTTATCCAGATCTCTTCTCATTCTGCCCACCCCATCTGGATCATCTACTCCATTGCAGATCTTCGTGTCATCTGCAAACAGACAAACCTTACCCTCCAGTCCATCTGCAATGTCACTGATGAAGATATTGAAGAGGAGTGGCCCCAGGACTGATCCCTAAGTTACCCCACTTGTGACTTGCATCTCTTCTGACTGTATACCATTTACCACCACTCTCTGTTTTCTGCTGGTCAACCAATTTGCTACCCAGTTGACCAACATCTGACCCTCCCTGAGCCTACCCAGCTTATTAATCAATCTTCTATGTGGAACAGTATCGAAAGCTTTGCTGAAGTCAAGGTAGGCAACATCAACTGCTCCCCCTTGGTCCACCACTCTGGTTACCCAGTCATAGAAGTCTATGAGATTAGTTTGACAGGACCTTCCTTTTGTAAACCCATGCTGTCTTGGATCCTGTGCTCCCATGGATTCCAGGTGTTGCACTATCCTTTTCTTAAGCAGTGTCTCCATAATCTTGCCCACTACTGAGGTAAGACTGACTGGTCTGTAGTTCCCTGCCTCCTCCCTGCTACCACTGTTGTGGAGCGGGATCACATGAGCCCTTCTCCAGTCTTCTGGGACCGCTCCTGTGCTCAGAGACTCACTAAACAGTTCTGATAATGGCTCTGCTAGTTCCACTCTTAGTTCCTTTAGTACCCTGGGATGTATGCCATCAGGTCCCATTGCCTTGTCCACCCTGAGCTTATCGAGCTCTTGTAGGACCCTTTCTTTTGTGAAGGGACTAATGCACACCTCCCTCCCCCCTGTGTCCATGGTGCAGAGCTGTGGGCCCTGCCCTACCTTCTCTTCAGTAAATACTGAGCAGAAGTATCTATTTAGGATAAATGCTTTTACATGGTCCTCCTCCTCACATGCCCCCTTATCCCCTTTGATCTTAGCAATACCCCCTCTGGACTTTATCTTTTCACTAATGTATCTATAGAAAGTCTTGTCACCCTCTTCTACTGTTTGTGCTAGTGTTTCCTCGGTTTGGGCCTTTGACTGCCTTACTGCCTTCCCTGCTTCCCTTAGGGAAGTTTGATATGCCTCCCTATCTTCATCCTACTGCGTTCCTTTATATTTCCTGAAGGCCAGCCTTTTGGCTCTGACCTTTTCTGCCACTGTGTTTGAGAACCAAAGTGGTTTCCTTCTTCTTTTGCACTTCCTTTTCTCACTAACACAAAGGGATGTTGCTTCAAGTATTGCATCTTTAATGCTTGCCCACTTTGCCTGTACCCCCTCACCTGTATTTGCTTTTGCCAGGGCTAGCTTAACTCTGTTGGCCATCTTAACAAAGTCAGCTCCTCTGAAGTCTCACATCTTTGCCTTGGACTGGGATAATTTTGTTCTAGTTGCCAAATTGAACCATACCATGTGATGGTCACTGGCACCCAGGTGACCTTCTACCTGGAGATCTGTGATCCTTTCCCTGTTAGTCAGTACTAGATCTAGGATAGCCCTGTCTCTTGTGGGTTGTTGTACCAGTTGTTTGAGGCCCTCCCCCTGCAGGGAATCTACCATGTGTCTAGTTCTGGCAGATGTCCCTGCTTGTATTGACCAATCTGTATCTGGCATGTTGAAGTCTCCCATTATCAGAACCTCCCCTTTAGCTGTCATGTTTTGTATATCTTCTAACAGTAATGTGTATATGTCCTCCCCCTGGTCTGGAGGCCTGTACACAACCCCAGTTCATATGTCTGTCCCATTTCCTGTTTCCAGGGTGACCCACAGTTCTTCTGGCTCCTTATGTGTATTCTGAATTTCTGTAGCTTTGATATCTTCATTGACATAAAGAGCCACTCCACCCCCCCCCCTTTTTGCACCTCGGTCTCTTCTGAACAGTACATAGCCAGGTACTGAAGTCTCCCAAGTGTGGTAAACCATGTCTCGTTAATGGCTACTATGTCCAGTTTAGTCTATGTCATTATTGCCTGCAGGTCTGGGATCTTGTTTCCCAGACTGTGAACATTTGTGTACATGATTTTCCATTGGTCAGATTTCAGTGTGTTAGTTGTTGGGCGAGGTCCGGCGTTTCCCCTGTGCATCGTATGGGGAGCCAGAACTTTTTCTTGCCCAAATCCTTCACCTGTCTAGACAGGGCAGGGGGAACACCCCCCAGCACTAGGCCAGGTGGAGACCACACCCCCCCTCTCCTCTGCCTCGATGAAATGGATCTAACACCAGTACCTCTGTCTTGTCTGGATTAAGCCTAAGCCAGTTTTGAGTCATCCAAGACCAGACTTCCTTGAGGCAGGTGTTAATACAGAGGCAGACACCTGGATATCAGTTGCACAGGACAAGTACAGCTGGGTATCATCTGCATAACAGTGAAAACCCAGCCCGTACCACCTGATAATGTCTCCCAACGGCAGCATGTACACCATGAACACAAGGGCAGCAAGACCAATCTCTGTGGAACCCCACAGCACAAACGCTTTGGGTTAGATGAGGCTAACCCCATCATCACCCTTTGCACTCTGTCTGTAAGGTATGACCTGAACCAGTTGATGACATTACCGGATCGGCCACACCAGAACTGCAGATGGCCAAGCAGCACCTCATGGTCCATGGTGTCAAATGCCACAGAGAGGTTCAGGAGGACCAAGATGGTACAGTCTCTCCTGTCCCTCACCATCAGGAGATCATTAAGCACCCTCACCAGGGCAGTCTATGTACTATGCCCCGCATGGAACCCAGACTGGAAAGGTTCATAGGTGGAGGAGGTGACAAGATGCCTCTCAAGCTGAATGGACACCACCTTCTCAATAACCTTCCTTAAAAATGGGAGGTTCAAGACCAGCCTGTAGTTGCTGAGGTGGTCCTAGTCCAAAGAGGGTTTCTTCAATAGGGGTTTAACCAAGGCCTCTTTCAAGGCCAATGGAAAGACCCCACTCCCCAGGAACTCCAGATGACCTCAGCAACCACAGGTCCAATTAGGTTCAGACATCCAACCATAACTCAGGTTGGACCCGGGTCTAGATCACATTGTGTTGGCAGCAGCTTCAAGACTAGCTCAGTCACCTCCTCCACCCCAACTAGCTCAAATTCATCCAAGACAGGATGAGTGTTTCGGCACAACTTGGGCCAGACTCTGCATCCCTTTTGAGAGGCACTCAAGGAGACCTCATCCCTGATAGAGGACACTTTGTTGGTAAAGAATACAGTCAGCTCCTCGCATCTAGTGCTAGAACCCCGCCCACCCTACACAGAGACAGGCAGGATATTAAAGCCTGTCTATCATGTGGAAGAGCTGAGCCAACCTGTTCCTCACAGAAGCAATCTCCCTAGACAAATAATTAGCCTTCTTATGGGCAATTGCCCCCTGATAGTTGACATAATGTGACTTCAGGGCCAAATTGTCCTCCAGCAGGTCAGATCTCCTTCATTGCCTCTCTAACCTCCACCCCTTAGTCTTTAAATCCAGGAGATCCTCATCAAACTAAGGAGGTCTCTGGCGAGTAGACAAGGGGCAGACATGAATGGGTGCGATGGAATCGAAGGCTGCAGTGACAGCCCCATTATAGGCTGCCATTGCTTCCTCAACTCCAACTGCACAAGCTTCCCCAACACTTGATAGGTCCAGCACCGCCGACAGTCCACTAGAGGAAACTCCTCTTAATGGCGGTACTGGACCATCTCCACAGGGGCAGGACTAACTGGGGCGAGCCTCTGAATGTGAACTCCATGGTGCTATGATCTGACCAAATCACTGGATCTACTCTGAGGTCATTTATATCCAATCCTAAAGAAAAGATCAAATCCAGAGTGTGGCCACCCCAGTGCATTGCTTTTGTTACATTCTGTAGTAGGCCCAGGGCCCCCATGCTCCCAAGGAGATATAGGTTTAGTATAGATTTACTATTCTAATGCATCAAACTACCTTGGATCACCACTCTGGCCAAATCTGACAGAAAAGGAAAGTTTGTTTATTTATTTTTGGTAGGATTTAAACCCAGATCATTTGACTGCAGCAATGTGTTCTAACCACTGTGCTATGCTGGCTGCTATTTTGCATGTGTGTGGTTACACTAGGTGTATCTGTGATAAAAACTGATACTAGACCAGTGCTGCTGGTAAACTGATCCAGGAGCAGATTTTATGGGCACATTCTCCTGCACTTGCATCACTCCACAGCTGCTATACAGCCAGGAAAAGAGGATTTTACTCAGGAAGTCAGGCAATTTTTAGCAGTCAAAAATGTATTTGGGGGAACCAAAGGAGGGTATATGAACACATGGGCCTGAGGAACTGGCCCAGTGATTATAATGTGCTATGTTTCCTGGCTTGATTTTTGGGCATGGGAGTACAAACATTAGTTGTACTAGCCCTAATGAACATCTATAAGTAGATCAGGGTGTGTACTACTAATATTCAGAATCCTCTGCCCTCTGAAATTACTTTAAAAATCAAAGTACTAAAGGTACTGAAAGGCATTGAACTCTGTTTGTGACATACTAAATGATGGTATGAATGGGAGGAGTTCTATTTCCACAATCCAGATAGCTGGTCAGCCACATTGCACCCCCCCTACACCCTGTATAATGTCATTCACTATAGCACTGTCCCACACCAGAGCACTATCACCTGGACTGTTCCTCATCCCAACTACAGTGTTTTCTCCCACCTAGGGTCAGATGGGGATACTAAAATTCAAAGAATGTTGATTCGAATATACTGTACCTTGGTCAAGGAAACCAGTGGAGATTTACTGCCAACACAAACCACTTCACTCTACTCTTTTCCCCCACAGTGACTGTAGATCTCATGGCTAATACAAAAGAACATATTTCTAGGCAACATTTTCCCCTGAACACAGGTTCACTCGCACAACTGGGAAATAAGTGGAGTGATGGGGTGTGCATGGGCATCAAAACTCCATTGCTTTCTTTTACCCAGGTACTGTATACAATATGTGAATCAACATTAATTGAACTGTAGTACCCCAACTGACCCAGGTGCAGAGGAAGTGTTGTGATGGGGATAAGAGACAGTGCTATGGGAGGCATGAGGGACAATGCTGTGGTAAAAGAAAGTGTACAATAGGGGCAGTGCTTGGTGACTGACCAGCTATCTCAATCATGGAAATGGGACCTCCCTCCTCCCATTCATGCCATAAACTAATACTTCACAAAACTGAGTTTGGTTCCTTTCAGTACCCCTGGTATTTTTATTTAAAGCTACCAGCCAGTTCCAGTAGAATTGCCACTGCAGCCTGACCCACAAACCACTAAGGGGTTCTCAAGACAATTTGGGGAGGGTGGCTGTCCTTGAGCAGCCCAGTATCCCTGCAGTTGGCACCTGTTACACATTTTTCTCATTGTAGCTGTGAATGAAGACAAATAATGTCTACCAGCAGTAGTACCAAGTAGTACAGGAGTTACTGGCAGAGCGAGCCCTTGAAACAAATATCCATGTATCCATGTCTGATACTACCTGAACAGGGATGGATGATGATTGGGGGTAATGGGAGGGTTTGATGCTGCAAGCCACAGAAGACAACAAGCTCTGGCAGACCTACTACGACTGTGAATGCATTAATTAGATGAGGGTGTTTCTTGGGCTTAAACATAAACATTTATTTATTTAAAAAATATCAGATTTACAAACCTTTGAGTCAGAGATTCATTTACAAAGGCACCTCATCGAAACTAATACAAAGACAGCACAGTTAACAAGTCAAAACACAATGGCTCGGAAAGCAGACAGTTATAAAAATCATTCACTGGAGATACATGGGTAGCAGTAGATAAACAGATTACTTAGTTTAGACACACAGGCACCACATCAAGAAGACCAAAGCAGTTCAAACAATATACAATAGCTAAAGCAAATAGACATCTGGAGTCAAAGAAAAGCCCAGAGTGTTCATATGAAGGTTGTTGCATACACTAAGTAAATCAAAGTACAGTACATTGAGAAAGGGCATATTTAAGCAATAAGGCACAACAGGGTGTGTATTATCATGTAATAAGGTCACTCCTGGGGAAGATTGAAGCACGAGGTGAAGCCGAGTGCTTTCACCACTCCAGGAGTGATGTTATTACACAATAACACACACCCTGGAGTGCCCTATTGCAATTATACAATGGCTTGTTGTTATATACAGAATAAAAAATAAATTTTAAAGGATGTTTTTGTTAGTGTGGAAAAATATGTCTTAAGAGAAAATGCAAGGAATGATCCAAATCCAAAGCTACGATGATGTTATTGTGTAATAGCATCACTGTTTCAATGGGTCAGCAGGCAATCAACTTCTTACATTTTTCCTTACAATTGTGTAATTAAAATTAATACAACCATCTGTATTACAGTTACCTAAATGTTTTGCATTTTATTCTATGCACTGTTATAGTAATCAACTCAACAGAACCAGGCCATCACATACATGAAGGTACTGTACCCTAACTGAAAACACTGCTGAGACAACTGTATGTTGTGACAAGGAGGAAGATAAACACAATGTTGAGACAAGTTTTTGAAGACATTTGATGTGTTTTCTTTAGAGAATGATACACAGTTCACACACAAAATTCATATAATATAAAAGTGCATATGCCCAAATGCCAGTGTAAATTCATCACATTTCATTACAAGCTGTTCTCTTGAAGGAAGATATTACTATATAAGGCCTAAAAATGGGCATCAGGTAAATGTAAACTGGGGTAGGTGTGTTATTGAGGGTATTGCATGCAGTAGTTTATGTTTTATTGCTGCTCCACCGGATCAGCAATATTTGCACAAGCTGTGCCTAGTCCAGATTTTACAGCTCTGGCCTGGGTCTGGTGATCTGGGTTTTACCCATACCCCACTGCATGTGGCTTAGTTATATACTGTACAGATGGCTACAAAGTCTAACCCACTGAAGGCTGAAGTTTAAGACAATCAGTATGTTTAAAATACCAAGACTCACCCTCCCCCATTACAATTAATCCTCTACCAAAGTCATGCTTAAATACTGGTTCTTCTACATCCATACCACTAAGCTTTTAATGCCAACATGCCACTTCTGCTGTTATGAGCTCCCCCATCCATGAAGTCCCATTCCACTTGTGGCAACCCCAACCCCCCAAAACCAGGTAATTTTCCAGGGAGCAGCTCTTTACACTATATCAACTACATTACTGCTAAACTCCTTATTTGTAAAAATGTTGTTGAGAAAGTTTTGTTGTAATATATCCATGATCAGGAGAAATGAATTTGTAAAAGAAACCAAAAGCCCCATTTATCAGTTCATTGAATCACAATAAAGCATGTTATGAACTTATCAGATTCTATGTGCAACCTACAGTAAATCAAACAGAAATTAGATACACAAATGCCTAAGTATTTGCAAGTGAAGCAAATGTGGTTATTATCATTCAGTTGTAAACACCTACAGTCACAAATTGCAAGTTAAGAAGATTCAGTAGACTATAAACAGTAGCCCAGCCCAGAACTGCCTGACTGAGAATGAAGTTGGTGTATTATTTGGAAAAAGGCAAGGCTGGGGCTCTTGCTATGCAATGTCCTGCAAAGAGGCACACTGACTGTTCTTAGGATGGTGATGTCAAATGGCTTAATGAGGTGTTGTGAGGGGCCTGGGGGACTTTTATGCAGAAAGTTCTGACTGCAAGAAGATAATGAGTTAACTTTCTGTGGGCTCCATTAATTTCTCAAGCCAGAGGAAAAATAGTGCTCTATAACTTCCTATACATACACACACAGGCTGCATAGCAATGAGGCTTCAGCGGAGGAATCTATTTTTAACACACTATTACGTTGTTTGGTAGCAAAGATGAAATCAGCCTTTTTCTGAACGTAATACTTTATTGCTGCTCCACTGGATCAGCAATATTTGTACAAGCTGTGCCCAGTGCAGATTTTACGGCACTGGTCCTGGTGTGGTGATCTGGGTTTTACCCATACCATACTGCATGTGGCTTAGTGATATACTGTACAGATGGCTACAGAGTCTAACCCATTGAAGGTTGAAGTTTCAGAAAACCATTATGCTAAAAATATCAAGACTCACTCTCTCCCTCACCCAAGTCACAATTAATTCTCTACCAATGTCATGCTTAAATACTGGTGCCTCTACATCCACGCCACTAAGCTTTTAACGCAAACATGCTTCTTCTGCTGCTGTGAGTTCCCCCATCTGTGAAGTCCCATCCTGCTTGTGGCAGCCCCCCCAAACCAGATAATTTTCCAGGAAGCAGCCCTTTACACCATATCAACTAAATTACTGCTAAAGTCTTTATTTAAAAACAATTTGTTTGAGAAATGTTTGTTTTAGTATGTCTATGGTCAGGAAAAATGAATTTGTAAAAGAAACCAAAATCCCCATTTATCAGTTCATTGAATCACAATACAGCATGTTATGAATTTTTCAGATTCTATGTGTAACCTACAGTAAGTCAAACAGAAATTAGACACACAAATGCCTACCTATTTGCAAGTGAAGCAAATGTGGTTATTATCATTCAGTTGTAAACACCTATAGTCACAAACTGCAAATTAAGAAGATTCAGAAGATTATAAACAGTAGCCCAGAACTGCCTGTCTGAGAATGAAGTTGGTATATTATTTGGAAAAAGGCAAGGCTGGGTCTCTTGCTACTCAATGTCCTACAAAGTAGCACACTAACTGTTCTTAGGATGGTGGTGTCAAATGGCTTAATGAGGTGCTGTGAGGTGCCTAGGGGATAGTTGTTCCAGTCTTTCTTTTCACTGATATAAACTGAGCCAGGAAAAAAGTAAGTAGGAAATAAAAAACAGCATTTTGTTTCTACAAGTAGTTGTTAATTGCAGCTGGTATTTTTAACAAGTGCAAGTCAACTCCACTTCCCTTGCCATTGTATAATTAAAAATTATGTCACCGTCTATATTACAGTTACCTATATGTTTAGCATGGTATGCTATGCACTGTTATAGCAATCAACTCAACAGTACCAGGCCATCATATACATGAAGGTACTGTACCCTAACTGAAAACACTGCTGAGACAACTGTATGTTGTGACAAGGTGGAAGATAAACACAATGTTGAGGCAAGTTTTTAGAGATATTTGATGTGTTAAATTGTTTTTTTTTTTAGAGAATGATATACAGTTCACACACAAAATTCATATAATATAAAAGTGCATATGCCCAAATGCCAATGTAAATTGTACACATTTTATTACAAGCTGTTCTCTTGAAGGAATATATTACTATATAAGGCCTAACAATGGGCATCAGGAAAATGTAAACTGGGGTAAGTGTGTTATTGAGGGTATTGCATAGTTTATCTTTTATTGCTGCTCCACCAGATCAGCAGTATTTGCACAAGCTGTGCCTAGTCCAGATTTTACAGCTCTGGCCTGGGTCTGGTGATCTGGGTTTTACCCATACCCCAATGCATGTGGCTTAGTGATATACTGTACAGATGGCTACAAAGTCTAACCCATTGAAGGCTGAAGTTTAAGAAAATCATTATGTTTAAAATACCAAGACTCGCTCTCCCCCCATCACAATTAATCCTCTACCAAAGTCATGCTTAAATACTGGTGCTCCTACATCCATACCACTAAGCTTTTAATGCCAACATGCCACTTCTGCTGTTATGAGCTCTCCCATCCACGAAGTCCCATTCCATTTGCGGCAACCCCCACCCCAAAACCAGGTAATTTTCCAGGGAGCAGCTGTTTACACCATATCAACTACATTACTGCTAAACTCCTTATCTGTAAAAATTTTGTTGAGAAATTCTTGTTGTAATATATCCATGATCAGGAGGGATACATTTGTAAAAGAAACAAAATTCCCCATTTATCAGTTCATTGAATCACAATGAAGCATGTTATGGACTTATCAGATTCTATGTGTAACCTACAGTAAGTCAAACAGAAATTAGACACACAAATGCCTACCTATTTGCAAGTGAAGCCAATGTGGTTATTATCATTCAGTTGTAAACACCTAAAGTCATAAACTGCAAGTTAAGAAGATTCAGTAGAATATAAACAGTAGCCCAGAACTGTCTGCCTGAGAATGAAGTTGGTATATTATTTGGAAAAAGGCAAGGCTAGGTCTCTTGCTGTGCAATGTCCTGCAAAGTAGCATACTGACTGCTCTTAGGATGGTGGTCTCAAATGGCTTAATGAGGTGCTATGAGGTGCCTAGGGGATAGTTGTTCCAGTCTTTCTTTTCACTGATTTAAACTGAGCCAGGAAAAAAGTAAGTAGGAAAAAAAAAACAGCATTCAAACAACATGAAGTCTTGCTATATTATGACATATGCAGTATAACCCCAGGTTAGAACTGCTCCGGAGGTGAAAGAGTTATCTTTCCATGCAGGGCATGGAATCTTGAGCATGAGCTCGGTTGAACACTCAGTCTGTTGAAGCTCAAACTTAAACTGTCAGATTCTTTACTCCGCCTCACTGAACAGTCGCTCCGGAGATTCCTCCTGCTGCTCGGTTCGTTTGTCAGTTTAAAAGTGTAATTCTCGGTTTATTTTACTGAAATTTAACCGCAATCATCAGTTCAAGCTCTGTCTGTGGTATTGTAAGTAATAGATAGGCTTTTGTTTATTTCTTCTGTGTGGAACTTGTAAACGTCTTTTCGGTTCGGTTTGAACCGATCAGACTGGGTTTAAAATTACTTTCTAGTCCTTTAGAGTGCAGTTCCCGGTTCTTATCGGTTCTAAAAAAAACAGATTTTATTACATTTTTTTCCAAGACCCGTGACACGGTTGGGCACTGATAAGAGAGTCTTGCTTGGCGGATTGCCATTAACGGGCAAGTTTTGGTTAGGCTGGCACTATGTCTGAGAAACCCAAAAGAAAAACCAGACCCACTGGGTTTCAGCACTGTGGCCTCTGTGGGGAAGCCTTTGCTAAGGCTGACCCACACACCACTTGTGTATATTGTCTGGGGTTTGACCACCTCAATGCAGACTGCCAGATTTGTAAGAATTTTCCTGCTGCCACCGTGGAAAAGAGAGTTGGTAGGCTCAGGGAAAGGGAGGGCAAAAAGTCCACTGACCCAGATGGCCAGCCCGGTTCGATTCCAACCGAACCTGAGGGAGTGCCCTCTGACCAGGGCGATACTTCCTCAGGCAAACGGAGAGCCAGCTCTGAGGAGCCAGTTCCAACTAAAAGGACTAGAAAGTCAGCTAGCTTGGGGCCAAAAGTTCTTTCTCCAACCGCTGAGGAAATAGCCAAAGCTATTCAAATTGTCCAGTCTCTTTCCCCATTTCCATCCGAACCGACAACATTAGGGAAGCGCTCGGTTTGGACGGTTCCCCCGGTTCAAGATTATGATTTTGAGGATTTTTATGAACCAGAGGAAGGGGAGGAGGGGTATGAGGAGAGTGAGTGTGATTTTGAAAGTCTGGATGTGCCCATTGAACCGGACATCTCTCCAGACAGACCCTCAGGGGTTCCCTCCCAGGCTATCTGAGTCCCCTTCCCATTTTGTTTTACAAGAAAGTTGCTGAGACTCTGCAACCCCTGTTGAAGAAGCTGTTGATGATCAAGAAGAGCCTGATTTTGTGGAAATGATGGATATTCCAAGTCTAGGAGACTGTCTATTCCCTTGCACAAATCTTTTAGGAAACAGACAGTAAAATTCTGAAAACTCCTCATTCTATCCTCCCTGTGGATAAAAGGATGGACAAGAGGTATGCTTTATCAGGCTCTGATATGGAGTTCCTCTCCCAGCAGTGCAGCCACGTGGGGGTAGTGCAGGCTGCAGCCTGTGACAAGGCTAATATTCCTCTAGCCTCTCACCCTCCTGAAAAGGATTCTAGGAGAATGGATGCCATGGCAAAGAAACAGTACATGGCAGCATCTTTGGGACTCAGACAGGCAAATTATAACTACGCAGCTAGGTACCAGAAATCCAGATGGGATACTGTCCTGGCCCCTAGCAAAACAGGCCCTGACCAGCTTGCCAGGGAGCTGGAGCAGGTGGCTGCGGATGGTATGAGGCATCCAAGGTGCAATTTCATGCTGCAGTAGACTCTAATGATGTTTCATCAAGGGTCATGGCTACATCTGTGTCTCTTTGCAGAATGGCCTGGCTCAGATGTACTGCCCTGTCACAGGATACTCAGTCTAAGGCTATGGATTTTCCTGTTGTGGGCAATTCTCTGTTTGGGGAACAGACAGAGAATTATATGAAAAATGGATCGTATAGGACTACCTATAGGAGTGCACAGGCCAAAAAAGGCAAGCCACTCCTCAAAGGCCGTATGTCAGGGGCAGGCCTTTTCATAGGCCTTTTTACCAAGCCCAGGCCTCCTCTTCTGCTTATGCCCAGAGGGGGTTCTTTAGAGGAAGGGGCAGAAGGGGTTCTAGTAAGCCTGCTTCTACCCCTCAACCCAAAGCCCCTGAAAAACAGGCTCCCTGATGGGGTGGCCAGGGCCGATTCTCCACTACCGGTAGGGGGCAGGCTGGCTTACTTTGTCCAGGACTGGAAGTCTTTAACATAAGACAAGTGGGTCCTGGAAGTAGTAAGCCAGGGACTGGTTCTCAGCTTCGAAAAATTTCTGAAGATGAGAGCCAGATCTTATCCACCTGCAAACCCATCAGAGGCACTTGCCCTGGAAGCAGAAGTTTCTTCCCTCCTGGCTCTCAGAGCTGTGGAACGGGTGCCTCCCATACACCAGGGCAAAGGGTTGTACTCCAGGTACTTCCTTACCCAAAAAAGACAGGAGAATGGTGGCCCATCCTGGATCTCAGGTATCTAAACACGCACCTTTTAAAACCAAAGTTCAAAATGGTGACTCTGAGAATTATTTTACCCTCTCTAAGGCCAGGAGACTGGCTAACCTCTCTGGACCTCAAGGATGCCTACTTCCATGTTCTCATCAGAAGCTCCCATGGAAAGTACCTCAGATTCGAACTGCCCTCAGGCCATTACCAGTTCAGAGCAATGCCCTTCGGCCTCACCTCAGCCCTGAGGGTGTTCACAAAATGCCTGGCAGTAGCAGTTGCTCATTTAAGAAAGCAAAAGATTGCCATCTTTCCTTATCTGGATGACTGGCTCATTGTAGGCCAGTCTCCAGAACAGGTCAAACTACACTTACAAGTAACCCAGCAACTGTTGACATCCCTAGGTTTCCTTCTCAATCTTCCAAAGTCAGTTCTGGAGCTTGTCCAGCTTCTCACCTTCATAGGTGCAGAACTGAACACAAAAGAAGCCAGAGCCTTCCTCCCTCTGGAAAGAGCAAGGACCTTGGTCTCTCTGGCCTCTTCTTTCACCCTGCAGGTCTCTCGACCAGCAAGGCATTTTCTACAGCTCCTGGGCACATGGCTGCTTCTACAACAGTAGTGCAGGGCTAGATTTCTGATGAGGGACATCCAGTTCCATTTGAGAGCTTTTGGTCTCAAAGGACAGATCCTCTAACAAGTTGATCCCAGTGGCTTGAACCCTGATCCAGGCCCTTCAGTGGTGGCAGGATCAGAGCAATCTGAGACAGGGGTTCCCTTCACTCCCGTCTCACTCCTTGACCCTTACTACAGATGCATCCCTCTTGGGGTGGGAGCTCACATGGGCGACCTTCCACCCAAGGGCTGTGGTCCCCTCAGGAATCTCTGCTCCCGTCAATTTGCTGGAACTCAGAGCAGTTTTTCTAGCATTCCAGGTTTTTTCCACATCTGTTCAGAACAAGGTTGTTCAGATCAGAACAGACAATACCACTACAATGTGGTACATCAACAAGCAAGGGGGCACTCGGTCTATGGCCTTGTGGACCGAAGCAATGAAGTTGTGGTCTCTGGTTTATTCTCTGAACGCCTCCCTCACAGCTGTTCACCTCCCAGTCAAGGACAATGTCCTAGCGGATGCTCTCAGCAGGATTTCCCAGGGCCATCACGAATGGGCACTGGATCCCCTAGTACTGGAGGTAGTATTTGCCAGATGGGGCACCCCGCAGATAGATCTCTTTGCAGCCCCAGACAATCATCAACTTCCCCTTTTTTGCTGCAGGTCCCCAGTGTTGGGCTCAGTCCCTCTGGATGCCTTCCTACTCAGTTGGGAAGGGAAGTTTCTCTGTGCTTTTCCCCCCTTCCCCCTCCTTTTCAGGTGCTAGTCAGAATCAGATCTCAACCCTGCAAGATGATCCTGATTGCTCCAGATTGGGGCAGGCAGCCCTGGTACCCCTCCTCATGTCCTAGCAGTCCACCTTCCCTGTGTTTTCCCAGGAATCACAACCTGTTAACCTGTGCCCAGGGGAGAGTTTGGTATCTGAACCTCAAATCTCTCAATCTCAAGGCATGGCTCTTGAAGAGTTAGAGTTTGCTGACCTACACCTTTCCCAAGGTGTATTGGATATATTGAAGGCCTCTAGGAAGCCTTCCACCAGGGCTACTTATTATTCAAAATGGAAAAGATTTTCCATATGGTGTGCTGGTGAGCATATTTCCTCAGAATCTGCTGGTGTGCCCACGATCCTGGATTATTTGGTGCATTTGAATTCCTTAGGCCTGAGACCAGCTACTCTAAAAGTGCACTTGGCAGCTGTGTCTGTCTTCTTATCAGCAGGTAAGCCCTCTTCTTTTTCAGCTCACCCTGTGTTCTCCAAGTTTTTTAAAGGGTTGCTTCACACCAACCCTCCGTTCAGGGACCCTGCCCCTGCTTGGGATCTTAATATTTGCATTGCTCAGCTTATGCAACCCCCTTTTGAGCCATTGTCTTCAGCAGAGCTTAAGTACTTGACTTGGAAAACTGTGTTTCTGGTAGCCATCACCTCTGCCAGGCGCATAAGTGAGCTACAAGCATTGTCAGTGGAGCCTGATTTTATCTCCTTTCATAGAGATAAGGTGGTCCTCAGGACTAACAGGAAGTTTTTGCCTAAGGTGGTTTCAGACTTCCACCTTAATCAATCCATGTCTCTTCCTGTTCTTCACTGACCATTCCTCCTCTGGTGAGAGGAGATTGCACAGTTTAGATGTTAAAAAGCCCTTAGTTACCATATAGAACGTACCAAGGGTCACAGGTTTGAATCCCTCCAATTGTTCCTCACTTATGGTGAGGTTGGTAAAGGGAAACCTGCCACTAAAAGATCCATTGCCCGGTGGGTTGTCTCTTGTATCCAATTCTGCTATGAAAAACTGGGTAAGGTTCCTCCCTCAGGCCTGAGGGCTCACTCTACCAGAGGTACAGCTGCATCTCTCACTGCTGCCAGGGACATCCCTATCCTAGAGATATGTCAAGCAGCTACCTGGAAAACAGTTCACACTTTTACTAAGCATTACTCCCTGGATATCCAGGCTAGGAGTGATGCTCGATTTAACACAGCTGTGCTTCAGAGCCTATTCCCAATAGGTTCTGTCCCTCCTCCATGGAGGTACTGCTGTGTAGTCTGCATATGTCATAATATAGCAAGACTTCATGTTGTTTGAAGAAAAATTACTCACCTTAGTAATGTTGTTTCTTCTAATGGAGTCTTGCTATATTGACCTCCCAACCTGCCCCTCTCAGAACCTCTTTTTGGGATGTGGGTGGGCAGTGCAATGTTGGCACTTCATAGATGCCCACTTTATTTTCACCCTTCTTTGGGTGCTTAGGTGTTATCTTATTTTTCTTTCTTGAATCCCTGACTTGAGTCTTTGTTTTGGGATCAAGATCAAAATGTGTTTTTGTAGTTAGTAGCCAGTGGCTAGTGTAGGTTTCTGACTTCCACGCAGAACCTTAGTGAGTTTTTGCTCATAAAGATCTGACAGTTTAAGTTTGAGCTTCAACAGACAGAGTGTTCAGCCGAGCTTGCGCTCAAGATTCCATGCCCTGCATGGAAAGTTAACTCTTTCACCTCCGGAGCAGTTCTAACCTGGGGTTATACTGCATATGTCATAATATAGCAAGACTCCATTAGAAGAAACAACATTACTAAGGTGAGTAATTATTTCTTTTGTTTCTACAAGTAGTTGTTAATTGCAGCTAGTATTTTTAACATGTGCAAGTCAACTCCACTTCCCTTGCCATTGTATAATTAAAAATAATGTACCATTTGTATTACAGTTACCTATATGTTTAGCATGTTATTCTATGCACTGTTATAGTAATCAACTTAACAGAACCACAGAATCAGGCCATCATATACATGAAGTCACTGTACCCTAACTGAAAACACTGCTGATACAACTGTATGTTGTGACAAGGAGGAAGATAAACACAATGTTGAGACACATTTTTGAAGACATTTGATGTGTTTTTTTTAGAAAATAATATACAGTTCACACACAAAATTCATATAATATAAAAATGCATATGCCCAAATGCCAATGTAAATTTGACACATTTCATTCCAAGCTGTTCTCTTGAAGGAATATATTACTATATAAGGCCTAAAAATGGGCATCAGGTAAATGTAAACTGGGGTAGGTGTGTTATTGAGGGTATTGCATAGTTTATCTTTTATTGCTGCTCCACTGGATCAGCAATATTTGCACAAGCTATGCCCAATCCAAATATTACAGCTCTGGCCTGGGTCTGGTGATCTGGGTTTTACCCATACCCCACTGCATGTGACTTACTGATATACTGTACAGATGGCTACAAAGTCTAACCCATTGAAGGCTGAAGTTTAAGAAAATCATTATGTTTAAAACACCAAGACTCACTCTCCCCTCATCACAATTAATCCTCTACCAAAGTCATGTGTAAATACTGGTGCTTCTACATCCATACCACTAAGCTTTTAATGCCAACATGCCACTTCTGCTGTTATGAGCTCCCCCATCTGTGAAGTCCCATTCCACTTGTAGCAACCCCCCACCCCCAAAACCAGGTAATTTTCCAGGGAGCAGCTCTTTACACCATATCAACTACATTACTGCTAAACTCCTTATTTGTAAAAATTTTGTTGAGAAATTTTTGATGTAATATATCCATGATCAGGAGAAATGAATTTGTAAAAGAAACCAAAATCCCCATTTATCAGTTCATTGAATCACAATAAGGCATATTATGAACTTATCAGATTCTATGTGTAACCTACAGTAAGTCAAACATAAACTAGACACACAAATGCCTACGTATTTGCAAGTGAAGCAAATGTGGTTACTATCATTCAGTTGTAAACACCTATAGTCACAAATTGCAAGGTAAGAAGATTCAGTAGACTATAAACAGTAGCCCAGCCCAGAACTGCCTGACTGTGAATGAAGTTGGTGTATTATTTGGAAAAAGGCAAGGCTGGGACTCTTGCTATGCAATGTCCTGCAAAGAAGCACTCTCACTGCTCTTAGGATGGTGATGTCAAATAGCTTAATGAGGTGTTGTGAGGGGCATAGGGGAACTTTTTATGCAGAATGTTCTGACTGCTAGCAGATAATGAGTTAACTTTCTGTGGGCTCCATTAATCCCTCAAGCCAATGGAAAAATAGTGCTCTAAAACTTCCTATACACACACACAGGCAGCATAGTAATGAGACTTCAGTGGAGGAATCTATTTTTAACACACTATTATGCTGTTTGGTAGCAAAGATGAAGTCAGCCCTTTTCTGAATGCAATACTTTATTGCTGCTGCACTGGATCAGCAATATTTGTACAAGCTGTGCCCAGTGCAGATTTTACAGCACTGGTCCTGGTCTGGTGATATGGGTGTTACCCATACCACACTGCATGTGGCGTAGTGATATACTGTACAGATAGCTGCAGAGTCTAACCCATTGAAGGTTGAAGTTTCAGAAAACCATTATGCTAAAAATATCAAGAATCACTCCCTCCCTCACCACCTAGTCACAATTAATCCTCTACCAAAGTCATGCTTAAATACTGGTGCCTCTACATCCATGCCACTAAGCTTTTAATGCCAACATGCTTCTTCTGCTGCTGTGAGTTCCCCCATCTGTGAAGTCCCATTCTGCTTGTGTCAGCCCCCCCCCAAACCAGAAAATTTTCCAGGGAGCAGCTCTTTACACCATATCAACTAAATTACTGCTAAACTCTTTATTTAAAAACATTTTGTTGAGAAATTTTTGTTTTAGTATATCCATGGTCAGGAAAAATGAATTTGTAAAAGAAACCAAAATCCTCATTTATCAGTTCATTGAATCACAATACAGCATGTTATTAATTTTTCAGATTCTATGTGTAACCTACAGTAAGTCAAAAAGAAATTAGACACACAAATGCCTACCTATTAGCAAGTGAAGCAAATGTGGTTATTATCATTCAGTTGTAAACACCTATAGTCACAAACTGCAAGTTAAGAAGAGTCAGTAGAATATAAACAGTAGCCCAGAACTGCCTGCCTGGGAATGAAGTTGGTATATTATTTGGAAAAAGGCAAGGCTGGGTCTCTTGCTATGCAATGTCCTGTAAAGTAGCATACTGACTGCTCTTAGGATGGTGGTGCCAAATAGCTTAATTAGGTGCTGTGAGGTGCCTAGGGGATAGTTGTTCCAGTCATTCTTTTCACTGATATAAACTGAGCCAGGAAAAAAGTAAGTAGGAAAAATAACAGCATTTTGTTTCTACAACTAGTTGTTAATTGCAGCTGGAATTTTTAACATGTGCAAGTCAATTCCACTTCTCAAACTTAAAAAGAAAAATACACTTCATCACAGACTATGTTTACCAAGTACTGTGCCCATGATTAAAATAATGTGAACCACCTCCCCAAACAAATCTGCCCTCACATGAACCTGCATGATTTATCTGTAAAGACAATTAAAGAATGTATTTCTAAATGTATTACTAATACAAATGCTTTCAAGGTTTTGAAACTACTAAAAAGATAAACTATATATACTGTATATAGATAGATAGAATATGGTAAACAAATATTGTTAATCCCAAAAGCTGAACTTTGTTTTTTAGTATATAAATGTTTAAGAAATATATGAAAGCTGTCTGTTTTCCTTGTAAGCTGAATCCTTGGAAGGGAGCTGTAGTTTCAGACACTTCTTAGTCTTTCCTTTTGAGACACCAGGTGACTCTAATAATCATTTGTTCTAAGGGTTTTTAAGTCAGTTTGAAGGCATTAAGTATTATCTGTTCTCCTAGTCCTTAACAAAATGCAGGGACTCCACAGACTTGTTCTGTTCCTTGGTCCAGATCCAAACTAGTGAGTCTTCTGTCAACATGGTAGATCCACCTCATCCCCCTCCCACATGAATAAAAAAAAAGGTGGGGTGGATCTTTAGGAGCTTCTTGGGTGGAGGTGGGTTGGATCTTACTTCCCCCCAAAAAACAATGCTGCCTCCCACTACTCAGGTTCCAGTTCTTGCACCACCCATTTAAGAAGGAAAATAGTACCGTGCAACCATTGACTAATGTGAAAGCATATTTATTTGAGGGCAGAAAACATTTCTTGGAGGAGGGTAAGACGGAGGAGACTATTTACACCTTCAGTCAGTTCTATGGACAGAAAACATGACATCACTCCTTTTGTACATGCAATATTCCTGTTGGCTCCGCCCATAGTCCTAAAAAGGAGACCAAGGCCCTGGTCACTCCACAGGAGAATGCAGAAACCAAAAGAGGGAGCGACTAGCACATAAATCATACATTATTTGCATACATTGAAAGTTAGGGAAAATGTTTAAAGTTGAAACCAATAAAAGTTTACAAAAAAGTTTGAGTCAATATAGAACAGTGAAGTACAGTATATTTTTACCGAAACCTCCATACTTAAAGGAACGCAATCTCAAGCAAGAAAAAATGAAAAGGGATAACTGTGCATAGTACACTTAACTGCATGCTTGCAAAATCATTTCTGTCTAACCAACTCAGCACTTCAGTACCAGGAGTAAACACATTCCAAAGTTAACCCAAGAGACACACGAGCCAGCTCAAGTCAGGATGAGAGTAAGGAGCTGATGTTGTCACAGAAGTTGCTAGGGAAGATGGAGGTTTGGGGAGGTAGGAGGTTCTCTTTAAGGGCCAGCCAGAGGGAAACAAACCTAAACAAACCATGGAGTTTCATCTCAGTCCCTGCAGCAAATAATAGCCTGTAAAAAAAACAACAACATGGTGTGGATGGCAAGGAAATATAAAGCTGGGATGGGAGAGAGAGAGAGAGAGAGACCTGCAGTCCCCACAGAAGCCCATGGTATACCTTTCAATTTAGAGGTGGTGCTGCTACAAGGGAGTTTCTGCTGGTGAAGTCTCATTCTTTCTCAGCACCAATGCTGCCTTTTGTCTTAGTCCTGACACCACACACTCATATAAAGTGCCTGCCCTTGGTCACTTAGCTTTGAGGTGGGGGTGGGGGGGTAGTTGCAGTACTGCACCAGTCCCACTCTCTTTTCATTTGCTGCCTTAGACCCACTCCCTTGCTCTCTATCTATCCCTTCACTTCCACAGCTCCTCCTCACTGGTGCTCACTGCAACAAACTTTCACAATAACTATAGTCTCTGCAGTCTTGGCTGCTTCTGGGCAATCTCATTGCTGCCTTCTTCTGCCCAGTGGGGCCCCCTCCACTCAAGAAGCCTTAGCCTGTGACCACCATTATGCACACCAACACCAGCAGCTAATGTGCCAGGAGGGGGCACCAAGTCACCAACACCACCTACCCACTCGCCTGCTCCCTCTATCTCTCTTGCTGTGTGTCTGGTGGCTGTGGCTGCTGATTGGGGCTCTCAAGGCCAGTTACAGACTATTGTTGTCCCTGCTGCAATTTTCAGTATATCCCTTGTGTGCTGCCTCATAGTTCACTCAGCAGTACCAGTACAGAGCCAGCAAATCACGGTCACCATATGTATATCAGATCCCGACTGCTCCCTCCCATGTAACTGACTATGTGCCCTGCAGTGGAATATGACTCTCCAGTAAGTGTTTAACTGCAACCAGATCTTGCCAGGCAGTTCAAACGGCCACAACTCCAATGTAATTTGCTTTAACTGAAAAATATACTAAACACCTCACTACCCTCACTGGCTTAAATCAGGGACAAAAGTAAAAGACAACAACATAAAGACTGGAAGGGGCATGGGGCAGTGGATGGAGAAACAGCTCAGTGAATAAAAGTTGTTTACCACAAACCCAACTTGCTTCTTGCTGCTGCAGCATTACACTGAATTCCTTGTCACATGCCCTCTAAATTCACCACTGCCTGTCTGCTTCTCACAGTGCATGAACTGAAAAAAGCAAGACCCCTCAGGACCTGACATATTTCTATGCAGATACACCTCCATGCAATGCAGCAAACCTGGGCAAATCACTTTGGCGATTCTCTGCTGGGGTGCCAATGAGAAATAGATCCCTACACACTTAACTGCAGAACATCAGACACAAGACAGTCCCACTGGTATCATTAGGCTTCAAACATTGTTTGGTGCCTAAAAAATCTAAAATAATCAACGGATAGAGCATGAAGTCTTTGAATGATGTCTCCTATGCTGCTGTATAACAGGGAGTTCTGCAGCAGCACAGCTAAATGTGGCTCATTTGTAAATTTATGTGGATGATTTGGGATCCTTCCCTTGTCATCCATTTACCAGGCCTAAATTTGGCATGGTTTGCTCACCATACATCTAAGTTGTATGAGAAGTGACATCACCCTTGCATTTTAAAACAGACAAAACAGACATTGGAAAAGAAGAAATGAAATCCAACTTACCATAACTTCTTATTCTGCTAGTTCCAACGTTGTCACCAGGTTTTGTCATAACTGTTGAGTATGGCATCATCCCATACCATGGAAAGGCTGACTTCCAAAGCTGTGACATAATCATGGAATCCTCCAAGTGTTCCAAGTGACAGCTGGACCACTGTTCACTATATTGCCAGGACTGGTGGAAATAGAGGTGGGGTGGGGTGGTGGTTTCCACAGAAAAATTAAAAGTCTGATTCAGTTTCACTAGCAAATTGGGGAAGGATTGCTCCTGTGTAGAATGTATTGTACTCCCCTAAAGGCATAAAACTAACTAAATAAAATGTAAAATGAAATATATAATGAGGACACTTGTCCCCAGATCCCTGTTAGGTATGTTCAATTTTACGTAAAAGGTGGTCAGTTCCCCAAGAGACTTGTTTTCCATTTCCAATCCTGATTGCCACATAAGTGCATTCAAAAGACCAGTTCAAAAACTACTTACTTCAAAACCAACTTTTACTTTCAAAAGAGCTGAAAATCATAACAATGCTGTAAGCTGCGAACATCAAAAGAAGGAAAGCTATGATCCAATAATTTAAAAACATTTAAACAATTAACTTTCTCAACAGCAGGTGGACAAAAAAAACTTTGAATGTAGCAAATGAAAAGGTGCAATATGACCAGTCAGGAAAAAATGCCTTTTCTACCAGAACAGCAGAAAACAATGCAAGAGGTGCAAATTAAGTATAACCAAACAGAAAAAAACATTGTTCTTTAAAGCATGTACCCAGAAATATCTCCCAGGTGGGTCCCAGTGACAATGATGAACTAAAAGAGAAACAAATAATGATAAATTGGATTAAACTTTTTCTCTCAGGGTCATATGAACTTATAACCTTAGGAAACAAAGAAGACCATTGATCCATCAAGTTCCTTCCTCCACCAGCTCAGAGGGAATACTCAGCCACCTCATTATCTTTAAAGTACAGTCAATTCCTCTTGTATGCCATTCAGATGTGTGCACAAAAATCTACTGTCCCGACTCCTGGCCTATTCTCACAGTGCTAAATCCTTTGGTTATATGCACACTGGATTTCATTTGTGTGAACAGATTTTATTTTCTGAACAGAGCCCTCCAAGTGGTAATTTTCACCTGTTATCAGGTGTTAATAATATTCCTTTGTCCCTATAGTCACCCCTACAGTCACAGCTAGGCACACTCTTTCACCTGCCTGTATTAGGTACAGGTGTGCTTTGGATCAGTTTAGTATCCTTCCTCTTTGGAAATGGACCAAAAAACTTGTCAAATACAGCAGGTTGTCTATACCTGATAGAGAGCATGGTGTAGGTAAAATAACATTTAATACTCCGTGATATTTACTTATGGTACAAGCTTATACACACCAAAATCTATGGGGAATACAGTAACACCACAGAAATGAGAAATACACACTTTTCAACAGTCAGAACACAGTCAGGAAAACCATCTGGATTTCAACCTGAGCCTCACTTCCGCTCCCAACCCCTCCCCAATACAATGAAGCTTTTACACTTGTGCCCAACCAGCCTTCAAATCTTACTAGTAGTAATCAGGTGCTATTACCCCAGGCTCTTCCAACCCTGCTGTTGCACATATGTCACCCAGCCTACAACCCATCTAAGCCTAATAGTCATATCCTAGTACCATAATCATCCAATCTGCCAGCCCTGGTTTGCTATAACGTCCAGACTATGAGCCCTGTTGTTTTGCTATTACCCAAAGTCTACCAGCTATGCTATGGCATCGTTACTGTATTTGTATGTATCTGCTATACAGTGGAGCCCATATAAGTGCACATTGGATAAATGCACATTCTAGATAAATGCACACTTCTTCTTTGTCTCGATTTTTTCTCTGTCTCTGCAATATTACATTTTCTGGTTCAGTGTACATTCTCTGATGCATCCATTAACATGTAATTAGAACCTGTTAAGTGCACAGCCAGTTTTCAGCTAGTGTGAAAACACAATTTTAATAAGCATGTTGCCTGCAATGTATAAAACTAAATAAATACACTAAAACAATGTATGTTTAATCACATTAATGTGTTTTTGTAATATTTTAATTGTTTATGCTTTTCCAAGCACAGAATAAAGAAAATGAAACAACTGCTCTCAGGCTCAGTCTTCCCCATTGAAAACAAGTAGGCCTGGATAAGTGCATAGCCTGCTTAAATGCACATTTTTCTGTGCAAAAAGGGTAAGCATTTGGCAGGTTAAATTGTACTAGGATAATGTTCATTGAGTACAGCTCATTTTAAGGAAGTCCTGATTACAGGCAAACAGTTACAGAAAGATGATAAAGTTGTTCAAAAGACATACTATAGAAAGTATCTACAATTATCAAAACTATCACTTGAGGGTCAGCCCACTGGCACAGTGGTAGCGCTACTGCCTGCAGCACTGATGACTGTGTTTGGTAGTGAGCATGGTGTGTCAGAGGGTCAGCTGGGGGAGGTTGGATGAGCATCCCAGGGACAGCTCTTCACCTGGGGAGGATGGTCGTTACTTCCCAGCACACTAGTGACACCCAATGGAGGCTGGGTGTCCAGTAGCCAGGACCACCAGACACAGCGGAATATCAGTGAATGTCTGTGGGATAGGTGTGGGAGCACTCCCTTCTCGTGCTGACATCATTGCATGTCCGTGCTCCTGGGGGGTAACCATGGAAAAAACCCTTTCCACAGAGCTCCGTGAAGCATCAGACTGCCACCCAAATGATGCCCCAGGTGTAAGCCCAGGCATGGGCCTCTGGTTGATCTTGGTCTCCCCCACCTGCCACCTGGGGGGAGCCCCACTGTAGGGGGCAAGGTACAAGCTACTCAGCCAAGTGGCCTGGAGGAAGATGCCAGGAGAGTTTTCCAGGCACTGAATAGGTGGGTACACCCCACACACACACCAGACAGGAGAAGAAACAGAGCTACAAAACAAAAAACTATCATTTGATATTGATCGACAGTGATGAACCCTATGGAAATTACATCCCAGGATACTGTTTACAGTTAACAGTTACAGTTCTCCATACAGTGAGTCTCAATCAAGGAGTTCAAAACAACCATAACATCATCTCACACTTTTTATCCACTCTGTAGGGTTTACCAGCCATGCTCTGGTACAGCTTCCACGAACCTACCAACACTGCTCTGGTGGTAGGATCCCTTACCCTGCTCTAGCTCTGTTTCCCCTAGAGCCTACCAACCATGCTTTGGTGTTAATAACCCTCAAACCTGCCACCCCTGTTCTGGCCCTATTACTCCTGAGCCTATCAATCTTGCTTTGGCTCTATTACCCATGAGTGTTCTGGTCCTGCTTTGGAGCTATTACTCCTAAACCCTACCAACCCTACTTTAGTGCTGCTACCTATGAACCTACCAGCCCTGTTCTGGTGCCATTACCATTCCCTTCATCACCATTCCCTGGCACTATTAACCACCCATTGCTTTGGAGCTATTAAAACACTTTTACCACCCTGCTGTTAGCTATTATTTCTGTTGTACAACCCTCACACCTAAGGACTAATTTTGCCTTAGCAAACACCTATGCTCTATATACAGTATATTACCCCACAATCCACAACCAATGCTGCTCTGCAGCCCTCCGGCAACCCATTCCCTCTATAGTCTTTACACTGAGTCTAATTACCTTAAGCCTAATATTCCCCTCAGCTATTACCCTAATCACCTATTGTCCCACCTTTCAGTTTGCATTATGTTGATTCCACTCACCCCCATACAGCAAAGCCTTCTGAAACAAACACCCATCACTTGAATCTGACATGCAAGACCAGACCTGTTGAAGGGATCATTAAAAATGGTAGCTACAGAATGGTAAGACTATATTTTTATAATTCATACAAATTTAGACTTTTGTTACACAAATGCATTTGCTTAACAATCAAGGTGATTAATGAACATTTCAAACAATGCAGTATTTGCTGTGGAGCACCATTCCAAAGCATCAGCAATGTGGATGCAAGTCCAGGTGCACAGACAGCAGCTGGAAGTGAAG
This sequence comes from Neoceratodus forsteri, assembly GCA_016271365.2. Taxonomy (NCBI): domain Eukaryota; kingdom Metazoa; phylum Chordata; order Ceratodontiformes; family Ceratodontidae; genus Neoceratodus; species Neoceratodus forsteri. Next base: position 32,150,249 of record CM057459.1, read on the forward strand.
AGAGTGCTCAATAGTGGCTCTTCAGTGATCTGGGTTGCGTTATTATGAATCAGCTGCCTGACCTAACTGCTTAGCTCCAAAGACCCAGCCCCAGATCCCCGCCAGGATTGCAGTTCCTCCCCAGAACTACTAAAGGAGCTTTTCACCCCAGGTCCTCTCGCACAGCCTCTGGCACTCATTTTGGGGTGACCGCAGCCCAGATTGCTTGATTTCACTGATTTGCATGCTGGACGGACTGCTACCTTGGATGTGAAGCAGTCTCATGTTTTCCCAATACCCATGCCCATTACATGATTTATGAGTTAGTGTGGTCTTGGCCTGGGGTCTAGAACCATGGTTTTTGTTTAATCTATAAAAGCTATGCATTCAGGAAGCCACTGGAATGTTACCAGCTGAAAAACTGGATGGAAGAAATGGTTGGAGAGGTGTCAGGGCCTGTGTCAGGTAAACTGCTAGGAAAACTATTAGGAAACTGCCAAGCCCAAGTGCGAGACCGCTGTTAAGCTAGGCCACCTGAATATGCTGCCAGGAAACTGATAGGGCCAAGGTGGAGGCCAAGGTCAGCTCTTATAGTCAGTTCTTTTCCCCAGTTTTTACCTGGTTCTTACCTCAGTTTTTTTTCTCTTCTCCCATTCTGCTGCTCATCTTCACCTTTTACCAGTCTTCCGGACAGTCTGGAGGGGAAAATCGTTGGGCTCTATCTTCAGAATGGCCCACAGAACAGCACTGCAACATCACCCACCTTGGTCTTCCACTACATCGAGTACTGTCTGAGTGGATCTGTGCTGAGGTTGCTGCTTGCTTGAGTGCCCACTCAGGGGCATGCATCAAATGCCCAAACCAAATGCGGCTGCATAATGCCCACACAAAATAATTGCCACTTGCCTGTGACTCGAGGTTCGGTGCCACCACTAGGCATTTGGGTGCAGGCATAAAAACTCAGTGGGCAGTGATTGGCACTGCAGAGCAATGCCCTTCTCCATGGCCCACATCCAATGAAAATTTAGGATCCCTTTGATTAGCCCACAAGCAGTGACAAACAGAAAGTTATAGGGAAAAAAGGTGGGAAAAATATTTGGCACATGGACATACATGGGTGAGGTGGGCAGACAAACCACTAGTGTGCCCCCACAGGCTAATCCAGACCCCACCAACCCCAGGCTACCCCCTCTTGATAGTAAAATTGAACAGCTGCAGTCCCCAAATCAACCCCAAAGCAGCCCTAAATGAAAACCCACTAAGGCACTAATCCACAATCCACACTGTATAAAATCCCTCATTTCCTTGTTTTTGCAGATGCTGATGTAGATGCATACCTCATTGGTCACAGAGTGCCACCTCTGGCGGCTGATGTCACTTGCTCTGGGAGTGTGTTCAACATATAGTACTCATCATTTGTTCTGTGACATAGGCATTTCTGATGTTTCCCTTGAATTTTTCTCATTTCAGTGACATTGTGGACCCCCCTTGTTCTCTTATTCTTCGATATTCTGAATCATGTTGTTTGATCTGATGGTGTTCTCCTTTTCAGATATTTGAATAGTTTGACTATTTTTTACAGTCATCTGCAGCAGGCTGCATCAGCCAAACTCAGAGTATCCTCACTAATTCTCTGTTAACTGGCGCAGAGAAGACCAGGTACCCCACTTTGCACAGTTTAAAAGCAGGCCCATTACTCTTCTTTTGCCTTAACCAAGGACAATGGCTTCAGTTCTGCCACCACATATCCTCCTGCCCGCATGATCTGATCTCTTTTGTCAAGTTGACCCTAGAAGCTGCCTGATCAGTCTTGCTGCCTGATCAATCTTGCTGCCCATAAAGCAAAAAGAGACACTCTGAATGTCAGACAGACTTTTCACTAACTAGATACATCTTTACTGCCTTGCAGATACTAGGGGTGTGCAGGGACTAAATAGTGTTTTGCAAAAAAACATGAGTAGTAAGGCTCCCAAATATTCAGGAGCCCTTCTCAAATAGAGGACTATTCATAGTCAAGCAATGCTATTTGTTTAAAAAAAAAAGTAAAAGAAAACAGCCCCCACTCTCCTCCCCCAGCCCAAATCCAGTTAAATGCAACCCCCATCCCCACCCCTCTATTAGACATGCCATCCCACCCTCCTCCCACCAGCACCTGCAATATGTTGATGGTCAATTAGATTTTAAATAAAATCCCACGATGGGCAACCAGCACAACCCGCCCACCTCCATGTCTGAACACTATCTTTCTAAATGTCAAAAGTGCTTGTTTGGGCTAAAAAGGTATTCTTAATGCCCAACACTCCCCACTCTGGTAGCATCCTGTTCCTGCTCCAACCCTTCTCCCACCTCCCAGAATCCAGTTCTCAGTCAGAGAAGGTGATCGACCCAACCCACCTTTCTCTATAGCCGGCTGCCTTCTCATGAATGAAAGCACTGCACTCTTGCTTGCTCTGTAATAGTAAAACCAGTTGGTCATGTGATCCACAGCTTTAACTATTACAGAATGAGCAAGTGCATGAGCACTTTCATTTATAAGAAGACTTCCAGCTGTGGAGGTAGGTGGGCTCTGCCAGTCTCCAGCTGCAGCTTAAAATTGGTGCATTAAGAACTGTCATTAGTGCAAACAAGCACTTTTGGCATTTAGAAATATGGTGGCTAGCTGTGGAGGTGGGTGGGTTGTGCTGGTCACCCATCATGGGATTTTATTGAAAATCTAATTAAATATCAAAGTATTTTTGGAGCGGGGGTGGGGTGGAGGGGATGGGACTTCTGACAGAAGGCAGAAGGATGAGTGAGTTACATTTCAGTGGATCTGAGCTGTGGAGTGGGTTAGGAGCTGTTTCTTTTTTTTTTATTTACAGGAATACCCACATATTTGGGGTCCTGAATACATTTGGCCCACATATTCAGAGTAAGGTATTCATACACCCCAGTAGATATCCAATGCATGGGTTTGTTTCTCTTTCTCACTAACTAGCTTAGGATATCAAGATAGTACTATAAGTTAAACTTTTGCTTGGCAGAGAATGCAGCAGGCACCTTTGCGATGAAGAAAAGAAGGGCATGATGGACAAATGTGTCATTGTAGACAACAAGATGAGGGTATTTACAGGGAAAAAAAAACTGAAATTCACTGATCCTGAAAGTGGAACAGATGCACACCAAGAAACAAGTCATAATCAATATAAACTCCAGTGAGACATGAAACAACAGCTCAAAATGCAATTTGCATAATGCGTTGAGAACCACTGTAAGGTACCATGCAGTCACTGGAGCTTTAAAAACAATCTTGATCTACCGACTACTCTGAAGAATCTGTTGACATTGGGATAAGACCTCAAGAAAGTCTCCAAAACTGTCAAAGGGTACTAAGAGACAAACCTTTGCCTATGCATGCCAGTAGTAAATCTAACATCTGAGCCACAGAACCCTTCCCAGGATGAAGTCTGGGCCACTGGGCCCAATTTGTAAAATTCACCCAAACCCCCACCATAGATAGTGGAAGCAGATAATTTCCTGGACAGCATCACGTATCCACCACATTTTCTTAGTAGACTAGTTTGAGGAGTTTCCTTCTGCAGGGCCCAGGCAACCAGCAGCAGGTTTCCTGGTCTGGATAGAAGATTGGACTCTGACACAGAAGGTTTGCACATATCAGAATCCTGAAAGGTTCCTGAGCTGATGGGAGATAGCGCTCGGACATTGTGTTCATTGCACATCTATGGGCCTGGGCAGAAAATAAGAGGAAAAACACCCAAGGTAGCAGGTTGATGACTGTCCCCTGCCCCCCCGGCAGGCTCTGCACAAGCAGGCGGGCACAACTGCAAGTCCTGTGGCACAGGACGGAAGGGAAGGTAAGTCCCAGGGGAGCCAGGTGATGGGGCTGGGGGGTCAGTTAGATGGGGGCTGAGAGGGAGAAATAGGAGATGGCAAGGCAAGGCAAGGCAAAATTTATTTAAAAGACGCCCAATCCCAGAGGCTCTGGGCACCGTACAAAATAGGTAAATACATCATCAGAAAAGATAAGAAATACATCACAGGTTTAAAAGCATAAAATAAAATTATAATGCAGAATATTATTATCGTAGTCTGCTAAATTCATAATTCAGTCCCAGAAAGCTTGGGAAAATAGGAGAGATAATATGTTTATGGAAAAAAGAAGAGTGAGAACAGAGCATGTGGGCATTAACAATACATGATTCTACAAGGACATTTTGTTTAAAAAGAGTAATGCTTTGTAAGCAATGGAACTAGTATGAATTTGATCAAGCAGCAGACATTACTACAGCCAGAGTAAAAACAACGTGTGGTGACGTTAAAAGTCTGAAACAAAAAAAAGTGCCAGGGCACCTATCTGGTGGTGTTTGTAGCACTGTACTTCACATAACCTGCCTTTAATTAAAGACATAATTTTTGCAACTACCATGGTAGTTACTCAGAAGTTCACTAGGTACTGCAGTATATTGCAACTGCAATAAAAAAAACTCCATGGTATACTGCAACTGCAGTAAAAAAATAAATGTGACCCAATTTTTATTTGACCACAGTTGTGATATACCACATTTTTCTGCACTTGCAGTATACTGTGTTGTTATTTTTTTTTATATTGCAGTTGTGGTTTAACACAGTACCAAGTGAACTTTTAACTACCATTGTACACTCATCCTGAGGAGGTTACTGCTTTCTGCTATCTGCAGCAACATCTGCCTGTTCTCCCCTGAGTGCACCATATTTTGTGTTACTTTAAAATTCTGACTTGACAGAAAACATGGGCCTGTTGTTTCTTCAGGGGTTGATGTAACCTTTTAGACTTAAAATTACACTGGCCCTCAGATGCTTAGTCTAGTCCACAATTATAATGGATAATTTTGCATCCAAAAATTCTAAATGGAATGTGCACTCAATCAAGAAGCACCAGTCAGTCAAGCAGTGTGGTGTGGGGTTGCTGGTATTTACCACATTTCATAGCAAGCTTTGCACACATAACAGTTAAAAGCATGAAAGTCAAACTATCTATTTTACGTACAAAGTGGCTAAGTGCAAATAGCAAGGTGACTGAAAAAAAACCTGCAGCAGCACTAGGAAGGATGCTCAAAAGCCCTGGTACTTTGTCCTTGATCAGCTTCATCACGCTCCTTGATTGACTGATGATTCTTGACTGAGTATGGGTTTGTTTTGGGTTTTTGGGGCTAGTCCTCTGGGATTTGTACCTCCTGGCACTACTGCAGCATGAATGGCCACTTGCTGTGATTTTTACAGTAAAAAATGCAGGCCAACAGACATTCTGTGATTATTGCACATTTATTCTTCTCCTACATTGCTTCCTGCCTCCAGCAAAAAAGACATGCCATACAGGCACACACAGTCTGCACCCCCTAAGAGTTTTGTGCTGTGGCACTCTCTCTTTCTCTTTCTCTTTCTGCATGACCCCAACCAGATTATCCCATGGAAGTGGATATTCAGTTAAGCGCTCCTGGCACACACAGTAGCAAACATCATCATGTTCCTCACCACAGTCTCACTTTAGTCCCCACCCACAGGGCAATGACTAGCGAGGCACATAGAAAGACATGCTCATACCCCATGCAGTGACCAAATAGAGACCAATGCTTTGAGAAGTGATCAAGCTTCGTCAATGAGAAGTCAACAATTAGTCTTACAGATAAAAGAAGCAAATTCATAAACAGCAATATATAACCTGCACTAGTCAAGACAGACAGGTGGAGAGTTAGATGCACTAATCCAGTTCAATTTGCACCAGGACAAATAAAACAATGTTAAAACTAACAGTTCTGTTCATCCTACAACAGAGATGACTTTGCAATAGTTTTAAGAAACTCATACCATACAAGATCGAGTTATTTCCTCCTAAACAGTTGAATTAATACTGTTTCTGTCATGTAAAACATTTAACCTGACAGAGGCTATTGTCCTCATGAAGCTGTGGCACTATTAGTGAGAATTTCTGCCTCATAATCATCAAAGAAGTTTACATTTGATTCCAGATTTAAAGGGCATCTAAGCTTTTTAAATGCAATGTAAAAATAAAATCTCAAATACAAAATCATAGGGATTTGGAAAACAGCTGGAAACAGCCATCAGAGCTAGTATTCACTTTAACAGAAGGGTTTAAACACAGTTTTGTGGAGTTTGAACTCTGTAAACAAACCTGTACTTTTCTTTTTAATTTATTATTTCCAAGCAGCCCTACAGGTACCATCAACATCATGCACAATGACAGAAAATCAAGACAGCCTCAGCTACAGTACATTACTCAATGGTACAGGGTTATTATTTTTCTCCCAGTTGCCTAGTTAGTATAATTAATCGTAAAACTAAATAGTTTGCATATGAAAAAGTCCCATACAAAAGCTACAGTAAGTATTCATTTTCATAGGTGTAGACAATTTTTCATTCACTACTTTACAAGGATACAGAAATGGACAATAGTAGAGTATACATTATGTGCTCCCACAATAGTCTTACCCACCAAGAAGAAGAAATATTGCATGGGTAAGGACTTGTAGTGTCTCCCCTTTTCATTGGTTCTAGAAAGTTTATTATTATTAGTTTTAGAAATGTTACAGTAAATGGTCTCTTTTCTTCATTGTACAGTATGCTGTAGGTTTATAGATGGGAAACAGCATGCCAGACTCATAACCTCATTGTTTCCAAGGGCTTAATTAATTAGTTTTGTGTGTATTTGTAATGGCTAAGATTTGGCCGTATTGTTTTCTCTGTGTTTATCTGAATCAACATAGTCATTCCAGATCATTGCTATTTGGCGGCTTTAAAGGCTATAGGCAATTTCTGCTTGTCTTCCTCTGTGAGATGTGGATGATCTTAATGATACTGTACTTAGCAAAACTTCATCAGTAAGAAGCAAATGATCTTGATACAGTGACCATTATCTCTCTGTTACTCAAACAAATAAAGATCAGAAAACACTGATTTTGTAATGATTTAATCCAGTTGTAAAAGCGGACTACCTAATCCAAAAATGAAAATTATGTATTTACCATAATTGTTGATCTGCCAGAATATCTTCTTCATTGATTCACACTGATGGGTTTGGAGCTGGAGATATTAGGACCCTGTGGGAGTAAATTTTTTTGCAGGAGGGAGCCAATGGCACCTGCGCACCCCACATGAGGCCACCTGTGCCAGCCAACAACTGTCGCTCCCTCATGCATCTCAGTTCTGTTCATCAGGAGAAAAACAGTTAAGATAAAATAAATAGAGGATTAGATCATTTTTAGCCCAAAGGGACAGGGAAGGATATATCAAATACAATAAACAACAAAATAAAACCTGACTACAGACATAGAACCTAGGGGTTGGTCCTACTGGGTGGCACAATGGTAGCTGAAGTAGAAAAGCCAGAGTCTGATATCACCAGCAAGACAGAGGAGGATAATGATAAGGAAAAAACAAGGCAGCCCTGAGCCTATGGCTCTGGCAAAAGCAAGATAAGGGGAAGTCCAGAACTGGACCACTTTGTAAATATGAGGGCAAAAAGGGCTGAACAAGAAGAAAATTAGATCTGGACTCCAGATAAAGGGTAACTCCCTGCTACCAAAGTAGAATAAGTGAATCCAGAGTAAGTTCACTGCCATCTTTCTCTTTAGGAGATAACAAAAGGGGCTAAGAGCACTGGAGTTACGGGACTGGGCATTCCCAGGGAGTTGAAATAGGGCATCTCCTCTGGTATCATCTAATGCTAATGGGCCAGGGCCCAAAGCATGGGGAAAAAAGGCAAGGGTATACCAATGAAAGCTAACATAGTAGGATAATAATAGTCAAGACCTGCCCCTCTCTACATTGACATGGATGTACCCTGTGTGGTAGCCAGTGCATTAATGTAAAGCAAGGTGCACTGCACTCCCCTCCCGATTCAGAGCATCTGCTAAGTGGAGTTAGATTGAATGGTGCCTAGGGCTCATAGCAATTAACAGGGAGATATCCTAGAGAGGGATATGCCCTGGGTAGGGAGAGGAATGACAAAGGGAAAAAGGAGGGAAGGGGCTACCTACCCACTCCACAAAAACTCACATATTTTTGTTTTGTTTGGCAGAGGGGCCACAAATGACCCCATTCCATTTGTTTTTTGTATTTTTGGTGATGGTTGGCACCAGGGTGCTTGGCAGCCATTGCATTTACACAAGGTAAAGGAGAAGAACAGGAAGAATAAGAAGGGGGAAAGATGGGGAGGAAGAAGAAGGGAAAGAAGGAGATGGAGAAGAATAAGAAGAAGGGGAGGAAGAAGAAGAAAGGGAGGAAAAACAAGAGGGGAGGAGGAAGGAGGAGGAGGAGGAGGAGAAGGAGAAGGGAAAGAAGAAAAAGGAGAAGAAGAAGAAGGAGGGAAAGAAGATGAAGGATGAAAGAAGAAGAAGAAGGAGGGAAGAAAAAGGCAGTCAGCTTGTGGAGGTTCCTTTATAGACTAGTTCTTTTCCCCTATTAGGTGATTCTGGACCTAGTTCTGACCAATGGGAACAGAATCACAGAGATCCAGGTAGAAGGACAACTGGGGTTCAGCAACTACCACATAGTGTGGTTTAGCATAGGAACAGGGACACAGTCAAGCTACAAAAGGGCAAAGGTTTTGGATTTCAAGAAGGCAGACTTCACTGAAAAGGGGGGATGTATCAGAATAGCCCTGGAGAAGAGGGAGGTAGGAGGGGGTGGAAGAGCAGTGGCAGTACCTAAAAGGAACCATAGTGGAAGTGACAAACTGATGCATCATTTTGGTATACAAAGGTAAGAGAAGGAGGAAGCCACTATGGTTCTCAAAAGAGGTGGCAGACAAAGTAAGGGCTAAAAGAGCAACTTTCAAGAAATACAAGGGGACCCAAAGTGGGGGAAGACAGGGAGGTGTACCTAGAATGTCTAAGGAAAGCAGAGAAGGCTGTTAGGAGAACAAAGGCACGGACTGAAGAAGGATTAGTGCAGACAGTAAAAAAGAGGATAAGACAATCTATAGGTACATCAGTGAAACAAGAAAACCTGGGAGGGGGGATTGTAAAGCTAAAAGGGGATGAAGGGGCATGTAAAGGAGGGTAACCTTGAAAAGGCAGAAATATTGAATAAATACTTCTATTCAGTATTCACTGAAGAAGAGGAGGGTCAGGGACCACAGCTGAACAACACATGTTGGGGGGGTGGGGGTGGACACCAGTCCATTCACAGTGGAGGGAGTCCTGGAGGAGCTCACAAAACTGAAGATGGACAAAGAGACGAGGCCAGATGGCATACACCCAAGGATATTGAGGGAACTGTGAAGAGAGCTAGCAGCGCCTCTGGCAGCCATGTTCACTTAGTCACTCAACAAAGGAGTGGTTCCAGAGAACTGGAAGAGGGTACATGGGGTCCCTCTATACAAGCCCGGCAGTAGGAAGGAGGTGGGAACTATAGGCTAATCAGCCTCACCTCAGTAGTGGGGAAGATCATGGATACACTGCTTAAACAAAGAATAGTGAGACATCTGGAATCCAACAGTGCCCAGGACCTGAGGCAATATGGATTCACAGCGGGTAGATCTTGTCAGACGAATCTGCTAGATTTCTTTGACTGGGGGTGGTGGACGTCACCTACCTTGATTTCAGCAAGGCATTCGACACCGTCTCACATAAGAGGCTGGTTAACAAGATGGATAGTCTGCACATGGAGCACAAGGTGGTTAACTGGGTTAGTAACTGGCTAATATACAGTAGGCAGAGGGTGGTGGTAAATGAGATACAATCTGGGGAGAGGGAGGCAATCAGTGGGGTACCTCAGGGATTAGTCTTTGGACGAGTCCTATTCAATGTCATTATCAGTGACATTGTGGAAGGGCTGGATGGAAAGGTCTGCCTGTTTGCAGATAACATCAAGATCTGCAACAAGGTGGATATTCCAGATGGAGTGGACACAATGAGAAGGGACCTAGAGAAGCTTGAAAAATGGTCAGAGGTGTGGCAACTGAGGTTTAACTCAAAGAAATACAAAATTATGCACCTGGGACAGAGAAACCCCAGGGAGAGATACAGGATGGGGAGGGAGAGTTGCTGACAATCACAAGGAAGAAAGAGACCTAGTGGTATTATTTCAGATGACTTGAAAATGTCAAAGCAGAGTACCAAGGTTGCAGGGAGGGCAAGCGGCATGCTGGGGTGCATAGGCAAAGGTATCACTAGCAGAAGGTGGGAGGTGGTGAAGCCTTTGTATAAAACACTAGTCAGGCCTCACCTAGAGGTATTGTGTGCAGTTCTGGAGCTTGCATCTTCATAAGGACATTGACAAGCTGGAGGCAGTCCAGAGAAGGGTGACTAAGATGGTACAGGGTTTGCACGACAGAATTTATGAGGAGAGATTAACAGACCTCGATATGTACTCACTGGAGGAGGGGGGGGGGACAAGATAGAAATATTCAAGTACCTTAAAGGCATTAACTAGGTACAGGGGGAAAACGTCTTCCAGTACAGGAGGAGTACAAGAACGAGGGGGCATGATAAGAAATTGGAGGGTGGCAGATTAAAAGGGAATGTGAGAAAGTTTTTCTTCATGGAGAGGGTGGTGGACACATGGAATACTCTGCCACAGGAGGTGGTGGGAGTGAACACTGTGGAGGGATTTAAACATGCCTGGGGCAGGCATAGGGGAACCTTAGAGGCAGGGCAGAGGAAGGGGAAGCCACTGACCAGATAGAGTCAAGTATAGGGCATATGGGCAGACTGGATGGGGCTAGCAATCCTTATCTGCTGACAACTTCTATGTTTCTATGTTAGTTCACCAGTTCAGAAAAAATCAGCATATTCTGCTGACACCTCTGACACCTCTCATTACCATGAAGCTAAACTAATAGCAGCATTACCGTTATCTCCAGATTCACATTCATGTTCACATTTTGTTATTTAAAACAAAATGTTGCCTATAATGGAAAATCTTCTTTTACCTCACAGCATTGTTTCACTTGCCAATAAAAGTGTAGAAGCAAAAGTGGTAATTATTTCAAGCAGGAATATTCAATTTGTGGATGTTACATCATAATAATCAGCAGAGAATGCAGTGAATGTAGAGGTAATAGACAAAACTACTGAAGCAGTTAAACATGACCCTATTCCTTCAGTTGTTACAAGTAAATCTACTACTTCAATTCCAGGAACTAAAGCATCACAATTATGTGCAATGGCCCCAGGAGGTTGCCAAATGATCGACTTTCTTGATAATGCAATGGAAAAGTTACTATTATGGACTTAGTCATTTGATTTAAAATTCTATGCCCTTTCCCAAAAGGTTGACATCCTACAGAGTAATGCCAAAGAAAATCAAGAGAAAACAGAGGCATTGTCAAAAGAAGTAGAAGAAAACAAGAAGGAAATGAAGAAAGCAGCTAACAAAGTAGAGGCTGTTGAACTCACCTCTGCAAATTTAATACATGACAATTATACACTCACCAGAAAGACTGAACCGCTTGAAAATCAGAAGAGGTATAAAAACTTAAGACTGCTGGGTTTACCAGCATTATTGGATCAAGATTTTTAATCTGTAAGGGATATGGTTAAGGCCATTTTTGTGAACGTTTTTGAACTTCTTGAAAATAATCTTTCCTTCATCACAGACGCATACAGAATCCTTCCAAAACTCGCTACTCAAAAATTAATAAACAAAACACCTACTAAAACTGATAATTTCAAATAGGATAGAATAAAATACTGCTCTACAAAAGAAGTCTACTTATGTTAACTGTTTCTTTTGATTCTGACTGGGACCTTATTGTACGTTTTTCTCATTTCAAGGCAGCACTGATTTACAAAATTTGCAAATTCTTGGTGTATCCAGACTATTTGTACCCCATACAAAAACAAAGAAGGTAATTCTTGGCATACAGACAGGAACACTATGAGATGAGGGGAGGAGTTTCAGTTATTATCCTCTGCTAAACTGCAAATTAAACACAAAGGTATGCAATATACTTTTTCGAGGTGGACCAGGTTTTGTAGTTCACTGGCACTCATTAGGAGCAGGAAAATCAACATGTGGGTGAGACTGAATTCACAACACCACTTGAAGAAATGATGAATATGTGAATCAAAATGTACTGAAATATATTTATCTTCCTTGCCTTTTTTTATTTCTATTCCCCCATTTCTTTAAGTGTTATATTGTTAAAATTATTTTCTATACAGTTGTGAAAATTTAGATATTGTTAGTATTTGGCAAGTTGTGGTGAGAGAGGGTAGCTATACTGAATTTTTTTTTGTTAACTAGGTAGATTATTTTGTATATAGTATGCTCTTTTTGGGGGATTAATTCTTAATATCATGCAATTGTGCTAAAGTTAACTAAGCTTGTGTTAACATTTTAAATCTAGAACTCTTACAGTTTGCTTTTTTTAGTCTTTGGTAACTGGGTAAGGCCCACTAGGCACAAGTGCTTCTTTTCAGGGGCAACCTGGGAGCACTGGGCGGTTAAGTGATTTGCTCAGAGTCACACAGTATGCAAGAGGAGGTTGTGAGAATTAAACCCAGGTCTGGTCTGCTGGATGTACCAAGCTTGTTCACAGCTCATTACTCTAACCTCTAGGTTATACTGCCAGCCCAGTTAGCAGAGATAACCTGTGTGGAAACCTATTCTTATGCTAAATATAGTCTCCTCTCTCCAAACTGAGTTAGTCTGGACCCCTATATATTATACAAAGATGGAGCTATATTTTCCCAGTTATTTATATGAAATATTATAGAAAGAAAAAATTCAATAAAATATAAGTAAGAAAAAGAAGGAGGGACAGAAGAAGAAGAACAAGCAGGAGAGAAGAAGAAGAAGGGTGAGGAGGAGAAGAAGGGGAAGTGCAAGAAGAAGAACGGGTAGAAGAAGAAGGGAATGAAGGAGGAGGAGGGGAAGAAGAAGAAGGAGAGGGAGAGGAAGAAGGAGGGAAAGGGGAAGAATATGAGGAAGGGGAAGAAGACAAAAAGGGGAAGAAGATGAAGAAGGAGTGGAAGAAGAAAAAGGGGATGAAAAAGAAGGAGGTGATGAAGAAGAAGGTGGGGAAGAAGAAGAACACGCGGAAGAAGAAGAATGAGGGAAATAAGAAGAATGAAGGGAAGAAGCAGATGGAGGGGAAGAAGGGGAAAAATAACAAGAAGGGGAAGAAGTAGTAAGGGAAGAAGAAAAAGAAAGAGGAGAGGAATAAGAAAAAGGAGGAGGGGAAGAAGAAGGAGGAGGGGAAAGAAGGAGGAGAAGAAGTAGGAGGAGGGGAAGAAGAAGGAGGAGGGGAAAAGAAGGAGGGGAAGAAGGAGGAGGAGGAGAAGAAGGAGAAGAAGGAACCATGAAGAACAACACAAAGGAAAAGAAGAGGAGATGAAGAAGAAGGAGAAGTAGGGGAATAAGGAGGAGAAAAGGAAAAAACAGGAGGAGGGGAAGGAGAAGGAGGTGAAGAAGGAGGAGGAGAAGAACAACGAGGAGGAGAACAAGAAGAAGAGGAAGGTGGTGGGGAAGAAGAGGAAGAAGGTGGGGAAGAAGAAAATGAAGAAGGTGGAGAAGAAGAAAAGGAAGGATGGGTAGAAGGGGAAGAGGAAGAAGGAGGGGTAGAAGGGAAAGAAGCAGAAGATGAAGAAGAAGGGAAGAAGGAGGAGGTGAAGAAGAAGAGAAAGATGGAAAGGAAAAAGAAGAGGAAGAATGAAAGGAAGACATGGAAGAAAGAGGGCAAGAATAAGAAGCAGAAGGAGGGCAAGAAGAAGGAGAGGAAGATGAAGAAGGAGGGGAAGAAGGGGTGAAGGAGGATGAGGGGAAGATAAGGGGAAGAAGAAGAAGGAGGAGGAGGGGGAAGAAGAAAAGGAAGAAGCAGGAGGAGGAGGGATAGGCACAGAAGAAGGGCAAGGAAATGAAGAAGAAGGAGAAGGGGATGAAGAAGGGGAAGTAGATGAGAAGACAAAGGGTGAGAAGTAGAAGGGAAAGAAGAGGAAGGTGAGAAGATGAAGAGGAGATAAGAAGATGAAAAAGGGGAGAAGAATGAAAAGGAAGGAAGGAAGGAAGGAAGGGAGGAACGAAGCAGGAAAAAGGTCTGAGAAACATCTAAAATGTAAGGCACACAAAGGAGTAGAGATTAGGAGGCAGTTTTAATAGAATGAACAAAAGAGGACAAAGAGGTACAAGGCTTTGCAAGACCTAGCTATAGGATTCCCCTAGTAAGTGGGGTAGTGTGCTCTTTGTGCAAAAGGCAGTAGGGTATGTCTTGAGTAGGGGCCTAAGAAAAGTTTCAAATCTCTTTCCCAAAAGACAAAGGATCCCCTTGAGTCAAGAGATAAATTAGCTAGAAATGTACTGGACAGTAGCGGAGGGTGCAGAGCTGTGTGGGACCTAAGAATAGGTTTAAACCCCATTGACTGTAGGACACAGGGCCCCTGAAAAATTTACCCAGTTATGGGAAGAAAAAGAATGAAAGATTGATAAAAGCTGCACAGAATAAGGAAGACTCAGAAAAACGTGTATAGATGGATTGTATGAATTAACATCTTGTGAAATTTGAGGACCCTACAGACATGAGATGCTGGACAGTTGTTTTATTTATTAGCTTTTGTTTACCAGGTAAGCACACCAGACAAGGAATGCCTATTTTCAGGTATGACCCAGAAGATTACAAGAGCATGGTTTACAAAACAAAGTGAGGGAATTACAATGTGAAATACAAGCAATGAGCAGGGTGATACAAATAAATAGGTACAGGATGAACAGATAAGCATATACATCAAGGATAAGAACAAGCAAACAATAGTTACATTTCATGGAAAATATACAAGTGCAATTTCTCCCATTTTGAGGATGGTAGGTGTGGAGGTGAAGGGCATGTAGGGTAGATAATTTCCCTTACTAGAGCTCAGTGGCATACCTCTCAACTGTCTCTGGTTTTCAGGGACGTCCCTGATTTTGCCTCAAACATTTACCCTGTCCCTCCCAAAAATTGTGCTTCCATGACCAAACAATGGGGGTTGTAAGCACAAGATAATGTCAGCCATTAAAGTTACAGGCTTGTTCTTCCTTAGAAAATGCATTTTACACTATGACCTTTATTCTACCAGCTTTCTAAGTGGATATCATCAATTTTGAAGATGTGTCCCTGATTTTGGTCCTATGCGTCTGATTTTTGTAAGCCTTGTCCCTGATTTATGAGGCAGGAGTTTGAGAGGTATGCTCAGAGGGGTTAGGGGAACCAGGGAAGTGGAGGGTGCACACCAGGGTCCAAGCAGGGGTAGGGGATATCAAGCAGCATTGGAACAGTTACAGGCTGAGACAGACTTCAGGTGCAACCAGAGGGAGCTCTTAAAGATGGGATGGGTGGGAGTACATCTGATGGTTGCAGGTAGGGTATTCCAGAATCTAGGGGCACAAACAGCAAAGGCACGATCACCTGACAGTGTATGGGTTTTTGGGACAAGGAGGGGTGGCAAATCAGCTGACCTTAGCTGGTATGATGACAGAGCCGGCTGAAGGAGTTTGGACAGTGCAGGTGGGGTGACATTGCAGACAATTTTGTCTGTGAAGCAGCCCAAGACAAATGAGTGATAATTACCCAGGAACAACCATTGTAGTTTATTGTATAAATCACAGTGATGGGTAAGTCACAGGACGGCAAGGGCAAAGCTGTAAATGTTATTACAGGCCACATCCCATTTAGCAAGGCTAGTTTTTGCGGTGAGGGTAGAGGTTGCCAGCCCATAGCTGAGAGAGGGAAGGAATAAACCTTTAGCAAGGGCAAGCCATGCAGCAGCAGTAAGGGACCCACGAGCCTGGTATTCAAGTCCAAGCTTGATATTGTTGCCCTGCAGACATTTTGAATGTGTAGAGACAAGTCTATCTAACTGGGGGTTAAGAGTAACTCCCAGGTGTCTAAAGGAGCATGTGTTGCTAGCTGGGACACCATCAAGACTTAAGACATTGAGTGTGACAGGACACTGAGTTTGGCAGAGGAGCCAAAGCTCATGAGTTTTTTTCTTTAAGTTCAACATGTGCTTATTTGTCATTAGCCAATGTTGCAGTTTATTGGAGTCAGCTTGTAGGTTGTGATTTATGGCATGGACATCACCTGAGCTAGCTAGGAGGACCAGGTCATCAGCATATACTGTAGTGTTGTGGTGCTATGGATAGGAACCATTGGGAAGTCATTGATGAAAAGAGAAAATAGGACAGAGCCCAGACTAGATCCCTGAGGGACACAGATAGTGATAGGAACAGGTTCTGATAGAGCTCTATTGTACTTAACAAGCTGTAGCCTGCCAGTGAGATAGTTGGAAAACCAGTTTAGGTCTGGACCAACAACACAGAGGATGCACAAAATAAATGACATCTTGCCTGACTCAGAACATAATGTGTGTGCATTCCAGTTTGTCTTTGGTGCTTTGAGATATCTCTAAATTCCCTAAAATGGAAAAATAATTAAGAACCTTGTCTGACTCCCTCAATCATTATCTCTGAAGGGCCTGGAGAGCCTGGTTACATATCAATGCTCAAATGCAAACTGATGGATATTGAGCCAGGTTAACCTGTTGGTGGATTACTGAATGGAGAATTGTTGGTCAGGACACTGAATAAATTACCTACACTTTTTGAGAAGTCCCACGGGATCTTTATTATGCAATGGATGTAAAAAAAAGGCAGGGTCCTGATTGGTTAGCTGGGGTCTTTACCGATGGGTAAATCCTGCAACAACCCACAGATGATCTTTCAACTGACCTCACCACTCAAGTAAGCCCCCAAAAAATTTAATATACAGTACTACAGTTAAGAATTTCCAAATTCAGTTTGTCTTCCATCACATTCATAACTGTGTCTGAAATGGTTAATGGTAGTCTTCCTGATGACAATAAATACGCCTTTCTCAGCGAAACACTGACTATATCTGAAATCACTGCTGACAGCACTTCCCCTAAACAACTGCCAAAATAGGCAGACAGGATCTTGGTTTAATGTCTTATCCTAATGATGGCACTTCACAAGAGCACAGAGTCCTGCAAACATCATGCTAGGCATAAATATGGTTACTTACAAGTGATAACAAAGAGTCCTGTAATGGCTACCAACATCCCCTCCCACAGATTCTGGTATTTATTGGAGATCTAACATCTCAAAAGGCCTGAACCTGCTTAGCTTCTAAGATTTTATAAGATCAGGCTAACAAGATCAGGCTTCAAGGTGGTAAAGCTATGGCCTATAAAGAGCAGCTGCCAGAAGCCTTGATGATTCTAATCGCAAACATGTACTGGGTGTATTAAATGTGGTGAAAATGAAAGGCATTGGACCTTCAAACTGAGGTACTTCACAGATGGGGTGGTACTAATCATCATTATGCATCAGGACTCCGATATTGGAGTTGTATGTGGCATGCCATGATGTATCCAATCTGCACTTGTTCCTGTTTTATGTTTACTCTTTTTGCTCCAACTTACTTTGCCCTTCCCCTTCAGTGTGTTACCCTCCTTCTCCAGGACTTACCTACCACCATTTTAAAAACCCACATGGTGTGGCCAGGGGCATCCCAATCCATCTGGAAACTTAGTCCAGTGTGGAGACGGGAAGCCTTGTTGGAGGTATAGGGCCTGTAAACAGTGAACGCTGTCCTGCAGGCAACTGTGTGGCTTTCCATTCTACTGGCAACAGCCTCTCCAGGAACAGCAGTGTGAATGTGCCCTATGGGCATACACAACAGACATGATTGTGGCAAGTGGCATATCCCTCCCCCTTCAGCTAAACCTGTCCTGCCTACACTATCCAGGGATTACCTGCACCATCCAGGGATCCTAGGTGGTGCTAGTAGAGCAATCTGAAGGCAACCTCCCTCCATCCTGGGAGAAGGCGAGCCTTCACTGGAATGCACAGTTATTCTATCACCACCAACCCTCTGATATCCCAGGCTGCTTCCTGAACCTGTGTCACCAGATTCACAAGCTGCAGTGTTGCCAGCGCCATCAGGCCAGCTCACAACATTAATTCTTAAGTAAATTAATCAACACATCTGAGGCTGCTCAGAGACAAAGAGAGAGAGAGGATGATAAAGAGAGAGAGAGGAAAGTGACTCACTGAAACAACCTGCTTATTGATGTATTTTGTGCTGTATTATAGTAAGCAAATACCTTACTGGATTTATGCTTTTGTATATGTAGGCTGTCTTTAGCAGGACACTGTTATAATACTATAACTGTATAATACGTGGTTAGGCCTTTTCCCCAGGAAAAACTGAACTTACAACCCCATAACTGACAACAATTAAAATATTGTTCCACCAGTAATTCAAAACACCCTATTTTGGATACACTGAAAGATTTAGAACTTAAATGGCACTTACGTAAAAGTTTATGACTTAATTACATCCAATTACTTATTTACAGCATCCATTCCTGCCAAATACTTGCTATCTGACTTACACAGTTCACTTGACCTTGCAGTGTTGCAGTCCACACAGCTGAGAAAATAGGTAAAAATCAGGATTTAGATGAAAATAAGATCATGCATTTCAGCAGGGATAGAAACAATATTGTAAAAATCATGATCTCGCATACAACAAACAGTTCAAATTCCAGCTCTTGAACCTCCTCCCAACAAGGAAACTTTATAGTGAAGCTTATCCATCTTGCCTTCACAGCACTTAATTTAAAACACACAAATAACACCAGTTGAGGAACTAGCCAAAAATCAAGACCCCCAAAACATGATGTTTCTAGAGATGCAGCGAAGTTTTACTTTGCTTGTAAATTTTCTGCAAAGTTGCCAAATTCGCTTCCACATATCAGTTCGTGAATTTGTGGCTGTCAACTAAAAAGTTGCCATTTGTAACTTTACCTTGCTTTGTGTTTTTTTTTTTAAGTTCAAATTGCACTTTAAAAAAAACGCAAAATAGGAGAAGTTACAAACTGTGAATCCCCAAAATCCCTGGAGTCTAGTGCAGCCCCTCCCCACTGATCACCAGCCCCAATATAAAAAACAAATAATGTTAAATCCCTGGTGTCTAGTGGCCCCCCCCCCCGGCCAATTGCCTGCCCCAATATAAAAAAAAAAAATTCAATCACTGGTGTCTAGTGGACCCCCACCCCACTGATCGCCAGCTCCAGTATATATATATATATATATATATATATATATATATATATAAATATATCCTAAATCCCTGGTGTCTAGTGGGTACTGAACCAATATAGCACTACAACAGCGCAGCAATAACCACGCTGCATAAAGTGCAGAAACATTCAGAGCAACAGGAATATAACAGCAGTAGGGAATTACCACTATCCCTGTCGCTCTGCCTGACATATGGCAGTGATCAAGTTGTCATGTGTGTGGTGCCTGGTTGAGTGGCTAAGGTATCAGCACACAGCAGTGATGGAGACCTGTGACTATGGTTCAGTTCCCCACAGGTCTCCTGGTGTTGTGACTTTTTTTTGTTTTAAATTTACTTTTTCCCCCTACTCGAGTTTCTCCGCATCCCCTAAGTCCACCGGCCCTTGGAGTTTGTTATTTGAATTCCGGGGGATGTGAGGGGTGATGCTCATTCATCATCATGACTGAGAGAGCTCAGTTGGGCTTCTGGCTGTGGAGGTGAGTGGAGGGCTGTGCCTGGTGGCCTGCTCGGATCGGTGGGGGGGAGCAGGGTAGTGGAAGATTGCTTGATAGGGTGGTGGGGTCCATGAGACACTAGGGATTTAGAAAGGATATATTTTTTATTATAATGGGGCCAGAAATCAGCGGGGTGGGGGGGTCCACTAGACACCAGGGATTGAAGATATATTTTTTTATATTGGGGGCAGAAATTAGCAGGGTGGTGGGGTCCAATCGAGACCAGGGATTGAAGATATATTTTTTTATATTGGGGATAGAAATTAGCAGGGTGGTGGGGTCCACTAGAGACCAGGGATTGAAGATATATGTTTTTATACTGGGACCTGCAATTGGCAGGGTGGGAGGTCCACCAGACACCAGGGATTTAGGATATATTGTTTTTTATATTGGGGTTGATGATCGGTGGGGTGGGGGTCCACTATGCACCAGGTATTGAAGATATCTTTTTTTTATATTTAGGGCGGGGGATTAGCAGGGTGGGGGTCCACTAGACAGAAGAGATTTAGGATACATATTTTTTATATTGGGACCGGTGATTGGCAGGGTGGGGGCCACTTGATACTAGGGATTGAAGATATACTTTTTTATATTGGGGCTGGTGATCGTCGGGGTGGGGGGTCCACTAGACATCAGGGATTTAAGATATATTTTTTTATACTGGGGCCAATGACCAGAGGGGTGGGAGGGTCCACTAAACACCAGAGATTTTGGATATATGTATTTTTTTTATGTTGGGGCCAGCAATCGGCAGGGTGGAGGTCCACTAGACACCAGGGATTTATGATATAGGGTTTTTTAATATTGGGGCTGGTGATCAGTAGGGGGGGTCCTCGAGACACCTAGGATTTAGAATATATTTTTTTATATTGGGACTGGCGATCGGTGGGGTGGGAGGGTACACTAGACACCAGGGAAGTTATTTCACACAAGCACTCCACGATGGGGGGGAGTGGACCTTTAATTTTATTTTACAACAAGCAGGCAATCGTTGGGGGGGGCACACAACACTACAGGGGGGACACGGAGGATTGCCTGGCAATAAGGGGGGATTTATATTTTCATGTTGGGCCAGTGATTGGTGGGGATGGGACCATCAGACACCAGGGAAACCTACATTTTGCAGAGTGTTTTGGGTGCAAAGCTGGACTTCGCACACCCTGCGAAGTGGGGAAAATCCACAAAATTTTTCACGGAGAGAATGTTCTCCACTTTGCACAACACTAGTTGTTTCACACTACTCTGAGCTTTAAATTGATTACTCCAGTACAAAACACTACTAATACTAAAAAAAAAAAAAAAAAAATTCATGTTTTACTATAAAACATATTTGGACTGAAAATAAAGCCACTAACCTGCATGCAGTGCCTTCAAAACTCAAATTAAAAAGCTTTTTAAGACTGTAGATGCACAAAATCAAATAAACCTTTAAGTCGATATGAAGTCATAAATTTTAAGACTTCTCTGGAAATATGCAAGGCCTTAGGCCAATATTATGTGTATTAGGGAGGCGATATCATTCTCTGTTGGCTCCAACAGTTACAGTACTCAGGACATTATTGTGGCAGAAAGTCTGAGTACTTGGGATGGCTTTAAACCAATTGATAATGTGGAGATCCTCTAAGTGCTGACCAAGGTTCACCCAAGCAGCTATGTCCTAGATCCTGTACCATTACAAAAGGTTAATGCTGGGTGTGGGATGCTGTTTCCTGTATTTGTAGAACTCATCCATGCCTTTCTTAGAAAGGGGCCTCTTTAATTTGTTTTAAAAGAGATGGTGGTAAGGCCAGTCCTAAAGGTCTTTTTAGATCCTGATGATTTTTCAAACTATCAAACAATCTGCCTTTTTTGTGCAAGGCTGTAGTGGCTTGGCTCAGAATGCACCAAGAGAAAAATGCATCTGTGAACAGATCCACTCCAGGTATGGTACAGCCTGGGTCAGGGAACTGAATGATCTGTTTCTGGCAAGGGAAAGAGGAGGACTCCCCATCCTAATTGTCCTGGATCCATCCTCTGCATTTGACACTGTTGAGCATGGGGTCTTAGGAAGGTGGTTTGTGCACTGGGAACCACTTTAAAGTATTTCTGCTCCTTCCTTGTGGAACACTGGTGACACAAATCCTGAGGAATTATAGATCATCCCTCTGAATATCGACTGTGGGTCTCCTAGGGCTCAATTGTGTCCCCTTTACTGTTCACATTGTTTATGCTCCCACTTGAAGAAGTAATCTGAACATGTACCTTGAGTTTTCATTGCTATGATGATGATACACAGCTGTATCTTTCATGTAAACCCATTCAGGACAGCTTGTTAGATGTGTTACCAGAAGGTTTTGCCAAAATCGGGTGGTAGATGGCTCTCAGTTGATTTAAACAGACACTAAAACCTTTTTTGTGGCGTCAGGCCTATCAGTGACTCATTGGTGTCTGGATCTGTTGTGTTATTTACTATTTTGTTTGTTGTTTTATGGAATTATGTTTTTATTATTGTAAAGCGCCTTGATATTTTGAAAGACGCTTACAAAATAAAGTTGTTTTTTATTATTATTATTATTATTATCAGTGGACTGAAGTTTAATCTGGGTAAAATGGAATTATTGCCGGTAGGTTCAGATTGCCTAAGACTAGTGTATGTAAATTATCTCAGACTGCCTTCCTTGTATTGAGTGCAGCTGGAGGCAAAGCTGGTGGTAAGCAACCTGGTTGTGTGCTAGGAAGATGGTCTTACTCTTGAGAAACAGGTGTTAGTAGTGGTGCGAAGTGTCCATCATCATCGGAGGAACATTGCTAGATGGTGCCTGTACCTCAAGTAAGGTGATCTAATAACACAAGTACATGCTTTCAGCATGGTAAGGGAACTGAATGATCTGCTCCTGGCAAGAAAAAGAGGTAAGTCTTGGCTACTATAATGTGCTTTACCAAGACAGTAGTATAAGTAGTAGTAATAGATTTTATTTATCTTGCCACCCTTTCACTGAGGTTGAGGGCGCCTGCCAGCTGTTCTTATTTAGTACCTTCAGCTGGTCCAAAATGCAGCAGAGAGTCTTCTTACCAGTGTTGGTAGGAGAGATAATATCACCCCAGTGTTGCATGAACTGTATTTGATATCAGTTATGTGGTGGATAGAATTTACAGTTCATTTGTTAAATTCTAAGGCTCCGAACAGACTGGACTCTCAATACCTATACAATCTGCTGTTAATCTGCTTCAGTGCAAGTACCAGCTCCCATACTGTCACAAGGAAGTTGTGCTCCACAAATGAGGGCTTGCTTAATGTCTCTAGGTTATGACTGGAAACTGCTGGTGACTGCACCATTGGGGTGGCTGCTCATAGACTCAGGAGTTCTCTCTCCAAACATATTCAAATGGCCTGCATATAAAACCAAGGTAAATACTCAGTAGTTTCATATAGTTTTTTTAGTCTGATTATTTGATTTTGCTGCAAATTATTTTGATTGTCTGTTATTATTTATTTATTGCTCTGTTTGTGAAATGTTTCACTTTTTGTAAAGTGCCTTAAGTGTTGGAAAGGCATTTCTAAATAAACTATCTTTCTGTCTATCTACCTGTCTCTCTGCCTGCCTGTCTGTCTGTCTGTCCATCTACAGACAGTATCGCTCTATCTCTCTATCTATCTATCTATCTATCTATCTATCTATCTATCTATCTATCTACAGACAGTAGCTCTCTCTATCTATCTATCTATCTATCTATCTATCTATCTATCTATCTATCTACAGAGAGTATCTATCTGTCTGTCTGTCTGTCTGTCTGTCTATCTATCTATCTCTATCAATCCATAGTCCCCATGTTGGTTTAACTTCAGCCACATCATTTGCATATCAAATTGCTACCCTGCTCAAAGATAACAAGCAACAATAAATAAGAATGACAATAATGAATATAGTCTTTATTCCACAGACACTAAACAAGAAACAATCAGCACTCCAAATAAACTTCTTAATAAGCTTTTACCATCTACTGTGCTGGAGAGTTTTTAAAAATCAATAACAATAATTCAAAATCAAGCCATTTTCAACAAACTAAATGCATTATAAAATTAAATATAGGAAAGTGGTAGTACACTTTTATAATAATTCCATCTTATGGTCAAATCAGATAATTGAACCACTTGACCTTTAGCCTTGAAGGTTAGTAGCTTTTCTGAACACTAAATGGAATTGTTCTTTACTCGTATGCTACCAGGTTACAAGCACTTACAGATATTGTATACTGTATGTTACCAATCTCTAGGGTTAATTAGGTAATCCTGTAAAACATCTTAAATCAGTAATTCAATAAATCAATCAATCAACCAACCAACCAGTCAATCAATTAAAACCAATACATTCATATTGTGGTCATGTCTGAGCAGCACAAATCTGGTTGGTTTTAAGCCCTTACAAGAAGCATGCCCAGTTTCATTTTCACTTTATTGTTCAGATTGAAGTGTTGGCCAATAAGTTGATCAAGCATTGAAGGTTACTGAAAGTTGTTGGATTCAGAAGGGATGAGTTCAAGCCTAGAAATACTGAAAGAGGACAAGAAACAGTGTCTGTTTCAATGTACTGAGGTACTTTACTGTTGGGGCAACCTACAGGACCCCAAGCATAAGGAAAGAGATGTCTGGAAGTTTATGAAAAAGAATGTGGACAAACAGCACCATCCTGCAGGAACAACTGGAGGAGGACCATGCCATATACCTGGCTTCCTTCCACCTGCAGAGCTGCTATCTGGAACTTCAACAATTAATCTTAATTAATGTATAGTAGAGAGGAAAAATGATTGGGCAAGAAACAAAAAGGCCAGTGCTCATTGCAGAAATGGAGGAAGACACTTGAATGCACCACACAGGCATACCTACTGCATGTGTCAAATCTATTTGTATATTACTGTATCCTCTCTCCCAATGGGAAGGGGGCTAACCATTTAGGCTCACTGTCTGCAAGCATGCCTGTTTGCCTCTTTTCTGCTCCTTGAGCCATCTGCTTCTCACTTTATGGCTGGAACTGCCATAAACATGTTTCAGCTCATGGTCTCCATGGACAGCAGCTTTGGGACTTACAGTAGCTGCACAGTGCATACACCATATCTTTCTTCATGCCTGTGGGTGTGGTGGAACACTGCTATGACCTGCACCACCACTAAAAGACTGAGGAGTAGCTCCAGAGCTCCCAAGAAGAGACCAAATTTGAAATAGTAAAATACTTTTGTCTCCCTGTTATACAGCCAGCAAGGAGGAATGCAACATAGTCGAACTGAGGATCAGAGTGCACAGGCATGCTCACAGATTCCCTCAACATGGCCTAACCCCAACAGATGTCAGAAGGATCAGGCAGACAGAAAAACTAGCCAACAGAGCTAGACCAAATGTCCCAAGACACACACACACACAAGCATCCAGAAGGTTCATCAAGGGACATGGGGATTTAAAATAAAGAAGGACCCACAGAACATTTAGACCATCATGTACTGTATATTTACACTCCGGCTCAACATGACTGTGGGAAGAAGTCAGAGGTTGCCAGATACAGGGGAATAACAGGAGGCAATCAGCAGGCTCTGCAGCTTTGGGGATAGTACATGCATGAGAGTTTACCCATGAAACTAGACTTATCAGCACTGGAGTTTGAGAAGTGGATCTACAGAGTGTGGTATGACTATGTAAACAGCAGTCAACCTATGTATGGGAATATGGGAGGAGAAATTTATTTATGATCAGCATCACAATCCAATTTTTGACTTATGTTTTGACAAGGATTTATAAATAATATCATCTATATTGGCAAGGCACCAAGATTGATATCCAAATGTTTATAGCACATATTAATAAAAACAAAATTCATTTAAAATTTGCTCATGAAGTTGGCAAAAATAGTGTGAATGTTCTGGATTTGACTCTGGGGGCCATGCCAGGACAAATGGTTCAGAAAACCAACTGCAGCTAACTCTCTGCTTCATGCCTATAACACCTAAACAAGTCTTTGTCAATACTTAATGTTGCCTTGCTTGCATTTGCTGTGAAGTTGTTGGGCATAGCTAGCACAGAGGGTAAAATTAACAAGGAAATGACACAAATTATAAGAGTGACATTGTCATAATTGGGGAAGGATTGGTTCAGACATAATGCTCTTGTTTTCTTAGAGTAGCTCACCTCCCTCTGCAGCATCAAACATTAGCCCTCTTCCTCCATGGCTTTCAACAGTAGTTCCTGTCATTCACAGCCCCTGACTCCAGCCCACCTTCCTCCTGAGCACCCAACACTGGCCCCCTTTCTCTACAGCTCCCAATACTAGCCCCCTTACCCCACAGCACCAGAGAATAGCTGCCTTCTTCCACAGCACCAGATACCAGCCACCTTCCTCAACAACCTGCCTGACACTGCCCTTCCCTCCACAGCCCCAGACACTAGCCCCCTCCTTCCAATGCTCCCAGAAAATACCCCCTCCACAGTCCCCAACACTATCACTGCAGTTATTAGTACCTTCTTGTCCTGCTTTCCTACATACATACATCATGATGACTATTTGATTATCTGCTTACTACTCTCAGCATCAGCAGCAGTGGTAGTCGCACACAGGCACAATTCACAAAACAATTAATGACTGAGAGAGCAAGGCAAGAGGAGACTTAAATAATCATTAAATATGTATTAGTTATAATTTAGTTTTAGTTCAATGGAAGGCAAAAATAGTGCCCTTTGTTAGAAATGTTTATCCATTGCAAGCCGGGGGTCCAAGCACCATAAGATGGATTTAGCCACTTCCGGGGACAGCAGCAGGGACATTGAAACTGAGGAGTGGTCTGAGACATGGATATTAGAGCTGTCAGAACTGGTTCCAAAATTATTAGAACCCTTTTAGAACTTAGAGGTTCAAGTTTTAATTCAGAACTAGAAAGGGTTCTAATTATTAAGGGTTCTAAATATTAAACAAAATGCTTCATTGTTCAGGCATTTCAAAAACAGGAGATGCCAGCCTGGAAAACCAACTAACTATTGGGAATTACATCATAAAATGTTTTAGAGCGAGAGAGAGAGAGAGACAATATGAGAATGTACTGCTCATATGCAGATGTGCCAAACACATGGAACTGTGACTCTTGGTTTTGCATTGTTGTTGGGCTGAACAGGCAGGTCTTTTATTTACATGTTTTGTCCTACTCTCAGTATCTTTATCCATTCTTTCTCTCCAGTTCTATACAAAAAAGAGTGTGAGTTCTAAAGAAGATTAGAACCCTAGAACTATTTACAAAGTTCTAGATCAGAACCAGAACCAAGAACTTCAGTGGGTACTGACAACCAGAGTGGATTTTCTCAATATTCACTGCCACAGTTCTCTTAATTTTGTTAGCCTATTTGTGCCACATATCCAGTCAACAATAAGAGTTGTGTACTGCCGAACAGTACGTGTAATCTAAGGTGAAGGGGTGATATAGGCACCACACATCCATAAGGTCATGCTCTTACATCAGTGCTGCTGCTGACCTTTTGAGACTACTCTGGTTCTCCAGAAGTATATAGCCTGAGCTGAAGTTGTAGGAATGGGGTGCCCACTTGATCACTACAAGTTTTAATGCCATCCAAGGAGACAGCCCGGGGGTAATGATGTTGGTTGTGGGTGGGGGTGATTTGTAGCAAGGAGAATAGCAATGTAAGTTAGCATGTGGGACAGGGTACTGGAAAATATAGAGTATGGGGAGCTGCTAGGATTTTAGTCAGTCTGTCCAGGGATGGCTCTTGCTTTGTTACTTCTCTGACCTTGTCTTGCTGATGGTCACTTTGTGGCATGTCCTCTGTTTGTGTCTAAGGATGTGCTATAGTCAAAACAGCACCATCAGTGCCTGGAGTTGTGCCTTCATGACCCCATGGTTACCGGTTATCTATCCAGTTCTGTGGGTGGGGGTGGGAAATTTTGGTCCCCTGTGTCAAACTGTCAAATTGGACCACAGCCCTTATTGGTGATGCCACCTTTTGGTTCAAGTAATGAAGTGCTGCCTGCTTTGCACCTGCCCCTGTTACTGACAAATTACCATGTGGGATGTGGTGTCCTTTAGACATTCCCCCACCCCATGAGGCCACCAGTATGACCAATCAGTTCCCCAGGGAGGGGGGTTCCTGACCTGTGTGATGTTTGAATAAGAGGGAGAGAGACAGAAGGAGACAGAGGTGGGGCATTAGTAGGGAAGGAATGGGTAGGTTAGGGACCAGGCTCACACTGTTATTACCTGTAGTAAAATAGTATTGCTGTGTCTCTGAACAAGTCTATTAAAAGTGCATGCCCTTAATTGTCACAGAGTCCAAAGAAGAGTCCAAGAGGTGACATACTGATCCTCAGATTGTTCATTTTATGCAAACGGTGGATGTGCAAGCCTTGAGTTGCTTTGGCAGTGGGCTAGAGGGAGATGCACATCAGTGCATGGGACGGCAGCTTAGCAGAGAAACCTAGGAGATTTAGGCTAGATAAGCAAATTTCTTAGTCCTGACCATAGCCAATTTGCTATCTCCTGGGAACAGTTTGCCCTTTCCCACCAGCTCCTCTCATCCCCCCCCACTCCATTTTGGTGCAACTATCAGCTAGATGAGTACTACAGTCTAAGTCATGTACTGGTTGGGGGAATAGGTCTGTGCTCCTGAATGCTCTCCTTTTCCTCTTCTGGTCCTGTGGAGCTGCTGGGGTGGAAGAGCTGTACCAACTGCTATTGAGGGTCATGAAGGTGGTTGTGTTGATGGCTCAGAGAGTTGATCAGGGACCTTTGAGGGAATTGTGGTGGTCAAAGGTGGATCAGAACCCATTGCTGGAATCTGGGCTAGAGAGGACTGATGAAACTGATGCAGCTCGATTGGCGATCTCAATGGCGCTGGGGTCCCTCTGCTCCTGCTGCCTGATCTCAGCCACTATGAGGTATTTTCTTTCCTGCGATGATTGTGCTGCCTTTGCCACCTCCTGCTGCTCTGTAACATCTGTCAAGTGTCTTCAGGAGAGGAAGTGGTGGATTGTTCTGTCAGGAACAGTAGCAGGACTCAGGAATGGTACCAAACAAGGGCTCCTCCAAGTTATATACAGTGCACCAGATATTGTACGTGATCTGAACTCTATGTCTAAATGGTATGTATATCTAACAGAATTTCTTTAACACTGACCAGATAGGGCCATGTAAAAGCTTTAATAGGTTTATGAACTGCAATAGTATAATTGTTTTCAGATGACTCATGGTTTAATCTAGCATGGAACCAGGTGTTTAAGGGCTTGGTTTAGTTTTAGGCTACACAATCTTTTTTTTTTTCTGAGTCTGGCATGAACTCATGAGTTACATGTTAAATGTGGAAATTTAGAGAGAAGGGAGTTGCTTATGCAAATGAAAGAAGCCAGCTGCTCTGTGAATAGAGCGGTTGGCTCCTTTCAACTACAAGAAATGTATGCCCTGAAAACAGAAAAATGTATTAAAGTCAGTCTTGCTAATCCTTGGGCTGTCACTGCTGAGCCCATTTCAGCCTGCACTGCACTGGATCTGACAGTGGCACACCTCTGAAATTACCATATTGAAACAAGATGTTCACTTCATTCTGCACATGAAAACAAACAACAAAACTTCATTCCATACAGAGAACTACTCCATTTACAAAGACAATGCCCCTCAGATCTGGTTCTTAAACAGCAGGTGGAAGATTTGATTTCTAGATTTCTTGCTAAAGGTTATGATATTGATGTCTTGGATAAAGCCTCGGAGAAGGTCAGTAAAATAAATAGATCAGAATTGTTGAAACACAAAAGAACTCATAATGATATTGAAGGCAACAGTTTAAGTACATTTGCCACAAATTTCAATTTCCCTAGGAGGTAAAGTGCAAAGTTGTATTCACAAATTGTGGCCCATCTTTAAAACTGACCCTATACATAAAAAGGTAATGCGTAATACCCACAGAGTCATGTTTAAGAAAGAAAGGTAGCAGCACTGGAGACCCACTTAGCTGCAGTCACTTTGTCCCTATGGTTTACTGAACCCTGTCTCAACTGACTACCCATCTGCCCCCCAAGGATTTTGTTCAAGTTGGGGACTTGCAATGTTTGTAAATATTGTAAGGAGGGGAATACCTTTTGTAAGGCAGATGAAACAGTGGAAATACAACAATTTGCTATATGTTTTACTGCATTTGTTGTATATACAGCTTGTGGTCAAAATTATGTTGGATGTACTATAAGACCTGCAAAAAAATGCAGACGAGGACATGTTAGGGCTATTTTGAATCAAGATAAATCTAATCCTCTGGGAACACATTTTGCCCTTTGTTATTCTTCAGACCCTGCCACATTTAGATGTACTGCGCTGAAACATGTGCCCCCACCCTAGGAGGGAGGGGGATCACACTAAGTCTTTCACACAAAAAGAAATGTGCTGGATCATTAATTTGGTATCCCGTGATATGGGTGAAGCAAACTGAGTGACTCAAAATGAGTGACGCAATTTTTGCACTGGCATAAAGAGCCACCATGAAAAGATAGCAAGTGGGATGAATAACGAGTTACAGGGGATAGAATAGTGAGGATGAGGAGGCTAGTGAATGTAGCGGTAGGAGACTAAATAGAGAAATTGAGCAGACTACAAGCCAAACTAACCACCTGGTGTGGTGGTTACGGTCACCACCTAAGGAGTACATGGACCGGGGTTCGGGACTATATGTAGGATTCTTTTTTTTTCTTGTTTTCTGGGTGTTGCAATTTACTGTCTTTTAATTGTTCTGGCCTTCCATTCCCCTGAGGTTGCTCCCTGCACCAGCAGGTTATCCCGCCTGTGTTTTCCTCCCTCCCCCAGTGTCTGCCCCTCAGAGTTGATATTTATTTAGGGGTGCATGGGGCTTGTCCACTGCAAAGAGGAGTGCTAGCCCCCTGCATAAGACATATGCATATACCATCCCCATATAGGCGGACTGATTTCCTATCACCGCTTTTTTTGTAGTCGATGTAGTGCTGATCACCAATTTTGTTTTCGTCAATTAGCACTTGCTGTTATGCGACTTGCAGTTTTATCTTTATTCTTATCACATGGAACCATTAATATGAATTAATTCAGTCTTGGGACTTAAACAAGGAAATAGATTTCTCTCTTTTTCTGTAAAATAGTTTGGTTATCAAATTCCCTGTATTGAATTTCTGGGTCTATATTTCAGCATCTGCAAGTTAGTGTTGTACTACATCTTACGGATAATTCAATATAGCACTTGTCTCTTTTGATACTCTTTTTTTGAGCATTCTGGTTTGTAACAGAGACTTGTTAATTAGTAACAAGATCTGGCTACTTTTTAATGTTTTGTATTGTTTTGTTTGACACAAGGTATTCAAAGAGTAATCTGTACCTTTAACTGGTTATTATTTTAATGATGCTTCTCCCTGTATGAGCCCCACCCCCTGATGGAAAACCCCTGTGGTAGAAAAGTCAGGGCTGCTTGCCAGTGTCCTCATGCTTTTTTGCTCTCATAAATTTCATAACATAGATTACATGTCTGTGTTGTAACCATTTATTCATGCTTTTGTCTTCTGCAGTCCCACCACATTTGTTTTTCTGGATACACTAAGGACTAGCCATCCCAGTGAGGCACCAACTCCAATTCTTTGAGCAGAATGCTTCTGTGCTGTTCACATCTGCAGAGTGCCCAGTAGCTCAGCATGATTTTACAGGTTTGTCTAAGACTGGAGAGAGTACAGATGTGCCTTCTGCTGCTCAGTCAGTTGTGTGAACTCCTGCTGGAATTGCTTACATGGGATTTATTCAGAACATATTCATAGCCTAGAAGTAAGGTGCCTGTACAGGATGTTAATATTTCAAGGCACAGATTGCCTGACTTAAGCTTTGTTTCTGCAGGCAAGGTTAGCCACCTTTCTTAACAGTACCTGCTGCCAGTATACATCCTGATTAGGGTTACCAGACATCCCAGTTTTACCAGAACTGTCCTGATTATTGAAGTTCTGTCACAGTGACCCAACAGCAATTTTTAAACTTGGGTTTTGTCCTAGTTTTAGTTTTAAACTGCTTTTTTCTATTTAATATACTTTATTAAGGTTTGATAGCAGTACAATACATATATGGAAGTCAGGTAGAGACTGAGGAAACATTACATTACAAATTATACATTATTAGTAGACACCAATCCTCTGCCAAACCTTGTTTGGTTAAAGCTATTACTATATTCCCCCCCCCACCCTATTAATTATCCCTCCAGCAATTACCCCATGCCAAACAAAAGATACTTATGTTTCCACTTCGAAATACTATGTTTATTTACCAATTAATTCTAAAATATTGTATGGTTTCCATACTACAAGTAAGGCTTCCAACGAGCCCCATCTGTCCAGGTAAACCTGAGGTCTGTTAGCTAACGAGGCTATGTGCTTTTCAAGTTGTAATGCTAATAGAGCTTCTCTGTGCCATTCTATCAGTGGTGGCAAAAAGTCATCTTTCCAGTGTCTCATGATAATTAGCTTGGCTACTGCTGAGATAAGAGCCATGTGAACTTTTCTGATCTTAGTGGTTCCTTGCGAGAAGTCATTAAGGAGGTAGATTTCAGGGTTAAAAAAAGTTTGTAATCCAAGCAGTGGGTCCAATGTGTGTTGTATATTATTCCAAAATGTTGAAACTTTGGTGCAGGACCATAACGTGATAAAGATCACCTAGGGATCCTTTGCATCTTCGACACTGGGGAGATGGGGAGCCTTTCCATTTTGTAAAGTCTGTCAGGAGAAAAATATAAATTATGCATGACATTGTATTGCACTAATCAGAGTCTATCCAGTTTGATAAATTAATACATATTACCCCATATATGACGCCAATTGGGTATTTCAGCAGATAGAGTTAACTTATTCACCCAGTAATAGCAAATACCGTTAGGTAAACAATGATCAAGGGTTTGAAATTTCTTATATATGACAGAAATTGCATGGGGTTGGTTTGCTTCCATTAGTAGGGACTGTAAATTGAAATCAGGAAGTGGTACCCAAGGAGTGTGACCTAGGAACGGCAAGATAACTTGTTGAATTTGCCAACATTTAAAAGGATTTACTTCCTGTATATTAAAGTGTTGACAGAATTGTATAAAGGAGATAGCTTTGCCACCAGGAGCCAAATCACATAGTTTTAGATTTTATAGATTTTGTAGGGGGGGCCCACAAGAACGGTAAAATAGGTGCTTGAGCAATTTGGAGATTCGGATTATTGATAAGGGGTTCTTGCAATGACTTGTTCCAATTAAGATTGCAGTGCTTTTGCAGCTGGAATAACGCCTTAAGAGACCAACCAACTGATGTATTTCTAAGATCCTTGGGAATCCTAGAAGAAGGTGAGTATAGCAATGCTGACAAACTGCATTTATGGGTTTCCGCCAAGAATGTCTCCATATCCAACCAGAGGGATGGGTTAGCCAACCTTAGGTTGTGTGGTAAGGTCCAGTGTACCAATTTAGTTATATGTGTGGCACAGTAGTATGTAAAAAAGGAAGGAAGAGAGAAGCTGCCTTGTGATTTCGGTGCGGTGAGCTTAATGTATACTCGCCGGATTTTCTTTCCCTTCCAAAGGTATTGGTTGATTAATGTTTGTAAATCATTAAACCAAAGCTTTAGGAGAAAAATACCCAGCATATTTAAAGGGTAGAGGATGCGTGGCAACACATTCATTTTAATGGTAGCTATTCTACCCCAAAGTGAGATTGGTAGTGTGCCCTATGTTGTTAAGTCTGTCTTAAGAATTTCCATTAGTGTCACAAAATGTTCTTTTACTATAGGTGGGATTTCTCTAAAAATCTTTAGACCTAAATATGTTAAGGATTTGGAATCCCAAACCAAATCAGTTCCTTCGATATGAGATGGTAAAGATTTCCTATTCATTGGGAAAACTTTTGTTTTAGAGGGATTAAGTTTGTAAAAAGACACTTTGGAGAAAAGGTTGATTTCAATAAGTAAGGCAGGCACCCCGGTAACTGAGTTTTCCAGGTGTAATACTAGATCATCTGCATAGGCAGAAATAAGATGACAAACAGTACCTATTGGTATCCCCTGGAGCACCAGTGAAGCTATTAACTTCAAAATAAATGGCTCTAAGTATATTTTAAAAAGTAAGGGGGAGAGGGGACAGCCTTGTCTGGTGCCACATTATAAGGAAAGAGATTCAGATAGAAGACCATTGCACCAGACATGGGTGGTGGGGGCATTGTAAAGAAGATGTACCCAGTTAATGAAATTGTTAGGAAAGCCAAATTTTTCTACAACTAAAAATATGAAGTCCCATGAAACTTGGTCAAATGCCTTTTCGGCATCTAAAGAAATTAAAATAGCAGGAGTGTCTGAATGACTGGTGAAAGAGAGTAAATGCAATAAGTGACATATATGGTCGTTAAAACCAATTTGTTCGGGACCAATTAGAGTGTTCATAAGGGGATTTAATCTATTAGCAAGTACCTTTGCAAGTATCTTAATATCAGAATTTTAAAGTGAAATGGGGCGATAATTTTCTGTCCGGAGGGGGTTCCTGCCTAGTTTAGGTATTAATGTAATAAGAGCTTCCTGGAAATGTTGTTCAGAAAATCCATTGAGAAACCAATAATTATATACTTCTGTCAAAAAAGGAGCCAAATCATGAATACAAGATTTGAACAGATTATTTGTAAATCCATCAGGGCCTGGAGATTTATCTGGGGGAGTTGGTCCACTATCTGAATGGGTGAGCCCAGGAGGGTTTTCAAGGTGGGGGAGAGTTGCAGGAGTTCAATTCCATCTAGATAATCAAGTATAGCATTATGGGTGGCCTTATCTTCTTCGGATAAAGAATATACTCCTGGAAATATGATTTAAAAATGGCTGACATTTGTAGGGGATGTGTAGCAATGGGATCCCGGTCAATTACTTGTAAGCTCGGTACACATCGATTTGTCTCCGTTTGCTTGATTCGGATAGCCAACAACTTGCCTGCCCTTTCACCAGACTCTAGGTATTTAAGTTTAGTTCTCTGTAGTGCTAGTTCTACTTTCTGGGACACTAAATCATAAAATTGGGCATTTAAAATATGTAATTTAGTCCAATCCTCCTTAGGGTAATGACAGTTAAAGTTTTGTTCAATGGCTTTAATATCCCACAACAGACCCTCAGTTTTAGCTTTAAACTGTCGGGCCCAAGTGGAGGCAAGGCGAATACATTCACCACGCAGTGCACATTTAAAGGCAGCCCATATAATATCGAGCCTGGTAACTGAGTCTCTATTGGATATGAGAAATTGGGAAACAAATTCTTTAATATACAGTAGGGTAGTTGGGGATTTAATCAATTGATTGTTCAGGTGCCATAGGGAGTCTCTGCATATACCAGGGCCTAAGATATAGGAAATTGAGACAGGTGAATGGTCTGAGATTACTCTAGTTTGTATTTGGCGATCTATTATCCCTGGAAGCAGAAAGGAAATAATCAAAAAATAATCAAGCCTAGAACATGTACAGTGGGGAGTGGAGTAAAAGGTATAAGATTTATCTGTTGGGTGTAGTATTCTCCATATGTCCACTAGTCCCATTCATTAGATCTCTGACTGCCCTTTGGACAAACACATGTCTACCTCTTGGATCCCATATTTCTTGGCTCAGAAAAGGGATTGTTTTGGGAAAATGTATTGCTACCCCCCCCCTCGGTTGGTGGAAATACCAGCTCCGTAAGCTTGTCCAACCCAGTTTCTACAAAGAAGAGATATGTCTTCTCTTTTTAGGTATGTCTCTTGTAGGCACACAATTCCAGCGTGTAGTTGGGACAAATGTTGCAGAATCATTTGTCGCTTACACCTGTCTCGAGCACCTCGAATATTCCAAGTTATATTATAATTGTCCCCCCATTATAGTATCTCAAATAGGGTTACCATTAGAAAGCATCGTTTTAGAAAATACAGTCCTAAATACCAAACAGATGGCTGCGAGAAAAAACAAAAACACTTCTATTATTAAATTTCCCTATTGAGCTACAAGACCCAGATTCAACTTCAATCACTAAAAAAACTAAACACTTACCCCCAGTTCTACCAACCTTGCCTACTAAGTATACTGCCAGGTAATGTTAAATTGCACCCCAGCGATACAACTATTCCCTGCTCCCCATACCCAACATTCCCCCCCATAAACTTCTAACTAAGGAATTATTATATTCAGCTGTTATATTCGGTATTTATAACACTTATAAGAATACTATGAACATCAGAGGTAGTCTACTCAGAGGTAAACAGAATTTGGTACTGCCAATAAAATATTTGACTATACATTCACGATATGCCACTCCCTCTGTGAGGGCAACCTAAAAATGTGCGAATAGTAGTCCATTATTAGTAGGAATAAGATATGCAGCAGTAAGCTGTAATGTCCAGTATTTAGAGATCTAACTGAAAAATTCAGTGGAAAAGAAAAGCAAAAGAGAAAAAAGGCAGACCTTAATATCGCTTAAGGATCCCCACATGAGTTAGCACACATAATAGAGAGAAAAAAAAAAAATTTAAGTCATTACACATGTCCATGGAAATGTGGACTAAATAAGTTCAATTAAATGAGAAAAGGTCCCGTCTCGTAGCAAGGCCCATGGGTATTTTGCAGACAAGTCCATTCCTCTGAACCACGAATACAATCTAGGGTCCTGAAAGCACTGGGCCTAGTGAGTGTCTTTGTAGCAAGAAAATCCCTGATTCCCACAAGTATTAAACAAGTCCTGTCTTCAGTTAAATTCTCCAGGACAGAACTCGGGTCTAGTTCTCTTGCAATTTTAGCAGGCCGAGGCATAACCCGTTACCTCCAAACACAGAGCCCATTCATTTAAACAAGTCAGGGAGTAACCTCTTAAGTTCAAGTTGTGCTTGTTCTTGCATGTCAAAAGCATGCCATTGATCCTGGATTCTTACTTTTAGTATGGCTGGGTATCGAACCCAAAACTGTTTCCCACCTGATATTAGTTTAGACACTAAAGGGGTCAATTCCTGTCTCTTTGTTCTGACCAACTGCGGTAAACCCTGAGTAATTCATATTTTCTTGCCCTCCCATTGTACTTATTGCAGGGTTTTGATTTGGGCCAGGAGGTGCTGCTTGTCAAGGAAATTGAGTAGTTTGAAGATCAGGGGTCTGGGAGGTGACCCAGGAGGTGGCATAGGATGTAAAGCTCTGTGAGCTCGCCAGATAGTGTATGTTGTACCATTAGGAGAGGGTCCAGCTATCTTTACACAGAGTTTCTGCATGAATAAAATTGGAGAGTTACCCTCTTCTCTTTCAGGGATCCCAAGAATCAGCAGGTTATTTCATCGGCTTCTGCCCTCAAGATCCTCCAGTTTCTCCTCCATTGTTTTAAATCTCTTTGCCACACTGCTACGATCTAAGTCAGCTTTGTCTTGCATTTTTTCCAAGGAAATTATACGTGCCTCTGAATCTGGCACTCGTAAAGTCAGAGAATCCAGTGATGTATGTACCTGATGCAGCTCGTCAGCTATAGCTGCAATGAAACTCTGGAGGGGCTCCATTATCTCCAGAAAGCATTCCTCAGTGAGCGCCGATGTCCCCGCTGAAGTTTTACCACTAGTGGCCGGTAGCTGCTTAGGCCATTTTGTGGCCTTGTCTTTCTCTGGAGTGGGGGGAGGCGAGTGGCATGGAGGTGCCTTGCGCATGTATACCGCCATGTTTCTTGATATTTTCTTTGTCTCTCTAGCTGCAGAAGTAGAAGAACATTCTTTTCTGAATAAAATTCAAGTTAGGAAGGTTGATTTGCAGTGGGAAAACTTAGGAGGGATGTGTAGCGGTGGGAGCTAGCTGTTGCTCGTTAGGCTGCCATCACGTGACCCCCTTGAACTAGGTTTATGTCAGGGTATTAATTCACTTGCCTGTTGCCATATTGAAGTCTGTGGATATTTTGTGTCCCTTTAATTTCTGTGGCTTGGACAGTGGGAACAGTTACTATCTTACCCCTGCCAGTCTACCCTAAGTCTCCTCCCTCCTCCTGTCTTGTCTTGCTGCTGTGTTGTGACTGGAAGAAGTGTGGGAGCAACAATTATGCAGGAGGACAGAGGCACAGCTATCATGCTTGCTTAGCATGCACCAGAAAACTTGGATTCAGATCTGGATTTCATAACAAGCAGATCAGCATCAGAGTTTACTTTGTACAGTACATGCGAGTTACCTGCACTGCTAGGCTGGAAGGCATGTTGTTCTGCAGTTTAAAACCTTCACTTAACTTCGTACGACCGAGTGAGTAGGATCCTGTTGTCTGGCTCCCTGTCTTGTGCTGTTGTCCATTGCTGCATTGCCATTTCCTGAACATCACCAGATTCAATCCAGAGTGGCACCTCCATTTAAGCTATTCCTGGACCCCTGCCTTTCAGGCAAGTACAGTAGAGTTACAATACTACAAGCTGAAGAAGCCAGCAGTGTGAGCATGATGCTGTGACAAGAACAACCCAGCTGCAGACAGTGCTAACTGATATAAAATTAAATTTAGATAATTTGTTGGAAAGAGAGAAGATGGACAGGCAGGAGGGGAGGGGAATTAGTGGAAACCATTCCCCCTTCAGTTCACCTAGTCAGTGCACTGTAGCCACATTGCTTCCCTGAGCCAGCCCTGGAGTCCACTCAGGTGAGGAAGACTGCCACAGCACAGCGGTACTGACAACCATCAGAAAACAAAAACAGGTGAGTGACAACTTAAACCTATTGTAATGTAGTGAGTATCCCATTTTCTTGTTACAACAGAGGCAGAGGTGGAATGGAGGGTAGTATACAGCTTGCAAAAGAAAAGAAGTGATGGGCAGGTTACAAACAGTCAATCACTTCTTTTCTTCAGCACCCACCAGTTATTTGTATCCTTTGGGAGTGAATGGCATGGGGAGGAGGCTGGGTAGTACTAGACAGCAGTGGGGTAGAGTGGTGGACTTGCATTACTGGGTATGCTGGGTCAAATGGGTGGGAACAGTTAGGTGGTGCAGTGCAGAGATATGCAACTTGGGTGAGAGGAAGGATAATGATGAATTATGAGACTTTTCCAGGACTGGGGAGAGGAGGTAGGTATAGAAGCTATGTGGGTGGGGTTATTTCTTATACTTGGGTCTGATAAAGGGTGTCTTTTATTTTAGTGAAGTGCCACTATGCATTGTCTTCATTTGGTGAAGATGCCATCGCATGCAGTCATCACCAGGGGTGGGGTTATTTCTTATACTTGGGTTTGGTGAAGGATGTGTTTTATTTTAGTGAAGTGCCACTATGCATAGTCTTCATTTGGTGAAGAGGCCACTGCATGCAGTCATCACCAGTAAAGTGCCTTAACTATGGATACACATAGAAACATAGAAACATAGACTTTGATGGCAGATAAGGACTGCTTGGCCCACCTAGTCTGTCCATTTCCCTAGCTACAGGATAGGCTCCAGATCCTAGTTAACCAACAGCCTATTTCTTCCTATACTCACAAGAATTGTCTTATGTCTGTCCCATGCATTCTTGAATTCCCCCACTGTTTTTGACCCCACGACCACCTCAGGAAGGCCTTTCCATGTGTCCACCACCCTCTCTGTGAAAAAATACATCCTCATATAGCTCCTGAGCTGTCCCCCTCTATCTTCAAATTGTGTCCCCTTATTCTTGCACATCTCTGTTTCTAAAAGATGCTACCCTCTTGGACTTTGTTGATTCCTTTGAGGTACTTAAACATTTCTGTCATGTCTCCCCTCTCCCTCCTTTCCTCAAGGGTATACATATTAAGCTTCTTTAGTCTTTCTTCATATGGCTTCCTTTGCAGAACCTGCACCACTTTTGTTGCCCTCCTCTAGACTGCCTCCATCCTATGTCCTCGCAGAGATGGGGTCTCCAGAACTGCAAGCAGTACTCCAGATGGGGTCTCACCAACTGTCTGTACAGAGGGATAACAACTTCCTGTTTTCTACTGGTGATGCCTCTCCCTATACATCCCAGTATCTCCCCAGCCATCCCTACTGCCTTCTCACATTTCTTGCTAACCTTTAGGTCATCTGATATGATTACCCCAGATCCCTTTCCATTTTTGCTGTTGTTACTACCTCCCCCCATTGTGTACTCTTCCCCTGTGTTTTTGTTTCTTACGTGCATTACTTTGCACTTCTTTGCATTGAACCTGAGCTGCCATACTTCAGACCATTTCTCCAACCTTGCCTACACATGTAGTCTTCACCCAGTGAAGTAGGCACTCTTCTAGATGAAGAACTATGCGAAGTGCCACTTCCTATTGCTTGTACTGAAGTTTCTTGAGTTTCGCGTCCCTCGTGGATAGCAAAGACAGGGAGGGTAGGACAGACAGAACCCAAGTGAGCAGAAACAGACAAGACTGTGATATGTATTCATCACAGATTGAACACTTGACAAATATATGATGGGGTGGGTGGGTCAAGTTAGGTATTAGTTCATAACATTGTTGAAAAAACATTTGGACTGCTTATCCCTCTTGTGCAGCACAAACATGTATTAAGGACATGGGGCAGCAATTGTGTAAAAAAAAGTATCAAACGACGGACATGGAGCACAATAATGTGGGACCGTTGAGATTTACTCCCCATTAGAAACACAATTATTCCAACTCCTGCTGCAGTGTACAGTATATGCCAGGTACACACAGGAAGAAGTCAAGGGAAGGGGGAGCAACTAGGACTGGGCAAAAATAAAACTTCACTGGTGAAACATCCACAAAAATCAGAAGTTCGCTTCCATGAAATTGCAAAATGCTCTTTTTCAGCTTTGCGGAAATTCTACCTTAGGCCAGTGGAATCCACATATGAATTGTGGATTAATGTATTAAACTGTGGAATAAAATTCTGCAGAACTGATCGCAGTCAGTGATAAGTTCTGTGAAATTTCTTTCTGTAGTTTAATACAATAATCTGCAAATCATACCTATATTTTGATCTTCTTGCAGTTTGTACTTTAACCTCCCAAGCTGTTACACTCATCCTTATTATGACAACGACTTTTGTTCTTTGGAATGTAATGCTATAGTTTCCTTTTCTAGTTGGTATATCTGTTTTTGGGGGGGGTTGGGTTGATGAGCTAAAATTTTTCCCATTGCCTTTTGTTTGTACTCTTCCTCTTCTTCCCTCATCAGTCCCCCCTCCTTTTTCCACTAGAATGCCACATTTTTAATTTAGTTTAGTGACTGTTCAGTGTCCAAGGAGTTTACTTAGTGGTAGTGCTGTGCAGAATGGGAAATTCTGAATTTGCAGAATTTCAATGTAATTTCACAAAATTCCACAAAATGTCACTGAATTTCATAAACATTTTGTAGAATACTTAAAATGTAGTAATTTGGTCATAACTTGGCCACTGGTTAATCTGAAGCTCTGCAATTTGGCATAGTCACTCTTTGGCTAGAAGGCTAATAATGTACTACATGTCATGAAATTTGGATGGATAGTTTCGAAATTAAAGGTGTTCACAATCTGTGGTTTTATTTTTTGTGTAAACTTTCGTGAATATTTTTATCTGCATATACCTCAGCCATCTAGTGGGTCCGAAATCTTAGATTTGGCATGCTTACTTGATAATATGGGTTCTAACAATGTGCCAGATTGCATCACAATGTGATGCAACATCTCAAAATTATATGTGCTCAAAATCTGTCTTTTTATTTTTTGTGGTAAAGTTCATGAAAACATTTAATCTGCATATAACTCAGGCACCTTTGAAGTTAAACATGTGTAAATTAGCATGCATGGCCTTTTTGTAATGCTAATAGACTGCTCTAAATATGGAGAGAACTGGATTACTGATTTGTAAGTTACAGGAGTTGAAAATTTTACTATGTAAATATTTGTAAACTTTTGTGAAAACTCAAAAATGTGGATGTTTGTAACTTCTCTGCTCTTGCAGGCATAGACTTAAGAATTGACATGCATATCCATAGTCAGTGTGTGTCCTGGTGTCTAATACAACTGGATACATTGGTTTAGAAGTTTTAAATTTGCAGTACAAAAATAAATTGGTAACATTTTCTCACATATTTATGGTAGCATATAGATGAAGCATCCAGAATTGTTTTTGTGGACTTTAACATTAATGCACATATCACTACTTCATTTGATAAGCTGGGCTGAGCTTTATGCAGTCTGCTGTTCTGCTCTGGGTGACTATTCCCACCTCCTTCTCTTTTGGCATAGCAAGATTGACTCAGTAGAACCTACCAATCCCACCGATATCCTCTTTGTTCTTTACAGTGACAAACACCCTTAAAACATGAGTCCCCTACTCCTTTTCCTCTCAACATACTCTGTTGGAATAGTTCTTCCTTCCTGCTGCCCCAGACATTGTCTTCCCCCACTACATTTTGAGTACCTCTAAGTCCCAGACTTGTTTGTACATCAGGCTCCCTAGCTCATAAATTTAATGGATGTGATCCTTAAATATTTAGCATTTGGGTTGGAATTGTTCACACTTTGTGCTTCCTTGCTCCAACCTGGGGGTCTACTACTGTTGTGCTACCCAGTTCATCTGTAGATTTCTAGGTGAAATTGTGTATCTAACTCCTGAACCTGTTAACCCCCTGCACTACCTGCCTTGCATACCCTTATCCTGAATTTAAAATCCCTCAGATTAGGCTGTGAAATTAGCTAATTTCAATTTTATGGAATTTTTCATGAAATTCTACAATTTTCACAAAGACTCATATGATTTGACTTTAAGTACAGATGTTATTTTGCAATTTATGGCAGAAAACAATTAATAAAATTGACACACACAAGTTCCTCATAAGATTTAAGAACTAGCACATTTAATGGTATTACTTTCTCTAGTTTTAAAGTGTCATGGGTTTATAAATCTTTAGTTTACATTCTTGCAAAATTAAATTTTTAAATCTTGTGAACATTTGACTACTTTTATTACAATCCCATTTAAAGTTGCACATATTAATTTTTTCAGAAATGACCATGTGGTATAGTAGTTTAAATTTTTCAACTCTGGTTAAATTTGGAAATGTTGTTTTAAAATTAGAGGAAAATAACTGAAATTGAAATTTTGGAAACATTATTTTGCAGGCTATGACTCAGTCCCATTTGAAGCTAGAAATTTGAAACTATATACATATTCAAATGTAGTGATAACCTGTATACCTGTCAGATTGTATAACATTTCAATAAATACTGTCAAAATTATACTTAAATTATAGAAATCTAAATCTTGGAAAATGTTTGGCTACCTATAACTCAGCTCCCATTAAAACTTAAGACTTACAACATGGTGCATATACCCATGCTGGGTGCTTCTCTAAATCCTGACATTGTGGAGAAATGTGGATAAGAAGTTTTAAATTATCTCAAAATAACTGAAAATTAAATTTTGATTAAATGTTTGGCCACCCATACCTCCACCCCACTTTCAACTTATGACTCTGAAATTTAGTACATGTTTGTAAGTCATTAGCTACTGTCTACATTCTAGATTTGGTGTTATTTGGACACTTACTTTTAAAA
Organism: Neoceratodus forsteri; assembly: GCA_016271365.2. NCBI lineage: Eukaryota > Metazoa > Chordata > Ceratodontiformes > Ceratodontidae > Neoceratodus > Neoceratodus forsteri. The sequence continues at coordinate 32,193,281 of CM057459.1, forward strand.
GTATAGTGAAATAACTGAAATATAAAATTTGGCAAAATTCTGTGGAATTTTCATGATAATTCCATGGAATCAGAATGGTCATTATGTGGGCATTCCACAGGTAGAATTTTATATTCTGTGCAGCTACACATAGTAGCAATACAGCCATTTAATTAACTATTTCTGTACTAGCATGTTTAGGATTACATTGGTTTAAGGTTCCCTTTATTTGCTGCACAAGTAAACATAATAATTAATACAATTTAGTGTGCCTGCAGTCAACCGTCTTTTGGATGAGACGTTAAACCGAGGTCCCATCTGCCTGGATTGGTGGTAGTTCAGGTGGATGTTAAAGATCCCAAGGCACTTATCGAAAAGAGTAGGGGAATTTTTATTGACAAGAAAAACAAAACCATCACAAAGAAAAGTTTGTCATCAAGTTAACAATCACATTAAGGAATAAACACAAAATTCTTCCACAAGGTATTCACTTTCGGAGTTAGAAAATTCAATCTATCTCTTTTTTTCAGTTCTTTCAACTCTGTTTCAATAGAGGATACAATAATTGAATGAGGCATACACAGTTGTTGCATAACAAATTTACATCTTGCCTGCCATAAAAAAAATTTTAAAAGGGAAAAGAAAACATTTAAAGTACTTTTATGATAAATATCCCACACCTGTATAATTTCCAAGAACCAAGGTTCCATAAGACAAATGTTGTAAATGAGGCATTTGCCAATGCAAAGCTGCAAATTTCAAAAGTCTTGACTATGCATACATTCTAAAAAAAATGTATTTGACTTTCCTCTATGTTAATACAATTATTCCATAAACAATACCTATCGCTCAAGGGTTTATATTTCAAATTCCCTCTAACTCCTAGCCTTCCATGTGCTGACATCCATATTATATCCCAAATTTTAGTTGGAATTCTACCATCTTTTAGTTTACATAAAGCATACTTCATGTGGGATGGAGTACACTCAGGAAAAATGAGAATAACTTTCAATAAATCAAATACAATGTAATTATAAAAGGATTTTCTATTCAAAGAAGTTAGTTGTGGCATAGAAATTTTCCACTGAAAAAGTTTTAAAAGTGGATATACCATATGATGGAAGGCCATCAGAAGCTAATACTCTAGGGGAAAAAGGGACCATAAAAATATTTATGCCATATAGACTTAACCCAAAAATGCCATGGTAAAACTTCACAATTCCAAATAAAAGAAAAAGAAGAAAACAGAAAAATGGAATGAAAAAAACTACAGGATTAACCATACTTAAACCTCCATGCTGTTTTTTTAGATAGGTGAATTCCCTTTTTACTGGGTTAAGTCTATTTCCCCAAAGCATTTGAAAAAAACACTATATAGTCTGGTTTCACAAGAAAGTGGGGGTGGAAATACATGACTAACATAAATAAAAAGTGGGAGGAGAAATTTTTTAATAATCAAAACTCTTTTTTGTTTCCCAAAACGCCAATGTTTCCACTGGGCAACCTTAAGGTCTCCAGCCGAAAATTGTTTTTCCCAATTAAAGAGTGCTATATCTTCCATCCCAAACCATATTCCTAAAATTTTCTGAGGTGAAGATAGCATGGGAATATTATAGCAGAGAGATAGATCAGGAACCCTAGGCCCTAATTGTAAAACAAAACTTTTTTGTAAGTTAAGGGAAGCCCCTGAAAAATTTCCAAAAAAAGAAAAAAGATCCAGGGCTTTTGTAATGAGTTACTATCAGCCAATAATAGGTAACATCATCAGCAAAAGCAGTAACTTTAATTGGAGCTAAATCAGGGAAGGAGCAACACCAAAGATATTAATGTCTGAAATAATACCTCTAATAACTGGATCTAGAACAAATGTGTATAACAGTGGACTAAGGGACAACCCTGTCTCACCCTTTTTATTAATATCTCAGCACCAAGAAAATCATTAACAATGGGAATGGTAACAGCATGAGTATATAAATTAGAAATCCAATTTACAAAGGTCCTCGGAATCCCATAATGTATTAAAATAAAATAAAGATAGGAATGACACACTGCATCAAATGCCTTTGCTTGATCTAATGCTATTCCCATTTCCGAATTTTGAAAATGATTCTTACTAGCAAACAAATCTCGAATTAAAAAGAGGTTATGTTGAATTTTCCTCTGAGAGATAGCACAGGTTTGTGCAGGATGGATTAGGATTCTGGCCACTTTTCTAGTCTCAAATTTAAGATTTTTGCTAAAATCTTGTAGTCACTATTTAATAGACTAATAAGGCGCAATTTGTTAATAAAGTTCTATCACCTTTTTGTAAATAAATTTTAATAGCAAAGGGAAAAAGTTTTACAAGGCTTCCTGATGCTAAAAAATTATAAACTAAAGGCAGAAGTAACTCATATAAGAAATGCAAGTTTTATAAAATTCATTGGGGATACCATCAAGCCCCGGAGCTGATCCAGTGTTCAATTGCTTTATAACATCTATGACTTCTTGTGAGGTAATAGGAACGATTAAACAATATAGCAAATTATCCGGAATAGAAGGCAAAGTCCTAAACTGTTCCAATGGAAAAGATTCTAAATTAAGTGTATCTTGACAGGAAAAAAAATCAGATAAATGTCTTTGCACTACTGCCATCATGTCCAAATCTGCAGTTACCATATTATTTTGCAAATCACATAAGCCTGTCATAAACATGTCAGCCAATCTTAATTTGCACGCCTGATAAGGATCAGAGCTTGACAATGTTTGTGCCTAAACGAAACTCTAAATCCAAAGATTTAACCCTATCATATTGGAATATTCTCATTTGATTTTTAATATCAGCTATGTGAGAAGTATAAACAACCCGTTGCTGAGGGGAAACAGACATTAATTTGTAAAGTTGATTTCTAAGAAGTAAATATTTCCTGTAATCAGAATCTACTTTCCTTTTACCCCAACCCTGAAAAAGTTTTTTAATTTCTTGCTTTGTCTGTAACCACCACTCAAAAGGTGACGAAAACAAGTCAATTGTAGAATATTTAGCCACAAAGAACAATTCTAATTTAGAAAAATAGACTGAATCACTTAAAAAGGAAGTGTTCAGTCTCCATCGAGAAACCGTGTTATACAAAGTAGGAGGTAAATGTTCTAAAGAAAAAGTACAAAGTAAATAGAATGGTCAGAAAATTCTGTAGGAGTAACTGAACAAAATTTAGAAAACAAATAACGAGATATGAAGACCATATCAATGCGGGTTGAAAAAGTGTGTCTATGGTATGTTTCACCAGCCTGAGCATGCAAGCTTCGATAAGCGTCTTTAAGACTAGCATCTTTTACGATGTCAATAAGAGCATTTGAGTCACAGTAGACTTTTTTTCCTTTAGATTTAATAAATCCAGTATCTATGGAGCAATTAAAATCACCTCCCCAAATAATATGTCTTTTAGTATATAAAAAAGGTTTAATATCCTCCAACATTTCAATACGGCCTGTTTTTGATTGGGATCCATAAACATTTATTAGACGAAAATAATAAGTATGAAGTGAACAATCTAAAATTAAAATTCTACCTGGATGTACATCAATTACTTTAGAAATCTTGAAAGCAGAATTACAGAATAAGATTCCAAGGCCATCTGCTAATCAAGCTAAAAGTCCAAAAGAAGGGTCTAATACCCATTTTCTTTTTAGTTGATTCACTTCCCAAAGGGAAGAAAGCCTAGTTTCTTGTAAAAAAATAATGTCTCGTTTCAAAGTTGTTAAATACAAGAAAATAGGTAGCTGTTTTTTAAAAGCCTTTAAACTACATACATTATATGTAGCTAGCTTTAATGTGGCCATTTAAAGTTAACTAAATACTATTTTTCTGACTCACTTTCCGCTTTTTACCTTTTTCCCTTTTTTTCCTTGGCTAATTCTGTAGCCTTACTATCCTCATCATCTGTGATGAGTTCTGAGATATGTGAGGTATTGGATTCAAGATCAGACTCTCTGGTATCATCTTGTAAGGGTGAAAAAATTTTTTCAGTGGAAAGAGGGGCGGGCGTAGGTTGTTTCAAAGAAGCTCTTGTGAAACGCCTATTTTTAACTACCTCAAAGGGCGGAGGCATAATTGAAGTGGAGGAATTTTTATTAACAACAGAAGGCCTTGAAACTAATTTCTCAACTAAGGCTGGAGGTTCCTCAGAAAGACTTAACACCTCATTATGTGAAGCAGCAGGACTTTTTGAAGGCAGGGTAGGGGAAACCACAGAGGTATGTGAATTACCAGGTTCATTAAATCCCTTATTACTAGCCTGGGCCTTACGCAACAATTCATCATGATCAAGACCCGCTGCACAATTCCTCCATGTCCAGGGGCATTGATGGAAAGCATGACCTTGTTCATCACAAAGGTTACACTTAAAGATATTAGTACACATATCAGTAGAGTGACCAAACCCACCACACAATGGGCATTTTAAAACATCACACACACTACTGATATGTGTCTTATCCCCACATTTGTAACAGGCCCGAGGCTGCCCCCCATAAAAACAGACCCCCCTGTCCTTGCCTAAGAAAAAACTATTTGGTAAATGGACAATATCCGAGTTGACTTGAAAAAGCTTTACCTTAAATTTCCACCCTCCCGTCCAAATACCTTCCACATCTAACAGGGCTTCAGGGGGACTTAGTATATCACATTTTGACTGAAGCCAATGGTAAATATCGCTCACATTTACCCCTTCATTTCTAAACATAATTGTTACAAAACGAATTAGTGGTTTGGAAAGGGGTATTGCGAAAAAGGATGTCCATGAGGAGGTAGTTTTTTGAATAGAATATTTTTCCCAAAAATGTTCCATAAGTGAAGTAGTCTGGAAACTAACATCAAATGAATCTTCACCAGAAACATGAATAAGAGCATAAATATCCTTAGCCAAAAACCAACATAGAATTTTTCAATAAATGCTTGAAAACAAAATATCTATCTGGATGTTCAGCCAAACCTCCTTTATACCTAATCCTGACTGCATTTCTCGAGGGCCTGTTCTAATTTATTTTTAAAGAGTTCAGACATGGGAGGTCTCTGTGGCTGTTCTAAGAACAGGTGTAATGGTTTCTGTAAATCAGCTGAAACAGCTGTGGAGGTACTTGGCTTAGAAAAAGCAAGCCACGCTCCACCCTCCCAGGTATCGTTTTTAAAGTACCCTTATTAAGCAGTACAGCTGTACCTTCAGTCATAGTATGGCTGTCGTTGGCATGCATGTTTGGGGTCCCACGGAGAATCCGGCGTCAGACTCCTGCTTCTGACCGTTTCCAACCGCCTCCGTTAGCGCTATCTCCTCTGACCAGGCCAGGTTACCACCAGGTGAACATCTCCCAGTCCAAACTGCTTTCGTAAGACAGAGGAAGTACTTGGTCCCTTGCTCAAATCCATCCGTCCGGAAACCGTGTCTTTCAGAATGTGTTCCGTTCGGGACTCAGACGGCCCCATAATTTCTGTTGCACTAACCACTTCTGATGTGAGGGAAGAACAAACAGCTTCCTGCAAACAATCACCAGACAAATCTCCAGGGACCAAATCTGCACTCAAATTTACCTCCGGTTGCGATGCCTGTATCGGGAAGGTCTGAAAAATTGCACCAGCTACTTCAGTAAGGGTTGTAGTATGCATTTCAGATACCGCACTATCTCCGACCTCCATCTCTTCTCGAGGTTGAGAGCAGTCTGCCATTCTGCCTCTGTGACGTCAGCAAGACTCCCAAACTAGCCGCCAACCAGCAGGCAGCAGGGGAATTTCCCCGGTGTCCTGGCCAAATTTCCCTCATTCACTAAAAATACCACCAACAGCTTAATCTGGTTCAAGGTCGGTTGGCATTCATCTGTATCCCCTTCCCCCGGGTCGTGCCTGAAAATAGGCAGGATTTGTCTAGTGCACTTACCCGGTCAACAAAAACTAAATAAATAAATGAAGCTTTTAGATGCACTTTGTCTATTTTACAATTTTTACCACTCTGTTTAGCACTTTCACTCATTGTGAAGGTCAAGTGTGCTCACATTTGTATCACAATGGATTTATTTTATGTTTGGGTTTTATCGCATAGACTAGGAATCAGAGGAATAGTATCGAGTCTGCAAGCATTAGTCATTATCGACTCATCAGTTTTCATTGGACATAAGGCCCACCTAAAAACTATCAAGAGACATCTTCAATATAGCCACAGTTTGTCTTTTGACAATATTTTCAGGTAATGAGTTCCACAGTGACATTACCCTCAGGTTTATTTATTGAAATTTGTTGATTGGGTGGGCCCACTGAGCTGACAGGGTCCCTTTTTCAGGGGTGACCCGGAATTAATTACAATTAAAAAGGCACATAAGCATACAGGAGACAAAGGCAGAGCAATTAATTACATAGATTACACACATAAGGAGCATACAATAGACATAAAACAGGTAGCAGTAGTGGTAGTCAGTTATACAAAGTAAGTGTACAAGGCTAGCTACCACTAGCCAAAATAAAGGTAATCAGAAACATATCAACATGCAGGAACTGGGGGATTATTGCAATGCTGTTGCTGGGAGTTGGATACCAACTCGGAAAGAGGTGTGCTTTGGTTGGGTACTAAATCTGTGGGTGGCCTGGCAAGGGAGGAAGGCCCTGGAGTTCATATGGGTACACAGTAAATATAAGGCCACCAACATTTCAAGTGGAAGTACACTGATTTACTACTAGCAAGTGGGATTTTAGAGCATATTTAAATGAGTTCAGAGTAGAGCAGTTCGTCACCACTGAAGATAGGCTGTTCCAGAGGGCCAGGGCAGAGATGTCAAAGGACCTGTCACCAGCTCGGGATCTTGTCCTAGGGACATCCAGGATGGGGTGGGCAGCAGACCTTAGGTCACGTTTAACTGACTTGATTTGGAGAAGTCCATTTAGGCTAGGGGAGGTTGATATTTTGGCTGTTTTTAAAGTAAGACAGCGTGTAGGGTATGCCAGTCTAGCCTCAAGTGATGGCTAGCTCAGTGAGGTAAGAACATTACAGTGGTGAACTCAGGGATGAGCAGCAGCTACAAAGCAGGCAATTTTGTGATAGAGGACTCTGAGTTTGGTAAGTTCAGTGCCCTGGAGAGGTTGTATTAGGGGAGCACCATAGGGAAGTAATGGAAGGATGGTACCTGTGGTGATTGCCATGTGAGCTTCACTGGAGAGGAACCCACCAAGTCTGTATAAAAGACCAATTCTTTGATGGAGGATCTTGGTGGTAGCCTAACTGTGCAGACTTAGGGTTAGCTCCTGGTCCAGGTGTACGCCAAGATATTTTGTGGATGCACAGACCTCCAGTATAGTCCCATTGGACAATAAGATTTGTAGGAGGTTTGATCGATCGGCTCCCAGGCACTTGGGACCGAAGAGCATGGCCTTGGATTTATTTAGGTTGAGGACCAGTTTATTATCCATGAGCCACTTTTCTAATGATCTGAAGTCCATACTGAGGATCTGATTTAATTAATTTATATCTTTCAAACTCCTGTAGATGATAGCATCATCTGCATACAATTGTATGTTGGCCCTTCCACAATGAAACTGGCATGCTGTTGATGAAGATAGTAAATAGCAGGGGTCCAAGGACGGATCCTTGGGGGGCTCCTTGGTACACTGGCCTAATGTTAGAGGTCATACCCTTCCATTTTACCAGCTGCTTTTTCCCACAAAGGTAGTGTTGAAACCAGGAGTAGGCAAGTGAGTCCAGACCGAGGTTATGAAGGCAGGTAACAAGGAGATCATGGTTCACCAAATTGAAGGCTTTCGTTAGATCCAGGAATAGAGCTCCAGTGGCTAGACCTTGATCCATAGCCTCTAGTACATCTGATGTGAACTTGACAAGGGTTGTGTCTGTGCCATGATTTTTCCTGAATCCATGCTGCACGTCTGCAGGTAGATTATGGGTTTCAGTATAGTCAAGGATCTATCTATGCACAAGCTTCTCCAGCATGTTCACAAGCACACTGAGTATGGATATAGGTCTATAGTTTCCAGTTTGGTCTTTGACACCACCTTTGTGTATAGGAACTACAGTGGCCATTTTCCATTTAGTGGGGAATTGCCCAAGCAGAAGAGACTTGTTAAACAGGTTCCTGAGTGGAGCTGCGATAATTGGGGCAGCCATTTTCAGAAACTTAGGCTCCAGCTTGTTGAACCCAAGAGCGCAATCCATTTTGATGGTGTTTAGCAGAGAGAGGACTTCCTTCCAAGTAGCCAGGTGGAAGTGGAAGTTGGGACCAGTGTGAGCGTCAGAGGGACAGAAGTTAATGTTGCCAGGTGTGGGGTCAATATATTTATCCAGGTTAGTGAAGAAGCTGTTGTATGTATTTGCTAACTCTTCCGGATCTGACATCAGGTTGCCTTTGACTGAAATGCTCTGGAGGGCTTCAGCTGAGCACCCCTTTAGGAGACAATTTATTTGTGACCAGATTTTTTGGGGGGGTTTGCCAGGTTTGAGGTTTGGAGGCACCTAATGTAATCCCTTTTAGCATGTTTTAGCGCTTTCTTACAGCTGTTCCTCAGGGTCTTGTATAATAGCCAATCAGCATGAACACCTGAGCATTTGAACTTGCCCCATGCCTTATCTCTGAGCTTCATTTGTTTTCTTCTGTCCTGATCCAGCCAGTATGCATGTTTGCCTCGGACTCTCCATTGTTTTAGTGGGGCATGCTTATTAAGGACACTTAGAAAGTTACGGGTAAAGCAATCAAGAGCCACATCGATGTTGGAGAGATTATTGAGATCCGCCCAGTGTATCTGTCTCAGATCTCGGAGAAAATCATTGGGAACAAAACTCAATAGGTCCCAAGCAAGTATGATCCTAGGGGGAACATTCGGTGAGTTGTTCCTCCAGGTGCAAAAGACGGGAGCGAGATCACTGAGAGAGTCTGGCATCAGGCCTGTTGCTCTACATCTGTATGTAACAAAGTTCAAATGCAATCCCACCCAAAATATGTACTTTATCTGTATTGTTTTACTTCTAAATTCAACTGTTGTATGTATACCTGCCTCCTCTGTAACCCCTCCCCCCAGGTCGCACCGTGAGACGAGCATCTTTTTGCTCAGTGTGCCTTTCCTGGTGAAACATTTTCAATAAATAAATAAATAAATCTGTCTGGTCAGTTTACCAGTATCCAGTCTAGAAGAGTATGGTTTCCCGTCTTAGGGTTAGGCCTCGTGGGTTCGCTGATTATCTGCGTAAGGGACACGTCAGTTAGCGCAGATTTGCTAACTGCATTGCTCAGCCAGTTTAAGTTAAAGTCACCCATGAGAATAAGTTCCCACACAGGGTTACTAGCCAACTGACTGATGAGGAATTCTAGTTCACATTTCGCCGCCTTGGGCGGGTTATAGGTAAACCCAATGGTTATGGATTTTGTCCCGCCTAGGGTGAGTTTAACTAGGAGACACTCAGAATCCCTATTATCCAACTAAGATGGACAGATATTAAGGGCATTTAGGGAGTTCTGTACATAAATAATCACTCCTCCTCCTTTTCTGTTTGTTCTGTCCTTCCGGAAAACAGTGTATCCTGAGATATCTATCTCATGGGTAAGTATGTAGAGTTTGAGCCATGTTTCTGTGATTTTGATGATATCAGGAGCGTAGAGATCCATCCAGGCTTCAAGTTCCTGAAATTTGGGATGCAGGCTGCAGATATTCATTTGAATTATTTTCAACCCTTTGGTGAGGTTCCACGCTGGGTTTGAGGAGGAGGAGATTCTGCAACTAGACGGTCCCGAGTTCATCTCAATATCTCCAGAAAGGTGAGGAACATGCTTTCTTAGGTACCAGGGCAGGTAGGGTGTGGGCCATCTGGGCCATACCACTGCATCCATTCAGTAGGAAGCCAGCTTGTAGCAGTCTCCCTTAGCCCTAAGACCTAGGAGAGTAACCAACCCAGGAGAGTAGGTTGTTGTCAAATAAAAAGAATTGGAAAGTGGTTTGCTGTCCTTTAACTTGCTGTAGTCAGGAGCAGGGCAGAGGGAGAGACTCAAGTCCAGGATGACAAGAGAGAGAAAGATGCTGACAGAAGCCAACCAGCCATAGGAGGGCATGATTAGGATATGGTTTGAAGATTGTGCAGGCTAGACCAGAGACATTTGTTATAATACCAGACAATATTAAGCCCACAGCAATCCCTTTACATAGGACCCCAGTAAGATACAAGTAGCCCTGTCTTTACAGAAGGAGAAAATTCCAGCGAAACAAAAGGAAAAGTTCCCCATAAGCTGGCACTGGTTCCACTAGGAAAGCAAACAGTAGGGAAAACTGAGCTATCTAGTCACCATAGGATACCCCCCAGATTGACATGAGAACACAGTCAGAATCACCCTAGGATTACAGGGGAAAAAGCCTAGTATAGACAGGAATTAGAAATACAGTACAGTACAGTCAGGATGTAAGCTACTTCAAGGATGTGTCCTAGAATTATTCAATCCCTAGGCTTAGGCATACAGGTCCAATTACACTTTAGGTCATATCAAGTTCCAGCCCCAGGGGTGGGGCATAAGTCTATTTAATATGTTGAGGTTTAACCAGAATCCTCTTTTAGTGGTCCTGAAGTTCTCACCCCTGAGCTGGAACTCATGTGCTCTTAGGTCTCCACTAATATGCTTATGTTGTGATCCTATACATTTCTACAAGTCTTCATTTTTAAAGGCCTTAAAGACTAAACTAAGGTCACCCATCATATGTCTATACTCAAGTGAGAAGAGACCTAGTTCCCTAAGTCTTTGCTCATATGGCAATTGTTTTAAGTTGGATATCCATTTAGTGGTTTCACATTGGACTGCCTCTAATAATGAGACATCTCTTGCCTTGTATGGAGCCCAGAACTGACCACAGTACGCCAGTTGGAGCCTAACCAGTGCACCCTACAACGGTATGATCACTCCCCTGTCCCTGCTTCTTACATGCCTGAAAATACATCCAAGCACTCCATTAGCCTGACTCACAACCTCCCTGGTATGATCACTAAAAGATAGTGTATTGTTTACAATTACACCTAAATCCTTCTTCCTGTCTGTTGTTTCCAGTTTTGTACCATTCAGATAATATTCATGCATTCTATTGTTTCTGCCAAAGTGCATGACTCTGCATTTATTTTCATTAAAAAGCAATTTATAGGCTGACCCAGTGGCGTGGAGGGCTGAGGCATTACTGCCTTACCTCCTGCTATGCTGGCGACCTGTGTTCATGGTGTTAGTGGGTCGCCGGAGGTCGGCTGGGGAAGGAGTGAATGAAACGTCTGGAGGACACCACTCCTCTCCTGGGGGAGAGTGGGGACATGGACCAGCACTTGCCTGACCCCTAGTGGTGGCTGGGGAGCCAGACGGCCAGGTCCCACAATGTGGGGGCAGAGGAGGAGCAGCTGCCTGACGTATGGTATGCGGACACATGCGTGGTGCATCACTGGCGGCATTGCACACTCCCTGACGCATCAAAGAAAACCCAGAAAAGTGGTCCTGCCATGCAGAATGATGATGGTTCCCCTCGCGAGCTGCCCCGAGAGGACACCTCCTGAGCTGGATCCATCCCGGTAGGTTGAGTTGCTTCCCACCCCCTGCTACGAAGGGTAAGTCATGGGGGCAATAGCAGAGGGGGTCTGATCCTTGGGGATGGTGAGGAGGTGGAATGTCAGAAGTGGCTGGTGGGACCCTGGAGAGAAAAAGAGAGCAAAAAAAAAAATGCAATTTATGCGTTTCTGCCCAAGAAATAGTTTTATTTAGATCAGCCTGAAGTCTGTGACTGGCTTCTTCATTTTCCACAATAGCTCAGAGCTTTGTGTCATCTGCAAACTTGTACATCCAAGACGTAGCTGATGTTACCATGGATGACACAAGTATATTGAAGAGAGCTGGTCCCAGCATGATACTGTGCCAAGTTCAATACTGTATATGTGAGTTTAGAACTCCTTATACAGTATGGTTCACTGTTTGAATCCTGCCACGACCACTGCTTTCCTTGGGTGCTTGTCTTTCTCGCCTGGGTTACTCTTGTTTTTTCTATAAAACTTCTGTAATATTTATAAGTCCAATTTATTTCTGCTTTATTAAAGATTTACTAAAATGAACATTTAACGATAAGTTCATTATTCAGTAATTTTATGTTGGGAGTTCTGATCACTTTTATAACATCCCTTTCTATGGGTAGCATGTCAATTCGTCGCAAACAATTCAGCAAAAACAAGTCAGTGCATCATTTACAGCGAATAGCAAAACAGTACTCTATTCATTACCTTGTGAAACCGAATCATCGCATGAAAAACACAGCAATACAAATATGTGGGACCGTGTTTAACATTAGGAGCTCTGGATTCTTTTTGAAAGAGAAAATTAACTGTTGTCAGAAGATAGTTTATTATTCTAAAAAAACATTTTGCCACACATTGCCCAATGTCATTAAATGGAATAACTAAGTAACTTAAGGGTTCTGAATGGCAGTTTGTGAAACGCCTCTCTTGGTGAAGGACAGTGGCACGACCTGCAGCCCAACCTTATTCCTGATGCATGCTTCCCAACTTCTGATAAATGAACCAAGAATTACCTAAGCAACCACAGCCCGCTTGCTGCTACAATACAAAAAGCGAAAGCACTTGAGACGTGTCCATCAACCAATCAGTGCAGGGAGGGGGCATCATATGACAGCTAGAGCGAAGCAAGCGATATGATACTGTGAAATTTTTATCAGTTGACTTGGTTCCTTCTGATTTTAATGTGTTCTGACCTTAAAACTGTTTTCTACATACACCATGGTCTGCAGCTATGGGTGATTCAATCAACACCAGTAAGGAAAAGAGCTGCACTTTGTAAGTTGCCATTTCCACGCAACTACCAAGACTAAGTACTGTACATGTTCACAACCTGTACTTAGCCATGGGAGTCAAACAGATTCATAAACAAAGGAGCTAACTAAATTGCGACCTAAATGCATGTGATGTAACTGTAATGCACTTTAAATGCTAGTGCTGAAATGTAAGCGCTGTAAATGCTCGCACTAAAATATTTTGCGCGCAATTGACGTGGAACCCTTTCTATGTATAGCTAGTATCCCTTGCTGGAGGGTTCATAATATTATATCTACCATAAAAGGTAAAGACTTTATTTTTGGATTTTGCCATGGTTTATGCTCCTGTATTTCCTTGTTCGAATCACGCTAGAGCCACAGCTCTTGGGTGTGGATTTTCTCTAAGCTAATGTTCGAAATAACTTATCTGTGATTACTGTTCTGATCCCTTTTCAGTTTCTGTCTGTGTACTTGCCAAGGTATCCCTTTTAAGTTTTTTCATGGAAATATTCTTGTTTTTTCAAATATCACAAACACACCAATTCCTGTCTCTGTTGCTTGTAATTTACAGAAATTGAAAAGGGATAGCTTTGTGAGTACACAGACAGGAATGGGAATTTGAACATGAAAATATAATAAGACAAAAAGAAAGAAGCTGGAATGAATTCATGATACAGTACAATCTTACTGAAGAAGGACAGTGTCTGAAATGTTGAAGAAATATGTTGATACTGAATCAATGTAATTTGTGAATTCAGAAGACAGAAGAAAAATAATTTAATAAATAATTATATAAACATTTTACACATTTGGTGAGTGGCATAATTTCTACCAATTGTCTATACGGAACATCAGAGTGGCCAGTTTCTATGTGCTACAAGAAAATCTGATTGGTCCAATTAGACAGGCTAAAGACAGACAAGTGGCAGAATAGGAGAGAACAAAATAGATCCTTGCTTTTAACTATCTTTGCATAACAGATGGTACAGGGTTTTAGTCAACCCTGTCACACACCCCTGAAAAATGTAGTCAATAAGTGCATTATCATTTAGTAAGTTTATATTTTCAGCAGCATTCTGCACATTTGGGTGGTAACTGAGTAAAAAATTGGAAAACAGGTATTTTCAAAACTTCTAAGTGCATACTTTTGTGACAGTATTCCTGCCTTAGTAGTTATAGTTTGTGCTCAGTGAGGGCTATGCATCAAAGATGGGCCAAGCATGTGTGATTAACATGTACCCAGCCTATGCAGCTCCACATCTGCAGACAGGCGTGAGGTGACTGGCATGCTTGAAAGCTGGACACTGCCCTGAGTCTGTCCACAGTCCCATTTCCCCAGCATGCAGCTGTGCTTGAGAGGATCGGAGGACAAAGGCAGACATCCTATCAGATGCCCATCCTGGTCCACTAGTGGTCCCCTGCTCTGCACAGAGAAGGGACTTCTAGGACAGTGCAAAATGGAAAATTTAAAAAAAGACAGTTGATTGCCCAAGCAGCTTCCCCTCCCTATCTGCCCAGTGGGCTGGAGCAGCTGATTAGGGGAGTGTGTTTGTTCCTGCCACAGCCTGCAGGTGAAATCTGGGGGGTGCACAACAGATATGGCAGAGTCCCTGCTACCTTATCCTGTGCCCCCTAGCCTGACACTCTATGCCTTCATGAATGGTGTGGAGTGTGAGCACACCCCTGAACTGGCCACACATGCAGCTGCACAACTGGCCAGGGGACCAATTGTGGAAGTGACACATGTTCCTTCTGTGAATGCATGAAGGGGTCCGTGGTTGCCCTGGTGCAGAATTCAGACTTAGGGATGCCTACGTGCCATAGAGCTGCAGCATGTTGGCAATTCACACATATGTGCATAGACCCAATGCGAGCTCCACTTTACATATGAACATACAAAGAAACCAGCAGAAGGAGGTCAATAGGTCCAGCTAGTCTGCACACATGGAAGGGTTTTCAGCTTAAGCTACTGATCTAGCCCCTTCCCCTATCCACCCTTCCCTTACATCCACTCCTCCTTTTACCTTTATTTTCCCCTTAACTCTATTCCAGCCTCTCTTGAAGCTGCCCACCATCTTCCAAGAAACCTCCTCTTCTGAAAGCACATTTCAACACACTTCACCACCCTCTTCATGAAGAAGTGCCTACAAGCATCTCTCCTATACCTCCTCTCCTCCAACTTGAGACTCTGTCCCCTCATGTTTTGGTTTTCACTAAGCTTGAAGAGACCCTCCTTATCCACCCTATTTATTCCTTTCAAATACTTGCTGGTCTCAATCATGCCCCTCTCTCCTCTCCTCTTCTCCAAGGAGTACATGTTCAGGGCTTCCAACCTCTCCTCATACATCCTAGCCTGCTGGCCCATCATCAACTTCATTGCCCTCCTTTGGACCATTTCCAGCACTTTAATGTCCTTTTTAAGGTATGGGCACCAGTACTGTAAATTATACTCCAGATGTGGCCTCACTAATGATCTGTACAAGGGCAGTATTACCTCTTCTGCCTGCTGCTGATCCCGTATGCAGCCCAACATTTTATTTGCCTTTGCTGCTGCTTTCCAACATTGTGTGGAGTGCATCAGTTCATTAGTGATCATAACTCCCAGATCCTTCTCCTCAAATGCAGATACCCGGACCCCTCCCAGGCCAAACTCAGTCTTAAGGTTCTTGACTCCAATGTGCATACCTTTGCATTTCTTTGCACTGAAGCCAAGTTGCCAAATACTGCACCATCCCTCTAGTTTTGTCAGACCCTCCTTTAGGTCTTGTATCCCTTCTGTTGTGTCTACTCTCCCTCAGAGCTTGGTGTCATCCATGAACAGGCAAATTTTGCCCTTGATGCCATACCCAATATCATTAATTAAGACATTGAACAGTACTGGTCTGAGCACTGAGTCCTATGGGACCCCACTGGAGACCGCCCTGGTCCTAGATAGCTCACCCTCCCACTACCACACTCTGGGTCTGCCCCTCAGCCAGTTTTACACCCATCTGGTCAACTTCTCTCCAAACTTGAGATCCACTAACATCTTGATCAACCCTTGTAGGGTACAGGGTCAAAGGCCTTGCTGAAGTCCAGGTAAAGGATGTCTACCATTTGGCCCCCATCTACTGTTTTAGTGACCCAGTCAAAGAAGTCAATCAGATTCATCTGACACAACCTCCCACCCAAAAAGTGCTTTTTCAAAGGGCTTTATAAAGATTTCTGCAATTAAATATATACAGTTTTAATATTTTACATTTATTACATTTTTAAATTTTTCTTTATATGTTCTTCTTTAGAACTAACAATATTTACCAGGCTTGTCTTCACTTTTAAATATTTGTTTCTTAGTACATGCCATGAAATGCAGTTAATTATCTGTAATAAAGACATAATGTTATACTTAATGAACACATATAACATATGTGTTGTGGTTTAAACAGTCTTTTAAGTGAAAACACTTTTATATTTATATATCTTTATATATTTTGCTACCTTGCTTTTTGTTCTGTATCTTTAAATTGTTTCATCCAATATTTTATGTTGCTCCAAAACTTTATATAAAGAAAAAAAGAGTAAAAAAGATTTTAAACCCATTCTGTGATAAAACACAGTTTTCACGTTTCTTTAAATATCATGTCTGCACTTTTATATTTTATGTCCTTTTTCCCTTATTCATTATCAACCACTAAATATTAACACTTAAAAAGTTCCGTACCGCTGTTTCCAACTTGACTAACCTTGTAACTGAGAAAGCATTCGGTCCCTCTGCACAGTGTTGTCTACAGCAGAAGCATTTCTTTTTACTTTCTGAAATAATCAAAACAAAATCTGTGCTTTCTCTTTTCTAAAAGATGTTACATTATATTTTAAACCATTCTGTGTGCTCTGCAAATTGTTTATAGTCTCAGCATTTATTTTATAAGTTTCTTTGAAAGCTAGTAAAAGATCAGCTTACTTTGTTCGGCACTTGTAGTCACAATGGTGGATGCTCTACTGTTTGAAAGACAACTGTGTTGCAGAGTGGGATGGGCTTCTCCTTCCTCTTGAGCTTATTCATCATGTGACCATGAGTTGGAAGTTCGGTTTCACTTTAGTATACTGTTGCTAAGCAACAGTGCTTGACAAGAAGGCCCTGCTATGCTGTGTTTTATTTAATCCTCCACCTTTAAAAATCAAGTTTTTGCTGCATCTATTGCCATTTAAATATTTTTTTATCTTCAGTTACTGCTTTCTTTCTCTTTCTGTAAACTCATATTACAGCTGCTTTATTTTTATAAATTTTAGTGTCTGTTTGATAAAGGTAGGTTTTTTGCCAATTACATCTGCAACTACTACCCACTATCAACTGGCTAGTATTTATGTTTCTTATAACCTTCCTAACTGCCTGATATTTCTTCTCTTTTTATTTATTTCTTATGTCCCTATTTATATCTTTATAAATCAATAGGGGAGGGTTGTATTGGTGGATGGATGTTTTACCAAATTTCTCTGTTTTATTATTTTTCATTTTAATTTACTAACAAACTTTCTTACTTAGTATTCTGTTAGTTGTCATCTCATGCTGAATCTGTGTGTCCCCCTCTGCCCAGATCAACACTTAACTGTGGTTGAAAGTTACCAGCAAGCTTGCCAATTCATTTCTGTATTCATGCCTATACTTCAATTCAGTGTTTTTAAGTTGTATATCCATTTCATCTCTGCTCTATCTAGTTTTTGTTGATAATCTCCTTCCCTTTCTGGCAGTTGAATGGCTTCCAAACCCTAGATGCGAAATGAAGCACCTGTATGGGCTGCTTCTTGAAAGTTTCTGTGATTCTTGGTCTTGTCTACGGATGTCCCCTTTATTTTCCTAAATCCTTGTCTTGAGCTGTCTGGTAGTCTGTCCAACATATAACCTATCACAAGGACACTGTATAACAAAAACAACCCAATGTGTGATACAGTTTATTGGTTCTTTTATTGGAAAGGACTGGTCAGTATGTGGATGTTTAAATATACTTTTTTTGCTTGTATGACTGCATATGGAACATTTACCGCATGGTGTCATCCCAGGTGGTAAAGGCCTTAACACAATTGTGACCCTTGCTGTGGAGGTATATAGAACTGTAACCTGACCACTTTATCTTTTATCACTGGCAGCTTTTTGGCTACTACTGCTAGGGGATCCCTGACAATACCGGTATATGTGGATTACTTGTACTGACCAAGTGCCAGTGTTTATGTATTATTTGTTTGACTGCAGGTAGTTTATGATTATATTTTGTGGCAAAAAACAGTTTTTCTTCCACAGCCTGGTCTGTCATTTCCACAAGCATGTCTTCTCTTATTTTTGTCTCAGTTTTGTTTTCTGCTTTTTTCAAAATCTGATGACCATAGCCTCTTTGTCTGAACCGGTTAATCATTTCCTTTGTATTGGTCTCAAATTCTTCTTGAGATGAACAGTTTCTTTTAACCCTCACTAACTGTGAATAAGGGATATTTTGTTTTAGTTTTGGTTCATGGAAACTCTGTCCATGAAGCAATATATTTCTATCTGTCTTTTTAAGAAATACATTAATTTCTAAAACGTTTCCCTGCTTTATGATTAATAAACCCAAGTATGGGATTTGATTTCTATCATATTCCATGGTAAATTTCAGATTTTTGTTGACATTGTTCACATACCGGTGAAATTCATTCAATTCCTGTTCACTTCCTGTCCATATAAGGAATATATCATCTATAAAGCACTGCCATGTTACTATTGTCCTGTAGAAACTATTATTTTCTTGCTGATTTAGTATGTACTGTATATATTTTCAAAAGTATGCATAAAGAAATTGGCATAGGCTGGGGCCATGGTGCTGCCCATTGCTGTGCCTCTGATTTGTAAATAAAACCGATTGTTGAATTCAAAATCATTTTTTTCAAGTACTGATTCAGTCAATTCTGTCAGTACTTGTGTTTTTGGTATGTGTGGGGCTGGTCTGTTATTTAGCAATTTGGCCATTGTTTCAATGCCTTCAGTATGTTAGATGGATGTATATAAATCAGTTACACCTATTGTTACAAACATCATATCTCTAGGCAGGCCTTGTTGATTTATACCTTCCAATATTTTGATCGTGTGACTTGCGTCTTTAATGTATGTCTATGTTTTCTCTACTAGTGGTTGTAGGTGTAGACTGATATATTGTGACAATGGTTCCAGCAGTGGCTCTGGTTTATCCACGGTCAACAGCTTCTTTTCAACAGTGCTGCCCTCAATATAGAAAGAAAAAAATTTACAGCTGTGGATATCACAGATTAATTAAGAAAGCTAAAACATAAACTGCAATCTCAAAAAGAATAGGCATTTTATAATTTCAAAATTAAAGAGCTAGTGTAACCAAAACAGATAACAGGAAAATGATACAAATTTTAAGATGTAGCCAGTTATAACTTTTTATTTCTGAAATATTTTTCTTTTCCTTTTGCTCATTAGAATTCTTTTTATGAGATAATGATTTATTGCAAGTGTGGAATAGCTCTCAGCTTGGAAGCTAACACAGCTATCTCTAGTCTCCCACTACATCATCATAATTATGATCTCTTTGATAATGGCATCACAGGTGACTAACCTGGCAGCTACTGAGTAGCTTTTCCTAAGCAGCAGTGATGTAACTGTCAGTGAGGTCACAATGCTGTCTGATGATGTAGTGGGGGAACAGAGCCAGATATGTCAGTCATCAGGCAAAGTGTTGTTCCACATATCATCCCTATTAACATCAGGTAAACAATCTTCTAATTAACCAAAAGGAAAAGAAAAAGTCCATCAGCTATAAAAGGTAATGGCTAACTTCTTTAAAAAACTAATATCAGTTTTAGGCAGCACACTGGCTCTTTAAATTACTTCTCAAAGAACAAGAGAACAGTGGTGAAACTGTATAGCAATAATTTAAAATACAACCAATAACTTCTATAAAACCTGCTTAGAATATTTCATCTTATGTAACAAATAATTTGAATAATTTAGAAAATTGGTGTGGGTTTAGCTTGAACAGATTCCAGTATGGCCAGATGTTGAAGCATTTCTTGAAATGTTTAATGATATGTGCTGTTCAATGGGCAATCTGAGGATGAAAACAATCAGTTTGATGAAGTTATAAATCTTAAACAGGTTCTGACAGATGAAAAGACTGCAGCATGGCAGGAACAGAAGACAGGTGTTGATTAGAGATGTCTGCAAGTGTTCTCTTTCTAGCAAGCCCAAAAAAAAAAAATAGTCTTTAACAGTTTTGGAACTTATGGTAGAATTTGCACTGACAGTGCTAGAAACAAATGCGCCTGTTGAGAAAACATTTCCTCTAATCATAAATGCCTAGATAGATGATAAAAGCAGGCTTGAAGTTAAAACACTAAAACTAATGCTTACTGTGAAAGTGAACATTCATGACAGCCATGGAGAACTACACAATAGAATTGTGAAGGACAAAGGTCTAATGGAAAAAGATTTATTCTTGTGAAAAGTATGCATTTTCTCAGCCTTCTGAACCTGATCCTTGAACTGAGACTTGAGAAGGAGCAGAACAGCAAAGCAGTCACTGATTTCTAACAAGGCCCATGTGAAAAGCTGCCAAAGCACTTAAATTAGTCACTCCTGTAAAGTGCTTTGTGACCAGTTACATTGGCATTGAATAGTGATTCACATTTCAAACATCTTACACTAAAACAATAATACTCACACAGTAAAAAGGCATGCTCCTTGACTAGGGCTGTGCAAAATTAAACTTCCACTGGTGGAAGTTTGGCAAAAGTTGGAATTTCACTTTCTTGGTTTCTTGGTGTTGTAAAGCATAAGAAGGTATTAGCCCATCAAGAATGCCCCCCACAAGTTTGTGGTACATTGGGGACTTAATTAGTGGTTAACCACAAGTCCAAACCCTTTTAAACGTTTCAAAATTTTCTCTGTCAACTAGTTTTTGTGGAAATTTGTTCCACATTCTGGGTGCCCTTACTGTAAAAAAGTTTAGTCTTTTATTAGTTTTGACTTTTCTAACCTCTAACTGTTTGGAATGCAACCTTGGTACTACATTTCTGTTCAGAAGTGAATACCACATTGTTGCATTAAAACTGGTGATTGAAGAATTTTAAACAGGAATAAAAGGTCTCCTCTCCAGCACCTTAATTCCAGGGAATGAAGGTCCAATTTGTGAAGTCTGTCTGGATAGTTTAGTTGTGATAAATGGGGAACCATTTTAGTTGCCCTTTTTTGTATTTGTTCAACCCTTTCTATGTCTTTTTTAGGTAGGGACTCCAGAATGGTGACCTGTAATCAGAATGTGGTCTGATGTATATTCAGTAGAGAGGGTTATGCATTCTTCTATCTTTGTGGCAAAGGCACAGTCTGTTCTTCTAAGTAGTGCATTGGAATTCTTTGCTAATTTGTTGCAGTGGTCAACTGAGGACAATTTGTTGTTGATTATGATACTGAGGTCTTTTTCACTATGTATTGCCTTTAATGTGGTGTTGTTTATTTGGTTGGTTTGTTTTGGGATATTTTTTCCTAGATGAATTACGGTACACTTTTCAGTGTTAAAGTTCGTCCCACTTATCCTTGCCCAGGTTTTGATTTTGGATAGATTTTTGGTTAGTTGATTTATGCAGCTTAGTGCATCTACCTTTCCCCCTAACTTCGTGTCATCGGCAAATTTGGACAGTATATTGTTTGAGCTGACTTGCATGTCTGATATAAAAGATTAAACAGTGTGGATCTGAGAACAGAGCCCTGCGGTACCCCAATAGTCACCATCCCTATGTCTGACAGTGTGCCATTTATTTTTACCTGTTGTGTTCTGTCTGTCAGCCAATGGTTTACCCAGGTAACTAAATTGGTGGGGAGTCCAAGGTGCATAAATTTATCAATTAATTTCCCATGTTCCACCCGATCAAAGGCCTTACTATAATCTAGAAATATGACATCCATAGGGGTATTAGAGTCAGTGCCCTGGCTTGTGTGATTGTAAAAGGCAATGAGGTTGGAAGTACAAGAATGGCCCTATTTAAAACTGTGTTGTGTGGAGTCGCAGATGTTTAGTGCCTGAAGTTCTGTTTCTGTTATAGTTTTAATGATTTTCTCTAATGCTTTACAAGGAATCAAAGACAGACTGATGGGACAGTAGTTTTCCAGATTTGATCAACTCCCTCTTTTGAAAATGGGCATTACTATGGCTGTAAACCAGTCAAGAGGGACAACAGACTCTGCAAGGGATTTATTAAAAATGATTGTTAATGGGAGATTAATGGTATCAGCTGTTTCTATGGGAGATTAATGGTATCAGCTGTTTCTATCAGAAATCTTGGGCTTATTCCATCTGGTCCTGGACTCCCTTGTTTATTAAGTGATTTTAGTACCTCCTTAGTGTGACTATTGGTTATTGAGAAATCCTTTGGTTTGTTAATTACTGTTCCTGAGATGGAATATGTGCTTTTGGTTGAAAAGACTGAACAAAAATTATTTAGTTTATCAGCTGTGTCTTTGTCAGAAGTAATTAATGTTTGGTTTATTAATAAAGGTCTGACATGCTTGGTATTCCCTTTTTTGTTTAGGTACGCAAATAGTGATTTATGTCCGTCCTTTGTGTGTGCAATTCTGAATTCCAGGTTGCGTTTAGATAGGTGGATGGCTTTTTTTAGTTTTTTGACTGAGGCCCGGTAGAGTAATACAATTTTTTTTATTTGGGCATTTGTTAAGTTTAAGAAAGAGATGTTTTTTGTGCTTACTTAATTTTTTAATATCATTATTTAACCATATGGAGATTTGCCCTCTGTTATATTTCTTTTTTGTGGGAACATTTCTCGTCTCAAGATTTAAGATGATATTTTTCAAGCAGTTCCATGCCTCCTCTAGAGTAAGGGATAATAGCATATTTCCCCAGTTTATGTGACTTAAATTAATATTTATTGATTTAAAGTCTGATTTTTCATAGTTTCTTAAAAGTGTGTTATTAATAGGGGGTTGTTGATAATGTAATAGGGTGAAGTAGATTGATTTGTGGTCACTGTTACCCAGGGGGTCAGACAAAGAAAGATTAGTGATGTTATCAGTCGTGGTTATCAGGAGGTCTACTATATTATTTCCTCTGGTGAGTTCAGTGATTAATTAATCTAATCCTAAATCAACAGTAGTGGAAATAAGTTTTTTTTTCAGGTATAGAATTCCCTGTTAGGGTCTCCCAATTTATGCTTGGCATATTAAAAGCTCCTTGAATTAAACTATTTCCTTTGTTTGCTAATTGTTTAATTTCAGCAAGTGAAGTGTCAGTGTATTGAGAACATGCATTAGGTGGTCTGTAACATGTACCCACTAGTACATGAGGCTGGTCCTTTAACTGAACTGTAACCCATAAGCTCTCAGTGGAGGTTTGAATGGTATTCTCAAAAGAGGTGATGTCTTTCCTCATGTACATACAGACTCCACCCCCTCTTCTGTCTAATCAGTCTTTATACTAACGTTTGAGACTGGGTATGTTTTTGGACCATTCAGAGTTATTATCCCACCAGGTTTCTGTTACTGTAATGATACTTAGGTTAAGCATGTGGATTTTTACTTATAATTCTGCCAATTTAAGGGTGTTTAATGATCTGGCATTTACAGAATGCATATTACGGTCTTCTTGTGTATTGAGTTTATTTGTTAGACTTGGATATTAATCCATTCTCCTCCTTTATTGTTAGTTTAAAAAATCAGTAATGAAGGCAGCAATTCTTTTGCCCAGGATGGTACTTCCTGTCCTGCTTAGATGTAAACCGTCTGAGCAGAAGACAGGGGATGTTTTGCCTGAGACACCATTTTCAAAGCCACTCATTCAAGGCCTTAATTTTGTTTGTTATATGAAGAGTGGCTCTGGGTACCAGAAGAATTTCAGAGAAACATACATCACAACCCCTGTCTACCAGGACATTATTTAGAGCTACTAAATCCTGTCTGAGCTCTGTTAGAGTGGCCCTGTTGCTGTCATTAGTCCCAGCACAAATTATCACTAGTGCTTTTTTTGTGTCTTCATTGAGTATTTTGCTTGCCATTTTTGTGATATCTGAAAATCTAGCCCTCCTGAAGCTTGAACAGGTTCGGTTGCTTTTGTCAGGGTTGCATATTAGCCTGTCAATATGTTTAATGATGGAATCGCTCAGGACAAATTTTGGCTGCAGGTTACTGATTGATTTATTGGGTTCATTTGGAATAACATTTTCCTGCCCATAGTTATATGGGGCTTGTAATAGGTCTTGCTCAGAATGTGTTATGTTTTGTGTTTTGTTTTCTTAGATTGTTAGTTACACTGCAATGCTTCTTATCCAGCTTTCGTGAAATTTTGGAATGCACTTTGGCAACGTTTGTGGTAATTCTTAGAATGGTGGAACAAGTGTTTGAATTGCTGATTATTGTATTAAACTGCAGAAAAAAAAATCCACAGACCTGATCAATGTTATCACATTAATCCACAATTCATATATTCATTCCGCAGTTCAGTGAGTCATTGAACTGCAGAATACATGTATGAATTGTGGATTAATGAATTAAAGATCAATAGCAAATGTTCTTTGACAGTGGCATTTGAGGTTGCATATGTGTTACATGCATCCATTTGTGAAGTTATTTGACTCTCACAGTATTTAAAATTCATCTAACTCTACTTTAAGATCAATGGCAAATGTAAGTATTTTAAAATGAAGATCTGTGTATCTACATTATATTATTTACCACAATTTTACATATGGTATTCATTCTGTGATAATAGAAGTCTATTTCAAATATGTTGTCTCTTGTCATGATTTATTTATGGGAACAGTCAACCCAGTTTTCTCCCTTGTGCTCCATTTTCGATAGAGCAGAAATTACGTCATTAGCTGTTACAGCAGCATGAGATGGCAGAGCTCAGCTGTCCTGTGCTGTTCATGCTACACTTGCCAAATTGCATTTTTTGATCCATCTGAGTAACTTTTCTTGTGAGAACCCTAAATAAATATAGTACTTTGCCATTCATTTCAAACATAGCTTAGCTTGAGTTGCATTGCTGGGAGTTCTTGATAATTTTGTTATAGTTGTGTAAACTGTACTTTCTGTTCTCCCATGGCAAGTTATTTATTTTTTGGTATGTGGATAGTCAATAGTATTGACTATCCACAGACAGAGAAATAGCTGACCAGTCACAATTTAATCCATCCTCTATAATGATTTTGGCAAGATACTGATGCCTGGGTACTACCACTGAGTTCCTCAGATTTCCCATTCCTTATTGATTGGTTGCACATGAATGCCTGCTATCTTTTCTTTTTTTTTCAAATTTATTGGAGAAATTTGACTGATGTTAGGGAGTGGGGGGGAGGAAGCAAGAGGTAAATAACAGTAGGGTTCATCAACTTATTGTAAGGCTGTCACTGCCAATATGCAAAATATGTAGCAGGAGTCAGATAGTATGTTTGTCAGATGAAGGGGCTCCCTATGTTATTAGTGGATGACCGATGTCAGAGCTACGTTATACTATGCAAACAAACTGACAAACTAAAACACAGCAGAAATACTTTAATTCTCAACTGCAACTGACAGTCCCTTAGAGACTGTTTCAACTGTTCACCCATCCATGTCTGTCTCTACTTGTGATGCTTACAGTAACAATGCAAGCAACAGGAATCACTCCTAGTTTGACAGGTGCAATAAAAATTAGAAAATTCCAGAAACAATGTCATGTATCACTGTGTGATACAGATGAAGCTACTTAATAGGGACAGCTCCATGACCAAGTAATCATCCCTATTAAATGATCGTCCCAATTAACAGGTGCCCTATGTTCTATATTGTAGTCAGCAAACAACCAAGTCCGAGATCGAAATTTAGTGAAGTACTTTTATTTTTAGTGTATTTCTGTGCATACATTATTTTTTTGTTTTTTTTCTAAGCAAGTGCTCAAAAGTGACAAAAAGAAAGTAAATTCACTTCAGCTGACATTCACTTCGATAAAAAAAAATCTGTGATCGAACTTTGTTTTGTGTTAGTGCTGATCCTATTTGAAATGCGGCTCTCAACAGCTGACAGTGCTCCCCAGGATGCTATGTCACCATTTTGCATGCACCATGTCATAAGTGCTCTACAGTGATCAATAGCATCCTTGTTAGAAATGGGATCGGGTACTGGATCTTCTTCTGCCTCTGAGTCATGTTCTGCTTCTTGTGTCCCTGCATCCAGTCTCATACGTTTGACTGCCTCACAGATTTCTCCATCTGTAATTTCCCCCTCAGTTTCAACATCAATGTTGATGTCCACAAAAAAACTCATCTGCAGTCATGTAAGCTGGTGGCTGAACATCATACAGCAGATCCTCTGCTGCTGTTTGATGTGTTTCGCCCACCAGTTCCACGACACTACTCAGAAACCCTGATTTCCTAAAACAGTGCAGGAGTGTGGTCAGAGAGACAGATTTCCAAGCTTTGGCAGCCACATAGATGGCATCCAGGATACTGACAGCTTTAGTGATTGCAGATGCAGTCAGTTCTCCTCCTTGGTCGATCACATCCTCGATTCATGCTGACATCAGTGCACGATAGTGACCCTTTAAATTTCTGATAACACCCATATCCATGGGTTGGATCAGACTGGTGGTGTTTGGTGGCAAAAAAACTATTTTAATGTGTGGGTACATCCCCACAACATCAGCAGGGTGTGCAGAGCAGTTGTCCAGGAACAGTAGGACATTGCGCCATTTGCGCTTCAGCTCATGCTCCCACATACCCAGCCAGTCCTTGAAGATCCACCCTGTCATCCAAGCATTTGATGAAGCATAGTAAGCTACCGGCAGTGTAGCAAGATCTCTGGGGAAACAGCGAGCTCTTTTACTTTCTCCAATGACAAGCAAGGTGCGCTTGTCTGTCCCATCCATATTGGTGCATACCAAATAGAGAGACTCTGTCCTTCACTTTTTCCCCCCGAACAGTTCTGTTTGTCTGAGAATATGACCATGATAAGGATATCCCCTGAAGTACAGTCCTGTTTCATCAGTGTTGTACACACACCCAGGGCTGTAATCTTTAAGAAGGGTGGAAAGCACGGCTGAGATCCAGTCTGATGCTGCACCTGTGTCAGCGTCTGATTTTTCGCCATGCTCTTTCTTGTAAACAATGGAGTTCCTCTGTTTCCACCTTGCTAGTCACCCATCGGTAGCCTCGAATTCTTCATGTCCGAGATGTGTGGCAAGCTCCTTCACTTTTTTTTTTAACAGAGAGCCAGTCAATCTGGCACCATGACAGACAGCACTGCTAAACCACAAAAGGAGGGCTTCTTCCACTTCACCATCCTTGCCCTCACATTTGCATTTTCTTGCCGGGTTAGCATTCGACTGCCACTCTGTCATGATTGCCTCTCTGTTTTGGCTTATGCGACCGGCTTGGCTTTTAGAAATGCCAAACTCTTTAGCCACAGAAGCAAGAAGACTTAGGGATCTGCAAAGCTTCAATTACTTTTACTCGCTCCGCGAGTGTGAGCTCTACTCGCTTGGAAGCCATGATGACAAGATGAATACAGCAAAAGGATGTCGGAAATTTTAATGTAAAATGTCCCAATTAAGCGGCCCATGTGTCCCTTGTAACCGGATTAGAACATAATGGAAGTCAATTAGGAAATAATCAGTTACTGGGGAAACGTCCCTATTAAACGAAAGTCCCCATTAACCGCGTCCCTATAAAGTGGATTGTACTGTGGTAGGATAAACAAATGCATGGGACGTAAAAGGTACTGCCACTGTGATCATCTAATTGCCCATTCATAATTGATTTGTGTCACATAATTGCATTTTTTTTCCTTGCATGTAATGTGATGATTTTCATGAGGGGTGGTAGAGGTTTGTGGGGACAAGAGTTTGATATAAGTGAAAGAAAAGTGTACAGAAATTAATTGTAAATCTGTCACTTCCCATTTGAAGAGCAACAAATTTGTCTTTCATATGCTATCTATTTACTTGTGATGGCACATTATAGATAACCAGATATAAGTTTTCATTTGTGAGGTGCCTTGCATTAGGAATGCAACCTACTGAAATTGTGTAAGGATTCACAGATAAAATAAACCAAATTTCCCATCTTTAAATTTTGTACTGCAGCTCACATTGCTATCACTAATTGCTCATTCATAACTATTTTGTGGTATATGAATGCTGTTTTCCCTCTTTTTTAAAACACTTGCATAAAGAGTCTGATGGGGGGGGGCAAGAGATTGATTTTATTGAACAATCTAGCACCTACCACTTGCAGATTAACAGATTAGTCTTTTAGAGTCTAAGTATCTACTTGTGATGTCACATTATGGACAAACAGATATATGTCTCCCTTTGTGAAGCATATGCTGTAGAAATTCCAGCTGCCAAAATTGCAACATGACTCACATAGGCAACAAAAAAATAAAAATCCCGTATTTACAATTAGTCATGCAACTAAGATCATTGTTAGTAATTGCCCATCCTTATTTGTTTTGTAACATATGAATGCGTTCTGGCTTTTCCTATTTTTAAAACATTCCAGAAAAGGGTTACATATGTTAGGTGGAGAGAGAGAAGGCAAGGGATCGATATTATTGAATAGTGTGACACCACCAATTTATAGAGCCACAGAATTGTCAAAAGGTAATATATATTTCATTAGCAGCACCCTGAACTATATGCAAATGTTAGAAATTTGCTTGTGTTGGCTCTGCACTGAACCATGCACATCACCAGTTCAATCTTATGCAATTTCATTATGTGTCACAATGATGCGCACTGTGGTGTTGTAAACATAAAATGTGGTTTACAGCTTGTGAGATGAACTGTACCCTTCTATAATCATACTTCCCCTGCTAGCCTTCACATAATGCAGGCTAGTCAGGTTGTCTTACAAATAACTGACAGTCGTTACATAGTAACCAGAACATTTGATCCTTGAATACTATGCCAAATTGTATCACATAATACATCAAATGTTGTACATACAGTATAATATATTTCAGTCTAGTCAAACACCTCAGGTTGTATGTTGGTGCCAGATATGTGAGACAGATTGCCTCTGTGTGCTAGCAGTAGCAAGTGACATAAAAAACACATTTTGCATCACTAAGCAATATTGCATTTGCAGGCAGGTAAAGCATGACAGCATGAACATTTCATTGTGCTACAGAACTGAAAACATTTTAAATACTGTGAGAGTCTAACAGCTTCACAAATGGATACATGTAGCACATTTGTGAACCTGAAACTTCACTGTCAAAGAACATTTGCTATTGATCTTTAAACTGCGGAAAGAAACTCTGTAGAACTGATCACTAAACTGTGAAATAATTACATGTACCATAGAATGATCCAGTAAACTGTGGAATAAAATTCCCTCAGAACTGTCATTCCCTAGTTTACGTGTATTATTCTGCAGTTCAGCCAAATAAATTCCACAGAACAGGGTGAAAATTCACCAAACACATTTGGAAGATTTCAATCTCGCCAATGGTGGAAGTTTCGGAAAATTTCACAAAATTTTGCGAAGGTTTAGCGAAAGCAGAATTTACTAATTTTGCCAAGCTCTATTCCACTTAGTTGTACTAAGTACCAAAGAAGTACAGTGGTACCCAGCGCCATGTTCCTTCTTGTCCAGTCATGTTAATCAGGATCTTCAGTGATGAACTGACAAGAATAAACACGGTGATCACTTGTAAAATTACTTAACTAATTGTCTAGTGTTTCTGAACATCATGACTGGTCACTGAGGTCACTGAGGACTACAGATGTTGCAAAGTTTTAATTCACTGGTGGAGTTAAGGCCAAGTTGCAAAATTCGCCTCCACTGATAATTTAGTGATGTTTTTCTATTTAATAGAAATTCACCATTGGTAACTTTACCAGGCAACTTCACCTGTAACTTCTCTTTAGGGTACACCAAGACGAATTTGGGTCAAAAGGAAGGTACTGATAAACACAGGTCTCAAGGTCTGCAGTCCCCTGACCCCACCACTCTGTAGCCTAAAGACCCTCTACCATCCACATCCCCCATGGTACCTCCACCACAGGCTGCATCCACTCATTAGTCTCAGTCAGCAGCATTTTTTTTCAAATTAAGTAAACTTTATTGAGGAAAAAAAAAAGGCAGACAAGATACATATCACAACCAGTCTGGCTGAGTATGAACCATGTCAGAATCAAACACCCAGATTGCGAGAAGACTCACTAATATGATTATATTAATGGGATAAGACAAAACAGTCCAATCTTCAAGCCAGGTCAGCAACAATTTTAACATTTTCTGACCTGTGTGTGTGTGACCCAGTTACACTTTTCACTGCCAGTGTGACATGTTGGTAAACACCAAGCATGCTGCTACCACTGCAAATGGGATTTGTGCAACTTTTTCCTTCAGCCAGTCAAGTACTTTCTAGTTAACAGTGCCCAATGTGGTGCAATGCACAGAAAGGAGCTGCCAGTTGTTTGGCCACTGCTCTACATATCCATACTGGGGATCTATTATCCAAATCAAGCTCAGTGCCACCACACCACCAGCAGTCAAGGGGACACCAGCAACCTCTTCCTTGACCACTGTTCCTAAGCCAGAGATGTTGCTACCTCTCAGATTCATTTATTTATTCATTTATTCATTACAAATCAGGTTTACAACCTTTGAGTCAGAGACTCATTTACAAAGGCACCTCGTTGCAGGGGGGCAGACATCAAGACAGTTATAACAGTGTAGATTAAGACAGAGGATAACATTACAAGTGCAGTAAAAGGAACATTTAACACAGATACACTTAAGTTACATAATGTAGTAGTTTGTATGTTACTTAGGTTACATAATGTTACAAAATTTGTGAGTTACACTCATGGATATAGTAGGTCTTCAGAGAAGACAGTGGGTTATATCCCTGTTTGAACCTAGTAGGGAAGGGGTAGGTCTGGGGGAGGGAGAGGCTGTCCAGTGGACGTTGTCGAGCCAGGGGGCAAGGCGGGTGGGAATCACAGGTTACAACAGGGGGTTAGTTGCACCTACAACAGTGGGTATTAAAGATATGGTTCTGAAGGGCTGTTTTGAAGGAGCCAGTTTTGGCAAGTTGGAGATGTAGCTAGAGAGGAAGTTGAACCAGATGGGGGGCTCGGTAGAGGAAGGATCTCTGGGCAAGAGAGGTCTTGCTTCTGGGCACCTTGAAAGTGGCCTTAACAGAGCTATGGGTGGTGACAGACGAAGATGGCTGCTGTAGGGAGGTGGAGCCTCTGGGGGGGGAGAATCCTAGCAGAGATTTCCTAGTGAGAAGGCAGGTTTGGTAGAGCAGTCGCTCCTCAAAGTTGAAAAGATTGGTGGTAGTATACAGAAGGCAGGTGTGAGTATGGCTGGGGGCACCAGTCAGGAGCATACAGGCCTTATTGATGGAGAGTTGGAGGGCAGTGTTGTCGGTTGCAGCGTAGATGGGCAAGCCAAAGTCCATGAGGGACAAGACGGAGGAGGTGATTGCCAGCCTGAGGGCAACCTGAGGCAGGCAGTCCCTGTGCTGGTATAGCAGGCCAATCCAAGAGTTAATGGTATCTGACAGGCATTAATGTGGGTGTGGAAGGAGAGGGCAGTATCGAATGTGATGCCTAGGTACTTGTATGAGGTCAATTGTTCCAGCGGGTGCAGAGTGCTGGGGATAATCAAGAGGGGGGTATTTTTAGCTTTATTTTGATGGTGGGAGAAGAGCATTGATTTGGTTTTCTTTAGGTTAATGACCAGTCTGCAGCCTCTGAACCACCCTTCAGCTTGGTTGTAAGCTTGCTGGAGGGATAATTGAAGGGAGGTGGGATTGGGATGTGAGGCAACAAGTACTGCATCATCGGTGTAGAGGAGCATTTTACTGGTACATGAGCTGGGGAGGGTGTTGAGGTAGAGACTGAAAAGTATTGGACCCAGGATAGAGCCCTGAAGGACCCTGGAGCGAACGGGAAGAGTGCTGGAGAGGGAGCCGCTGATCTTGACATGCTGGGATCTAGCAGAGAGATAGCTAGAGAACCAAGAAATGGGACCACCAGAGAAGCTAAGTTGGTGGAGAGAGTTGAGTAGAAGGGGATGATAGACAGTGTCAAAGCACTTGGAGAGGTCAATGAACACTGCTCCTGCAAGGCTGCCAGAGTCAAGAGCAGCATGCAGGTGTTGGGAGAATTCCAGGAGAGCCGTGGTTGTACTGCGTCCTGGGTGGAAACCATGCTGCTCTGGGCACATAATGTCATACTTGGTTAGGTATTCAGAGAGCTAAATCAACACCACTTTTTCAAGGGCTTTAGAGAGTGGGGGGAGGATGGAGATGGGCCAGTAATTTTTGGGGGTGGATCGGGCCCCACTTTTATGTATGGGTGTGATTTCAGCAGTTTTCCAAGCACTTGGGAACTGACCCAGGCATAGAGACTGGTTTAGAAGGTCAGTCAGGGGGACTAGGACTTCATCCAAGACCATACGGAGGATCCTGGAGTCGAGAGGGTCACTGCTGGGGTTATTGCTGCCTAAGGCTTTTAGCAGGTGTGGCCTTGCTTCTTGGGGGGATAGAGTGCACAGGTAGAATGGTGGACAATGCAGGACTGGTGGGAGAGAGGTGGGGATTGGGTCAAAGAAGCTGTTGGGGAGGACCAAGCTTAGGTCAGAGAAGGCAGTGTTAAGGCAATCCGCTATGAAGAGTGGATCTGTGGTGGGGATGCCATTGACAGAGAGCTGAGATGGTGGGGGGGAGCAGGACTTCACATTTAGCTCTTTCATATTATCCCAGAAGGTCCGGGCTGAACCCAAGAGGAAGTGAGAGTGGTCTGGTAGCGCTCTGCCTTGGCCCCCCTAATGGCCCAAGTGCACTTATTGCATTCTGTGTTGTAGGCCTGTCTATCAGATGCCTTTTCAGATTCTACAGCAATGTGCCAGAGATTATTTCTGTTTTTGAGTCTCTGGAGGAGGGGTGGGGTGATCCATGGGGCACTGCATTTTTTGGAGTGGATCCTGGTGAGGGGGTGAAAAGGTCACAAGCCTTACAGAAGGCATCTGTGAAGTGGTCAAGAGCCGAGTCAATGTCAGGGGTGCACTGGATAGGGGACCAGTCTAGCTGGGCTAGGTATTGTTTTAATTTTCTGAGGCTGCTGGGGTGTAAACTGTGGCATAGAGAGGCCTGGGACACTGGCTTCAGAGTGGAGGATGACCAGAGACAGAGGACTGGGGGGTGATCACCAAGAGAGTTGGGGAGGACAGTGACATCCCGGATTTTGTAGGGGCAGTTAGATATAACAACATCTAGGAGAGTGCTGGTGCCAGTAGAGTGGTTGAATCTAGTGGGCTGGGTGACTAACTGGGACATATCCAGGGCAGCAAAGGAGTCCCTTATATGGGAGGCAGTGGATGCAAGCCAGTTAACATTGAAATCACCTAGGATGACTTGCTTCAGTTTGTGAGGGAGAGATGTGAGATAGTCAGTGAGGGACTGGACCCCTTGGTTTTGATTCCTCAGGGGTATGTATGAGACCGTGAGGAAGAGAGGGTGTCGGGAGGGGTCAGGTGTGATTTTTAAGGTGAGGGCTTGGGCTCCATAATCAAGTTTAGTAGCTGGGAGTGCCTGACCTGTAAGGGAGTCCTGTATGAGTAGTGCACAACCACCACCTACTCGGTCTTCCCTGTAGATGGTATATCCAGGGAGAGTGATAGCGGAGTCAGGGTTGGATTTGGAGAACCAGGTCTCTACCAGTACAATTATGTCAGGTTGATGTTGAATGACCCAGCACTGGAGGGCAGCAGAATTCTTTAGAAGACTGCAAATGTTTAAGGATGCAAAGCAGAGGCCTGTTGCAGTACAGGGTTTAGAAGGGCTGGAAGCAATAGGTCCTGGGTTTGAGTGTACATTACCAGATAATAATAATAGCAGTGTAATTATTCTGGTTAGTGGCCAGTGGCAATGGGCACCCTTGGGTCGAGACCCAGCTGAGGACTTTAGAATCAGGGTGCATGGGATAAATAAAGTGCGAAGGGTGGGAATGGCAGGGGACAGCTGGGTCCAGGTCAGGCCTTGGGAGGGTGGAGGGAGTGGGGTGTTGGCAGGGGGGGTGTTGGGGTCATGGGTGCATTGAGGGTAGGGGAGGGCCGAGTCACTGTGGGGTAGTCTGGGGATGAGGTGCCTAGTGTGGAGGAAAGGTGCTCCAGTCTGTGTGAGGTCTGTACCAAGAGGGTGAAGGAGAGCAGTCTTAGTAATGGAATGCAGGTACCCACAGCAGCTGAGCAGTAAAGGAAGAGTGCCAGGAGTAGTAGAGAGTAAGAAGATGTACAGCAGCTATGGAATGATTGGGGGGAAACCCCTTTAGTGGGTGAAAAGACTATAAGCTGCAAATGAGAAAAATCAGTATCAATCGGTAAAAGAGGAAGGGGCAAAGACAGATGAATAGTGATAGACTGACCACACAATAAGTGAAATAAGACAGGAACTATATTGTGTTGGATTGGGTAAGTGTGCTTATAACTGGGCCCTCTAGTGGCTAAAGGATATAATCTGCTAATGGAAAAGTTAGCAAAAAAAAAAAAAGAACAGGCAGGGAGGTTCTGAAGCAAGTTTTTTTTGGGGGGGGCACTGCAGCAGCCTCAATGGGACACCGAGGTCAAGGGTACAGTCCACAGACTTACAGCTCTAAGAGAAGGGGCACAGCACTCAGGGCAGATAGCAAAATCACAGTACCTTAAGACTTCTCTCAAAACTTAAATCAACTCTTAAGAAATCTCTACATCAGACTAAACATTACTCAAAGTAAGAAATCAAGAACATGTCAAGCAGACTGATCCTCTTGCTGCTTCCTCCCCTGCACCCACCAGTATGGATGCCACAGATGTAGCAGGGAATAATTTGGCAACAAAAATGTCACCACCCCACTTCCACCAACTACAACATTTGGGTCTTTTAGGCATAACTCAGTCAATGTTTGCCCAGTTTGTCTGAAATGTGGTACAGTTGTAAGCAAAGATGATACATATAATTGGTGCATGTTGGATGTTTAACAGGCTTAAATTGTAGTTTTGGCACCATGGTGAAGTTGGGAAATAATTTTGCAGTTCCTATGCACTGCATACCCCATGAATTTGTCTGAGGGTATTATGTGATACTCTTGTAGTACTCATTGAGACCTTTTTTGGATATATTGATTGCCCCTTAACTCCAAAGACTGGTGGAATTATGTCTCATTAAAGTTGTAATGTTATCCTATGGGAATTTTCACTTTTTAATGTTTATGTTTTCTTACATGTCTATTTTCAGTTGGCATTTTGTAGGGACTTAGCCTTGTAGTACATACCCCAAATCCTCTCTTCTGTGGTGTTTGCCCATCTCATGGAAAATCACTGGTCTGAGTGGAGAATAAGCAGAGGGAAGCAGTGGGAAGGGGTGGTGGAGGTGGTGGGCTGTCCATGCTGGCAAGGGTCCATGGAGGATATAAGGGAAGTTCCCATGTTATGGTGGGCCAGCAGGCATACCATGTGGAAGCAGCAGCACCCTCTGTTGAAGTTCAGGCTCCACCTGAACCAGCAGCACCTGCATGACCACCAGTTTTTTGTTTTGTTTTGTTTTTCTGGTACAGAAACAATACACAACAGGGATTTCAAAGACTAAGGGGACACATGCAAGGTGCAACAACTCAGGTAATTATAACAATATTACTATTCATACCACAGCTGTGGGTCTCTTTCCATGAAGATATTTCAGATATCTTACAGACCACACATAAGTATGTCAGATATCTTCATGTTGGCACATCACAATCAATTTCATTACAACGTGAGTAGCTAAGAACCGTAGCAGATTGTCTCAGTGAATGGGAGGTGACGTGCGAGACTGCAGCTGATTCACTCACTTTCCAAATGCCCCCATTTGAAATAGTTGTTCCTTCATGTCAACAGCAGTCAGAGTGCTCTCCCAGCTATTACATCCCCACCCCAGCAGAAAGTAAACAATCTGGACAGTTACTGTAAATGCCACCACAACTATTTACTTTAATTATGATAGCTAACAACAGTAACAAAAAAACAAACAAACAAAAAAAAGCACAATGAAATCCATAAATGTTGCCCACTTCTCTGTGTTCAGACAATGGATTGACATTGGGCAATGTCAGAAGCCAGAGTCCCGGGTTTTAAAAGAGTCATCCCATCAATGCAGAGAAGGCCATCGCCATGAACAGAAGCCTGCCTCCATCTAAAGAAGTATTTCAAGAACGATGGCACACAAGAGCTCCTTCGTGGCTGCACTCCACCACGAAGAATAGTAAATATCTACTCCACCACTCGAAGACTCAACATACTCCGCTGCTTGGACATACATGACTCTGCACATGTGCACATCATTCGACTGAATGCCGTGCCTACTCAAAGCTAAACAGCCAATCACAAATAGTACTACCAGATTGACTGACATATCAATTTAAATATTGTCATAGAAATGGCACAAATCTGAAGTAATTTACATAAAAAACAACCAGCTACACTGTTTGAAAGTTCCCACGCAGTATTCTCTCAATAGCCACTGTAAACTGCAGCAGTATAGACAAAAAAAGAAAATAAACAACTGAGCATAAACCTAGAAATGAGACCCACAGAAGTTGTACAAATCAAATATGACCTGTGTGGGAGTGAGATAGCCTAAATATCTTACCTTGCTGTCACTGAACTTCTGTATCCCACTCACGGCTTCGTCACTCATGGGATATCGAGAGTTCAGTAACAGCTCATGAAAATATTTCAGCTGTCTCACTCCCACCCATATCATATCCTATATGTACATGAAAAAAGCTGACTTCTATCAATAAACAAAAAATGAAATCAAGATACTCAAACCACAGTGACAAAAATAATTCAGTAAAATACACCTAACCATTCTACAGAACTAAAATGACAACCCACAGAAATTAGGAAAACAATTAACCTGAAACGCTAACTACAACAGTGTAGCCTGCTAAGACAGAAAAGGCTGCCTAGCCTGCCATGTCCTTGCTGGAAGTTACTGCAGCTAAGCTCCACTCCCCTTACAGTGGTCTTACTACATAGAATACAGAAAATTAAACTACAACTTTAAACTAAATCGCAAGAAATACTAGAAATAATTGGTGATGTAGAGGCACAAGGCATATTAGATACTATACTTAATGGAGTGATTTGTTGAAAAACTCTGTGTTTAAATGCTTTCCAAAGTAATTTACATAGATACATAGACAGTGTCGGCAGATACGGGCATATGGCCCACCCAGTCTGCCCATTTGAGCTTGTAAGTTCAGTTTATGTTTTCCTAGAAGTCTGTTGCCCCTTACCCCTGACCTCCAGAATTCCTTTATGTCTATCCCATGCATTCTTAAATCCCATGATTGTTTCAGCCCCCACCACTTCCTCTGGCAGGGTGTTCCACTTGTCCACCACCTGTTCTGTGAAGAAATTCTTCCTCATGTTTCCTCTGAATCGTCCTTCCTCCAACTTCATCCCATGCCCTAGTCCTGGAACATCTTTTTCGCTTAAAATAGTGTATTCCTGCACCCTGTTCCTCCTGTGAGATACTTGTATGTCTCTATCATATCCCTCTCCCTCCTCTCCTCCAGGGAGTACATGTTCAGTTCCTTCAACCTTGTCTCATAGGACTTGTGATTCAATCCATGCACCATCTTTGTTGCCCTCCTCTGAACCTTCTCTACCCTGTCTATGTCCTTACGAGGTATGGTCTCCAGAACTGTACACTGTACTCCAGGTGGGGCCTCAGAGTGTCTTGTATAGCGGAATTATGACCTCCTTTTCCTGCTGGTGATGCCCTGCCTATACATCCCAGCATCCTATTTGTTTTACCTGCTGCCTTGTCACACTGTTTCCTACCTTGAGGTCATCAGAGATGATAACCCAAGATCCCTTTCCTGCTTGGTGCATGCTATATCCTCACCCCAACTGATATATTGTGCCAGGGTTTTGTGCCCCATATGCATTATCTTGCACTTCTTTGCATTGAATTTCAACTGCCAAACCCCTGACCATTCTTCAAGTTTCTGCAGGTCCCTTCTCATTCTGTCTACACCCTCTGGTGTGTCTACTCTGTTACACAGCTTTGTGTCATCAGCGAACAGTGAAATTCTGCCTTCTAGGTCCTATGCAATGTCACTGATGAAGATGTTGAATAGTACCGGTCCCAGCACTGAACCCTGTGGTCCTACTGGTGGCTCCTTCCCTTTGTGGAGTGACAGCCATTTACCACCACCCTCTGTGTCCTGCCACCCAGCCAGTTACCTACCCACCACACTACTGTCCTGCCCACACCATATTCCCCAGTTTGTGTAATAGTATTCTATGTGGCACAGTGTGTAAGGCCTTGCTGAAGTCCAGATAGGCCATGTCCACTGCCCTCCCCTGATCCACCTCCCTAGTCACCCAGTCAAAAAATTCAACGAGGTTGGTCTGACATGACCTCCCCCTGGTGAAACCATGCTGCCTTGGGTCCTGTAGTCCATTGACAACCAGATGTTCCACCAGTCTCTCCTTCAGTAGTGCTTCCATGATCTTCCCCACTACCGAGGTGAGGCTGACTGGTCTGTAGTTCCCTGCTTCCTCTTTGTTCCCGCTTTTGTATAAGGGGACTACATCTATTGTCCTCCAGTCTTTGGGTACCTCCCCTGTTTCCAGTGATCGGCTAAACAGGATAGCCAGAGGTTCAGCCACCACCTCTCTTAGTTCTTTAAGGACCCTGGGGTGCACCCCATCTGGCCCCATTGCTTTATCAACTCTTATTACTTCCAGTTCCTTCTAGGACCCTTTTCGTGTAAAGGGACTTGTGTCCATTTCTGCACCATTCTCACCCCTTGTACTTCCTTCAGACCCATTACCCTCCTCTTCCTCAGTAAAGACTGAGCAGAAATACCTGTTCAATATGTCAGCTTTACTGTTGTCATCCTCCACGCGCCCCCATCCTCCCCCTTCAGTCTCACTATCCCTCCCTTTGTCTTTCTTTTTTCACTTATGTACCTGTAAAAGGTTTTGTCCCCTCTACCCACTGATTTTGAAATGTGTTCTTCTGTCTGAGCTTTGGCTTCCTTACTGACCTCCTGCCTCCCTTTGCTTCTCCTGGTACTTCTCCCATCCCTTCTGCCTGTGTCTTTTGTATTGCCTGAATGCAATCTTTTGCTTTCACTTTCTTTGCTACCTCTTTGGAAACCATAATGGTCTCCTCTTCCTTTTCCTTTTGCTAACCTGCTTAATGCATAATTCTGTTGTTCCTGTAATCCCCATTTTAAATACTGCCCACTGTTCCTCAACCCCTGATTCCTGTCCCATTCCCCTTAATGCCTCTTTCAAGTATCTCCCCATTTTCCCAAAGTCTGCCCCCTAAAATCCAGGATATGTGTTTTTGTGTGGTTTGGTTCTGCTCTTTCTGTGATTTCAAACCACAATGACTGGTGGTCACTGTTCCCCAGGTGCTCCCCCACTGTTACCCCCATCATTTAGGCACAAAGATACCAAGCGCACTTAACTGCAGCTCTCTCTTCCTCACACTGCACTGAATTCAGATTATGCATGGCAATACTGCTCATTGCAGCACCATGTGACCTCTGACTACATGACTCTCTTGAAACTTCACCTTAAGGCCACAATTCATAGGTGAAGTTTGCATCTTCACCATTCATGAAGTTCCCCTTTAAGGTGAAGTATAAATTCACCTTAAAGGAGAAATATGGAAATTCAGTAAAATTTGTAAATTTATCAAAAAAGCAAAGTTTTTGAACTTCACCCACCACTACCAAGAACATTGAGACAGTAAGTGGCATCATTAAATCTCACAATATTTGGAAACCTGACCCTGAGCACCATTGTAGTACTATAAATTGCACTGCATTTTACTCACACTTCAAATGTGTTTTACATTGCAACTGCTGGGCCTTGTGCCAGTCACCACAATATCAATAGTACCCTGGTCAGTGCTACACATGAGAAGCACAAATGGTACCTGAAAGAGTACTGGTCCCAAGTCAGAGACCCAATGACTTCTCTGGGCACAGTAAGTACAAGGAAGGCTTGCACAATGTGGAGCACTGATCATCCCAGTCAGACAACAGAGAGTAAAGAGTGAGAGAAAGAGAATGAAAAAGACTTAAATCTCTAGAACTTCAAGCTAAGAAACACTAAGTTGAAAATGTGACTCTTGTAATACCTTGTATCTGACTAACAGAAACTTATTATGCAAGCTTTCGAGGCCACATGGGCCTCTTCATCAGGCAGCTGTTGTGATGACACAGCTGCATGGAGAACATTTTATATAGATAACTCAATATTATTTAGAATAATACATTCCAGCATCTATGGTATAAATAAGCTTTTGGCACATGAGTGTGACAGTTTGTTGATAAGGAATTATATTAGCAAGAGAGCTACAAATAAACTGATAAATGCATAGACCAAGTGCCTTCTTTAAAATGCTAGGTTTTAAATCAGACTGGAGATGTTGACCCCTTTCTCTGGATGGAATGCGATAGTAGGATGCCTACAAATTGTTTGCTGTTCATTTTGCAAGGACTTTATTAAATGCAGTCTTTTAAAACAACAGTATTTATTAGTCACTGTTTATTTATTTGAAACTACCCCAACCAGGATAATCCCACGAGATGCAGCATCTTGTTTTCACGGGAGTCCCAGGAAGGATAACAGCAGTCAGCAGGTCACCATAGTCCAGCAGAAACAGTTACACACAGGCTAAAATACACACTTCAATGTGCCTGTGCAACTGGTTTCATGTTTGTGTAACGTAGATAAACTCTGGCTGTTCGCTTCTCTATCCATGGGATATACTACCCTGTAGAGGTATGAAGGCAAGAAACCCTAGGGGAGTGTTCCACCCCTTGATATGCCACAGAAGTGATTCCCTAGGCTAAAGGTACCTTAGGAAGAAGCCCACAGGAGAGAGAGGAGTGCCGCTAGAGGAGGAGGAGGAGGGGTGGATTGAGGGGCTAGGAAAAATTCTTGTGTATGGAATGAGAAGAGTAGCCCTTAAATAGGCTGAATGGGGTTGTGGCCAGTTGCACTGCCCCCTTGAACTACAGACTCTAACCTTCCAAAAAAAAAAAGTTAATGTGCAGTCTTCATCATCATCATCATCATTTATTGAAAGCAAATTGAAAGAAATCTCTTAATTACAACTGCATTCAATAAGGACAAACATTAGAAATACATAAAATACAAAGACATGTACTTACATACATACATACAAAGTCAACTAAAAATGTATTTGTTCCATATAGTTAATAAAATCACATTGTATACAAAGTATTTAACCTCAGATCACATACCTATCACCCAAAACAATCACAGTGACTGTATACCAAACTATCTAATGAAGCTCTAAATCAAGCAAAGGAAGAGAGGGTAATTATCTTGGAATCTATGTGATAAGGGCAACGGCACATCACCCAAAAAATATTTTGTCAATCTACTCCCCAGCGCACAGCAAAACGATGCCGGGGAGTTGATTTTTTTTTATGCGGGGGGGGGGGCTTCACCTCCTGCACTTCCTGTGCCCAGACCCAAATCCAGCACCATTCCTGCTGTAGCCCTGAACCCACCCACCATGCTACAGCAGGAACTTGGTAGCCCACTATGGCACCACACCCTACAACCCCTCTGTCCACTCCCACTCCATGCTCAGTGTGCTTGCTCCACCCCCGCACGTGTAGGCATGTAGCAACAGGATGTCGCTATTTTGCACATCCCCCAATCCAGTTGGCCACCTTCCACAGTCACCCCGATGACAGGCATCATGATTGAGTTGCCCTTTTGGTAGGCACCCATTCACAGTCACCAAAGTCACAGGATACCATTATCTTGAGTTTCTTTGCAAATTCTCCCACATTTTAGGAACAGATACAGCTCGAGCAAAGTCTTCCATCTTAGTTTTATGGACAGGCACATGATAAGCCAATCTCTTAGATGAGTGAAGGGAACTGTTTTTACATTTAAGTATTTGTAACAGATACATTGGTAATTGTTTTATAATGAATTTATGTACATACAAATACCAGTGCACGTCTCTTCAAGTGGTTAGTGAAATCCATTGTGCTTGTTCATATAATCGACAGTGATGTGTAGAATATGGAAGTCTAGTAATAAATCTGAGAGCACTATGGTATAAAGAGTCTAAAGAACTTAAAACTGATAATGTAGTGTTTTTGTAAATACAGTCCCCATAATCTAGTATGGAAAGAAATAATGAGTTTACCAGCATTTTTCTGACTGGGTAATTAAGATGTT
The DNA here is from genome assembly GCA_016271365.2 of Neoceratodus forsteri. Lineage (NCBI taxonomy): Eukaryota > Metazoa > Chordata > Ceratodontiformes > Ceratodontidae > Neoceratodus > Neoceratodus forsteri. The sequence continues at coordinate 32,235,306 of CM057459.1, forward strand.
TTTTACGTCCATAGAAAAAGGCTAACAGTTTTTTTCAGTTTGTTCGAGAGATAAGTAATGTGGGCTTTTAAATTTAGCTGCTCATCTAAAATCATGCCCAAGTATTTGTATTCATGTACTCTTGAAATGATACCACCTACCTTTAAGTGTGGTTATTTGATGTTCATAAGATACTGTAACTGTTTTCCCTTGTGAGTAACATCCATTGTGTTTTTTTATCATTAAACAGTAACCCTAATTGTAAAATGGCTTCCTGTACCTTACTAAAGTCATATTGCAGCTTCTGAATAGCTATATCCAGGGAGGTATGATGAGTGTATAATATTGCATCATCTGCGTAAAGCTGTATTTTCACACCATCAGAACAACAATTAGGCAAATCATTTATGTACAGTACAGCAGAAATAGCAGGGGCACCAGGACAGAGCCCTGCGGAACTCCTTTGTTAATGATGGTTGTATATGCGGTAACCCCTCCCAGTTTAACATGCTTCAAATGCAGTGTCAGATATGAACGAAACCATAGCAACACTGATTGTCCCATTTCAAGTCTTTTGAATTTATTGAGCAAGATGTTATGATCTATGGTATCAAATGCCTTGGACAGATCAAGAAACACTGCTGGAGTAATTTCTGACCTGTCCAAGGCAGTAAAAATGTCAGCAGAAACCTTAGAAATAACATGCACTGTATTATGATGCTTCTTGAAACCAGATTGCTTGTCATTAAATTGTATCTATCAAGGTAACCAATGAGTTGTCTGTGTAATAATTTTTCAAACATTTTCTCAAAAACCAAAATAATAGAAATTGGCCTATATGAATTTGGACTTGAGGAGCCCCCCCCCTTTAGATTTAGGAGTAAATAGATGCTGTCCTCCGATCATCAGGCAGGCATGGAGATCTTATTGACATGTTAAACAAATAGGCTAAATGTTTGGGTATTACCTTAGTAGATATTTTTTTTAAACTTGGTGCATTGCCATCAGGTCCTGCCCCTTTACTGGTGTCTAATTTACAGTATTAAGTTCTTTATTAACTTCTGCCTCTGTTACGTTTTCAAAAGTAAATATGGGTCTATTTTTTTAATTGAAAAATCCACTTCCAAAGGTGGTGTTTGGAGATTAGGATGTTCTTTCTGAAAGGAAAGACCAACCTCTGCAAAAAAGTCATTGAATAACTACTTGTTCTTTTGGCTTATGCACAATGAAACTGTAATGATTCAAAAACTTAGGCAAAACTGTAGCTGTAGCTTTACCAAGTAATGAATTTACGCCTTTCCATGTTTTTTTGGGGAGGGGGGTTCCTAGGGATTCAACAGTTGAGCTGTATAATAATCCAATTTAGCCTGTCTAACTGTTTTTGTGCACTTGCTCCTTATTTTCCTAAATGCTAATTTATCCTCTGAAGATTTTGTTTTCCTTGATTGATTCCATGCACTATTTTTTCCCTAATAAGTTGTTTTATTTGTTATCCAAGTGGCTGCTATATTACTTACCCTATTTTTAGTTTCAGGGACATCTTTATTTATAACATCTAAAAATAAGGACTTGAAAAAACAGTCTTTTCAGCAACAATGTTTCTCTGCCAAAACCATCAATCCTTTTTTTTAATTTGAAACTTTATTAGTTTTACACCAATAGCTTGACATGATTGCAATCATAAGTCAGACTGCAGTATAACATCAGAAAACCACATGTCAAGCCCCCTTCCCCCCAGCGAAACCCACTCAAGCCCCTCCTCTCCCTCCCTCCCTTCCTTCCTCCCCATCCCCCACAAGCTTGGCATCATAAGCAGACCTTTTCTCAATGGCAAGATACCTGTGAAAACAACTAACCAGATCAATGCTGGAGAGTATCCCCTAGGAGACTAACGAGGCCCCGACATAGAGATAGCCTCAGATTGGAGTAAATATAGGGTATGGAGGCTCTGACATATCCACTTGTACAGGGTCAGAGAGCCCAAGAGACTGGCCTTAAGCTGCTCAGGGCAAAGACTGAAGAGGAACTCCTGGAGCCATTCCATATAAGAGATTTTATGATCACTCAACCAGTGGTGCGGAACCAGTTTCTTCATGGACATGGAAATCATGACCATATGATACCTGCATTGCTGGACCGGGACCTGGGAGAAATCTTCTATGAGACAAATTTCAGGGGTAAACAAATCCTCAAGGCCCAGCAAGGGGTCTGCTTAACTCTCACTGACTTCCACAAGGCCTTGCTAGGTGGGCAGTCCCAAAAAATATGTCAAAGGGTACCCTCTCATTGTTGACATCTGTTACAAAGACAAGGGTGGGAGCCCCACCCAACTTGGATAATTTCACTGGGGTCCAATACATATTATTTAGGATTTGAAACTGGGTTAATCTCAGTCTATCTTGAGGGATATAATACGTATCTCTCCATATAGACCCCAAGGTGGACTGTAGTGTAGGGAATTGTTCAGACCAATACTTTGGGTCCCTATACTGGGCATCCAGTGACCTATGAAGCAAGGCAGCATAAAGCAAAGAAATGCCATGTGGCTCCACAACCACATGAGCAAGCGAGGCAAACCATATCCCAGTGACATCGTTCTCTGATACAACGGAGGAAGCCTGAACTAAGAGGTGCTATAACTGAAAAACTTTGAACACCTGCTTAGGCTCAAGCCTATACTGAGTCATGATAAAGCTCACGGACTTGCACCTCCCCTCTGAGAGAAAGTCCCGCACTTTGGAGTCAATAATTTTAGGTAACCAAAGAGCTGATATAACCTGACCCCCTATTTTTAAGTTATGGTTTCGAACTACTGGCTGAAAACTGTCCCTACTAGGTCTGTATTTCAGGAAAGAGGAAAGTTGAAAGTGAATCTTAAGAGAAGTACCAACAGGTGTATTAGCTAGAATATTTGGGACAGCCTTAGGGAGAATATGTAGCTTTGTCTGTGGTGAAATGCCAACAGAAGAAATCAGCTCCCTCTCCAGTGATAGCCAGGAAGGAATATAGGAAAGGGAGGCTACCTCTTCCTGGGGAGTGAGCCATTTCAGATATTTGCAAACATGACTTGCCCAAAAATAAAGGGCAAAATGGGTGAGTCTCAGCCCTCCACAGTCCTTTGCAGCTGTTAACTTATTGTACGATCTTCTGTTTTTTTTTCCCAACCATAGTAAAGAAGAAATTATGGAATGGACCTTTCAAAACCAATGTTGGGGGACCCAAAGATTTAACATGCTAAGAGGGTAAAAAGTTTAGGCAAAATATTCATTTTCACTAAGTTGATATGACCCCAGAGTAAAATTGGAAGTGACTGCCATCTACCCATGTCTTGTTGAATGGTTTGCAGGAGGCCTTCTAAATTAAGCTTCTTCATGGACATCTCACATCTAGCTAAAAATAATCCCAGATATTTTAGACTATTGCAGACCAAGATTTTCTATATCGGCCTTGTTTAACTTATAATTAAGGGGGAATACCAAGGTCTTCCCCAGGTTGATTTTGTAGTTGGAATACCTGCTATCTTCCACAATAGTAGAGAGAGAACTACTAGGAAAGATGGCTTAGGATGGATGCAGTAAATGCAGGAGAATATCGTCGGCATAGACCGACAGTTTAAAAACATGAGTACCCACAGGGATGTCTTGTATGGTTACGGTCTCTTGCATCTTAACCAGTAGGGGCTCAAGATAAATATTGAACAAGAAGGGGGATAACGGACAGCCCTGCCTGGTGCCCAAATGGAGAAAGAAGGAGTCTGAGAATATTCCATTACAGTAGATGTGGGCAGACAGCTTCTGCTACAGGGACGAGATCCATGTTATAAATTTGGAGGGAATACCGAATCTTTGCATGGTGCAGAGCAAGAATTGCCAGTCCACTCTGTCAAACACCTTCTCAGCATCTAGTGACAGCAACCCTGCTGGGAGCTCCAAGTCCCTGAATGCAGAAAGAATATGTGCTAGTTTGCGAAAGGTGGTCCAAGGACACCCTTCCTTTCATGAACACCACCTGGTCAGGATGAATGAGATTGGGCATTACTGTGCTCAGCCTGCTGGCCAGCAGCTTTGCCAATATTTTAATATTGCAATTAAATAGAGGTATGGGTCTGTAACTGGTTACCTATTTCAGATCTTTCTCGGTTTTGTTAAGGACTATGATAAGGGATTTTAACAATGATTTATCCACATGGTTAAAATTTAGTACCCAATTAGAAAACTTAGTTAACCAGGGGGTTAACTGGTCCCTGAACACCTTATAAAAATTAGGGGAAAAACCATTGTGACCAGGACCTTTGGTAGCCACCAAAGAGAAGATGGAGGACAGAACCTCTGCATCTGCTATCGAGGCCAGGAGGCTTTCCTGTTGCTCTTTACTCAGAGAAGGAGTGGAATATTATCCACATTTTCATGGACCTTAATAGGGTCAGGGAAGTTGGGCATGGGACTGTATAATTCCTTATAGTCCTCACTAAATTCTCTGGTAATTTCTTTGGGCATAAGATGGAAAAAGCCATCCAACTGGGACTGAATATTTTAATGACTCCAGCAGATTCTAACTTTTTGAGTCTCAGGGCTAACAGGTTGTCCACCTTGTCTTCTTGATCTATGTATTTTGTGCCAGTTTTCAGAATGGTGTATTCTGCTTTCTCCAGGAGAAGTATACTATATTGGTCCCGGAACCCCACTTATTTGTCCCTATTGGCCTGGGAGACAGTGAAGTCTCTAAGGCATGAGTCTCTGCTAGAAGGGAGAGGGCCTTTTTGTCTCTTATACGTTTTCTCTGGGATGACAACTTAATAAATACCCCCCACAGGACATATTTCAATGCTCTCCATTCTAAATCTACCCCTCCTGTGGAGTTTAAATTAGTCTTAGTATAATGATCTATCTCTTGAACAATGGTATTGATTACTTCTGGCTCCTTGAGAAGCTGATTATTAAACTTCCAGATCATTTCCTTGGGTACGTTGGGGGTGAGGGGCAAGGAACATCATATCACTGCATGATCAGAAATGACCCCAGCGTCAATTTTGCTATCACCCCGCTCAATAATGAGTGATTAATTAAAAAGTCATTGATTCTGGAAAAGGAAACATGGACCTCTGATCTGAAAGTATATTCCTTCAGATCAGGATGGAGAATCTGCCATGAGCTGCATAAGCCTAGATGGTCAATCACCTCCCTAAGAGAACGTTGCGCCGGAGGGAGACCTTTGCGCCTCTTCTCTGATTTGTCTAAATCTGGGGAAAAGAGGAGATTCCAATCCCCCCAATATAAAAGGGAAAGCCGTAAAAGTGGCCAGGACATTTAACAACTCAGTAAAAAACCCTGGGGTATCTGCATTGGGGCCATATACACACCCCGGTACCACCTCTGTTCTGTCTAACAGTCCTTTTACAAAAATGTGCTTGCCAAGTGGGTCATGGATGACCTGTTCTCCTGAAAAGGAGGTGCCTCTTGCCACCAGAATAGCCACGCCCCTACTTTGGGTGCTAGCTCCAGCACTGAAAATCTGCCCCACAAACTGTCGATGCAATAAGCCCCCTTCTTTCTCTTATTGGTGGGTCTCTTGTAAAAAAGCAATATCCCCTTTAAGATGACGGATGTGCTTAAAAACCTGGTAGTGCTTGACTTTGTTACGGGCCCCTCAAACATTCCATGAGAGGACCCTCTTACAGCCCAGCATTGCTTTGCCCCAAATATGCATACATCATCAGAGACAGAGTAACAACAAACAGATACAATATGACAATGAACCCAGACCCAAGATGCCAAGCCACCCCCACTCCCACCCATCCCTGCCGCAAAAATTGAAAAACACAACCATACTCCCCTCTCTCTCTCTAATACCTGTCAGTATAATGAAAACCTGGTAGACTGCGGAGTTAGCCCTCCCCACCAACTGAATTGCAATCCAGTATGAGATGTATCTTCTCGCATGGCATGCCCCCCAAACCAAAAACATAGGAAACATAGAGCTTCTTCCTGCACAGCAAGGCCGATGGTAGAAGGGAGAGAACCAATTAAAGGAACCCTCCTGCCATGCATCCAAATCTCAAACAAAGGCTGATAAGGTTCCCAAATGAGGCTTCCCGGGACCCAGATACTAGAGTGCTGTGTGGTAAGAGGAATGGCAGAGAAAAGTATAGTGGCAGCAATAAAAGAATTCACCCGGATTTGGCGTAACTGGCACTGCAACAAATCCATAAAAGAAGCAGATGAATACAGCTCCAAACTAGCCCCAATATAAGATACTGCCATTCAAAAGCCCCTCATACAACCACCAGGGCAATCACTTGCAATCTATCAGGTATCTAATAGAGGCCAGATGGTCATAATAAAATTAATAGGCATGGCCTAGCTCAAGCCCAGTAAGCTAAATGGTGGATAGGTTCCCTTGCATGCAGGGAGTCTTCCCCAATGGCAGGTCCTACTGTCAGAGAACACAAATTGCTCCCCAGTAACCCAAAGGTTACTTTACTGTCAGGTTAGGCTACAGTAGCAAAAGAAAGTAAAATAAAAACACACACAAAAATTGAAAAAAACAGAATTTCAGGCAAGCAGGTAATGGAAAGTTACAAAGTCCAGCTAGGTGATGAACAACCAGTCCACGGGATCCTGGAACTTGGCTGAAGGAAAATGTTGCTGAATACCCTGCACCACACTGGGGAAATACTAGAGTCTGGTGCAGTTCATGCTAAAGGTAAAAAAAGAAATACTGCATAATCCATATTAGCCTGGGAGCACTTTCCTGTCTTCTTGACCACCAACAGTCCTAAACAAAGTCATAGACGAAAAGGAACAACTGAAACACTTCTTTGAAACCTTGGGAAAAGGCATACTCAAATACAGTCCCAATCAGTTTCCTCAGCAATTCCTGAATCGATCTGGATATGATTGCTTAAGGGTTTCCTCTGCACTTCTTGGATCCTCCAAGGTGGTCCAGCTCCCAGCAATTAGAATCTGAAATCAGGCTGGATAGCCCATATGAAAGTTGATGCAGGCCACAATTAACTTGGTTACGATGCCGTGAAAAGAGGCTCTCCTCTGGCAAACCGAGAGAGATAGATCTTGTTCCACTTGGATCGGAGCCCCCTCCCATTGAAACTCTTTAACTTCCTTTAGCTTGGCCAGAAAATTTTGTTTTTCTTGGAAGTTAAGGAATCTGAAGATAAAAGTCTGTGGAGGGGCACCTGGAGAAGGCATGGGCTGCAAAGCTTGATGGGCACGTTCAATCATATATGCAGGCCCAAATGGAGAAGGGGATGCAAGTTTTGCCACCAACTGTTGGGCAAAAACCACCAGGTCAGAGCCTTCCTCATGCTTCGGGAGACCTATTAGGGCAGCATTATTGCGGCAGCTCCATCCCTCTAGATCTTCCACCTTGGCCTCAAGTTTTGTAATGCATTGTCTGGAGGCAGCCATCACAGGGTCAAAGGCTTCCAGCTTCCTCTCTATAGAAATTATGCAGGTCTCGTTGTCTCCGGTGCACAGGGAGAGATCCTCTAGGCCACAGACAGTGCTTTGACCTCCACCATGAGGAAGCGCAGATTGTGTCAAAAAGGGCAGAACTCCTCTAGGAACTACTCTAAAGTCAGAGGGGTCTGTTCTTGTTGCCCCAAAGCCTGTCATTCAGCTGGGCCTTTGTCTTCTTGCTGACTTTTTCAAGTATAGGCGGCGGCGTGTGGTGGGGAAGAGCAAACCACATCTCTGCCTCCATATTACAACCTTCCCGGTGAAACAACATTCAACCACGAGCTGTTCCACTGCCATAAAGAGAAGTATACCACCAGATCACTTTTATGCTCTTTAAAATAGAAAATGAAGGGTTTTTCAGGAGGGAGTGGTGGGAGCACACGGAAAGAGCAGTTATACAGTAGGTTGCATCATGTGATCCCAAAACCATCAATCTATCCATCTTACCCCTCCTTTTCCTTCATTCAGATTAGCCATAAAAACTGTTCTAGAAATAGTAGAGGAAATTAAAATCCGCTGAGGGCAATCTTAGGATTTGAGAAACGCATTCCAAAATTGAAAGAAAAAGACATCTAGTGAACCAAACTCAACACCCAAGAAGTTTTCCTTTCATTGGAAAACAAATCATCTCCTCAATGTCCAACTGTAGTTGCACACATTCCACTAGGCAAACTAAAAACACAATTGTATCCTATATGGTATTGCTCACAGTGGCATGTGAAGTGCTGCAGATTGTTTACATTGCTAACCTGCATTATATTATTTCAATAAAACATCATGTTGCAGCTTATTGCTGGTGTGATTCCAGGAAAAATATCTTTCTTTGTCTGATATCAGGCTTTAGCTAATCATAACACTGATTGATTCTCAGAAATGTTTTGCATTGATTAATGATTCAGACCAGACAAAAATGGTTATTTTCTCCTTGGAATCACATGTGGAGAGACCTAAAACGCGGTTATTTTGTCTTCAAATGCACCAGAGAGCTTCTGAAAAACAGACCCCCTGACATTATGTAATACTGTTTCATTTGCTTTGTACATATGTTACAGTTTCACAATTCTAAAATCTGGTTACCCTAGTCTTAGTAGAGAGTCATGTCACCAAGGCCCTCTGTGACTGCCTTTGCTCGAGATAGGTAAAGGAAGAATCCCCCCAGAGAGAAAAGGATTACAAAGGGTGTTGCACCAGAAGAATTACTGTACCCTTCACAACCAGAGGCATGTTGAGTTTATAGGTTCACTTTCAGCTGCACAGCCAGACTCACCAAGGAGGATGCTCTGAGGTTACTGCAGCAGCTACCTGAGAACAGTCATGAGTAATTTACCAAGGCCCTCAGCTCTGCAAGAGCTTAGCTAGATAAAGTATCAGAGCAAGGACTGTGTGAATTTAGGAGATGCCAAGTGAGATTTTTCCATTGGGAATTTATTTTGTTGGTGATTATCTCCTTACCTTACCTCATCCTACCTTTTCCTTCCCTTCCCTAGAAACAATTCTTGTACCCTCATAATAAGGCCAGTCATGAATAACTTACCAGGGCCCTTGATGCTACAACTATCACAGATAGTTAAGACCTAGCTAGGTGGTGTATCAGGGCAAGGATTGTCTGAACCCAGGAAACACCCAGTAGAAAAGCCTCTTGAGAATTAAGTGCACCAGCTACTACTTAAGAACTTTTTTTTTCAATTCTGTTTGTAGCCCTCCAGCCCGGAATTCTCTCAGGCCACTGCACTCACCAGCTTGCTCTACCGCCCGCTGTGTTCCCCTTCCATCTTCAAGTTCGGTACGGTTCCCTGGGTTGGGGGAGGACAACCCAGGGAGACCGTGGGGAGCAGTGGCGGGGAACCAGTGTTGGGCGTGTGGCAGTGGCACTGGCAGGGCCATCACCTATCCAGGGCTGGAGGGCTATTTCTTGTGGTGGTTAACCCGAGATCCCCCCTGTGTGGTGCACGTCTGATGCCATGGCACACATCAACCCAGCCTGCATCAGCCACGTTTGAACGTGCAGCCCGGCATCTTGATGGTACCTCCAGTCTCCACCGGGGTCACTAGAGCACCAGGCATCCCTAACCCTCCCACCCAGAGAGGAGAGCTGCCCAGAGGCGCTCAGTCTGTCTCCCTCTCCTGTTGACTCTCGACTCCCGAGCTCGCTCTCGAACTCAGGTCGTCAGCGCAGCGCAAGGTGTGGCATCCAGTGCCTCAACCCTCAGCACCACTGGGCCGTCACTATTTAAGAACTTGAAACAGACAAAAGAAGGTGGACCTGGAAATGGGTGCCACCAGTAATCAAGAGTATAATGTACAAAGAAGCGAAGCATTCCCCACCATAAAAGCCACAGGAGTCAAAACCTCTTTTGAAACCTTTATTGTGTGGTCATAGTAAAACCACCAAAACATAGAGTGGCTGTAATTATTATTCATTTTTGTGTGCTGGATTATGGTGAGATTTTGAATTCAAGACATGTTTTGTTGTTGATCATTTCATTTCCTTACCTTTTTCTGCCACTAGAAACTGTTATTGTCCCAACTCCTAATAAATTCCTGTTATATAGGCCAGTCATAATCATCTAACAAGGGCCCTCAGCATTGCTACTGGCATAGATGGTTAGGGCCTAGCTAGATGGTTTATCAGGGCAATGGCTGTGCAAACCTAGGAAACACTCAGTAGAAATCTAAGAACTGTTGGTTGTGTTAAAAGATTTCTTTGGGATTCCCCAACTGCAAATACTCATCAGTGCCATATCACTTCGCCTCAGGCCGGCAGCTGCTATTCGTCTGTTGTATGCTAATGTAGACCTAAGGGAGCTCCCAAGGTACAGTACTTTGGGCTTACTGGCAAACCAGAGGGAGAGTTGTTGAACTACTGTGTGTTGGAGGTAGGGACATCATTAGTGGTTGGCATTGGGGTCTGGAGCTCTGAATCTTTACTCATTAGCCCAAAATACAATTTTTTAACACCTAAAACTTACCCCTGGCCTATTTGTTTGTTGTTTCACTGGGTGGAAACCGGAGGCTCAAGCCCCAAATCTTTTCAGACCCTAGAAACACTACTGGTTGGAGGGTGATGGGATCTCGAATTAGGGATTGCATTTTTCTGTTGTTGCACAATGCTTGACCATCTCCTTTTTCACCCCTACAACTTGCTCCCATACTCCCTGATAATGTCCTGCAATAATATTGGCCCCTATGCAGTAATGGGCGGGAATTATGCATCTGAGGCGCATATCCCACTCACATAGTTCCACAGGTGCGTGCCGACAGACTTCAACACTGGCTGCCACCTGTCTGTGGCCCCACCCCCATGGCATGCAGGATTCCACGGGGGGGGCAGAGCTGCAGACCCAGCCTGAACCAGGTCCCTCAGTGGATCCCCTATATGGCAAGGTGCGCATGGCATCGTGCCCCATGGATGACCAATAGCCAGTGGCTGTGGAGGTGAGAGGAGGGCAAATCCGCCATCCCTCCTGTGAGGCAGCACTAGAGTGGTGGGCAGGGGCGGGTTGGGGGGTCTGTTGGTGGTGCTGGGGGCGCACCATACCCCACCATATGCCTGGGAGGACTGGTGAGGGGGGTGGGCTGGCAGTGCTGTTTGGGGAGGCAGCACCCTTGAGCCAGTGCCCCATGTAGTGTGTCTGTTGGGTGGGGTGGTACCTGGAAGGGGCCGCACATCGATGTGCACTGGGGCAGGTGGTGCCAGGTGGCTATGGGGGGGTACAGCCACAGTGGTCTCGGCGGTTGTGTGGGCTGTCCACCCTGTCTGGGAGGAGACCCAAAGTGTGCACGGGGCACGTAGGGAGCTTATGGCAGGGTTCTCCCTGACATACCCTGTGCCCTCCTCTGCACCCCTGCAGCCAGCACTACATGCCGTCGTGCATGGCGCGTAGTGCTGCAATGCCCCTAGCCCACCCTGCATGGTGCGGTCTGTGGATATGGGGAATGGGTGCATAGGGGCTGCGCACCCCCCCCCATTGGTGCATGTGGAGTGGGGGTGCACTGGTTGAGGAGTGGATAGGCACCCAACATATGCGGCGCATAGACACTCTGTGGGATCGTGCATAGGGGCAATTGTTTGTAACTTATTTCTGACTCCATTGCTTCTGAAAATTATGTTTGATTACTGTGTTGCCTAAAACTTTACACTGGTTAAGCAGGGACCTATGATCATTTATTTGGGTTCTGAGCATATTGCTTCTGTAACCCGTAGGTGGCACTATCCCAAGGGCTACTACCCCTGCCTGCTTGCCTAGTAGCAGGTTAAGGCACCTGGGTAATGAAATGGGTGCCTCCACCCGGAGGTCAGGGTTGTTAGTGGTCAAGCTAACCTGGGCACAGCCCTCTGGGACACTGTAACCCCCCTCTTTCCCTTCTAGTGGCCTGAACAATATACAATAATTACTTTCACAATGACCCTTATTCACCAGGCAATTACCCACACTGTTTGCACTTGCCACCAGGGATGGTTCCGCTAGCTTGACCCGAGGGACCCCCTGTAAAACAAGGTTATGCACAGAAAATAGCATCAGTACAATACTTTTGGCACAAACTGAAACCACCGTCAGGTTAAATGCAAACAAAGTTAAATCTGATTTATTCAAAGGATTTGAACAAGGGAGGGGCGTAATCAGGTTGATTTGCTTAAAAGCCATATTAATGAGACAGTTAAGCATGCAATTCAAAGTCCCTACACAGTCACACACTCTGGGCACCCAGGTTGGAAAATGGTGGGCTAGCCAGGAACATTGCAGCTGGTTGGGGCCCTGTGATGGAAGAAAGCAACATGCACAACACACACTATTTGTAATCCGGAACTGGAGGGCTCAGTTCGTGAAAGAAAAGGCAACAAGACAATCAGATGACAACACTTTTAGATTTAGCTGTTGATGCAGGGAGCTACTCTGATGTTTACTCACAATACCCAATACTGGACACAGGCAGGACAAAACTCAGACTGCAGGCTGTTGAGCTGGAGTGCCTGGAGAAGCAGGACCCACATGGATCACCAAGGCATCATTCCTGTTCAAGGCATTGAGCAGAGGGCTGATCCCCAGGCCGGTCTCTCGTCGATGACTTTCTCTGCATAGCAGGTATTCTGGCTGGGTCAGTGTAGCAGGACCCAAGAAAACAGAAATGAATACAGATTCAGTCTGGTCTGTGGAGCTGGATACAGCCTCCAGCAAGCAAAACACAGTTCAGACACACAGTGGGGAACCAAATCACTACCCACTATAAGCACACAGCACATTACAGAGTCCCTGCACAATCCGGGAGTTCAGAGGTAGCTGGAAGTCTAAAGAGGCCGATCACATTCAGCAACTCCTTGGTTTTCTTCAGGTTAAAGCCTGGTCACAATTCAGTGGCTTAATTCGATCTCCAAATTCGGATTCAGTCCGAAAAAAAAATACACAAGTTCCCTCTCAGGAACAGCAGGAGGCATGCAGATGAAACTCAAGCCTTTCCACAGTTCTCCCACATGAATTCACTATGGATTGCTGCTCAAACTATCTCGAGCTGTTACTTCTTCACTTCCTAACTTAGATCTTACTGAAACTGCAAGCAGTGTGAGACTTTCCCCAAGATCCAAAAGGTTCGGTTGGCTGATCTGTCTGTCAGTCACAACAAGGGCTCCCCTCCAGGTTATTTTAGACGCCAAAAGTCCAAAACTACAATTCCTACAAGTTCTGATCCCACCAAGCCCCTGTAGGCAGGCTCCATTTTAGAGTCCCAAATGTACTTGTTGGCCCATTCTGCAGTCCAGGACCAAAAATGGAAACAAGCAGAACTGTCCATGCTGCGAAGAAGGCAAGTTAGAACAAACTGCAATATTATCACTACTCTAACAAATGATCAGCAAACAAGTACATCTTCTAACAGAGCTCCCTCTCAGATTAATTATGACTGCAATCCAGGCTGCTCTTAAAGAGACAGTACACAGAGGCTATACAGGCACTCTCTGGCAATACATTTAAACTGCTAAAACGCAAAACACCAGCCTGGCAGTGAGCATTTAAGCAAGCTCAAGGAAGACTTTTTCGGAACCCCCATTTGTAGGGGGGTTACACCCTTCCCTGCCTGGAGAAAACTTGGCATCCACATCAAGTCTGTACCATCATGCATCAGTTAACATAAACTTATTACTTTACTGTATATATTCACTTCACTTCACTTCATGCTACTATATCCATAAGGACAACACTTATGCATGTTTCATACAGGTAATACTGATTCCACTATGATTAACATGCTAGTGACATCACAATACTGATTCATGTTATAACTTCCTGTACATTAAACAATGTAGGAGGGGGGCCTTCCCTATCAGCTAACTTGGGTCTGGAAGGGGCAGGGACACCATATTGAGAAGGAAGAACAATCAACCTGGAATTGGCCATTAAACTCAGTTTGGGTAGTGAGCTCTGAGAAATATAAACACCTTTGTGAACCACATTGAGAGGCAAATCCACTGGCCTCCCAGGAGAATCATAACTGAAGTGCAATACTGGCTTGACAGCTCGACCAGTCTTTCTGGGTGGAACAGCCACGGTCTCTGTACTTTCAGCACTAACTTTGGAGCTTTCATCATTTGTGAGGGGAGCCCTCTGTATGGATGGGAATGTCCAAACTGGGAGCACTGTCATCTCCTTGCTCTGTAGGCTCTAATTCCACAACACTTAGCTCATTTAGAGAAGGTTCTGGCACAATTAGGCTTTGTGGTGGTGAAGGGGGGCTGTCAGCACTCTCATATTGTTGTTCAAGTTCTGGTGTGTCACCAGGGAGACTCAGACCATCAGTCCCTTCTTTGGGCAATTCACACAGTTCCCCAAAACACAGAGACTCCGCAACCTCAGATGTGATGCTTTGCACCTCACTTTCAGGGAGCATTGGCTCCAAGGAGGAAGTTGAAGGGTTAGGCAATCCAGAAGGCCTAGCTTCATCCCCCCAATTAGACATAGAGTTATCTCAAAACAGCTGACTCAATTCATAGGAGGGGTAATAGGCATTGCCACACTCACTATCGTCAGAGGTGGACCGACAGTCACTATCATTCTGGGCCTGCTGCAGGGGGAAACCTTAACTCTGTAACTACTGGGGTAGGGTGACTCTGTCTCTTTTTTGCAGCAGCATGAGTCACTGGCCCAGGGGAGTCAATGTCTGCTGGCTCAGCTTCAATAATAACTTGGCCGATAGGCTGCAAGTGGTTACGGTGCATGGTCTTGACAGCTTTGGAATTATTCCCTGGGCGTACCTTGTATACTGGTAGAACTTTCCAACTACTACATGAGGAAGATGGTGTCACCTATCATCAATTTTGTGCTTGCCATGTAGTCCCAAATTGCGTAACACCACACGGTCTCTGGGCCATAGCTCTTGAGCCTTTACTTTCTTTTCGTGCCTCTCTTTGTTGGTGAGATTTCTTTTAACGGCCATTGTCTGGGTCAGTTGATATGCATGGTTCAATTGAGCTTTCAGTTTCTGTACATACTGCAGGTAGTTTTCAGCTTGGACCCCATCTGGAGAGACCCCAAAACAGACATCAACTGGCAGGCGGGCCTCCCTCCCAAATATGAGGCAGTAGGGGGAGAACCCAGTAGTGTCATTTTTTGGTGCAATTGTACGCATGTACCAAGGTGCTAATCTGCTGGCTCCACTTATGCTTGTCTTTTGGGTGGAGGGTGCCCAGCATGTCTAGAAGGGTGCGGTTAAAACGTTCTGGTTGAGGGTCCCCTTGCGGGTGATAGGGGGTGGTTCTTGACTTCCACACCCCCCCACAGAGACAGCATTTCTTTGATTAGCCAACTTTCAAAGTCTGTGCCTTGGTCAGAGTGGATCTGCTGGCGGGCACCATAGTGGACAAAGAAATTTTCCACTAGTACCTTGGCCACGGTAGAGGCCTTTTGATCTTTAGTTGGAAAAGCTTGTGCATACTGTGTGAAGTGATCCATAACTACTAACACATTGTCAATATTCTGCTGATCAGGTTCTAAACAACAAAAGTCTATGCAGACCAGTTCCATGGGGGTGCTGGTAGTAATATTGACAAGGGGGGCAACCCTCTGAGGCAGGGCTTTCTTTTGCAGGCAACAACTGCAGGTCTTTTCATGGTGCAGGTCTTTTCATGGTGCTCAACATCAGCCCCCATCTCTGGCCAGTAGAATCAAGATCATACCAGGTTGAGAGTTTTGTCAATACTGAGGTGCCCCATGTGACTGTGGAGGGACCCTCAGTACCAAATCTTTAAAGGCCATGGGCAGGACCAATTGCTGCTTGTCTACTTGACCACTGCGATCCACTGTCTCTCTGTATAACAACTGATTGTGTAACTTCAACCTGGGGCCTTCTTTAAACAATAGGGCAGGTCACAAGTCAGAGGAAAACAACTGGGACAAATCTTTCCCCGAATGCAGCGCAACAAGTGCTGGCTGAATCATAGAATCTTGGGATTAATCCCACTGGATGCTGCCATTGTCAAACTGAGGTAGTGCACTAATATCTAGAGCAGAGAAATGGCAATAGGTAGCCGGTATGCAGGTATCAGGGGGCCCCAAGTAATCTACTAAACAGTTCACTGTGTCCGTAGACATGTGTTCATCTCTATCAAACTTTTGGCACAATGCTCAGATGTCAGATTCAGACAACCTGACCCAATCATGCTTGGAGACTGGCCTTCGTGACAGGGCGTCATCATCAATATGGTTCAGTCCTGGCCTGCATTCAACAGCATAATCATAGGTTGATAAAGCAGAGATCCACCGGTGCCTAGTGGCATCCAACTTAGCTGACATCTGTACATAGGTTAACAGGCTATTGTCGGTCTTCACCAATATCTTTGACCCATAGAAGAACTCATGAAACTGGTCAACAATGGCCCATTTTCGAGCAAAGAACTCCAGCTTGTGCACAGAATAGTTTCGTTCTGATGGGGTCAAACTCCTTCTGGCAAAAGCCACTGGTCTCAAACCATCCTCATGGTCTTGATACAGCACAGCTCCTAGGCCCTGCAGACTAGCATCCATATGCAGCACATAGGGCTTGGTAGGGTCAGCATAGTCGAGGATGGGGGCATGGGTCAGCTGGTATATGACTTTGTGGAAGGCTGCTTCACATTTGGGTGTCCAGTGGGGCCCAAAAGGTTCATCTGTTTGGAAGCATACTTTCTCGGGTTCTTTGACAGCCCCTTTCTTGTATTTATGGTTGGTAGAGGGGTAACCCTGGGTGAGATTCAGGAGCAGGCGAATCACCTTGGAATAGTCTTTAATGAACCTGCGGTATTAGCCACAGAACCCCAGGAAACATTGTAGTTCTTTCAAGTTAGGGGGCTGGGACCAAATAGTCAGTAACTCGACCTTTCTGGGATCGGTCTCTATCCCTTCTGCAGATACTATGTGCCCCACATACTTCACAGAGGTTTGAAAAACTGGCACTTGTCAATGGACAGCTTGAGGCCGAAGTCTTCCAATCGGTCTAAGACTTTAAACAGTTGGGTCTCATGTTCCTCTAATGTGTTTCCAAACACAATGACATCATCTAGGTACACCAGGCATTCCAGCAAGTTCATATCTCCCACCACATGTTCCATCAGTCGCTGAAAGGTGGCCAGGGCACCCCAAATCCCCTGTGGCATTCTCATGAATTCATAGAACCCCAAATGACAGATGAAGGCGGTTTTCTCATGGTCCTCCATGGTCATCAGAATCTGGTAATATCCACTGCAAAGATCCAATACTGAGAACCATTAGCTCCCATTCAAGTAATCCAGGGCATCTTTTATACGGGGCATGGTGTATTGATCTGGGATGGTCCACCAGTTCAGGGTTCATTAATCAACACACATCCTCACTGACCCATTCTTCATATGCACAACTACAATGAGAGAGGCATATGGGCTCCTTGATTCCTGTATCATGCCAGTAGCGAGCATTTCCTGCAGGTGTCTCCTCACATCATCTATGTCCACTGGGTCGAGGCATCAGGATCTCTCTGGAAATGGCTGGTCATCATGCAGGCGTATATGATGCCTGCACCCTGGACACACCCCATGTCCCATTCTTTTAATGAAAACACTTGGTCTCTCTGGGCAAGTTTCTTGCTAATCCTAGCCTTCCATTCAGCTGGCAGCAGGGAATTACCAAAGTCAAATAAGTCCGAGGTCACTCTCTCCTTTTGGCCAGAGTACTTGTTATTAGGTAATACTGCAGTGTCTGCACAGTGTACTGTAGCTAGAGTGCACCCTCTGTTCACCCGGACCTCCTGATCTGACACATTCTGAATCTGGACCATCACTCATCATGCATAGGCATGGGCATGGGCAGGCAAGATGCTGGGTTTAACCAATAATCCTTCTGGCAACTTTCCATCACCTGGTGCAGCCAACATTAATATTTTGTTCTTTACGTTTCTCTTTAGTCGGACTTCTCCATGGATTGTGCACTGGGCGTTGGGGGCCAATACCAAGGAGTCAGGTTCCTTTTTCCACATTATCCCCACTGGCTCATCTGGGTCCTCTTCATTGGGTTTCTGTTGTAAGTCATATACACTTTTTAATAAGGCGAGAAGTCTTAGGGCCCATCCAGTTAGTTGCCATTGTTTCTCATGGCAGAATTGTGCTAGTCTCCCAAACATGTGGACGTTTGTTCCAATTAACAGGGGAACCCCATCATACAGTCCAGTGGGGGGACACACTAGGGCCAGTGTCTCTACTTGCTCATCTACGCCAGTTACAGTTGCAGGAAAAGACAACCAGAGGCAGACATATCCTAGGTAGGGATAAGACTTGTCGCTCAGCCCCCACACATGTAAGCCTTCCAGAGATTGTAATGGCACATCAGATATGTGTTTGTCATACCAGTCCCGAAATACAATGGTCACTTTCGACCCACTGTCAAGCAAAGCCCGAGTAGGAATACCATTCACAGCCATAGTAGTCTTCTTTGAAGGGCCCACTATTTTCGACCAGTCTGGAGGGACAACAGCAGGGGCCTGGACAGATGATTTAGCCACAGAGGGGTTTGAGTTAGCATGGCTGAAGCCTTCACTGTGGTCATTTCATACTAACACACTAAAATGCCAGCAGAATAGGCCTAACAGTCTTTCATGTCTGATCATTTGGTCAGCCCCCACCCTGGGAGTTGACCTTGCAACCCCCCTCATCCTCTCTGGCTTCTCCCTTTCCAGTCCCGGCACCCGGTTTCATGCACCCCCTTGACCACTGATTCATTTTCCGAAGCTCTCCTTGAAGACGGTTGACCACTTTCTCCAAGTCCTTCTCAAACCAGCATTCCTCCTTCATATGGCCATCCTTGCTGCAATTGTGACAAATGACAGGCTCTTGGGGCATCCTTGGGGAAAACATAGCAGGGGATGCTGGAGCATCGACAAGAGATTGTGATCTGACTTCTGCTGGTAGTGTACCATATCTCAAAATTTCCTTTAGGGTGGCAGTCATCTCCTTGAGCTCAACCGAGAAGCCACCCTCAGTACAGGATGCCTGAGGGTGCACCCCCACTCCCATAACAGTCATGTCCTGACAGGGGCCAGGGTCTCTGTCAGCAGGGGATATCTCAGTGAATGCACCTGGTTGTTTTTTTCTGACTTCCTTCAGCAGCTCCTCCCCCCACTGTTTAGCCTACAGTGGGACACTCATAGTGGCTTCCATTTTGGAAGGGCCTTCCGGTGCCACGATCACTTGGGCTGCACTCACCCCATAATTACAATCTCCCTCTTCACCTTCTACCTCCCAGAGTTCTTTTATCAAGTCACAGTAGTCAGGTGGGTTACCTCTCCTATCCTGGAGCCTTAACTAGATAGTCTGCAGTTTAGAATGCTTGGCATGTTGCAGTATGTGCCCCAGTCTCACATGGTTCAAATCACTGGCCGCTACCCCACCACTCCAGTAAGCTTTCTGCAGAGCTCTTTCTAGGTGAGTAACATACACAGAGAAACGTTCACCCCGTCCATTGTTTGGTACATTGGAATTTCCACATCAAAGTCTCCCCTGACTCAATGCTCCCAAAATTGCCTTCAAGTACAGATAGGTACATCTGAGCAGATGCATCAGGGTTCGTGGACCTCAAAAATGTAATGGCTTCAAGGGCAGGGCCACTCAAACTTTCTATGATTCTTTTCCACTTCTCAACCTCTGCACACTGCCACTTGGGTATCAAGGAGGCAAAATAGTCAATCCAGGTCTCCAAGTCATCCTCCCCTTGGGGGGTGGGGAGGGTGCCCGAGAAGATTCTCAGTCTTCGATAGGAGTCATGACTAGTGACGGGTACAGATATAGAAGCCAGCATTGGCATGGGCACAGAAGGCAGGGGCACAGAAGGCAGGGCAGTAACATGTGCTGGAGTGGGAGGGGGTGTTGGGGAAGGAACACCCCCAGGTGGCAGGAATAGTTTCTTAAAATTCTCTACAGTTTTCCCTTCCTCCAGCAACAACTTAGCAAATTTCTCCTCAAAAGTCTCAGATAATGGCGGGGGCTCATCCTCCCCAGAGTCTTTACTGTCTTTTGTTATCACTCTCCAGGCATCTAGGACCCCTTCTGAAGCAATAGTCTGTGGTACTTTAGAGCTGTCCACAAGGTCACTATACTCTACCAAGGCTATGAAAGTTTGGGCGATAAAATCAGCCTGTTGACCAACCACCACAGGGTTTTTTAAACATTCAACTTTGGAGTGTGCTCCCTCTACAGTGTCCTTACTGGTGCCCAGGGGAATATCCAGTATAAGGAGAGCGTTTTGGGGGTCGATCTCCTGCCCAGTACACCACCCCACCAACTGGTGTACAGCCATTTCTACTGGGGTAGCCATTAATCTTTAACAATAATTCTTAATTTTTGGCCACTAGAAGGCACAAAATCCCAGCGGTAAGCCTCCAAGATGTAACCCGTAGGTGGTGCTATCCCAAGGGCTACTAACCCTGCCTGCTTGCCTAGTAGCAGGTTAAGGCACCTGGGTAATGAAATGGGTGCCTCCACCTGGAGGTCAGGGTTGTTAGTGGTCAAGCTAACCTGGGCACAGCCCTCCTGGACACTGTAACCCCCCTCTTTCCTTTCTAGTGGCCTGAACAATATACAGTAATTACTTTCACAATGACCCTTATTTACCAGGCAATTACCCACACTGTTTGCACTTACCACCAGGGATGGTTCCTCTAGCTTGACCCTGGGGACCCCCTGTAAAACAAGGTTAAGCACAGCAAACAGCAACAGTACAATACTTTTGGCACAAACTGGAACCAATGTCAAGTTAAATGCAAACAAAGTTAAATCTGATTTATTCAGGGGACTTGAACAAGGAAGGGGCATAATCAGGTTGATTTGCTTAAAAGCCATATTAATCAGACAGTTATGCATGCAGTTCAGGGTCCCTACACAGTCACACACTCTAGGTATCCAGGTAGGAAAATGGTGAGCTAGCCAGGAACATTGCAGCTGGTTGGGGCCCTGTGATGGAAGAAAGCAACATGCACAACACACACTATTTGAAATCCGGAGCTGGAGGGCTCAGTTCGTGAAAGAAAAGGCAACAAGACAATCAGATGACAACACTTTTAAATTTAGCTGTTGTTGCAGGGAGCTACCCTGTTGTTTACTCACGATACCCAATACTGGACACAGACAGGACGAAATCGAGCCTGCAGGCTGTTGAGCTGGAGTGCCCGGAGAAGCAGGGCCCAAACGAATCACCGATGTGTTGTTCCTGTTCAAGGCATTGAGCAGGGGGCTGATCCCAGGCTGGTCTCTCATTGATGACTTTCTATGGGTAGCAGGTATTCTGGCTGGGCCAGTGTAACAGGGCCCAGGCAAATGGAAATGGATACGGATTCAGTCTGTGGAGCTGGATACAGCTTCCAGCAAGCAAAACATAGTTCAGACACACAGTGGGGAACCAAATCATGACCCACTACAAGCACACAGCACAGTCACAGGTAAGGAAATTCCACCGTACCAGGCAAATGGCTCTCCGGTCACAATTACAGAGTCTCTGCACAATCCGGGAGCTCAGAGGTAGTTGGAAGTCCTGACAGACCAACTGCATTTAGCCACTCTTTGATCTTTTTCAGGTTAAAGCCTGGTCACAATTCAGTAGCTTAATTCGCTCTTCAAATTCAGATTCAGTCTGAAAAAAAAAAACGAGTTCCCTCTCAGGAACAGCAGGCAGGCATGCAGGCCAAATTCAGGCCTTTCCACAGTTCTCCCACACGAATCCACTATGGATTGCTGTTTGAACTGTCATGAGCTGTTACTTCTTCACTTCCCAACTCAGATCTAACTGAAACTGCAAGCAGTATGGGACTTTCCCCAAGATCCAAAAGGTTTGGGTTGGCTGATCTGTCAGTCACAACAAGGGTTCCCCCTCCAGGTTATTTTAGGCACCAATAGCCCAAAACTACAATTCCTACAAGTTTTGGCCCCACCAAGCCCCTGTAGGTAGACTCCATTTTAGAGTCCCAAAAGTACTGATTGGCCCATTCTGCAGTCCAGGACCAAGATGATGGAAACAAACAAAACTGTCCATGCTACAAAGAAGGCAGGTTAGAACAAACTGCAATATTATTACTACTCTAACAAATGATCTGCAAACAAGTACATCTTCTAACAGAGCTCCCTCTCAGATTAATTATGACTGCAATCCAGGCAGCTCTTAAAGAGGCAGTACACAGAGGCTATACAGACACTCTCTGGCAATACATTTAAACTGCTAAAATGCAGAACACCAGCCTGGCAGTGAGCATTTAGGCAAGCTCAAGGAAGACTTTTCGGGAACCCCCATTTGTAGGGGGGGAGGGTTACACTTGGGTACCCTATCACCATGGGTGACAACTGGTATTTGTTATGGGATGATCCCAGACTTCAAGGAATTGTGCGAAGGCATCAGAGGTTGCTAGACAGAGGAACTACAGCTTGAGATGTGGGATGTCTGCAGAGTGCCCAGCAGCACAGTCTGCCTTTTCAGATTTCCCTGTGACAGAGGAAAGTACAGATGTGCTTTCTGTAGCTCAACCAGTTCAGTGACCTTCTGATAGAAATACCTTCCTAGAGTTTATTCAGACATTTCAGATCCTGGAAATACTATGGTTCATACTATGGTGATAAGGAGCAAAGAAGGGTATTGGCCCATATTAGCTCCTGTGTACTACCAATAATACTTCAGCTGAGCCCTGTTGTTGATGTAATTATCCAGTCTATTCTTAAACGTATTTTTATCTTTACCCACAATGATCTCTAGTGGCAAACTATTCCAGGGATTAATTTTTATACTGTGTGTATAATAATATTTTCTATTATTTATGCTGAATTTAGATTTTGAAAATTGTAGAGGATGCCCTCTAGTACCTTTACACTCATTTTTGAAATCCAGGTTCAATTCATTTATTAAATAGGGATCTCAGAAGATATCATACATTAGTAATAAATTGCCCTTAAGTCTTCTGATCTCGAGGGACATTATTCATAAGTTTTTCAGATGAACTTCATAGGGATTATGTTTTTCACAATGCACTATTTTTGTCACTCTGCTGGATGTTCTCCATCTGCCCTATATCCTGCTTTTTGTAAGGGCAACACAGCTGACTTCTATAATCCAACAATAGCCTTACACAAACCCTAAAAGGGGCATAAATACCTCTTTTTTTCTGCTGTTGAAGTGTTTTTTATAGTCCCCAGAATCCTATTGGCCTTTGTAATTGCTGAAATACATTGTTTATTAAAATCTAAACTTTAATCAATTAGGACCACTTGGTCTTTTTCCATATCTACAGTTTTTATTAAGGTGTTGCATAAGGTATAAGAGTGACTTGATGTCCCATGTGTATGACACAGCATTTGTCCACACCGAATCTCATATCCCACCAAAATACCAATCTCCTTATATGGTCTAGGTTAGGTTGAATCTGTTTGTTCAGTGTTGTAAACTGTCCCTCCAAGTTTGGTGTCATCTGTGTTCTTAATGGCCCCAGTTCTGGACATTATCCAATATATCATGGACAAATATTAAAAAGAGTACAGGACCTAATACCGAGCCCTGTGGCACACCACTGGTGACCCATCCAGACCTGGAATAATGGCCCTGCACACAAACTCTCTGCATCCTATTGTCTAACCAAAAACTTATCCAGTTAATAATGTATTTATTTAGGTTGTTACTATTCAGTGTTTCTAAAATCATTCAGTTAGGAACTGTATTGAAGGCTTTTACAAAGTCTAAGAAAATGTAGTTTACAGGTTTTCCTTAGTCTAAATTTGAAGACACTTTTTCATAAAAATTCAGTAGATTAGTAACGCAGGACCTCCCTCTAGTAAAGCCATGATGGTCAGTGTTGATTTTGCCAGTCATTTTAAGATGGTCATTAATTTTATCTTTCAGTATGGATTCCAGAAGTTTGCATGGAATAGATGTGAGGCTTATTGTTCTGTAATTACAATAATCAGCCTTTCTGCCCTTTTTGTGTATTGGCATGACATTGGCTGCCAACCAATCACCAGGTATGACTGTTGATTTAACCAACTCTTGAAATAGTACTTTTAGTGGATATGCAATTATGTAAGCTATTATTTTGATAATGTGTGTAGAAATACCATCTGGCACCAACAGAATTTTGCTTCTTTAGCGAACCAATTTTATCAATAACTTCTTCTTGAGTTACTAAAGGTAATTCAATGGTCTGTCTATCATTAATATTAGATACACCAACAGTATTTTGTTTTTGATTAAAGAGTGAACAAAAATACTGATTAAAAATTTCAGACATTTCCTTAGGATTGGAGATTGGTCTGTTATCAAAATTAATGGGAAGGGGGGGCATAGCCTGGAGTTAGAAGATTTTTAAAGAGTTGACGTTACTGTACAATTACTTAAGATTGTTATTTTTGCAATTTGTTGATAGATTGCATTCCATACGCAGTTTCATATGTTTGATTTTGCTTTTACATTTTCTTAATACGTTTGTATTTTAACTAATTGGCAGGATTTTTGGTTTTAAGATATTGTATATGGTTCTATGTCAGAAAGGCGACTGCGGGAAGGTGACTGCAGGAAGGGCACAGGCAGAACACAGCAGACTGGAAGGGCTCTGTGCCCACTGTAGCAAGCGTCAAAACCGTCAATGCTCTGACTTTAAAAAAAAATCCTACCACCACCACCAATGGAATACAGGAGACTGACAGTGCAACTGGACACCTTCAGCAACTAATGCAAGTGTACAAAATCCAACAAGACTGGTAACACAAAACAATGAAACAGGCAGCCACCAGAGAGGCTGTGATAGAACTGGGAGAATGGCCAACACAGCACAGGGGACTGAGTGTGACCCCAAAGCAGCCAGAGCTCATGGTCAGCCAAGGTGAGCAGGTGCGGAGGGGGAGCCACAGTAGCAGGACACAAGAGTTGGAAGGGATGGTAATCCTCAGCAGAGGGCAGCCTGGGTGGAGGAGGGATCTTTAGCAGCAGAATGACTAGGGGAGGCCCAGCCACCACAGGTGCATGGGTTATGGATGGGCAACCGACAGCAGCACAGGGCTGACAGTGCAGTCAGTGGGGCACCCAACCAGACCTGCAGCTGGAAATTGTATGCCAGCCCACACAGGTAGTCGGGTGTGCTGCACTCCCTGTATTATGCCACAATTGCCTCGATGCACCAGGTCAGGTCTCTGTATTTCTTCTTTTCAGTGGCTCCACCTGATCCAGACAGCAGCTGCTCCATTCTTATGTCACTGAGCCGCTACTCTTCTTGGAGGCAGTCAAGGAAATACCAGATGCTGGGATGGCTGGCACCGAGCCTGGTGCTGAATCCCAAGTGCCAGCCCTCCAAAGCATTGTTAGTCCTTGCTAGGCCTGCATGAGTGGGCTCAAACATGTTCCAAGAGGACACCTGGAACAGATGTCTTCTCTTTGCCATCCTCCCAATGGTATGCCCAACCCAAGTATCCTCAACATATTCAAGGATGGGTCGCAGAACGTTCTCATTGTCTCTGAAAAACAGCAGATCAAGGAGCTCACCAAACATGGCCTTAACAGAGCCCACCAGGATGAATGCCAGGGTGAGGAGCATGTGGAGCTGGAGTGCAAACTCCTTGTCCCTGCCATACCATGTGTGCACCTCAGGTGTCTGTTGAACTCACCACCAGACTGCCTGACAAAAATGGAAGAAACAGCTGTGGATGGCCGCCCCCTCAAATATGGCTATGAATGCATGCCAGGCAGCCCACTCAAAGTCAAGGAGTGTGATCTTGGGCTGCCCGCCCCCCACCTGCCACCGCACCTCACCAAACACCTGGGTGTATGTGTTCTCGATGCAGGAACACATCAGTATGTAAATAGCGGGCACAATGACCTCTGATCGCATGCCATGAACTGTATAGAGCTGCCTGAAGAGTGGTGGTGTGGAGCGGAAGATGTCATCAAGGAACTGGTCCTCACACCCTGCCAGGTACAGCAGCGAGTGTTGGATGGCAAAGATGAGTACATGGTCCCCTGCTGGCCCACTATTATACTGTAGAAATTTGTCCCCCACCACAGTGACAGTGTACTCAGAGGGTATGCACAGCTTGACCACGGTGGTTGGTATGGTGGGACAGCCCTTCTCTGCCTGCTGTACACACTGAAGAGTTCACTTGAGGAGTGGCAGTGCCAGTAGCCTGCCAGCCACCACATCTGGCACACCTGTGGGGCACTGCAGCAAGGTGCTCTCCAGGCTGGTATGTGCATGTTCCCACACATGTGCCAATATTCCCTGTACATCAACCTCACCGGCATTGGCACATGGTTGTGCGGGCAGCTGGTGCACACTACATGGTCTGTTTCTGTGTGGATCCACACATGACAACCAAACTTATGGTCCTGCACACAACACCAATAGACTTTGCCTTTCAACTCCTTTTTCCTGCGGTATATGTATCTGCGATGGGTCTTCCCTTCTGGCTTTGTAGAAATGTAACATTGTCCATCTTCTACCTTCACCATCTCTGTGGGATGGCTATGCTTCCGTATGCTGTCCATTTAACCTGCCGGAGGGGGTCAGGTGATCCTGCACCTGTGTGGTGTGCCTGCAGGATGGCCACCCACCCCAGGGTGTGGCTGCATGTAAAAGTGTGTCTCACTGTGCGCTGAGACTCATAAAGCAATGCCGATGTGGGTTTAGGGTGAGGGCGAGCACGGCTGGTGTCTGATTACAGTACCACTGGACAACACAGAATATCCTGAAGGGTGCTGTCATGGAGTACTTGCTTTGGCACTGGACGACCAGGATGGTGCTGTCAGTGAGTAGCCTGTCCTATTCATCTGTGTAACGGTGGTGCTGTGTGCAACTGGGGGGAGGGCATGCAGCAGTGGATGGGATTCAATCCCACAGCACATGGATCCCATCTCCCTGTGGCTTATGTGGCTGATGTCAAGCAGGTCATGCCATGATGGTGGCATGCTGGGTGGTGGTGGGCCAACCCCCTTGAGCACTTGGGGGCTTGTGGCTCAACACAGGGGTGGGAATGTTCAGTCATGCAGGTGGTTGTTCATCATATTCCCGCATGCACTTCCCATTTCTGGGATCACCCTTTTGCTGGGGTCACCCTTTTGTAGGTCACTATAGTGCTCAATCACCATATTGCCCTCTTGCCATTAATGGCTGTTGCTGCTTTGTCATTCACCATTATCTCCAGTCGCAGTTGTGACATGGTGCTATCCTGCATACTGTGCCCATATTGCTGTCCAGTCCTGTTTGATCATTTACCGTCCTGCCAGTCGCTGTATTACACTGGCTCATTTTACATGAGCGATTCTTCAGTTGTCCACATCACTGGATGTCATTTTATATACAGTTTTCTTTTTGCTTTTATTAATTTATTAACCAGATAAAGTACATACACATACAGTTTTAGTATTAGGATTAGGGGTGGCCTTGTTCAAGCTCCATTTGTGTAGGGGAGGTTGGCCACCTCTCTCTTAACAATTCCTGCTGCCAGGAGTCATCCTTATAGAGGGCCCCATCACCCAGACCTTGTGTGACTGCCAACTCTTGGGGTAAGAAAAAAAAAACACCCTATAGAGTGAAAGGTTCATTGAGGGAATTGCATCAGAAGAATTGTTGCATGGCTTCAATCCTTCACCACTGAAAGTGCATTAGGTCTGCTGGTCTAGTTTCCACTGCACAGCCAGGATCACTAAGAAGGAAAACTTAAGTGACTGTTTAAATTACCTGAGTAACTTGCCAACTAAAGACACAATGACTCCTGGTCAATATAAGTTTGAAAGTAATCAGCTCTAATGATCCAGATGAATGATGACTTGGAACTGGTTCAGAGATTAGTGAGGTTAATTAACTGAGAACCAGATCCTGGACACATTTTGTAGAGAAAACCAATTTGCTCTAATTTCAGATGAAAGTTTTGGTGTATACTAAAATGATTGGATCCTATGTAGGTCTTCCCCGACAGCTCATCCTGCCTTGGCGGTGTTATGCAATGCCAGATCAATTAAGAACAAGACAGCTATTATTGCTGATCTTGTTGGATCATCTGATCTGACTTGCATCACCGAGACCTGGCTGGATGAAAATCCAGGCCCTGTATTGGCCTCGGCAACTCCAGCTGGGTTCTTGGTGATACACCGTCCAAGGCTGGATCGTAGGGGCGGGGGTGTGGCCATTATGTTTAAATCTGAGCTGGGCCTTGTGGATGTGCCATGGGAAAACACCAGTTCCTTTGAATATATCCTGGGAGAGGGTGCAGGCTGTGGGATTCTCCTCGTCTACCGTCCACCAGGTGACAGTGGAGTATTCCTGCAGGAGATAGCAGACTTCATCGTCGACCTGGTGCTGAGGTTTCCCAGACTGATACTTCTGGGTGACTTCAACACCTGGGTCAATGATGAACTCTCTCATTTTGGTCAAAATCTCCTCCAGCTGATCAATATGCTGGGCCTGACACAGGTCGTTACCTCCTCTACCCATATAGGGGGTCATTCACTGGATCTGGTCTTTCTCCTGGGTATGGAGATCACTGATTTGGGGGTGGAACCTGTCAGCTGGTCTGACAATTACACCACAAGGTTCAGCTTCAGGGCCCCCTCTAATAGGTCTGCCCCTATGGAGATGGTTCAGTACCACCCTTTAAGGGGTGTTAACCCCAATGACCTAATGGCAGTGCTGGATCTATCGAGCTTGTCATTTGAATGCATGAGTCCAGATGATCTTGTATTAGCCAATAATAAGGCTGTGGGAGATGCTCTGGACAAAATTGCTCCTGTTCGTGTTTGGCCTCTCACCCTCTGTCCAAGGAGCCTGTGGTTTGATGGCTCCTTGAAGGAGTTAAGGCAAGTTGGCCGAAGGCTGGAGAGAGCCTGGCGGAAGTCAGGCCTTGATGCCGACAGGCTTAGATTGATGGCACATTATGATAGCTATCAATCAGAAATCACTCGTAAGAAGGCAGAGTTCCTGTCCAGAGAGAGAGAGATTTCTGCTGCACAAAATCGACCGGCTCAGCTTTTCCAGACTGTGGACAGACTGTGCAATCCAGTCTGTCTTCAGCCCAGAGAAGCTTTTTCTCAGCTAAGATGCAAGGATTTTGCTCGGTTTTTTTCGGATAAGGTTGCCGACATCAGGTCTGGCATCGGTCCAACCTCTCCTATGGGGGATTGTGGTGGTCGACTTGAAGTGGCTTGTCCTCAGTCTGTCTGGTTAGATTTTCACCAGCCGGAATTCGGGGACATTGTGAAGATCATCCAAGCAATGCGACCAACTAGTTGTAGTTTGGATCTGGGTCCTACACCGCTTTTAGTAGGTTGTGTAGAAGTCGTCTACCCAATCCTTGCAGACATTGTCTGGAACTATTTGGAGAGGGGTTTTTCCTGACCCCCTTAAGGAGGCAGTAGTTCGACCACTCCTTAAAAAATCCTCCTTGGATCCAGATTGTCTAGCTAACTACCAGCCTATCTCTAACCTGCCATTTGTTGGTAAGGTTATTGAAAAGGCAGTTGCGCTGCAATTGGATGATCACCTTATATCTCACAATGTCTATGATACTCTCCAGTCTGGTTTCAGGAAAAGGCATAGTACAGAGACTGCCCTTGTCCAGGTATTGAGTGACCTTCTTATGGCCAGAGATCGAAAGGCGCGTACCATTCTGGTCCTTCTCGATCTATCTGCTGCATTTGACACTGTAGACCATGGAGTGCTACTGGAGCACTTGCGGGTCTTTTGTGGGCTGTCTGGTACAGTCCTCAAATGGTTTCGTTCTTACTTCACAGACAGGTTTCAGAGAGTTGTCACCGGAATTTATTCCTCTGGCACTCACTCCCTGTCTTGTGGGGTACCACAGGGCTCCATTTTAGCTCCCATGTTGTTTGCAGTGTATATGCTGCCATTGGGAGAAATCATCAGGCGATACAGTCTGGGTTTTCACTGCTATGCAGATGATACTCAGCTGTATTTGTCCTTTCTCCCCAGTCAGGGTGATGCACTCTCTGTACTTAATAACTGCCTTGGTGAGATCAGACTTTGGATGAGTTCGAGCTGGTTGAGACTCAATCCGGACAAGACTGAGGTATTGGTGGTGGATCCAGGTCGTCCGGGGATGGGTGTGGGAGCTGGACAACCATCAGGTTTATTACTTGGTGGTGTATCGCTCTCTACCTCTGAACAGGTGCAAAATCTGGGCGTTATTTTTGATGATGGTCTGACCCTGAAATCTCAGGTGTCAGCTGTTGTCAAATCCTCTTTTTACCATCTGAGGAATATTGCCAGGTGAAACATCTGATTCCCCCGGGTGACCTTCCAACATTGGTCCACGCCTTTGTCACTACTCGTCTGGAGTACTGCAACTCCCTCTACCTAGGGCTACCCGGGGTTGATATCCGCCACCTTCAGCTACTGCAGAACACGGCAGCCAGACTTTTGACTGGGACTTCTAGAACCAGTCATATTATGCCTGTGCTCCGCGAACTGCACTAGCTGCCTGTTTGCTGGCGGATCACCTTTAAGGTTGGTTTACTAACTTTTAAAGCTCTACATGATCAGGGACCCAGTTACCTGAAAGATCTCCTGATTCCCTACTTCCCCCTCCGTCCTCTTCGTTCCACCAATGAGGGATTGCTGGAGATTCCCAGGGTCCGACTGAAGTCATCAGGATCTCGTGCCTTTGCTTTTTTGGCACCAACCCTGTGGAATTCTCTACCTCATTGGTTAAGAGAATGTCAAACCATCGATAATTTTAAGGTTGTCCTAAAAACAGATCTTTTTGATTTAGCATACTCTTGTTAGTTGTGGATGACTTTTAAATGTTTGGATTTTATTAATTTTAATGTTTTAATGTTTTTGTACAGCGCCTTGGTCTTGAAAGGCGCTTCATAAATAAAATTGAATTGAATTGAATGTTTTATTTTTTAAACTTTATTGAATTTTACAGTATACTCAGAGTAAAACATCCTGATGCAGTACATGAGGAATTAAAATATGTGTCCACTTGAGGGCACCACCCCTCTTAATACAAGCAGGTTTAAATTTGTGTCATACTACTTCTATTAAATAAGTCCCTAGGAGGGAATTAGCAAATAAATGATAACCCACATTTAACATACGATTTTCAGTGCTGTTTTAAGAACCCATGAGCTGTTTGATTTTACTTTCCGCTATATAAATCAAAAATTATTTCAATCTCTCTTTCCTTACAAAGGAAAGGAGGGTATCATACTATCTTAAATTTAGGAATCTTATTGGTTTCCTCCTAGTAAGCGTTTAGACCTCGACATCATGTATTCTTTTAGAATTTTTTAACTGTCTAGCAAAAACATTAACCATAAATGTAAACATGCTATAAGACAGCAATCAAATAACTTATGCCAGTAATCTCAACAATATTAACTTTTCTCTGGGATACAATGCCCTCTTAACATGGAGGAATCCCCCTTAAAGGAAAAAGCATCACAAACTTTACTAAATTAAGCAATGTTCAAATAAGGAACTTATCTAGCTCAACAGTTCAGAGTTATTTGGTATTGTGATTGATCCACAAAATTGTTTTAGTGCTAATGTTCACTTAGGGATCTTCCTTCAAACATGAAGCTAACCTGTAACCTAGTCCTCTGATTATAAACTCAGGTCTCCCCTTCTTCATCCTCTTCTCGATCTGACTGGTCTGTAGATTCCTTCTGTCTAGGTGGTGGAGTATGACGCTGGGCCCATTTCAGGGCTTCACTGGGACCTGAAAAAATGAACACTTTCTTCTTATAGAGGATTCTGAGATGTGCAGGGAACAGCATGTTGGGAATATCTGAGCTTCTTAGCATGGCCTAGACCCTGTCAAAACATGTTTTCTTTTGACGAGTTGCATAGCTGAGGTCCGTGTAGAGTTGGACCTGTGCACCATCCTGGAGCAATATTCTCTTCTGGTGTGCCAGTGCCAGGATGAAGTCCTTCATTCCAATACCATCTAAAACTGCAACAACTGCCCTAGGAGCCTCAGGGGTTTTCAGAACGTCCCCTTGATGCCACATGGTGAGCTTTCTGTATATTTACATGGCATTCTGAGAATTGTTGTCACAATTGTTGCTCCATCCAATCATAAATAAACAAGCCCAAATGATCCCACTCACTCCATTCTGGCATGCCCACACTTCGGAGGTTAGCCACCTGGGCATGGTTCTCTAAGACCTCCAGTTGGGAACAAAGGTTTGTACTTTCTTTTACTAACATCTTAGTGGTGCCCAAGACCACCTCCGATTGTTTGAGTTTTTCCGTTGCCTCTGTTTTCACCTCTGTTACCTCCATTTCTAGACCGTTAACTCTATTAGTCAGGGAGTCGAATTTCTCTACTAATCCAGACACCATGAATATAAGCTGATTAATTTTAGTGCCTATAGTTTGTAGTGCTTCTTTTTCTGAAGCAGTGTCCTCCAAAGCGCAGACCTTGTGGCTGGTAGCTCTAAAATATTTTTGCATTTAGCTCCCTTGTGCTGTGGTTTATCTTTCTTTGGGTTACCCATCCTTACTTCTCAAGTATTCTGAAACTCTTTGTTACTGATTTAGTTTGCCAAACTGAGAAAATACTAATTATAAGCTTTTTGTTCTCTTGATATAGAGAGCATAAACTCTAAGCCACCATCTTGCTCAGGCTCAGCAGTGCTCCCCCCCTGGCCCTAAGATTTAGCAAATTTTTGACATGAATATTTATTGTGTATGACAGATCTACCAAGAAATTTTAGGTATTTGTACATATTCACATTTGCTAAGAAGCTACCATCCAACTAATATTTAGAATGCAGGATGAAATTTGATTTACTCTACTGGAAAGTTTAGCTTGTTGTAGGAAACATTGAAAGTTGCTGAAGCCATTTTAAAGGGTAGAATGAGCAGTCGCAAGAAAAGCATCCATGGTGTAGAGTAGTCTACCAACAGTATACAACTGGCAATCTTCACCTCCAAGGCATCACGGAAATGATTCAGGTATATTGAAACTAAAATAGAGCCCAAAACAGAGCCTTGTGGCACCCCTTTTACAACAGAGTGGTTGGAATTCCAGTCCATTGAATGGTAATTTATGGAAGCTGCTGGAGAGGCAAACTATGTCAGAATAATAGGAATAAGACTGAGACAAGCTAATAAACCCTGCAGTAAAGTAAATTAAGATTAACCATGCTGAAGGCCTTTGTGAGATCAGCCAAAGTACCTCAAGTGAACTTGTCATTATATTTCTCAATTTTGATATCAAGAACCCTTGACACAGCTGAAGCTGTGCTGTGATTTGAGCAAAAGCTAGATTGGTATGGATTGAAGAACTGCCCCTCTTCTAAATACTGTACTTAATACATTATTTAAATAGCATATGCTCAAGAAGTTTGGAAATGATTGGTAACAGAGAGACTAGACAGTGAACAGTCAGAATTTTTGGCACCAACTTTGTAAATAGAGACCACTTTAGCTGTTTTTCATGAGAAGGATAGGACCACAAGATACTGTCAAGTTGAAAAGTTGAATGGGGGCAGCAATAAATTTGACAAGTGCCATATCTGAAAAAAGTATGTCTCTATTCCATCTGATCCATAACTCATTTAGTATATAATTTCAGTAATATTTCCACACTTTATAGGACTGGATACAATTAAAGTAAAAACAATGTTGGTAGAACATACTGAGAATTACCTACTCAAACTGTGTCATGATGATAACCATGCCTGTACCCGCTGTGTCCTTGAACTTCCACATGTTGTAACAAACAATGTATACAAATGTTCTCTTTTTGTTTTGCTCTTTCTGTATATTACTAGTATTGTTATCCCAGGTCGCCCCTGAAAAAGGGACCTTCGGGGCCCAGTGGGCCTACCTGGTCACCAAAATTTAATAAATAAATAAATAGTTCACAATAGTAGGGCTACACGAACTAATGCCGCTGGAAGTGGAAATAGGGGCAGCTGGACAAGGTCTAGAAAGAAGGGGTAGTTCTTGAAAGGATTTATTGCTTGAATAAAACAGTTGTTAAAATATCAGGAAGACACTTATCAGGTACATCAGTACCCAGAACTGAATGTATTACAATACAGGAAAACATTTGGATTTGCCCATTTAAACATTTAATAATACATCACAATTTCTTAGGGTGGTTGATAGCATCATAGAAACATAGAATTTGATGGCAGATAAGGACCGCTTGGCCCACCCAGTCTGCCCATTTCCCTACCTACTGGATAAGCTGCAGATCCTAGTTAACCAGCAGCCTACTTCTTCCTACCCCCACCCCCTAGAATGGCCTTATGACTGTCCCATGCATGCTTGAATTCCACCACTGATTTTGACTCCACAACCTCCTCCAGAAGGCCGTTCCATGCATCCACAACCCTCTCTGTGAAAAAATACTTCCTTAAATTACCTCTGAGCCACCCCCATCTTCAAATTGTGCCCTTTTGTTCTTGCACACCTCTTTTTTTGAAAGATTCTACCCTCTTGGACTTTGTTGATTCCCTTGAGGTACTTGAACGTTTCTATCATGTCCCTCCTCTCCCTCCTTTCCTCGAGGCTATACATATTAAGCTCCTTTCATCTCTCTTCATATGTCTTCCGGTGCAGACCCTGCACCATTTTAGTTGCCCTCCTCTGGACAGCTTCCATCCTGTCTATGTCTTTGTGGAGATTGGGTCTCCAGAACTGCACACAGTACTCCAGATGGGGTCTCACCAGCTGTCTGTACAGAGGGATAATAACTTCCTGTTTTCTACTAGTGATGCCTCTCCCTATGCATCCCAGTATCCCCCAGCCCTCCTTGCTGCCCTCTCACATTGCTTGCCCACCTTTAGGTCATCTGATATGACTACCCCCAGGTCCCTTTCCATTTTTGTTGTTGTTAGTATCTCACCCCCCATTGTGTACTCTTCCCCTGGGTTTTTGTTTCCCAGGTGCATTACCTTGCACTTCTTAGCATTGAATCTAAGCTGCCATACATTTGACCATTCCTCTAACCTTGCCAAGTCCCTTCTCATCCTTTCCACCCCACCCTGTGCATCAACTCTGTTGCAGATCTTTGTGTCGTCTGCAAAGAGACATACTTTTCCTTCCAGTCCCTCTGCAATGTCGCTTATAAAGACATTGAAGAGGACTGGTCCTAATACTGAACCCTGCGGTACCCCACTAGTAACCCTCCTTTCTTCTGAGTGGACTCCATTTACTATTACTCTCTGTGTCCTATTCTCTAGCCAATTCTTTACCCAGGCATCAAATATAGAATATCAAATTCTTAGCTTCTGAGCCCCACAGTTTAAAACATTTATTCAGGACAGGATCCATCAAATAATTCAAGAAAATGATTCCCTGGAAACATTAGACACAATACTTTGGGATACCTTAAAGGCTGTTATTAGGGGGGAAATAATTGCAGATATTATGCAGAAGAAACGCCAGCTTGAGGGCAGGTACACAACCCTTGATGAGCAATTACAACGTACCAGTTATTATATAGGGAGAGAGCCAGGGACATAAAGCTCAGAATTAGGGAGACAAAGCAGGAAATACAAAAATATCATGGATTATAAGGTCCAACAAGCTTTGATGTATCTAAAACAAAGAAATTGTGAAGGGGGTCCAAAGGTGCATGCATATTAGCTCATAAACTAAGGATGTGAAAAAAAACAGCAACTATACTCACATTAAGACACCCCATAATAAATAAATTAGTCCACACGGAAGAGGAGATTCAGACCATCTTTATTAGCTATTACCAATCCCTATATACAGCTGACCCCACACTCAAACTGGATGAATGACAATTGTTCTTGAAACCTTTGGGCCTACCTCAATTAACAGATGACCAGAGACAAAAGCTGGAGGCACCAATACGGAGGAGGGATTACAACATATCCAATTAACTAAATTTAATAACTGTCCCAGCATAGATGTCTTTAGTGCTGAGTGGTATAAAAAAATTTGGGGCTTATTGCTCCCTACTCTGTTCCGGGTGTTCCGGGAGGTGGCAAGTGATGAGGTCCTCCCACCATCTTGGGCCTATGCAGTGTTGGCTGCTTTACCAAAACCAGAAAAAGACATAACAATGCCATCCTCATATTACCCAATTTTCATATTAAATGCTGATTATAAATTCTTCATGGCTATTTGGGCATCATGATTGGAATGCCTGCTACCCACCATTATACATGTAGACCAGTCAAACTTCATTAAGGCCAGGAGTATGACGGATAATATTAATAATAATAGTAATAATAATAATAATTTTATTTATAAGGTGCCTTTCAATTGCCAAGGTGCTGTACATAAATAACAGATTA
Organism: Neoceratodus forsteri; assembly: GCA_016271365.2. Classification (NCBI taxonomy): domain Eukaryota; kingdom Metazoa; phylum Chordata; order Ceratodontiformes; family Ceratodontidae; genus Neoceratodus; species Neoceratodus forsteri. The sequence continues at coordinate 32,271,511 of CM057459.1, forward strand.
AAACAATAAAAATCATTAAAAGAAATTCAGATATTCACCTCACTTTATTGTTACTAGAATACTTGCAGACCAGAAAGATCCCAGCGGTCCTTCTGAACTTGGATGCCAAGAAGGTGTTTGACAGGGTGTCCTGTGAATTTCTTTGGGACACCCTGTCTGCTTTTAGTTTCCCAGAGTCTTTTCAAATATGGTTAAAAACATTTATACAGGCCCGAAGGCCTATATATCTGAGTCAATGGAGCTTTGACCCTCCCCCCCATTTCTTTACAGGGAGGCATCTGACAGAGATGTCCTCTCTTCTCACTTCTCTTTGCTTTATACATGGAACCCCTGGCAATTGCATTTCATAAGGAAGAGAGTATAGAGGGGGTGTCTTAGGGGCAGATGCAGCACAAAGTGTTGTTGCTTGCTGACGATGTGCTGCTCTCTGTAATATCACCATAAGAAGACTTGATCATAGGTTTTAAGTGAAATGTCACCAAAACTGAAGTTTTAGCCTCTAATTTTATCCCATCTATAAGCTTATAAAATAAACTTCCCTTATGATGGCTGAGGACTAAGATAAAATACTTAGGTATCAATATCATGCAAGATATTAATAATTTAGATCTTATGAATTATGAACCCTTAACTCTTAAAATATAGCAGTATCTTACTAACTGGGGTAGATTAAATGTGTCCTTTTTTCAAAAAGTGGAAACTATAAGAATGAACATCTTGCCCCTTATACTATATTTGTTCCAAAATCTACTGGACTGGCCACCCTGCTTTTATTTCTCCTCATGGAACAAAATGATATTGAACTTTATATGGGGAGGGCAGTGCTCGAGGTTCCATCTCTCGATTCTAAATTTACCATAAACTTTGGGAGGGGTTCATTTGCCAACCTAGAATAGTATGCCAGAGCAGCTTTTCTTAACATATTAATTATTTGGCTAACACCTACATACTCTGCACCCTAGAAGGATATAGAATATGCACTAAATGATCTTTATAATTTGACACCTACTTGCTTGCAACAAGGGGGAAATCTATTCCCCTTTGAAATTTTACAAAATTCACTGGTGGAGTCCTGAAAATCTGGAATCAGATGAAATATCATTTGAAATTCTCAGAGATTTTCGATTATGTGCTATATATCCATATATTATATGCGGCTCCTTTTGGCAGCTGAAAATTTTGGACCACCCTTACTTGACCCAGGTTTCCGCAGATGGTGCCAATTAAGTATTCACTACATATTCCAAGTACTAACAAATACAGGTATCACTGCCTTTGAAGTCCTGCTGGGAACCTATGGGTTACCACATAGGGATGACTTTAGATTTCTTCAACTACAGGTCTACATACAAGGTCAAAAACAGGATAGGCTGAAATTACCTACTTCCAAGCCACCCCTATTAAGTTTGTTAGCTGACAGAATTCAAGGTAACTTGGGACGTCATATTATTGGGCAATTGTATCAAATCCTGAGGGAAACATTAAGAAATCTGATATTATCAGTCCTAAATAAAAGGAAAACAGACCTGGAATTATCAGTTACACCCTATGATTGGTTAAAATATTCTACACCAGCTATTAAAGTTACCCTCTCTTCTGTTTGGAGAGAATACACCTGGAAATATTGTTACAGATCTTTTAGATCACCTGCTGTGTTAATCAAATATATGTCTTTAATATTCAGACAGTGTTGGAGGGGTTGTAAATGTAGAGTAGCGGACTGAGAACATATTTTCTGGCATTATCCGTTACTGACCCCACATTGGTGCACATTGCAAATTGAGTTGCAGGACTGATTTGGGGGAAACACTAGAACTGATTGAATTGTTATCTGTAATGCCAAGTAATATACCATTGTGGCGACATACCCTATTGCCCATACTGTATATTTAGTAGCAGCCAAAAAGGCTATCACCTGAAGGTGGATGACCTCGGTCATTCCCTCTGTGATTGAATGGAGAGCCACTGTCATGAACATTTATCAGTTAGAAAAATGAACATCCACCCTGCCTGAAAGAACTGATTCTTTTACTGTCAAGTGGCAAACGTGGGTGTGGTGTATGGCACAGCTTAATTCAGACTTTGTCCCCTAAGGGATTCCCTGCCACTCAAGGAGGGCTGCTGTCATTTGGGGGGGGGGTCCAAGATGGGCCCAGTATTTAAGTTTAAATAAAGAAATACCTTTGATCTGTGTATTGTGAGGATACAGAGGAATAAGTTTAAAGAGATATCTGAAGAAATAAAGCAGAAGATGTGTTCCTGTAACATAAGGTACAGTAAGCCGGTGTATATTTATCAGGCACCAAATTAAGTTGAATGTATTACACACTGTGTGACTCATCTGTTACATAGAAACACAGAAACAGAGAATTTGATGGCAGATAAGGAACGCTTGGCCCACTCAGTCTGCCCATTTCCCTACCTAATGGATAAGCTGCAGATCCTAGCTAACCAACAGCCTACTTCTTCCTGCCTCCACCCCCTAGAATTGACTTATGCCTGTCCCATGCATTCTTGAATTCCACCACTGTTTCTGACTCCACAACCTCCTCATGAAGGTTGTTCGATGCATCCACAACCCTCTCCATGAAAAAATACTTCCTCACACTACCTCTGAGCCATCCCCCCTCTAGCTTCAAATTGTGCCCCCTTGTTCTTGCACACCTTTTTTTTTGAAAGATGCTACCCTCTCGGACTTTATTGATTCCCTTGAGGTACTTGAAAGTGTCTATCATGTGCCCCCGCTCCCTCCTCTCCTCGAGGCTATACATACTAAGCTCCTTAAGTCTCTCTTCATATGTCTTTTGATGCAGCCCCTGCACCATTTTAGTTGCCCTCCTCTGGACTGCCTCCATCCTGTCTATGTCTTTGCAGAGACTGGGTCGCCAGAACTGCATGCAGTACTCCAGATGGGGTCTCACTAGCTGTCTGTACAGAGGGATAACAACTTCCTGTTTTCTACCGGTGAAGCCTCTCCCTATGCATTCCAGTATCCCCCCATCACTCCTTACTGCCCTCTCACATTGCTTGCTCACCTTTTGGCAATCTGATATGACTACCCCAGGTCCCTTTCCAATTTTGTTGTTGTTAGTATCTCACCCCCAACTGTGTACTCCTCCCCTGGGTTTTTGTTTCCCAGGTGCATTACTTTGCACTTCTTAGCATTGAGTCTAAGCTGCCATGCATTTGACTATTCCTCCAACCTTGCCAAGTCCCTTCTCATCCTTTCCACCCCATCTTGTGTGTCAACTCTATTGCAGATCTTTGTGTCGTCTGCAAACAGACATACTTTTCCTTCCAGGCCCTCTGCAATGTTGCTTATAAAAACTTTAAAGAGGACTGGTCCTAGTACTGAACCCTGTGGTACCCCACTAGTAACCTCACTTTCTTCAGAGTGGACTCCGTTTACTATTTCCCTCTGTGTCCTGTTCTCCAGCCAATTCTTTACCCAGGCTACCATCTTGAGACCCACTCCCAGGCTGGCAAACTTGTATATTAATCTTTTGTGTGGGACTGTCAAATGCCTTGCTAAAGTCTAGGTAGGCCATGTCCACAGCCCTTCCCTGATCCACTACTTTGGTCACCCAGTCAAAGAAATCTATTAGATTCATCTGACATGACCTTCCCACTGTGAATCCATGCTGTCTTGGGTCCTGTGCTCCTCTGGCCTCTAGGTGCTCAACAATTCTTTCCTTTAGAAGTGATTCCATCATTTTCCCAATCACTGAGATTAAACTAATAGGTCTGTTGTTTCCTGCTTCTGCCCTGCTCCCACTTTTGTGAAGTGGAATAACATCTGCCCTCCTCCAGTCCTCAGGTACCACCCCATCCTCCCATGATATATTAAAGAGTGTAGCCAGTGGTGCCGCTAGTTCTACCCTCAGTTCTTTTAGAATTCTGGGATGAATCCCATCAGGCCCCATTGCTTTGACCACCTTCAGTTTTAAGAGTTCCTTCAGAACCCTTTCTTCTGTGAAAGGGTTGGTATCAACTCCCCTCCCACCGTATCCAGTGCGTTTCGATTGTTTGGTTTAGGTACCTCCCCCTATTCATTTATGAATACTGAGTAAAAATATTTGTTTAGTATCTCTGCCTTTTCACATTCACCCTCTTACCCCCCTCCCTTTATTAAGCCTCACTATCCCTCCTTGGTCTTCCTTTGCTCCCTGATGTAAGCCCCCTTCTTAACTGAGTTGGCTATATTTTCCTTGGTTTGGGCCTTTGCTGTTTTGACTGCCTTTCCTGCTTTCTTTTGCTTTAACTGATACAATTCTCTGTCCTGCTCCTTCTGTGATTCCTTGTATTTCCTGAATGCTCTCTTTTTCTCTAATAACCTTCCCTGCCACCTCCTTTGAGAACCATAGTGGTTTCTTACATCATTTTGTTTTGTTTATTTGCTTCACACAGAGGTTTGTTGCCTCTGTGATGGCAGTTTTGATTATTCACCATTGTTCTTCCACCCCTCCTTCCTGCCCATTTGCTAGTGCATTCCTTAGACATTCACCCCTTTTAGCAAAATCAGCCCTCCTGAAGTCCAACACCTTTGCCTTTGTGTGGATTGACTGTACTGCAGTGTTTATCATGAACCATACTGTTCGATGGTCTCTAGTTGGTACTATACTATATGTTAAAATCAATAAAAAAATCAATAAAAAAATAATATTTCAAAAACAAATTCATAGCTTCTGTAACAGCTGACACATATTTGTTCATATGTTAATACCACCACCAAGACCAGGTTTACAGTTGCAAGCAATGGTCTCACATGCATTATTAGGGTATGAGAGCCATGAGTGGAAGGTGAGCAGTTCTGATACCCTAAGGATGTAAGTCAGACCAGTCTTACAACCATAAGAATGCTCTCTAATGCAGTAGTAATACATTATTGATCAAGATTGATTAATAATATATTAACATTTTAAGAAATCTGCTTAAACATGCCTATTTCCAGGCCAGCTGCTCACGAAAAAAAGGGTGTCTTACACGTAAAGGAAATAAGCACTCCAACTGGATGGAGTGCTCCCTTAATCTATAATCCAGTACATCAGTAACTGTGCCTGTCAGCAGGATTATTCATGCAGTAGGTCACCTGCAAGGTTGCTCAGAATCTGTCTGATGGAAATGGAGTCCTTGGATTTCGGGTCTTTTTTTTCAGAATTTGGAATTTCAATATTGAGGGCCAATTTTGAATTCTGAACAAAAGGTAAGATGTAGAATCTAAATCTGATTTTGAGTCCCTATCCAACTGCAGCACAAACAGTAAAACATCCCCCAACTAGCAAAATCACAAAGCCCACCAAATTAATGTCCTCCCTCATTATCCACCCTTTCTCCCCCTTTTTACCTTGAGTGCTGCTCAGCAGCTCTTGGTCTGCTGGAGTGTTTGATTATTCAGACTTGGCCCAGCTGATCAGGCAAGTATCCAACCAATGAGTCACCCCTACTTGCAGTCACCACTTGCCATGCAGTAGAAAACTGCTCCCCAAATCACCACCAGCTTGCTCAGTCACCTTCATTTCATGGCCTCTTGTCCTTCAACTCCTGTGGCATGTAGGGCTACAAGTTGCTGTGCCTCAGTGCTCAGTACAGTATGAGACAGTGATCCTAAAAACCCAAGGCAGAGAGGCAGTTGGCAGCCAGCACAGACAATAAGGTTACGAATATGAATGATACCATGCCAACTGTTTGCTGGGAAAATTGGGGTAGTGGCCTACCTGTGCCAAACCCTGGGTTTTTAGCCATCTGGGTACTGGTCTTGGAGCAAGGTATCTGTTGGGTACCTAGGGTTTGATGCAGGTAGGCCACCACCCCAACTTTTCCAGCAGACTAGTTGGTTGTTATCAGTCAGGACTCTTGCCTAATGTTGCATTCTGCCCCTTGCTGGTGGGGGTAGTGGCAGTAGTAGTGGAAGGGGTCTGAGTTCTTGATGGTTACCTAGTAGCCTAGTAAATAGTCCAGCCAGCAAGCCATTCAAGAGTTTGCCTTGGGGCATGATTCAGCAACCAAGATGGTTGGTGATGGTCTGGAGGGTATACTGTCTGTGTCATGACTTATCATGAGGTGACCAAGAAGAATCCAACTGACTGGCCACAGAAGCTGGATTCTTGGTACAGAGAGAATCAAGGGAGGCACCCTGCCAAATTAAGGTAAAAGAGTGGGGCACACAATGGTGGGGGAAGAGATTGGTCAGTGGGCACAAGCTGGGTGAGGAGGGCACATTGATTTGTGTACCAGGTTGGCAGTATGTTATTGCATTTCTAAGGATGTGGAATTTGAAATTCCAATTCCACCTCCAATTGCATTTAAACTGACTTGGGTAGGAATTAGATTCAGAATTGGAATTCTTGAAATTCCATTTTATGTAAACAAGATGGATTCCTGAGTATCCAAACACCCATTGTGACCTGAATAAAATTAAATTGAACTGAATATGCTCACAACCTGAATAACATGTCCACAGTTCCACACTTGACCAATGTAATCAATTTAACAGACAATACAGTGGCAAAATACATTTCACAGATGGAAGTGGTGTCAGAAATGTAGTACAAACAGTAGAACAGAACTTTGTAAGGGTGTATAAAAGAATGTTATAGGGGAGGAAAATGAGATGTTCAAGCAATGATCATGAACAACAAAATGCAATCCTCAGTTCAAAATCCCACCACACTCCAAAACAGTTATTTCAACAACCCTCTCACTAGTGCACCAGTAAATCCAAGGTACTGTGCCTTGGAAATTCCCTTATGTCTTCCTGAGTTGGAACAGTGTCCAAGAATACACAGCCCATCTCCAGGGTGGGAGGGATGCAATAACTCACTGTCTCGGGGTCCCCTGGTGCTGCAAGCAGGCTATACCTAAATAAACATTTGCTATATTGGGAGCCCACTATTGTAGATGTATTGAGCCCCTAAATATGAGTGCAGCTCTCACTGTGTTGGACTATTACAGAATACATGTGGAGAGGCTGCAAGTGACAGAGAGAAGAGGTTGGGACATATGACTGTGTATATCCAGGGATGAGCCTTGCTTTGCTGATGTGGACCCCAGGAAGCAAATAGGAAAAACAGGTGGGCCTAACATCTGATGACTTCTCCCTGCTCACTCATACAACAGTGGGTGACTCTACTGGGACCTCCTCATCTGATATACTGCCCCAGGTAGCCAGCGCTCTAACCATTAAACTACAGGCTCACTGGTCAAAACGTCTGAGGAATTTCCTTTACAGCCACATACACTCCTTTCTCTAGTGTTGCGCAATTATGCAACTAGGAACCAATTTTGCCTGTAATAAGCCTGTAGCTTAATGGTTAGAGTGCTGGAACGGCATACCAGAGATCTGAGATTCAAATCCCAGTAGGCCACACTTTTCCTTTCTCATTTCCATCCTTGATTTAAGAATATGTATACCTTGCAGGGGTTAAACTGCACTGAGAGAAGTGGTATTTCTAAAATCGGTTCCTAGTTGCATAATTGCACAACACTAGAGAAAGGTGTATGTGTGGCTGTAAAGGAAATTCCTCAGACGATTTGACCAGTGAGCCTGTAGCTTAATGGTTAGAGCGCTGGAACGGCATACCAGAGATCTGAGGTTCAAATCCCAGTAGGCCACACTTTTCCTTTCTCATTTCCATCCTTGATTTAAAATATGAGGTTATATTACTGAAGTTTTCAATTTGCTATGCATTACTTAGTGTGTGTGTGAGTATGTATGTGACGCATGTCATCAAATCAGACACCTTTTATTGTGCCACATAATAATTTCAGCAATTTGAAGCTGTTATCCACTGCAGCTGTGTGATTTTTGTACTTCTTTATGGTATCTTTACTGGTACTAGTACTAGTGGCTGTTACTGCCGCAGTGCATAATTTTAGTTTTTTTAAAATATATGGTTATATTACTGAAGTTTTCAATTTGCTATGCATTACTTGGTGTGTGTGTGAGTATGTGTGTGATGCATGTCATCAAATCAGACACCTTTTATTGTGCCACATAATAATTTCAGCAATGTGAAGCTGCTATCCACTGCAGCAGTGTGATTTTTTTTCTTCTTTGTGGTATATTTACTGGTACTAGTACTAGTGACTGTCACTGCAGCAGTACAGTACACTGCCCCCCCATGGCCCGCCCCAACTGGCAAAGGTATTTTTTTCCAGATTTGAATTTCTGATGGTGAGCATTGGTTAGGTGTTTTGCCTTTGTGTCTGCATCTCTTCAGTGCACAGCACAATCTTAATCTGTCTGTGCATTTGCATCTCTTTAGGGCCCAATCTCCATCTGTAACTTAAGTCACAGTTGTTTCTTTGGCTTCCCTTCAGAGTACTGGACAGGTGCGGCGCTTAATTCTGCATGAACATTGTACTCATTAATATGCGTTTTTAAGTCAGGACCATCATCACGAGTCACTTGTGATATAAATCACATTCTTCATCATCACAGTCATAAATCACGATTCACGATCATTCACGTTACGAATCACAACATTAATTTTTTTTCTAGTTACTTGGATGTATTGTAAGCCTGTTTTGTAGTATGTCTCCAGGCTTCACCACCCCACCATTGTACTCACTAATACGTGTTTTTAAGTCTGGGAGTTTTAAGCTACAGCTCATCGGGGAAGTACAGCCATTGGCGGAAGGTATTAATGTTTCTTCATCATCACAGTCACAAATGCTGTCACAAATCATGATTCACGATCACGTCATGAATCACATTAATTTTTTTTAATAGTTACTTGGATGTATTGTAAGCCTGCTTTGTAGTATCTCTCCATGCTTCACCACCCCAATGTTGTACTCATTAATGTTTGTTTTTAAGTCAGGAAGTTGGACAGTGTCTGCAGTACATACACAGACTGGAAAGAAGACTGACTGCACAAATGCAGTTTAATACAGTATACTTGCACTGCTCAGAATATAAAGTGTCACGCATATGGAAGACAACAAAAAGGGGCATAATTACATACAAGGGTCGGGGATGGTGGAGGGATATATTTTATAACACAGCAAGGAAGGTGTGGGGGGCACATGGTGTGAGGAAAAAAAAAATGTGGGATCACATGGTGATCCAGCAGCAGTTCCAGCATGGACATAATTTGCAACTGATGTCCCTCTATGTGACCTAGCCACTGCTCAACAGCACTCACCCTCTCGTTGTTATCCTCAACAGCACTCCAGATAACTGCCAAGTCAGCCTGTGGTACATGCAGTTCTCTGGGGTCCACATGTTCTACAGGCTGACCTGCTGGTGGTGGTGGTGGTGGGGGTGGGGGTGCTGGTGGAGCAGCAGGTGTTGCTGTGGCCCTCCTCTTCTTAGGGATGCCACAATGCACAGCTGCATCCTCTGCCACAGAATGGCCAGCAGGTGCAGGCATGGTCCATTCTGTGGCAGCCTGCCACTCCAACTGCTGGTGATTGAGCATACAGGTGTGCTGGCCCCCAGTCCCCAGGTGAGTCCCCCGGAGGCCACGGCGAACCTCCACCTCACATATGGGGCACTTGACCACACTGCTGCCCCCCCGACACAGTCAAAAAACTGCCAAACAATGCAGGTGTGGGAAGGACCAGGCACAGGCAGGGGATGGCCAGATGAAATGGCAGCCAGCTGGTCATGGTGCTGATCCACATCTGGGCCCAGAGGAACAGGCACATACTGCTCCAGAGGAACTGGTGCTGGACTTGGTGGTGGTGATTGTGGTGGTGGTTCAACTGCCTCAGAGTCAGGACAGGAGGCGGTGCTGGTCCTGCTTCTTGGGGGGGACACTCACAAGTTTTGAGAGGTCCAACAGGAATGGGCGCCCATGCCCTTTATATATGTGCATGGTATGATGCTTACCACTACCACGCTCTCCCAGAGCTGCCCCTGCCCCAGACATTCCCTCATCATGGTCCATCTCTCCTACTGAGCTTCCTCAGTTCAAGCAATCACTACTCACACTGTCACACAACACACACACAGTCACAGACAAACTAACTACTTATAAAGGTAAGAAAAATAAAATTTGCAGAAAGAGCAAATTAAGTAAAAAAAGAGTACAGAAAAGATGCAAAAATATAGATTAAAAAAAAAGCTGTTGGATCTAAACCAAAGTTTAAATCTCCTCCTCCCTCTGATCTCAAAGTATCAGCAGTCACAAAACACACTTCCCTTTCTCCATCTGCACAGGAGAAAGTAAAAGTGTCTGCTTGTATGACTCATTTTCTTCCTGCCTAGCTAAAGAGCATGTGACTTACAGTACTGTAAGCCATGTGATGTGTGTGGGGGGCTGCCAAATCTGAAACACCAAGTGGGTCACTTAGAATCATAATGAGGAACACGAAGTCAGTTAAAAACAATGACTTTGCCTTAGTTCGTATTGACATTCTGCCTTAACGCAAAGTGGTAATGACAAAGCGGAGTGAGCACTTTGCATTGCCCACTACTCGTAGTGGAGTGGCAACGTGAAGTGCCCACTTCGCGTTCACTTCACCAGCAGAATTTAAATTCGCTGCATCTCTAGTTACAAAGAATGGTTTAAATATGAAACAGTGTTTTAGATGCATTTTTTTAAACATTTTTAAATGTGAGAAACTGTAAGTTTATGTTGTTGCTGTCATTACTGATTACAGCTTTAATGTTTTTTTTTAAAGTAACCCTTGTGGTTTAAAAGTAATTTTTAGAAAGCCTTAAAAATGTAAAAAACTGTCTGGATATAATAACACTGCTTTATAAAGTATTATCTCATAAACTATTAGCTCATTAATGCAGAGGTATGTTCTATTTGGTAAAGTTAAGAAAATGCCAAGTCGCAATGTATTCAGCAAAAGGTTGGTTTTAGAAAGGTAGATGACACCGTTAAAAGTATTCTTGGAGCTCCTTTTTTACCGTACTGTTGGCAGCTGTACTTTGCAAATGAATGAAACACATTTAAAACATTTTTAAAGTTTGAAGTACTACCCCAAGTTGTTAAGAACATGCAACAAAATAATTTACAATAAAGAGAAATTAGATAGATGCACTATGCGTGGTATGCCATTTCACTGATATGCATGTAGGTATGATTCATAATGTGTACTGGCATTGCAACTGTTACAGTGCAGAATGCACCACTGATGTGTTTGTATGTCGTCATTAGTCTTTAAAGTCTTTCAATAAACCCTTTTTTTCTGAACATATCAGACTTGAGACATATTATTCACACTAGCCCCACACACAGCCCTAAAAGTGATACAGTACTTCATACATAGTCTAATGTGAAGACCAACATCCAATATTACATAGTGGTGTGCAGAAAGGTGGCTAGTGCCTCCCTGATGGAATGTGCCTGATGACCAGTCTCTGCAATTGAGGCATCCTCTTGATTCTGTTGGTCATTTCCTGGCTGCTGGAAGACTTCTGTTTCTGGCATCCATTCTTGCAGGAAAACCTCCGACTGCCTCGCACAAATTGTGCAAAACACAGCAAGCAGTGATGCTAACTGCTATATTTTCTAAGGAGAGTTCTATGCGCTTGAGAAGGCATCTCCAGCACCCTTTCAATCTCCCAGAGGCACATTCTACCACCATCCGGGCACGACTTAGCCTGTAATTGAAGTTGTGCTTTCTTGGGTCACAGTAATCTGGAAAAGGTTTCATAACCCATGGAAGTATAGGCTATGCCGGATACCCAATTAGAACTATTGGGACAGCAACATTTCCAATGACCTTCTCAGATTCAGGGAACAGAGTGCTACTCTGACCTTTTCTAAAGACAACACTGTTCTTAAAGACTCGAGCATCATGCACCCTGCCTGGCCACCCAATACTGACGTTTTGAAAGCAGAATTTATGATCCACAACTGCTTGTATTACTACTGAATAATAGCTTTTGCATTTGAAGTATTCAGTGGCATTTTGTGGTGGGCATATGTTGGGGAAATGGGTGGCATTGATCGCTCCTCCACAGCAGGGGAAATCCCATTCCTTTTCAAACCCAGCAACAACTTCAGGAATACTGGCAAACTAGATGACACGTGGCATTGAAACAGTCACTATGGCATGGCAAACTTCACAGACAATCTCACAAATGGTTGACCACCCCACACCAAAAAGATGACTCAGGGTGTGATATTTCACATTGGTGGCAAGTTTCCACAATGTGATCGGAACACGTTTGTCAGTGGGCACACATTTACATAGCTGGGTATCCTGCTCTCTATGACCTCATGAAGTTCCTGGCATAATATATAGAAAGACCCCCTTTGACATCTAGAAATTCCTAACCCACTCATCATCTTGCCAGGTGGTAAGCACAACATCATTCCACCACACTGAACTCATGTTTGCACCAGATCCCCTTATCCATGCTCAGAACCATGTATGGTGTCAGTACTGTGTGGTACATCAGTAAAATTAATCTCATTATTTTCTGTCTAAAAACTTGCATTCTTTGATGCTTTATTCTTAATACAGCTTACTGCCTGGCCAATCTCCACAATTGCATGCGTTTTAAGTAGTTATTGTAGTACGAAGTGATTGACAGCAGAGTTGAGTCACTCAGGGGCACCATTTGTAAACAAAATGCCTAGCAACAGGTACTGCATTATGGGATGTGTAACATCACTGCAAAGGATCATGGTAAGCAGCTGTCAACTGCCACGGTTCTCTACATAGTTCAGCGATGTAAAAAAAAAATATCCTGAATGTGAACGTACAAGAATGGATCTGCTGCAAGACAGAACATGGTATGGAGCACGGTTTTGACAGTGCAGACACTGTGACGTGGTAAGCTTTAATCCATTTCAAGAAACAGTTGCTTAATGCGTGTTGTGGCAGCTCACAGTATGAACAGGGACTAAGTCTGAGAATGACAAACTCCAGTGTGCACAGAACTTAGCAAGCAGTGCTTACCAACGGCTGCCAACCAACTGAACTAAAAAATAAAGTAAGCACTCGAAAACTTCAAGAATTTAGAAAAATTATATTCAATTATTATTTATTTATAGGCAGACACAGAAATCAATGAAAATAATTTTTCTGAATTCTTGAAGTTTCCAAGTGCTTGCTTCTTAATTTCTTAAGTTTGAGAAGTATGGGCACCACATGTTCAGTGTTAAGAACTGCTTCTATCAACTTAGTTTGAATTTTTAATGGTTTGTATGCCCAGAAATAGCTCTACTATTGGGTTGCTATTCACCTAATGGAGTGAAAGATGCAGCCAAAACACATACCTTTCGTGCTTAACTCTTGACGTAGCTTATTAGGCCCTGGACAGGCTCAGGGTGCACAGTATTCATGACCACATGCACCAAAGGGGGCACCTGTCTGTGGCCCTGCCCTCTACCGGTGCACAGGATTATGGGGGTGTGGCCTGATGTGAAGGGGTGGACCCGGCAGTCATCCAATCTGATGCCTGATCCGGGTCCCATAGTGGATCCCTTGTGCCCATGGGTGGGTGCATATCAGAGGAACGAATCCATGCAAATAGGAATACTATATAAAATGTACGGGCACTCACCTGATCAGCTGCTCCAGCCCATCAGCCTAGTGGGCTGGGGCAGCATGTAGGGTCATTTCCCAGTCCTGCCGTGACCAGCTGGTGATGTCCATGGGGACATGCACTGGGTTATGACAGGGTTACTGCTGCCATAACCTGTGCCCCCATGCCTGGAAAACATGCCTTGGTGAATGGCACATAGTGCAGGCATGTCCCCATCACACCCCCAACCACCCCGGTGCATTGCTGACCTCATGGCCAGGGGATCCGCTGCATATCTGCCTTGTGCACCTTGCAACCAGGGGTCCACAGGACCGCCGGTGCATGGCATTCCATATTAGGGTTGCCTGCATGCCTCAGACACATGGTGCATAGGCAACGTTTCTTCTGTGCATGGGGCCCATTATGAGGGACATCAATAAAGCTTTACGGAACAAGGGTATATTTGTATGTAAAATACAAACCGCAATGCAAACTGCATAGCAGTTGAGAGCTATGTCTGCTGATGGTATAGGGCACAGAAAAATCTTTATTTTTTCTATTTTTATTGCCTGTGAGTGATAACTAAGTAAACAAGCTGCTGCAGTGAAACATTAGGTCTCTCAGTGAGGGTGAGAATGAGGATGTGCCAGTGGCAATGGGAGTGTTGGCATCTGCTGTCGTATCATGTAGAAACCATAAGGAAAAGAACTAGTGGTAAAATGGATGCAGGGGAGAAAAGGAGCTGGGGAAAGAGGCCACTATGCCAGTTCCACCAAGTACCAGTTCTGTAAGCAGTGGTGGTGGTGGTGGAGAGTCTCGAAAGGGGCCAGGAGTGGTGTGGTGGGCTCACCAGAAGGGAGAACTTGGGCTGGCTGGACGTATGATAGTATGGTCAAAGAAACCATGTTTCATTAGTTCACAAAGGTTCACTGGTTCCACTCCAACAGCAAGTGGGTTTACCTGATGGTCATCCAGTGTACCTGGTGATGAAGCTATCCTAAGGAAACTCTCAGTATTCACCCTGTTGATACATTTAAGGTACTTAAAGGTCTCAATCATGCCCCCCCATTCTGTCCTCCAGGGAGTGCATGTTGAGCTCTCTCAGTCTCCTCTCATAAGTATATCCCTGCTGGCCCTGGATCATTTCGGTTGCCCTTCTCTGGGCCATTTCCAGCAAGCTGACATCTATTTTTAGCTAAGGGCACCAATACTGCACACTGTGCAGCCTCACCAGTGGTCTGTACAGTGGCAGGATGAACTCTGTCTTTCGGTGTATCCCCCTTGCTATGCACCCCAGCATCCAGCTTGCTTTGGCTGCTGCTCTCTTGCACTATGCCGAGTGCTTTAGGTCACTCTTGATGATTACTCCTAGGTCCTTCTCCTCTACTGACCTGGTTACCGGCACACCACCCAGTCAATATTCAGTTTCTGGGTTCTTTGCCCACAAGTGCATTACCTTGCACATTTTAGTTGTAAACCCTAGTTGCAAAATGCTTGATCACTTATCTAGCTTAGCAAGGTCTTCCTTGAGGTCCTCCCCTACCCCATGTTCACCCTGCTACAGAGCTTAATGTCCCCTGCAAACAGGCAGATTTTACCTTTAATCCTGTCTGTAATGTCACTAATGAAGATATTAAACAACACTGGACAAAGCACCAAGTCCTGTTGGACCCCACTGGTCAATGGCCTATCCTCAGAGAACTCCCCCCCAGCTACCACCCTCTGACATCTGTCCTGCAGCCAGTTTTTAACCCATCATAACCCATGAGTCATGCAGGGAGACGAAGAGACAGAAGGAAGAAGTGTGAGAAGAGGAGCAGCATGGAGAAAAAGCAGGAAAGGAGGAAATACATGAGGAAGTAGATGTGGGAAAGAAGGTCTAAAAACAAGAGGAGCTTGAAAGTCTGATGTGAGTTGCACTACTTTTCTAGCAATGATAATGAGTGTGACACTGAAGTGTGGAAGCCATCATGGGAGGAGATGGTAAAATTAAAAAAGTTAATGAAAAAGAGAAAAGCAGGAAAGCAGGTTTCTCAGGCACAGAAGTCTAAAGATCGGCCCTGCCCCCAAATGTCCCCCCACCAAGCATGATCAGCCCCCTAGTACTATACCATCTGTTTCTGGCATGCCTGGCCAACCCTAATCATGTCATACCACAGTAACAAAAGAAAAGAAATTACCTCATAGTCACTAGCCAATTCCTCATGAAGCCCCTACCCCAGCAGTGAGAAAACAAAGAGATCTTCTGTAGCGTGGGAGTATTTTGCAGATGATACCAGGAAACCACTGATAACATGTTGCAATCAATGTGGTAGCTAGATCAGCCAGGATTAGTCTTCTTAGACATTGGGAACCAGTGTTCTGGATGATCATTTAAAATGTGAATATGGTTGGCATCTCTCTAGCAGACAAATCCATTCCCAATCCCCATTCTGGTCAGACGGGACAGCAGCAGCAGTGACAGATGGTATGGAAAGTGATGGGGTTAGATAGTTTGTTCAAGTAATCTAGCCACCACAGCAGCCATAGTAGTAACAGATGCATCCAGTGCTGCTTCAAAAGCACCACTACAACCATCACCAGCCAAAGCCAGGTCCAGGGTATGCCCCTACCATATTTTCTGAGTTTGTTGCAATAAAATCAAACTACACTGCTTGAGTCATTACTTGCCTGCACAAACCTGCCACCTACTCACCCATGTTTTATCCAAATGAAACAACTCATTTGGGAAGGTACTGATCCATGATCGTCATACATTCTCCATCATCAAAGACTGTTGCAAGAAGTAAAACCCAAATACAGAATTCCATTATGCATCACATTTTCAAGGCACATGGTTGTCCAGTATGTACTGATGAGGATTTCAACCATTCACCTTGTTTTGCACATGCGCTTATTCTTTTGGTAAGTTACGTGCTTAACAAACAAGCACAGTTAAAAGAAACACTTGACACTGTATAGGACATCGCTAGATATTTCAACTATTACCCCAAACATGCTGTGCTCCTCTGCCATTACCAGAAGAAGCACAAAGTTCCTTGCCATTGCTTAATTAAAAGCCTTTCCACAAGGTAGACATCTATCCTTCATAAGATGGAGATAATTGTGGAACAGAAACCTATGTTCCAAGCTATTAACTTTGATGATGTGTCCTGTGGGGAATATCTGCCATGAGTGCAGTGGTCTATTCAGCAAAAAACCTGCTCCATGCCTGTGACAATATGAATAGCCAATAAAGACTTAAGTGGTGAATTAGCAGCCCTTGGCATGATCGTTACCTTGGTGAGTCTACTTGAACACCAAACACCATTATTTATCATCTTTTACAGAAGCCAAACAAAGCAACGCTGGTGGTGGTGGTAGCCATGGTGGCCATAGTGGCAGGAGCAAGATTGGCAGTGATGATAGGAGGGAGGAGCAGCTGCTGACACCACTACTTTATCTGAGACATAGCAGCAGCAGCAGGATGCAATACTCATTTAAAAAACTGGTGGAGAAATTTCTGACACAACTTGAAGACAGCTTTAACAGCATTGCATTGCACAGATAATTTGGCATGGCAACACTACAGGAGAACAAATATAAAAA
Source organism: Neoceratodus forsteri (assembly GCA_016271365.2). NCBI lineage: Eukaryota > Metazoa > Chordata > Ceratodontiformes > Ceratodontidae > Neoceratodus > Neoceratodus forsteri. Next base: position 32,288,534 of record CM057459.1, read on the forward strand.
TGTGCTCATACCCCCAGATGCATAAACTATATCAGAACAGAAACTGTTGCTTATGTAAGCCCCCTCTGTATGCTTACTATAGGGGACCTTTAAGTTCTGCTGCTTGGGTTCTGGGTAGCCCCTGCTAGTGGGTGGAGCCTGTGGTGCCAACAGCATAAAGGGAGGGTTTGTGGCACCATCTGGGGGGGCTGGGAGCGGGGAGGGTTGAGGGAGATGGCTCCCTGTCTGGTGAGGAGGAGGAGTTCGGCTGGAGGGCCATAGGTTCAAGGCCTGGGTGAGCCAACTGCCATCCAGGTCCACCACCCTGCTCATGTCCAGTCATCATTTGAGACTCTTGGGAAGGGTACCTGAGAGCTTTCAGGGTAGCTGCCATGCCTTGGACTCCACCACCCGTGCATTTGCGTAGAGAGCTGGGGCCTGTGGAGTCGGTGGAAGGGGCCTGCCCTGTGATCCCCAGCACTGGGGCAGGTCTGCACTGGGGGAGTTCATTGGACTGGTCTGGCTGCCACGGAGGTCCTGGGGTGCACTGCATTAGTGGGAGCCCATGGTGTAGGGGTGCAGTGGTGGCAGCCTACATCCATTCCCTGTCTGTGGGACACTTTCCGTGTCCAGGCCATTGGAGATGAGTAACATGGAAAAGTAGAGTTGGCAGTTTGTGGAGCCCAGGTTGCCCCCGCACTGCAGTTTAGCAGTGTAGCAAAGTTTGGCTATGCTTCTGGATGTGGGGTCACCAGGAGCCCTATTGTACCTGGGTCTGGGGATGCTCGCAGTTCAGAGTGGTACCTCTCACATGTTTGTGTAGGATAATAATTTGAGCAGGAGGAAGAGTAGGAGATGGTGTTCTGCACCCAAGTTAGAGCTGTGGTGCTGTCAGCAAATTGGAGCCTGATTAGGTTTCCCCACTATGTAATGTGCTGTTTGGATCTGTGGGTCTCACACTGTTGGGATGCCTGGCTCTATACTATGAAGTAAAGGGATCACCCTCTGTTAGAAGTAATTGTTTCCACCGGCCCGGTGATGCTGAGGGTTGAGGTGCTGGACACCACACCTCACACATCACCAGCGACCTGGGTTTGGGAACAGAGTCGGGCTGCCGGGGGTTAGCAGGGGAGAGGGTGGACTGAGCATCCCTGGACTGCTCTCCTCCCTCTGGGGTGGGCTTGGGAAGCACGTCTCACTGGAGTGGCCCCTGGTGACAACCGGTGGCAGCGCAGTTGCAGTGCCAAGAATTGGGTGGAGCACAGCAAGACGTCCGCATACGCGCAGCACATCATTGCACTACTGGCTCCTGGGGACAAAAATAGGGGAAAAGGCAGGGCGCAACTGAGCAGCTTGATGGCCGTGCTCCCGCCAACCCAGAGGACTGTCATGGAATCGTGCTGGGGGGGGGTCCAGTCCAGCCTGGCCCAAACAGGTAAAGGAAGACCCTCCGGCAGTTTGGGCAGCTGCACCAGACCCCCATCATGCATGTAAGTCTGTTGCTCTCCGGAACAGTGGGGGCCAGTGGCTGGATGCCCCCCGCTGGTAGCATGCAAAGGGTCATAAAGGAGGATGTGATAAAAAGAAAAGAAGTGATTGTTTCCAGCTGGCCCAGTGGCACTGAGGCTGAGGCGCTGGTCATCTTACCTTGTGCTATGCCGGTGATCTAGGTTCAGAAATTAGCATGAGCCACCGGGGGTCATCAGGGGAGGAGAAGGATTGAGCATCCGATGGACTGCTCTCCTTCTCTAGGAAGGGGGGTCCTCAGTGGTCAGTGCTTGTCTCCTCCTAGCGGAGGCTGGGAGACAGGGCACAGTGCTGCAGAAGGGGGAGGAGTTGGGGCAGACATTTGGAGGGGGCACATGTAGATGCACGCACGCCTCTCTCCACAGATGTCATTGCCTGCCCCAACTCCTGGGAGAAATCCAGGAAAAAGAAGAGCCACGGCACAATGGTGGAGGGTGTCTTGCAGTCTCCACTCCCGGCCAGCTATGGCACTGGCCCACTAACTCCGGTGCCCGATAGGGGATGGAGAACTCACCAGCCCCACGGGGGGGGGGGCAAGCCCTCGGAGCTTGGGTCAGTGCCAGATTGTGGACGGCCGGGGGACAGAGCTGGGAGCTCCCTCCAGATGACAGCCAGCTAAGAGAAAGAATTAGCCAAAGAAGTGATTGTTTCCCATCTGCTCCATGAAGTTGAATTTTATTAATTCTTTATTAAATTAGTTTGGTTCTTTTAATCCGTATGGACCTTGAATTATTTTACTGCTGTGCTGTTAACCCAATTGCTCCACCAGCTGCCTGCCCCTCGGAGAAGATCTGTGGCACTTCTCCCCCCCTGGAGATTGGGGGACATTCAGTGGAACCCAGGAAATTAGTTTTCTTCTCCTGTAACTGTGTTTCTCATGGCTGTACACTGCCCCATCCTCCTTTTAACACCAGGTGTACTCCTAGACCCAGGAAGCGGGCTTACACTTACAGTGGAGAAGCAAGGACAATTTGAAGGAATTTGTTTGAAGGAACCAACAAGAATGCGCATACACAACCTCCTCGTTGTACTCCTCTTCTGCTGACTTCACATGGTGCCAGTGCCAGGTATCAGGATGGCATAAAAGAAGACTAGGATAGTGATGAGGGGAAACACAAAGCCAAGCCAAAGCTGAGTGCTCACATCTAGCAGCAAGTGCTAAGCCAATTCGGTATGCCGACAGCACAGAGATGGCATTACACTGAATCCAGTACAGTGACACAACCAGTTCAACACCCACAGTGTCGAATGAGTTGTCGGAGCACTGTTCAGTTACAGCGCCACTCCAGTGTTGCCCTCTATACCCGTAAACCCCGCCCCCCGAGTTATTTAGATGAAAGTTCAGGTGGTTGTGGGAGGCAAAGCCCCCCACAAACAGTCTACCTGTGCCCCGATGCTTGGGGCACCATGGCAATCGGTCGACACATTTGTCAAGTGACGTGATCGCCATCAGCAAATTAGTGTTGCTGTACTGTCCTTCGACAGCTTTGCTGTTGAACTGGCTTGGTGGAAGCACCAAATCAATTATCATAAATTAAAGATACTCACTGGCAGTACACCAGCCCAAAACAAAGCGCAGTCAAGGCAACATTTCCAAAAGTGGCAACACAATTTATTTAGTGCAGAACAGAAGGTGCAGAACTAGGAACACCGGTGCTTCGAGGCATAGGTATGACACTTCATCGGGGGGAGGATGTCACGTCTATGTTCTGGGATAGTGATGATCCTGGGAAAACCAAGGACATTTGGGAGTTTTTCAATAATGAATGTCAGTTATGCTTGGATATTCTGGAGGAAGACTCTGACTTGTTACCAGAGTACATGATGCAGGCTTATGAGATCCAATGAAATTCTGAAAAGACATGCAAGTCATTTAGCTATCACTGGCCAACATGGCTTTGTATGTCTTAGATGCCCTCCAGAATTGGTCACTTCAGAAACATGTTTCAAAAAAACTGGAATACTGCCTCACCACATGGATCAAGGCTAGATCCTGAGAATCTCGAGTTGTTAGACTTTCTTAAACTCATCTTACCATGGATCAGCTTTAAATATTTATTGAATTATTTACATATTTATTAAGTGACATCTACTAGTATTTCTACTCCTACATCCCCTGGTAGTAAGTCTCCCCAGACTCCTCCCACTGACATGACAGTACAGCTCACCACTCCCTGCAGCAGTGGAGCAACCCGTGTCATGCCTGTAAATTGACCTTTGGTCTAATGCACTTACCAGGTAAACAAAAATAAAATTAAATGAAAATGAACTTCTCCTCCAGAGGGCACTGCAAACAACTTTCACATTGACATCTCCAACAAGCTTAAAATGATCAGGTATGCCACTGAACAGCTGTTCCAGACAGATTAATTATCAATTAACTAAGCCCTGTCACAGCACTCACTTTGAACGGGATGGCGACAGAATAACTGACTTGGTAAGCCATGCACAGGCATACACCTTTCTCTAATCTAACCTTACATAGATAGATCCACTAGTCTGTTGGTGCAGTGGTAATGCTATCAGTCGTGACACAAGTAACCTGGGTTTGGGAGTGGGCCTGGGTCATCAGAGGACCAGCCTGGGGGAGGTAAGTTGAGCATCCGAGCAGATGTGTCTTACTTCCAGGGGGACGGTTCCAGTTCCCCACTACCACACTGCCCCTTGGTTGATCACAGAGGGGGATGCAGCAGAGACAGCAGATTGGGGAAGAATGTCTCCGATGTTGATGGGAAGCCTGCCATGATGTCAGGCTGAGATGCTTTCAGGGGAAAAAAAAGGGGGCAGGGAAACAGGGCCTGGATGCAGTATGACTCCAGCATCTTACAGGATCCACACCTGCTGACCAGTCACTGCTCCAGCTTGTATCCATCCTCGACTGGGACTGGCCCCATCACAGTGACCTCACTGTGGGGGTATGCCACAGACATGTGGAAGTGAGTTAAGTCCTTGGGATAGAGGGGTGATGGGGCTTGGGATGACTGAGGATGGGGCACAGGCCTGAGGATGAGTAGAAATACAATTTAAAAAAAAATTCATCTGTATTCGGAAAATATTGTGAAGGGTAATGTAATGCCTCAAATTTAATTTTGTTTAATTTCTTTAAGCTTTTGAAGCTGAACCTGTTTGTTTTGGGCGGGTATTATTATATTACTTGAAAATCAATATGGCTAAGAGAATATAGTAATTGGCATGGAGGTAAAGCAGACTATAGGGAGATACACGCCATGAGGCCTACAATGACTACAGACTATTACTGTTGCTCACACTGGGCTGTGGCAGTCTTAATGGGTTTTACAGACTCTTTCACAATGACACAAAAATGAATCCATTGCAGATGCATGTCAATGCCACCTAGGGAGCTACAGAGGGTTGAAGATATAACCGGGAGCCAAATTTCTCCCAGCTACACAGAAATTAGATAAAACTGTGGGTAGTGATCTACAGTACTCAGTCAAGGTTATCTCACTAAACAAACCCAGTGATATATTTATAGTGAAAACGCAGACACACGTAGTACCCTGAGGAAGTGAATTTTCACAAAACGTTGGTATTTTTTTTTCCCATGGAGCTATGTGTTCAATGCATCCTAATTAATAAAAATAATAATAAAATACAAAATCTAGGTGAGTGAGTCTTTTGCTCCAGTTTGTCTGCTTCCAACACCACCTGCCACAAGTAAGGGACAGTAATGGATGGACAATCAGTCTTTCTGCCAACATTGTCTATGTTTCTATGTAATTAATATTCATTGCTGACCTTAAGGTTTCCTTCCCCCATTTGTACTCCGCTCAACCCTATTCCAATTACTGCATTAGAAGCCAAAGCAGTCTGGCCAAATTCTTAAGTTAAACTGAAACTGTGGGCTCCAACTTACTATGAAATAGCAGGAATGCTGCTTTAACAGCTGCAATTCACCAGCAAGACATTACATTTTTCTTGCCATTTCCTTGCATATTTGTTCCAACTGATGTAGGCCAGTTTGTAATGTAGTAACACGTAAAAGACTGAAAGGGACTCTAGGTCCATCAGCCCCCCCAATCCCTACTTCATGAGCTGGGATGAATCAGTATGCTGTGCAACATGTACAAATTTATATAGATTCTATAGTCACACTACCAGCCAGGGTATCATACAATTTCCTTGCTAAGCAGATATTTGCTCAGGCTTATCTTATATCTTTATATCATCTAATATATAGATGGACAAGTGTGCTACAGAGACAAACTGTGAATTCTGCTGTCTGACAGGAGCGAGAATCAAGTACGTCACTGCTGGGATTGATATGTGATTGGAGCCCTTAGAGAGCAACCCTGGAAGTAGTGCTTGTTGGAGCAAATGACACAGTAGCAAGAAGAATACAATGATAAAGAAACATTATGAATCTAGGACAGAAAATAAAGTAGAGGAAAGCAGAAGCCATCTTCTCAGAGGTACTACTTACCAATCAAGCTTGTTCATGAAAGACATACAATCAGGATTTAAAGCAAGGATTACTACTTGGATCAAATGAAGGTGTACCTTTGATGGAATAATATATATTTTCAGAAAAGATGGATTACATCTGAATAAAAAAGGAACATGCATTCTTGAAAATGTTTACCAAAATAGAGAAGACTTTAAAGTGATCATTGGAAGGGTAAGGATAAGACAGATGCTGGAGAAACTACAAAGAACAGGCAGAGGGAAACCAATGAACAAAGTACTTTAAAACAATACAATTCAGAGAAGAGTATAAGCAACAACAGTAAGATAACAAGGGATGGTAAGAAATGAGACAAAAAGAAACAAAACCACAACTGAAGATGTACAGTGGAGCCCACCAGGGTGCAACACAGAATACTACAGAATTTTTGCAGAGTTGCTGCAGGAAACAGTTCCATTTCAGTGGCAGTAAATCCCTTTCATCAAGCAGGAATCTGTGATACTGTGCTGAATCCTGGCAGATTCCACAATATGTTCATTAATGCAAGAAGCCTGAAAACCAAACTAGATGAACTAGAGACAATGGTCACAATGGAAGAGCGGGATACAACAGGAATAACAGAGATATGGTGGAATGACAATGAACTGTGAGGAATGGAGCTAGATAACTACAAACAATAACGGAAGGATAGACCAGGCAAGAAAGTATTAAAGATAGCACTTCTGTATGTGTCAAAAGCCAATTGATGGTAACTGAAATTACAGAACCTTTACAGAGATGAGATCAACAGCTGGTGGCTGAGAATCTCAAATGGAAGCAACAACACAGTCACTGCAGGCCTGCATTATAGACCACCTGGTCAGATGGAGAACCAGCACCTTATTATTCACATGGTAATCCAAAAGGCAACAGCAAAAGGGATTATATTGAGAGATTTCAATCACCTTGACATACTGTAGACTGGGAGGAGGGGTTTGTTAACATTAAGAAAAGTTGGTAATTTTGGGATAGCAAGAAATACTGTGCTCTGCTAAAGAATCAAAGCAATGACTAGAGAACAAGAAACACTTGACCTGATCTTTAGCAAGAAGGATGACTTGATCAGAGATGTGCAACTTGGAGAAATGTTGACCATAACATCATCAGATTCACCATGGTAAAGAACAGGGGAAAGGTTATAAACGCTTCTTCTTTACAGGGCAGAATTTCTAAAACCAATGGAGGTCACAGAACAGGTACCTTGGAAAAGTAAACTCTAGGTCAAAATTGCTCAGCATCAATTGGATTTTTTCAAGTCCATTTAGACAGCTTAAAACAGTAACAGTAACATGCAATAGTAACATAAGAAGAGACCACCACCAACTGGACACCCTTAGTTGTTACATACAACTCAGATCTGGAGCCCCTACAGAAAATTATTAAAGACCTACAGCCAGTATTCAGTGAGGATGATACCCTAAAATGTATTTTTCCAGGAACCACCTTTAATGTCTTTCAAACAACCTAACTTAGCCAACCTGATTGTCTGGTGCAAACTTATACATAGCACTCACTGGTGCAAGGCTGGGTGCAAATGAACGGCCATGCTGAGCCCTAGTCTCTGACAACCAAAGCAATTTGCAAATGCACTCCTGGAACTCACATTAGTGCTCCTTCAGTGATGGACTCCAACACTTTCAGAATAAAGTTCCAATTGAAATTTATTGAGAAAATACAACCAGAGCACTAAACATGAGTTCCAGGAGTGGATTTGTAAGTTGCTTTGGGTGAAAGTACATACACCATGCTTCTTTACAAGGCAGATTTTCTAAAACTGAGGGAGGTCACAGCACAGGTACCTTGGAAAAGTAAACTCTAGGTCAGAATTGCTCAGCATCAATGGGACACTTTCAAGTCCATTTAGACAGCTTAAAATTGTAACAGTAACATGCACTAGTAACATAAGAAATCACCACCACCAATTGGACACCCTTAGTTGTTACATACAGCTCAGATCTGGAGCCCCTACGGAAAATTATTAAAGACCTACAGTCAACATTCAGTGAGGATAAATACCCTAAAATGTATTTTTCCAGGAATCACCTTTAATGCTTTTAAAACAACTTCCTAATTTATCCAACCTGATTGTCTGGCAAAAACGTATAGCTGACCAAAACAGAACACCAGGAGGCACAAACTCTGCAATAACGTAAGCTCATTTCAACTGCAGACTTTATCAACATCCCCCAAAAGTGAACAACAGATACAGAAGAGCTATACATGTGGATCTCAAAATGGTGTATATCACATCCAGTGCAAGATGTATCCACATACATGGTACATGAGTGAAATCAGGCAACCCCTTCAAACCTAAATGAATTCACACAGGCACACCACAAAGGAGTGAAAAACTGAAGCACCAGTGGGGCAGCATTTCTCCCAATCTTATCACTTCAACTCTGACCTCTCTATCCTGGTTCTCAAAGCACACTTTAGAAATACATAAGAAAGGAGAGTGCCTGAGCTCAAACTTATTAATCTTCTTGATGCTTAATGAGTTTAATACAGACACCAGTTTCATGACTCATTACAAATTTTAAGTGACAGCTGAAATTTTGTTTTGGTTCAGGTGTAAATGCATTCATTTATTTGTTTGTTTACCAGATAGGTGCACTGATCCAGTGGACCATTTTCAGGCACGACCCGGGCCATAAAGATGACACATAGGAAATACAATACAATTACATTAATTAAGAATGTTGCAGGTGATAAGACAATCTAGAAATACATTGAATGCTTATCAATACAGTAACATTTATTTATTTATTTGTACAATCAGATTTACAACCTTTGAGCCAGAGACTTGTTTACAAAGGTTCCTTGTCACAGAGAGGACAAAACAGTGATACAGTTTACAGAATGCAGACAGAAAGAGTTACATATATTTTGTACAATCTATATACCTGTACATAGTTACATTTAAATCAGTATAGGACACCCCCAGATATACAGATGTCTAGCAGGGGGAGGGGTAGAGGAACCAGATAAGGAGGAGGAGGAGGAGGGAAGGGGGGATGTGAGGAGGCAGTCTGGAGGACTTTGTCGAGAATTGAGTGTACTTGGAGGGGGTTATGCGAGCACTGGTTAGTGACAATTACAGCAGCGGGTGTTGAACAGGTGGTTCTGAAGAACTAGTTTAAAAGGGGTGATTTTGGGAGTGTTTGTGATGATGACAGGAAGCCAGTTGAACCAGGAGGGGGCCCTATAGCAGAAGGATCTCTGCACTAGGGAGGTGCTAGTTCTGGGTACCATTAGGGTGGTCTTGTCTGAGCTGCAGGTGGAGACTGTGGGGGGAGCTCTGCTGAAGGGAGGCAGACACCCCAGGGGGGAGAGCCTGAGCAGGATTTTCTTGGCTAGTAGGCAGGTCTGGTAGTGGAGTCTTTCTTCGAAGTTGAGGAGATTGGCAGTGATGTAGAGATGGCAGGTATGGGTGAGCCTAGGGGCACTAGTCAGGAGCCTACAGGCCTTGTTGAGTGAGAATTAGAGCTTATTGAGTGCAGTATTATCAGAGGCTCCATATATAGACAGACCACAGTCCACTAGAGACAGGACAGAGGATGTGATGGCCAGCCGAAGAGCACTGGGTGGGAGGTAATCCTTGTGGCGGTAAAGGACGCCAATCCGTGTGCAAGATAAGGTGTAAAGAATACATTAGAATACAAGATACACAAATTGAATTCAATATAGTACAAGCAAGGTGCAAGTGCAATATGTCAGAAGGTACAGTCAGGTGGTCTTAGAAGTAAGTTCACAGTAACTGGCCTGCTTTGGCCTGGGAGAGAGGGAAGGACTCACAACCGGAGGGTTACCCAGCTGAGCAAGTACATTTGGCTTCTGCAAGCAGCCAGGCTTTAAAGTGTGTTTTAAAAGTGAGTTGTGAATCCAGGGAGCAGAGGGAGGTGAAGAGATTGTTCCAAAGTGAGGGAGCCATGAAGGACAGGCCTTTACTATCTAGACAGGTGGAAATCCTAGGAATGTCTAGAGGTGGGACTGAGTATTGCTGGAGGCACCTGGGGGCAGTTTTGTATTTGAGCAGGGATGAGTAAGGTGACAAGTTATCACTTCTAATGGCATTATCTATGATGCATCCTAGGTCATAAATTATGCCTTGCTTGCAGGGGGAGCCAGCCTAAGGACATAAATTGGATGCAGTGGTGTGTGGAGTAAGGTACCATTAATGCATACCTACAGATGCTATTGTATACAGTGTTTAGGCTTTTGCACAGGGAGGAGGATGTGTGTGAGTATATTGGGGCACAGTAATCTAATAGGGGGAGAAAGTTGCCCTGGGCTATGGCGAGGCGTGCCTCAGGGGTAAGGCAATGTTTGAGTCTAAAACCAGCCCCATGTTTCTGGTTTATCCATCACACAGTGATGTTGATATGCTCTGCAAAAGTTAGGGAAGGGTACAGAGTGACACTCAGATATGTAAAATAGGGTATGTTCTGCATGGTAGGGGGCATCAGGTGTTAGAACTATGAAGGAGGAATTAGTTTTTGAGAGTTTTAAGAGACTGGGTTTTGATCCCAGGAGCATGGCTTTAGTTTTTTTTTTTTCATTGACTAGTAGCCTGTTGGCCAGGAACCATATGTGGGCTGCCCCATAGTTTTGGGTCAGGACGAAGGATAGATTTGCAAAGAATTTGTTGCTGTGATACAAAACTAAATCATCAGCATATATTAGAGCCTCACATGAGAGGCTGTCTGCAGGTAGGAAGTTAATAAAAAGGGAAACTTGCAGAGGACCCAGGATGGAGCCCTGGGCAACTCTAGTGGATACTGTCATGGCAGTGGAGGTGGTTGTACCGATGTTCACTGATTGGAACCTGCCCAATAGATAGCTGTGAAACCACACTGATGTACCAACTTAGCTGCCAAGGTTCAGCAGTTTGGCATGGAGCAGGTTATGGTCAACCAAGTCAAAGGCCTTCATCAGATCTATGAACACAGCACCTATGGTGTTCCCAGTGTCCATCTTCCTGAGGACATGGTTCATGAAATGGGCCTGGGCAGATGTGGTGCTGTGGTGTTTCCTGAAGCTGTGTTGTTGTGGGCAGAGCAGGTTGTATTTGTCTATGTATTCAGAGAGCTGGTGGTGGACTACCTTTTCAAGGAGTTTGCTTAAATGAGGGAGGTTAGAGATAGGACTGTAGTTGTCAGGGAGGAGGGGGTCACCTGCCTTGAAGATGCGGACAACTTTGGCATTCTTCCAAATGGTGGGCATGGATGATGAGGACAAGGCGAGGTTGAAGATACAGGTAAGGGGGTTTAGAAATTCATGGAGCGATGAGCTTAACCCTTGCATGGCCGCGGACTGATATATCAGTCCAGAATTCCTATATGTTCTAATTCTGTCAGCGGCCTAAGGGTTAAGAAAGCAAGGGTGGAGTCCATCGCTACCTGGACTGCCCCTGTTTTGGAGGCTTATCAGTAGTTTAAGAGTGTCTCTGGGGGAGATAGCGCTGAAAAAGAAGGGAGGCTTGGGAGTGTCATCTTGGGAGGAGTGGCCTGACTACATTTCCGGACAGGGTGGGTTGGGGGTTGGTAGTTTATATAGGCGGGCAGAGAGGTCAACGAATTTTATGTTGAAGGCATGGGCAATAGCTGAGGGGTCAGGTAAGAGGCCTGATGGAGAGCTAAGGTGAATGGAAAGGTTTGTGGTCTGCGGGTTTAACATGGAACCTACGGTGAATCAGAAGCTGTGTTTTTTTTTAGATTGTTCCTCTAGTTTGTGGAAGTAACTTGCTTTCAGTTATTTGGTGGTTTGTTTACATTGGTTCTGCAGTTGTCTATAAGTATTTCAGAGGGTGGGAGATGGGGAGGTTTTGTAAGCAGCCCACTGTTTGTCTCTCATTTTCATGAGTGAGAGTAGCTATTTAGTGATCCAGCAAGTGCTTTTGCCTCTCACTCTGTGGGTGATCAGAGGGAAGTGCCTGTCCTGGATCTGGAGGAGGGTATCAGTGAAGAAACCAACTGCTGAAGCAACATCCATGAGGGAGTGCAAGGTAAGCCAGCCAACTGCCCTGACATCCGTGGGCATGCGGAGTGCATACCACACACACATACTGTATACTCTCTGCAAATAACTATGTTAATGTAGACATTAGAGTTGAAGAACGCAAAGCACACAAAGGAAGGAAATGAAAAAACATTAGGGTTTTTATGTGTACTGAGTCTTGGTGAATCAGTGGTGGGGTGTTCCTTTAGGTTGTCAACCCTAATACCTCCCAGCACATAGCCTCCTGTTTGAAGCACAAGGTATAACTCCAAGCCAGTGCCTCATAGTGATATATTCTTTGGAGGTAAAGACTATGGATCGCCACATGTTGCCAACAGAATCAGTCATAGCACAGTGCCCTGCACGAAGGAAGAGATCATATCTGATCTTGTTTGCTCAGGAGATCCCACATTTTAATATAGTCTTTTTATGCACCCCCCTTCTGAACATGACAGCTGTCATTTATAAAATACTGACTGAAACGTCATGCTGTGCCACAAGTGCAAAAACACTTATTTGGGCAGGATTTGAAAAATGTCAGCTGTCACGTTCGTTTGGTGGGTGGAATAAATGGCTACGTTTAAAATTTGTGGTCAAAATATTGAAAATTACCAAAGTTATGAGTAAGCATTGATAAATTTCAACGTACCTTCATAACTTTGTTGTTTTTTAATATTTTGACTGCATATTTTCAACATAAGTTTTCTTTTGACCCCACCTCATGAACCTGGCAGGTGAAATTTTTCAAATCGTGCCTGAAATCACCTTTGGGGCACATCTGAAAAATTTCACCTACCTTGCTCATAAGGTGATGTCCCAAACCGGCCATGCTAAACATTGTGCAGAAGAATATTAAAAAATGAACAAGGTGTAAGTAGAAGTTCAAAATGCATTGGGAATCCTTAAAAAGCACTAAACCTGTTTCTTCATGTCACAGTCATGGTTGCAGGAGGAGGGTCTGTCTTCCTGGATACCAGATCTATTACAGTGGACCTTTTTTAGGTGAGTGAGGGGTGTGAGGTTGTGGGCTGGTGGGTGCCGAGTGGGAGGTCAGGGTGGAATGCATTTGGGAGGGAAGGGGAGCTGCCATAAGCTGCAAAAGACTTTGATGGATATTTTTCTATTACAGGTTAAAAAAAAAGACATTGAGGAACTGTTTTTATTTTACAGGTACTGAGACTTGTGATGAGGCACCCCAATGTCAGCTTGATGTTTTGCAGCACAGGAGGTGGGCAACCCAGTATTGCACATGATTGGGACAGGGGAGGGAGGTCTGAGCCAGCACTTGAGACTGAGTGCCCTGGTGTCAGTAATTTTGTGCTGTGGGTGGGGGGGGGTAAATGATCACAACAGGGGAGGGACAGTAACCAGCACCCAAGGTGGGCACCCTATCACTGGGATGATTAACTGGGAGTGCCTGCAGTCCAAGCAGGCATCACAAGGGACTGGGTGTCTCATTTGACTGGACATGCAGTTAATGGCCATTAAAGGGCCATTTAAAACAACAAGCATGCACAGCTCTGTTCAGTGGGGAGGGGTTAAACAGCTATGGTGCAGGTTTTGTGGATGGATCTGCGGCGCTCTAGTTTTGTTTAAGTTTTGAATTGCTGTTCCCAGTATATAATATATTTGTTTTTCAGAGCTGTCTCTAGTGCTTTGGATAAGATGCATTCATGCTTAGGTTCACTTATGTTGTAGTCTTTGATGCTAGTATTACTGTGACCTAAGAGTGTGGACACATAGAGTGTATTTTGTAACTCTGGGCAGACTAGAGGGACATTTGGTCTTTTTCTGCCATCATTGTCAATGTTTCTATATCTGTCTCTCTCTCTCTCTCTCTCTCTCTCTCTCTCTCTCTCTCCTCTCTCTCTCGCTCTCTCTCTCTCTCTCTCGCTCTCTCTCTCTCTCTCTGCCTCCCCACATTTCCTCTAATGCCTGAATCCTGATGTCATTAAATTACATAAGATATACTTTGGACACCTCCTAAAAGCCATCCGGTCTTTAAAGTTGACAACTCTTTCTTATGTATGTTAATTGCTTGTGGTGTATTGCACTATCCACTAAATATATCCTTTTTGTAGAAACAGTCATTACTTTAAGAAGGACTCAGTGTAGTCTAAAAGCTTGTGTTCTGCGAAATTCTTGTCAGTCCAGCAAACACTATCAACCTACTTTTTTCACTAGTAACACAGTAATTAAAGGTTGGATGGGACTCTAGGTCCACCATGTTTGTCCCCACTCCCCTTTTCATAAGCAGGGATAAACACATATGCTGGCAACAACTACTAACTTATAAGATGTATTCTACAAAAGAAAAGGTAAAAAAGGAGAAGACATTATCCTATGTGCATTGTGAAGGAGGTACTCAACATACTCAGGGGGAAGAAGTCATACAGGATAAATAAATCACTAGACACCAGCAAAAACAAACAGATCAACAAGAAAAACTCAGAGTGCAAATATAAAACCAGGGGTGCATAATGAATGGTAGAAGAACAGATTGCACTTAAAGTCAAATGAAACTATAAACAGTTCTCTTCAAATATGAAGAAGAACAACAACAACATTTGGGCCACTGAGCAGTCAAGGAAGTGGTAACATCTAACAACCAAAGAGGAACAGAGGGCTGGATATCTAAAGTAGTGTTTTACATCAGTATTCACAAAAGAAAGAGACAGAATAGTATCGGATACCAAATGGCTCTTCACAGAGGAACAACAGGGCACACTAGAGGACATATGCATGTCATCGGAAACAGATGAAAGAATGCTGAAGATGGCAAACAGAAACAAATCCCTCGGTCCAGAGAGAATGCACCTTATATTTCTAAGAGATCTAGCCAAGCAATTATTTATAGTGTATGGGAGATGCTTATTTTCACCCAAATTCGATTAATTCCCAGTGTTGTTGTACTACCATTGTCACATCAAGAGGTTGTTGTACACTCTTGAGTACGACACATTGATGGTACAACAACACAGAACAACAGTGCATGCTGCTACTGCTGACACCTATAGCAGCAATGCTGTTGAAACAGGCCACACCTTGCTTGTGGTCACAGTAACAGGAGGACCCTGGCAACAAAGATGTGCAGGGAGAATTTAGACTCCTCAGAAGATCAGTAGGCACATTTAGATTTATTTATTAAGAAAAAAAAATAAAAAATTGAGTCTGTGAGAGCTAGGGACAGAGTGGGGCTTGTTCATGCCAGGGGAAGGGGGCAGCAAAGTCTGAAACAGCAGCACAATGCTCATGAAGTGCTTCATTATTGTTTAACTGTTGCCCATACACTGTAAAAGACAATGGATGGGCAACAGTAAACAACAACACCGAGTTCACTTCTCGAGGTTTTATGCCAACAGTAAACCTCTCAAGGATTACTAGGTTGTCATGACAACCCCTCAAAGTGAACACAACATTGTTATTCACTGTTGTCCATCCATTATGCTCTATATTACTCTGGCAACAATGTTAGAAACTACAGTACATACAGCACATGCCTGGTGGCTGGAGGGTGGCCCATATGATGCCAATATTCTGAGAAGCCTTTACTATAGACCAGTCAGCTTAATGTCAGTACCAGGGAAGCTGCTTGAGACAATTGTATAAGAAAGAATTATTCAACCTTACTGAAAAATAACCTAGTCTCAGAGGACCAATACAGATTCTGCATGGGGTAATTATGCCAGCTCAATATTGCTGCATTTTTCGATATCACCAAGAAATGTGAGAGGAAACATACATGTGTAGTGTATAACTGAACTGAAGTAAAGTCCTTTACACTGTGCCACACAGGAGACTGGTTCATAAAATAGAAAATTTAGGCATAACTGGTTGTGTAATGCAATGGATTAGAAACTTGATGCAACCAAGAAGGGTTTTAATAAAAGGAAATCTATCCACATGTAATCATGAGGCCTGTAGAGCCAGCAAGGGACTGTGTTGGGGCCAACTTTGTTCAATATATTTTATAAGTGATCTAGAGGTGGGCAGCAATAACTGGGTTGCCAAATTCACTAATTTCTGCCAAAATAAGAAGAGTAGTTTTATCTCTGCAGGAGGTTAATGAAATGTAAAGGGACCAGGACATGCTTGAGAAAGGAAATGGCTTGAAAAAGATATACAGTATTAATTTAAATTGTTGAAAAGTGCAAAGCAATGCATTGAGGTCAGAAGAATATAAAAGCAAAGTACGACCATAGGAAAATGGAGACTGCTGAAACTCAACTGCAAAGGGACTATGAAAATCAGCACCAATTTTAAACAGGAGCAACAGTGTAGGGCAGAAACACAGAAATGTAGAATTTGTTGTCAGATAAGGACCACTTGGCCCACCTAGTCTGCCCATTTTGTCCCTGCCTATACTGTTGCTGCAGACCCTAACTGATCTCCAACTACTCCCCCCCAGCTTTTCTACCAAGATTCCTTTGTGCTTATCTCCTGCATGCTTGAAGTCCACCACTATTTCGCCCCACCACCTCTGCTGGAAGACTGTTCCAAGTGTCTGCCCCTCTTTCAATAAAGTACTTTTCACATCCCTTCTAATTCCCCCTTCCAGCTTCCTTGCATGCCCCCTTATTCTCCTGTACCTTCTCTTCTGAAACATATTCCCCTCCAGTATCTTACGTACAACCGTAAGGTACTTATAGGTCTTTATCATATACTCCCTCCCCCTCCTCTCCTCCATGGTTGATATACTGAGATCCCTCAGGCTCTCCTCATAGGGCGTATGATGCAGCCCCTGCACCATTTTAGTTATCCTCCACTAGACAGACTCTACCCTGTCTATGTCATTCCTGAGATGTGGTCAACAAAACTGGACACAATACTAAAGGTGGGATCTCACTAATGAGTAATACAGTGGTAACACCACCTCTTTCTTTCTGCTGTTTATTCCCCACTTTGGCACCTCAGCATCTCACTGGCCTTGCCTACTGCTTTGTCACACTGCCCCACCACCCAACAGTCATCAAACAGGATAATCCCAAGGTCCCTTTCCTGTTTAGTGACCACATTATACACTGCCATTGTTTTTTTGTGTTCTATGTGCTTGATGGCAGCAGCTAACAAAGCAAATAAATGCATGGTGTGCATCAAGGGAAACTTTGTAAGCAGATAGATATAGTAATTTCCCTGCTCAGATCACTAATCAGAGCTCATCATGAGTACTTCTAGTCCTTATATCGGAGGAAATATATCACAAGAATTGAGAAGGCCCATAAGAGAGCAGCTAAGTGGTTGAAGGTCTGGTAAACATTGATTATGTGGACTAACCAGCAATTGGTTGAAGTGAACATTTTCCTACCAAGTGTATCCATCTGACTGGGGTTACACAACTGGGGGGGTGGTGGCCTACTTGGAGAGATGATGATGCTACCCATTAGATTCCAGAGGGATAAAGAACAAAGAACCTCTGTGCGCAAGCACTGAGGCAATGGTTACTCCAAAGGGCATTGCCCGGGAAGCCGAGTTTCAAAGAAATACAAAATCACACATGCCCCCATAATGTAAAGCATCATGGGCTGCATATGCAGACCACCACAGAATATTATGCTGGTTCAACTTTAAGCAGAAACACATTGTGCCGAAAGGCCTCTCACACAGTTTGCAAAGGGTGCCAACAGAAGACATAAACATGTGGAATGAACCAGCTACCCTAAGATGGTCTATCTGGGTTATGTTATGATGAACCCAATTAAAACAAAAAACAAGTTAAAAGACAAAGAACCTCTCTGGGTTCACCACAACATAACCCAGATAGACCATCATAGGGTAGCTGGTTCATGCCACTGGGTGTCAAGCAGACGATGCATACTGATGAGTCCTGGTAGGACAAAACACTTGTCTATGTCTTCTGTTGGCACCCTTTGCAAACTGTGTGAGAGGCCTTTCAGCACTATGCATTTCTGCTTAAAGTTGAACCAGCATAATATTCTGTGGTGATTTGCATATGCAGCCCATAATGCTTTGCATTATGGGGGCATGTGTGATTTTGTATTTCTTTGAAACTTGGCTTCCTGGCCAATGCCCTTTGGGGTAACCATTGCATCAATGCTTGCACACAGAGGTTCTTTGTCTTTTATCGTGTTTTTTGTTTTAATTGGGCTTGTTTTTGCCTTCAAAAATGAAGCAGACTTTTAAAAATATAATAAACGTTTAAAAGATACTGTGGAAAAATTGGATTTGGAATTGAAAAATAAGAAGCTAAATAAATTTAAAAGAGATCTTGATGACTACCAGCTGAGTCATATATATATAATTGGAAAAGATCTGAAAATCCAAATTTAAAACACATTTTAAGATCGGAACAGAGAGTATCAATTAACTTGAGTACTAGTGATTCAGAGACTGCTATGTCGGGTGAAGATAATGCTATACCATCCTATACTGGTGAGAATAATAACATTCCAATAAGAAGCAACAGACAAAGTCACTTCCAGGATTTTCAAATACCTCCAGAGAGGGGGAGAGGTTGAGGTTTTACAAACAGGGGAAGAGGCAGAGGAGAACGAGGAGGGGAGGGGAGAGAAATGGTGAAGAAGGAAACAACTGGCAATAAATGTCATATCACAATTTCCACCCTCAGTCTCATTCACAAATGCAATATCCAGGACAGACATTTCAACAGCAACAACATCAGAGACAGACATACAGTGCTCATTGCCAGACCCGACCCCCACCCCCATCACGATGTCCATGGAGGGGAAACCAGAAGTAGTTAATCTCTCAGACAGAGTTCTGACGTCCAGTGAAATTAATCTTTTGAATAAAGGCCTTTCCTTTGCTCCGACATGTGGAATTAATAAGTTTAATGTATTTATTGATTTTAACAAACTTTGTTGTAATTTAAGTTTAAAATCCTTTTTTGCCAAACAATGACAAAAGCCTGTTGGTGAACATATGAATTTAGATCCTGAGACTGAGACCGTTTATTCTAATGAAGCTGATACTATGTCATCTTCCTCTAGATTTAAGGGCAAATCAGTCTTCTATCCAGCCCCCTCTGCAGCCATTAGTACTTTTCAAGAATTATGCGAGAGACAGATGGAACATTGTTTTTGCAGATTTGCTGGATATTTCCTATAATAATCTCCACAAAGATGAAAGAATAGCTTTAAATTCTTTGAAAAATGACACCAGTATTATTACTAAACCAGCCGACAAAGGAGCTGCTGTGGTTATTTAGAGTGTGAGAGACTATATTTCTGAGGTTGAAAGACAATTGAATAATATTGAATTTTATATGCCTTTAAGTGGGGATCCTACTATGAAATTTAAACATGACATAGATATGTATATTCAGAAAGCATATAATGAACAATGGATTGATGATGATGTAAAGAAATTTCTGACAGTTGAATTTCCTAAGTGAGCTACGATATATACTTTGCCTAAGATACATGCATTTTTTCAGTACCCCTTCCCCCAGGTAGACCAATAGTTAGTGGCATTGGATCGCTAACTGAACCACTGTCACAATATATTGAGTTTTACATATGTCCTTTTGTTGAGACTTTAGGGACTTATATTAGAGATACAGGAGACATATTAAATGTCTTAGAGGATTTTGTAGTGGGGGAGAATTCTCTGTTACTATCACTAGATGTAGAATCACTGTATACTAATATACCTGTACAAGGGGCCCTGGAGAGTGTCGAACATTTTCTAAATTTGAGATCAGGGCAGTTTGAGCCACCTACAGAATTTTTAGTAAAACTATCAGAGATTATTCTCACTCATAATGTCTTCACTTTTCTTGATAGTTTTTATTTACAAAAGAAGGGAACATCAATAGGGGCAACTTTGGCACCCAGCATTGCTAATTTATATATGGGGATGTGGGAAATTACAGTAGTTAGGGATTGTGACTCTAACCCCCCTTTTTTTCATCTAATAGAGTTGTATCATCATTTTATTGATGACATTATTCTGATAAGGAAAGGATCTCGGGCAGAATTAAAGTTATTTATAGAATATTTACATGCATCCAATCCACATCTTCGCTTTAATTATGATGTCAGTGAAAGAGATATTTGTTTTCTGGATCTACATATTTTTAAAGATCAACTAGGAAATTTAGAAACTAATATTTATAGAAAAGAATGTGAACGAATACACTGTTGTTATTTTCCAGTTGTCATCCACGACATGTAGTGGAGAATATCCCGAAAGGACAATTTCTTAGACTGAAACAAAATTGTAGTACTGAGACATATTTTGATATAGCTGCTAATGATTTGGAGACTAGATTTGTTGAGAGAGGATATAACAAAAATAAAATATGTGCTACTAGGCATGTAATAAAAGAGATGTCTAGAATTGATATACTTGACAAAGGATCTGCTAGAAAACGAGATGACAATATATGCAATTTTGTTATGGACTATTCAATACATGCAAATGTAATAGGACATATTATCCATGAAAACTGGCATGTTTTAA
This sequence comes from Neoceratodus forsteri, assembly GCA_016271365.2. Lineage (NCBI taxonomy): Eukaryota > Metazoa > Chordata > Ceratodontiformes > Ceratodontidae > Neoceratodus > Neoceratodus forsteri. The sequence goes on from CM057459.1 coordinate 32,308,944, forward strand.
AGGGAGATAGTTATTTGGGAGATTGTTCCTCATGTCCCCCCACATCTCTCTTATAGATGTGCCAGTACTTTAAAAGATTATTTGGTCCATAGCAAATTAGATAAGCCTACAATACAGACATGGCTTAAGAGTCCATCGGTGAGTTGTTTTCCATGCAAAAGGTGTACGTACTGCATCGTTATCAAGCCAGGCAAGGAATTTTTCAGTGTAAACAATGAACACATTTACAGCATCAGGCAGATAATAACATGTGACACTATGGAAGTGATTTATTTGGCAACTTGTACCTGCGGTACCTTCTACATGGGCAAAATATAAAGAACCTTTAAATGCCATGTGGGGGAGCACTGCAGGGCAATTAAAAAAGAGGATTTGACTTATGCAACAGCATTACATGTTAAAAATCAGATACAAAGTAGCAAACATCAATTTACTTTTCAGGCTATAGAGAAAGCTAAGCCTGGTAACAGAGGAGGGGATTATACAAATTTAATTTTAAAATTAGAAGGCTTTTGGATATATATTTTAGGAGCATGCAAGTTTTCTGGTTTAAATGAAAGAATCAGTTTAATTCCCTATATTAAATATAGATAATAAAGTGATAGATGCATCATAATTTTAAATCTTCCAAAAATATGATATATAAAGATATTTTTAGGATATTGGAGTATGGAAATAAAAATATAAATATATTTATACATATATGTATATACTTAGGTAGATTATGAATATATATTTTTGTAGGTGACAGTCAAATGGCCTGGGTATATGTGTATTATGAATGTTTTTGTATGCCCTATGTTTTGTTTTATATGTTAAAAAATGTTTTTATATGTTTTGGTAAAAGTATGTAGTCATTTTATAAAAGGAGTATTTCACTTTACACTTGGAGGTATGGGGACACTAATGGATGATGTCATGTTTCTGTGCCTATTTAAGGCAGCATTTAAATCATTCAGCATGTCTTTTGATAAAGGACGGTGGTCCAAAACTAGTCAAGGCATGCTGATCACTGACACTTGAATAAATTTTGCACTTTTAAGGAACATCAGCGAGCAGCATTTTCTTTGGTGGTAGTGAGTGCTGGACTTTTTGAGAAGCCTGTTCTATACTTGTCCGAGCACCCCAAACTGGTGCAACGTTCTACTTTGAAAATCCTCAGCTACAAGAATGGTGCCAACACTGGCAACAGGGTGGTCAAGTGCCAAGGACTACTGGACCATGGTGGTTGTCCCTTCAACCACCCAGAAGGAATCAGAGGTTAGCCCAACACCATCACCTGAGATGCTGTCATCGGCAAAGTTCAGTGGAGGAAGAGCTCAAAACATCAACAGGCTTTGAAGTGTAGAGGAGACTGGGGGGGGGTGACAGTTCTGTGACCAACCTCAAGACCACTAGTCCCTGAATTCTGGGAAAATCCTTCCTATTTCTGGGATACAAGATCCAACATCTGGTAGTTAAAGGCAAATAGGCATCAGAGGTGTTCATGTTGTGATCGAGTCCTAGGCAGTAGAAGCAAAGTGTATGCTGGTCTGTGCAGGCAATATTTTCCTACACCTGCAGTGTAGGACACGTGGTCCAGAAGGCTTAGACTTTTGCTTTTGTGAATCATACATACTATATTTTCAGACAGAACACGAAACAAAATCAAAAAAGTGGCAACAAATTGAGGCAGATTCAGCTCCCAGAGTGTGCACTTGATGGTAGGAAAACAGAACTGAGGCAGTTAGCGCATTGCCAGCTATTATTGTATCTGGCACATGCTGTTGTGCATGCACTCTGCATCACCATTGCTGGCGTCATGATTAAACGATTTGTTCCCTTGGGGTCCTAGTGCCTTTGACCTAAGAACAAAGAGAGGGACTATAGGGGAAGATTAATTCTTGGAAGATTATATGAACTTCACAATGCAGCATGCTACACCTAAAACAATGACACTTGTGGAAATACAACAAAAGACACTGAATGACACAGTCCTGCAGACAACATTCACATATCTGAATGTGTAGTACAGTATGGGCTGCACACCATTGCTCACGCTGTGGACCAATGGGCGACAGCCCTCACCACAATGGTGTCAGTCGGGCAGGGCAGCAGGCGGGTGGGGAGCTACCGCCACCGCTGACCGGGGGAGGGGTGGGGATCAGTGTGCGGGTGGGGAGGGGGTCCACTGGACCACCAGGGATGATGGGTTTCTTCTTATTCTACTTTAGCCTGCGATTGGGCAGTCAGGTACACTGGACCACCAGGGATATTAGGGATCTTATTTAATTCACAGAAGCCCGCGATCGGGCGGGCAGGTCCACTGGACCACCAGGGATTTTGGGGATCTTATTTTATTCTACTGAAGCCCGTGATCGGGCAGGCAGGTCCACTGGACCACCAGGGATTTTGGGGATCTTATTTTATTCTACTGAAGCCCGCGATTGGGTGGACAGGTCCACTGGACCACCAGGGATTTTGGGGTTCTCCATTTCTACTGATGCCCGCAATCGGGCATGGGGGAGCCGCCACCATGGAGGTGCAGCCGGAGCTCGGGTAGGCCACCCACGGTGTCACAGCTGCCGTGTTGCACCCTGCAACGCGGCAGCTCACCTGTGGTTGGCCATCCGTTATTTCTTTTTTTTTTTGGATCAACTTTGTTTTGGCGCAGGTAGGGGTTGCGCATGCATGGCTCCGCACATCCCGGGCTGAATATCGGGCTGTGCAGAGTATGCATGGGCATGCCCCCCCTACCTGCGCCTGCATACATTACTGATGCGCTCCGGCACATCGGGATTTGTGCCGCGCACTCTTCCCATTTGAATATCGTGCCTGGTCGCAACCCTTTTGAATATCTGGGCCAATATGTCTTATACACAGTGGCAAATGCTATACTGTTGACTGTGACTCAACCAGTGCTGCCAAGTTAAAAGCTTATGCATGAGACATAAATGGAGTTGACCTCATCACCAGGTAATGATATGATCTTATGCGGCTCTTTGAATTGTGGTACCTTCATCCTTACAACCCAGAGTGTTATCTCCTGCTTATGAAGGGCATCAGGGATTAGTGGAAACAAAGTGTTTACCTTGAAAAAAGGTTTGGTTGTCTAATATAGGCAAACAAGCTGAGATACTGTATGGTAATGAGATACCTAGCCTGTCAATCTACAACATCTGATGCATATTCTGAGCTATTGAAGGTATTGGACTTGCCATAAGGAACCTAATGGAATGTAAGTGCAGATCTGCTTGTTATTATAAATGAATACTCCAGGAATCCAATTATGGAAATTGTTAGAGGGACTGCAGGCAGCACAGTAATACCTGCAACGTGCAAAATCTTCTCACGTTTTGTTATCCCTCATACTGTAAAAACAGACAATGGTCCGCTGTTCAATGGTGAGCAATTCAAGAACTTTGCAACATACTTAGACTTCAAACACAGAAAGATCGAGCACACCTCTTTGACCACAGGCAAATGCAGAAGCAGAACAGTTCATGAGCACCATGGGTAAGTTTCTGTGAGTGGCAAGAGCACAATGTACATCACACAAGCAAGAACCATATAAGAATGTGGGTGATTGGATGGGTCAACCAAAGGATAAGGCAAGACACAGAAGAAGAATGGTACAAGAATGGTACAAAGTGCTAGGTATGCATCGTTTTATTTGAAGCAAAAATTGAAGTCAAACTGAACAAATGCAAGGCAGTCTCTTAGATGTTTTCACTAATCAAGCTGGATGGATCACAAGGTCCATGCAAATTATCCAATTCCCAAACAATGAAGCATTTATCCCTCAACGGTCACTGTAGTTCTCAGGTGCGTGTAGTAAAAACTGCTCATCACAAACTGACAGGATCTGAGCACACCAACAGCAAGCTTCTTCTCCAAATCCCACTCTGAGTACACACTTTTTTTCTTCATGAAACTGGAACTGGACTCATTCACCTGATTTTTAAAGGGCCCCTTTTATGAAGATTTCCTAGGTGCATATGATCCACCCATTACACCATGAATAATTATTTCTAACAATTGGTTTATCAGCTTATTTCTTAAGACACAAGTATAATAAAGTACCTTATAAAACTAAAAATGTCTGTCTTTTTATTTCTTTAATTAAACAAAATAACCCAACAATAATTTAATAATATTAATTAGAGTAGAATCCCTCTCACATATTTGTATAACTCCTCCCAAAATCTATGTGTTGCTCATGAAACCTATTAAAGCCCCTCCTTAAAAACACTCCTCCCAAGAAAAAAAATGTGTGCACTCTACTTGCAGTCTCCAAAGAACATCTGTGACTTTTCAAAGTTATTAAAGCCCCTCCTCATAAAACATGTGCACCTTAATTGCACTCCCCCAAACACGTGTCTTAATTGTCATTACTATAGCTACTCCTATGAAATGTGCACTTTAATTGTAATCTTTTTTAAAGTGCAAGCCAGCTTACTGTAATTAAATTACACAGGCCACCCTAGTGACCATGTAGCTGCAACCAGCCCAGGGCTACCAGGCCCAAACAAAATAGAAGGAAACAGAAGACAAGGCCAAGAAGTCCAAAAGGAATGAAAACTGGACTAGGGCAGGAGAAGAGCCCAGAAGAAGGAATGGGTTACTGTGTGGCCACAACACCACAGCAAAAGGATGGTACTGTCCTTGAAAATATTTTGCTACAGTAATTGTACTGACAGCGTGCAAAAAACTAATTACAGTATATTAAGTTCCACACTGGGGACACCAACTAGTTCTAGGAAAAGGCCGACTGGTTTCACGCATGTACGCTTTGCATCTCCCTGATGAAACATGTATGCACAAAACAGGTCAGGCCTTTTCTTACAGCTTGCTGGCATTCTCCACTGTGACACTTTATGTAAGTATTTTTTGCACATTGTAAATAAAGGTACTGTAACTAAATACTTTTGGTGGATGGTGCCGTCTTTGTGTTGTGGCATCTGAGCTGTTTTTGGAAGTGGTATGTTGGCTCCAGAGTGGTCCTTCTCTGACTTGACTTCCTGTGTGGACATCACAGGAACAAGGCAGAAGGACTGGAGAGAGGGACAGAAGAAAATAATAAAGAAAAGTAGATATGTAATTATATTTAATAAGGATTTCTATTCGCCTCAGTTAGGCTATTTTTCCATGTAGAGGAGAGAAGAGCTTGCTGAGGTGGCACCGCTTCCCCACTAATATCCATCCTCTTTAAAAAATTAAAAAAGTAGTATAGTAATATCCCTACCACAAAGATTTATTGAGACTATGCCACACAGTACAACTGAATTACAAAATGAGAATGAAATGTTCAAATGCCAGTGAACAAACAGCCAATGTTTTTGGCAAAGATATCCTTGAGAAAGACTACACAGCTAAAGCTAAGATGAAAGCATAATCTGATGTTGTAATGCAAAACCTGCCCATTTTGTACCTGGTGACATGGTATTATTTTGCAGTAAGAAAGAAAATAAACTATCCACTGTGTAAAAGAAATGAAAATTACCACAACAAGAAATCTGCATTCTGTAGTCAGAAATTCATTGCATTTCAAGAAAATCAGATATGCCTCTCAGTTTACACAAATGATGTCAGATATAGATGATGAAGAGGAAGATTTTAGAACCTTTCAGCAGCCCAGGCAGAGTAAATCAGAGGGAGTGAGTACTGAAGTAGCATCAGTATCTCAGAACACAGCACTGACCAAGATGACTAATGGTTAGGGCTATATGTTTTTCACAGGGATCACAGATTTCACGATTCCCATGAAATTATCCCAATGCCTTGTAATCGACAGTCCCCTGTTAAAATCCTCCAAGAGTGTAAAATAATAGCAGAGAGCTTCATGACTTCTGCAGAAACTGTTTCAGTAAAAATTAATAGAGACAGAACCTATTGTTTTTATTTGCCTGTCTCTAATTAACAGGCTACCCAAGCTCTGTATTCTTACCTGGTACTTCAGTAGAGCACGCACAGAAAGTAAAATAAAAAAAAAATCACAGTGAGTGAAAGTGTGGGTGAAAGTGCCGCACATTAAAGTTTTTGTCCTAGTCAGTGGCAGCTATGAATGTGAAGTGCAGTATTAACCTAGATTAATCTTTTCAGACCTTTGCATGGAGAAAAAGTTTTCACACTGTGAGATATCAGTTATAGACACTGGGAAATGGGGTCGGTGGATGTGAAAGTTTAGTAAAAATTTGCCTACACACTGTGAAGCCTCCAATATGATCTGACATCAGAACAGTAAGCTGACTTTGCTTGTTTGGGGTCAGTGGAGGAGACAGTTTAGCAGAAGGGGAACTGTGGTTATTTTCATTGTTTAAGATGTTTGGTCTTACACTGCAGGGTGAACGCGGGAATTCCCTCATGTTCAATCCCATGAGCATGAAGTGCCATGAAATAATTTATTTTCTCCCATGCATATGCCATGAAATTGGCACTTTTTTACTGTGAAAATATTACAGCCCTAATTATGGTATAAAGTTTTAAACTAAAGGAGGGGTGTAGTGTTTGTAGTTAACTGTAGTTAAGTGTTTGTAGTTTCCCTGTGTCGGAGGTGCACATCTATTCTCTCTAAGTTGCTTATCAGTTTACTACTCCTCACAGTGGGTGATATCAAACCCAGCCCAGGATCCGCCAACCTTCCCCCAACCGATCTTCCAAAAGGATTAAAGCTACTGCATCTCAACATCAGGAACCTTCTCCCTAAATTAGATCTACTCCAGCCTCTAATGGTTAGCCTTAAACCCAGTGTGATGATCATCACTAAATCATGGTGCTCCTCCAAAATCCCTGATACCTTCATCTCTTCCCTAGCTACTCTCTCATTCAGCAGGACCAGTCATCCAGAGGCAGGAGAGTAGCCATTTACATTGAATCATCCATCCAGTATTCCCTTTGCCTCTCCATTGCCTCCCCCTCTGTGTACAAGCTTCTGCTACTGAAACTTTCCTTCCCCAGCTCCCTTCCTATTTTTGTAGGTGGTATCTACTGCTCCCCTAGTCTGCTGCCCTAGTCTCCCTCCTTCCTCTATTTCCGACATCATCACTACTCTCACTACCCACTCTTCATCTGGTGAACTCCTCCTCAGGGATCTCAACATAAACTGGCTTTCTGGCACACAGTTCAAACTTTGTAACCACATCTCCTCCCTGAATGTCACACAATTGATCTCTGACCCAACCCATTTAAACCGCAAGTTGGGTAAGCCTCCCTACTTGACTGGGACCCTCACCGGGTCGTTGCCTCAGGAATCCTGCCAGATGTACTCAGTGGCCACCACATGGTCTACTGTGTGCATAAAATCCACCACCCCAAAGCTCTACCTCACATCCTCCTCCATTCCTTCAGGTCACTAGACTTGTCACTCCTCCATGAGCAGCTTGCTGGTATTGACTGGTCTCCGATTGCAAAAGACACCTCTGTTGACTCAACTCTGGCCTACTTCCAAACACAGTTTCTGAATGTTTCTGATTGGCATGCTCCAATCAGGAAAATCAGGATCTGAGGCTCTCGCTTCCCCTGGTAACAGCTGAACTTCTGGCCTGTCAGCATGCTGGTGTTCCAGCTTGGCAGATTTTCAAGGCCTCAGTCATTCATGTTGATTTGCTTAAATATCATTCTATCCGGAATGCCTGCACTAGAGCCATCAGACTTGCCAAATCAGAATATTTCTCCTCCACTTTCCAAGAGAATCTCAATAACCCCTCCAAATTCTAGAAGGTAGTACATGCCCTTTTCTCCCCACTTGCCAAATCCCCCCTCCAGTTCTAAAGATAGGTAACACTACTATCTCTGACCATCTGTCTGTGGCTACTGAATTCAACACCTTTTTCACCAGCTGTGCCTCTTCCCGTCTTGATTCACTACCCCCCAGCTTCTACCTTGACAGTTCCTCCCACTCCCCTTGCTTCCCCTCCCTCTGTTTCTCCTTCTCACTGGTCTCCACCACTGACCTGCTAAAAGCACTTCTTGCCCTCAAACCCCCATAAGAGTAAAAGCCCAGATGGACTTGACCCCAAGCTGCTACATCTCTCTCTGCCCAAGCCATTGCCTTTCCACTCACTTACCTTCTGAATCTCTCCTCTCTGGCTACTGTCCCTGAAGCTTGGAAGCTTGCCACTGTAGTCCCTCTTTTCAAGGGTGGTGACTCTTCAAATCCTAGTAACTTCCACCCAATACCCCTTCTCCCAGTTCTTGCAAAACTCCAGGAGCACCTGGTACTGGCTCAACTTTCCCCTTTCCTTGACTCCTCCTCCTCCTTCTTCACTCCTTTTCAGTCTGGTTTCCACAAGTTCCACTCAACTATGACCTCCCTGCTCCAGCTCACTGACTCCATTCACTCAGGCATGGATCAAGACCGCATAACTTCTGCCATCTTTGTCCATCTGGCCAAAGCCTTCGCTACTATTGCCCACATCCTGTTCCTTTCCAAGCTGGCTACAGTTGGTCTCTCTGTGACTGCCATTAGCTGGTTCTGCTCATATCTTATGGGTAGGTCCCAATCTGTTAGAGTAGGCAATTCCTTCTCCCCCACTCTCCCCATCAAGACTGGAGTTCCTCAAGATTCGATACTTGGACCAGTTCTTGTCTAGATATTTCTGAATGACTTGCCCTCTGCCTGCTCAAGAGAAGATATCCAAATGTATGCGGATGATACTGTTTTGTATACCTCCGGAACATCCCCCTTTGATGTGGCAAACAACCTCCAATTGGCTTTCAGTAATGTACAGTGTTGGTGTCAAGCTAATCAACTATTCCTTAATGCCAAAAAGATGGTCTCTATGACTTTTGGAACCAGGCAAAGGCTTGCCAGGCTTTCACCCACCCCAACTTTTCACATCCTTGATGGGTCCTCATTAGAGGATGTCTCCTCCTTTAAATACTTCTGGCTCTGGCTCAATAGGAACCTTGACTTCTCTGAGCATGTGTATGCTATCCACAAAAAACTTCATCCCAAACTTGATGCTCTATTCAGACACCATGGCTGCACCCCCCTGTCCTGCCATGAAATCGTACAGAAGATGATCCTTCTGATATTTGACTTCGGTGATATAGTTTACAGTGTCACCCCTAAGTCCACATTTGCCAGACTGGACACATTATTCAACTCCTTCTGCTGCTTTGCCCTAAACTGCCCACCACATATGCACTACTGTGACCTCTATACCACTCTCTCCTTTCCATCTCTTGGAGCCAGATGCCTTGCTCATTGTGCTTCTTTTGTTGGGAAGTTCTGGTTCAGCTCCCTTCCATCCTACCTAAACGCATTCCTCTCTGTCCCTTCTTCTACCTCCTACACCCTGTGCAAATCCCCCAACAGGACCCTAGCCCTCCCTGCTCATACTTCCACTTCATGTAGGGTTGCCTTCTCTTATCATTTCCCTAAACTTTGGAACTCCCTCCGCTTAGACATCCACTCTGCCCCAATCCACTAACTCTCTGTCTTATCATCTCTGAAAATATATTTCCCCTTCCTGTAACTGCTCCTGACCTTCTCATCCTTCAATACTTTATCTCCTTTCCTAACTATTGTCCAGTTCCTCTTTCTGCTCCTGTGGTGTATATTCTTACCCTCCCCCCAATCCTTGTACTCCATAGTGTATGCACAGTGTAATTTTTTTGATCTAATTGCTGAATTGCATCTTGTGAGATATTGTTTTATTTTCAATCCATTGCATTTTGTATCTTGCGTAATGGTGTATTCTATCCTTTCCCTTCTCCCCCAGGATGCATCTGGAAATGAGCTATCTGTAGCTCTGTATGCCTTTCCTGGTGAAACTTTTCAAATGAACAAATAAACTACTGCATTAGCATATGAAGAAGAAGAAGAATCAGCATTTATATAGCGCTTTTCATACACAGTATCCCAAAGCACTTTACAAGCAATGCTAGACTGGTAGTGAAGTGACTGAATGTGTGGTGGCAGCCATATTGCACATCATCACCCACACACAACCTGGATGATTGCATGAACCGGTTTATGGGAAGGGGAATGTTGGCCAGCACACCAGGAATGCTCCCTGCTCTTTTACGAAGAGTGCCCTGGGTTCTTCTACTTCCACCTGGACACCCATCAGAACAACACCAGGATGGGCAGAAGGGACCTTGGTTTAACATCTCATCCAAAGGACGGCACACTCCTGCAGTACAGCACCCCCCAATTCTGCACTCGGATGCCAGCGATTTTTTAAGTGTAATTCCAATCCCAGTGTGGGACAAGAACGCACAACCTTCTGGTCCAGAGGCAGATGTGCTACCAACTGAGCCACGCTGACACCTATATGCTATAGACCGCCCTGTGGTTATTACATGAATCTTAGTAAGTGCTGAAAACTGTTGTAAAACCACTTGTTTCACAGCAAGCTGTTTTATGACAGTGAAGGAGATAAACAGAACTTGTTAATGAAAGCATGGACTGAGAGTATTGTGTTACAGAGTATGGCAGGAAGCCTGTAAAACATCACAGTGCATCAGGAGTTTTTTTATACACCTGCAGTATGTGATGTCCATCAACTTCAAGAACAAAGCTGGTTTAAGACATTGCATAAATGCCAAGCATGGATACAAAAAACTCTCTGTATGACCCTTCCCATATTTTATTTTTCATAAAGACTGGCCTGTGTCAATATGGGTACAAATCCTAAACATTTTCACTTTCACTGAGTGAATTTTCTTGTATTTTTAAGAGTAGATTGAGGTGGAAAATAATAAGTGACCTGGGGAATGAAAGTTAATAAAGTAAGTCATTTAAATTGTAAAATACTCACTGGTTTAAGGATTATGTTGTTTGGTTAACCTGCATTTTATAAACAATGGGCCAGATTCCCAAAATGTTGTAGGACTAACTTCCACACCACAACATCAGTTATGGACTGAAATCTCTGCAGCTGCAGAGATTGGTATTCTCATCCACTGCAGCTGCAGAAGGTGTTATGCCTGGTCCCACCAGTAGTAACATTTTTCAGCAGTTGCAGGGAAAAACCACCTGCACGTTGCCGTAAATCGTGTAGCCAGTTGTAAACTGGCTCCACTTTTGAGAATATCGTAGCTGTGGGAGAAACTGCAGTTCCACAAGTGGCAAGCCACTTGCACCTAGTTTTTCCCTGCAGCTATGGAATTGTTGTCGGCTCTGAGAACCCAGCCTTACATCTGTTTCCCTCCATGCAGACACTACTATCCCTTCATCAAGTGATTTTGAAAATCTTTGTAATAGGGCCTGTAGTTACTTCTGCTAGTTAGTTATCCTAGTATGTATTCCATCTGGGCCTGGGAATTTATTAGTATCTTTGGGCCAGATTCTCAAAATGATGTGGGACTAAGTCCCACACTGCAACTCCAGTTGCGGACCAAAATCTCTGCAGCTGCAGAGATTGGTATTCTCATCTGCTACAGCTGTGGAACTTGTTAAGCCTGGTCCCACCGACCATAACATTTTTCCATTGCTGTGGGGGGAAAAATCACCCACAAGCTGCAGCAAATCATGGAGCCAGTCATAAACCAGCTCCACTTTTAAGCATACTATAGCTGCTGTTGAAACTGCAGTTCCACAAGTGGCAACCCACTTGTGCAGAGTTTTTCTCACAACTGCAGGATTGTCACTGGCTTTGAGAATCTGGCCCAATATATTTGACAATGGCACAGAAGCATGCAGACCTCTGTCTCCAACCTCTCCCATGTGCATGGGAACTGTGCCTTCTCCAGGAGCTCTTCCATGGCGAACAGCCGGACTGCCAGACAGCCCTGAGACACACGGGCCACTCACCCTAAACCGACATCTGCCTCCAACCCTTCCCACGTGCACGGCAGCTGCGCCTTCTCCAGGAGCTCTTCCATGGGGAACATCCTGACTGCCAGACAGCCCTGAGACACACAGGTCACTCACCCTAAACCGACATCTGCTCCCAACCTTTCCCACATGCACAGGAGCTGCGCCTTCTCCAGGAGCTCTTCCATGGTGAACAGCCGGACTGCCAGACAGCCCTGAGACACACAGGTACAGACACAGAGATGGAACCTGGCCCTTGGAGCTGCCAAGCTTGAATCGTGGTGCTTTTTGTCTCCACTGGCTGATCTGGTTCTGTATCTCACTTTCTCAGCCTTGATTGGACACTTCACCTTTCTCCTGCCCCCTTATTCACCACTGCCCTCATCTACCTAAGTTGCTTAGTTTGCACAAATGTTTATATTGCAGGGTTGTATTTACTGCTATGTATGCTTTACTGAATTCAGCATTCTATTTTGTTTTTTCTTTAATAATGCCTAATGTCTACTCCACTGTGATTTAAGTTGCAAAATATTGTTAGAGGTATAGTTTATATACTCCTTTCCACCCCGTAACCCTGCCTGAGCTGAGGGACTAGCGATAAGCGCTCCACTGCACCCTCTATCCTTTCTTTAAATTTCTACTATCTGAATTATTGCCCTGCATTTTAGCACTAGCTATCTCTGCATACCTCTCAACTGTCCCTGATTTTCAGGGACGTCCCTGATTCTGCCTCAGAATTTTACTCTGTCCCTCCTAAAAATGGTGTTTCCGTGACCAAACAGTGGGGATTGTAAGCATAAAATAATGTCAAACACTAAAGTTACAGACTTGCTCTTCCTTACAAAATGCATTTTACACTACGCTCTTTATTCTACCAGTTTCCTGAGTGGATAACACTAGTTTTGAAAATGTGTCCCTGATTTTGGTCCTTTGTCCCTGATTTTTTTTAAGCCTTGTCCCTGATTTACGAGGCAGGAGGTTGAGAGCTATGTATCTCTGTCCTTTGCTGTGACATTTATTTCTTTGTTCCCTGTGGCTTCACATGATAACCATCTCTCCCCCCCCCCAACCCTTATAGCCAAAGGTTTTAAAGCTCTTTTTGGCTTAATTTTAGAGAAACTTTTGTGCAGAGCCTTTGTTATGCAATCTGCCTTCCCACCCTCCTGGGGCCTAGGGGATTAGCTGCCTCTGCCTTTGTATTTTTTGCTTTAAATCGACTGTCTCTTCTCCCACCCACAGGCCACTCACCTAAATCAGAGTCTGCCTCCAACCTCTCCCATGTGCGTGGGAGCTGCGCCTTCTCCAGGCAAGGACGTAGCTACCGATACGCCTGGCACGCCACGGCGTGCTGTAGACCAGTGCAAGGGTAGCAGAAGCTGGCCAGCGTGCGTTTGTAAATTTCCTTTGTGTAAATTGTTTTCCCTTATTTTTGCGGGCTTTTCCAGTGGCCCAATAGTGCTCGCAATTAAAAGAAGGGGGGGCGCGGGTCTCAGATGACGCATGCCTACACTCAATCAAGCTGACCTGATTGAGACATGTGTGCTTTGTCCTCAATCAGGTCCGCTACCGCTTGTTAGGAGGCGTGCCTAGTAAGGGGCGGGCCAGGCGGGTTCTTTAAATTCCCCTGGAGCTCTTGAAAAGAGAGCGAGTCAAGCTGTGGATTGGACTGGAACACTAGTTGCTGCCGACTGCCGACTTGCCGACTGCCGACTGCCGTTGCCGACTTGCCGACTGCCGTTGCTGACTTGCAGACTGCCGTAGAAGCTGAATCGACGGAGCGTTACCCTGCACTTCTGTAGAGAGAGAGAGAGAGAGGAGAGACTGTGCAGAGAGAGGATTGTAGGAGCCGCTGCGCTGACACGTAGTTCGTCTGACCACCCCCAAACGGTGCATTTCGTTGCCACTGCTACTGCAGTCTGTTGTCAGTGCTGTGCCCTGTACTATTCAGTAGCCAAGAGGACTTTTGGACACCAGCACCTGAGTCTAATACTGTGGGTGAAAAATATTATCTGTTTACCAGGTATGTTTTCAGTTGGTTAATGTGTGACACTGCTGCTCTTGTGGTGGGTGGGCAAATAATATTGGCAAGGCAGTAAATGTAGGCAGTTCTGCTTCTGGTGTTGTGGTGGTTGGGGTGTGTGTGTGTGTGTATTCATGGTATAATATTTAACATTGGGCTCTATCAGAACAAAAAGGGGCAGATATTCTGGCAGGTAGGATAGACTGATTGATAGTGAGGATTTTAAACCACATATGGTGTGATTAAAGGAGATGAACAGCCAAGCACAAGGGAAATAATTATGAGAGTGTTTAAATAGGAAGGAAATGATTGTGATGGGGAAAAGTGTGGGAAACATTATGGAAGTGAAGGCAGGTTATAACGGACCCATAAGATGCTTAAGATACAAGTTGCACATAAAACACAAAAAATAAACAAAAATGTTACGTCCCAGCACATTTGCTGGTCTTTTTTTTTTTTCACTTTTTGGGGGAAACTGTTTCCAATCACCCAGTATGTTTTCATATTTTAAAATTATTTGACACATTTTGAGGGAAAGGGTGGTTAACTCCTCAGCCAGCACAGGCACTGTAGCAGATAACAAGGACAGGTTGAATTGTGGGACCAATTTAAGTGTGTGTGTGTGTGTGTCCATGAGAGGGAGGATGATGACATGGGTGACAGGGAGGGTGAGGGGTTAATTTTATGAAATGATCTGAGTGAGGGGAAAGAGGGTGGGAAGTACCTTTATGCAGTGGTTGAGGGAAAGGTTATTGTAGCTCTGGCATTGGAGTTGGAATCCAGTATGGGGGTCCAACACTGGGGCCGGGGTAGGAGGAGGAGGATGACATGTGTGACAGAGTGTGGGTAAGGGTGGGTAAGGGTGGGTGGGGGTTAATTTTATTAAATGATCTGAGTGAAGGGAGAGGTGGGAAGTACCATTATGCAGTGGGTGAGGGAAGGGTTACTGTAACTCTTGACACTGGGGCTAGAATTTCAGTGTTTTGGGGGGGTCTCACACTGGGACTGGGCACATGGTGTCAGACTCAGGGATGGGGGATACAGGATGAGAAGCCAGTGGTCATGTAAGATGTATTTTTATTTTGTTTTGGAACAAACAAAAAAAGAAAATACAACAGATTGGGTGGTTTCTGAATAAGTGAGGAACAGTGTATGACACTGGAATTTGACACCTAGTGTCTGAAAATGAAAATGGGGGGTGTGGCCCTTTAAAACCATAAGCTGTGGCACCAAGCAGTGAGGCACCTGCTCAGCAAGCTGGTGACCCGGTTTCACACACTGCACCCCAGAGAACTGGAGGGGAGATGACTGGGGAGGTATCGGAGGACCACGCAGACTATCTCCTCTCTGAGGAGGGAATGGCTCCACCACTCCTTGAGCTGCTCCTGGAGGAGGCAATTGGAGAAACACTTGATGGCGTGATGGCCATACTACTGTCCATCTCCAGGATCTGGAGCAATGTGCATCCATAAATGGGAAGAGAAGGAAAGGAGAAAATGGGAAACATGGTCCATATCTAGTGCCCCAGATGAAACACAGAAACAGGCGTTGATGGCAGATAAGGACCCCATTTTTTTCTACCTTATGAATGTGCCACAGGCCTTTACTCTGTCAATGGCCTATCTATTCATAGTCATCTGTATTGCTCCCTTATGCCTATCCCATGCCTGTTTGAAGCCCTGTGCTGTATTCATATCGACCACCTCCTGAGGTGGTTTTACCTCCTTTGCTCTAGTCAGGGTATACATATTGTGGCATATATTTACTTTAGGGGACTGTCTTAGGATTCGAGTGCACCGGCAATTAATTCGGCCGCATGCGCATTCAGGCAATGCTACGTCAATGCTACGTCAAGGGGCTGTCAAAAGAAACGAAACGGTGATATTAATGCTTACAACAATTGTGCACTGCAGACTGGGGGTGTGGTGGGTGGAGCGCCCCCCACAGAAGGAATGAAATTTACTATAAAACTGTAGATCACCACTGGGGACCCGGGTGGTGTGTGGGGGGGGGTGGAGCGCCCCCACAGAACACATGTCAAAAAGCAACTCTGCAAGGCCACTTTTTCAATCCTGACGACTGTAGTATTGAATTTCAACAGCAGCTGAGTGGACATGGAGAAGTCTGATTTGGAGCGTTCTGACTGATTGCAAGATGTGTGTGGGGGGAGGGGAGCGTACAGACGTTGGTGGGAGGACATATTACCATAATCCACTGAATTCTGAAATGGGGGCACTATGTGTCCCCTAATCTAATCGCCCATATTGTGCTCTAGTCAGGATATACATATTGAACTGTTAATCTGTCAATTGTTTTTTGATGCAGCCCTGCATTATTTTGGGTGCCCTTGTCTGGACTACCTCAATTTTGTTAATGTCTTGTTAATTTCTTCCCTGTGATTGTCAGCATCTCCCCTCCCAACCTATAGGTGGCTTCAGGGTTTCTCTTCCCTATGTGCATGATCTTGCACTTATGCTTAAACCCCAGTTGCCACTCTTCTGATCTGCTGCCAAAGCTACTTTTGTAGTGAGAAGTGTGTTCTTTCTCTGCTGTAGTTTTTAGCTCATAAGAGGGATATAATTCATGGAACTACCCAGCTAACAAAAACTAAAGTTATTGGTCAATGTTTAAAATGCACTCTGCAGAAATGTGTGCTTTGGGAACTGCTTTTTTGAGTGGTGTGCTTTTTTTTTTCCCACCTAATAAAGGTTTGATAGTGGTTGTATGTTTTTTTTCATGTAGTATTACTGTTCCTTGGTCTTGAATGACCACTTAATGCATAATAGTAATACCTAAAGTAACTGCTGCTGTTAATGCTGTTAGAATAAGCGCTGGTCACAAGAAGGGTTATTGGAAGCAGTCACAACTTGACATCAGCAACTGTCTAAGTTTAACCTCCAGTTAAACCTTGAAGGAATCCTAGGTGGATGCTGAAGTGATATCATGGATGCAGTGAGTTCATTAATTTTTTTTTTTATTTTAGTCTTTGGTAACTGGGTAAGACCCACTAGGCACAAGTGCCCATTTTCAGGGGCTACCTAGAGCACTGTTCAGTCACACAGTATGCAAGTGGAGGTTGTGAGAATCAAACTCTGGTCTGCTGAATGTGCCAAGTTCATTCACACCTTGTTCCTCCAACCTCTGTGCTATACTGCCAACCCATAGCAGTCACGGTAGGCAAAGAACCTTGTCCCAGAGGTGACAGCAGTGTACATTAAAAATCTGGCTTGTAGAGCTTGATGCAATGACAGCTGATAGCAGAGGTAACACGTTTTTGCACCCAAGGGCCTTTTGCCTAAGCTTTTTGGACAGTAACATGTTTGGTACACGTAGTACCTTTGGATTGGAGCCAGTTAGTTGATGGAGAGAGGGTAAGTTCTGAGCCTATCAGGAGCAGGAAAATGGCATAGTTAGTCTTGTAATTCATAATTAACTGTGCATATGGAACCATCTTTCTATGACTATGAAATTACTCGTAGCCTGGATTCAAGAACCTTATGGTCTGTATCACTGGTAAACAAAACGGCATCATCGGCATATAAAAGGATGTGACCCTGACAGAAGTAAGGAAGGTTGTTGAGAAATGCTAAATAAAAGAGGGTCCAAGATGCAGAAGTCAACAAGGAACTCCAGATAGGACAGGTCTGCTGTCTGAGTGAGTGTTACCAATCTTCACCTGCTGTGTACGGTTGTGCAGGTAACTTTCAAACCAGGCTACACTGTCACGAGCTAGGCCAATAGTGGTAAGCTGTTCGACCAGGACAGCATGATTCACTGTCACACGACTTGGTTAAATCAATGAAAAGCAGCACCGACCAGGTGTCCTTGATCTGAGGAGTGTTGAATAAAGCCTGTGAACTCCAGAAGGGTGGTAGCGGTATACCATTTCTAAACTCGTGTTGCGGGAATTGTAGATTTTTCTAAGTATTCAACCAGCTGGTCAGCCACTATATGCTCAAGAGCTTACTGGTGTTTGATATGGGAGCACAGGGAAGTTAAGTGTCTTGTTCAAGGTCACACAGTATGCAAGTGATGGCTATGGGATTCAAACCCAGGTCTCAAGATCTGAAGCTTTAAACCACCGTACTATACTGTCTCCCATGTTTGGAGTCTTGACGGTATGAGCTGCATCGTGCAAGGCAGTCCTGCATGCAGCAATGCAGTCACAGTGCTGCATTGAATAGTACAGCTGTTGCACATCAGGGTGCAGGCAGTAGCTGTCCCATTAGGAAAACACATGTTGTGATCCTGCAGTAACCCTCCATGTGGAAGGAACTAGTTGGCCTCTAACAGATCAAGGAGCTGTGTGCTCTATAGAGCAGTTGTTGCACGGGCCTGGGCTGTCTAGGTGTTCTCGGATTTAAACAGGAATGTTTCTTTATGCTACTTGAAATCATACAGCCCTGGTATTGTTTCCGCTCCTTTATGCTACTTTGGATAGCCCTGTCAACTTTATCTGTACAGGAAGCAGTTTTCAATTGCAAAATGGCACATTCTAATTCTAATTTCTATTTTAAATTAAGGTGCTTTCAATCTAGGGTTGGGTACAAGGGGCATAAGCTGCGGCGGTGTCGGGAGAAAGTGTGCTACACAGAACAATGGACTCAATTAAGAGAAAGCAGCCATCTGGGTCACAGGTGCGAAAGGCCAAACGGGCCAGAATGGAAGAAAATGCACAAATGTCTCGGCTGATGCAGTCCTTCATCATCCGACCCACATCCACTGCAGGGTAAGCTTTTTTTGATTGTACTGATTCATCCACTTGTGTTTGTAAACAAATATCTAATTAGTCTCAGTTTACAAATTTATTTACTTATTGTTTTAGTGGTAACAATGCAGCTACACCACAGATGAAGGAAGACTTAACACAAGAACCTGTGCAGATTCCAAATGCATCTGCCACTGAAACCGAAGCCACCACGGAATCCCAGACTTCACAAGCTGCATCCCAAGAACCTGATGAGGCTGACCTGCACTCTGTGATGGAGCCTGTCGAGGCCAACATTGTGCCACTGACAGATGTGCAGATACCTACTCTTGTTGGAGAGTTGGAGTTGAACCAGCCAGACACTGAAGACCTTGGCTGTTTGGATCGTGGCCACCTCACTGATGCACAGAAGAAGCGCATCCTTGGAATGCAGTGGCAACCACCATCTGGATTTCAGTTTCCTTCCCGGCTAATGGGTTCTGAAATTGCCAATCAACGCTTAAGGAGATTCAATCCACAATACCTGCAAACATACACATTTGCAAGATATTCAAAGTCTTTAGATGGTGTGTTTTGTGCCCATTGTTTTGTGTTTAGTACCACAAGTGGCACTGTGTTGATATCCACGCTAATGAGGATTGGTCAAACAGCAAGAAAACCCTTGAGAGGCACAGCAAATGTAAAGAACACTTGAATGCCACTGCTAAAACAGATGGTTTTCTTTCTGTCTGTGATGGCAAGTTGGTGACTGCCTACCAGTCTCTAACTGACCAAAATACAAGGGTGTCCCAGCAGACCAACCACTTCCTACGCAGGATTGTAAAAATAATCTTGTTCTGTGGAAGAAACAATGTTGCCCTGCGAGGAAAATATACAGATGGAGGAAACTTCCAGGAATCATTACAGTACACAGCAGAACTGGACCAAGAATTACAAGATCACCTGAGACTAGCTCCCGGAAATGCAGTCTACACATTTCCTCAAATCCAAAACGAGCTGATCCAGCTTATGGGCCTGCAACTGCAGCGAAAAATTTTACAAAAAGTCAAACAAGCTAAATGGTTCAGCCTAATTGCAGATGGTACGACTGATGTATCAACCAAGGAACAGATATCCTTATGCGTTCGCTATGTCCACCACAACACCATAGGTGACACTCAGATATGTGAAGATTTTGTAGAGTTCACGGAAGTCTTCGACAACACAGGTCGAGGACTGGCAGATCTCTTTATGCGATGCCTGTCTGCCTGGGGCATTGACGTCAACATGATGAGAGGGCAAGGATATGACAAGGGCAGTAACATGAGTGGTAGATTTAATGGGGTCCAAGCAAACATTAAGGCTGTTGTGCCGGAAGCCTTATATATAGTCTGCAAAGCACACAGCCTCAATACTGCAATTGTTCACTCCTGCTCCATGAGGCAAGTATCAAACATGTTTGACACTACAAAAAAAAATTATTGCCTCATTAAAGGCATCCGCCAAATGGAATAATATTTTCCTTACAGAACTGAAGGAATTTCGCAACATCCCCAACGATTATGATGAACCTGCAGATCACATCAGAACTATTCCTGCAGCAGGCAACACAAGATGGATGAGCCAGGCTGACTGTCTGTCAAGGTTTAAGGAGAAATACTTGGTGGTTTGTAGCACACTGGAGAAGATGTCAGAATTTGAGGATGATGCTGAACGGTTTCTTTATTCAATCACCAAATTTGATTTTATCGTGACCCTGAGTTGTGTTGATCACATTATGGCCTTGACAAAACCCTTGCACCTTTATTTACAGCGTGTGGACATAGACCTCATTCAAGCGTCCGAGGAGGCTACTACTTTGTGGGAAGTATTGAGGGGCATGAAGGATTCCTCTGAAACTCATTTTGGGGAACTGTACACAGACATCATGTCACTGGCAGCCTCGGTGTGCACTGAGGAATCTGTTCCCCGCACCTGTGGAAGACAAACGCAACGCAGCAACATCAGTGCCACTAGCCCTAAGGAATATTACAGGCTCAACATCTTTATTCCATTTCTGGACCATGTCATTTCGGAGCTACAAGAGCAGCTTATTGAGTGTCGGCCTTGCTTCCTTGCTCAGTACCTTGTCCCACAAAAGTTACATTTGCTAATACATGAGGAGCAAGTGTTGGAGCTATATAATGCACACAAGGTGGATTTGGGCAGCATGGCAGAATTTAGGATGGAGCTCGTAAGATGGCGTGCAAAGTGGGTGAAAATTCCAGTGAAACAGAGGCCAGAATCTCTAATTATGACATTGCAGCACCTAAATTCGGCACTGTATCCGAACATCAATGCCACATTATCCATCTTGGCAACCATGCCAGTAAATGTAGCAACTGCAGAGAGGTCTTTTAGTGCACTGCGACGGTTGAAGATATGGCTGAGAAGAACAATTGAGGAGTCGCGTCTCACAGGATTAGCTCTGCTGCACATCCACAGGGATATGGAAATTGATGTGGAACAATTGTTGAAGGACTTTGACCCATGCCAGGACAGGCGCTTTTCTAAAAGATGACCCCTGCTGTGTCTGTTTGTAATGCAATAAGTGTGTCTGGTGTGGGTGGGTGTGTCAAGCTTTACTGCAGTGAGTTGTGTGGCATGCAAAGTGGGTAAATGTTCAGTAAAGTGGATCTGACTCCCAAGTCAGAGTGTGAATGGTCCTCTGTGGGACTGGCTACCTTGTCGTGGTACAGAGGCTTGACACAATTCAGAAATTGTAACTAAAAGCCAGTCTTGGTCTGAATGTGAGTGCATTTCATCTTTACATTGTCATATAGAGATGCTGCAAATGATGTGGTGGAGGGACGGGGCATGGAAAAGCGGTGGGGGGGCAGGTAACGGAAAAGTGTGTGACAGAAAGGCAGTATGGACAACAGTGGTCTGGGGTAGCAAAGGGGTAGCTTGGCGTGCAAAACTGAAATGTCTGGCTACACCTCTGTCTCCAGGAGCTCTTCCACGGCCAATGGCCTGACTGCCAGACAGCCCAGCTTCTTTTTTTTTTTATTTTTACTTTTTTTAAATGCTGACTTTTCCATTAGCAGAGTATATCTTCTAGCCACTAGAGGGCTATATCTCTGGTAGCAGTGACGTTTTCTGTGTCTACTCCACTATTAGCAGGTTATGTACAACTGCCACTAGGGGCTCCTATCCTATCTGGCTAGTTACACACTCTGTTCCCCAGCTGTTATCATCACAACTCTGGTTACATTTGCCTGCCTCCTCTGCCTTCTACTAAACTAGGGATATGGACAACCTCTTCCTCCTATGAACGTGTGTTAAATACTGCTTATTCTCACAAGAGTTTTGTAAGAAAAGTTTGCCTGTATTTTGCTTTAATCAGTATCCCCCTGTAACTCTCCTGCTGTTCTATCGCACACTTGCCTTACCTCCTTCCTGTCACTCCTTCCACTCTATATCAGTCCAACATCTCGGGCTTCTCTCCTGTTCCTTTTAGCTCATCTTACATGACCTCTACTGCCTGAGCATAATGATTCTGTCCTTTATGCTTTCTCAACTTTTTGTTCTTTCATCCCTGCTACTCCTCTTCTACCTCCCTGGAGCCTGTTACCCCTCTCCTCCCCCTAGCTACCAGATTGACTATATTTACTAACACTTAGGCACCCTACATTCTGAACCTCACTCACCTCATACACTCCCTACTGAAAATGGACGGCCGCACCTTTGTATTCATGAGAGAGGGTCACAGGCCCACTCATCTCTTCTCTTACCTTTGGCACACATGACATCACTCTGGAACCAGCGTCAGCAACTCTGCATACATTCCTGCATGAAGCGGACACATAAACTCACCCTCAGGAAGCTACATTTGTGCACTCTGAAGCTCCTGCTCCTCCTGTTGCCGCTGTCTGGCAGAATTTCCCCCCTAATCCCAGCCTGAAAACCTCTAGCTCAACCAACCAAGTCAATCACTCAAGGACACTCTCCCTTGTGACTCTTAACATCTGCAGCCTACTCCCAAAGCTTGATGCCCTGCAAATTTTTGCAAACCAATACAATCCGGATATCCTCACGGTTGTCAAAACCTGGCTAACACCTAAAGTCTCTGACATGGCAATTGCCCTGCCAGGCTACAACATTTTCAGGCTGGATCAGAAGATTAAAAGAGGAGGGGGCTGTACAATATGCCTCAAAGAGTCTCTCTTGGGTCACACCATAGCTACCCCCCCCCGAATCATCTGCTCAGATTCTTCCTATCAGAATCCTACTAGGGCCCACAACAGAGCCCTCACAGTTGTTTCAGTGTACATCCCTCCAAAAGAGCAAGGGAAAGGTCTCAATGCTGTCCTGGACTTCATCCAAACCCAACCTCCAGGCTCCAAGTTAATCCTACTAGGTAACTTTAACATTAATTGGCTTGCACCTGAATCAAGGGGCCTCAAGGACGCCATCTCGTCAGCAAACCTTGCCCAGCTGGTCGACTTGCTGACCAGGCACAACTACAAAACAGGCTCTAGCACCCTCCTGGATTGGGTTCTGGCCAGCCATCCAACTTGTATCTCTAATATCTCCGTCCTCCTGGATTCACTCAGTGACCATTTCCCTGTCATCTGTGAATGGTCAAACAAATTCTACAAGCCCCCTCCAATAGTCATCACTAGCATAGTTCTTCCCCGTGGGCAGCTGAATCATTTAAAATCCCACCTCAGTCAGCATGATTGAGTCCTATTTACAAAGCATCGGATGTCAACTTGGCTCTGGACTATTTCACCTACACCTTTAATGCGGCCTGTGACTCCCATGCCCCCTGCAAAAAGCACAAAGCCAAAGGCCCTAGCAACCCATGGCTGCAAAGCTTATAGCACAGTTAAAAACAAGGGACTGTCTCTGGCTGTAGGTACAGGCCACTGGTACACAAACTGACATACAGAACTATAAACGTGCTTGAAATGATTGCACAAAAATCAATCCACCTGAAGAAAAGTATTTATTATAGGGAAGCTCTCACTAATACCTGGGGAAATGGGGGAGCCTTCTGGAACAATATCAAAGAAGTTACTGGGAAGCAGCCTAACACTGTTATGCTGGACATTGATGGGACTACAACACTGGACCCTATGACTATTGCTAATACGTTCAATACTGCTTTCACAGACCTCAGTAGTGTTCTCCCCCCTGACTTTTTCGATGTAGATGACCCTCCAACTCACCCTTCCAGCCTTCCCCCCTCTTCCAAATACCTGCTGTTTAACTTTAAAGCAGTCAAGATGCACGAAGCCTGCAAATACAAGTCCAGAAATAGTGGGGACACACTTGACCTCAAACTGCTGTCCCTCACCCTCGATGAAGTACTAGGATCATTAACAAAGATCTTCAACCTCTCCCTCAGCCTTGGCCAGTTCCCTGACAGATGGAAATCCACTACTGTTACTCCAGTCCACAAAAGTGGAGACAGGGCCCTCCATGGGAACTATCGACTGATCTCCATATTACCTCCCCTCTCCAAGGCCATCAAATGCATAATAGCAGACCAACTCACTGATTACCTGGACAAACACAATATCTTGTGCTCTCAACAGCATGGGTTCAAACAAGGGCACAGCACCACTTCTGGAATTCACCAGAGCCATCCACAGTTCTCTGGATAATGGTCACCTAGCCAGGTTGGTCTTCATCAATTTAACTAAGGCTTTCGACACCGTCCACCATCATCTACTACTGAAGCAGCTTCTGAATGCTGGGCTCTCTCCTGACTCCCCGGCCTGGTTTAAAAGCTAGCTGGAAAACCAATCCCATTTGCAGATGTCCTCTCTGACACTAGACCTGTCTGCTCAGGAGTTCCCCAGGGATCCATACTGGGTCCGCTTTCTATTCAGTCTCTTCCTGAACAGCCTTCCACAATCTTGCCCAGAACAAATCACCCTCTATGCTGATGCTGCTGTAATTCACATTGTCCATAAGGATCTCAACCCCTACAAAACAATCTGCAGCTAGGCTTTGCTTTAGTTGAGAACTGGTTTAGTAAACACAAATTGGTCCTAAATTATAAGAAAACCAAGTAAATGCTTTTCAGCAGCTCCCACAACAAGTACAGGCTACACCCCCTGACTATCACAAACTGCCTTGGAGCTGCCCTTGAACAGGTGCAATCTCTTAAATATCTTGGGATCTCTCTTGACTGTAACCTATCCTATTGTGTCCACATCGATAGCATCGCCAAAGCTGCAAATACTCACATTGGACTACTCTACAGGCACAGGCAGCACCTTGCTCTGGAAGCCTTAAGGGTCACTGTTCAGAGCTCTGTTGTCTCCATAATTGACTATGGCCTGATCATTTATGGCTCTGCTACTGTAACTGCCCTCAGACACATATCCACGTCTCTTAAAAAAGCTTGTCAGCTCATCACTGGAGCTCACCATCTCATTCATACGTGTGACCTCTGTGCACAAACTCACTGGCTACAACTCTCAAACTGCATAAAGTACCAAACCTGCATTATGGCAAAGAAAATAACCATTGGCCAAGCACCCCCTGGAGTTCATGCTCTCCTTTGCCCCAGTAGTGACCCGTGCCACCACTAAGAGATCTGAATCTCAACTCCTGCAGGTCTCTCACTGCCATACCACCCAGGGACAAAGATCCTTTGCTCATAGGGCCTGTAGCTGGTTGAATTGCCTCAGCAGTGACATCTCCTCCATACCTAAGCTTGGCCAGTTCAAATCCAGGCTCCACCTACTCATCTCTGCCTCTAACACCTGTGACTGTCTCCTTTAATCAGCCCTCCCTACCATTACCAATCCTTGTCTCAGTTCTGTCTACCTAGCACTTCTATTTCCTACCCCAATCTCCTACAACCCCCTCCCCATCTTCTCTCCCCCTCCGCCTGCACCCCCTCCACCGCCTGTTGCTCTCTCTGTGATGTGACAATGCCTCTGACTGCTCTTACCTTTTGTGTCCTTGCCATGTCTTTTGTTACACTATTTATCCCATCAATGCCTCCCGTCAATGTCTCTGGCTTTAGTTTTACCCAAATGTATCCATTATATTCATGTAACTAATTGTTAACCTGTTATCCTGCCTTTGTTACTTAATTGTCTTGTTGTTTTTGACAGAGAAAGTACTAACTAGCAATTGTTTTGTTTTCAATGAAGACTTTTACCTTCAAGTTAAGGGAACTGCTATGGGGGCCTCCTTCGCACCAAATTATGCCAACATATATTTGGAAAATTGGGAACGTAATAAAGTGCTGTCAGATATTAATCCATTCAGACAGTACCTACGTGCAAACGCTATATAGATTACATATTTTTGGTGTGGAGGGGGCCCCATGAAGGTAAAAGTCTTCACTGAAAACAGAACAATTGCTAGTTAGTACTTTCTCTGTCAAATTTACTAAACATTCAATGAAATCACTTGTATATCCAGTTTTTCATACAGTGTCTCCCTTACAGCTTCCAGACCGCTCTCATAGGGAATATTTGTATATAGGGAACTAATATCTAAAGTGACCAAAAGGTCATTCTGTTCTAGCCTGACACCCTCTAAAATTTGTAACATCTGCATGGTATCCCTTACATTAACTGACCACAATGGTACCAAGGGTTTTATATACAGATCCACCATTTGTACCAGTAATTCTGTCACAGAGCCAATGCTAGCCTCTATAGGACGAAATGGTGGATCAACAATGTTTTATGAATTTTAGGTAAGCCATATAAGGTAGGTCTTATCAGATGTTCTATTGTCATATTTACTAAACATTCGATGAAATCACTTGTATATCCAGTTTTTTTTTCGTACAGTTTCTCCCTTACAGCTTCCAGACCTCCCTCATATGGAATATTTGTATATAGGGAACTAATATCTAAAGTGACCAAAAGGTCATTCTGTTCTAGCCTGACATCCTCTAAAATTTGTAACATCTGCATGGTATCCCTTACATTAACTGACCACAATGGTACCTAGGGTTTTATATACAGATCCACCATTTGTGCCAACAATTCAGTCATGGAGCCAATGCTAGTCACTATAGGATGAAACGGTGGATCAACCAATGTTTTATGAATTTTAGGTAAGCCATGTAAGGTAGGTCTTATCAGATGTTCTATTGTCATAAACTCATACATAGTTTTAGTGATGGTATGACTAATAAACAAATTATAAAGATAAATATCAATATTCTGTTTCAAACTTAAGGTCAAATCATTTGACAATTTTTTATAAAACTCTCTATTGGTCAATTAACTAGTAAGTTCTCTTTCATACTTAACTTTATCTAATATGACAGTTGCATCTCCTTTATCGGCCGTATTGATTTCAATACATTAAGAATCGAATTTCAGAAAATTTAAGAAGCATTGATAATATGGATAAAACCAATGCACTAGCGGTACATGTGAAAGAAAAAGGTACAAATCATAGGTTTCGTCTCCAGGGCCTTGAAAAAGTGACCCTGAATATTCGAGGTGGAGATCTGAATAACAAGCTCCTACAGATAGAGAGTAAATGGCAGTACACTCTGAAAGCCCATGCTATAATGGGATTGAATATGATGTTAAGTCTTGCTCCTTTCTTAAAAAGATACTAATACGTTTCAATTTCCTCTTAGATTTGTAATCTTGGACGTCTCAAATATATTGGAAATGATGTATTCCTAAATATATACTGCATGTTGAGACTTACAAGTAGAAATGAGTTATATAATTTCTCAATCATATTTTATGACTTCTCTTTCCAAATACATTGTGAGGGGTTAAATGTATTATAAATACCCCTACAATTAGATGGCTAGTAGAAATTGATGTAATTTTAAATCTTCTTATTCCCTTTTTTCCTTTTTCTCCCCTTTTTCTTTCCCATTCCCTGTCCTTTTTCCTCTTTCTCTTGTTATTTATTATCCTGTTCCCTCCTTTTCCCTCCCCTTCTCCTTCCTCCCCTCCCCTTCCCTCCCTATGTTTCTTTCTTTTAATTTTTCCTTTTCCCTTCCCCCTCCCCCTTTTTTTGTTCCTTGTAAGTCTTATTTGTGACTACTTTTAAGATTTATTGTAATCACAATAATGATGGTTGTTGAAGCACTTTATGGTATAGTTATGTTGCACATTAAGGTATGTTCCTTTAAGAGAATCACTATAAATATGGTGAGCTTGCTTGTGTTCTGTTACGCCTTGAGAAAGCGTCAGTGCAATGCAAAAACTTTTGGTGTGGTTTTGGGTGCTGCTGCTGATGTTTTTTAACAAATAAATTGTTTTGTGTGGAGGACTTTGCTGAGTGCTCATTTTTTCACTGCTTACCATGCAGCTCTGCTCCTTGCAGTTTGATTTCTAGTTTCATGATGGCACCAATTAGGTTTCATGTGGCCACCTCTTAGCTTTTAAAATTTGCTCAAAGGTACTTGTAATCCTAGATTCAAATAAATAAATAAATAAAAAGTTTCTTATGTCTTCTGCTAATGATATGCTTCTAGTTCTTACCACCTCTCACACATACCCCCGGACTCCTGCCCAGAAACAGAAACTGTCGTCTGCTTGAGAGCACTGCAGCAGAGATAGGAGAAAGATTGCCAGTTTATAATCACAGCATAAACTGCACTCCAGCAGATATGAACAAATGGCTGGTAAGTCACTGTTCACAGCTCTTACGAACACTTCACACAGCTGTGTTTGATTTATGTGCAAGAGGTAGGTTTGACTCAGTGCATCAGCAGGAGTTTAATGTGAACATGTTGCAGATGTCATAATACACTTGTGTATTATCACTCATATATTATGGGATTTGAAAGTGTTCTATATCAGGGTATTAAATACAGTGACTAGTAATTATATCATATCAGTGTGTGCCCTGGTGGTTGAAGGCATGTGCCATGTGGCTTCCAGCCTCACAATCCACCCAAGGCATGCATCAATATACCTTAATGAGCACCCTGTATTAGTGTTTACATAGTACTCCTGTCCTGCATTCAGGTTTGACTATAGCTGACATAGACTGGAAACTAGAAAATAATATGGTTATCTTAGACAGAACAACTGCTAGCATCTTTCGACCATTTTCAATAATAAACTTTTATGATATTTTATAATGCTTGAAATTATATTTTGAAAAGAGTAACATCTGAACTGTTAAACCCAGAAACTTCTTTTTTAAATGAAAGCTTGGAATCCGATCACCATCTAAAGATACTAATGCTGCAGTTCTGCTGTGTCGCTACATGTCTATACATGTCAGTATAATACTGTACATTATACAATGGCAAGAAAGAATCCTGGCTTCTGATTGGTCAGGTGGCTGTCACAGCAGGGATGTTATCCTGGCATAACATCCCTGCTGATTGTTTGTAGGGTATGGAGCATGCTGCTCCTGACCTTTTTTTTTTTCTCTTGAGAAACAAAAATATTTTTACACACTAACAAAAACATTCTTTAAAATTATTTTTTTAACTATAAAACAATAAGCCATTGTATAATAGGAATAATGCCCTCCAGGGTGGGTGTTATGCTGGGATAACATCCCTTCTCGGGTGTTGGACGCCCTCGGCCGGTGGCCCCGGGCCCAACCTCCCGAGGTGGGATGTTATCCCAGCATAACACCCACCCTGTCAGGCATTATTCCTTTATTGTTAAAAATAACAGAACTTTAAAAATGTTGTGAACCATTTTATGTTTTTTATATTGATATGAAACATTTTATGTGTTTCATATTGATATTTGGTCATTGCAGTAATATCCTATCAATGCAACTATTTAGCTGACTCCAAGCTTTAATTTTAAAAGTTAAGTCTCTAAACCTAACAGTTTCAAAAGTATCCCATTTTAAGATAGATTTTATATATATATTTTATGGTAGCACGGTAGTGCTACCATAGTTAGGGTTGAGGAGCCATTTCTATGTTAAACCCCAAAATTTTGCACCTTAATAACTTTGCAACTGTTTCACGGATCTAGCTGAAATTTGGAATACATGATCAAGAACCATAGGCCTTGGGATCTGCCAAGTTTTGTACTGCTCAGATGTACGGCTGTGGAGTTATTAAGCATGATCTGTGCGCGCGTTTATGCTTTTTCTGGAATTCTACGATCGCGCCTACAGGTCGTACGGTTTGTGCGACCAGCCCAAAATCTTCAGGAACGTGCGGCTGGGGTCCCTGATGTGCCTTTTGAAGATTTTGAAAAATATTAAACGGTTCAAAGGTTATTAAAACAGTTTCCATTATAAGTCAATGGGAAAAGTTAACAAAAGTTCGACAGTGTCGCAATGCATTTTACTTTTCGCAATGGGCCTGTTACTTTCAAAGAGATCGGCCATTTTGTTTTCAGTTGGTGATCTGAAAATGGTTGGCATTTAAATTTGGGACCCTCTAGCAACCTAATTCTTTTGTATTCACCTAGTCGGACCCTGAGGATGCTTGCCATGTCTTTATTTTGTGGTGAAACACCCCAGAAATATGTTTTTCAAATTTCTGGAAAAAGTACTTTCACAAATTACTTTCGTGCTCACGAAAGTGTCGAACTTTTTTGCGAAAGCTTTCTCAAATTGCGACAGTAATTTTCTAGTTTGTGGGAAAGTGACAGCGATTCTTTGGCACTGCGCTGCAAAAGAACGGTTGGGAGTTTTGGGCTGAAATTTGAAGGGAACGGAGCCAACATCTCACAGATGTGCCTTTCACTGTTGTATTGAAAAAATATTACATGGCGGCAAAGTTACGGCACTCCAAAGTTGACAGTTTTTCCCATAGGATAACATTACGGCACTCGACGCATTACAGAAATCCTTTGGATTCCTGCTGCAAAATAACGGTTTGGTCTTTTTTCCTGAAATTTGGAGGGAAGACAGCCAACAGCCCACAGATGTGCCTTTCAGTGGTTTAGTGAAAAAATATTACAGGGAGGCAAAGTTATGGCACTCAGAACTTCTCTTTTTTATAGGATAACATGATATGGCGTTACGCCCCGCGCCTTTCGAGGCCGTATCTCATGAAGCGGTCACGAGATACGGACTTCCGTCGGAAAATTTTTTAGCCCCCTGACAGGAACTAAGTACAAAATTAGCCAGGACAGTTGTAAATAATATGACTTTTACATTTTTTTTCTACGTCATACAGTCCCTGAGATATAACCTATTTAGTATTCCAAGTTCTCATTTTCTGCTCTGATACTCATTATTATGCATACATTATTTGTACTCACTGTCTTTCTCTATGCAGGTTTTGGGTAAAACCAGCCTGTGCGCTTACATTACTGTTACTGTTGCCCTTTCTGTTTGCGGTTCCGTACCCGTTTCACTTACCGTTGACGTTTGCGCCACCGTGTGCGTTATCCTTGGCGTTTTCATTTTCGGTTGCGTTTCTGTTATTTTTTGCCATTTGTGTCTACAGTACTGTTTCTCTTTCTGTTTTAGTTTGTGTCACTATGCCCATTGAAATTTCCGTTTGTAGGCACCATGTTACTATGTGACAACACATCACGTGGCAGACCGTTTCCGTCTACGCCACCGTGTCGTGTGCATTACCCTTTCTGTTCTCATTCGCGCTTGCATTACCATGTGCGCCACTGTTAGCACTTCTGTTTGTGTTGCTGTTCCTGTTACTATGCCTCAAGACATCACGTGGCGGGGCCCCACGCTCCCGCCGCTGCATTACATTCACTATTTCTCGTTATCATTCTCAAAAGAAGGGATTAGAGGCAAACTGTTTAGTGCATTAGTTGTACTTATATTGTGTGAGGTTGAGTTCCCTGATTTCTGCTCTCTTGGGTGTTGGTAAATGCCGGGTCCTAACTCCTCACCCCATTCTCCCATACTCTGCTGCTTTCACATGTGATGGGGTGAGAGTTAGGCAGATGACTCCCAATGCACACCCCAATGCCTGTTGGGGGTGGGCAGGGGTCCAAGGGGATGTCAACCCTAACAGCAAATTTCCTCACTTTTTCGCTGTGGAACAACCTTAACTAATGCATTAAACGGATTTTTTTGCCTCAAATATATATATATATATATATATATCTTTTGAAAGGTATAACTTTGGAACTGTTGGGGCTGGAAACTTTTTTTTTAAATGAAAGTTTTGAGTCTAGCCATTAAGAATTAGCTCTGGCAATACTGTTTTTATGTGTTGATATTATTCCATCTGTATCAATAGTATTTGAACCTGCTTTTTGAACAGATTATCAGTATGTGTTTTTCAGTTGTGATACAGCCACAAAAATGGCAAATATATAATATCAATATTATTTTTTTTATTAACAGACTGTGTTGATACTATTTTTTGTATCGATGCACACAATTGCAAGATAGTTTAAAAAAATGTTTTCATAAAAAATATTTTTTTAATTTGTTCAGAATTTTAGTATAACTACACGTTGTTTAATTAGTAACTGTATATTTTTCCATCCAATTTTCATTTTTCTTGTAAATTAAATCATGTTGTGAACATTTCAATCTCCCATTATTACATAACCGCTTTGCAGGCTTTGCCTGCAAAAGCATCAGAAAATAACAATACAGTAAAGAGACTCTAAGACCCCTGAATGGCACAAGGGCTTGCACCATGAGGAATGGCACAAGGTGTGTCTTATGCCAAAAGATGTGTCCAGAGCAATTCTCAAAAGCAGCCTGCTTCAAACACAGGCTGCTTGAACTGAAGGGGCTTGCACCATCCTTGTAGCATAAAATGGGCTATGGCATGCTGCTAGGCGGCTTACAGCAGACACCGGTTGCCATATCTCCAAATTCGGGATTCTCTGAACCATCCCAGAGGGCAAATTTCTAAGTACCATTAGACAAGCCATGGCTGGTCTAAGGGTACTTAGAAGTGTGTCTTCTAGGAGGGTATAGATCCTTGCACCACCCTCAGAGCCCTCCCTGGGTGGGAGGGAACATGTGCTGCAGACCCCCTCCCTATTCCAAACCTTTCCCGTACTGAAACATATACCTGTCCCTCGTAGTCTAGTGGATCACCCCCCCTTATCCCTGATCTCTCACATTAAATATTCCTAAATCTGTCCCTAGTGGTCTAGTAGACCCCATCCCTATTTACCATCTGCCCATGTAATGTAGCATGTATCATTCCCTGGTGGTCTAGTGGACCCCCACATCCCCAGCTGTGCCAGTCACTGGCTCAGGGATGGGATAGTGGGAGTGGAGTGGTGGGGTACAGCCTCTTGGGGTAGGGGTGTGTGGGTCCACTAGACCACCAGGGAATGATATATGCTACATTATACAGGCAGATTGGGGAGAGGAAGGGGGCTCCACTAGGCCACCAAAGATATATTTAGGAATATTTAATGCTAGAGATCATTTTGTTCTGTTCTGTTGACATACAAGAGACATCGGGGATTGTGGAGGGGGTCCGCTAGACCACAAGGTAAACCTTGCAGATGAGACGTGTGTTTGGTGCATGGCCACAATTGCTGCAAGTTGTGGGACTTTCTCACAGGGACCCTACCTGATAGAGAATCAGGCACAGAGTCCCTGGTGCACTGGCAAGTCTCACAAGATGTCATTGGCATGGCTTGCACCATCCTTTGAGAATCAAGATCTCTGACTGCAATCAGAGCTGCTCAGCCAGATTCTAAATGGAAGGAAAGGTTGGTAAACTGGATTAAAATAAACTGAAGAACAGTGCTGCATTTAGAAAGGTGTAGTCTCCAGACTTTAATTTTTATTAGATGAGATATTTTTGTTTGATAAAACAAAAATACTTATTTTATTCTAACTTTGAACAGTTTCTTTGTGTCTCCTGCCTGTGATTCAGAAATTAAGCATGATATTGCCCCCTTGGCTTAGAATTAGATCATAATTTATAATAACTAAAAAATCAGAAGCTTGAATGACCCTGGTCAGGAGGTGTTTTATTTAAAAAAATAAAAAAGTACCACTGGTATCAAATAGTGAGAGTGATGGTTCATCCTTAAATCATCTGGTGCTAAAAAAAGTATTAACTAATAAGACTGTTACAGTATTATAGATTATATAATAACTGGTGACACCCTTATCACACTGATTATCAGAGTGATCAAACACCTAATAATCAGAGATGATGTCATACCCAGTTATTATGTCATTTGGTGCACTCATGCTTCACTTTCACTTACAGTACAACAGTGGGAAACATGCCGCTCTGTAAGCCCCGCACCAGGTATTAACAAGAAAAAACTAAAAAATAAGCCACTGTGTGCTTATGAGGTTTTTTTTAAACACCCTTGGTGTGTGATGACCTTATAAATCTCTTGAGATTCACTCTCAAGGCTTGTGTGTCATCATACACTTTGGTTACATAGAACATAGAAACATAGGCAATGACGGCAGACACAGATCAGAGGTCCATCCAGTCTGCCTAAATTCCCTATAATCCCCGGAACCTACTGTTCCTCCAGGGATTAACCTTCCCTGTCATCTCTCTATTCTTCTCCCTGGTCCTGTCATCTTCAGTAACTACTATTCCCTTCATTATGTCCCAATCCTGCTTGAATCCCAGACTGTTTTTGCACCCACTACCTCAGCCAACAGACTGCTCCAAGGTTCCACTGCCTTTTCCATAAAGTAGTACTTCCTCACATCCCACCTGAACCTACCTCCTGTTAATTTCTGTTTGTGTCCATGTGACTGCGAATTGGTATTCAGGCTAAATCGTTCCTCACAGTTCACTTTGTTAATTCCTTTAAGGAACTTGAAGATCTCTATCATATCTCCCTTCCCCCTTCTGGTCTCCAGTGAGTACATACTTAGTGCCTTGAGGTGCTCCTCATTGGATCTGCTCTGCTGGCCCTGAATAATTTTTTTTACTCTGCCTGCACTATCTCCAATCTGTCCTTATCCTTTCTGAGGTGAGGACTTCAGAACTGGGTGCAGTACTCTAGGTGAGGCTTCACCAGGGATATGTGGAGGGGAAGTATTACCTCTTTGCTTCTGCTATCAGTACCCCTCACATTACATCCCAGCATCCTGTTTCTTTGCTATAGGCCTTGTTGCACTGACTCGATTGCTTAAATGAGTTGCTAATGATAACACCCAGAATCCATTTCTCATCTGTAGTGCTCCCTCTCCTCCCATCCAGTTCTCTAAACTGTTTTTTTTTTCCCTAGGTGCATTACCTTGCTCTTTTTAGCATTGAATTGTAACTGCCAGACCTTTGACTACTCCTCTAGCTTTTGTAGATCTCTTTGTATTTCCCTTATTCCCACGTCACTATCCACCCTCCCACATAGTTTTGTGTCATCTGCAAAGAGACACAACCTGCCCTGGTTTCACCCGGGGGTCACCTGAGGCCCTGCTTTACATGAATCGATAAATTATGGCATACTCATGCTTGTTCCTGCCGGCTAGGTCTCTCACCTTCTACTCCCTCATGCTCATGTTATCTCTATTAGGAATGAATTGTTTGACCTAGTTATCAACATCGAGTTTTAATGATGTTTCGCTGTATATAAATATAAGGTCTCTCTACTTGCAAGGTTTCTCAACCCTCTGCACTCTTAGGCTTAAATCTTATTTTCTATGTACTTGAACAAATTTTGGCTTAGTGTCCATATCAAGCATCTGTGATGTCTACCTGTATATATTAGTAAGCCTCTGTGTTTGTACATGTATCTTTTATTTTAAGTTATTTGTTCGAAAACTGGACGTTTGTGAAAATGTGCATTTTTGCTCACATACCTTTACAGTATAAAATAAATAAACTTGAAACTTGAAATCTTCTCCAGTGTCACTAATGAACATGTTGAAGAGGACCAGACCCAGGGCTGATCCCTGTGGAACCCCACTCATAACCTCCCTCTCTTCTGATTTAACCCAGTTGACCACCACCCTCTGCTGCCTTCCCTCTAGCCAGTTACCCACCCAGTTCACTATGGATTTAACTGCAGTCACGTCTTCCATCTTCCTGACCAATTGTTTGTGAGGTACTGAGTCAAAAGCCTTCCTGAAGTCAAAGTACAGCAGATCCACAGCATGGCCCTTGTCTAATTCCTTTGTCACCCAGTCAAAGAAAACTATCAGGTTAGTATGACAAGATCTTTCTGCCACAAAACCGTGCTGTTTACTATCCTGGAGCCTGTTGCTCTCCAGGTAGTCTATAAGGTCCTCTTTGATCAGTGACTCCATCAGCTTCCCTATAATAGAGGTTAGACTGACAGGCCTATAGTTCCCTAGTTGCTCCTTACCCCCGCCCCACCCCATGAAGCAATACAACATGTGCCACTTTCCAATACCTTGGAACATCCCCAGACCTAAGTGAGCTGTTGAACAGAGATACCAGTGGTTCAACCAGCTCCACGGCTAATTCCCTGAGTATCCTTGGATGCAACCCATCTGGTCCTGGGGCTTTATCTATCTCAAGGGCAGCCAGCCCTTTCAAAACCCTTTCACTAGTGAACAGTGGCTGTCTCATTTCTGGGATTCCCTTAGTGATCGCTTTGATGCCAGTCTCTGACATGGACGCTCTGTCCTCCTTAGTGAAAACTGAGCAAAAGTAATCATTTAGCATAACAATCTTTTGCCCATCCTTCTCTATCACTCTACCCCCTCAACTAGCATTATGACTGCCCCTTTTTTTCTTTACACTAATATATCTGAAAACTGTTTTTCTCCATTCCTGACCTCCTCCTTGATATATAGTGTGTCTGCTTTGGTCTCCCTAATGGCCCTCTTTGCCTCCCTATTTTTCTGTAGATAATCCTTTCATTCTACCTCCCCCTGCTTTTCCTTGTATTAATAAAATGCCTTAAGTTTTGGCCCTTACCACTTCCCTGACCCTTGCTGAGAACCACAGTGGTCTCTTAAAGCTGTTTTTCTTTTTTACTGTACTTATGCATACTTTAGATGCCTCAAGGATGGCACTCTTAATTACCCTCATCTCTCCTCCACCCCACCTGTGTCCTGCACCCCTACTAACTTATTTCTGACCAGTTTCCTAATCCTACTGGTTGTGTAAAAAAATGTTGTAATGCACAATCACCTGCGCAGTATTCTCTATATTATAGATGGCAGTTTGAAATACAACAAAGCACATTTGACTAAGAGATTAGCCACCCTAGCTGAAAGGCATGAAAGTATGGCCTACCACTTTTTACTAGCAATAACAAACCCAGAAAGCAGGTACAATTATCTGATTTAGTCACAGACATAGAGCAGATACAGTACCAAACCAGACAGAATAAAAATGGAGTACCCATGAGGGGAAACACAAACATTCAATAGCAGTTTTATTCACAGGGCTACAAATATTTTAGTCAACTTTGGTTTGATGCATATTATTTCTAATTGCCAGAATTATGTAGGATGAGATCTTTTGAGATGGGACTCCAAGGATAATAAAGCCCCTTGTTCTATGAGTCCTGCTAGTTCTGTATGACCAGGAATTTCTTAAACCTCTATTCCCACATCTATATGTAGACAACTTTGAAGTAATTGAAGCTGTCCTATGCAAAATGAATCATAATCATAGACCTTAGCTACTAGGTATTTAAAATGTAACATTTTTATGAACACTTAAGAGCTTCAGTGCTGTTAATGCACTCTGCAACCCTTTCAGGGTGTTACTATTTCTTGGAACTCTAGCTAGCATTACTGCAATTAGTCTAAAAGATGCCTGGAACTGTATTTCCTAGAAACTCACTACTCCATTTGTAGGGTCATTACTACTGTTGGAAGTTTCAAGGCATGAGTCACAAACCATGTTCTTAATTTAAATTATGAAGTCTATGTAGAATCTTTTTTTGCTTTATATTTTTTATTGAAAGTTTCAAAATCACAAACAGACGATAGCAGTATATATTAAGAGAATAAGAGTTATGCTTAGACTAAGGATAAAACGTATTAAATAACTTGATATTCTTGTGCAGTTGGTTGGCTTTAATGTCATCTAAACAGTGTGATCAGCAGAACATTAATGTTCAGGTAAAAGAAATCAGGATATAACATTACTGATTTGTCTAGCTCCAAGTGGATAAATACATTAAGAAATGTAAAAAATGCACATTTCTCTTGTAATAAGGATATAGAAAGTTCCCAATTGATCCAAATATAGTAAATTAAGTTTATCAGTCATAATATGATATGTTTCTATGTCTGTAATATAACTTTAATATAACTGGTAAGCTCATTTGCTGCTAACTTGCCCATAAATGCGTCCCAATACCAGTTGAAAAAAGCCACCGTTCTTATGGTCCATTCATGTTAGGCATTCTTGAAGTGTTAACTAAAAATTAATGTTCTGTGATCTGCTGGGGTAAGCTGGTAATAACCACAGAACAAATATTTAAGACATTGTTCCTTAACCTTGTAACTTGTAATCATAGCACAGTCCCACAAAATATGATTGAGACAGACATGTTTTGTTGCAAACATTCAGCATGGTTCATCAGGTAAAAATGTAAAAAACAAGATTTTGTTCTATGTAATATCTTTAAGTGTGTTGTACAATATAATGCTAATAGCTTTTTTGCTCCATTTGTCTTTTGCATTGTTGTGGATGTATTTTGAATGTTTTGAAAATGTTATGCTTACATAGTGCATTTAAGATTTTTTTATTAATTCTTTGTTATGCAAACTTCAGTCTTTTGGTTGCAATAAAGTATAACATAATTAAAAAAAAACTATGCTTAGGTACCAGTTATGGTTATGGTTGGTCATTGTGTGAATATCATTCTTGTGAATGTATGGGTGGTGTTCATCTCTGAAAACATTGGTGTGTATGAGTAAATTTCCATTGTTTTAAATGACAGTGTAAATGTTATGGTAACACCAATGCTGCTTTGAGAAATAATTCACACTCTGCAAATACCACACCACACATTTGTCAGAATTTTGAATTATGTTTTGCCATACTGATATTTTTTTTTAATTTGTGGGGTTCTGCTTTAACCCTAACTGATGCCTAGATGTAGTGTTTTTTTTCATTGAATAGAAGTATGTCTGCCTGTCTGCTTGTCTATCTGTCTGCCTCTCTCGCTCTATCTGATGGCACAGGCCTTGTAAAAAATATTCCTGAATTTCTTTATCTATGGTCTGACATTACAAGAAATGAAGCCACAACATATGTCACAGTGTGGATCACAAGCAAAACATGAAGCATATTTTATTGGGCAAGTATTACATTTGATTTATGCAGTGGCATGGGCTTGTGTGGTAAAATGGCTGACTGTTCTGCTCTTTCTACGAAGTTACAATTAAAGTTCTCTAAGTAGAACTAAGAACAATACAGTTCCAGACAGAATGATGTCAAGCTTCTACCCTGAAGGGCCTATAGTTAGGTTATTTGCTTTGTCATCCACCTAGAGTGAGAATATAATTTCCTTTCATTTTTTTACCAGTACTGTAGTAGTAGCCACGGACACTGCCAGCTATTTCCCCAAATTTCTGTGATTTTTCCTAGAGAAATCTCCTGCTTTCTGCAGTTCCACAGTAGGGGCAGCAGAGAGAAACTCTTCAGAAATTTCGTGAAATATCTGGAAATAGCTGCCAATGTCTCTGGCTACTGTAGGTAGAGTAGGACAGTACTCTTTTTCAGTCTCACCCGACATAAAATCAAACAATACATACAGCACAATACACATTATAACTGAATAGTTTAAAACGTTCATGGTATTTCATAACATGTGAAAGCAAGTGAGATCTCATAGGTATGATGCAGTGGCTTCTTGAAGCATAAAGAAGAACAGCTGGGGTTGACATAAGAACATAAGCTATTTATCAAAAATGGACCAGCCCAGGAGAATAAACACTGCCTGCCAATGATTTGGATTGTTTTAATTTAAAGGCTGGTACCTTCAAGCTCCTGGTGACATGTGAAAGCAAATTTAACTGAAGTTTTAAGATAGATTTGCAGGAGTTTTGAATATATGTATCATATTTGCAAACAGTGCCAGTCTCATATGTATTCTAAATATCAGAGGGGAAATTACCATCTTGTTGTAGAGTACAATGTGATGGCTCTGGAAAGGGACCCGAGGGCAGAACAGATTTAGAAACCTAGAAACATAGAATTTCATAGCAGATAAGGACGGCTCGGCCTACCTAGTCTGCCCATTTCCCCTACCTGTTGGATAAGCTGCAGATCCTAGTTAACCAACAGCTTACTTCCTCCTACCCCCACTAGAATTGCCTTATGTCTGTCCCATACATTCTTGAATTCTCCCACTGTTCTTGACTCCACAACCTCCTCAGGAAGGCTGTTCTATGTATCTCCAACCCTCTCTGTGAAAAAATATTTTCTAACATTACCTCTGAGCCATCCCCCCCTCTATCTTCAAATTGTGCCCCCTTTTTCTTGCACATCCCTTTTTCTGAAAGATGCTACCCTCTTGGACTTTATTAATTCCCTTGAGGTACTTGAAAGTTTCTATCATGTCCCCTTTCCTCATTTCCTCAAGGGTATACATATTAAGTTGCTTTAGTCTCTCTTCAGATGTCTTCTGGTGCAGACTCTGCACCATTTTGGTTGTCCTCTTCCGAAGTGCTTCCACTCTGTCTATGTCTTTGTGGAGATGGGGTCTCCAGAATTGCATGCAGTACTCCAGACGGGGTCTCACCAACTGTCTGTACAGAGGGATAACAACCTCCTGTTTTCTACTGTTGATGCCTCTCCCTATGCATCCCAGTATCACCCCAGTCCTCCTTACTGCCTTCTCACATTACTTGCCCACCTTTAGGTTATCTGATATAATTACTCCTAGGTCCCTTTCAGTTTTTGTTATTGTTAGTATCTCACCCCCCACTGTGTACTCTTCCCCTGGGTTTTTATTTCCCAGGTGCATTACCTTGCACTTCTTTGCATTGAATCTGAGCTGCCATACATTTGGCCATTCCTCCAACCTTGCCAAGACCCTTTTCATCCTTTCCACCCCACCTTGTGTATCAACCCTGTTGCAGATCATTGTGTAGTCTAAAAAGAGACATGCTTTTCCTTCCAGATACTGTACAATGTCACTTATAAAGACATTAAAGAGGACCGGTCCCAATACTGAACCCTGCGGTACCCCACTAGTTACCCTCCTTTCTTCACTGTGGACTCCGTTTACTATTACCCTTTGCATCCTGTTGTCCAGCCAATTTTTTATCCAGGCTACCACCTTGAGACCCACTCCAAGGCTGGCTAACTTGTTTATTAATCTTTTGTGTGGGACTGTGTTAAATGCCTTGCTAAAATCTAGGTAGGCCATATCCACAGCCCCTCCCTGGTCTATTACTTTGGTCACCCAGTCAAAGAAATCTGTTAGATTCGTCTGACATGACATTCCCACTATGAATCCATGCTGCCTTTGTTCCTGTGCCCCACTGGCCTCTAGGTACTCAACAATTCTTTCCTTCAGAAGTGATTCCATCATTTTCCCAACCACTGAGGTCAAACTAACTGGTCTGTAGTTTCCTGCCTCTGCCCTGCTCCCACTTTTGTGAAGTAGAATCACATACACCCTTCTCCAGTCCTCAGGTACCACCCCATCCTCCCATGATTTGTTAAAGAGAGTAGTCAGTGGTGTCAATAGTTCTACCCTGAGTTCTTTTAGAATTCTGGAGCAAATCCCATCAGGCCCCATTGCTCTGCCCACCCTCAGTTTCAAGAGTTCTTTCAAAACTCCTTCTTCTGTGAATGGAATTTGTCAAGCATGTTTTTAGTACTTCTGCAGAAATGCCTCAGTTTGATTTACAAATAACATCCTGTCACAGTCAAAAATGGATAATGATATTTGTCTGGCAGTTAAAGGTATAGCTTCCATTGTCAGTGACTTGGTGTTTCTCTAAAGCTAGTCCAACTTTTCATTAATTCTCTGTAGGACCCTCCCACCCTGCACACCTCGCAGGGACCTGAAAGAGCCATTCCTATGCACACCATATGGGTTCTCCTTCATAAATAGTTTTTAAACCAATTCAGGGTTACTGTCCCAAGGCCAAATGCCCCAAGTTTCTTCATTAGCAGACCATGGTTAATTACATTGAAGGCCTTGAGTAAGTCAACAAAGACTATCCCAGTATACCTTCAATCATCAAAGGTATCCAAGACAGTGCTCATCAGCACAACCAAGGTCAGTGACCTGCTGAAGTTTTTCTTGATGTCATGTTGCCATTGGGACAGCAGATCATGGCAAGCTATTTATTCCATTAACTGATCACAGACAAATGTCTCAGCCATTTTAGCTATTACTGCTGAAGTGATATAAGCCTGTAATTTGTGACACTTAGCATATCACCAGCCTTAAACATTG
The DNA here is from genome assembly GCA_016271365.2 of Neoceratodus forsteri. Classification (NCBI taxonomy): domain Eukaryota; kingdom Metazoa; phylum Chordata; order Ceratodontiformes; family Ceratodontidae; genus Neoceratodus; species Neoceratodus forsteri. The sequence goes on from CM057459.1 coordinate 32,350,589, forward strand.
GAATCACAAAGGACTGCTTTCAGATCTTTTAGACTCCTGGTACTATTCCCTGAGCCAGAAGAAGATTGATTAAGTGGGCCAGGGTTTATGCATCATAGAGGTTAAGAGTTTCAAAAGTCATGGATAAATTAAGTCTGGACCACAACCCTCAGTGATATCCAACTTATCCATATAATGCAGTGTTTTCCTTTCTGTGACATCAAAGAACTTAAATACAGAACAGGTTATGTGTATTGAATTAAATTCACTCCCCACCAAATCTTTTCTTTAACAGTTTTGAAATTCCAGCTCAGACAAGAAAAAAATAATGTGCTATGTCTAGCTTATTGTCCAGAGTAGTCTCCCCCACACAGCATGTTGTTTTACCTGATCTGTCTTCAAATTTTTAAAAGGAACTGAAAGTAGCCCAAAATAATGTGGGATTATCCAGATATCTCAATTGTTGTGACTGAAAATATTTTGGCTTGGGCAGTTTTATATCATGTCTGTCCTGATTCCTCAAGTTCCTATACTGGTTGAAAAGTCAATCACCACACTTCTTGTAGAGCTTTGACATTTGGTCCCTCGCTGCCATTATAGATCAAAACTCCCTGGCCAACGAAGGGCCAAGTCGTCCTTGATCCTTTGGTTGACCAGGGACAAACTGGCTTCAAAAGCAGCAACATGGCTCTCTGTCAGGCAGTCTGCAAATTCCTCCTCTCCAGATAAATCTCTGAATGAAGACAAATCAAATTTCAGCGGATTACTGTTTATTAATTCTTTGTTTAACTTTCTTAGACTTCATTATCTTGCTAATCACGGTTTGGGTTTGGATCTGTGAATTGCTGACAAATAACTGGGGAATGACCAGATATAGAATCATGAATGTTTTGCTGTCTGTTTGTTAAAATACAGTCTATGATGGTGCGATTCCTTGTTGTCAAGTTTAAACGAATCAGGAGATCAATGAAGTGGCAGGTTTTTAAATAGATCGATTTATCCTTTTAATTATGAAGAGATGTTCATTATTTTCCTAGTCTATAATTATTTGCTTCCCCTCCCAATATATGATATTTTCCCTTGCAAGTGGACTTTTTATAACATTTACACAATACAAATTTGAGTCACGTATTTTAGGGGAGACAAAAAAAAAAGACAAAAATAGCTGTTTCCCTTTATTTAAATTACAATCTGATCTGAACTAGGATAGCTGGATATTAGGATAATCCATGTCCAATACAACATCTGATCCCAGCCTCGGATGCCACTGGATGGAATATTCATATAATAACTGGTCAGCAATTTCTCTCAATGTACTGACCAGGTTGATATTTTCCATAACAACCGGCTGGTTGTTATGACATTCATGAGCCATGCCAGTCAAACTATGCTGCTGCCTCATTGGCCAACATTCTGTATGTGGGCGGGGCCAAACAGTCTCACAAACTGCTGGAGAAAAATTGCTAGTCTGTTATTATAAAAAATAAAAGATGGGGAGGGTGTTTCATATGAGAATTTAATGCACACCCTTGTTGTGGGATGCTTTGATAAACCCGTTTATGTAGCATTCCACAACTTTGGTGTGCATTAAATTCTCATATCAAACCCTTCCCCATCCATTATTCTCTATATATCATACTATCTGATTATCCTAGAACCCTAAATAACATTCCACCACCCTACAATTAAATAGGCCAATGCTGGTCAATGACATGTTACTATAGAAGGATGTCATCATTTACTCACTTACCTGGATTGAAGATGAGTGCAAGCTGCTCCACCATGAGACCACTCTGTGTAACACAGGACTAAGCAGCTCTTGCCTTGACTGTAGGTATGTCATTATTTGGGGTATTATTGGGTAGGAGGGAACTGGAGGCTTGTTGTTGTGTTGGTGGGTGTGCTTAATTGAACTGGAGGGGGAATGGTGATGGCCTGTGCCTGGGTAGGTAGGGAGGAACCCATGATTATCATGGGGGGAGGCACTGGATTTTAATGGAGCTACAGTGCACATCAGAGCTGGATGAACCCGGCCACTTGAAAAAACATTTTATGCAACAAAGTATATGCTCACAGAGGCTGGGGAGGAGGGAGATTGGGGCTTGTACAATGGTCTGAATGGGGTCTTAGAGCTGAAAGGTGGGGGTGGGACTCCTACATAAAGTTATGACACTGAAACTGACATCAAATTGGATTGGATCTCCATATGTGGATCCAATTTGGTATCTTAATATTTTGGATATTAGATTCTCAGCGGTTTTATTCAAAAATCCAAAATCCTAAATTTTGGTTGAAATCCGATGTATCTGTTAAACAAAATGAATATCTGAGCAACCCTAGGTACAACCTTTCTTCAAAAGCTTAACATCTAAAACATTTTTAAAGTATAGTAATACTTCACTATCATTCCTCTCATTCTCACTATCTTGCCTCATAATACTATATCCCTTTAATAAGATCTGAAAATCAGGTACATTTTTTGATCCATGTTTTACTTAACGGAATCAGGTCAAATTAGATACCTTTGATCCATGCATGGAAATTCATCACAATTAGCTTGCAAACTCTAATATTTTAGTGCACCAGACTTAAGCGTTTCTTTGAACATTTGCTATGGAACAATTCAAACTTTTACCCACTGACCCAGTATTCAGTTCCACATCTCCTGATAGGATCAACAGCAAATATATACAGCATTCATGTTTAACACATGGACTTAAGTGCAGAATCTTTGCCTTGCTGCCAGCTCCTGCCAAAGTACAGTGGGAGGCCAAGGATAAATATATCCTCACAGAATCTGAGGGGATTAGATCAGAAAGATTTACATATCTACTCCTACAATCAAAATCAAAGGCATTTGCCAATGTCAGTGGCTCAGCAGGTTGCACACTTGCCTCTGAGGCCAGAACATCAGAATGCTGTGGGTTCTATCCCCACACCAGGCACTTGGATGAAACCTTAATACTGACACTGTAGTGCAGCATGAGGGGTTGCTGCACTCCTGAGGTGCAGTCTTTCAGATGAAATGTTAAACCAAGGTCCCGTCTGCCTGTTCTGGTGGTTGTTCAGGTGGACATTAAAGATCCCATGGCACTCCTTGAAAAGAGTAGGGAATTTTTGATTCAAAACAAAATCTACAAAATGTATTACGTCATATAAAATCATAATGAGAGAAAATTAAAAACATGAAAAGCATTACATCACACATAAACTTCAAACCCAGGTAATTCATATTTATACACACCTCCCTCTCCCTCCCGCCAAAGGAGTAGGGGAATTTTGTATTATAACTTGAAAGTAAGTATAAACAAATAGTGATATATCACACAAAATTATATACAAAAGAAAAAAAACTAAAAATAAGTATTACAAGCACTCATCCTAACTTTAATACAAAAAGGAAAAAAAAATCCTCCCCCCCAACTAAAAGAGTAAGGGAATTTCCCCAGTGTCTTGGCCAGATTTTCCCCATTCACTAAAAATACCACCAACAGCTTAATCTGGTTCAATTTCAGTTGGTTACCATCTGTATTCCCCCTGTCGCCCCTGAAAAAGGAACTTCTAGTCTCAGTGGGCCTACTGGGTCAACAAAATTCAATAAATAAACAAATAAATTTGTCCTTTTGGAAATCATTTTTATGCAACCATTATTAAAGGAAGCCAAAGGCACATGATTAAAGGACTCTAGCACAAACAGTGCAATCAACACCGAACCTATGCATTTAAACTCCATCTCAAGATGATTTAAATCACACTTACAGCATATTAACTTAAGAACCAAGAACTTAAAATTTTCGATGCAGCCTCCCTGCAGTCTCTCACTTTGGACTCGGGCCAATGACCTCAGCACCCCTGCAAGAGCCACTCAGACAAATGCAGTGCAGACAAGTGTCACATGGGTGGCACAGACCTTTGACCACTATAGCCCTGCCCCCTGATATTGTCAGCTGGCCCCATGTATGCCCCATACCCCCTGCTGGCCTACACACATGTTAACTGCCCAGAAGTAGGCATTGTGTAGAGCATCAATATTTGGTATAGGAAGTCAAACATTCATATACCACAGCTTAAGTTACTATAAGCCCTGAAGAAGAGGTAGTCCTTGAAATGTTGGCTTTTCTATGCAGTGCCTAATAAACAGTGGCTCATATGCCTTTATAAATGTGACATAAATTACTAAAAACTTTTAAGTGTGGTGAGTGAGTCAATTTCTAAATCTCTGCAGCTGTTTTCTGTTATAGCCTGCTCTGCTTCAGGAGCTGGTGCTGAAAGTCAGTCAGTGTTTGTTGAGGGCAGCACAGGCTCTTCACTGCTATAACTCCACTGTCTACTGTCATCAGCAAACTGCCAGCACCCGTCATACCCCCTGCAGGATAACTGTTCAGAAGTAGGTATTCCTGCACAGACTGATGTTCTTTAGGCTGATTGAAGGGCTTTTTTCGTTACAGTCTGCTGTGCTGGTGCTGGAAGTCAGTTGGTGTTCGAGGTGGGTGGGATGGGCTTTTGACTCCTGCAGTCCCACCCTCTACAGTCATTAGCTGGTTGCCAGTATGCTCCTGTACCCCTGCTGGCCATAATGCAGGTTAACTGTCCAGAATCAGGAATTAACTACACAGAATGAAGTCCTTTAGACTGACTGAATGTCTCCTCCTGTTACAGCCTGCGGTGCTTCAGAAACATGTAGCAGCACCATCCTAATACAGTATATCCACAGCATGAATCTAGTATGTACATTCAACAGGTAACCTTAAAGGAAGAGATTTTTAAAAACTCTGAGTGGTGGCCATCTTTAATGATGTGAGTCATTAATTATAAAATTAGCTGTAAAAGCTTTTTCTAAATATATTTGAGGGAATTAGAATAGCTGGATAATGAATCTAAGGATGTCAGAATTACATTTTTGATTAATAAAACTATATGATGAAATGTTTTTTGCTAACAAATACTGATGCTTTAAACACAGAATTTGATTCTACCTTTCATCCTCTGAATGAGATCTAACTTTAAAAATATATTTTCAGTGTAGCAGTGCTGCAGCACATTACTATCACTGTCTACATACTGGGGATGCACTCAGTAAATGTGCATGGAGTGCCTGGGCTTGAGTCACGAAGGCTAATGCATGGCTTGCGTCCACTCCTGCATCAAACCCATGTTGTGGCGCAGCTGCACGAACGTATTGCCACACCTTGCACCCGACTCAAGAAGATGGGGTACACTTACAACACTTTCCCCACTTTATGGCAGCTGGCGCCAAATGTGGAGCAAGATCTATGAAAGAGTCCCAAGATTGCAGCAAAGTTAGACAAGCAAAAAGGTGGTCTAACTTGTGGCAACTGGTTCATGGGATTGAAAATCCTGATTGCCAGATGGGGAATGCTGCAAGCCCCATGCATCATATGTTCAGTACACCCGTGGCTTGTGGCATTTCCGACACAATCGTGAATCAAGCCCCCTGTGTTTAAATGTTACCTCACCAATATGGCATCCCATGCAACTCAACATTTGTTTTTGTTACAATCTGGCACTTGTACAGAAATCTTAAATATAGAATTCAGTTCTATTACCCCCTCCCCAAAACATATGCATTAGGTCTAAAGGTGCAAAAATAATCCTGTAGTGAATGAGTGGCTCAGGCAAAGGCCTCAACAAAAATCTGCTGTGTGCCAAGCACTGATGCATAACTGGCAACATATTTCTGATTGAAATCCCCCTACACTCCCAGGACACACATCAATGTTGTGAGCAGAAAAAAAAAAGATGTAAAACAAAATTTAAGTCTACATGCAAGTGTAATACATACAAAACATGCAAAACATTTATGATTCTATATCTGGTCATTCCCCAGTTATTTGTCAGCAATTCACAGATTCAAACCTAAACCGTGATTAGCAAGATAATGAAGTCTAAGAAAGTTAGACAAAGAATTAATAAACAGCAATCTGCTGGAATTTGATTTGTCTTCATTCAGAGATTTATCTGGAGAGGAGGAATTTGCAGGCTGTCTGACAAAGAGCTATGTTGCTGCTTTTGAAGCCAGTTTGCCCCTGGTCACCCAAAGGATCCAGGACAACTTGGCCCCTCATTGGCCAGAGAGTTTTGATCTATAATGACATTCTGGGATTTAGGTTTTTACTAGTTTTTCTCTCTTGCTCAGAACTTGGCCATTTTGGATCTTTTTTGGTCCATATTTTTATGTTACCCAAGCCTCTGCACTCTCACCTGGCCACATAAGTGATACCTTGTAATTTAAAAAAAAAATGTGCTTTTGGTGGTTAACCCACAAAACTCATTTCAGGTCACTTATGAGGTCATGATGTGGGATGGCAACTTGAGCACCCTGAAAATGTGGGCCCAAAAGAGCCAGAAATGACCAAGTTATGCAGAAAAGGGGAGAAAACATGATCCAGACAAATGCACAATTAGCACATTTTATACCCTAAGTTTTTCCATTGTTTTTTTTATTCAGGAGATGGCGGCTGGCACAGTGGAGGAAGGGTTGTGCCAGTTGCCCTGCATTAGATTTCACTTAAAAGATGGGAAGATGGGTGGGGAGAAGAGTGGCTATGAGTGCTGAGTGGGAGGGGGGATGGGGATTATTTGTTACTTGTATAGTGGAGGAGGGTGACGTGGATGATAATAATTAGGGAGATTGTTTCTTGCATGACTGCCTGACACCAGGATTTGACACTTAGCTGGAAACTATCTTGTGACTGCAGCCAGTTTTGAGTGCTACACTAATCTGGACTTCTTATCTGGAAACCAAAATGGGGAGGGAGGCTGCTTTGGGCCAGTTGTGGTGTGAAACACTGCATGTCACTATTCAGCTACTTCATATGTGGCCCACAGTGCCACTCATGAAGCAAGCAACAGGACTGGTGCAGTGTGTGTCATCATGTAGCCGGTTTGTTTCATTTCGAGTTTTTAAAGAAGCAGAAGAAAGAAAAGGAGAGGTTAGGGTGTTTTGAACCCCAACTCGGCTCACCCACATCTACTACCCCCATGATCTCCACTGAATTAAAAGCTAAAGCACAACTCAGATTTCAAACTTTAAAAAACAAAACTTATCTCTACTCAACAACTGCATTATTTGAACTCCCACATGCTTCTCTTAAAATATCAGTCATGATTTAGACTGGGTCATAATACTACTCATGCAGTAACTAAAGTTGTGAATGACAGTCCTTCTCATCTGAAAATAAACAGGTGTGATTGGCAGTATTTCCCAACCTCATGAAAGCATTTGACAATTTTGACCATAATACCATATCTGATTAACAAGACTACCACGGGTGGTCTAAATTTCCAAGCACTTCTGTGGTACAGAATCTGTATCTCTGGAAGGTCCGGCAATAGTGCAACACTCCAGACCCACTTACGCTTTTTTTTTTATTTACACTAAAAGATAAGTTATGTTGGCATCAACATCTCCATTGTGGCATTGACACTCTTAAGCTTCCAACATTACATACTACTGCTATGACTGCTTAGCTACCAGCTACTGCTACGGGACTGTAAGGTCAGCTCATGTAGAATGAAAGAGCCTAGAAAGGGGTATGGGGAGTGGAGCCCCCCCCCATAAAAACGGTTTACCCATGCCACAGTGACAGTCATCACGGAGACATCCCCGACAGCGATAGCTGCAGTGTCAACTGTCGGCATTACAGTGTCAGGATGCCTCCGTGTATCCAGTGGGGGTCTGTGCCTCCGAACCCCCCCATGTGGGGGGCTGTGCCCCCCCACACCCCCTCAGTCTGTAGGATTCTAACTCCGAGTCAGAGTTGGACCGGGGGGGAGCAAACACCTGGCGAAGCAGTCCTGATCGCCATACAGACCACCACAGTGACTGGCAGATTTTGCCCGATTCCTGTCGCTGTGGTGGTCTTTACGATCAGGGGATCGCTGCAGCAACGGTATACACATAAAAACAACTTTACTGTTATGTGTTTCAGTGTAATCATCAACTCAACACATCCCAAAAAAGAAAGAAACCACTAAACTCTAGCTCTGGAAGTGGGGGATTTTCATGGAAACACACAACTAGATGTACTGCATTTATGGTGGGGGACTCTTCCCAACCCCCATACTTTTTCTTGGCTAATTTTGTTTGTTTTTGCCTTGCTTTTTTGTTGGACGATGCTCAGTCTATTAATGCAAGTTACCCAGTTATGCAAGTAGCATAGCGATAATATGGCATAATACACACTATTTTCATGACATAATGCTACGCTGCTTATGTGGGGCTGGAGTGCTGCACTATCACCAAAAGTCCCAACATGTTTGCACTTCTAATTTATATAACATTTCTCAACCATTAAAAATGATATCCTGCAGGGCTCTGTACTTTGGCCTATTCTGTTCTTGGTCTACATCACTGACATCCCCAAGTCTGTTCTAAACACCATTATCCTGCTCTGCGCTGATGACACTGTTTGTTGTTCCTCCAAATCTGTCACAGCTGCTACCTCCCACCTTCAGTCACACATCCACAGGATAGAGAGAGCCCTGCTGGATTGAAACTTCTTACTTAACCCATACTTCCAATAGTTCTATATGAAGTCTGAACCATCCATTGCTTAACCTGATACGAAATGGCTGTCCTGACAAAAATTAGTTCAAGGGAACATAGACAGTGCTGTTCATATATTTTAATATAATTGTGAATGTGGGCATGTGTGAACTCTGTTTTATCACCCCAGTGTATTGTTTTGTATTTTGTTTTGAAAAGTACTATTTTTCCCTTATTTAGGGCCCAATATTCATGCAGCCTTTTTCCTACCCAATATTCATTTTTTTAAATTACTTAGCAGTTTCAGAACACAGTGGCATTACTTTACAGTGAAGCAGAACACAGTGACATCAGCTCAGCCGTGACACACTGTAACAGTGCATCTGATCCTAGTGGACACCACTGTATGGTATGTGAGAGAAAAATGCAGGAGAAATAATTTATCTGGCCAGCTTCTACATTCTAAATTAGAATTAAGCAATAATGCATGACAGGGTGTGTGTCGTGCTGGGAAAAAGTTACACCTTGGGTAGTTGTGCACGAGACTGCACGCCGACTGCATCCAACAATCGAGAAGTGATATTATCCCCATGACACTCACCATGGAGTGCATTATTGTTATTATACATTGGTTCATTTTTTATACCAATCATAGAAAATAAAAACATTTATTTTTAACTTGTTTTTTAGTTGATTTCTATTGTGGAAGCAAATCTTTGTTTCTTAAGAGAATGGTAAAGATGTACTCAGCAACGATCAGCCAAGACCTTCACAGTGATGATGTGCTGGGATAACATCACTGTTGAAGATGGTGACTGACCAATCAGGGTGCATGATTTTTTCTTGCCAGAGTACAATAAACAGTTTATTCTCTCAGTGTAGATTTATCCACACACTGTGTATGTCACTGTCCTCCCTTCCCTGAAGCAGCTGTCAAATCATAAACAAGTTCCAGTGTTAATAACTTATGTGAACCAATCAGAAAGTTCTTCATTCCTTCCCTTAAATACCTAATGTAAACAGAGGCACATTACTGACAAAATAACAAAATTACTTTAGTTTCATGGAGCAATTCCTAGAAAACAAACTATATTGCATAATTTTTAAATGAAACAAGAGCCGTGTTTAGATAAATTTGTCATTCATACTCACGGAGGTGACCTCAGAGACCCTTTACTTGTGGCTATGCTTTGCACTGCCATTCGGTCAATAAAGACCACACTTGTATAGATAAAAATGTATCCAGAACTGCCTTTCTGCATAGCCCCTATTTATTCCTTTACCAAATATTGTGATTACCTGCTGTAATTGTTTTCAACTGTATTGGTTAAAACTGTAAATTAGACCTGTGCTCAACTTGTTTGGAGTTCAATGAAAAAAAGATCTTGTCTCTCAGTAGAAACATAATTGATTAAACACAACATGGTAAAGGCATGACATTACATACTACAAAGAGTTAAGATTCTAGATCTAGTACCCTCCAGCACCAAAAAAAACTTCATAGTGAAACTGGGGAGTCACGTGATGCTGGTGTTAAGTTAGCTGTCGTGGCTGTGAGCTCCATTCAGTTCCAGGTTTAATTTAAAATAAAACCACCACTCCAATATCTATTTCACCGCAGAAACCTTTCCATAAGCATCATATCTTTCATAGTCTGCAATGGCTATGTCAAAAATGGATAAACTTGCCTCAGAGGAGATGGTTTCCATCACCTTGCCAGAGGAGGATGAAGAACAGCCATGCAGCCTGGACACCAAGTGATATGCTGCAGCACTTCCCTGGAGACAGCGCCCTACTCTATGGCTGAGGACTTATTGCCAGCACAGATTTGCATGGATTTATCGGCCATCAAAGAAGCCATTTTTACTTTGGTGGTGGACATGAAGGAGATCAAGCCGGCCCTGGGAAAGCTCTCTCGGTGGGTTTCTGATGCCAAAGCCCACATATCCTTATTAGAGTACCACCGGAACAGGCAAGACCCAGAAATTGTCTAGTTAAAGTGCTTTATGTCCAGCCTCGAGACTAATCTGGACAACCTGGAAGGAAGGAACAGACGCAACAATTTAAGTGCTGCTGGGCCTCCCGGAGGGCAAGGAGGGGCCCAACACCATTGAATTTGTACAAACATTACATCAGAAGACAGTTGGCCCCTCACTTAATGGCCCTAGCTATGTTATTGAGTGAGCCCATTGGGCACTTTGAGCAAAGCCGCCTCCGGGAGATCCCCCATGTCCCCTAATCTTTAAATTACTTAGATCGGGAGCATATCCTTTGAGAATCCAGGAAATTGGCTGCAATTAAATGGACCAGTGGGAAGCTATGCATAGTGCCTGATATGACACTAAAAATGAGGCAAGCTGGAGCCACATACTGCCCACTGATTAGTAAACTTTGAGCAGCCCACATGAAGCACCGGCTCCTTTACCTGGCCCGCCTAGAGGTTTCTACAACCCCGGGAACCCGGTGCTTCAAGAACGCTGAGCAATCTGGTAAGGAACTGATTAAGCTGTTCACTGAACTAATTAAATTTACCTCTGGCTGAACTGTTTCAACACTCCTGTTCCTCCGACCAGTGAACCTTCGTGATGGAACTGATCAGAAGTGAGTAGAGTCTAGAGTTATAAACATCTCGCTGGACTGATTTCAACCTGATTTAGTCTCCTCTTTATTGTTGTTGCAAGGATTTGACTGGTCCTCAGTTTGGAACTTTTTCTTCATGATTTTGGTGGAGGCCATGGAAGATTGCTTAGGTGCTGTTTAAGGATTAATGGGAATAGGGCTCTCCCTAATGTTAACGCTACCGTGGAATGTTGTTCTCAGCTGCTGCATACTGTAGCAGTAAGGACCTCTCCAGTTCTACTTGCCTTCTGTTATATAATTGGAATATGTTGTGTAGACTTGTTTCCCCCTGTGGTATATCTAAATAAGCTATTTCCCTTGTGCAAGCAGCATTCATCTTTCCAAGATGTCATCTCAAAATGACTGTTTGAAGTCTTGGGAACTTAATTAAAGCCTCTGACAACTCTTATTTTGCTGTGCACAGATTTTGGTAACCACTACTTCAAACAGAATTTGTTGGCCGATTGCAGGACACCAGGTGGATCCAAAAACTCTCTGCCACATCTGTCCGACTTTCCCTTGTTGGTCCCTTCCTATATTGTAATTACCATGCCTGCTTGCATCGGACATCATTTAAAGGTCCTAAGCATTAACAGGATAGGTTTCATATCTAGAAATGGTGCTTTTTAGATGATATTTGATGGGCCTGTTCTCAGCCTTATTTTAAGGTTTCAATATTACAAAGTTAGACAATCTGCCTCTTAGGAAACTATATACAGTATGTCACAACAATCTTATTTAGTTATGCCACTGGCAGATATGCGTCCCTGGTTGTTACAACAGTTATGCTGATTAATATCTGTAAACTGTTTTCTATTCTTGTTATTTAGAACTAAAGTGTGTATTACCCTGAGAATTATATCCAAGCTCCATACAGTGTTCAAATACTTGATTTGTCTGTAAGAGAGACTGCGAATGGTGGTGGTGGTGGGGTTGTCAGCCTTGTACTCTGTTCTTCGGCCTGAGCTTAGCTCACGTTAACATGGCATTTGGACCTTATAGTTTAGGGGGGTGCTAGGGGCCTGGTTCTTATTGGGAATGTGTTTTGTAAATAAGTATAGTTTAGAGTTTACAATAGTTTTTTTCATTCCAGATGTCGGTTTCATTTAATGTTTTTGGGAGATGGAAAGGAGGGTGGGCTAGGGATGTAGGTTCTTATGCCACAGCCTTGGGCTTGGTCCTACTCATTAGTAGTAGCTATTTCTGGTTATTATGGCTAATCTGTTAAATTTTATTACATGGAACGTAAATGGGGGGGGGTGGTAACAGGAAGAAATATGTAGTCTTGCATCATTTGAACAAACTTCACGCACACATAGTGTTCCTTCAGGAAACACACTTGGAACACAGTCAAATGGGGTCTCTCCAGAAATCTTGGGTAGCCCAGGACTACTGTACAGGTCTGATAATAGTTTGTGACAATGGGGGGTAGTAGTATTAATCTCTAAGTCTATGCCCTTTACTCTGATTAATGAAGTTAAGGATCCCAATGGTAGGTAAATACTGTTGCATGGTTACCTGGGGAACTCTGAGTTGGTTTTAGGGTCAGTTTATGGCCCAAACTTAGATACTCCTACCTTTTTTTTCTTCCTTGGCCAATGCCTTGGTGCCCTTTTATCACCTGCCGCTCCTAGTAGAAGGAGATTGGAACTTGGTACAAGTCAATGACCAGGATAGGACATACCACATGAAGGTGGTCCTTTCTCCAGCTCAGAGAGCCCTTATGGAGTTTATGGACCATTTAGGTCTCACAGACCCCTGGAGGACTCTCTATCCTGGGGTTCATGAGTATACCTTTTATTCGATGCTTCACAAAGTCCTATCTAGGATAGATTTTTTCTTTATCATTAAAACTTTTCTCTCACTGCTAGTACAAAGCCAAATTTTAGCACAAGTAATATCTAATCACTCACCAGTGCTGCTAACACTAGAAATACCACATTTTTCTACGCTTTCCCATACCTGATCATTAAATAACCAATTGTTAAAAGATCCAGAATTAGTCCAACATATCCACAGCTACCTACTTAACACTATTCACTATAACCAGGCTTCCACCTCTTCCTTCAGTTTCATTTGGGGAGGGCTTAAAGCGGCGTGGAGAGGCAAACTAACACGATTAGCCTCTACTTGAAAAAAGAAACAGCAAGCCCAGTTAGAAGATTGGCTTCTTCATATCAGAATTTTAAAAAAGACCCTCTCTCCCTCGTCTCTGGAGAGTATACTGTACACTTAGAGCTGGCGTGGTTAAAATCTAAATATTCTGAATATCTATTAAATATGGTGGCTAGAATAGAATAGATATGCACTTAAAAGCCACATATATGGGACAGGGCTCTAAAACAGGGAAACTTCTAGCAATTCACATTAAGCAACGAAGTGCAGCTAAATGGATCTCTGCCTTGATCAATCCTAACACCAGTTCACCGACCACAGATCCCCAAGTTATGGCTGCCATATTTTTAGAATGCTATAGCTCTCTTTATACAGTGCCACAATTGGACTCCTCAGCTGCGGCCACACAGGATGAGTTTTTGTCCACTTTAAACCTCCCTCATCTTACTCAAGACCAACAGCACCTTTTATTAGGACCTATATCTAATGCTAAGGTGGAGGCCGCAATTGCATCCTTACTCCTAAACAAATCCCCTGGGCCCGATGGATTTTCACCTGAATTTTATAAAACCTTTAAAGAACTGATATCCCCTTTACTTGTCACCTTATTTAATTCCTGGCTCACCCAGCCACCTAAAGACAAAATCCTATTTTAAGCCTGAATTGTTCTTTTACCCAAACCAGTGTAGGACCCTACCAGACCTGAAAACTACTGTCCTATTTCCTTAATCAATATTGATATTAAATTGTATTCGAAGATCCTAGCAACTAATTTGTCATCTGTATGGGTTTCCCTTTTGGGACTGGAGCAGGTGGGCTTTGTAGCAGGTAGAAGTGCAGGTGATCATTTCAGGAAGATTTACTACCTTTTCTCTGCATCTGGGGAAGCTAACTGGGATTCTGTGTTGGTTTCCCTAGATGCAGAGAAAGCATTCGATAGGGTGGCTTAGTCATACCTTTTTAAAACCCTAGAAGTATTTGGACTGCCAGAAGAATTTATGAATAGAATTAAAGTTCTCTATTATTTTCTTTCTGCCTGAATTCTTTGTAATAATGTTATTTCTGATGTTTTTCTGTTAATCAGGGGAACACGGCAAGGGTGTCCCTTGTCCCCTTATTTGTTTAATCTTTATATAGAACCTCTAATGAGGATGATTAACCACACTAACTCCATTAAGGGAATCACTCTTGGTAGCCAAATGTACAAATTATCGTCTTTTGCAGATGATATTCTGCTACATTTCGCTGATTGGTCTAAATCTTTACCAGAAGCACTCAGGATTATAACCACATTTAGCCAATTCTCTGGTTATAAACTTAATGCCCATAAATCAACAGTTTACCCCATATCCCCACACTGCTCAAATGTCCTTTGTCAACACTTGGGATTAAATTGGGAAACTATGGCTTTGTCTTACTTGGACATCAGATTAACCCAGAGTTCTGCAAGGCTTAAAACTTTGAACCTCGACACGGTGTTCAAAAAAATAGAAGACCTGATCAGATGGCGCCACATCCCATTGTTTTTGTGGGAGAGAGTTAACTTAATAAAAATGGCTATTTTACCTAAAATATTATACCCCTTGGGCATACTTAATATTTATCTCCCTAAATGTTGGTTCATCAAATTATACACCATCTGATCATCTTTCTTGTGGCTTGATAAAACACCACATAGATCCTACATAAAGACTTGTAGGCCATATGGCCTAGGGATCCTGCAGCTTACTGATTTATTTGGCTACTATCTGGCCCTTCATGGTGCCAGATATTTTCAATGGGGCACTAAACTTGATGCACGGACCCCTGTGCCAAGCTGGCTAGAGCTAGAATGTTCTCTACCAAAGAACATAAGATCTCTCTTATCTCTTTGTTGTATCAACCCTTTTCTACCCTGCCGAAAGAGCTACACCCTACACCAGTGGAGTGGAGCACCAAAGCCCACTCTCAGCTTTGTAGGCAATTTAAATTTTCCTTTCACAAAGATTTGGGACAACTGTCTTTAACAACTTGAATTTATGTATAGCCGGTAAACCAATTCTGACTAAGTTTTGACCTGAGTTGTCTGTCACAAAAATAGAAGATTTCATTGCTGGAAGCAAACTTGTTCCCTTTTCAGTATTCAGAGAGAAATTCCCAATTCCCCCCTTGGGTTATTTTAAATATATGCAGCTTCACCAGTGTGTCTGTAAATTTGTAGGTCCTGCCCCCGGTACGGCTTGGCTACAATCTTTTTTCAGTCATTAATTGAAGGTGCTTCTCAGAGCAGATCAATCTTCTGTATTTATCAAATACTTAGTAAGTAGACTTGTAGCCAGGTTGCCCCAACAGCATACTACTGGCAGAGTATCCTGAAGTTGAACTGGTCTGACCAACATTGGACTACAATATAGAACAACATCTATAAATTTATTAAACAGAATCGGTTGAGGTTGTCACAGTATAACATCCTGCATGCTTTGTATTACACTCCTAATAGACTTAACAGAATGATGAAACTCCCCTCTCCAGACTATGACCAGTGTCCCGGGGAAAAAAGGTACTCTATACCGCAAGTTGTGGTTCTGTCCTTTAGCCAAGTCTCTATGGACAATGGCGCAACAAAGGGTTTCCCCCTTTTCAAGGGTGCAAATTATTTTACACCTGAGATATATCTGCTGGGGGACTACTCAGCAATTTCTACACACTATCATAAGTCTACATAGCCCTTATTATCTTAGTGACAAAATTACTTATTGTCTGGTACTGGATGGGAGAGTGGACACCTACTTATAAGGAATGGATACAAGAATGTCTGACAGCGTTCAATGTAGAGAATGCCATAGTGATGTTTAATGTTGGGGCTGCTGGGTTCCAGGCCTGCTGGTCTGATTTCAGGATATTTTTGAGTTTATAAACTTTTCATTTTACATATACTTGTAGATTCTTTAATTACCCTCTATCCTTAAGTCACAAGGCATTTTATATTCTATATTTTAACATTGTTATCTTGACTACTGTGTATTAATTGTTCTTTATCTTATTTGATTTTTTTCAGCCTCAGGGCTGTCTGGGGGATGTGGCACAGGAAAGGAAGGGGATGGAGGGAATGGGGGTATGGGATGTGTTTTTTTTTCTTTCATATATTATTGATAGTGTTTTACTCTTTACTTGTATGTTATGATTGTTACTGTTTCACATGTTGTATGGCTATATATTTTTTTAAACTTCAATTAAAGTTTACTATGTTGCAAAAAAAAAAGAAAACTTCACAGTGAAGCTGACCCTTCTTGCCATCACAGCACTTGATTTAAATTCTAAAATGCATGGAAATTACACCAATTGAGAAAACAGGTAAAAATCAAGACTCCAATAAACATGCTGCACCATACCTCTTTATGCTTTAAATACATTTCTCCAGAAAAAAAAAACACTGTTTAAACTAAAAAGAAACTCAATAAAACTAATGTAATTCACAAAAAAAACACATTTGTACAGAAAAATAAAGCTTTTAACCTGGTCCAGTCACCTCAAAACTCAATAATTTGAGCCATCAGCTTACTAGAAACCAAATATAGTCTCCATCTTGGCGTCAGTTCTGCACACCCATCAGATGCATCAATTGCATACCAAATTAGTATCCTGCTAAAAGCTGCATGATCATCCTGGTACTTAGCTTTATTACAAATCACTATGCCAGTAGAGTTTTTAAAAATCTGTTTGGCAGCAATTTTTTCCCCTCACTAAGCAATAACTGTAGTTTTGTAGCCAGTATCCACATTACACTATTATGTCATCCACACTCTTCCCTCCCCAACAGCAAGGCCCACAAGCAAACCAAAAATGAACATACTTGAAATAAACTTAATTTCCTTGTATGTGCAAAGATTTGAATCTCAATTTTTTTAAATCTGCTTTTCAACAGTTTATTTCATCAATTTTCAAAGCTGCATTTCAGCCGTCTTTTTGCCTTGCACTTACACCATTGCAGTCCCGCATCTGCTACCAGTATTTTACATACACGTGAAAGAAAAAACCTATAATCACACTAATTTCCCTCCTTACGGATGATGCTAATGATTGTGTGTGTGTGTGTGGGGTGGAATCCCAGCATTGCTACCACTACAGTTGTACAATGTGGTTCTACACAGCCGCTGCCAGAAAGCGCCTAACTGATTTGCTCTCTGTCATTGTCTGTCTCCCAATATTCAATTAGTGAAAGAAAAACTATTAAAAAAACTAGAAAAAAATGTTATTTTCCACATCTACCTAGTGTAATACAGTTATAATCATGTTTCTAAAGTAGCACACCAAGTCTGAAGAATCTCAGTAGTTATTAAGTGAAACATTAGTCGCCTAACTAACACGTCACTAGTTGGGGGCCAGCGCAGTTTCTTCACTCCCAACCTGGTGACGAAGTGTACATTGATGTTTTACACAAGTTCACTGTTGGAACATTTTGTCTAAATAAACATTAATCTTTTTACATTACTGGGTGTGTTCTGGTCCTTTTCTTGTGCTTGCTTTATCTTTCTGAGCATGTTTGCTGGATTTTCTGGTATTAGCACCACAAATCTTTCCTGATGCTGCCCACAGCTGTTCTATTTGCTTGTCAAAATGTATTATATATAAGTATATGTATCAAATAAAAGACAGGAAAGGGGTAGTACACTTGTGAAGTAATTCCATCTTGTGGTCAAACAAGCTAATAGGATCATTTGACCTTTGGTCTCATAGTTATCTTATTTGACCATTCAATGGGATTACAGTACAAGTCACATTAAACTGTTCCTCCAACTCACTGGTTTAACATTTTGCAATGAGTTGCTTAATGTGTGCAATTTTCACTGCAATTAATTAATAAAAGTTTCCCAATGGTTTGTTTCTAGCTGATAATCAGTTTCAGCTTACTTTGCCTCTCTCTGGAAACTTTTATCAATGCAGTACAGCACATTAAGCAACTCATTAAAAAAAAATGAACCACTGAGTTGGAACCCAGTTTCATTACTGTAGTGTTCAGTACAACCTGATTGACATGTTATTTAAGTTGTACTCACCCAGATTGAGCCAATAGCTATCCTGCATTCAGACTGAAAACCCCTGCTGCCATGTTGTTTTCCCCACTTCTGAGGACTCCACTCACTGCTGTTTTTTTTTTCACTCAAACACATTACACGTTATTTCTGCCCTTTTATTCCTTTATCCTGCAAAATGCCACTATTTCTGGCTCCCCTGACTGTTTGCAATTGTTTACCTGATCTGTGATCACTCCACGCAAAAGCTGACTATTAGCATGGTAGTGCAATACATGTTATTTAATGGCTATCGTGCTAATAGTCAACGTAGCACAATTAGCACTGTACTGTAGCTGCTGAAGAAAACAGCTGCCATTTGCTGTATTCAGGACAAAAAGTACACAATATGAATAAAAACACAAGGTACAAAAGGGTATTGGAATTCATTTGTTTTTCAAAATAAAATGACAAGTACTGTACAGTACTCTACGAATTGTATTAGGCAGATCTGGGGCCATTTATAAACCGAATGCCAGTAACTACTGCACTGCAAATGCATTTGAAAATGTATTGCATGAACATCAGATGGGAGCTAAAAGGAGTTTACAGTGACTGAAAGTGCATTGCATTGTGGAATGAATCTCTTGATGTGGCAAGTTCTGTTCCAGTTGAGTGTATGGATTCTGAGGCTCGGATATGCAATAACCTTAAAAGTAACCTTTTTTTGCAGTTTTTTTCCTCATCGCCTTGTATCCAGATAGTGTGGAACTGTTCTCATTTTAAAAATCAAACACCAGAACATAGCTAAACAGGCCCTGTTTAGCTATATTCTGATGTTTGTTCTTCAAAATTAGGGCTAGAAATATTTTGTCTGGGCATCCAAAATCCTGGGTGCCCAGCTTAGTGAGGCGAGCCTTCCCCGGCATTCTCTGCATGGGGACAGTGGATGTTCTTTAGTTCTGCAGCTGCAGCTGAACTCTTGCTGCTGGCTGCAGTGTGAGCTGTGATCCACCCCACCACTTCCCTGGTGTTTGGTGGCACAATCCCACCCCCACGCACACATATACTATCCCCATAAATACTGTATAGCAGGTTGAATATGCATCCTATATATTTCCTGTGATTCAACCTGCTACACATATTCGCGTCTGCTAGAATTAGCACAGGTCATCCCCCATCCCCCATGGAGTGGCTCTGTAAATATGTTCCAGAGTACTTTTTCTTATTTTGTTGCAGCAGCTATCCAGCTGCTGTTTTGCCCATCCACCCTCCTACCTTGCTGGCTTATTCCTCAGTCCCACTGGATAGGTCTCCTGTTCCCGCTCTGCCTGCCGCCACTACCTTTCAGGCACCCCACCTACTGTACATTTAATCTGCAACAGCTGCATAACACTCCCTATTCTACTGAGCATCTGTGCCTCTGTTCTGCTGTTCCCCGTAGTCCAAAGAGGACTTGATGGTCTCACTATGTGTATGGCAGAGGTAAGAGACTTTAGGTTAGTTACATTACCCAGAATACAGACCAGCTGAGATACAATATCTCGTTGTCAGCATGAACCTGCTTTTTACACATTTTGGTTGAGATTCAGAAGGTGCTGTGTCTGATTTATGTCCATCCTATCATAAACCGGGATTGAGCTCATCTCATAAATGTTGGCACTCAGTGTAGTACTAAGGGGATGGTACTGGGGATGCTGTACAGTCAGGGGTGTATGTCCTTTGGATGAGACCTTAAACTGAGGTTCTGCCTGTCATGGCAGTTGTTCAGGTGGACGTTAAGGATCCCATGACATTTCTTGAAAGTCATTATGGGAAGTACCCCTTGTGCTGGCCAAATATTCCGATTCACTAAAATGCCACCTTAGTACTCAGTACTCAGTATCTTCCCTGGTGTCTAGTGGCACCCCCCACCCTCTGATCGCCATCCCCATAATTTTTCTTTAAGTCCCTGGTATCTAGTGGTACTCCCCCACCCATCAATCTGTGTCTCCACTTTCAAATTTATAATCCCTGGTGTTTAGTGGCACCCCCATCCTCCCATCTGAATGTCAGCATAAAATAAAGAAAATGGTCCCTCAATGTTTTCTTTTTTTTAAACCTGTAAAAAAGAAAACAGTCCCTTGTCGATCAGCCCCCCCACCTCCCACTCAGCACCCACCACCCCACCTCCATACACCTTCACTCACCTGAACAGGTCCCAGGTTTGAGATCTGCTCTCCGATCAAAGACACGTCATGCTGCTGGAACTGGTGACTGCAATATGAGAAACTAAGGTAAATGCAGTTCAATATATTTCAATGGGGGTTCCAACTTTTATGCATAACTTTGCAATTTTTTGAGATTTTGACCCCAGCTTTTCAACATGCCCTTTTGGGGACCTCACCTCATGAACAATAAGACTGTTGTTATGCAACTCCCATCTGAAAGGTGATCTCACAGTCAATTAGTGAAATCACCTTTTGGGTGGAGTTTGATCATTTTTCCTGACCTTGTTCATGAGGAGGGGTCATAAGAAGGCTATGTGGAGAATTTGGGGTCAAAATACGAAAAAATGTCAAGGTTATGACCATTCGTTGCAATTTCACTATGCATGCTCATAACTTTGGAAATTTTAAATATTTTGACCCAATATTTTCAACATAGTCTCCTTATTACCACATCTCATGTATGTCACAGTTGTCACTTTTCAAATCCTGTCCAAAATGTGTTTTTGCACCCATGGAATGGAATGATGTCGCAGTTGCGCAGAATTATGTTTTGGTGATGATTCAAAAATTTTCTATACCGGGTACATGAGGTGGGGTAATAAGGTGCCTATGCAGACAATTTGGTCACTGTTGACCTATAAATGGAAGCACAGGGCCCGGAGGGCCTATAAATACATATTATATACATATATCTAAGGATGGATGGGAGTGCAGGGTCCAAAGGACCCTGTACTCCCACAGTAAAATAAGGATACTATTATATTATCTCAGAAAGTAAGGAAATAAGTTGCAAAAAACTTTGTTAATGCTCCAGTTAGGGTCAATGTGACAAAAGTCATATTGAACTGGAGTGTTAGGCTTGAGAAGCCCAAGGCACACCCTGCACCTGCTCTCCTGACTGGTTTGGGGGGGGTGTTAGAGTTTGAAACCCTAATGCCTCATTTCCTGACTTTTGTCACTTTGACCCTAAACAGAGCATTAACGAAGTTTTTTGCAACATATACATATATGTGTGTGTGTGTGTGTGTGTGTGTGTGTGTGTGTGTGTGTGTCAGACAAATCACGACAGAATATTATGCTGGTTCAACTTTAAGCAGAATGGGGTGTCAAACAGATGAGGCACACTGATGAGTCCTGGTAGGACGAAACACGTGTCTGTGTCTTCTGTTGGCACCCTTTGCAAATTGTGTGAGAGGCTTTTTGGCACCATGCATTTCTGCTTAAAGTTGAACCAACATAATATTCTGTGGTGATTTGCATATGCAGCCTATGATGCTTTGCATTGTGGGGGCATGTGTGATTTTGTATTTCTTTGAAACTTGGTTTCCCGGCCAATGCCCTCTGGGGTAACCATTGCCTCATTGCTTGCGCACAGAGGTTCTTTGTCTTTCAACTTGTTTTTTGTTTTAGTTGGGTTCACCACAACATAACCCAGATAGACCATCTTAGGGTAGCTGGTTCATTCCACTGGGGTGTCAAACAGATGAGGCACACTGATGAGTCCTGGTAGGATGAAACACATGTCTGTGTCTTCTGTTGGCACCCTTTGCAAACTGTGTGAGAGGCCTTTCTGCACCATGCATTTCTGCTTAAAGTTGAACCAACATAATATTCTGTGGTGATTTTTATATGCAGCCTATGGTGCTTTGCATTGTGGAGGCATGTGTGATTTTATATTTCTACAAAACTTGGCCTCCCGGCCAATGCCTTTTGGGGTAACCATTGCCTCAGTGCTTGCACACAGAGGTTCTTTCTCTTTTAACTTGTTTTTTGTTTTAATTGGGTTCACCACAACATAAGCCAGATAGACCATCTTAGGGTAGCTGGTTCATTCCACTGGGGTGTCAAACAGATGAGGCACACTGATGAGTCCTGGTAGGACGAAACACGTGTCTGTGTTTTCTCTTGGCACCCTTTGCAAACTGTGTGAGAGGCCTTTTGGCACCATGCATTTCTGCTTAAAGTTGAACCAGCATAATATTCTGTGGTGATTTGCATATGGAGCCCATGCTGCTTTGCATTGAGCTGGCATGTGTGAATATATACTGTATATATATATATATATATATATATATATATATATATTTATACAGTATATCTATATATATATATATAACATTGTAAAAAACCTTTTTTAATGCTTCAGTAAGGGTTGTTGCTACAGTGACAAAAGCAGGGAAAAGTTGGGTTACAGTTTCCAACCCAAACACCCAACCCTGCAGAGACTGACAGGCATTGGAGTGTGCCTTGGAGTCATCAGCCCTAACGCTCACCCTATTCTATAAGTAAATAAGCTGAGACAGGTATAGTATAGGAGAACAGGGTGAGCATTAGGGCTGATGACTCCAAGACACACCCCCAATGTCTGTCAGTCTCTGTAGGGTTGGGGATGGGGTTTTCCCTGCTTTTGTTGCTGTGGTAATAACCCTAACCAATGCATTAAGAAAGTTTTTTGCAATGAATCTCCTTACTTTTTCAGATAGGATAATCATATTCTTATTTGTCTGTGGGAGTGCAGTGCCCTGCGCTTCCATCCCTCCGTAGATGCATATATGTATGTAGTCATGGAAGCACAGACTTTCATTTTTAGGACAACAGTGACCAAATTGTCAGCACAGCCATCTTATTACCCCACCTCATGTACCCCAGTACAGAACATTTTCGAATCCATGTCAAAACATAATTCTGCACAACTGCAACACCATTCCATGCCACAGGTGCGAAAACATATTTTGGGCAGTATTTGAAAAATGACAGCTGTGACATACTGTACATGAGGTGGGGTAATAAGAAGACTATGCTGAAAATCCGGGGTCAAAATATTTAGGATTTCTGAAGTTATGAGCGGGCATAGTGAAATTGCAACAAATGGTCACAACTTTTGCATTTTTTCATATTTTGACCCCAAATTTTCAACATAGTCTTCTTATGACCCCACTTCATATATCCCATATTTTCAAATCCATGCCAAAATGCCTTTCTGTGCCACAGGTGTGAAAACACATTTTGGACTGGATGTGAAAAATGACAGCTGTACTGTTCATGAGGTGTTGTGAAAAAAATGGCTATGTTGAAAATTTAGAGTCAACATTTTGAAAATTACCACCAACGTTATTCATGTGCATAGAAAAATTTCAATGAACACACGTAACTTGGCCGTTTTGAGGAATTTTTTCACCAGATTTTCAACATGGGCTTTTTGGGACCCCACCTCATAAACACTGGCACTGTCATTTTCTTAATCAGTTCTGAAAGGAGATTTCATGCAGTGACTGCAAAATCACCTTCTCAGCCAGATTAAGGAAACAGCAGTCACAGTGATCATGAGGTAGGGTACCAAAAAAGCCCATGTTGAAACTTTAGTGAAAAAATTCCTAAAAATGGCAAATATATCAACAAAAGTTCAAAACACCATTGAAATACATTATACAGCACTTACCTTGATTCCTCAGTTCGTGATTCAACTTTGAAGAGTGCAGACATGTCCCAGTCCACAGAAGATGACAGACGATGACCTCTGGTGGTAAGTTTGAGTAAGGAAGGATATGGGGTGGTGGGTGCTCAGTGGGAGGGTCAGGATGGGGGAGAGAGTTGGCAGGGATGATGAAGGACCATTTTCTTTTTTTTTCAGATTAAAAAAAAAACACGGGGCAGTTTTCTTCTTTATGGGTTCAAAGTTAATATATATTTCAGGACACTGGGAGTGGGCTCCCCAATGCCCCAAACTGCTGGTGGGGCTTCTAATGCTGACACGGGGATTAAGCCCCCTGATGTTGGCAAATCAAACAAGGGACTGGGGGGATGATTTGACAGCGGGGGTTGGCTTCCCAGTGTCAGATTATATACACAAGTAACAGAAATTGTAGGGTGGGGGGTGCCACTAGACACCAGGGAAAGCTATGGGAGGGGGGGTGCCACGAACAATGGAATTGATCTGTCTGGACTGACCAACCGCCAACTCCACTTGCTCACTCACTCCCACCATGACTGCTCCACTACTTACTGTTACTGATATCTGGGGCATCACTGTTTCAAGGTAGGTCCTCCAGTAGTCTGGAAGAGAGAAATTGACTGAACTCCATTTTAAAATGTGGTTATTACCCTGCAACCCAATAAAATAAATATCCTAACTTTGTTCATTTACTCCCCGACAACTAGCTCTGCAGTAATGAAAACTGGCTTCATTTTTAACAATGTTTCCCATTTCCTTTTAAAAAAGCTTAGATGTATTGTATCAATTGGCTTATTTTATCTTAAATGTTCCTCACGACACTCACCATTGCAGCAACCTCAGGATCAGTGACCAGTTTGGTAGAACTCTGGCAAAAGAGGATGGATTAAACAGCTTTGGAGGGGAGCTTATTTTTTTAAAACATATTATATTTACCAGCAGTAGTACTTCTTCCCCTCAGTGTTGGTTGTTTAATGCAGAAACTGGCCAGAATGACTTTGCAGTAATCACAGTGATTTCTATAATTTTGACTGCAGTTGTTGTTCTCGAGGTGCAGATTCAGCCAATGCATTCCCCTGCTCAGTTCTGAATTCTGCTATTTAATGAGGGCAGCTGGCTGTCGATGCAGAGGGACTAAGGTGAATTACACCTCGCTTAAGTTTTGAGTGGAATGCTACAGTGCTAATTTATGCCTTTTCTTTTGGGTGGCAGATTGGGTGAACGTTTGGCCCACTGTATATTTCACATTACAAATAAAAATAGTTTATAGTACAGCCTATGCTACAACCCATTATTTAACCATGGAGTGTTCAATTGAGAGAAATTTTTTTTTCAAGACATGCTGCCAAAAACACAAGTGATGGAATTGGGACTCAGAAACTTGGGAACAGAGAACCCTATGCTGCAGCCTGAACTGGTGGGGGTGGCTGCTTGTGGGGGCGGTGATAAATTTCAAGATGTAGGCTGCACTTCTGTGTATGACAATTAGATGACAATATATATGCATTTTTGTATAAACTATAGCTGTGTTTCGAGAAGTCATTCACACTTGAGTGCACTGTGCAACTCACGTTGTCTCATAAATTGCGACTTGGAATGGATGTCCCTTAACAAATTTATTTATGCCCTGATATGTCAATACTTAAAAAAAGAGATGAATTTGCCTAACACATAAATATACTTATTATAGTATTCATCTGGTGTTTAAAGCACTTACGGGTAAAGCCCCAGCCCCCAGCTTACTTTGTTAACCTACTTTCCCAGTATAATGCCAGTCATTGTCTGAGGTCAACCTTTGTTCCCTCTTTCACCATGAACTGGCTCTTAGCAAAATGTCTTTGCTAGTGTAGAACACTGGACAAGAGCATGAAAGACATATGTGAACATGTGTGCATGGAGCCAACCAGAGCAGCAAAAATGACACAAAGTCAAATTTAAAGAAACACTGGCAGCACACTTGAGGTTGGAGCATGCAAAAATGGATGTCAGCAAAACAAATCTAATGTATATGCAGTTTATTAATATAGCCAAAGAAAGGAGTAGAATAGGAACCCCCGGACTTGACCTCCTGACAAAGTGTCATTCTGTAAATGCCAACTAGGGTTCCTATGTTTAAGTTTCCTTGTCGGGCTGTAAATGCTCCAGTTTCCCCAAATCATGTCTTTAACCTTTGCTGACAATGGAGAATATTTTATAATGAGGTTAATACAATTCTGATTCTGTGCACTGTTAATTCTTGCAATCATATTGTCACCGTATAGCAGTTCCTGTCTGGTCTTTCCACAAGCAAATTTTTATGCATTGACAATAATCTCTGCACTGTACCCATGATGTTTAGAGTGCTTCACCAGATCAGAACATTGTGCATTACAGCCTTCTTCTATACTGAAATGGCATCAGCCATGCAAAACTTGACCCTGGGTATACTGGAAGTTATTTGTCTCATGTGACTACTATTATCTAATAATGCTGTATTAAAGTCTGTGCTAACTAATGTAGTGCAAGCCCACTGAGAGCACCAGCTGACAGGTGTGGGCTTGTGCTAGAGAAACAGCAAATGACATAATTTGCTGACTAGTGGATCTCAAACCAAACTGCAATGGAGTAATTGGCACAGCACAAGTTGTGTTCCACCATAAGCACTGTTACATTGTGACAGTGCTTATGGTGGAACACAACTTGACAAAGAAACATAAACCTGTGTAACTGGCATTTTTATCCAGCATACCTAAGACAAGAGTCAGTAGGGAAAGATATGGGATGGTGGGGGTGCACTAGGCACAGTGATCGGTGAGTGGGGGGGGTGCCACTAGACACCAGGGAAAAGAAGGTCTGAAAGACAAACCTACAACCAGCAGCGCAAGTCAAGAAAACACGCTGTTCTCATACAGAGAACACGAAGAAGAGGTCCTCTCGTTAAGCTTGGCACCCAGCATTTCAGGTGCCCACAAAAAGTGTTTCTGGCCACTAATAAAAAAAACATCAGAATGTAGCTGAACAGGTCCTGTTAAGCTAAGTTCTGATGTTTCTTTTTTGTATTACATTAATTTGTACACATTTTATTTTCTATCGCTCACTAAGTGGAAAACAAGATGGCGGACACAACAGAGCTCTACAAAAACAAAGGAGAGCTCTGCAAAATTACATTAGGCTCCATGTGACCCTCCATGAAAAATACGACAACTCCTATGAAACCAAACCACACTATGTGACCCCTCTCCCATGCAAAAATACAACAGCTCCTGCAAAAACAAAGGTATTTTCATGTGGAACATCTAATTTTCTCATTGGAAATAATGGGAAAATTAAACATTTACTAACTTTTGAACAGAATAATATTTTTCACCAAACTCTCTAAATACACATTTGTGAGGCAAAGGCTTTCTACCCTGAAAATGTCAGACCATGACCTAAAGTCATTTCTGAGATACAGGTAGACAAAAAAACCCCCAGCAAAAACCAGGTAGATTTAGTAGTTTATGACACTCTGTATCATAGAAACAACACAACAGATTCACATGAAGTTTGCCATGTCAAGAGACATACCACTAGAGATTATGCATGCCAAATTCCATACAAATCAGTTGAATGGTTCCAAAGTTATTATGGTTCAAATATTTGGCTTCAGCATATAAGTTTGCACTCAGTCCTAACTATACTGGTGCTACCATGCCTGTACAGAGTATATATATATATATATATATATATATATATACACACACAGTATATAACAGCTTATATATACTATAGCTTATAACAGCCTTTCTTTTCATTGCTATTGCCAACTTCCTACCCGGCCCATAGTTATCAGTGTTCCAATTATAGATTCTAAGTAAAAATAACTATTTTCACCACTATTTTGGTATCAGTCGAGGCTATACAACAGCCTGTGTTCAAATATGAAAGACACTTTCCCAAGGCATTTCACATGACATGATGAGACTTTCACAGGGGTCTTCAAACTCACCAAAATCTAGCTCTATGCCCGAAAAGCATGCTGGCTCATTGCTGACCAGCCACTTCTTATAAGCAACTTTCTGCCTCAAAGTGTCAATGAATGATGACATGAGTACACAGTGATATCATCACACCAAGCACCTGAGGATGAGTACCTAGTGCTTCTCAGATAGCAAGCCCCAAGCATCCAGGGCTCCTAGATGCCCTAGCAAACCCTTGGAATTTAAAACAAATTTAAGCCTTCTAGCTAGAAACAGACAGAAGCCCTAAAAAGACATTTTTATGTTTATTTACAGCCTTTATGTTTCTAACTAGAAGGCTGATCAGCACTTAGTCAGCATGCTTTTGTGGCACATAGCTGGATTTTGGAGATTTTGAAGACCTCTGTGAAAGGTTGATCATGTTTTGGGAAATGTTTCCTTTTAAAACCTCCTGTGAGCAAAACATTTTCAAATGTAGTAGGCATTTTGGGCTTTCTTGTTCAATCACGACATAATAAATGTCTGTGATTCACAAGAGATTGTTAGCGCTATGTTTCGGGAGTATTACATGGCTTGTTATGAAATCACACTTGTGTGTACTATTCATCATATATGTCCACTCTCCTTGAAAAAGCATAACTGATTTAAGAAACACTGGAGTTTTAAGGTGGCCAGTTTACCTGAATGAAATGAAAAAAAAAATGATGGAAGCTACAAGTAAATGGTGTTTTAAAGTTTCTTTTGTTTTGGACTGTCCTACTGCAAACCCAGAGTGCACCTGAATTCTTGCTAAATAACCCATGAGAGTTTTGGAATCACCATTTGTTGCTGTGTTCAAATATGCAATTAATTTCAATGAGTGAGGGGGCATGACCATAACTAACGAGCTGGGCCCTCACAAATGGAAATAAATTTTTTGTTTGAACCAATGCCATTGTCTGGGTTATGTGCACAAGTTAAATAGATTTATTTTTTTCTGTATGTTTGCTTTGTTTGGTACCAGGGTGTGCCGAACTCCCCCACCACTCACCTCCCCCCAAAGTCCTGTGCACCCAAGTACCTTGTTTCCTTTTGTTGTGGTTGATACTTCCCAGTTAGTAAGGGGATCCCAAAATTCAGGAAAAGAAACTGAATCCAGAAATATTTTTTTATGTTGCTGTGTGTGGTAGTAAAAGTAATAAAAGAACGGAAGTAGAATTGTGGTCAGGAAAAAAAATTTATGACTGGAAGTAAAATGTGAAGACATGTTGTAGTGAGGGGAGATTTATGTCCAGCATCCAAATATGTGATTGCAAGCCTAATTTTACTTATCATAACTTTAAAGTAAGTTTGGAAAAGGAATCGAGGACAGTAAACTGAGGAAACCATGCTAGTGGTTCTTCATTTTAAAGGCAGTGTTGTGATTGATTTGAGTGTCAGAGGGATTCAGTGTGTGATTGGCTAATGTGATACAGTAGGGCAATCAGGTTTATTTAGTTTATTTATTGAAGAGATTCACCAGGTTGATTGACATTTAACTTGATTGATGGCAAAGCCAAGTGAAAAATAAATGAGCAAAAGTAGACATAAATTGTTTCTTTCCAGTAAAGCTTATTTATTTTCACAATGCTCACCAGCCATAGAAAATAACTGATTTATTTGCCATCTTTTCCATCATCTTATGTTGTATACATTTATAATAACTGGTGACCGTTTTTTCCCATAGGGAAACTGGGTTATAATAAATAGAATAAAGTATGGGTCGGGGTGTGTAATAAGAAGTTTACACACACCTGAGGGGTTTATCCATAGCATCTAACCCCGAGGATGTGTGTAAACTTCGAGTTTACACACACCGACCCATATTTTATTTTATATAATTGCTGGGTTTCATTTTTTGTCTACAGCAATTATATAAAATAAAAGAGAAGAGGTTTGGTGCAGCCACGGTCTGACCAAGTTTTGGCAGTGACAGCAGTTGGATGCAGCTGTTGGAAGGACGGGTTTTTGTTTTAATTTTTTCCCCCTCTTTTGGTAGGAGGCGGTCAGATTTTTTTGTGCAGCCATTTCTTTTTTTTTTTAAATGTACTTACCACCAAGCTAGAGTGGTGGTCGCTGGTCCCTGGGGTTAGGTTGGCTGGGGGAATGTGGAAGAGCAGCGGCTGGCATCAGAATGGTGCATGCGCAGCAGGAACAAAACCGGCGCGTGTTTGCCATAATAAACACTCCCTTATTATGGCAAATTATGCTATGGATTTTGCATAGTAAAAAACAAAACCCATTAATTATTCTATCATTATAACCAGCTGGTTATAATGACCAACACGCACCAGTTTCCCTACATCGGCGCATGCGCCTACCGCAATCTTCCTCTTTTCTACTCCATTCCCCACCACCTCACTCCTCAGCACTGTACCCACTCCAGTTCCCCGACACAAGCAGTCAGTGGTAAGTTATTTTCTTTTTGGGGTGGAGGGAACAAAAATATCACTGGGCACAGAATCTACATTGCAGTGGGGAAATTAAAAAAAAAAAAAAACACTACAAGCCGCCATGGACAGCACGCTGAAATCCCAACTGTCCACTGCTCCAAACAAACCCATTTATTTTGTATAATTGCTGTGGCAAAAAAATGATCACCAGCAATTATACAAAATAAAGGATGTATAGGGGGTTTAAACTTGAGTTAAACACGCCGGGGTGGATGCTAGAATAAACCCCTCGAGCCGCCTCCTCATGGTTTATGTGGCATCCCACCCCTCGGGGGGGGGTAACATCCTCATTACAACCTCCTACCCATCCATTATTCTCTATGTAAATGCCACAGGAGGGATGAATAATAGGGCTGAATAAAATATTCACCTCTTATTCAATCTGCAACCCATGTTATTCTCCCAATAACCTCATCACAATGGCATCCAGTACTCCATGGTATAAACAGGACATTCCATAGGCCATCCAAGGATTAAAAATTGTTTATTCACCTGTAACTGTAGTTCTAGGAGTTGTATGTGTAGGTTACTCACCTATAACTGTAGTTCTAGGAGTTGTATATAGTTCACATCAACATTCTGTCAGTTCCACTGGAATGGTCTGATTGGCCAGACATCTTTAAGTTAAGTTCCTCCCACCACCCAGGTGGTATATCCCCCGACTCCTCCCCATGACATCAGATCTTGCATGCTGGAAGCAGGAATCCATGTGCCACTTGCCAAGGGAGGTCAGGTGGGTTGTGTGGATGTGAATCATATACCACTCCTAGAACTGTGGTTTCAGGTGAGTGACCTGTTTTTCTAGGGTTGTGGACATAGACTCTGGCAGACTCTTAGCAGCTATCTGAGGGGGTGGAAACAAACACACACCATTACATGGCAAACAGAGATTGGAGATCCAAGGTCCCAAACCTGCATCCTGACATAACTCAAGATTAATGTAGTGGTGGGAAATGAAGGTGTATACTGACTTCCAGGTAACTGTACTGCAGTTTCCTGTATAGGGATGTCCCTGAAAGCAGCCACCAAGGCAGCAATATATCTGGTAGAATGAGCACTAAACCCTATGTGATGCTCCCTTCCAGCCAACCTATAGCAAAGGTCAATGCAGAATGTGATCCACCTGGCAATCGTCTGCTTTGCTGCTGGTCTGGTAGGCATTGTTTCAGTGTACATGACAACCAGCTGAAGAGCCCGTCAGCGAACTCCAGCCATGAACTTGATGTGATAACACAGCTCCTTCTGCAGGTTCAGGGTATACAGTCTGTGGTTGGCCTCTGTAGATGGGCTAGTGAAATACATCAGCAAGTTAATCACCTGGTTAAGGTGAAACTCTGATACCACCTTCAGGAGAAACTTTGGGATGGGTCAAAGGATGACGTTGTACCTGTGTAAGACCAAGTAAGGAGAGTCTACAGAGAGTGCCTGGTGCTCCCCAATCCTTCTGGCTGACATAATGACCACCAGGAAGGCTGTCTGCCATGACAGGTGTCACATCACACACCTGTGCATTGGCTCAAAAGGCTTGCCCGTGGGCACTGCCAAAACCAGCAGCAAGTACCACAATGGATGTGTTTCATGCACCAGAGGGGACAAGTGGTCCTGGCCTTTGAAAAAGGACCTGACCACTTTCTCCTGGGCCACTATCTGTGAACCAGCCCACGCCTGGTAAGCAGAGATGGCTGCCAGGTGCACCTTAAGGGTCATCACCTGCAGTCCCATCTGGGAAAGGGACCAGAGGTAGTCCAGGATGCTAGCCACAGAGCAGATAAGGGGATCAAGCCCCTTGCTCTGACATCAAATGGAAACCCTCTTTCATTTAAAGGCATAGCATTTGTGAGTCGACTCTTTCTGGGAGGCATCCACAATGTGGATGACCTCCTCTGAGAGACCCAAGGCGAGGAACTCTAGCCACTCAGGAATAAGGTCATGTGGTGCAGAGACTGAAGATCTCATGCAGGACCATCCCTTGTTGTCTGGTCAGCAAATCTGGTTGAAAGGTAGTCTCTGTGGTGGCCTGCTGCTGAGTGCTGAGCACTGAGGAGATCTGGGTACCAGAACTGCCATGGCAGTCTGGAGCTATCAGGATCATCCACACCTTGTCCTTCCAGGACTTGACCATGAGTTTCTGGATCAAGGGAAAAGGAAGGAAGGTGTATGTGAAGTCTGTGGTCTACGGCCGCAGAAAGGCATCCCTCAGCAGTGTCCTGGACTGTGGTGGGTGGGCACAAAACAGCCTCTATCTGACTTTCTCCCAGGAGAAAACAGGTCCACCAAGGGTGTGCCCCATTGGAAAAACAGGTGGTTCACCACCTCCTGATGCCAGGACCACTCATGTGACATCTCTCCTACCCAGCTGAGAGTGTCCAGCAGTTTTCTCCTATGACATGGGTCACCAGAAACTCTACACCCAGGCTGTACATGAGTGCTCAGGTGCAGAGTGCCTCACAACATAAAGGAAGGAAGTGAGTTCCACCCTGTCTGTTTAGGCAGAACATGATCATTGTGTTGTCTGTGTGGACCTTCATGACCTAACCCCTGCCTAGCAGAGTGAATTAGTGCCAGATGCACTGCATGGAGCTCCAGCAGGGTTATGTGGCTACAGGATTTCCAGGGTCACCAGAACCTATGGGATTGGTGGTCTCCCCCAGTGCACTCTCCACCTAACCAGAGACGCATCCATCATGAGTGTGATGGTCCGTTCTGGGTAGACAAATTAGTTTCCTCCCTCCAGGTGTTCTGGGATCAGTCACCACAGTTGCATCCAATATTGTCTGGGTCACTGTGATCAGCTGGTCCAAGTGACTTAGGCACTGGAACCACTGATGGCCAAACTTCCTCTGGAGGTGGCATATTTGCCAGCAAACCCAATGGACCATGCTGGAGCAGGATGCCATGTACCCCAGCAGGGCCAGGAAAACCCAGGCAGGGCACCAAAGCCCAAGCTGAAATGATCATGCAAAAGAGGTAAGATCCAGTTGCTGGTCCACAGGGAGGTGGGCCTTGGCCCACAGGTACTCTAGTTCTGCCGAGATGAACTTGATCAGCTGCTTCAACACCAGATTGAACTTGTCACGGTTGACCAGCTGGCCCAGGTCTTGGCAAATATGGAGAGCCAGATCTCTAGACCTCTCCACAGCCTCTCTGGATGTACCAGCTAAGAGTCAGTCATCCAAGTAGAGGTATACACTGATCCCAAGGTGCTGTAGGTGGGCTGCCACCACTGCCATACATTTGGTGAAGACCCTGGGCACTCAAGGGAGGCCAAAGGGCATTACCTGGAAATGGTACCCCTTCTGTTTGAAACCAAAGGTAATGGCAGTGGGATGGACAGATGGGAATGTCTAAAAACATATCTTGGTGGTCTAGGGAGCAGAACTACATGTTTAGCTCCAGTGATGGAATAATCTGATTCAGAGTGGCAATCTAGAACTTGCACTGTTGCATATACTGGTTCAGATCATGCAGATGTAACCCCCCTACCAATGGAGGTTCCTAAAAGGCCCCCCGGAGCTTGACTAAGTGTTACCCTGCCTGCTGGTGTTTGGCGTTTAAACTGCTAGAACGGCACTGTGAGTGCTGGTAGAGCCTCCACCTACTGTCTCTTTAAGAGCTGTCTGCTTGCAGACATAATTGATGCTTTCCTAGGGGTGCTGGTGTTTCCCTGCTCGACTCCCGCCCGGACGGCGGGGCAATCACTTCATTTTGCGGTCGCTGAAAGCGCAAAGGGAGCCCCTCTGAAAGATATACCTGTTTCACTGTAAACATTTAAGGCATTAGTAATATTATAGTTTGTCTTACCTGCTTTTGTTACAGCTGGGACTCTGTGTGTGTGTGGCCCCTCCATTTTGGAACTAAACTGCTGTGCTGGGCCAATGGAATAAGAGGATCTTTAAAATGGAGACTGTTTGGACCAACCAGAATTCGGACTCTCCTGGGAGCCGGCTTACAATGGGAGGTATAGCTAGTAATTCTGGGAAGTGAAGTTTTGGACCCTGGCACCTTTTTTGCACCAACTGAGAGAGCGTTGGAGTGATTGACAGCTGAGTCCACCAACTGGACTGGGTGGCGCCCGAAGAGAATGTTCTGCCCTGTGACAGAGAGATCAGATTCGTTGTGACCATGAGGAGAGAAAGAGCTCTGTGCTTCTGCGTTGTATAGTTTCACACGGGAAGCATGTGAGAGGCCCTGCAGTCGGTCGGTGGCCGTTGCAAGCTTGAATCGGACTGAATCCGAGTTGCCTGAAAGGAAGGAAGGAAGGAAGGCTGAAAGCGGAAACCAGGCTCACCCTGTAGAAGACTGGAGAAATTGCTGAATCGCGCTCAGTCTGTCAGGAACTGAAGCTGCTGTGTGAACTCCCGGGTGTTTGCAGTAAGTGCGATTGGGACCTAGGAGCAGCTGCCTGGTATAGTGATTTCCTTTACATATAAATGTGTTGAATGCTTGTGAAGAATAGCTATTCCGGTTCTCTTGTCACCGTGTGGTGTAAGCTGAAAGCTGAACTGAGTGAAATTGGACTAAATCCATCCACTAGTTAAAGCAGATGGGCCTGGCCTGTAGAATCTCATCTCTCTGCCTTGTATGTCTGGCAATCCAGAACAGCCATCTGCATCAGGTTCTCAGCTTGGGGTAGTGTGAGTACAAATCAGGGCATTCCCCTGCAACCTGTTATCAATCACCAGTGTTTCATCTGATTTTCTTGATTTCATTTCCTCAAGGATTGAGCCATCTGGCTCCAGATTACAATTGGGTGTTGCGCATATCTTTTTCTTACAGGGCCCTATCCATCTGCACCTGCCGGCCAACCCCAGGCAACGGACCTGGCTAGCCCCTCCAACCTGGGTACCCAGAGTGTGACTTTTAAGACCCTGTATGAGTGCACAGTACTGTGATTTAATTCTGCCAATCAGCTTGATCTCCCCTTCCTGTGTTCCACTCCCCTTAAATAAACCAGATTTGATGTTATTGACTTTAAACTCTCTGAAGTGTCAGTACCCATATAGCAGGTATTGCATTGGTTTGTGAATGTTGATCAACCTTATTTTACAGGGGGTCCTCCGAGATGAACTTCAGAATCGGTCTCGAGGGTAAGTGGTACCTTATGGTTGAACCATGTGTACATGTGGGGTATGGGTACTATAATTCCTATGTATTGTGTGGATCATTAGAGGGATTAGAAGGGGGTCTCAGTGTCCCAGAGGGCTGTGACCAGACTCTACCAACCATTACAAACCCTGACCTCTGGGTGGAGGCACCCGTCCTAGAGCCTAGGCGCCTCAACCTGTTGGTAGTCCAGCAGGCAGGGGTAGTAGCCCCTGAGATAGCGCCACCTGGGGGTTACATCTTGGAGGCACCACTGGGATTAGTGTCCTCTAGTGGCCACGTGAAGGAATTACCACATTATGTTTAACTTGAAGGAAAAAATGGAGGGGAGTACCACGCCCAAGTTAAAACTTGACCCCCTTAAGACGATGGTGCACAAATTGATGGGGTGGTGCGAAGCTGAGGAAATGGACTCCCAAAAGGCTGTTTTATTGCTGGATGTCCCCTTGGGGATTAAAAGTGCTGACATTGTATCTACTGTAGAAAATGTTAAGTGCATGGGCAAAGTGGAAGTAAAAGAGCGATATGCTGAGTTGCTTGAACAAACCCTGCAAGTGCTACTTTCATGCAGTATCCTGATAGACCCTGAAAAGGTGCCCCCTGTGATTTTGCATGAAGGTGCCCAGAAGGGATGGAGGGTTATTCACGTACGTAGTGGTCTGGTCACCCCGGGTGGGTCCCCTAGTACCAATAGCTTTAAAGAAAAGCTGCTCAAACTGTTAGCCTCAGAAGGGAGAACTGCTCAGGAACTGGTAAGGGTATTAGATGTCTCAGGCGACCACACCCCCGTGCCTTCCCCAGGTACATCTCCTGGGTCCACCAAGAGTTCCATATTGGCCACCCCCCCATGGTAATTCCCCACATTCAAACTGGATTCATATCGAAGGTTGAGAGTTTTCTCCGCTACTGTCCCAGTGCCTTCGGGGGAAGATGATTTGGAGACCTGAATGGACTATGCTACTCCTTTGGTACAAGAGTGGCAGTGTTCTGAGGGGGAAAAGAGGAAGCAGTTGATGGAAAGTTTGAGGGGTCCTGCACTGGAAGCCAATCGATTCCTATGGGCCACTAGTCTGGAGACCACTGCAGCAGAATATCTTTCTGCCTTAGAGGAGGTACTTGGCAGCACAGAAACCGGAGATGATCTATTATGGAAGTTCAAGTCAGCTAAACAATGGAGAAATGAGAAATTGTCTACTTTTGTTACCAGGATAGAAAGGGCTTTGCAGAAGGCCCACCGAAAAAGGGGAGTGCCTGCCCAAACGCTAAACCAGGTCAGATTAGACCACATATTGAAGTCAGCAAGATTTTTGAGCATAATATTGCTGAAACTCAAATTGAAAGACAGAAGGGCCAGCCCTCCTGAGTATTGTCACTTGATGAGAGAGATCCATGAGATTGAAACTGATGAAGAGGGCTGGGAACCCTATGCTGGGGCTGTGAACCCTTGTCAGGCCCCTGAAAAGAGTGAGCCAGATGAGGCTCAACAGTTAAGAGGTTTGATTAAGGAATTGACTGAGACCTACGGGGAACCAGATCTGTATCAGGCTCCCCTGAGCCTAAAAGTGGAGTGGGAGTGCATGTCGTTTCCCCTGAGACCCGGATTGAGGGCAACATGAGAGCAGAAATAAGAGACTTAGGAGAGATGGTGAGGGAGCTGCAAAGGGCTGCTCTCACCCCCAATAGAAGTGGATATCCAGAGGCCCAGTGGTATAAACCCCTAGTTCAAGAAGAGCCCTGCAGGGCCCCAGAGATGCCCAAACAGATAAGAGATCCCCCTCCTTCCAAGGACAACAGAGACATTAAGTTCTGCTACCATTGTGGAGAGGATGGACACTTTCAGTCTGCTTGTCACCTGCCAGAGAACTTGAGAAAAGTTACCAA
Source organism: Neoceratodus forsteri (assembly GCA_016271365.2). Taxonomy (NCBI): domain Eukaryota; kingdom Metazoa; phylum Chordata; order Ceratodontiformes; family Ceratodontidae; genus Neoceratodus; species Neoceratodus forsteri. The sequence goes on from CM057459.1 coordinate 32,387,856, forward strand.
CAGGTTAGTGGCCTGGCATCGCAAAACCTATGCCTGGTCACCAGGGGGAGCCACCCGGAAAAGTTTTGCCACCAGGGCCAATGCCCGATCGACATCCCAATCAATGCCCCCAGAATGGTCCGGAGTGGTGGGTCCCTCTATGGAGACTACTGTGAAAGTGAATGGAGTACCCATCTGAGCTGTGTTAGACAGTGGCTCCCAAGTGACAATTATGTTCCAGGACTGGTATCAGAAGCACTTGTCTAACGTACCCCTGCAACCATTGGAAGGACATGTTTGGGGCTTGAGTGAAAAGGCCTACCCCTACTCTGGCTATATTCGAATTTGGTTGTCTTTTCCCACCTCTGTGGCTGGAGTGGCAGAACAAGTGGAGACCCTGGCCTTAGTATGTCCCCCTACTGGACTGTATGATTGAGTTCCTTTGCTGATTGGAACAAATGCACATATGTTTGGATGGCTGGCACAGTTGTGTTATGAAAAACAAGGGTCCCGGACTGGTAGAGCTCTAAGAATTCCGGCCTTGATCAAAAAGGCCTATGAGGCACACAGAGATGTTGAAAATGTGGACACCGAGGAACCGGTTGGGATCATCTGGAAAAAGGATCCTGAGTCTCTGATTTGGGCACCAAATGCCCAATGTATTCTACAAGGAGAGGTTCATATAAAAAAGGATGTCAAGAATAAAATATTAATGCTGGATGCACCAGGAGATGGAAAATTGCCTGAGGGGCTGTTGGTCAAGCCAAGTATTCTGCCTGCTAGAGCCCATGCTTTTGCCAGAAGAGTAATGGTTCAAGTTCATAACATGCCTGACAGGGAGATTTGAGTAAACAGAGGTTGCACTCTGGCTAATGTGCCTTGTGCAGATACTGCTGTGCTACCCAGTAACAAGAGTTCAGGAAAAAGTGATAGAGGAACGCCTGACTTGTTTGATTTCAGTGACTCCCCGTTGCCAGCTGAATGGAAAGTGAGAGTCGGTGAGAAGCTTGCCCAGAGGGACCGGGTGTTCTCTTTGAAGGAGTGGGACGTAGGCTGTGTACAGAGGGCTGAGCACCATATCTGGCTGCATGATGATAGGCCATTCCGTGAGAGGTCTCGACGCCTGGCACCTGCTGACATAGACGATGTGAGATGACATTTACAAAAGATGCTAGCTGCTGGTGTAATACAAGAATCCAGAAGCCCATATGCTTCCCTCATTGTGGTGGTGAGGAAAAAGAATGGGACAGTAAGGATGTGCTTAGATTATCGCACCTTGAACCGGCGGACTATCTCTGATCAGTTTACAATGCCCCGCATCCAGGATGCTTTAGACTGTCTGAATGGTAGCCAGTGGTTCTCCGTGCTAGATCTTAGCAGTGTGTACTACCAGATCCCGATGGCCCCGGAAGACCGTGAGAAGACAGCCTTTATCTTCCCACTTGGTTTCTATGAGTTCATGAGGATGCCTCAAGGAATTTCAGGTGCCCCAGCCACCTTTCAATGGCTGATGGAGCGTGCCATGGGGGACATGAACTTATTAGAGTGCCTGCTATACCTAGATGATGTTATTGTGTTTGGTAGCTCACTGGAGGAACATGAGAGCCGATTATTCAAGGTGCTGGACCGATTGGAAGACTTTGGCCTGAAGTTGTCCATCGATAAATGTCAATTCTTCCAAACATCTGTAAAGTATGTTGGACACATAGTTTCCACTGAAGGGATAGAGACAGACCCGAGTAAAGTTGAGGCCCTGACCACCGGGACCCAGCCCCATAATCTAAAAGAACTGCAAAGATTTCTGGGTTTTTGTGGCTACTATTGGCATTTTATCAAAGACTATTCAAGAGTGATCCGCCCTTTACTCAATCTCACTCAAGGGTACCCTCCAACTCACAAAAAATACAAAAAGTCAACTTCCCATGAGACTGAGAGAGTATATTTCCATCCAAATGAAGTATTTGAGACCCGTTGCACACCTGATTGTGAGACTGCTTTTCATGAGATTATATATCAACTTACCCACGCTCCTGTATTGGCCTATGCAGATCCAACAAACCTTATGTCCTGCACACTAATGCTAGCTTGCAAGGGTTGGGGGCTGTTTTGTACCAGGAACATGAGAATGGTCTGAGACCCGTGGCTTTTGCCAGCAGAAGCCTGACCCCTTCCGAAAAGAACTATCCAGTACACAAGTTAGAATTCTTAGCTCTGAAGTAGGCCATTGTGGACCAATTCCATGAATATTTGTATGGGGCAAAGATACTGGTAAAAACTGACAACAATCCCTTGACTTATGTTCAAACTTCAGCTAAGCTGGATGCCACTGGCCACAGGTGGCTCTCTGCATTATCCACATACAATTATGCTGTCGAATACAGAGCAGACCTGAGCCACATAGATGCTGATGTTCTCTCCCGGAGGCCTGCTCTTCGAAATGACTGGGTCCGACTGTCAGAACCTGATATTCAAGCACTCTGCCAGAAGTTTGACCAAGAGTAGCCAGCGGTCCCAGACCCAGTGAACTGTTTGGTGGATTTTTTGGGGCCCTCTTAGAATTGCATACCTGCTGTTTATTACCATTTCTCTGCCTTAGACATTGGTGCTTTGCCTCAATTCGACAATTACAGTATTAAGCGGGCTCAATCCCAAGATCCCATGATCAACTCAGCTTTAGAAGCCCTCCATGCAGGGAAAGATGTGTCCAAATTACGGTCCACTGACTTGAGAACTGCACTGTTATACAAGGAAGGTCCTAAGTTGAAACTGATCAATAGACTGTTATACAGAGAAACAGTAGACAGAGGGGGACAAATAGACAAGCAACAACTAGTTTTGCCCACTGCCTTTCGAGACTAGGTGCTGAGATCCCTACATAACCACATGGGACACTTTGGAATAGACAGAACACTTGACTTGGTAAAATCCAGATTTTATTGGCCTACAATGGGGGCTGATGTCGAACAACACATTAGAACTTGTAGTCCCTGTTTATAGAGGAAAGCTTTGCCACAGAGGGCTGCCCCTCTTGTTAACATCACCACCAGTGAACCCATGGAACTGGTCTGTATTGACTTCCTGAGTTTGGAGCCAGACCAAAGAAATATTAGTAATGTGCTGGTGGTCACTGACCATTTCACCAGATATGCCCAAGCTTTTCCCACCAGGGACCAGAAGGCCTCCACTGTGGCCAAAGTTCTTACAGAAGACTTCTTTGTTCACTATGGGGCACCACAAAGAATTCATTCTGATCAAAGGAGGGACTTTGAGAGTTGTCTTATAAAAAGAGATGCTTTCTCTGTGGGGAGTGCGAAAGTCCAGAACCACCCCTTACCACCCCCAGGGGGACCCACAGCCTGAACGTTTCAACCGCACTTTGCTAGATATGCTAGGCACCCTCCACCCAAAGGACAAGCCTAGATGGAGCCAACAAATTAGCACCCTAGTACAAGCCTACAACTGCACCAAGAGTGATGCCACTGGGTTTTCTCCCTATCACCTGATGTTTGGAAGAGAAGCCCGACTACCAGTAGATGTTTGTTTTGGAGTTTCTCCTGATGGGGTTCGAGCTGATAACCATTTACAGTATGTGCAGAAGTTAAAGGCCCAATTAAATCATGCGTATCAATTGGCTCAAACCATGGCTGCCAAAAGAAATCTGGCCAACGAGGAAAGGTATGACAAAAAAAGTGAAAGCACTGGAACTCCAGGAGGGGGATTGTGTGTTGCTACGAAATCTGAGACTGCATGGCAAACATAAGATTGCTGATAGGTGGCACCATCTCCCCCACATCGTGGTAGGCAAACTAGATGATCTGACTGTATACAAAGTGAGACCTGAAAATAATTTGAAAGAAGTGAATACCATGCATAGAAACCATTTACTGCCCATTGGCCAAATCTTGATTGAGGCTGCGCCTCCAGAAAATGCTCCCTCTGGACCAGTGACTAGAGCTGCTGCAAAGCAAAAACAAAGAAAGTCTGCACCTGCCAATGTTGAGTTACAGTGTTCCCCACTAATAACCCCAGTTGAACAAGACTGTAAGTCCATGTCAGAGGAGAGTGAGTGCGGCCTTGAATACTACCCTTCTTACAAACTGAGTCAATTGTTTCGGGGCAATCCCCTAGTAAATTCTGGAGATGAAGCTGGGCCTTCTGGACTGTCTAAGCCCCTGGCTTTGTCCATGGAGCCACTATTCCCCAAAAATGAAGTGCCCAGTATTGAGTCGGATGACCAAGAATCATTGTGCATGGTGGAATTGTATGAGCTGCCTGAGGAGGTAACTGTTGAACTGGAACAGACTGGTGATATACCAGAACAAGAGGAGTATTTTGAGTGTCCGGATGCTTCACTGGCAGTGTCACAAAACTCTCCCTGTGAACTAAGTGTTGTGGACTCTGACCTTGCCACTCCTGGAGCTGAAAGTGCCCCAAGTTCTAGCCCCTCTACCCCACTGGAAGTTCCCCTAACAAATGCAGACACTGTTGAGGGTGGGGATCACAACACAGAGACTGTCATGGTTCCCCCTAGAAGGACTGATCGAGCTGTGAGGCCTGTGGTACATTTAAGCTACGAGTCCCTTGGCTGACCCATTGATCTGCCTCTTAATGTGGTCCACAAGGGAGTGTATGTGACCCCGAGTTCATTGCCCAAACTAAGCCTGGGAGATAATTCCAGAATACTGGTCTTGCCATCTGAGTATGGTGCCCCTGCTCCATCCAGCCCCAAGGTAGCTGATAGGGAAGGGCCTCCTCTTTTCAAGTTTCATATGCAGGAAGTGGTGACCTGATGCCGAAATGTTATTGTATATGCAAAATGGTAACCTGTAGTAAGCTGTGAGATACAGAATAACTGCATATGACCAAGAGTTAATATGCGATGTGATTTAAAGGATGCAAATCTAACTGTTAGCGATGTAAATATGTTAGTGGTTGCTTTAAAATGTTATAAGAGTATCTACTTGACGCAGATACCAAGTTCTTTTCAGGCCAGGAAGGGTGTAACCCCCATATCAATGAGGGTTCCTAAAAGGCCCCCCGGAGCTTGACTAAGTGTTACCCTGCCTGCTGGCATTTGGCATTTAAACTGCTAAAATGGCACTGTGAGTGCTGGTAGAGCCTTCACCTACTGCCTCTTTAAGAGCTGTCTGCTTGCAGACATAATTGATGTTTTCCTAGGGGTGCTGGTGTTTCCCTGCTCGAATCCCGCCCGAACGGCGGGGCAATCACTTAATTTTGCGGTCGCTGAAAGTGCAAAGGGAGCCCCTCTGAAAGATATGCTTGTTTCATTGTAAACATTTAAGGCATTAGTAATATTGTAGTTTGTCTAACCTGCTTTTGTTACAGCTGGGACTCTGTGTGTGTGGCCCCTCCATTTTGGAACTAAACTGCTGTGCTGGGCCAATGGAATAAGAGGAGCTTTAAAATGGAGACTGTTTGGACCAACCAGAATTCGGACTCTCCTGGGAGCCGACTTACAATGGGAGGTATAGCTAGTAATTCTGGGAAGTGAAGTTTTGGACCCTGGCGCCTTTTTGCACCAACTGAGAGAGCGTTGGAGTGATTGACAGCTGAGACCACCAACTGGATCGGGTGGCGCCCGAAGAGAATGTTCTGCCCTGCGACTGAGAGATCACATCCGTTGTGACCATGAGGAGAGAAGGAGCTCTGTGCTTCTGCGTTGCATAGTTTCACGTGGGAAGTGCGTGAGAGGCCCTGCAGTCGGTCGGAGGCCATTGCAAGTTTGAATCGGACTGAATCCGAGTTGCCTGAAAGGAAGGAAGGCTGAAAGCGGAAACCAGGCTCACCCTGTAGAAGACTGGAGAAATTGCTGAATCGCGCTCAGTCTGTCAGGAACTGAAGCTGCTGTGTGAACTCCCGGGTGTTTGCAGTAAGTGCTATCGGGACCTAGGAGCAGCTGCCTGGTATAGTAATTTCCTTTACATATAAATGTGTTGAATGCTTGTGGAGAATAGCTATTCCGGTTCTCTTGTCACCGTGTGGTGTAAGCTGTAAGCTGAACTGAGTGAAATCGGACTAAATCCGTCCACTAGTTAAAGCAGTTGGGCCTGGCCTGTAGAATCTCATCTCTCTGCCTTGTTTGTCTGGCAATCCAGAACAGCCATCTGCATCAGGTTCTCAGCTTGGGGTAGTGTGAGTACAAATCAGGGCATTCCCCTGCAACCTGTTATCAATCACCAGTGTTTCATCTGATTTTCTTGATTTCATTCCCTCAAGGACTGAGACATCCGGCTCCGGATTACAATTGGGTGTTGTGCATATCTTTTTCCTACAGGGCCCTATCCATCTGCACCTGCCAGCCAACCCCAGGCAACGGACCTGGCTAGCCCCTCCAACCTGGGTACCCAGAGTGTGACCTTTAAGACTCTGTATGAGTGCACAGTACTGTGATTTAATTCTGCCAATCAGCTTGATCTCCCCCTCCTGTGTTCCACTCCCCTTAAATAAACCAGATTTGATGTTATGGACTTTAAACTGTCTGAAGTGTCAGTACCTATATAGCTGGCATTGAATTAGTTTGTATATGTTGATCAACCTTATTTTACAGGGGGTCCTCCGAGACGAACTTCAGAATCTGTCTCGAGGGTAAGTGGTGCCTTATGGTTGAACCGTGTGTAGATGTGGGGTATGGGTACTATAATTCCTATGTATTGTGTGGATCATTAGAGGGATTAGAAGGGAGTCTCAGTGTCCCAGAGAACTGTGACCAAACTGTATCAACCATTACATACCCTGACCTCTGGGTGGAGGCACCCGCCCTAGAACCTAGGCCCCTCAACCTGTTGGTAGTCCTGCAGGCAGGGGTAGTAGCCCTTGGGATAGCGCCACCTGGGAGTTACACAGATATAATATGGGGCATCAGCCCCTCCAGCCATTTCAGGACCAGGAAGTACATGGACATATAACCCAGACTGACCAGGGTGTCTGGGACATAGTCTATTGCCCCTTTTGCAAGAGCTGAGTAATGTCCACCTGAAGGGCAGGCAGCTTGTCCAGAGACACCCTGGACTCTCAAGTTGTGTGGAAGACATAAGGTGGGAGAGCCTTGAAGTTCAGAGGCAATCCTCTGTGCACTATATCCAGCAACCTCTTGTCTATTGTGATAGTGGACCAACGTGGCAAGAAGTGGTATAGCTAGCCTCTGACCAGGAGAGCAGGAAGGGACAGGATGGCGGAGGGACAATGCCCCCCCAACCCGTCACTGGGCAGCTTTTGTAGGGGCACCACTACCACTACCCCGACCCCCCAACCCTTTTTGGACCCTGAACCCTGCACTTCAGCTTGGGAAGCTAGCCTGGAATTGCCCTTACTGGAGATGTTGTCTAGGAGGCTGTGACTGAAAGAACTTGTACTAGTTCAAATCCCATATGCTGAAATCCCATATTTATGCAGAAATTGAACCACTGTTTCTGTTATAAATGATAATGACTTAAATTAGCCTCCCAGGCACTGACCTGTGTGCTTGTGATTATATAAATTAGTGATCCACTGTCCTTCTGAAAATATAAAATGTTCTGAATATATACTTATCCCCACTGTACTGTGATGTTCATATGCCTACCTACCCCCCTTTTCCCTCCCCCATTGTTAAATGCCTTTGTAAATCCAGTGCACTCCTAAGATATTGACTGTCACTGTCTCTGTTTTGATGAGAATTGACTGTGAACTATGCTGACTAATAATGCTGTAAGATGTGTTTATTGCTGCTTTCTAAGTGTATGATGTATATATCACTGCCTTATGTTGCTCTAACTAACCCCAGGGCGCCCCTGAAAAAAAACTAAATTAAATAAATAAATAGAAGTTCTGTTTCTTAGGCTACTTTTTCTGGTCCTTTGGGGACAATGTCACAGAATCTAGGGTGGCACTGGACTTCTCTATGCAGGTGAGATGTCCTTCTACCCTGGGGCCAAATAGGTCAGTACCCAAAAAAGGGACATCGGCCAGCTTGCGTTGGGTGTCTGCCATGGAGGTGGACAAACACAGCAGGGCCTGGCGACACATGGAGATAGCTGCTGTCACAGCATGAGCACAAGAGTCACCCATATCCAAGGCTGTCTGGAGCTGGAGTTTAGCCACTGATTGACCTGGTCTCTCATGACTTGCACCACCAACTGTTGTTCAACAGGGAGGTGAGGGAGGACTCCATCAAACAGGAAGTGACTGAAGTTGGCTATCATCACAGCACAGCCAGCCTGATGGAGACCCAGAGATACCACAATGTACACCTTTTTTGCAGTGTGTTCTATCTAATGGAACTTCTTGTCTGGAGGTTTGGCCATGGCCCTCTGGTGTCTAAACCTGTGGAACACAGAATCTGTGCCCAACCCCTCCACAGAGGGGTGATCCAAAAACCCCAAAAGGGAACACATGGGGACAGCATACTTGCAACCATGGGGGTAAAGGGTGCTGAAAAGATGCTGAATGCTGCCGAAGCTCCAGAGTCAGTCCAAAATATCTTCAGCCACAGGGAATGCAACCCCAAGGGATTTGTACTGGTCCAAAATGTCCATGAGAGGGTATGTAGCCGTCTTTTGGACTAGTTCAAGCAGGACTGACATGGACTCCAAGATGAGTCAGAGAAGCGCCCCTGAAGGACATTGGGCCATGCTTGCCAGAAAATTAATTGACTGAGCCACAGTCGAGAAGGAAAGTCCCAGAGGAGACCGTAGACTCAAGATCCGAGTCATCTGAGGACTCCTCAAAGATGGCCCTTGGCTGTTTTTCACCACGGACCTCCTGGGTGTCTTCTCTTGGGGTGATCCTCACCAACAACTGGCCTGGCAAGCTGGTGGCTGAGTGGCTGGCCTCCTTAGTCAGAGCATCCACCTATGGTTTTGGTGATGGCAGCTCCACCCTGAGAGGTAGAGAAGCAGCTGCAGGATGCACCTTCTTGGTGCAGAATGGCAGGGGCACAACTGGCAATGGCCATGAAACCAAATCCATGGAGTAGAGCCCTACTCTGCCCCTCCATGGCCCACTGTTGCCAAAGGAGCTCTTCATAGCAATGGCACATCATATGGTGGTGCCTCTCTTCACCTGAGGATGAGAAGAACAAGGAAAATTAAGGGCAACGCCTCCTGATCAAGTGGGATCAAGAGCAGGGACAACTCAACTGCAATCTTAACCACAACCTTGACTTTCAACTAGCCAGTCAATGGGGAGAAGGGCCAAACCAAAGAGCCCTCAATCTGCATGACCTGCCTTCCCGACCAAGGGGTGCCTGACAGCCATTGAACAGTCCTGCGAGTCAAGGGACTGGGAGGCCCTCGATCACTCCCAATCCCATTACCAGCATTGGTTGCTCTTGCTCTTAGCACCACAGGGGACAAGGCTCTTCCCCGAGGTCTGGAGGGCACACATCTGCCAGAACTCTCCAGTGAATGACACAAAGACACTGGCCCCAGGGAACAGTGCCAAGACTGAGAAGGTGCCTGCCACAGCTGCAGCCACCTGTGCCACAAGGACCACAAGTTGTTCAGGTGGCAGGGCGACAGTCGAGATCTTCCTGCTGCCCATAGGGCAGTCCTTCGGATCCCATTCTGAAGGCCAAGCCAGGAAGTGCCAGAGCTTCCTCTCCTGTAATGGACTCAGAAAGACCACTTAAGCAGAGCCTGCACTCAGTCATATCATGTTGCCCACCCAAGTAGTAAATGCACTTGTCATGTGGGTCAGTGACCAATGTATTCTGCCAGCACCACACACAATATTTAAATCCTGGCTTCCGTTGCTCCATTGCCGATCATCAGAGGGAGTTGAAGAACCTGGAGAATTTACTGAAGTATTGGAAAACTTTGAAGAAAGTTTGCCAATGTTGCACTCGAAAACCTAAGTGGGAACCGTGAAGGAGGTGATCTGTTCTTCCAGTGGAAAGAAAGATCTGACATGATGGGGCAGAGCCAGGGGATATACCACCTGTGTAATGGGAGGGCTTAGCTTAAAGTCATCCGGCTAATCAGACTGTTCCAGTGGAACTACCAGAATGTGGATAAGGGAACCATATTCATGGCCCTAGAACATTTTTATTCATTTTGGAATGTTGCAAACAGAGCTGCCTGACAATGAGTGGCAGAGCCCCTGATGAAGCTTCACAGCGAGGCAAAACATTGGGATATGTCTGTGTCACATTCTCATATTAAAATTTGTTACTTTTGCACATCGTTATTGCTTTTTGTCTTTCTGACTGATAGTGTTTGGTGTACCTCCATCTATGTTTGTTTTGTAGCCATACCAAACAGCATACCCTAGGTCATGTAACAGAGGCCATAAAATAGCCCACCAAAAACCTGTAGGGCAATACCCAGAGACCTACACCCACCAGAGAAGAAACTCCATTGTCCACAGTGCAGCAGAGGCAATAGGCCATGATGCGGCAAATGGAAAGCCCAGAGGGAAAAACAACATGAGATGTGCAAAAACAATTAGCACCAACTGCATGAAAAGTATGTGTCAAAATAGTGGAAGAGTGCTTGAGAAATTATGCAACTTTGCAATTAGGAATTGCAAACTGCATGAAACATAATGCAAGATGCAAGAAAAAGGCATCACTACATGATGTTACTTATGTGAAGAAACAAAGCAGACTTGTGAGAAAAATTATGCAAGATGCACATGGAAATGTTGCCAATTGCTTTGCAAGAGAAAACGTGCATGATGCTTAAAAAAAGATGCACACTGCGAGAAAAATGCAAATTGCATGAAAAGCAGACTTGTGTAAAAACAAATCACTCAAATGGGTGAAAATGACACAAGAGAGGTTTAGAAAACAACTGAGTGAAAAACATCTACTGATTGAATATCTGCAGATGAGGAAAAGTCAGTCAAGATGAGTGAAAAAGATGCAAGGGAAAAGAAAGCATAACAATTGAGTGAAATACATCAATTGCATAAGATCATAGAGGTAAGCCTCACTTAAGATAAGTGAAAAAGATGCAAATTACATCAAAACACTTAATTTGCATGAAAATAACATTGGGGAACAGGTAGAGCACTGAGGTCAGCACCAGTGTTGGCACCTAAACCACAACGGTGTCAGCACCGAGGCTGACAGTAACATTAGTAGCACCAAGGCATGAACAGACACCAGCACTGAAGATCCCCATCATGAAGTCCTTACAAGAGAAAAACCTGCAGAAAAAAACTGGTTTGTCAACAGAAATTGGCAATGCTGTCAGCAACAGATGATACAGAGGGATGGCGCTGACAAAGTCTGTGAAAAACTTTCTCCCATAGCTACCAGAAATACCCTGTCTGAGGGGGCATGGTCTGAGGAAGGAGTTTAGGCATCATGTGCTCAGATGGACCTGATGCCATAGTCCATACACCAAACCTCTTTTCTGAGACATATGAAAAGGCACTGAGGGTGTTAGAGACTGAGGTGTTAGCACCACTACATGAAGACTGGCAGCAGTATTGGGTTCCCCCCTCAAGGAAGATGGAGGAGAGGACACTGGCACCAATCGTACACATGACAGAGACCTACAAGTACTCACGGGGTAAACAGAGTGCAGAAGGGGAGTCACTTTCAAAGGAGGAAGAGCACCAAGACCAGTATGCATGTGATGAAGCCGGTGGGGTTTAAAGAGGGATATTAAAGAGTAATTAGTTACTGGTGCACTACTAGCCACTGCTTAGCAATAGAAGATGGCGGCCATGCTGGGCTAGCCATCGGGATTATTAAAGACCGTGGAGCCATTAAAGGATCCTGCAGTGTCTGGTTTTGGAGTGTTGATCGAGTGACCTGTGCTAACTAAGGAACTGATTCTTGTGTAGCTGGGACCTGCTGGTCTCTTGAGGTGTCCGTGGGTTAGCGTCCCACTCAGGGGTTGGGAGCGGGGCTTGCTGGAGGGCTAGCCCGGTGATCCTATTCCCCTAGACTCCTGGTTTAGTCGTCTGGAGTGCTGATTGAACCTGGAGTCGAGGTGGTGGGTCGCTAATATAGCCTAAGTAGTCACCTCTTGATTTTCTGGCAGGATCCTGTGGCTTGGTGGACGGCTCTCCTGGGATTTGGGGGCTGAAGTTTGAGACCCGAATTCTTCTGGAACTTTTGGGCTGATTGGAAGATCCCATTGATTTTATGGAGTTTTGGAGCTTAGTGTGTAAAAATCGTCCATTTGATGAACCTACGGCCGGGCTGGACTTTCCTTGGACTTTCTCTGTCTGCAAGTACTCAGTGATTTCATTTTAACTTTTTGGAAATTTTGTTTGCAGTGAGAGTGCTTTTTAACAGCTGAGATTCTGCCATTTTCAGACATATGTGAAAGATTTGTCTGGGGGGGCAGCTTCTCCATATTATTTCCTTGGTTTTCCCGCCTTTTTTTTTATTTTGTGTATTTATTGTATGTGTTAAGTAGTGAAAGTACTTAGTTTAAGTGGCACCTGGTAGTGAGAGGACCTGTGTGCTGTTTAATTATTTTAGTTAATATTGGTTAGCTTAGGCTTTGTGAGGCCTTACGCAGCGAGAGGACCTGGGCTGATTAATGTTTTAAGGTCTGTGTTAGACTTAGTTAATTAAATTATTTATGTTAGTTATCTGTTATTATTAGTTTTGGGTGTGAATTGTGGAATATTTTGGGGAAAGTAAGTGGGGAATTTCAGGAAAGGTTTAAGATCTGTGGGACTGTATATTTTGTATTGCTGTGGATTTGTGTAAATCCATTTTATTTATTTGTATTGATTTTTGCTTTCTGTCTTGGCCTGGGATCTATGTCACCGGTTACCCCGGTCATGAGCTATTCAGCCTCCGCGCATCATCGCCTCCTCCTTCTTTTTCCCCACGCTGCCTTTTTCCACCTATCAGTACTGTCGAGCCTTGGGTATTGTTCACAGGAGGGTTGGGTGGGGTGTGGGGTGTGAACAGCAGAGGCTGAAAGAGTGGAGTGCTCCCATTAGGGTCGTTAAGTTCAGAAGACGCCCTGGGGCGAAATGGAGTCTACAGCGTGGGCCATCTTGCCTAGTCTCCATACCCAAGGGCACCACCATTGGTGGTGGGCAGGAAGTCAGAGCGGCCCAGGAGTTCTGTCCAACTCGGGTGGTGTTATGTAATGCCAGATCTGTAAAGAACAACACTGCAATTATTGCAGATCTTGTTGGGACAACAGATCTGGCATGCATCACCGAAACCTGGCTGAATGGTAGTGCGGGCCCCACACTGGAGGCCGCAGTACCGGCCGGGTATTCGGTGATACGCCGCCCGAGACTGGACCGCAGGGAAGGGGGGGGGTTGTGGTCTGTTTTAAGACTGAATTGAATCTCACACGTGTACCAGTTGAGGAGGCCAGGTCATTTGAGTGTGCCATTGTAGCAGGTGTGGGTTATAGGATGGTCTCATCTACCATCCACCTGGTGATGGGAACCTATTCCTTAAGGAAGTGGCGGACTTTGTCCTCGACGTGGCATTTGAGTCACCTAGGCTGATGATCCTGGGTGACTTCAACGCCTGGATCGATGATGAACTTTCACAATTTGGACAACACTTCCTCCAGTTGATGGTTTCACAGGGCCTTACACAGGTGGTTACTTCTGCTTCTCATAAGTGCGGCCATTCTCTTGACCTGGTCTTCCTCCTGGGGATCGAGGCCTTTGACGTGGGGGTGGACCCCGTCGCATGGTCCGACCACTACACTGTGCGACTCAATTATTGCACCCCTCCTCATAGGCCAACCCCTGTGGAGATGGTCAGGTACCGCCCTTTACAGGATGTGATTCCTGACGGCCTAGCAGCGGTACTTGATCTATCAGAATTTCCTATGGCAAGCATGGATCTAGAAGTTTTGGTTTTGCCCTATAACCAGGCCATTACCTCAGTGCTGGATTCCATTTCTCCAGTCCGTGTACGTCCTCTTTCCCTCCGCCCTCGGTCTCCCTGGTTTGATGGGACCTTGAGGGAGTTGCGGCGACTAGGACGTAGGTTAGAGCGATGCTGGCAGAAATCCGGCTTAGATGCTGACCATCTTAGACTGCTAGAGCACTATCGAGATTATCAGTCAGCAATCTCCTGTAAGAAGGCAGAGTTCCTGTCCAGGGAGATTGCTGCAACTCAGAACCGACCAGCTCATCTCTTTCGAACTGTGGACAGGCTGTGCAACCCAGCCTGTCTGCAAGTTCGAAGAGCTTTTTCACAACTGCAGTGTGATGAGCTTGCTCGGTTCTTTGCTGATAAGGTGGCCGACATCAGGCTGGAGACTCATTCAGCGCACTCTATGGGAGTTGCTGATGATTGATGCCTGACCACTGTCCCTCTTTTCTCCTGGAGCTCCTTCGACCACCCGGAAATCATGGATGTTATGCGGATTGTCCAGGGTATGCGCCCTACATGCTGTAGTTTGGACCCAGGCCCGACAGCCCTGATTATGGGTTGTTGGAAAGTCATTGGCCCAGTTCTGGTGCAGATGGTCTCGTGCTCCCTTGACTCTGGAGAATATCCCTGCTCCTTGAAGGAAGCAGTGGTGACACCTTTGTTGAAGAAAGCTTCATTGGACCCGGACTGTCTCGCAAACTACACACCTATCTCTAACCTTCCCTTTGTGGGGAAGGTGGTTGAGAAAGTAGTGGCAGTGCAACTGGAGAACCATTTGACCATCCATAGCATCTACGAACCTCTCCAGTCTGGTTTCCAAAAGAGGCACAGTACCGAGACTGCATTGGTTCGGGTGCTCAATGATCTTCTGATGGTGAGAGATCAGAAAAAATGGTCCATTTTGGTACTTCTTGATCTGTCATCAGCTTTTGACACCGTGGACCATGGGATACTACTCGAGCGCCTGAGATTCATCTGTGGGATTTCTGGTTTGGTCCACAGATGGTTTGCATCATTCCTCACTGGTAGAACTCAGATTATGGTGTCCGGGGTTTTTTCCTATGAACCCATTTCTCTGTCTTGTGCGGTTCCCCAGGGCTCGGTGTTGTCCCCAGTGTTGTTTGCGGTGTATATGCTGCTCCTCTGAGACATTGTAAGATGATATGGGCTGAGGTTTCACTGCTATGCTGATGATACCCAGCTCTATCTGTCCTTTGTGCCCGACCAAGATGGAGCACTCTCGGTATTTAACAATTGCCTCATTGAAATCCAAGACTGGATGAAGTCCAGCTGGCTGAAGTTGAACCCCGGGAAGACTGAGGTGATGGTCGTGTATCCAGGTCGCCGGATAGGGGTGTTGGGAGCAGGTCAACCATCGGGAATATTCTTGGGGGATTCTGAGTTCCATACCTCTGAACGGGTGCAAGACCTGGGGATGATACTGGACGAAGGGCTGACACTTCGATTTCAGGTGTCAGCTGTCGTTAAGTTATCCTTTTACCATCTAAGGAACATCACTAGGATCAAGCACCTTGTTCCGTCCGGTGACCTGCCGACATTGATCCACGCCTTTGTGACCTTGCGTCTGGATTATTGCAACTCCCTTTACTTTGGGCTTCCGGGGGTTGATATCCATCGCCTGCAGCTGGTGCAGAACTCTGCAGCCCGGTTGTTGATGGGGACGCCTCGGTCTTCCCATATTACACTAGTGCTGCAGTAACTGCACTGGCTGCCAGTTCAGTGATGGATCACTTTCAAAGTCGTATTACTGACATATAAAGCCCTACATGGACTAGACCCTGACTACCTGAAAGAGCTTCTGGTTTCTTACCTCCCTATGCATCCGCTCCACTCAGCCGACGAGGGGTTGCTGGAGATTCTGAGGTTTTTTTTAAATCTTCAGGGGCTCGGGCATTTATGTTCGTGGCCCCTACCCTCTGGAATTCTCTACCCCATCGGATTAGGGAGTGCATGACCGTGGGGGGTTTCAAACAGGCATTAAAGATGTATTTATGGGGCATGGCATACGGTGATGTGGAAAACAGTTTTTAATTATATAGTACTGTATATTTGTTACTGTTGTGCAGCATTGTTTTAAATTGTTTTAATTTGTACTGCACCTTGAAACTTGAAAGGCACATTAAAAATAAAGATGATGATGATGATGATATGAGGAAGTACAACTTCATTGAAAGAGTTCTAGTTGCCTGTAATAGACTTGCAGTAGAAGTGGTGGAGGTGAAAACAGTAGGGGGCTTCAAACATGCATGGGATGGGGAGGAGGCATGGCCAGTAGATGACTGGAATAGAAGCAGAAAATGAGAGCTCCTGCAGTTCACATTTTCTGCAGCTCAAAATCACCTTAAAACTTGTTTACTTCTCAAATCGAAGTACTGTAAGTGGAGAGACAGAACTCATTGAACAGACTCTGCAGATACCAAATTTGTCATGGTTTAAAAGGCCTCGTGCAGTCGCTCCTCCAGACAGCAGGAAGACAAAGCCACAGAAGTCGCCCGAGCAGGCTGGCGCGTGTGTCTCAACAAAGGAGAGTGGAAAGCGTGTCTAGCCTTCAAATGCGGCCTTGCTGAGGGTGATCCATGAATTGGACAGAAGAATTGAGAAATTTGGCACATGTTTTGACACTATGGAGGGGAAACTCCAAACAGTGGTGAACGAAGCTAAGGCAGCCACTGATTCAGCTACCCAGATTGCAGTAACTGTGACCTGGGTCGTCACAGAAAATAAATTGCTTAGACTATGGCTTGAGCAAGGGTCTCTGGCCTTAAGACCAAACAGCTGGGCTCTATGGATAAGCTTGATTCTTGAAAGCTTAGCTAAATCTTTACACACACAGATGATATAAAAGGTACAGAATAACTTATAGACAGGTTAACTGTATAAATTCAATACACAACAGTGTGACTCAAAATATACAATTTATCTCCATTTATGGTGGGATAGGATTTTCATAACTTACTCATGGCTGTGCCGATCATGAGTTATGGTGGCCCAGCCCCTTCACTCATGTAGATAAATTGCATATTTGGAGTCACTCCATTGTGTATCCCAATATATAACATCAGGTCTAGCCTATCTTCTCTCCTGACTGGTAGAAAACTGAACACATGCAGGTATCTTATACTATATGTATGCCTGGCTAGAGATATGAAAAAAATAATTACTCTAAACAACCCCTGTGAAACAAATTAAATATTACAAACTGACACACCATGTCACGTCAAATACAATTGAACATAGAGACATCCTCCCTCTCCATAACCTAAACAATACTGCCCCACCCCTCCCAGACAAACAAAGATTATTCCCAGACAAAAAAAAATTATTCCAAAGATTCTCCAAAAATTAAACATGGGAAACCCATTCACAAGAAGCATACAAATTGAACTGATACCACTCATGTGGAGGCAGGACTTTCATAACCCAGCCATGACTACACAATTCCTGTCCCATGATCATGCATCATTCTCAGAAAAATCCCTATACATTACACCAGCACACCTAAAAAGATATTCATAAAAAATGAATGATTTGATAGTCTTAAGTTTAGCAGTATAACTTCTCATCTGATCTGTCATAGTCATTCAGTAACTTTTCATGTTAATGCAGTTTGGTTTTGTTCAGAAAAGCAGAAGGTTCACTGAACAAGTTGTTATATAACGATCTGCGTGCTCTGTTGATGAAAATAAGCAAGTTAGCAACCATGTATTGCCTGCAGAGGTTCTACTCAAGCATTAGCTCATTACCACTGACATTCTGTCCAAGAAATCACCTTCAGGATGGCTAACTGACAGCCTTCCATACACAGTCAGACATGAGGGCACAAGGAAGCTAGTGTAAGGGTTCTCGGAGTGCTTCAGGGAATGACGGATGGCATATCACAAATCTGTCTGGGACTGGACTGAATTTCCCTTTTCTTTCCATGAAAGTAATAGAACAGAAGTTGGAAAACACTCACCTCAGCTAGATAAAACTCATCATGTTGTCTCCTGAAATTTTCCCCTTTGTAGTAGTTACTAGCAGCAACAATCACATCCACAGCTACCATGCTCAGGATAAACATGTGGAAAATTGATGACCTCATCATTTTCTGCATAAAAAAGAAATTAATTACTCACAGGCACAATTCTATAGGATGAAACAGGTTAGTCTCTAGCATGCTTCTTCTTCAAAAATATGTGACCCACAGCCTTTCAAAAATAAGTTTCCCAGTTCAGTTTTAATACTGTATTTAACTTGACAGGTACCTAAAACAGGTCATAGTTTATTCAACCCTTTTGAATTTGTGTATGTATGATCGATCCACACATTTGAGTCTAATACCATCTTGGAACATACTTTACAACTAGGTACAGTATAATTTGCACTCATAAAAAGAATTATAAATACACTGTACCCTGTATTCTCATTTTTTTGTTTACCGAGGATAGCCTGACTGAGATGCAGATCTTGCTTTCAGTGGAGTCCTACTTTTTCCCATTTTTATGGGGTGCAGGATTGCTGCCCTGAGCGGCAATGTGACTTCTGTGGTATCATACATCAAGTAAGTGTCTCTGGTGAGATGTGAACTTGGGTCTTCTTGTTCCCATACCCCAGCTCTAACCAGTAGACCACACTGTCTTTACCTGCTACTGACTTGCTTCCTCAAGCTTTGACCCAATGATTCATACTGTACCTCCCCTTCAAATCTCACCTCACGTTTTACATCTTCTCATTCCATTCCCTTTCTTTATAAAGGGATACAAGCTATTGATTTGAGGCTAATTTGCAGTAGTGGCCCATAACATCTAAATGTTAAAATTATGCAATACAAAAAAATACCACATAAATACATGTAGCATAAATAAAAAGGAAACATTACCTACTGGAAAGTAAGCATATGAGTTCCTAATTAATAAAAATCACTTGTGTAATATATGAAAATACTGCACTATACAATATTTCATACAAGATAAAAAAGCTCAGTGAAGGGGCCCCAACTTTATTTTACTAGGACTGCTAACATTTGTCTGTTCCCTAACTCCTCTAATAGTCACACAGTATTTGTCTTCCATTTGATTCACTGATTACTAGTCAGTATTTATTCATGTTTTGTTTTGTCTTAATTTAAAGACCTAATACTGCCAAAACAGCAGTTAAAAATGCTTCATAATTTTTTAAAAGTAACCATTAGTTACCTTTTCTTTTACAACTATTTTACTTTTTCCATTTAAAAATTAGAGGATGTTATGTCTAATAATAATCCTTAGTATAGAGCAGCACACTACAGTACCTGGAGGTAGACATAATGTTACTCCTCTTCATCCTTCATCAGCACTGCAGCCTCACTCATTGTTACCTGATTTGTAAGGTTCCATGTCATAATGGTGATCGCGGACTAGTGATCATCATTATGGCGAGTGTACATCGCCAAAAACCAAAAAGGTGATGTATACTCCCAGCAAGCGAACATGGTGAACACGAAAAAGGTTGATCTGTTGGGGGCAAGCTTCCCGCACCCCCTTACAAAGGATTACTAACTCCAGGGGGCTGCATGTTGGGAGGGGGAGAGACTCAGAAAAAAAATAACTCCAGGACAAAAAAACACCAAATTACTGTGTCCCTTCCCAGCCCTGAACCCTGCACCCTCACCACTCCACTGCAGTACCAACTCAGCAGTCTACCACTGTATTACCCCTTACATACCTGCCCTCCTCTCCCAGTCGCCCTCCCGTTCTTCCCTTCACCCTGTTCTTTGCCCGTCACTACCCTTGCAAGGTAGTCCACATAACAGGCACTGAAAGTGAGTTGCTCATACTCGAGTCACTCACTTTCAGTCACCATTATGATGGTATACCAATTGGCAACCAATCTGGAAGAACATAAGTAGCTCCTCTTGTTCAGTTGTGATGTTATGATCAGTGAGGTTGCAATGCTGTTCAGCTGTAGAGGTGTGCAAAAAAATTTCTGCCAGCGGAATTCCTGCGAAAGTCGGATTTTTGCTTCCATGGAAGTGCAGAAATCAAATTAGAAACTTTCACGGAAATTCCAACTTAGAACGGCGGAACAAATGTTTAAATTGTGGAGTATTTTATTAAACTGCAGAGAAAAAAGTCCATAGAACTGATCACTGAACTGCGGAATAATTACATGTATTGTGGAATAATTAATTAAACTGCAGAAAAATATTCCTCAGAACTGTTATTCCACAGTTCATGTGTATTTTTCCACAGTTCAGACAAAAAAATTCCATGGAACACGGCAAAAATCCATCAAACCCATTCGGAAGATTCTGATCTAGCCAATGGTGGAAATTCAGAAACGTTGTGAAATTTCCAAATTTTCATGGACGTTCCACGAAAGCGGACTTCTCAACTTTCGCCCACCTCTGTTCATTTATAAAGGGGAATAGGCAAGAAATAAGACACATTAGAATGTTGGCTGGGTGGGGATAAATGCATGACTTGAGTCTTATAAGACATGAGGCCTCAGGTAGGGAGCTCTTAACCCAGGAAGAATGTTTGCCCCAGCCCAAGTAACATCCTAAAATGTCTCTTGCACGTCTACACTGGGGATGTGGTTACAAAATGGTTAACTAGGAACTGCCCAAAAAGGCGATTAAACAAAAATTACAAACACATCAATAAAAACCTTTGGAAACAATCAAAACTAGAGGGCACAGTCTAAGATTAGAAGTAGGAAGATATAAAGAAAATGTGAGGGGGCATTTCTTCATGAAGAGGGTGGTGGAAACCTGGAATAAACTACCAGAGGAAGTGGGGGGGGGGCTGAAATGGTGGAGGGATTCAAGAGGACATGGGACAGACACATGGGGTTGGTAAGTAGGGGGAAGGGGAGGGCCTGTGGTATAGGCAATGAGTAAAGGGGGATAGGGCAGACTTGATGGGCCAGTGGGGTCCTTTTCTGCCATCAGATTTCAATGATTCTGTGATTTTCTTGATGGTACCACTACTGGGTACTGCAGAGTGTGTGTTGTTTGCTGCTATTTCTTTGCTAGGATCACGATGCCCCCTTTATACATACAACAGAACCCCACAGATACAGACCCCAGACTTACAAACTGACTGGTCAACTGAACCCCCACTGCTGCCCATGCATTGGCTAATATTTCACTCGCGTACTTCCACAGCAAGGGAAAAACAGAGCAAACAGCATCTGTGGTGTGGAGAGAGAGAGAGAGAGAGACAGCATGCATGAGAGACCTCCCCTCACAGAGTTTGTCCGCATCCCCAAGTATTCTCCGTCTTGATGTCACCCAACAGAAGTGGAGACAGAGACAGACTGATGTCACTGTTGATGAGTGACTGTGTAAGGGCTAGTCAGTAGCACAGTGTTTTGTGTTGTACACCCAAAATGGTGGATCATAGGCAGCAAAACCTGTGACATCTCTCTCTATCTGTGTATTTCTGTGGCCGAGTGCTGTAACAATACTTTCTGCACTTTCTGTGTGCCGAGATAAAAGAGTGCAAAAACCTGTGAGAGCCATGTCCATGGTCTGTACTTCGCCATGAGGAAGAAAGAGCGTAATCACAGTACAGAAGTAGCTTTCTGTGTGCCGGCACAGTTGAAGCGTGTTGGTTCTTTATAAATAACATTAAAACCCCCATTTTCTTCTTTTTCTGTCGAGTTTCAGTCTTTTTCAGACTTATGGAATTTTCAGAGTTATGAACACCATGCATTCCCATGGTGTCTGTAACTCTGAGGTTCTACTTTACACACACACTTATCCATTTTTGTCACTGCTATCCTTTCTACCCACTTACATGATTAGTATTTTTTTCTTAAAAAAAGGAAAGTATGCCATTGGACTGATTAAATATATCGTAACAGTTTATTGTCAAATCAAATCATTTATTGGTTGGATGGCAAATTGAGAGTAAACTGTTTATTTCTTCTTTTTTTTTTCCATATTACTTTTTGCTCCTCTGTTACCACCTGTGCCTTCTTGGCAATGGGGAAGATGCGTATTTTCTGGATTATCTCTCCATTACCCTGAGACCCTGGAACGCGGTCGCACATGTGCTTGGAGGCACACATATGCTCCACGGCTCCAGTGATGGCCCCTTTCAACCACCCGACCTAATGCCAGGGTTCCCTTCTGGCTTAGTACTACAATCTTGCCTTCACTGAGTGGCAGCCAAGAGCTGGGGAACCCTCACATCCCTTTCCGGAGAGGAGAGCTGCTTTGTGGCATCTAGATCCTGCACCACACCCTCCCTCCCTCCCAGCTGACTCTTGGTGGCCTGAACTCACTCCCAAACTCAGGTTGCCAGCATGGTGTGAGGTGTGGCATCCAGTGCCTCAGCCCTCAGCACCTCCGGGCCAGCATAAACTCTCTTTTTCAATTGCATCCAACATTAAACATACAATAACATACTTAGTACAAACTACATTTTGGTTATATGTCTTTGAGTTGCAGTGTGAGTGGTTATGAATTGGATTCTGGTTTCCGAAACAGGTAACTTCCAGGTAAGTTTGTTCATAACTGAACACAGTTAGTAAACAATGGTTGGTGGTATAAGGTAGCCATATTGCGGAAATGCCACATTATGTTAATTTTATGAAAATAAGTGATTTTTTTTGCGTGAGGGTTTTGGGTTGTAAGAAATCAAGAAACACTGTGAGCAAGTAGATGGGGCTGAAATAACAGGAGGCAGAAAACAAATGAAGATGAAAGGGAAATGTGAGGTGTGTAATAATGTATTATATGCATCTATGTGAGATTGTTCTTTATAATTATATTTGTTGGGGAAAATGGCTGCCAGAAGAAAACTAAAAAGTCCAAGCTGGGACACTGATACCTTTTGATCATACAGCAGACTGACACCGGTATCTTTTTCTCACCTATGGGCTGGACAAAGATAAAAATGTATGTGCAAGCCTGTCCTAGCCAATCACAGATGCAGGAATTTCTCATTCCCATATAGTCCTTGGGGAATTTTTAGACTAAGATTTCCCCATGATGGAATACTTGGGTTTGCCAAAAGAACTTTGGATGTAATCAGAATCTGAATCATAATAGTAATCTGATTCTGATTTCCCTTCTGCAAGCAGGGAAGACATTTCCTGCCTGCTGCCCTCCCTCTCCTCACAACAGTCTGGTGGTCTTTGAAGGTTACCTCACTGGCAACACCCACTATGTGCCCCAGTGGGACCCTTCCCCTCTTCCCAGAACTGGATTTCTGATTCTAACTTTGATTACAGCTCAGAACCAGGATTGGAATCAGAATCGGAATTACATTATTACGGAATCTAAAATCCAATAACGGATTAGTTTTCAGTGATTCCAATCACCCTAATATGAAGCCCAATAATCAGGTATGTTTACAAGCACCCAAGGAAGATCTAGTGGACTATATGAAACAAGACCTCAGAGCTCATGGTCTTGCCTTGTGTATGACTCAAGGCCTGAGCCCATAAATTGGGCTTGATCTGAATCCTGGTCTTCCAGTCAGGAGAAGATCAACCTGGAATTGAGAAGGATTTCAGTGCAAGCTTTTCTAAAAAGCAACTTGATGTGTCTAGACTGACAATACTCACAAAAAAATGCATTGTTGTCAGGGTTGAATCACATGATAAAAGACTTTCGGTGGTCAGGAACATCTTATTCCTAGAAGACTTCCATTTTTGTGCCTTCTCTGCTATGTGTTAAGCTGATAAGGTGGATGTGCTAGAGTGCAAGAAACACCATCTCATTTGTAGAACATTTATCTAGAGACACTTCTCCTCCAGGTCCCAGACACCCTGAACAGGAACTTGGTTTAGTACAGTGCTCAATCCAAGAAGGTTGGTGTCCATCAAGAGAATCCACTCTGGTGGAGAAAAAAAGAGGATACTCCATAAGGGGAATCTAAAATTCTTATCACCAAGAGACTGAATCATTAACTGAGAGAGGGATTCAACTTGGTATGTGATAGTTCTCCAAATCTGGCACCAACTAAAGAAAAAATGCACTAGAAGAGGCTGTATGTAAAGGTGAGACAAGGAGACAATGGCAAACCTCAGATAAAGTTGTAGCCATAGATACGTTCAGATATTTCTAGATATTTCATGATATGTCTAAAGACATTCATGACCAGTGTACTGTACCTACCCAGTTATCAAAAAAATAAATAAATACATTTCTCTAGAGATATCACAGAAATGTCAGGAAATAGCTGGCCATATAATTGACTGCAACTGTATTTTTGATGTGAGAAATGGATCAAAATCTGGAAATAAGCATCCAACAGAGCAACGGGTGTTGGGTAATCCCCTAGCTGAACAACTCTGATTATTGGTCTTTTGTCTGACAAACATGTTCAGGCTTTGGAGATCAAAGATCATGTGAAAACCTCCTGAGTGTTTTTTGGGAATACACAGTAAATTGAGTAGAACCCCTGCTTCCTCTCCTGAGGGAGTGCTGGAGTTATAGCCCCAACCTATGTTAACTAGGAAAGGGTCTGGTCCACTGCCTTCCTTTTACTGGAGTTGTTCTGTACTGGTGAGTGGAAGCACCAACACCTGGAAGTTACAGTAGAGAACTCTATTACATAGCCATGCTGTATGATCTCCAAACAAAAGTGTGTATTGTCACTGGCCCATCTTTCTTGAAAGTTCTGAAGGCATCCTCCCATAGTCTGATGTACTGTACAAGATGGGCCTGAGAATTCTTATGCTGAGATCTTCTCCTTCAGTTAGAACAACTAAAGAGTTTGCAGGTGAAAGAAGCTCTTTTCTCAGAGGTCTGAAAACCATAGTACTATCTTCTGTCATGATGATTACCATATCCTCAAAAAGAATAAAACTTGTGCCGGCCTGGTGGCGCTGAGGGTTGAGGCGCTGGCCACCACACCTCACTCCACGCCGACAATCTGGGTTCAGGAATGAGCCTGGGAAGCCGGGGGTCAGCAGGGAGGGTGAAGGACTGAGTATCCCTTGGACTGCTCTCCTTCCCCGGGGAGGGGGGATTTCACCAGCCGATGTACTGATGACCTCTAGCGGAGGCTGGAGGCACATTACTCGGCTGCGAGACGCTGAGGATCGGAGTCTTGGTGGACGTCTTTCGGGGGTGCACGGGAGCGTGCATCAGCTGAGCTGGATGTCACTGCATGTCCAAGCTCTGGGGGGAGTTCAAGGAAAAAGTGGAAAACAATGGCGCCATGGATAGGCAATGGCACCAAGTCCCCCATGCCCTTCGCTGGGCCATCCCCATCTGACCTTCCAGGTCCTTCATCTCAGTCCTGCCCTGCAGCCGGAGTCTGAATCTAAGAGTGCCCAAGAGGCAGAGGGCGACCCACCCTGGGAGGGTTAGACCACGGGTGCTGGCTGCAGGGAGGTGGGGAAGAGAGAAGGTTCAGTTCGGGGGGGGGCCTCTGGTGGGCAGGATAAGGATTCGGAAACCCGAAAGAGTTCTATGGGGCCGCGACTGGAGGGAAACAAAGTTGAAGGAAAAAAAAGAATGAAAATTGCCTCTGGATAAACAGAAACATCTGGAGCCTTTTCCCTCTGAAACAGTTACTAGAGTTCTACTGATCCTTTGAAATAGATAGTTGATCCTTCTTATTCTTTGCATTCATCAGAATTTTTTCAAGTTTTAGAATACATAACATGTCACCAGAGAATGGAATTTCAAAAAAATACACCTTAGAAATCTGATCCACAGACCAGTGATGCAATCTGACTGCTCTCAGTGAAGCAACATCCATAGCACAGCTTTTAGCCGATTGCCTTATGCACATCTAAGGCAGAGTCGTCAAAGAAGGTTGATGTTAGATTGAGTAGGGGAATTAAATATTTTACCTTAGAATCCTCAAGTAAGTCATGCCACAGAGTGTTTCTCCATTCACAGAGGGCCCAAGCCACCAAATCTGAAGTGGACACAACCCTACAAGTTGACTTTGCAGTAGAATAAGCTCACCAACAGGAGGCATTACTTCTATTGTTCTCATCTGAGACAACAGCAGCTCCCTTATTTGGGCTACTCATGTATTACTGTTTAACTATATTAGAGATCACTGCATCCATGACCAGTGGGGTCCCCCACTTTTTAAACAATGTTTCCTGAAATGTATAGCATTTAGTCCATTTCTTTCACACTTGCTTCTTTTTATAGAGGTCTACCCACTCATAACTGACAATTTATTCATAATGCTATAAATGTGGGAAGCACTTGGAAGCATTTCCAGAGTTCAATATGATTGGGTTCATGGGCAGTGACATGGCATGTTGAACGTCCTACAGTTACAGTATTGTAAATGTTTTTTTTTAATCATGAAGAAGTAGACTGAGTATTAAATAGAAATGGCACAGAGGAGACCTCAGTACCCACTGGTCAATGTCTTTCTTCTTCATTAGATATTTATACCCCTTACACCTACAGAGTTTGTGGAGTCACAGGGATTTTATTACCAAGATATTTATCACTGTTTTCTGACTGTGGGTTGGAGCTTAGCCCTAAAAATCTAGATGGGGTTTACAAGTCAGGAAGGGTATCATTATTTTGTCCTACTATATCAGCACATGCCTGTTGTGAGCCCCCTTGGCATGAGGGTACTGCTTGATGATCTAGTGTCTTCACAAATGTGCCCTATGGCTCTTTAGCCTGGAAAATTCATATTCCAGACATGAAGTAGGAACAGTATAACTTAAGTTTGCTCTCTGCCATGTGATGAGTCAGATGTATATTCCACTATGAGTCCTGCAAATTGTGTGTAAGGTGCCAAATGGCATTTCCTTGCTAATACAAAATATGGGCAGAGCACACCATAAGGAGACCGCCTCATGCTCCGGAAACATATTTTGTACTTTTTGAAAGAAAATGATCAACCAAAAACCATGGTTCCAAACCAATAATCTTTTAACAATATGAGCCCCACATCAAAAACACCACTGAAAAAAGGTTCTACTTGAAAGTCTTAAGCCTGTGGTTCATTAGCAACATCCATGCCCCCCTGCCTGACCTAATTAAACTCTTCCTTCCTGTTCCATTTAGAAATATTTTTTCTTTGCAGCCGGAGGTTCTGTCCATCCTCTCTCTTGGCTCGATCCTTCCCTGGGCCCTCCTCCCCCCCTTCTGCTGTGTTTGTCTCCTGCCTTCCCTTGTGTTTGAACCTTCTGGCTGTACTGGACTCTGTTTTGTGCTTCTCCTGTTTCTAGGTCAGTATTTTACCTCTGGTTGTAGTCTGTCTGTGCGTCTATCTCAGTTGTTTAGTTCTCCTTCCCGCTCCTATGCTTTTGTTTGCTTTGCTTGCTTTCATTGGGGGGTTTCTAGTTCTAGCACCCCTTGTTTACATTGTTATAGTCAAGGCAAGGCAAGGCAAAGCAAGGCAAATTTTACTTTTAAGGCACCCAATCCCGGAGGCTCTGGGCACCATACAATTAAAAAATACAGAATATAGAAACTAAAAGATAATAAAACAGGTGCAAGCTGGCGCCGTGGCACCGAGCAAAGGGGTTCACTTGGCACGCTGGCGATCCGGATTCACATCCCGACCTGGATGCCAGGCATGGAGTCCGGCAGGGAGGAAGGAAGTTCACAGCGTCCATTGGACACTTCCGCCCTAGGGGGTGGGGCATAGCCACGGCACCTGGTGGTGGTTGGTGGGCGTGTGTGAAGCATGGAGCCTTGACATGCCCCTTGCACGCCCCACCCCAGGTTGCCCCTCACTGGCTGCTGCTGATTGGAGTGGTGGGAGGGCTGAAAAACAGCAAAAATTTGCCGCCCATGCTGACCAATGACGGCAGCCCCGCCTCCCCATCTGCAAACCCAGGAAACCCCCATTGTCATCTTCCACCAGGTTTAGATGCAAGGGAGTGCTCACGGGCACTCTGGTCTCCCCTCCCACTGCCTCCCCCTTGCAGGGGGTCCCCTGGTGAAGGGATACAATGGGTCAACCAGGCGGGAGTGACTGGGTGGCAGATCAGGTGAGGCGGTTGGAGCTAGGGCTGGCCACCCAAAGGAGAGGCTGGCTGGGGACTGGCTGGGGGGAAAAATGAATATGCAAAAAAAAAAAAAAACAGGTGCAAAACATGCATAGGTATAAATAACTTAAATAGAATATAATAAGATAGCAGGTTTATTTTTATTTTTAGTTGTTTAACCAGGAGTAGCACACTAGGTTGAAAGCTTTTTTACAGGTGCGACCTGAGAGCACACAAAAGTTAAGTGACTTGCTCAGGGTCACACAGTATGCAAGTGGAAGCTGTGAGATTCAAACCCAGATCTGGTCTGCTGGATGTCACCAGATTTGTAGCTCAGAGCCTTAAACCGCTGCACTATGCTGCCTCAGGGTTTAACACAGACAAAAACAGCTGCCTGCAAGACAGATAATATAGATTGGAAGTGTCATTAAAAGACAGTGTCTGGGAATGCCTGATTGAATAAATAGGTCTTGAGATGGGCTTTGAATGCCTCAACTGAAGGGGCCTCCCTCACAGCTGGAGGAAGCGAATTCCACGGGACGAGGCCGATGACAGTGAAAGCTCTGTCACTGGCAGTTTTTAACCTCATTCTGGGAATCACAAGAAGGCCCCTAGAGGAGGAATGGAGCGAGCAGATCAATGCAGCAAGTGCTAGAAGGTCAGTCAAGTAGCCAGGGCCAAGTCCACATAGGGCCTTAAAGGTGAGCAAGTCCACCTTAAAGAGGACACTCCACCTGACCGGCTATCAGTGCAGTTCATGCAGTACCGGGGTGATATGACAGTATTTAGGCTGCCCTGTCAGCAGTGTAGTGGCTGCATTCTGCACTAGCTGCAGCCGGTGCAGGGTGCCCCCAGAGACCCTGAAGTAGAGCACATTACAGTAATCAAGCCTCAATGTCACAAAGGCATGCAATAAGGTGGGGAGGTCCTCAGGCAGAACTAGGGGGTTGATCCTGACGATATTCCTCAGACAGTAAAAACCGAAATAGACAACGGATGACACCTGGGATTCAAATGTCAGCCAACTGTCAAGAATAATGCCCAGATCACACACCCTACAGGAGGCCTTCAATGGTGTAGGCCCCCAGGAATAATCCCGTTGCCTCACCAGAGGCCACCCTATCACACCCTCTGTTTGATTTAATCTCCAGTACCTCTGTTTTATCAGGGTTCAGTTGCAACCAGCTGGAGGCCATCCAGTCACTGATCTCGGCAAGGAAATTATTTAGCACTTCTACTGCATTGGATGTCCCAGGGGAAAAGGAAAGATACATTTGGGTATCATCTGCATAGCAATGAAACCCCAAGCTGTACTTCCTAATGAGCTCACCTAGAGTCAGCATGTACACGGCGAACAACATTGGTGGCAGGACCGAACCCTGAGGCATACCACAAGACAAGAGGCTCAGGGAGGAGGAGGAGGAGGAAAAATTCCTCATCACCACCCATTGCCTCCTGTTTGTGAGGTAGGGCTCAATCCAGCAGATGACACTGCTGGTAAGTCCACAAAACTCTCTCAGGTGGTCAAGTAGCACACAATAGTCCACCATGTCAAATGCTGAGGAGAGATCAAGGAGAACAAGAATTGCCCCTTCCCCTCAATCTCTTGCCCTGAGGAAGTCATTGTGCACCCGAACTAATGCAGTTTGAGTGCTATGCCTCGCACAAAACGCAGACTGGAGCGGCTTGTATAGATCAAAGGTCACAAGGTGCTCTTCAAGCTGTTGTGCCACAATCTTCTCAACAACCTTACCTTAAAAAGAAAGGTTGGAGATAGGATGGTAATTCGAATTGTTTTCAGGATCTATAGATGGTTTCTTCAGAAGGGGCCTCACCAGTGCCTCTTTCAAGGAATCTGGGAAAACCCCTTTGATAAAGAGCACCGGACAATCAAGGCAAACAGTGGGCCTACGGAGTCGACACATCCCATTAAGAAACGTGTTGGCATTCAGATGCATTGCTAATCAGGCTCTTGTTTCATTTTATCATGCTTTCACCACTCCCTTTTATCTGTACTTGTTACCTGTGTACTCTCAGTTCCAGTTACTGTTTCCATGATGTAGTAGTCCCTGTGCTCATCACCTTAATTGTTTACACCTGCCTCACTCCGTTCTGGCTCCCCGTAGCAGTTATAACTCTGTTTTTCATTCCTCTGGCTGCCCTAATGGTGTCAAGACCTACTACTTTACTTCAATCTTATGTTTATGTTATTCAGGCTCATTTGTTGCTATTTCATACTTTTACGGAACCATACTTTTACCAAATCCACAGCAGTCTGTTTCTAACTTCTACCCATACTGAAACTTCAGCCATCAAATTAGCTCTGTTTTGGGGGTTCCTGCCCTACCAACATTACAGTTACTGTTTGGTCTCATGGTGCTCAGCTTGTGACTTCCTTTTTATTCCAATTGCAGGGAACCGTAATGTCACAGTGGGGCATCATGGCTCCAAGTAGCAGGAGCATGCTTTTATGTAAGCTAGTTGATTTTGCCCTGCTCCTTTGCCTACATGACTTTTCAGTTATCCATGCATAAATACATAAACCTTGCAGCCTACATGGCTTTCAAGATATTCATTGCATTCAATTACTGTGTTGCAAATGCTCTTTACTGGAATAACCTAACTCTGTCTTAATGGCATTTAAGGTATTCATGCCAATCATATCAATTCTCTATTCATGCTGCACCCATAGCAATCACTGCTAAACCTCATCAGTTCAATTATGTTAAATCTCAATGATTCAATTACTGGCATCACAGACTCTTACTACTGAAACACCTACCCTCTATGTCACCATTAATTTTGCTTCCTTAATGGAATTGATTGGCTTGCTTTCCACTGTCTTTGCTCATATCAGTCAATCATATTAAGCATTCCTATCAGTCAGTCTCATCATTTTATCATATTGATCCATTGTATAAGTCAATTATCTTAGTTAATCATTATTAATACCTAACTGACAGCCACTGGCTTCACCTGGCCTCCTCATATCTAGCACTTCATAGTTGACTGTATGCTCTTACTTATAAATCAGAGGCATGTGAACATGAGTATTACATTCTATGGCTCAGGGCCTGCCCTGCAGCCAACGATCTCACTCTGCACCTTGAAGTCCACATCTTGAGCATGCGAAACTCAAGATGGGGTCCTTCTCATCTGGCCCATAGTGGGAATATCCTCACTTCGGGCACAGCTTTAGCCATGTAGCCCTAGCAACAGCATCTCTTGATGTAAAATTTAAGACTTCAATTATATGGCCCACCAGCACAGAGGCAAGGAGCCCGTCTGCTACGCTGATGACCCAGGTTCGGGAATGGACTCGGGAAGTCAGAGGGCCAGCTGGGGGGGAGAGGGATTGAGCATCCTAGGGACTGCTTTCCTTCTCCAGGGGAAGGGCGTTAGAGTGTCTGGCACACCATGAACCTCTGGCGGAGGCTGAGGACACCATCTTGCAGGCACTATCACTTGAGGGGGGCTGGGCAGATGCGGAACAGCATTGTATGTCCCCAGCCCCAAGGATACATACTGCCAAAAAAAAATAGTGCCACCTCCCTCTATGAGGCTACACAGTCTATAGTGTCCATTCCAGACTTTGTCGGCGCAAGGATTGACACCTGTTCGCTGGCATGCCCCGGTTCCATGGCCCCACTCTGGGGGGCAAGCCAGGGGGTTCCTCTGGTGGGGGAGTCCTACCGGAGTCCTGACTGTACATCCACAGGTACTGGGGATGACCGACGGCCCCTCCCAGATGGGGCAAGCCTGGGATTGGACCACCGTGCAGGTAAGTCCGGGATGGTAAGGGCTCGGAGTGGTGGGTGCCAAAGTTTGGGAAGAACGATACCTACAGCACACTAAATAGCAAAAAAATAAATAAAAAATTCAGCTATGAGGGATGGTGCCCTCATGCCCAAGAGGCCTCCTTTAGCTAGTTGAATTGGGTTTGGCTGCACCTTCTATGCTATTCTCCCCATGACTGCCTGTCATTCACCTGGTCTGTTTTTTAGTCAGTAGGCCAGCTGAGTACCTCAGTGGTTGTTGCTGTCCTCCACTGACCTTGGGGTTCCCACTCTCACTTCAGAGTATCCAGTGTTGCAGAGTGCGCTCGCAATCCTTCACAGTATTCCCATTGGAGGGATTGTGAGAGCTTTCCACTAAATTTGAAAACATTTTCCTCCCTTTGAATTGGATTTCTAAATTGTATCAGCAGAGCCATCACTAAATAAAACATCCCAAGCCTAGAGGGAAGGTGACCTAGGTCTTGGTTTCCAAAAGGTTTCCTCCTCAAAGTGTTTTTTCCCCTCCTCAGTGACAAAGGTCATAATATCTAGTTACTTTAGCTCTAATTCCCTAGGTTAATAGGTAGGTTTCCGCAGTTATCTATGTAGTTTTCTGTTGTTGGAGGGACTCTCCTCTGTCCTTGGGGAATCATGCCCTCTTGTTACAATTCATTCAACCTATGTTAAGGTTGTAAACTCATTTTACAAATCTGCTAACTATTACCACTATCTCTGCTGACCTATTTGAAGGTCTAAATACTCAATATCAATTCATTAATTCTGCAATGCTCTCATGTCATTCTTTTTGGGCTTTTCCTAGGCTATCTTTAGCCTAAGGGAATCCTTCCCATGGCACCTCTAGGGTTGGAACCCTCCTCCAGGGTCCCTTGCCTTTAGTATCACTACAGGGTGGTATTCCTGAGGTACAGAGAGGTGAATGGCCACAAAAAAGTTTATTCACCAAGTTGCATAAGCATAACACCACATTAAGTTGAGCAAGCACATTGAAATTAAGTTTAGAAGCATTGTTGATTCAGGATCAAATTGTGCAACAAATGATGCAAAAATATTATATGCCGCATCAGCAAACAATGTCACCAGATGCAAACTGCATTGTCTGAATGGCACAAAACTCCAAAAACCTAAATGTCTGCACCAGCAGACAGTACCACAAATAAAACTTGCACAATCTACAGGAGGGACAGGGAGGGAAGAAGAGGAGGAGGAGTAGCTCTCTGTGTAAGGAAAGGGAGAAAAGCAACAGAACCAAAGGTTAAATAGGGAGGAGAGGAGGCACTGTGGGTCACCCTGGAGACTGGAAATGGGTCCACAATCCACACAGGGGTTGTATACAGACCCCCGTATCAGGGAGAGGAAATGGATAAGGAGATGATAGAAGGCATCCTTGGGATGGCAGAGAAAGGGGAGATATTGCTGATGGGGGACCTGAATATGCCAGTTGTTGACTGGAGCACCTTTGCTGCAGCTACATCCAAGAGCAGAGCCATTCTTGATGCCCTACAGGGGGCATGCCTCAGACAGCTAGTTTTGGAACCCACTCGGGAGAGAGCAATCTTAGACCTGGTACTCTCAAATGGGGATGGAGAGATGATCTCTGATCTTGAAGTAGGTAGCCATCTGGGAACAAGCAATCACCAAACAGTGTGGTTCATGATAAAATTAGCTGTAGAGTCAAGCCACACAAAAGTGAAGGTACTGGACTTCAGGAGGGCTGATTTTGTCAAAATGGGAGAGTGCCTCAGAAAAGCACTAGCAAACAGGCAAGAAGGTGGGGTGGAGTAACAATGGGGAAACATCAAAACCGCCATCACAGAGGCAACAAGTCTTTGTGTGAAGCAAATAAACAAATCAAAACGAAAGAAAAAAATACTATGGTTCTCAAAAGAATTGGTGGGGAAGGTAAGGAAAAAAAAGATAGCATTCAGGAAGTATAAGGAAACACAGAAGGAGCAGGACAGAGAACTGTACCAGTTAAAGCAGAAAGAAGCGGTAAGGCAGTCAGAATAGCAAAGGCCCAAACCGAGGAAAAGATAGCTAACTCGGTTAAGAAGGAGGATAAAACCTTTTATAGGTACATTAGGGAGCAAAGAAAGACTAAGGTAGGGATACTGAGGCTGAACAAAGAGAAAGGTGGTTGGGCAGAGAGTGACAATGAAAAAGCAGGGATACTGAATGAATACTTCTGCTCAGTATTCACAATGGAAAAGCAGGGGGAAATACCTAATCTGGTCAATAAAAGCACTCTGGATAGTGGAGTTGATAGTAGTCCTTTCAGAGAAGAAAGGGTTCTGAAAGAACTCTTAAAACTGAAAGTGGATAAAGCAATGGGGCCTGATGGGATTCACTCCAGAATTTTAAAAGAACTAAGGGAAGAACTAGTAACACCACTGACTACCCTTTTTAATAAATCATGGGAGGATGGGGCGGTACCTGAGGACTGGAGGAGGGCAGATGTGATTCCCCTTCACAAAAGTGGGAGCAAGACAGAGGCAGGAAACTACAGACCTGTCAGTTTGACCTCAGTGGTAGGGAAAATGATGGAATCACTTCTGAAGGCAAGAATTGTTGAGTACCTAGAGGCCAGTGGGGCACAGGACCCAAGGCAGCATGGATTCACAGCGGGAAGGTCATGTCAGACAAATCTAATTGATTTCTTTGACTGGGTGACCAAAGCAGTAGACCAGGGAGGGGCTGTGGACATGGCCTACCTAGACTTTAGCAAGGCATTTGACACAGTCCCGCACAAAAGATTAATAAACATATTATCCAGCCTGGGAGTGGGTCCTAGGGTGGTAGCCTGGGTAAAATACTGGTTAGACAACAGGACACAGTGGGTAATAGTAAATGGAGTCCACAGTGAAGAAAGGAGGGTTACTAGTGGGGTGCCTCAGGGTTCATTACTGGGGCCGGTCCTTTTTAATGTCTTTATAAGTGACATTGCAGAGGGAATGGAAGGGAAAGTATGTCTCTTTGCAGATGATACAAATATCTGCAACAGGGTTGATACGCAAGGTGGGGTGGAAAGGATGAAAAGGGACTTGGCAAGGTTGGAGGAATGGTCAAATGTATGGCAGCTTAGACTCAATGCAAAGAAGTGCAAAGTAATGCACCTGGGAAACAAAACCTAGGGGAAGAGTACACAATGGGGGGGGAAGAGTACACAATGGGGGGTGAGATACTGACAACAACAAAAATGGAAAGGGACCTGGGGGTAGTCATATCAAACTACCTAAAGGTGGGCCAGCAATGTGAGAAGGCAGTAAGGAGGGTTGGGGGGATACTGGGATACATAGGGAGAGGCATTACCAGTAGAAAACAGGAAGTTGTTGGCCCTCTGTAAAGTCAGTTGGTAAGACCACATCTGGAGTACTATGTATAGTTCTGGAGACCCCATCTCCACAAAGACACAGACAGAGTGGAGGCTGTCCAGAGGAGGGCAACCAAAATGATGCAGGGTCTGCATCAGAAGACATATGAAGAAAGACTAAAGAAACTAAAGATGTATAGCTTCAAGGAAAGGAGGGAGAGGGGGGACATGATAGAAACTTTCAAATACCTCAAGGGAATCAACAAAGTCCAAGAGGGTAGCATCTTTCAGAAAAAGAGATGTGCAAAAACAAGGGGGCACAATTTGAAGATAGGGGGGGACAGCTCAGAGGTAATGTAAGGAAGTATTTCTTCACAGAGAGGGTTGTGGATACATGGAACAGCCTACCTGAGGAGGTTGTAGAGCCAAAAATGTGGGGGAATTCAAGAATGCATGGGACAGACATAAGGCAATTTTAGTTTGGGGTAGGAGGAAGTAGGTTGTTGGTTAACTAGGATCTGCAGCTTATCCATTAGGTAGGGAAATGGGCAGAATAGGTGGGCCAAGTGGTCCTTATCTGCCGTCAAATTCTATGTTTCTATGTTTCTATCAGAATAGTGCAAATAGCACCAAAGACTAGATTTGTGTCAGTAACAAATGCAAATGGTGCAGAAGCCCGCACATGATAGAAACAGCATCAAAACTCATGTACTTTAACAGGGCTTGCTCTAGACTGTTAACAAGAGTATGAAAACAGCATTTGTAATGGCTCAGGAATCCTTTGAAATTTTAAACTGGAAAACTGAAACATTAAAAACCTGAAAAATTCACGTACGTTTAGAAATCACAAAAACTAGTAAAACACTACACAAAACTCTAGGCTAAAGGAACATACCAAGCTCCAGTTTGATGCAGAGAGGGAGAAACTGTCGAAAAAGGAAAACAATCGTGACCTAACTTAGGCACCAGGCTAAGAAAAGGCACAACCAAATTATAGCAAGAAGGCTTTTATTTACACCTGTAATTTCAATTGAGGGAGGCAGAGTGGCAACTCACACAAACCTTACCCACAAAGCTGTCTTTGACAAAGAAGCAGGATGTCAGTTAAGTTTAAAACAGGCATGTTTGAATGTAAAGAATACTGTTTGTGGAAACAAATAGAATCTTCCTGATAGAGCTACTTTTTGAGAAGATAAAAACTGGAATATGTAGATCAATCTGAAGAGCTTTTTGATTGTGCTGCTGTCCCTAGTACACTGGAACAAAAGAATGATTATTGTGAGGCTGTGGAATTTTCATATCCTCATTGGGCTCTATGCACTATGCCAATGCGCTGCATAACCTGGGCTTGTTGGCATAGTTACTACTGAATGCCATGGAGTAGGGTCCCAAGGACCCAACGCAGCATTCACTATGGGTGGCACAGGACACTTACTCACCCCAACTCCCAGCCATGCAGACAGTTATGCACCAGTGCCAGCAGGAGGTGTGTTGGGGGCATGCTCGCACTCCATGCCATGCACAAAGGTGCAGAGTGCTGGGTGCGGGGGCGCACCTTATGCCTGGTACCCCCAGCGATAAGAGTTATGCACCCCCAGGATGCTGCTGCCGGCAGTGGCTAAAACATCGGGGTGCTGTAGACCCCTGCAACATGCCACCTCCACCCATTGGGGCCACGAGGAGGGCCAGGGCGACTGAATGGGTTTTCACTTCCTATTGTGGTCGGTGCACTGCATGCTGGTAGCCGGCATCCATTTCCCGCGGGCACATGGGATACACTGGTGGACCAGGTCTGGGCATCTCATTGGATGTGTACCAGGTCCACGTAGCACCCCTCTGCACACCTGCATGCTGGGGGGTAGGGCCGCGGACAGGTGCCCGGTGTTAGCGAATGCTGGTACTGGCACACCTGTCCACAGGTGCATAGTTCCATGGGTGGAGTATGCGCATTTCACATGTACCTATGCCCCATTCGTGCATGGGGCCAATATTCTTTGCAGATGTTATAGATGTGAGTGGTGGCAGTGATCCCCTAGCAGGGGGTGCATCTTATCCATTAGTTATTAATTCCCAGTGACAATGTGGAGTGCCACAGAAAAGACAAAATGGAAGCTAATGGGCCATTGCGACGGAATTTAATTTGAGGTTATTCAACCTTAATAAAAAAAATATTTTCCATATCAATATGAGCATCTAACAGCACTATTTTGTTATAGTTTCCATCTTCATTATCCAAGAGGCAGTATCTCAGTGTGAGGAGATACAGGTTTTTGAAGGCTGCCATACTGCATGTAGTATACATATGCTCTGCTTACTTTGCTGGCTATAGTTTGAAAACCACTGATTAAACTGTGATTGAACTTGAAACAGGCACACATTGATACCGCCTCCTGAGGGTAAGGCAATGCCAGCCATGATGACCTAATTCTGGATGGGTTCCGGCATGTGGTTTTTCACCATCTGATTTATTGTTATATTGTTAGCTTTATCCCGAGAACCATGTATACAGTTGTGATCAAATTTGGTATAGCAGTAGCAAAAGGTGATCGCAGACACAGACTTCCTAAACATTTTTATTCTAACACAAGAAATAAAAAGGCACAAACACTGCACAGAGGAAGAGACAAACCACTGCTCATGTACACCACCTTTGGCTGCTGCTTTTATAAGGTTACTGACCTACTGTGTGTGTACCACCACACTCTGATGCATCCTTCCACAGATGTGTAAACTTGGTATAGGCAGTTGCAGGACCACTTCTTGAAGGCATTACTAGCTATCATGGTAACTTAACTGTGAATTGCTCTAGATTGTGATTTATTGTTTCGTGTTTTTTTTTTTTTGGCTGTATCTCAAGAATACTTGTCCAATTTTGTAACACTTGACGTAAACATTTGCTATTGTCACTTCCTGAGGGTATTATCATCTTGGCTATGGTGACCTAATAATCAGTAAGTTCTAGTTTGTGATTCACTGTTCCTTTCTGCCTACAGCTTTAGAACTGTTCAGTTATGATCTAACTTGGTACAGACCCTCATAAATACCACTTCTTGATACTACCTCACACATAGCCATGGTAACATATTTCAGCATGGATTGTGGTTTGTAATCATTTGTTAAATTCTTGGCTGTGTCTTTAGAATGGCTTATTCAGTTTTACATGTACACCCAGAGGTACTGTACAGTAGCATAGTAGAGACAGAGAGCTTGGTAGAAGATCAGTATGTTAGATTCATAACAGATGGTATGAAGAGAATAAACTGTCAAATTGTTTTCTGTGTCTTTCTCCACAGCACCCACTTATACTCTAAAGACTTAAACCCAATTCAAAGCATCAAGGACTTACAAGAAGACATTGGAAGAGACATTCATTAATACTGCTTCGTCAGGGTCACAAGAGTCTTTGTTTGTGATTCAATGTATTTTTTTTCCATATAGGTGTGTTGTGCCTTCATCCAGGGTGTGGCTACATCAGCCTGGTCCCCAGCTCCCCCAGGCTGGTTCTCCACCTCCCTTGGTATGCACCTGGTTGTGGATCTCCCTACGGGTTCCCCACTCATGACAAGGCCAGGGAAGCAGGGCAATCCCACCCAGTACCTCAAGTCTGATATGGACCAGATCACGCACAGAGTGGCAGCACGGGCATGGAAATAGCTGGGCCAGGATTTGTGCATCTTCATTCACATATCAGGACTGTGTAGTACAGTACAGTCTGCATGCCCATTGGCACACGCTGTGGACCAATGGTCGTACAGACGTACTGTACGCTGTCAGTTGGCGGGCGGCTGGGCGGCCTGCGGGTGGGATGCTGCCACCCACCGCTGACCAGGGCAGAGCGGGGTGGTGGGTCTGAGTGGGCAGGTGGGAAGGGGGTACCGCTGGGCCACCAGGGATTTTTCTTTTACAAAGCCCGCGATTGGGCTTGGCCGTGGGTCCACTGGACCACCAGGGATACTATTATTTTTACAAAGACCACAATCGGGCTGAGGAGCAGGTCCGCTGGACAACCAGGGATTTTACAACTTTAATAAGCCCGCGATCGGGCGTTGGAGCGCTTTGCAGCCGAGGGGCAGGGGGCGTTGGTCCCTGATGGCTGCAGCCTGGCAGGGCGCCAGGTGAAAGTCACTGGGATCGGTGCACCTGCATGCAAATGGGGCCATAATGACATGCAAATGGCCCCATTTGTGCCTTGCATGCATAATGGCTCCATTTGCATACACACCACTGAATATTGAGGTTTAGGCACTCACAAATAATATTACTATAGTGTATGGTAAAATGTTGTCCTACACAGTAAACCATACTCAGAAGAGCACTGTTGTGCTGCACTAGTGATGTCATTTGCTGTTGTGCTGCACTAGGTACGTTACTACTGCAGTTCAACAAGATAGACTAGATTTGCACGGTAAGGCCACTCAAAATGTGACTGCAATCCCTAGTGCTGTGTAAGAGTAAGTGACAGTCAGAGAGATCACACAGTGCTAGCATTGTTCAGAATAGCAGTGGTAGTATTTTCAATGGTGCTTACTAATCCGGAGAAATGCTAATGTCGCATAATGCATTGATCGACATGTGGA
The DNA here is from genome assembly GCA_016271365.2 of Neoceratodus forsteri. NCBI lineage: Eukaryota > Metazoa > Chordata > Ceratodontiformes > Ceratodontidae > Neoceratodus > Neoceratodus forsteri. The sequence goes on from CM057459.1 coordinate 32,427,255, forward strand.
AGGATTTTATTCTGGGATCCAGTACCAAAGATTTTACTGCCCCCTCCATAGTTTTTAAACTGTGGTTGACTTCTTGTTTTCTATTCCCTGTTTGTTTCTGGTTCCGCATACACTAAAAAGGACACCTGGCAAAATAATTCATTTGGGAGTACATCTGTGTAAAGTAGAAAACAATCAATGTGAAACTATGTTTTGCCACAATACCAAGGTTTGTAAATCTGAGTTTTGCCACTGGAGGCGAGTAAAAGGCGCCGTCACCAAGTGGCTTCACGGTGGCCTCTTCTCCCTGATGAAATCTAGGGACAAATGCTGGGCGTCCTACAAGGCCACCCAAAGCAGTTCTGATCCCCTGGCCTACAGGACCTCAAGAAACATCTGCAAAAGAGCCATCCACTCTGCTAAAAACAAATACTGCCAGTCTGCCTTGCTCTCCTCAGCCACTAACCCGAGGAGTTTCTGGCAAAATATCAGAAGCACTGTTGGTGGGTCTGCCAGAGTGCAAGTCTCAGACCTACTTATTGATGGGGTCAGCTGTAACAACCCCTGACCATCTCTAATACCTTTAACTCCCTATTCTCCGAACCTCCGCCCCCCTAGTGCACTGCCCGTAAGCCCCCTGACCCCCTATCTCCCGGTTCTAACTCCCATCCTCCTCTCATCCTTCAACAAGTGTCTGCTCACGAGACCCTGAAGCTCCTTGCCAGCCTATCCCCTCACAGTGGGGAAGGTCACGACTGCCTCGAGCCTAAATTGCTCAGGCTAGGGGCCCATCTCCTTGCTAGGCCTCTCACGCGCATTTTCAATTCCTCCCTCAGGTCTGGGCTAATCCCGGATATCTGGAAGGTGGCCAAGGTGGTCCCAGACCTAAAACAAGGCAACCTCAAGGACCCCCAGAACTATCGTCCTATTGCGATACTGTCTGCTGCCTCCAAGATCCTTGAGAAAATCGTGGCCTCCCAGCTATCACTCTACATTCAGAACCATAATCTCCTCTCGCCAGCTCAACATGGTTTCAGAAAAGGGTACAGCACGTCCACTGCCCTCGCTGTTGTCACCTCGACCATCAGAACTGCTGCTGACCAGGGGAACCTCACTGGTGCCATCTTCGTGGATCTCTCCAAAGCGTTCGACAAAGTTGACCACTCTCTTCTCTGCTCCATCCTCCGATCCTTTGGTTTCTCCCCCCCTGCCCTCGCGTGGTTCCTCAACTATCTCTCGGGCAGACAGCAATCACCAACTTCAATCGTACCCACTCCTCCCCCTCTTCAGTCCACTGTGGGGTCCCCAAGGGGTCTGTCCTTGGTCCGACCCTCTTCTCCCTCTTTATCAACGAACTCCCGTCCACCACCATCCACGGGCACACCACTCTATACGCAGATGACCTGGTCATTCTGACCAGTGCCCGTGATATTGCCACCATAAACTCCCAGCTGAACGCGGACTTCCATCACATTCAATCCTGGCTAGTGGATCACAGACTCACCATTAACCTCAAAAAAACCCAGGCTATGCTGTTTGGCTCATGGCATAAGATTAAGTCCTGCTCCTCCCCCCTCCAAATTCTTGACACTGACGGCTCTCCCCTGCAGACTACGGCCTCAATCAAGTACCTGGGCGTCACTCTGGACCTGCAGCTTGATCTCACCCTGCAAATTCGTAATGTCTGCAAGGCTACAAATTATAAGCTCGGCCTTGCCTACAAAGCTAAAAACTGCCTAACCCCAGCAGCTCGTTTGGCGCTTGCCAGAGGGGTCCTCCTCCCTACTCTCTGCTATGGACTGGTTACCTTTGCCCCTGTACCCCCATCCAGCCTTCAGAAATGGGACACCGCCTACAATAACATCTGCCGCTTCGCCCTTTCAGCTCCGCCCCTCACTCACCATTGTGACCTCTACTCCCGACTGGAGTGGTTCCCTCCAGAAAAGCATCGTACCTTCGTTCTTGGTAATTTCATTGACAACATTATTAGATTGGCCACTCCCTCCGCCCTTGCCCCCCCCCAAATCCTGGCCCCCCATCCTATCAGCTGAGATCAAGAGAGGCCCTCAATCGGATTGTCCCAAGAACTTGCTCCCTCATGGGGGACCAAGCCTTCTCCTCCTTCGCCCCAAAACTCTGGAACTCGTTCCCAGTCCTTACCCGGTCTGCCCCCTCACATCCCCACTTCAAATCCTCACTCTGGCACTTCCTGTACCCTTCCTCCACTTGCTCCTGTACCTCCTAGTTTCACCCTACCTTCTCATGTACCTTGAGCTCCCAGGGTCCCACTGCTCTCTACCCCCTCTGAACTCAGTTCAGACCCTTCATCCTTCTCCATCCTCACCCCTCACTCCTCCCCCCACAATTTTTTGGCCTCACTGAGCCTTCACCCTGGCCTCTGACCCTTACCCCTCTTCACCCCTCCCTCACTCCTCCCTCCCCACTTGGCTTCTCCCGTTTTCTCCACCCAGCCCCTCCCTCACCCCCACCCTCTTCTTCCCCTCCCATGCACCTCTCGATAGCACTGACTTAGCTCATTAATGTGTACCTAAGTTCGCCTTTTTTACTTAGCTCTACTCCATAATAGTGTGCACTCGTGTCCCCCAACCTCTACTCCAATTGCTGCCTTGCTTCCTCTTTCCATCAGGGTATGTCTGTTGTTTTTATTGCTTGCTACTGTTGTACTTTGCTGCTAGCTACCTATTCATTACATATTAATCCTGTTTTTGCTCAACTGTATGTAAACTATTAATCCTGTTGTTGCTCAACTGTATGTATTTGTCTCCTGTCTGCTACTACCTATGTAACCGTCCCGGGTCGCACCTGAAAATAGGCAGTTGGTTGTCTAGTGTGCCCTACCCGGTTAACAAAAACAAATAAATAAATAAATAAAATATTAAAAAATGTGTTTGATCAATATCTGTTAAATTAAATGGTAATCTACTGAATAGAAGAGCAAAATATGCATTTGACAGTTTGTCTCATGCTTGTTCTCTGGTGGCCCGTATACTATTAAAGACAATGTATGGGCTACCATACACAACAAACCTGAGTAGGCATATTGAGGTTGCCATGGCAACTGCATAAACCTCTCAAGCTGTGCTCTGGAGGTTTAAGAGGTTAGCATGGCAATCTTTCGATACTGACATAGGCTTGTTATATATATAGTAGCCTATACATTATCCTTTATCTGGAATATGTCTACTAAAAAGCCCTTCTGGATCAAAATATCTCTCATTAATATTAATTTGTCCTTATTATGCAGGTTGCATATTACTTAAGTAATTGCTACTGGAACTCTTCTTAATATAATGACATGCTTAATATACAGTGTTCTTAATAGGCAAGTTTCACTGTAAATTAAAAATAATGTTAAGTTAGTAATTGGATAAAGTTGACTGAAGGTTTTCTTAGTTCAGGAGACAATCATTCCACGATGCAGCAGCAGAGAAAACATGAGGCCCCACCATGTTAGAGAAAACAGTTTGGATGGCAAAAGATATTTCAATATCTTGTCAAATACAATATGTATTACTGATGTAAGTTCAGTTCTAGTGGAGAAGGCAGCACTTTGAACTTCAAAGACAAAAACCTCAGCACAAAATCAAAGAGGCAAGGGTTACCTAAAAAGGGCATTGGCAACAAAGCCAGGTTTCAACAAAATATAAAATCATACATATCTCTGTAATGGAAAGCATCATGGGATGTACAGTATGCAAATCATCATGAAAATTTAGACAGGTTCTGCTTTAAGCAGGAATACATGATGCCAATTAGCCTTTCACACAGTCTGCAATCCTTGAACTTCTGGTGTTCGATTTTCTCAGACTCTTGCAACATTTATGGACCAACTCAAACTACTGAGTCCACTGATACTAACCAGTCAAACTAGCTACTATCTCCTTATCTGTCCAAACAAACACATAGTGTAAGTAAAAAAAAAAAAAAAAATACTTGCTTCTGACACTACCCCAAGAAACAACACCATAACTGTAATGGAGTCTCATCCCTAGTGCACCCTCCAAAACCTATCACATTAAGTAGATGCACCTGGTCCAAGATTCAGGGGGGTAGTAGCAGTGACAAATTTCCAAGCTAGCTCAGTCTTGTGATACTCCCTGCCTTCCTATCCCATGCATTCGTTCATACCTTGAGTGCGCCCTGGGAGGGAGGGACAAAGGGAGGGGCGGTGCAGGTGACATCACTGATGCTGCAAGGCATATTAATGAATCTGCCTAACATCAACACCACTGCCCACTCTGCCCCCTCTCCCTTAGTGCATCACAGGTAAGGGAGGGGGTCAGGTTAGGGATGGGTCCTGACATTTTATTCCGCTAGCAGGGAAATTTGTCAGTACTATGGCCCCCCCCCCTCAAATTGTGGATCAGGGGTTGGGTGTATACTTTATATGGTATTTGTGGGCACTGGGGTTATAGGGAGGAGAATCCTTTATAATTATAGTGTTGGCTCCAGGCATAGTGCCAAAATCCAGAAATCTGTTTGCATGTGAAAGTAGAGGAGGGACCTTACAGAGCTAGCCTTCTTTAATAGTACTGCCCCCTAACCCCTGAAATTGTGGCTAAGGGGAAACAGGGAAGACCAAATAGTAACTAACCGGGCTAGTGGGGGGGGGGTGACCCAGGGATGGGCATAACTTCAAAAGATGGTGTTGGCTCCTGGCAAAGTTTCCTGAGCTAGCAATGTTATTTTTAAATGTATGAGCACGTGTGGGAAGATGGGAGGACTGGAAATGGCTAATGCATAGGTAGGGGTAGCTAAGAGACTAGGCCTGAACAACGGGTAGGGTAGGAGGGTTTTATTTTTAAATGTTTTTTTTATTTTGTCCTTGTGAACTGCAAACCTATTCAGACCATGGCAGACATTGCCTGGTTCAAAGTTCATAAGGCCAAAAACACAGCACTAATATGTAAGCATACTTGCTTTAACAAAAATAAAAGAGCGAGCTCTGGTCACCAGGAAAAAGAATCACATTTTCCATCAGCAAGTCTTAATCACACAGCATCACCCCCCAAGAAAATTACATTTGAAGTCATTCTTTCCTTTACAGTCCTTTTTAAACTGGGGCTTTAGGAAATGAATTCATAATCTAGTGCTCATGCCTCTCAACTGTTCCTGATTTTCAGGGACATCCATAGTTTTAAACTACAAATTTCCTCTGTCCCTCCAAAATTTGACATTTTAACTACTGAAGAGTAAAGATTTGAATCACAGAATCATCTCAGGCAACAGTTTCACTGTCTAGTTCTCCATCAGAAAATGCTTTCATCGATAAACCACTTATTGTAACAGCTCATGTAACCGATATTATGTTTTTCTAAACTGTGTCACTGATTCTGGTCAATGTACCCCTGATTTTGTCACTGATTTTTGAGGCAGGGAGTCGAGAGGTATGCCAATGCCTGTGACATCCCAGTTTGTTGCTGTTGTAATGACTATGATGTCATTAACAGAGAATTATGACTACATCTCCTGAATTTGCCTTAGCTGTGGATGAACTGTAAGTAACAGATCTCCCATTTCCGTGTCACTGTCCTTAATAATGAAGACTGGAATGCTTCTAAATTCAATGCTTGGAGAATGTACTGGAGTTCAAATGAGTTTTATTACTGCCTACTGTGATTTGTTTGCTTGTGGCTGAACCCCTTCTTTAAATCAGTTCATTTTTCGTACATATGCTTTTAGAAGAAAAAAATAACTCTCTGCCCTACCCAGTTTATTGTTTTAACTCTTTTTCTATGTCCATTTCTTCTAGCTGTACATATCTTTTTATAATTATTTTGTGTTCTACTGTAATTTATCTTCTGATATGTAGCCTGTAAAAGCATAAGATGATTTGTGGTTTCTGAAGTAAAATGCAAACTTTATTTAATGCAATTAAACATAAGAACATAAGCATTTGCTGGCAGAAGGAGACTGTGTGGTCCATCTAGTCTGCTCGAGATGTCTACCCCCCCCCCATCTACTGATCTTGCTGAGGTGACTACACTGACTCCCATGCCCTGTTTTGAATTGCCCTATTGTCTTCACTGCCACCACATGTGGCAGGCTGTTCTGAGGGTCCACGACCCTCTCTGTGAAAAAGTACTTCTTAACATTAGTTCTGAACTTACTGCCTACCATTTGCAAGTTGTGCCCACTTGTACGCACAGTCCTATTCTCCTGGAAGAGGTTTCTGATTTGTACTGCGTTTATCCCTTTAACAAATTTAAATGTTTCTATCATGTCCCCTCTGTTCCTTCTATGCTCTAGGGAGAATAGATTCAGCTTTGTGAGCCTAGCTTCATAGAGTTCATGGTGCTTACCCTGCACCATCTGAGTGGCTCTCTGCACAGATTTCAAACGGTCTATATCCTTTTTTAGATGAGGCCTCCAGAACTGCACACAGTACTCTAAGTGTGGCCTCACCAAGGACCTATAGAGCAGGACAATTACCTCATGCTTACTTGCCTTTAGTACTGCTTTTACGCATTCCCTCCTACCTTTAAATCGTCTGATAACATAACACCTAGGTCCTGTTCCAGCTTTGTCTCTTCCAATTGCTGCCCATCTAGGACATATATATATTTCCTGGGTTCCTCTTACCCAAGTGCATTGCCTTACACTTTTTGGCAATGAATCTCAATTGCCAGTTCCTGGACCATTCCTCCAGCTTTCTGAGATCTGCCTCCATACCCGAGACTCCTTCCTGTGTGTCCACCCTGTTGCAGAGCTTTGTATCATCTGCAAACACGCAGACCTTTTCTTTCAGTCCATCAGCTATGTCACTCATGGATATGTTGAAGAGGATCGAGCCAAGCACTGATCTCTGTGGAATGCCACTGGCAACTCTCCCTTCCTGTGACAAGATGCTGTTTACCATAACTCTCTGTGTCCTGTCCTGTAACCAGCTTTTGATCCAGGCAGCTACTTTCTGACCAATGCCTGCTTTCTCCAATTTAATTGCTAGCCTTCTGTGTGGGACCGTATCAAAAGCTTTGCCAAAGTCCAGGTATACTATTTCAATAGCTGCACCCTGGTCCACCACTCTCGTAATCCAGTTGAAGAATTCTATCATATTTGTTTGGCAAGAGCGTCCTGCTGTGAAGACATGCTGCCTCAGGTCAAGCTTTCCACTTAATTTCAGGTACTCCACCACCCTTTCTTTAAGCAATGATTCCATTATTTTACCCACCACTGAGGTCAGGCTGACAGGGTGATAATATCCTGCTGCCTCCCTGCTCCCACTCTTGTGCAGTGGCACAACTGTGGCCCTTCTCCAATCCTGAGGCACTATGCCAAATTCCAGTGATTTATTAAATACTGTAGTTTGGTTAGTGGACTGGCAAGTTCCTCTGAAAGTTCCTTCAGAACTCTAGGGTGTATTCCACCAGGTTCCACTGCCTTGTCCACCTTTAATTTAGACAGTTCTTCAAGGACCCTTTCTTTTGTAAAGGGACTGGTGCCTACTGGTGCAGTGATGTGTCTTGGGTAGCTCTGGACCATTACAAATGTCTTCATGATTGAAGACCGAGCAGAAGAATTCATTGAGAACTTCCACCTTGTCCTTGTTATTCTCCACCAGCTGTCCCTCCTTAGTTGCCAGCTGGGTTATTCTTCCCCTTACTCTTTCTTTTTTCCCGTATATATCTAAAAAATGTTTTGTCCCCCCCCCTTCACTCCCTGTGCTATTTTTTCCTCTGTCTGTGCCTTTGCTACTCTAATTGCTTTCCTAGCTAACCCTGTAGTCTTCTCTATTCTCTGATTTGGTTTCATTGTACTTTCTAAAAGCTGTTTTCTTCTCTCTAATTATAGTTGACACATCTTTGGAAAACCATAGTGGGTTCTTTGACTTTTTGGACTTGTTGATTTGTTTGTGCATTGTGCCATGACTGTAGTTATAGTATTTTTTCAGTTTTATCCAGGTGTCTTCCACATTCTCTTTGGTTTCAGTTACCAGCAGTGATTTAATAATTTCCTTTACTTTTGGTAAATTTGCTTTTATGAAATCAAGCACCCTAAGTTTGGTGTGACAATGGTCCTATGCTTTATTAATTGAGAACCAGACTGACTGGTGATCACTGGTTCCCAGATTAACCCCCCGAATGTCTGACACTCTGGAACTGTTTTTGAGTACCAGGTCCAGGATAGCCAATTCTTAAGTGGTTGAATCTAACAATTGATTAAGTCCTGCTCCCTGGAAGGCAATGAGGAATTCTCTACTCTTCTCTGAAGAGGCAGTAAAGGTAGACCATTCTACATCAGGTAGATTGAAGTCCCCAACCAGCAATAACTCGCCCTTGTTGGCCAACCTCAGTATGTCTTCCAGGAGGTCTTTATCCTTCTCGATCTCCTGAGTCGGGGGTCTGTAGGTAACTCCTACTCTGACAGAGTCACTGTTTCCAGCTCCCAGAGTGATCTATACATCCTCTGCTTTACTGTGCACTCCCTGGATTTCAGTTGCATTGATTCCATCCCTGATACACATAGCCACCCTGTCCCTTCTTTCCTGTGTGGGCTCTCCAAAAGAGAGTGTATCCAGGGATAGCAACTTCCCATGTATGGCTCTCAGTGAACCAAGTCTCAGTGATTGTGACCCAATCTAGATTGGATTCAGCCAACATGGCAGTGAGATCTGGAATTTTATTTATTTATTTTATTTGTTTAGTCTTTGGTAACCAGGTACGTGCACTGATCCAGGAGACGGTTTTCAGGCATGACCCGGGCCACACAGGTGGCAGTTACAGAGGTAGTGACAAGTTATACAATGAGTGCAAGCCATGTGGATATACAGACATTATTAGTGAACAAAGTGGATATACAGGCATCATTGGTGAACAAAGTGGATATACAGACATCATTAGTGAACAAAGTGGATATGCAGGCCTCAATGGTGAACAAAGTGTATATACAGGCATCATTGGTGAACAAAGTGGATATACAGACATAATTAGTGAACAAAGTGGATAGACATCATTAGTGAACAAAGCGGATATACAGGCATCATTGCTGAACACAGAAAGCGACATAGGAAAGTAAAATTAATGAGAGGCTGAAAAAAACAATCAGTACAACATGATAAGCAACAATTATTATACAACTATTTACTAAGGATAAGTGGCCAGTGCAAATTAATGCATGATGTAAAAAGAAAAAACATACAAGATAAGAGTCAAGTGGGAGAGCCCATGAAGCAGGTAGTGAGGGATGTAAGACAGGAGTCCAAAGAGATGAGTGAGGGCAGGGGAGGCCAAAGCAGCCCAAGAGGGAAAAGTCAGAAAGGTGGTGGTGGTGGTGGTGGTGGTGGGGTTATCCAAGCTAGCAAAGGCATGTGGCCTCATCAAGCAGCCAGGATTTGAATGGTGTCTTAAAAGTGTCATGGGAGACTAGAGAGTAGATGGGCATGGGTATTTTATTCCACAGAGTGGGAGCAGCTACACATAGCACTCTGCTACCCACAGCTGAGGAGACTTTTGGGATATCTGGGTGTGGGGGACCGAGGATGCATGCAGACACCTCGAGGGAGTTCTGATCTTGAGGAGAGATATAAAAGGGGAGGCTTCACCATGCCTGATGGTGCTGTCCAGGAGGCAGCCAATCCCGTAATCAAATCTACAATGCAGTGGGAGTCAGCCAAGAGTCTAGTAGAGGTGGCAGTGGTGAGTGGAATATGGTGCCACGAGAGTGAAACAACATATGTTGTTGTACGTGGAGCAGAGGCGCACATGCAAGGCTGAGGATGTGTGTGAGTAAATAGGGGAGCAGTAGTCAATCAAGGGTAGCAGGTTCCCTTGGGCAATGGCTAAACGGGCTTCCCTGATGAGGAGTGACTTTATTTGATAAGCTGCACCAAGTTTCTGGTTAATACAGTGGATAACAGAGGAGATATGATCAGAAAAGGAGAGGGACGGATCCAGGCTAACTCCCAGATATTTGAAAGTTAGTACATTTTCAAGTACAGTGTCATCTGGTGAGAATACTGAGAGGGTGGACCCAGCCTTGGCAACCTTAGATAGGAAGGGTTTGGATCCAAATAATATGGATTTAGTTTTTTTAGCATTAACAATTAGGCAATGTGAGTGGAACCAGGTGTGCGCCGCAGAGTAGTTATCGAATAAAGTCCTGGATATATTCTCAAGAGCCTTGTCACTAGTAAAGAGGACAAGGTCATCTGCATAAAATAGGGTATCACAAGTTAGACAATCAGAGGGGAGAGTATTCATAAACAGGGAAAATAAGAGTGGGCCCAGGATGGAGCCCTGGGATACACCAGTAGTGACTGGGATGGTAGGAGGGGGGGTGGAAGGTCCTACACATACTGACTGAGATCTATCTGAAAGGTAACTTTGGAACCACTCCATGGTCTCAGTAAAGCAGCCAAGGGTGTGGAGGGAGGAGAGCAACAGAGTGTGGTCGACCAGGTCAAAAGCTTTAGACAGGTCAACAAAGATGGCACCCATTGCCCTTCCAAGGTCCATGTTCCTAAGAATATGATTATTAAACAGGGCGAGGGCAGATGTGGTGGAGTGATGTTTGCAGAAGCCATGCTGCTGGCTAGACAGTAGGTTGTGATTGTCAATATAGTCAGACAGTAGTCAGTGGACTACCCTTTCCAGGAGTTTACTAAGGTGGGGGAGCAAGGATATAGGCCGATAGTTATCTGGGGATAGCGGGTCACCAATCTTAAAAATTGGGACCACTCTAGCATGCTTCCAAGTGCTGGGCACTGAGGAGGTAGTCAATGCCAGGTTAAAGAGGTAGGTGAGTAGTTTTAAGATGGCAGGTGATACAAGTTTAAGCATAGCAGGGAAAACACCATTACTGTCTGGGCTGCCCAGGCTAGGCAGACTCTTCAGCAGATTGGCAGTGTCCCTGTGCATGATAGTCCAGAAGTAGAAAAAGGGAAGGGGAGGAGTTTGAGGGTTAAGGGTGGCAGGATGATCAGAGAGACCAGTGGTCACCAGGGGTGGCAGCTTGCTAAGGAGGGCAGACAGATCTGTACATTTTTTGTTGAAGGCCTAGGCCACAGCAACGGGGTCAGCCAGATGTCCAGAGGTAATGTCAAGGTGAATAATGGGGTTACGAGTGCATGGGTTGAGTAATGTGCCAACCTCACCCCAGAAGTGATGGGGGTCACCGAGACTGTCCCTTTGTTTGCCTTCAAAGAAGGCATGCTTTTTGGCAAGGGCTGACTGTTTACAAAGGTTTTGTAGCCACCAGAATTCGTTCCATCAGGCAGGGGAGGGGGCTTTTTTGTAGGCTGACCATAGCTTATCCCTTCCCCTCGTTATGGCCAGGAGATCTTCGGTAACCCAGTGCATACAGCCACCCCTAACTCGGCAAGTAGTCTGAGGGAAATGTTGATTTTGAAGACAGAGGAGTGTGGTTGTGAAGAACCTCTCAGCCTCAGACACGTCAGAAAGGGTGTAGAAGGCTGATTAGTTTAATGCCTGAACATCATGAAGGAGGAAGGGGCTGTCTGGTTAATTGAAATTACAGAAGGAGAGTAGTTTAGAGGGCGGGCACTTGGTCTTAGAGGCCCAGACCAGGTAGGTGGGGGAGTGATCGCTAATGGCATAAGACATTTTGTTTGGAAGGCTATGCACATTAATGCACATTGCCTTCCATCCCTGTTTTATCCTGCTTGCTGCATGATCCCCCATATTGGAAATACTTTAGCATGCCCACATATTTGCCTTTACTATTTATTTTTCAAGTATAAGTGTATTTACCATTTATTTTTCATGTATATGTGCATTATTCAGTCAGAGCATATCATACTGGTGCTGTGCAGTTTGCACTCACTTCCTATTTGGTGGTGTGAAAACTTCAAGATAGGCTTGTTAACTCAGAAGCCCCCAGTCAAAGCCTCATTTAGAGGTAAAATGTAGGGGTGGTCAGTCAGGTCATTTATTCGCCTGTTCTGCTGTTAGAGTTGCTATTTTGTAAGTTACTTGCTTTTTTGCATTGATGTATTGCACTTTATGGGGCCTATCCTCAAAGAACCCTTACGAACGTCGCAAGATGTGTCCAACAAGGGATGCAGCAGACCCCGGTTGCGCCAGGGACCCTGTGCCTGATTCTACAAAAAACAGGGCCCCTGCACCAAAGTTCCTGGGTCTGCCTTTTCTCTGCCAATGTGCCAAACCATCAGTGCACATGGAGGACTGGAAGCAGGGATCTGCGCCACCCCACCGGCACATCTCTACCAGGGCCGGGATGGAGGGGGAAAGGATATGTGAAGACAGTGTGAACCACAATACAGGAACAATATTCTGCACATGCTGGTCCTGTTTACACCTGGGGACTTTCTAACCACATATTCCTGCTGTTCAAAGGTGACACAGGTAAACTTGATGTGATAGTTCATCACAGGAGTATGGGGCTGAATGCCAGGAGGGAGGCAGAGGGCAACATGGAGGGGGGTGGCAGAGATGTGTTGTGGAGTATAGCTGTGCCAGTAGAAATGGGTACTGGCACCCAGTGGGGTGCGTGTAGGACACATTGCAACATTTGCATTCAACTATGTCTACATACTGTACTGTACTGTATCATACAGTACAGTATGTGTACATAGGGGCATGTAACTGTTGCAATGTGTTGTACACTTACCCCACTGGGTGCCAGTACCCATTTCTACTGGCACAAGCATCCTCCACAACACATCTCTGCCACCACCACCCTCGCCGGAAGGCTCCCGGCAGCCCCATTCCCTCGCAGTCCCGGTGGCACAGGTCATTTACACCACCTCCAGGCAGGTGTAACTTGGACCCTGTCCTGTGGCCTTGGCGGGGCTTTGAAAATCCCGATTAAGGGGATGTGGCTGCCCTGTTCTGGCGCATGCCCCCCTTGTGACCGGGCGCAGCCAGATGTAGGTTGCAAGGATAGCACAAGTCCCCTTTGATGCAAGCACTTGTGTTTGTTGCAGGCTGCTTTTGAGCATCCTGAAGGGTGCAACTGTTCATGCAAGGTGCTACTTGAATCATTCTTGTTTGACGCAAGCACCTTGCACCATGCGTATCTCTTTGAAAATGACCCCCAATTTCTTTTTGTTGGTTTCATTTTGAAATAAAGCAATGACCATATCTGCAGTTGTTTTATGCCTTGTACGCTACTCTTCCTATGAGCTGTTTTGTTAACTTATAAAGCCATGCATGGTTTGGGCACTGGCTACCAGGAAGATCTCCAGTCCGTATATATCCCTGTCTGCCTTCTCCACGCCAACGAGGTGGATTTGCTCTCAGTCACTTGCTGAAGGCTAAAATTATCTCGGGACAGAGCAGTTGGGGTGGTTGCCCCACTGTTTTGCAACCCATTGCCATCTTTTTGTTCATAACGCCCTCTCAGTGGAGATTTTTAAGAAAGCTATTTGAATGAGCCTACAGGAATTTGTTATTATTTATCAACTGTTTTGTAAAGTTTGATATTTATTGTGCTAGTGCTTTACAAAATTTGTCATTTATTACAAAGCACCCTGAGCCTTTAGGATGGGCATCGGAAAATATAAAATTTCCTTGCCTTACCTTGTCTAGCTATGTCAGCGTCCGGATAAAAAAGTAGCAGCTGAGTATTTTTAAAAATTATTACATTTTTAGAGAGCATACTATCTCTTTATGTCTGGCTTTTACTGCCTGTTAACTAAGACAGTGGGAATAAAGCTGTGTTTACTGAAGGCTTGGAAAGGACACCAGCAAGTAAAATCTTAATGGAAATCTAAACCTTGGTTCCTCTCTTTTAATATAACTATGAATGTGGGCAGGTACATAGACTGCTTGATCTTCCTACTGAACTGTTGTGTGCGTCTTTTTGAAATAATCACTTTGAAAGAATTTTGCTTTTTTTCCCTTTATTAGAGTCCTGTGCTGATGGTGCCTTTTTTTTGCCAAATATTAATTTTTGTATTACAGCTTAGTAAAAGAACCTAGTGGCATCAGCTGGGTGGATGCCTGCAATGAAGTCTTCATTCTAAACTTCCTTTTAAATTATATTACCAGTTTCAGAATTATTATTAAGTTAAAACATGAAGGAGTGTGTGTCTGTGTGTGTGTGTGTGTGTGTGTGTGTGTGTGTGTGTGTGTGTGTGTGTGTGTGGGGAGGGGGCAGCATCAGTAAAGTAGCAAAAATGGGAAATTTCAAAGTCAATACAAGAAGCAGTTCAAAAGAGAGATTAAACAGACTACAGACATACCAAACATTTCCAATTGTATTGAAAAGAGAACACTAGGTTTAGGTTCTGTTTACTGTTCAGAAAACAGATGTTAAAATTACTTGCATAACACTTACAGTATGCTAAGTCATAACAGTTCTAACCTGTGGATAAACTGGGTTAACCAAAAAGGTGGCAAAGCAACATTTTGGGTTTTTTCCCCAAGAAGAGCCTCAGTGGGTATTACAGTGTTAGTGGCTCAGCAGGTAGCCACTTGCCTCTGAGGCTGAGAGATCAGAAGACTGTGGGTTCTATCCCCACACCAGGAACTTGGGTTAAATCCCAATACTGACACTGAAGTGCAGCATGAGGGTGGTGCTGCACTCCTCAGGTGCCATCCTTCGGATGAGACATTAAGCCAAGGTCCCATCTGCCTGTTTAGGTGGACATTAAAGATTCCATGGCACTTCTTGAAAACAGTAGGGGTGTTTATTGAAGGGAAAAAAAATCAAACAAATACATACACTTCACCATAAATAACAAATCCAATAACCAATGTGTAATCACCCTGTTACATACAAAAAACTGATATCCAATTCTCCCTCCTTATTTACTTCATAATATACCAACAAAAATACTAAAGGAAAGTTTCCTAAGCATATCTAATCTAGAAACATAGACTTTGACGGCAGATAAGGACCACTTGGCCCACTAGTCTGCCTGTTTCCCTACCTACAGGATAAGCTGCAGATACTAGTTAACCAACACCCTATTTCTTCCTACCTCCCACAAGAAATGCCTTATGTCTGTCCCATGCATTCTTGAATTCTCCCACAGTTTTAGAACTCACAACCTCCTCAGGAAGGCTGTTCCATGCTCCCACAACCCTCTCTGTGAAAAAATACTTCCTCACATTGCCCCATAGCCATCCCCCCTCTATCTTCAAATTGTGTCCACCTTGTTCTTGCACATCTCTTTTTCTGAAAGATGCTACACTCTTGGACATTGTTGATTCCACTAAGGTACTTAAAAGTTTTTATCATGTCCCCGCTCTCCCCCCGTTTCCTCAAGGGTATACATATTAAGCTCCTTTAGTCTCTCCTCATATGGCTTCTCTTGCAGACCCTGCACCATTTTAGTTGCCCTCATCTGGACTGCCTCCATCCTGTCTATGTCCTTGAGGAGCAGGGGTCTCCAGAACTGGACACAGTACTCCAGATGGGGTCTCCCAACTGTCTGTACAAAGGGATAACAACTTCCTGTTTTCTGCTGGTGATGCCTCTCCCTATACATCCCAGTGTCCCCCCAGCCCTCCCTACTGCCTTCTCACATTGCTTGCCAACCTTAAGGTCATCTGATACGATTACCCCAGGTCCCTTTCCATTTTTGTTGTTGTTACTACCTCCCCCCCATTGTGTAATCTTCCCCTGGGTTCTTGTTTCTCAGATGCATTATTCTGCACTTTGCGTTGAATCCAAGCTGCCATACTTCTGACCATTCCTCCAACGTTGCCAAGTCCCTTCTCATCCTTTCCATGCCTCCTTGTATATCAACCCTGTTGCAGATCTTTGTGTCATCTGCAAAGAGGCATACTTTTCCTTCCAGTCCCTCTGCAATATCACTTATAAAGACATTAAAAAGGACCGGACCCAGTACTGAACCCTGCAGTACCCCACTAGTAACCCCACCTTCTTCAGAGTGAACTCCATTTACAATTAGCTTCTGTGTCCTGTTGTCCAGCCAATGTTTTACCCAGGCTACCACCCTGGGACCCACTCCCAGGCTGGCTAATTTGTTTATTAATCTTTTGTGTGGGACTGTGTCAAATGCCTTGCTAAAGTCTAGGTAGACTATGTTCACAGCCCCTCCCTGGTCTACTACTTTGGTCACCCAGTCAAAGAAATCAATTAGATTCATCTGACATGACCTTCCCGCTGTGAACCCATGCTGCCTTGGGTACTGTGCCCCACTGGCCTCTAGGTACTCAACAATTCTTTCCTTCAGAAGTGATTCCATCACTTTCCCTACCACAGAGGTCAAACTGACAGGTCTGTAGTTTCCTGCCTCTGTCTTGCTCCCACTTGTGTGAAGGGGAATCACATCTGCCTTCCTCCAGTCCTCAGGTACCACACCATCCTCCCATGATTTGTTAAAAAGGGTAGTCAGTGGTGTCACTAGTTCTCCTCTTAATTCTTTTAGAATTCTGGGGTGAATCTCATCAGGCCCCATTGCTTTGTCCACCTTCAGTTTTAGGAGTTCTTTCAGAACCTTTTCTTCTGTGAAAGGACTGGTATCACCCCCCATCCAGAGTGCTTCTGTTAATTGGATTATGTACCCCTCCTCCTGTTTTGTGAATACTGAGCAGAAGTATTCGTTCAGTATTCCTGCTTTTTCACTGTCCCTCTCTGCCCACCCACCGTCCATTCTATTCAGTCTCACTATCCTTCCCTTTGTCTTTCTATGCTCTCTGACATACCTACAAAAGGTTTTATCCCCCTTCTTAACCGAGTTGGCTATCTTTTCCTCAGTTTGGGCCTTTGCTATTCTGACTTCCCTCCCCGCTTCCTTCTGCCTTAACTGGTACAGTTCTCTGTCCTGCTCCTTCTGTGTTTCCTTATACTTCCTAATTGCAATCTTTTTCTCCCTAACCTTCCCCGCCACCTCTTTTGAGAACCATAGTGGCTTTTTCAGTCATTTTGATTTGTTTATTTGCTTCACACAAAGGCTTGTTGCCTCTGTGATGGCAGTTTGATGTTTCCCCATTGTTGCTTCCACCCTCCTTCAAGCCTGTTTGCTAGTGCTTTTCTAAAGCACTCTCCCATCTTGCCAAGTCAGCCCTCCAAGTCCAGTACCCTTACTTCCGTATGGCTTGACTCTGTAGCTGAGTTTATCATGAACCACACTGTTTGGTGGTCACTTGTTCCCAGATGGCTACCCACTTCCAGATCTGAGATCCTCTCACTGTCCTCATTTGAGAGTATGAGGTCTAAGATTGCTCCCTCATGAGTAGGTTCCAAAACTAGCTGTCTGAGGCATGCCCCCTGTAGGGCATCGAGAATGACCCTGCTCTTGGATGTGGCTGCAGCAAAGGTGCTCCAGTTAATGTCTGGCATATTCAGATCCCCCATCAACAGTATTTCCCCTTTCTCTGCCATCCTAAGGATGCCTTCTGTCATATTCTTGTCCATTTCCTCCCCCTGAGATGGGGGTCTGTATACAACCCCTGTGCAGATTGTGGTGCCATTTCCAGTCTCTAAGGTGATCCACAGTGCCTCCTCTTCTCCCTGTTTACTCTTTTGTTCCATTGCTTTCATCCCTTCCCTTTCATAGAGAGCTACTCCTCCCCCCCTCTTCTCCCCTCCCTGTCTCTCTTGTAGGTTGTGTACCCTGGTATGTTAACATCCCAGTCACAGTTCTCTGTGTACCATGTATCTGTGACTGCTACGATATTCAGGCATCCCTCTTCCATCAAGGCCACCGGTTCAGGGAGATTGTTGCCCAGACTACGGGCATTGGTACTCATTACCCTCCATTTCTTGATGGCCTTACCCCTTTTTGCCCCATCCCTGTCCTTATTATCTATATACATCTTTACAGAGTGTCCTTTATTTGACATTAGTCATATTTTAATTTTTATTCAAGTAACTGGTGCATCCGAATCTGTGATCCATGGCAGGTTTCGCCACACCATTCTCAAAGTTTTTCACTCCATACTTTTTTTCTCCATTTGATATAGCATTTTTAAATTGCCAAAAATCGTTTTTATAATCTCAATATGCTCTATATGTTTTTGCTGTAAATGGAACAGGCTTCTTGCATTCCAGATATGCCATTTTATACATATTATTACAAAATGCACGGTACTTTTGTCCCATTTCTGAGCTACCCCTCTATACACTTCATACATGAGACATTAATATGTAACCTTGGAAAACCATGTATCTTTCCATTTATTGGTTAGCAGATTCCAGAAATCTATAATATAGGTACAGTAAAAAAAAAACAAGTGTTCCATTGTTTCCAGTTCTTGTTGACATGCTGATCTACCGCAATACCTTTCTTCTAGTGTCTTGTACTTTTGGTTACCCTTAACATTTAACCTAGAATGGCACCCTAGCCAGTGTATTTCCCACATTTTAGGTGCAAACCAATTTTCTTGTAGCAAATTTTGTAAGTCTAGTATATATTGTTGTGGACATTTTTTATAAATACTTTGTTTTCTTGAAAATTATGTTCCTGTATCCAGGAATATAAAGCCTTTCTCTGTCTACTTAAAACCACTTGACTAGGCACTTTACAGCTTTTCAATTTAACAAAAGCTCCCCGAAGGTGTTCCTGAGCTATATTTGTTTTTTTTTTATGATCCACAACCTGCCCTGATCCCAATGTTGAAACCATATTTGGCATGCAGCAAAAACTAAGGCTGCCCAACTCTGTTCTGTATTTTGTAATAGTGGCTGGAGATTTGCTGATATGAAGATACTGTACAGAAAGGATATAGGGTTAACCATATTAAGACCCCCTTGTTTAATAGGTAAATATGTGATATTTCTTTTTATGGGGTTCAATCTGCTTCCCCAGACAGCTTTAAAAAAATACTTAACAGTGTAGTCTCTAAACCTCTTTGGAGGGGGATAGAACTTAAATATAAATAAACTGGTAAACAGTAAGCTTTTATCATATGAATCCTTTTCTTCTTACCCAACTTCCACCTGTTCCACTGTTTTACCAACTCCTGTCCCTGTTTAATTTTTGGCTCCCAGTTAGCTAAACTGTCATTAGTGGTTCCATACTTGATCCTTAAACTATCAATTGGTCCCTCCTGAATTATGATTCCTGCAATACTGGTATTACTGTTATTTGTTTTATCCAGTGGCAATCTCACACATTTCTCTAAATTCAGAATTGACCCAGAAATCTGTCCATATTGTTTACATATATCTATACATGCTATAGTGGATTGTGTATCTTGTGAAATGACACAGAGATCATCGGCATAAGCTATGGATACCTGTGGAAGTATACTCACTATAGCATGAATATGTTTGATACTAGGTGTTTCATTCAGAGCTTGAAGTAGGGGGTCTATGCAAAAAGCATATAGAAGAGGACTCACAGGGCACCCCTGTCGGACCCTCCTATTTACCAACACCATAGGACCTATCTAGCCATTAACAAGAGGTGTCATGGTAGCATTATGATATAGACCTTGTATCCATGAGATAAAAGTCAGTGAAATATTATATTTTTTTTTAACATTTTCCCCATAAAGCCATGATTTATTAAATCAAAGGCCTTTCTTTGATCTAAGGATAACAGGATGCCTTGTATATTTCCTTGATAACTTTGGGAAAATAGCTCTCTTAAAAGAATTAAATGTTCTGTTATATACCTTCCTGGGATTGCACATGTTTGTGCTTTTGTGATTACCTCTTTAGCTGCACTTCTTAACCTCAAAGTTAATATTTTGGTCGATATTTTAAAATCAATATTGAGGAGACTTAAAGGTCTCCAATTGTGAAGTATCTCCTTATCTCCTTTTTTATGTATAAAAATCAATCTGCCATTCAGCATCCTTAATGTGGGGCATCTTGTTTTCAAAATTGCTGAGAATACCTCTGCCAGTTCAGGTGCTATAACTTTAGTAATAAACTTATATATCTCCGCTGTTAGTCCGTCTCCCCCAGGTGATTTATAATTGTTAAGGCTTGTAATAGCATGTTCAACTTCACTGATTTGAATATCTGTCTGAAGATAGGGAGGCATACCAAACTGCCCTAAGGGAAGCAGGTAAGGCAGTAAGGCAGGCAAAGTCCCAAACTGAGGAAACACTAGCACGAACAGTAAAAGAAGGTGACAAGACTTTCTATAGATACATTAGTGAAAGGAGAAAGTCCAGAGGGGGTATTGCTAAGCTTAATGGAGAAAAGGGAGCATGTGAGGAGGAGGACCCTGTAAAGGCATCTATCCTAAATAGATACTTTTGCTCAGTATTTACTGAAGAGAAGGTAGGGCAGGGCCCACAGCCAGCATCATGGACACAGGGGAGGGAGGTGAGCACTACTCCTTCACAAAAGAAAGGGTCCTACAAGAGCTTAAGCTCAGGGTGGATAAGGCAATGGGACCTGATGGCATACATCCCAGGGTACCTAAGGAGCTAAAGGAGGAACTAGCAGAGCCATTAGCAGAATTGTTTAGTGAGTCTCTGAGCACAGGAGAGGTCCCAGAAGACTGGAGAAGGGCTCATGTGATCCCACTCCACAAGAGTGGTAGCAGGGAGGAGGCGGGAACTACAGACCGGTCAGTCTTACCTCAGTAGTGGGCAAGATTATGGAGGCACCTTAAGGAAAGGATAGTGCAACACCTGGAATCCATAGGGCACAGGATCCAAGACAGCATGGGTTTACAAAGGAAGGTCCTGTCAAACTAATCTCATAGATTTCTTTGACTGGGTAACCAGAGGGTGGACCAAGGGGACAGTTGATGTGCCTACCTTGACTTCAGCAAAGCTTTGACACTGTTCCACATAGAAGATTGATAAATAAGCTAGGTAGGCTCGGGATGGGTCAAGTTGGTCAACTGGGTGGCAAACTGGTTGACTGGCAGAAAACAGAGAGTGGTGGTAAATGGTATACAGTCAGAAGAGATGCAAGTCACAAGTGGGTACCTCAGGATCAGTCCTGGGCCAGTCCTATTCAACATCTTCATTAGTGACCTCGCAGATGGACTAGAGGGTAAGGCTTGTCTGTTTGCAGATGACACCAAGATCTGCAACAGAGTAGATGATCCAGATGGGTGGGCAGAATGAGAAGAGATCTGGATAAACTAGCAGAATGGTCAGAAGAGTGGCAACTGGGATTTAATGCAAAGAAGTGCAAAATCATGCACATAGGGAAGAGAAACCCTGAAGCCACTTATAGGCTGGGAGGGGAGTTGCTAGCAGTCACAAAGGAAGAAAGAGACTTGGGCATCATCATCACTGATGACCTAAAATCATCCAAGCAGACCTCTAAAGCAGTAGGTAAGGCTAGGGGGGTGTTAGGGTGTATTAGTAGGGGTATCACAAGTCGTGAAGAGGGAGGTAATAATCCTCTGTACAAGACATTGGTTAGGCCCCATCTGGAGTACTCATGGCAGTATTGGAGGCCACACCTTCACAAGGACATTAACCAAATTGAGGCAGTCCAGAGAAGGGCAACAAAATGGTGCAGGGACTGCATCAGAAGACATATGAGGACAGATTAACGGAGCTCAATATGTATACCCTTGAGCAAAGGAGGGAGAGGTGATATGATCGAGACATTTAAACACCTTAAGGGCATAAACAAGGTGAAAGAGTCTAACATGTTTAAATATAAGAAAAATAGCAGGACAAGAGGACACAGCATGAGATTAGGGGAGGCGATTAAGGGGGAATGTGAGAATTCTTTTTCACAGAAAGGGTGGTAGATGCATGGAATGGCTTACCACAAGAAGTGGTGGCTATGAATACAGTGCAGGGCTTCAAACAGGCATGGGATAGGCATAAGGGAGCAATACAAATGACTATGAATAGATAGGTCACTGACAGAGCAAAGGCCGATGGCACATTTATAAGGTAGAAAAAGAAATGGGCAGACTGGATGGGCCTTGCGGTCCTTATCTGCCGTCAACTTCTATGTTTCTATGTTTCTATGTTTCTATGTTTCTATGTTTCTATCTGTCTCCAATTCTTGATTTAGTTCAGGTGATACCTTTGGTGTTTTAAAAAATTGAAAAAAACCCTCTACATCTAAAGAGAGATTTTGCCCAGTACTAAATAGTTCTATAGAGTGTGCAGTGACAGTTTGTTTCAGTTCTTGATTAACAGAACTGATTAGAGTAACAGAATTTTTTTAACTTTGCCATATATTTTTGTTTGACTTTCTCCTGCTTACACTCATATGGGCATATTATTCCTTTCTTTCCCTGTGTCCCATATTTTGATTGATGCAAAAGATTTAATTCCTGTTGCACATGAAAGGTTTTCATTTCTTCTTTTGTTTGTTGTATTTGGGTTTGAAGATCGTGACCTGTGGTATGCATTAATGTTAATAAATATTGTAACCTATTTCTATTCTGTAAGTAATCCATGTGCTTTTTACTTTTTTTTGTTTTGCTATATTGTTTCAAAATTTGTTGTAAATCCCTAACTGTGTCCTCTCACCACAAAATAGGGTCATTATACGTAAGGCAGACAGATGTTCTGGCTTGTATGAAATATTGTATATTTGTTTGTAGCTCCTCATCAGTGAGTAAGGATGAGTTAAATTTCCAGTCTCCAGGCCCATTCCTGGTGAACTGGGTCTTTCCTATCTATAAGTGTATTATATTGTGGTCCAAAAATTCTGCAGGTAAAGTATTGGCATTCTGAATAGGTATAGTATGTGAAATGAAGAAATAATCTATCCTTGTAGCCCGTTTCCCTTTTTGAAAGGTAGAGTTATCAGACCCCGCATGTTGTGAAAAAGCATCTATCAGATGCACTGTCTGAGTCATGCTCTTTAGGAACGTTACATCGCAAAACATTTTTTTCACTTTGTTTGTTTCCTTCTATCGGAAAGACTTATGCTGCAATTAAAATCACTGCCCAGGATAACATTCTGGGAGGAGTGTAAAAAAGGTTGTATTGCCTGAAATAGCTCTATCCTTGTTGCCTTGGTTTGTGTTGCATAAATGTTTATCAGTCTATATAAACCAGTCCCCATCTTTATATCTAGGATTAGGGCCCTTCCTGGAACTAGATCCAGTAATTTTATTAGTTGAAATTGTACATGATGGAAAAGAATGGCTACTCCTAAGCAAGTGTCTGTTACTAATGACCAGTAGGTAGGCCCACCTGCCCACTAGCTGATAGTTTGTTTTAGTTGCACAGTAGTGTGTAGCCTGGTATTTTGCACAAAAATTATACCAGGCTGTAATGTTTTAAGACTAGCAAACACTGCCAGTTTTTTTTGTCTTTTCATACTATTCACATTAATAGTGTAGAGGTGTATGTTGTGTTCCATTTTTGTTGGTTTTTTTTTGGAAGGCTAGTGCTGCTAAAACATAGAGACCCCAGAAATAGATATGGTTAGAATCAAGGCGGTTTCTTTTTTTCTTAGTCACCCTGACCCTTTTTTGTTTTGCAGGTGTTGACTGTTGGATTCTGTCGGTCTTTACTGAATCTGGGAGGGGGGTATCCTCTCTATCCAAACCTGGATCTGGCAAAGATGACCACAGGGAGGAGTCATCAGACTCATTATCTGCTTCGTCATCCTGTTCAGTAAAGGCCTGAAATCTATTTGAAATGGGAGTTTCCATGATCTTGGAGATTTTAGTTGCAGGCATATCCCAAGTCTGTTTTCTTCTTGTAACCATTTTTCCTGTCCTGCAATCCACTGGCTCCTGCACTGAAAAGGGGAGGGGGTCCTCTCAATTCTGTCTGGTGGTATGGCCGAGCTAGTCCCTTCGCCTCTGTCTGTGCTATTTCCTACCTGCTCTCCTTCTTTGGGTTTATCTGTTTCTTCATCTGGATTCCTCTGATCCACTTCTATACTGTCATCCTGTTCTTGACTGGTGTCCAATGAGATATGTTCAGCTCTGCTAGCGGACTCTGGGTGGGGAGGGCTGTCTTTGCTTGTTTTTTTCTCTTTGAGCTATGGTAACCAAAAGACTTTGCTCCTCACTGTCTGCCTCTTCTGGTTGGCAATGAGCCACCCATGGGCATGTATGGTATGAGTGCCCTGCTGTATCACACAAATTACATTTCTGCTCATTTCTGCAAAAGGCACTTGTGTGCCCTATTTCATTGCAGATGGTACATTTCAATTTATCACGTAGGCTGCTGATATGCCCGGTGGCACCACAATGGTAGCATGCCTTGGGCTGACCCACATAAAACAGTACCCCTCAGTCCCTTCCCCCCCAAAAAATGTAAATGTTGTACCCTTTCCTCCGTAATGTTCAATAATACTTGGATTCACCACCCCCCTGTCTAGATAGTATCCTCATCAAAGATTGCTTCTGGTTGCCCCTGCACTGTACAGTGCTATTTCAGCCAATACATTAAGTGAGCCACACTGACCCCTTCATTGCGAAACAAGACCGTAATGGTCTTGTTCACAGGTTTTGATAGGGGGATGACATCAAAGGGTAGCCATATAGGTGAACGTTTCAACAATAGATATTTTGTCCAAAATTTTTGAAATACAGCATTTAACTTGAAGCTCACATCAAATGTCACATCCCCAGAGACATATATCAGTGCATATACTTCTGAAACTGTAAAATTCATAGTTTATATTAGTACTGTTCTGGCAATGAACTTCCTGTCTGAGAATATTTTGCAGTCCCCCTTATATACAAGCCTAACGGCATTATGTATTTTAGATGGATAGGTTGGCACCCTAAAAAAGGATGCATAAGATCTTTGTCGCATACCTCTGTCAGCGGTAGGGTGAGAACTTGATTCAGAGTTAGATTGTGGGCCGCTATGAGGCTCAAGTCCATCAATGTTGTTCTGGGGTGGGGGTATTTGTTCCATTCCTCCCTTCACCATTTGTATTTGTAGAATTTCCTACCGGGAGTACTGGTGAGTCTGAGAAATTCAAACTTTGAGTGAGATGAAGGGGGGAGTGAACACTCAAAATTGTGGCATTAATAACACCTTCCAGGGCTAAGTCTGCTGTTTTTGCTTGTAAATCTGGTTCAGTAACAACTTGGGCCACTGTCTGTATGGGTGAGTTACTCGAAACCCATTTCCCTGTATAATCTTGCTGTTCCCACCCCGCAGCCCTGAGTACTGACTCCACAGACCAAGGTTCAGTACTCATATGTGGTGCTGTACTAGCAGTGACATTTTTTAACTCTGATTCAAGTCCCGTATGTACCCTTCTGGGCGATGTTACATTAAACATTTCTTTTCTATTCCCTCTAAAAATGAACAGCAGTTCCCCACTGGTACCTTGTGGTAGTGTAAACGTTGATGCAGATGTGGACTGAGCCTCCCTTGTGCAACTGGCATGCTCATTCAGCATCTCCTGGTTATGTCCTGCTAACCACATACAGGCTGCTGTCGGGCCTGTGTACTTGCAGATTGTACTCTCCCACTTGTGCCCATCCTCTCAAAAAGTGTTGCCTTGCCTTCTGTGTAGCCGGTCGTGCTTCTGAAGCTGTATCCTGAATTCCAGAGGGATGTGTGTCAGATGCTTGTGATGGTACTGTCTCAAACTAAAACGTCTTCTCTCCAGTTGCCGATCTCGGCTCGTCATTCTCTTTGTGTTCTATAATCTGCACGGCAGTGTTCCGTGGAACATTTTTAGCTATTCCAGTGTGCTCCATCTCTATCGGAGCATCAAAGAATTGCATAGCCTCCACAAGGGATGTGGTAGAGAAGGAGGCCAGCTCCTCTACCCCCTGCATGCCCTCTCTCTCCAAGTGCTTGGGTAAAGAGGCCATCCTGTCGGCCAGAGGTTCCCCCTACAGGTCAATAGGGGAATTTACCTGGTGCCCTGGCCAAATTTCCCCCCATTCACTAAAAATACCACCAACAGCTTAATTTGGTTCAATGCCAGTTGGCAATCATCTGTATCCCCCTCCCCCAGGTGGTGACTGAAAATAGGCAGAATTTGTCTAGTGCATTTACCCGGTCAACAAAAACGACATAAATAAAAATAAATTCATTAATATCAGCAAGTAATGCAGTAGGTGTGTGCATCAAATTCGTGTCAGCCATCAAACGTCTTGAATACCAGATTTTTTCAATGAATACCCAAAAACTAGGGTGCATTCAAGGTATTTGACAATCTTGTCTGATCCTTCCAGCCAGTTCTCTGGAGGCACAGAGAGTTTTCAAGAGTGTAACCACATGACCTGCCTGCAATGCCAGTCTACAGAGACACTCGAGGCAAGAGGCTGTGCTTTGCTTCTACTCTAAAACCTGTGCATTTCTGAAGCTGTTTCTTGCTGAAACATATTTTTTATAGACTTTTTTTGCTCTGGCATTTAGCATTTCTGTACTATTGATAGTGACTGTCACACATTACTGAGTGATAAGGGTGAGAGAAGTGGGGCTGAGCCATCTTTGACTTGATTTTAAGTTGGGCAGAAACCAAACAGTAGTGTGTCTCTGGGGAACAGATGCTGCAAAAGGAGGTAGCAAGCCCCAGAACAATACAGGAAAGCAAAATCTTACTTGGAAGTGTATCAAAAATTAAGCACAGGCACTAACAGCCAAAACAAAAGGATTTCTTGCACAAAATTTGGAGAACAACTTGCCCCATGAATTCTTCTCAGTGTCAAGTTAGGGCCTGAAACTTTGGTTTGGCTATGTCAAGTCAGCCAAACCACTTCATCTCCCAATACACTGACTGACTGATGTAGGATAAAACTGACTACAAATGAGGAGATCCAAACAGAACAGCCAGCGGCTAAGTGAGTCCATGCCTGGAGCACACTTAAAGAATTAGGTACGTGAAGTGGCTAAAAGGATCTAGTGTGTACCATAAAGAAAAACAAACCCATAGTTTGGTTCATGTTCAGATTTGCTTTTCACAGCATAAAACACTCATACAGCTTACCACACCAGTACAAACCACCAACATTTCACCCATCTGACCGTGAGCTTTGTCAAGGTGAAACATTAGTGGTTTGTACTGGTGGAGTGAGCTGTATGAGTATTTCATGCTATTAAAATCAAATCTGAACATGAACCAAATGGTTCCATGTGATAATGGTAAAGAAACAATAGTGCCGTACAGTTCGGTGAGTGTACAATGCCAAAAACAGAAATGGTGAAACATAGAAACACAGAAACATAGACTTTGATGGCAGATAAGGACCGCTAGGCCCATCTAGTTTGCCCATTTCCCTACCTACAGGATAGGCCGCAGATTCTAGTTAACCAACAGCCTATTTCTTCATACCCCCCACAAGACTTGCCTTATGTCTGTCCCATGCATTCTTGAATTCTCCCACAGTTTTAGACCACACAACCTCCTCAGGAAGGCTGTTCCATGCATCCACTACCCTCTCTGTGAAATAATACTTCCTCACATTGCCCCTGAACCGCCCTCCTTCTATCTTTAAATTGTGTCCCCTTGTTCTTGCAAGTCTCTTTTTCTGAAAGATGCTACCCTCTTGGACTTTGTTGATTCCACTGAGGTACTTAAAAGTTTCTATCATGTCCCCCCTCTCCCTTCTTTCCTCAAGGGTATACATATTAAGCTCCTTTAGTCTCTCCTCATCGGCTTCTCTTGCAGACCCTGCACCATTTTAGTTGCCCTCCTCTGACTACCTCTATCCTGTCTATGTCCTTGCAGAGATGGGGTCTCCAGAACTGGACACAGTACTCCAGATGGGGTCTCACCAACTGTCTGTACAGAGGGATAACAACTTCCTGTTTTCTGCTGCTGATGCCTCTCCCTATACATCCCAGTACACACCCAGCCCTCCCTACTGCCTTCTCACATTGCTTGCTAACCTTAACGTCATCTGATATGATTACCCCCAGGTCCCTTTCCTTTTTTGTTGTTGTTACTACCTCCCACCCATTGTGTATTCTTCCCCTGGGTTCTTGTTTCCCAGGTGCATTATTTTGCACTTCTTTGCATTGAATCCTAGCTGCCATACTTCTGACCATTCCTCCAACCTTGCCAAGTCCTTTTCATCCTTTCCATGCCTCTTTGTGTATCAACCCTGTTGCAGATCTTTGTGTCATCTGCAAAAAGGCATACTTTCCTTCCAGTCCCTCTGCAATGTCACTGATGAAGACATTAAAAAGGACTGAACCCAATACTGAACCCTCGGTACCCCACTAGTAACCCCTCTTTCTTCAGAGTGGACTCCATTTACAATTACCTTCTGTGTCCTGTTGTGCAGCCAATGTTTTACCCAGGCTACCACCCTGGGACCCACTCCCAGGCTGGTTAATCTGACTATTAATCTTTTGTGTGGGACTGTGTCAAATGCCTTGCTAAAGTCTAGGTAGGCCATGTCCACAGCCCCTCCCTGGTCTACTACTTTGGTTACCCAGTCAAAGAAATCTATTAGATTCGTTTGACATGACCTTCCCGCTGTGAACCCATGTTGCCTTGGGTCCTGTGCTCCACTGCCCTCTAGGTACTCAACTATTCTTTCCTTCAGAAGTGACTCCATCACTTTCCCTACCACAGAGGTCAGACTGACAGGTCTGTAGTTTCCTGCCTCTGTCTTGGTCACACTTTTGTGAAGGGGAATCACATCCGCCTTCCTCCAGTCCTCGGGTACCACACCATCCTCCCATGATTTATTAAAAAGAGTAGCCAGTGGTTTCACTAGTTCCTCCCTTAATTCTTTTAGAATTCTGGGGTGAATTCCATCAGGACCCATTGCTTTGTCCACCTTCAGTTTTAGGAGTTCTTGCAGAACCCTTTCTTCTGTGAAAGGACTGGGATCGACCCCCTATCAAGAGTGCTTCTGTTAATTGGATTAGGCACTTCCCTCCTCTTTTGTGAATACTGAGCAGAAATATTCAGTTCAGTATCCCTGCTTTTCACTGTCCCCTGCCCACCCACCGTTCATTCTATTCAGCCTCACTATCCTCCCTTTGTCTCTCGCTCGCTGATGTACCTATAAAGGTTTTATCCCCTTCTTAACTGAGTTGGCTATCTTTTCCTCAGTTTGGGCCTTTGCTATTCTGACTTCCCTCCCTGCTTCCTTCTGCCTTAACTGGTACAGCTCTCGTCCTGCTCCTTCTGTGTTTCCTTATACTTCCGGAATGCTATCTTTTTTCCTGACTTTCACAGCCACCTCTTTTGAGAACCATAGTGGCTTTTCTTTCGTTTGATTTGTTTATTTGCTTCACGCAAAGGCTTGTTGCCTCTGTGATGGCAGTTTGATGATTCCCATTGTTGCTCCACACTCCTTCCAGCCTGTTTGCTAGTGCTTTTCTGAGGCACTCTCCCATCTTGCCAAAGTCAGCCCTCCTAAAGTCCAGTACCCTCACTTTTGTATGGCTTGACTCTGTAGCTGAGTTTAACGTGAACCACACTGTTTGATGGTCACTTGTCCCCAGATGGCAACCCACTTCTAGATCTGAGATCCTCTCACTGCCCCCGTTTGAGAGTATGATGTCTAAGACTGCTCCCTCACGAGTGGGTTCCGAAACTAGCTGTCTAATGTCTGACACCTGTAGGGCATCAAGAATGGCCCTGCTCTTGGATGTGGCTGCAGCAAATGTGCTCCAGTTAACATCTGGCATATTCAGGTCTCCCATCAACAGTATCTCCCCTTTCTCTGCCATTCTAAGAATGCCTTCTATCATATCCTTGTCCATTCCTTCCCCCTGACATGGGGGTCTGTACACAACCCCTGTGCGGATTGTGGTGCCCTTTCCAGTCTCCAAGGTGACCCACAGTGCCTCTTCTCCTCCCTGTTTACTCTTTTGTTCAGTTGCTTTTATCCCTTCCTTTATATAGAGAGCTACTCCTCCCCTCTTCTCTCCTGCCTGTCTGTCCTGTAGGTTATGTACCCTGGTATGTCAACATCCCAGTCATGATTCTCTGTGTACCATGTTTCTGTGACTGCTATGATATCCAGGCATCCCTCTTCCATCATGGCCACCAGCTCAGGGAGCTTGTTGCCCAGACTACGGGCACTGGTACTCATTACCCTCCATTTCCTGATGGCCTCCTCCTTTGCCCCATCCCTGTCCTTCTTGCCTTTGTCACTTTCTCCATTTAACCTGCCCTTCTCCCTATCGACACCTCTATGTTGGTGTTTGCTGCACTACTACCGTGATTATTTGGGGGCTAGATTCCCTGCTCCTTTCCAGTGCCTCCCCCTTGGCTAGTTTAAAAGCTTGCCAATGAAGCATTTAAACCTATCACCTAGGATCCTGGTTCCCTCCCAGACAGATGCAGCCCATCATGCCAGTATAGGCTTGCATCACTCCAGGTGGACCCCAGTCCCCATTGAAGCCAAATCCCTGAGCTCCACACCACTTTTTCAACCACTGATTAAATCCCATGGTGCGGAACACCCTAGCCGCTCCTATGCCATAGATGGGCAGCACCTCCGAGAAGGTTACCGTGCATGTTACTTGACTAAGGCCCCTCCCCAGTTCCACAAACTCTTCCTGCACTACTCTAATCCCTTTCATAGCCAGGTCATTTGTCCCTAGGTGGACAATGACATCCAGCTCCCTCCCCTGTGCAGCTGCTCTGGCAATCCTGAGGATTCGTTCCCTGTCCCTCCAAGCCATGGTGCCAGGCAGGCACCTTACCTCCCTCTCCCCTTCCTCCCCCAGTTCTACCTTCCTAACAATGGAGTCCCCCACCAGGAGTTGTTTCCTTCCCCTGCAGGGTCCCCTGCCACCCTCCTGTGGGTCTCCTTTGTGGAGGTTCCCAGCATCCTCCTTGGTCTCCACTGCAGGTGCCTCCATAGAGGAACCACACTTTGCCAGAATGGCATAGGAATTGTGGAGAGGTACCACTGGAGGGATGCGCCTCTGTTCCACCGCCCTCACCCTCCCCGAGCCCACTGTGGTCCAACCGCTCCTTTTCCTTGACAACCTCTGAGGCAACGGCAGTGGCACTGGTGGTCCCTGAACTGAAAAGGAGGTCCCACAAATCCTGGCCAACTCAGGTTGGAGATGAGCAACCTCCTCCCTCAGCCCAGAGAGGTGCCTGCAGATGGGACAACACCGCATCTTCCAGAACGTCTTCCGGAAGACTGCTGCTCCACAGCCACTGCACTGCACCACTCCAATCATGTCTTATTTCTGGCCCCTTAACTGTTTGCAATCCTTACTCTTTCCTCTGTTTTTTTTCTCTCTCTCTCCTTACTTTCTGCCTGTGTGCCCTTTAAGCTCCTGATTGTCCTGTTCTGAGACAAGAATATCCTATATTTCTCAGAGGCAGACCTCCAGCAGCTAGAGAGGGCCGGAGAGCTACTGTTACCCTTCTAGGATGGTGGGTCTTTGGTGGTTCTGTGATCACTCACTTTCTGCTCCCAAACAGGAAGTTTCTGTTGTCAGTCAAATACTGTGCCTATAAAAATAGAACTAGCTTTGGGTGGAGGGAAGGGAAGGAGGGCAATATAGTCCCAGTAGAGAAGTCCAGTCACACAGCAGTCCTTTCTCCTGGTGTCTTCTGCCAAGCTATTTAAGTGACTGTGCACTACAGCAAGCCCAAGATCAGAGAGCATCCCAACACACTCTATGGAGCGATATTTACTATACATTTTATGTGGGGGGCTGTGCCCCCGCACCCCCCCTTTCTTATTATTCTCAACTCCGGGGGAGGGTCTGACACTGGGGTACAGGAGGCAACTTGAGAGGGGGCTATTTGGGGAGGATGGGGGACCATGGAGCTTAGTTCCAGGTGATTGGGGAATAAAAGACAGAAAGAAATCAACTGCTGAACACACACAAATGTAAAAACATCTGTACACACCTAGCAAGCTCTGAACCCAGGTCCTCCCGCACTGGAGACAGTGGCTAGGAACTGCTTGGCCAAACCACCTCCCATATACTTCTTCCCTATAGCTCCCTCTACTGTTCACTTTATTCATCACTCGCCATTCTTCCCCTTTCACTGTAGCTCAAATAAAATAACAAGGAATACAGATTATAACATGACTATCTTATTACTTTCTCTCCCAAAACTTTCTCTCCCAAAACAGCATCGCTATTGTTTTACATTCACTCATATCACAGGTGGTCAAACTGAGTTGCTCATATTGAGTCGCTCAGTTTGGCTCCCTCATATCATGGGATACCAAACCAGATTATGGGTTTGTTTATCTGTATGGTGCACACTAGAGCTTGTTAGCCACTTCGCGTCATCCTTGCTACAAATGAGGAGAGCCTAGAGGTCAGCAATGAATATGAATTACTGTATTGTAGCTTACAGCTGGTACTGCTAGCATGCCATACATTTGTTTTAAATTACTGTACTCTTTGTGGTGATGTGACAGAGTCTGCCTGTAATCTCCAACTCCCCATCTTATCTCATGTCAGTTACCATATTCTCCCTTGCTATGCCATACATTTTACAATGCATTTTTATATTATGATTATTTTATATTATCTTTTCTAATACTTTTTATTTTTATATAATAACCAGCTTCCCCTTTTTCCCATAGGGAAACCGTGGCATAATTTGCCATTATAAAGGAGTGTTTATAACGGCAAACACGTACACGGTTTTGTACTGTCGCGTCCTCATGCAGCAGTGCCACCACTCAAGACTGCTGACCGCTTCCATCTCTCCCAAAATAGCACCGCCACCGCCACCGCCAGAAGAACTTGGCGGTAAGTTCTCCCCACACAGTGAAAACCTCACAAACCAGGACGAAAACAAAATGTCTTAAAATACGCTGATTCAAATCGGCACCTGAGAAGCCACACGGCGGATGCACCGGAAGCTTTTTATTTTATATAATTGCTGAGGCAAAAAAGGGAAACCCAGCAATTATATAAAATAAAATATGGGTCGGATGCGTGTCAAACTCGATTTTATACACACCCTCGTTGTGGATGCTTTTCACAAACCCCTCGGGCTTTGCCCTCGGGGTTTATGTAGCATCCCACAACTCAGGTGTGTGTAAAATCTCGTTACACACCCAGACCCATACTTTATTCTCTATGTTATGTGTTTTGTGTATTACACAATAAGCAGTTACATGATGATGAAAGTAATAAGATAGTCATGTTATAATCTGTATTCCTTGTTATTTTATTTTTTCATTTATATGACAAGACAGCATTATTGTGATAATTAATTTGTAATGAGGCTGGCTGTACTGCCTAGAGTTTAGAGTAATGAGCTGAAAATGAGCTTGGTATATCCAGCAGAGCTGGGTTGATTCCCCACAATCTCCCTTTGCATTCTGTGTCACTCGGAGAAAGTCACTTAACCTCATCAGTGCTGCTAGGTCACCCCTAAAAACAGGCATTTGTGCCCAGTGGCCCTTACCCAGTTACCAAAGAATAAAAAAAAAGTTGTGTTTAGTAGAATTAGGTTGCAGCTGATGACTATAAATAAAGGAATGTGTAGCACTTAAGTTGACTCACCATAGGAACCATAACAGGGGTTGATTACTGTGTGTGTCGGAGGCCTGTTCATATAGGGGCAGAAGAAGAAATAAGTGTTTTAAGCATACACCACTGCATACACTGTCTGGGTCTGGCATGTAGAGACAATGTGAAGCATCATGGGAAGTTGTATTTGTGCTTCAGTTCTCCATGTAAGCGTGTTCAAAAACCAGTGTCTTCTACAATGGAGAATGGCCAGTTCCCAATGAGTTGTAAAATGAGTGCCAGGACATTGGTTCATGTGTCTCTGCTGGTACTATCAGAGGAACATAGCAGAGCATGACCGTGTGATCTGAGATACATTACAATAACTTTATTGGCGTAGATGATAGTAATATAATATTTTTCAATACTTAAAATGTAAATTCTTTTATTATTTGAGAATAAAACATGGTTCTGAATGAACATGCAGTAAGTTGTGAAGATGAAAGTAAATAGTACTGTGCACTGAGCTTCAAGACAAACTGGCAACTATCCATGCCCATGGCATACAGAGTGCTGTAGTGGTAATGGCAGTAGCAGCTGGTGTCATTTTGTTCATAATAAACAAATGACAAATTATGCCTATGATCAGGCAACCATAATATCCAAAGATTTGCTTTATTTTTATCTAAGTAAGAGTTGAGCATTTTGACAGAATCTGAGAAGGTGATGGGTACTAATCCTACTCTGCCATTGCTATGCAGTATGCAGGCAGGGAGAAGGTGGTGTCACCCACATGGTGAAGAGAGGCATGATGAGGAAAACTTGATTCATGATGAAAGGAGGATGATGCTGAAAATTATGTGTGTGTATATGATATGATGAATGCAAATATAATATAAATAGAATAATAGATAGGTTCTGGTGTATTACAAGGTAGTAATTCCATCGAGAGGTTCTGGGGACACAGAGAACCTTGAGAGCGAAGCTCAAGAGGTTTCATGTGTCCCCAGAACCTTGATATGGAATTACTACCTTGTAATATACCAGAACCTATTTGTTATTTTTTTTAATATATGGATACGAGGTGAATTGACTCACCTCCGTTTAAACAGTGGAGTCAGCGGGTCCATGTGAGTGCTGGCAGGGTTCCCCAGTGCTGTGTGGATGACCGGTGCTGTGGGCTTCATTTACCACTGCTTTTTTTAAACTGTTTGTCGGCAGCGGTATTGGGCAAGCAGAGGAGCTCAAAAAAATGTTTTCAAAAGTAAAGAAAAACGGTTGCTGCGGCTGTTGACCGTTCACTCGCTAAGCAAGCGAGCGAAAGCAAGCCGCCATGTTTTTGTACTCAAGCAGCTCTGCCCACAGAGCAAAAAGCACCCAATCAGAGGGCACACTTTGTAAAACGTCGGGGATAGACTTTCGCATGCGCTCTTCAGCTTTTTTGATAATACTATTGATCGGGTGCCGAACTATACTATTACGCCACCCAAACGATAGTATTATCACTTAGGAACAGTAGTGTTATCGCTCCAGGAGCGATGGTATTACAAGGATTGTAATATATGGAAAATAAAAATAATACCCCCAAAATACATACAAAATATCCCCTGTAATACACCGCCCAAAACGCAGTAATACCATCGATGGAACTCAATAATACTATCGTTGAGATCTCGTAATACTATCGATTGAAGATCTCAATGAAAGTATTATTGCAAACTCACAACAGCGCAAGTGCCACCGGACAACTCGAGAAGCTTTCACTTACATGAAAGCTTTTACTGTAACTGTCGATACAGTAAAAGCTGACTACAGATTCACATCGCGTAAGCGCCTGACTAAAATGTCTGTGGCAAAAGAACAAAACCTGTCAGAAGAAAGGAAAAATGTTATAAAAGAGCAAGAAAACATAAACTCAGCAAAAAAAAACAGCTTTTGACCTAGGGTTGCTTCAAAGACGCTACGTGATGTACTCTGACTCCGAGTAGCACTCTGCACTAGGTGTCACTGGTTCCACAACAACAAAAAAAGAAAAATTACTACTGTTTTGTTTGCAGTTTCTTTAACACTGCTTGCTTTTCTTTGTTAAACTGTTCAAAAGTTATCCAAGTTGCCGCAATCATTGTCTGTGAATTACCTCACCACCAACTCGATCCACCATTCCTGACTATTGCAAAGGTAAGAAACTACTATTTTTATTTTCCATATATTGCAAAAAATATCAATGCATTCTGAGGGAGGCAGGTCTCAGGATCTGGGGCACTTAAAACCTTTAGAGCTTCGCTTTCGAGGTTTACTGTGCCCCCAGATCCTCTCAATGAATTACTGCCTTGTAATACACCAGAATGCATCTATTATTCTATTTTTTTTTGTATGCTTTTCAACCATATTATTTTCACAATCCATATGTTAAAATTTGATAAATGAAACATGATACTATAATGTGGTGTAAGAAGATATAATAAATTATATAAAATATTATAAAATGGCAAGAAAAAATCTAGAAATCTCATTGGCCAAGACAGATCAGCTGACCATACATTAATTCTCTGTATACGCACAGTCATCCTGGTCCTAAACCACATTACACAATGAGCAGATCAGTCCTCCTATAACTAGAACTATCTTCCATCAGTCTCCATACAACCAGAACTGATCTTCCTCCACAAACATGCCCACTACCTTTACACTGTAGAAACCTTCAACTGGGCCCTAAAATTAAAGTGATCTTAAATATAAAATAAAACAAGTTAATTAAATGTTGTTTACCAGATTGTCACACTCTACTTACACACATAAACAAATTAGAAACATTAAGTATTGTTTATAGTTTTCATTACAACTGTTTGTTTGCTAACAGTGAAAATTCCCCCTTCTATCTTAACCTGCTCATCAGGGAAATCTCTTCTGCTTTCCCTGACAAGTGAGATAATTGAGTCTCTGGCTCTAAAACAGGCCTTTGTTTTCTGTGTGTACAGTATGTTAGTAGAGGAACATTCTGCTAGTAGAACTGAGCAGAATTTTGAATCAATGTATTCCATGGTAAACATTCCATGATAAACACTCCATTTCTTGAATGTGGGGAAACACAGAGGGAAAAAAACAGAATGAAGAAAGTAAGCAATAATACTACATAAACAAAGAGAAAAGGTGGTAAATGACTCACCCTGCTGTTTATCTTTTAGGACAGAGCGAGCAGTTCATGATGCTGTCAGTGAGTGTGGCAGTTTTGAACCACGCTCATGCTTGCAGTACTGGGGAACTGAGAAGCCTCTGTTATGGCTTCCTTTTAGTTTTATCTACAGACTGAGGAGAATGAAATAAAATAAGGGGGCAATGTGTCATACTTAGAATGAGAAAAACAGCATTTGTGAATTGTTGTGACTGGCAGGGGAATATGAAGCTTAAGTGGGCAGGGAGGTACACACTGTATAACACTACTTTAATCTAGCACCAATAGGCGGAAGGACTATTTTATGTTAAAAGCACAGGTTCACTTACATTTTTACTTATTTAAAAATGTGTTTAAAAATTAAAAAAAACTGCTTCTAAAAATAAAGGGACATTTTATAAGTGTAATAAGACACTCCGGGGTTGTGCATTACAGTGTGATAACCACACTCCTAGGGATGACCGGCACTCGGTCTTCAGCCTCGTGCCTAACTACGCCCCTAGGAGCGTGGTTATCACAACGTAATGCACGCCCCATCATGTCTTATTGCTTACATATAATCTGTAAAACATGTTATATGAGCCAATATAATTATACGATATAATATTATATAGGATGTAGAATGAAATAACATAATCTGATACAATATGATATTATATATGGGAAGATAATATAATCAGATATCATATTATATAGTATTCGAGAAATGGGGTGCTGCCATTCTCTCATTGTTTATTTTGTCTGATGTAACTGGAAAGCATCACCCCTTCCTTTGCCTGCTGAACGTTTATAGGACAAGCAATGTAAACAAAGGGTGAAAAAGAGGAAACGGTATGGTGGCTGCCATATTTCCTGCTGATCCACACAACATTATAAATGTATTAAAAATCAAGGGAACTAATTATCAGAAAATGTTGGTAAACAGCAAAAGTTAAATCTGAAATTTTAAACTACCAGGCAGTGCAAAAATCTGGGAAGTGATGAACACTTCCTGGTTGACTAGTACTGCTGCTTTAATGTATGTTCTCATTACTCCTGCAATCTGTATGCCATATACTGTAGTACTCTCACCTTGGCATACTGCAACTGAAGGATGTTTTTACAAGTTGCATTGCCTGTAAAATGCTTTCACTTTCTGTAATGTAGAATAAAGTAAAGTTCATTTTTCAGCAAATCAATAGTTTATCTGATGAGTGAAAATGTGAAACATTCATCAGTCAAAAACTGTGGTCAAGTCCATTCAAAAGTGATGTAGACTGTCATCGATGTTCATCATGTATTTGTCATACTGCTTTCCTTTACACTGCTAGAAGACCTGCTGCTGCTAGTGCAGCAATACTAGTGCCAGTGCCATCACCACTGCCTCTTCTCAAAGGTCAGCCTTTGTATCTACTGCTGTTGTTGTCGCACCAACTGCTACCATCACCAGCTCCTCTACTATTGCTTTTATGACTATGGATGCTGCTGTCACCGCAATGCTTCCACCACAAGTAATACAGTTGCCCAGTCTAATATCATTAGTACTGTGGATAATACTGCCACTGTCACCACCGGCACTAAAGTGCTTTGCCCCAAATATCTTTTTTGCCCCAAACATCTTTTTTTGCCAGTCCCACCACCTCCACTAGAAATGTGTACAGTGGAGCCCATCAAGGTGCAATACAATACTGCAGAAACACTGGAAATCCAGCACTCACCACCTTTTATGATAAAAAAATGCAGCTTTCAGGATATTTGTAGAATAAAGAGCCAAACTTTATTTGCAGGTGAAAAAAGTCTGATATCATTTTTTAAGAGAAAAGATCTAGGACAGAATTTAGAACAAGATGTGTCAGCAATGGCTGAAATGAATTCTACATCTGTGACCAATGATATTAATTTAGAAGCTAAATGAAGTTTTAAAAAGATTTCTACTTTCATCTCCACCCCCATCAGCTGCAATACTGACATACAGAGTACTTTGTGAACAAGAACTTGAACAACTCTTTGACAATTTACCGTGTCTTGAATTTAATCATTTAAGAAAAGAGGAAAGGGATGCCCTAGCCCTGTTAAAGAAAAAAGAAAATGATTACAATTAA
This sequence comes from Neoceratodus forsteri, assembly GCA_016271365.2. Classification (NCBI taxonomy): domain Eukaryota; kingdom Metazoa; phylum Chordata; order Ceratodontiformes; family Ceratodontidae; genus Neoceratodus; species Neoceratodus forsteri. The sequence continues at coordinate 32,465,630 of CM057459.1, forward strand.
TCTGGCTGATAAGGGCCGAGGAACTGTCATTCAGAATACAAAAGATTATATTGCTGAATGCTTGAAACAACTGAATGACACTAGATTTTATTAAAAACTACAGTATAATCCTATGTATGAATTCAAAAGCCATATTAATGAATTTGTGAATTAATTTTATGAAAAAGGGCTAACTGAAATGCAGGTATGGGGCTTCTAGAATGTGAATTTCCCTATAAAAACAACTTTCTACACACTACCAAAAATTCATAATTCCCTAAGCTCACCACCAGGCAGATCAATTGTAAGTGGGATCGGCTCACTTATGGAGTCGCTGTCACAGTATATAGATTATTACATATGGCCAGTTGTGGAGTGCTCAGGATCTTATTTAAAATATATTACTGATCTGTTGAGAATTTTGGAGGATGTAGAAATACATAGGGACTCTTTTCTAATTATGATGGATATAGAGTCCCTATATATAAACATCCCACAAGAGGAAGCACTTAACACAATTGCAATGCATATTCAGAAGAGACAGAGCAGGCAGGAAGGGAGGAGGAGTGGCACTGTATGTGAAAAATGACATAAGGGCCACAGAGATCCAGGAGGAACAAAATGGGGGAGAGATACTGTGGGTTAAGCTGGAAAGGAAAACGGGAACAGCCATCCACACAGGTGTGGTCTATAGACCACCAGCCAGGAGGAAGAAACAGATAGGGAGCTGATGCTAGCCATCCAAAGGATGGCAGACAAGGGTGAGGTAGTACTGGTTAGAGACTTCAATATTCCAGATGTGGACTGGAGCATCCCAGCAGCAGCATCAACTAGGAGCAGATTTATCCTGGACTCCCTTCAGGGTGCCTTCCTCAAGCAACTGGTCATGGAACCAACTCGGCAGAAGGCAATACTGGACCTTGTGCTCACAAACAGGGACAGTGTGATGGGGATAACAGTGGGGGAGCACCTGGGGAACAGTGACCACCAGTCATTGTGGTTTGAAATCACAGAAAGAGCAGAACCAAACCACACAAAAACACGTATCCTGGATTTTAGGGGGGCAGACTTTGGGAAAATGGGGAGATACTTGAAAGAGGCATTAAGGGGAATGGGACAGGAATCAGGGGTTGAGGAACAGTGGGCAGTATTTAAAATGGGGATTACAAGAACAACAGAATTATGCATTAAGCAGGTTAGCAAAAGGAAAAGGAAGAGGAGACCATTATGGTTTTCCAAAGAGGTAGCAAAGAAGTGAAAGCCAAAAAGATTGCATTCAGGCAATACAAAAAGACACAGGCAGAAGGGGATAGGGAGAAGTACCAGGAGAAGCAAAGGGAGGCAGGGAGGTCAGTAAGGGAAGTGAAAGCTCAGACAGAAGAACACATTGCAAAATCAGTGGGTAGAGGGACAAAACCTTTACAGGTACATAAGGAAAAGAAAGACAAAGGGAGGGATAGTGAGACTGAAGGGGGAGGATGGGGGCCACGTGGAGGATGACAACAGTAAGGCTGACATATTGAACAGGTATTTCTGCTCAGTCTTTACTGAGGAAGAGGAGGGTAATGGGTCTGAAGGGAGTACAAGGGGTGAGAATGGTGCAGAAATGGACACAAGTCCCTTTACACGAGAAACGGTTCTAAAGGAACTGGAAGTAATAAAAGTTGATAAAGCAATGGGGCCAGATGGGGTGCACCCCAGGGTCCTTAAAGAACTAAGAGAGGTGGTGGCTGAACCTCTGGCTATCCTGTTTAGCCGATCACTGGAAACAGGGGAGGTACCCAAAGACTGGAGGACAGCAGATGTAGTCCCCTTATACAAAGCGGGAACAAAGAGGAAGCAGGGAACTACAGACCAGTCAGCCTCACCCCTCGGTAGTGGGGAAGATCATGGAAGCACTACTGAAGGAGAGATTAGTGGAACATCTGGTTGTCAATGGACTACAGGACCCAAGGCAGCATGGTTTCACCAGGGGGAGGTCATGTCAGACCAACCTCGTTGAATTTTTTGACTGGGTGACTAGGGAGGTGGATCAGGGGAGAGCAGTGGACATGGCCTATCTAGACTAAAGCAAGGCCTTTGAGACTGTGCCACATAGAAGACTATTACACAAACTGGGGAATATGGGTGTGGGCAGGACAGTAATGTGGTGGGTAGGTAACTGGCTGGGTGGCAGGACACAGAGGGTGGTGGTAAATGGCTGTCACTCCACAGAGGGAAAAGTGACCAGTGGGGTACCACAGGGATCAGTGCTGGGACCGGTTCTATTCAACATCTTCATCAGTGACATTGCACAGGACCTAGAAGGCAGAATTTCCCTGTTGCTGATGACACAAAGCTCTGTAACAGAGTAGACACACCAGAGGGTGTAGACAGAATGAGAAGGGACCTGCAGAAACTTGAAGAATGGTCAGGTGTTTGGCAGTTGAAATTCAATGCAAAGAAATGCAAGATAATGCATATGGGGCAAAAAAACCCTGTCACAATATATCAGTTGGGGGGTGAGGATATAGCATGCACCAAGCAGGAAAGGGATCTTGGGGTTATCATCTCTGATGACCTCAAGGTAGGGAAACAGTGTGACAAGGCAGTAGGTAAAGCAAATAGGATGCTGGGATGTATAGGCAGGGGCATCACCAGCAGGAAAAGGGAGGTCATAATTCCCCTATACAAGACACTAGTGAGGCCCCACCTGGAGTACAGTGTACAGTTCTGGAGACCATACCTACCTAAGGACATAGACAGGGTAGAGAAGGTTCAGAGGAGGGCAACAAAGATGGTGCATAGATTGCATCGCAAGTCCTATGAAGACAGGCTGAAGGAACTGAACATGTACTCCCTGGAAGAGAGGAGGGAGAGAGGGGATATGATAGAGACATACAAGTATCTCACAGGGAGGAACAGGGTGCAGGAATACACTATTTTTAAGCGAAAAAGATGTTCCAGGACTAGAGGGCATGGGATGAAGTTGGAGGGAGGACGATTCAGAGGAAACATGAGGAAGAATTTCTTCACAGAACATGTGGTGGACAAGTGGAACACCCTGCCAGAGGAAGTGGTGGGGGCTGAAACAATCACGGGATTTAAGAATGCATGGGATAGACATAAAGGAATTCTGGAGGTCAGGGGTAAGGGGCAACAGACTTCTAGGAAAACATAAACTGAACTTACAAGCTCAAATGGGCAGACTGGGTGGGCCATAGGCCCTTATCTGCCGACACTGTCTATGTATCTATGTATCTATGTAACACCAGGGGAGAAAATGTTGAACCACCCACAGAATTTCTGATTAAACTGTCAGAGTGTCTTCTTAAAATTGAATACCTTTTCCTTTTTGGATAACACCTATTTGCAAGTCAAAGGAACAGCGATGGGGGCAACATTTGCCCCCAGTCTAGCTAACATTTATGTGGGGGAAATGGGAAACTAAAACAGGGAAACATCCAGATGCTAATCCCTACTTTTATAAACTAGACCTTTGGTATCATTTTATCGACAATGTGCTTGTGATACGGAAAGGCACTTTAGATGAGTTCTCAGAATTTGTTGATTTTTTTTACATGAAATTAACCTGCACTTGTGCTTTTCTTTTCAGGCCAGTCTAAACAAAGTTAATTTCCTAGACTTGAATATTAAAAAAGATGGAAAAGGTAACACTGTGACTAGTATATTTAGAAAAGAAACAGACTGCAACCCTGTACTCCTTGCTTCTAGCTGTCATCTGACACGTTATTAAATATATCCAAAAAAGACAATTTTATAGATTGCAAAGAAACTGTAGTAATTTTAACATGTATAATGAAGCGACTTCACATCTAACTTATCGATTTATGGAGAGAGGGTATGGGCAACAATTCCTATATGAAGCAAATGAAGCAGCAAGAAATAAAAGGTGTGAAGACCTGCTAGTAGCAAAAAAAGAAAAGTAGTGGGAATATGAATAGGTTTAATTTTGTCACTACCTTTTCTGCCCACAACAATCTGATTGACCAGATCTTGAAACAGAACTGAAAAGTACTGAAGGGTGATGTGGGCCCTAATGACATCTGCAGTACCCCAGCATGAATGGCATACAGGAGTGCTTCTACCTTAAAGGACCAACTAGTGCACAGTAGGCAGGCAAAGCCATCAAACTACACATGGCTTAAAAATAAAACTGCTGGTTATTTTGCCTGCAAAAAATGTACGCATTGAAAGATGGTCTCTCCTAGGGATTCATTCACTAACCCACATAACAAGAAGCAATATCAAATAACACAGTTTATTAATTGTGATGGTCAAGGTGTGATTTATGCTGCTGTCTGCAGATGTGGTGTTTTCTATATCGGTAAAAACGAAAAGACATTTTAAGACAAGGGTCGGGGAGCATTGTAGAATGATCAACAATCAGGATGTGAAATATGAAACTGTACTACATATTTTGACAGCTCAAAACAAAGATGATCATGAGTTCAGCTTTAGAACCATTGATAATGTATGTGAGAAACTGCATGGGGCGACTTCGATAATCTTTTATTAAAGAGGGAAGGCTTCTGGATATTTACTCTTATGCAAAAAGGGTGGAGATAAATCTCCTCTGATAAATGGTGTTATCATGATAAACGGCTGATGACATGTCTACTATATGTATAAATGTGGACTCTCACATTTATACACATAGTAGACATGTCATCAGATGTTTATCTACATAGTAGACATGTCATCATTACCCCCGCCCCCATGCGTCTGTCAGCCAGCACATCTTCCTATACTTTCATTTATCTTAGGAGCTCCTCTGGTGCACTTCTCAATCCACCCCTATCCCCACTGTCCTACCTCTGGTTCCCACCCACCTTGCCTCGCATATATAATGATTACAGCCTGCAATACCAGTCCAGTCTCCCTCCAGTCTCACAAGAAAACATAACAGTAAAGTATCTTGCAGTCTTTTTGTTCAGCTCTCAGGTTTGTAGTCGCCATTTTTAAATGTACGTTGGATTTCCTCCCACCACCGCCTGCCCGTTACTGTGAAGCACCCGAACCAGATAGTCACAACAAACTGGCTCAAAGTTCAGAAAAAAAAAAACAGAGCCTCCTCTGGAAACAAAATTAGATAAAACTTTAAGCCTGATGTCTAGCAGAACAGTACCATGACCATTCAACAAGATGCTGTGCTTAAAGCAGATGCCACTTTTTCTCAGTTCTCTCCTCGATCCATGTGGGGCTCCCGGTCTCTTGAAAGAAAAAAAAAAGGAACACGTGACCCAACAGTGGTAACACTGCTCTCCCTCCACATGCCGCTCACTATTGTAGCTCACTATAAAATGAAACAGAAATTTTTCTTTTCAAATAAACTCCCAAATTAATTCAATGATCCCCAAAACTCCTGAAGTCTCCGCTAACAATGCCCACCATCTTGCATCAAGCTTTTTGGGCTTACCACTGGATTCACCAATGAACACTGATGTTACAGCATCACTGGTCATCAAGACAGTGAGTCCATGGCAACAGCCATGGTAACAATGTTTAAAAAAGAGTGCACAAACACTTATTGAAGAAATAGACCCACATACTTTATTAAATGTATTTATTTTCATAATTATTATTAAAAAAGAAAGGTGTACACAAAGTCCAGGCCTATTGCATAAATGCAATATGCAGGGGGGACCTTGTGTGATGAGGGACCTTGTGTGATACGTGGTTTATGCACACTCATGCTGTTTGCCCTTGGTCACCTCACTCGTGGTTTACGCCACTCATGAGGTAACCCAAGGTCAAGCAGCACTTGTGTGCATAAATCATGTATCACAGAGCCCCAACCCCCAGTATATCTCTTATTTGGAGCCTGTAAGTATCCTGGAATAAATGGTATTTTTGATATCACACCATTTTTGAAGAAATCTAATTGAAATATTGATATCAAATATAGAATAACTATGAACCACCTAATGAAATGGTAATACATGCAAGAAAAGAGTTATTATATAAGATATATTTAGAGTGGTCCAGAAAGTAGTAATATAAAAATATTTGTGTTTTAACTGTTTTATTTATTTATTTTTCAGCTTCATAGATGATATGGAAAGAAGAACTGATTTTCTATTCTCCTGCATAATTGTATACACTAAATGGAACTGTTTTTAATCAGTGTACTGTGATTGTTTTTACATAGTAATTTTTATGTATAGTTAGATAGTATAGTTTATTTATGTACAGTATATGTCACTAAGTGCTTTCTTGTGTGTGTTTCTTTAAAGAGATTCAAAAGTATTGGAATCACATGCTGATGTACTATGACATCATTTTGACTATATAAATGCCTCCAATTACTATGTGCTCATCCTTCTTTGATAAAGGACTGTTGTCTGTGAAATGCATCAGGAGGGCACATTTAAACCTTTTTCTGCACCTGCAAATAAAGTTTGGTGCTTTATTCTACATATCTCCTGAGAGCTGCATTTTTTTTATCACAAAAGGTAGTGAGTGCTGAATTTCCAGTGTTTTTGTATAATTTTATTTAATCCTTAGCACCACATCTAAGTGTGGCTTCTTTTGTGTTTTGAATATAAAACTACAGAATTCTATAGCAGGGTTACTGCAGGCAATTTCAATAACAATAAATCCCTTTTGTCATGCAGTTACCTGAAACACTGCATTTCATCCTGGTGGACTCCACTGTACTTTGGTGCATCCATCTATCTCTATAACATATGCTCTCTTCATTTTGTTTTTTGTAGGCCCCATTTTTGTTTTTGGTTGTTTGAATATCCAAGTACTTGAATACCCCCAAAACTGGTCTGTATTCAATGAACATTCGACAAGTACATAATTTATGTAGTTGCACACCACTACCTAGTAACATAAAAATCACCTTGACTCTGGAAGATTTCCAGTGCTATTAAAGGGGACAGGAAATTTGCAGCCGTTTATAAACTTCTTATTCTCAGAAAGTATATACATTCTCCTAAATTATCCATATTTAACTGTACCTGAATAAAAAGTGATACAAAAAATTGCATGTTACATTGTTTTATTTTATTAGCAGCATTCTGTTACAGTTCACTTTATGGAATTAGTAATTTGGAGTTCTTCCTATGTCACAGATTGTGTACAGAATAATAATTATGAGCTGTTAACCTATCAAAACTATACACAAACTGTGAATAGTTAAAACTCCCAGTCACTGGTTCCATGAAGAGAACTGTAACAGAATACTGCCCATGAAAACAAAATAATGTAAAATACAGTTTTTCATATCACTTTTTGTTCAGGTACAGTTAAATATGGATAATTTAGAGGAATGCATATAATTTCTGACAATAAGAACTTTATAAATAGCTGCCAGTTAGAAATGATTTCCTGTCCTCTTTAAATTTAGAGAAATAAATATAGGGAACAGAAAAAAACTTCTTGAGGGTATTATAATCTTTGTCATAGTGACCTAATTATTAACAAATTCTAGCTTGTGATGTAGTGTTACATTATTTTTTACTTTCCTTGAGAATGAGATCAAATTTAGATCAAACGTGAAATACACTGTACTACACAAGCACCTAATTTCTAAAATACTGTGATTTTTTTTTTAGTTTATTGTTTATGCCCCAATTCTCTGGGCCGATCCCCAGGCTAGGAGTCACTGGTCTATCCTCAGTCCCTTCCTGATCCACTGTAGCCTGCTTCCCTCATACAGCCTCAGTTTACCTTCCAGACAGGGGTAGGGGTAGCTGGCTACATCCCTGGTCATGCACCACATCAGGTGATTTATGGTGGGAGTTAGGAATGCCCTGGATTTACCAGGGTCCCACCTGAAGCCAGCACCAGGGTCAAGCTATTTGTTCCTGGTGCCTGTGAATCCCTGGTGATGTCAGCGCACACAGAGGGAGACCGATGCGGTGGTGCACACCTTGTGGACACAGAGCATGGGACCCCCGGCCGATGTCACCCCCTTCCATTGTGTTGGTGTTCTCAGCTGCACTGCCACCCATGGCTACCCAGGTGGCAATACTGCAGCAGGAATGGAAGCCCTTCCCCAGAGAAGGAGAACAGTCCATGGAATGCTCGATCCTTCTCCCTCAAGCCAGACCTCCAACAGCCCAGGCTCACTGGCATCACGAGTGGTAGCTCTACCACTGCACTGGTGGACCAGCCAAAATATCATGATTAAAAGATTATATGGCACCCAAGTACTGAGTAATTTTCCCTATTCTGGTGTATTCCGAAAAAACTATTTATGGGAAAAGTACGATGAGCCAGGGTTCATTTTCAGGTGTGAACCATGGAAAAGGAGATACAATAAATCAAAAACCACAGTAGACAAGTATTCCAAAGTTAAAGTGCAAAGAGTGAACAATTCAACAGGATGCAAGGGCAAATAACAATAAACAGTGAACAGAAGCTGGTTCTATAAGCATCACCAATACCAAATTAAAATGACAAAAGCAGGCTGATACTAATAAGTACAGTAGTTGTAGTGACATGAACTGTCCCCAGGAAGGACCATTGCAGGATTGAAAAGGGTACATGAGGCAGTTTACGTAGGGGGCTGACAGGAGCAGGATGAGGAAGGGAGGAGCTTTATCTGGTGCCTAAGGAAAATGAGGGATGGTGAGAGATGGAGAGAGAGAGAGAGAGTAGGAGTTAGTTCCAGAGGAAGGGAAAATGATAGAAGAAGGCTGACTGCCTATCAGAGAAGCGAGGTTGGGGAAGGGAGAAGGTATAACAATCCTTGGGGTGGAGGGAGTATGAGGCAGAGGGAATAGGTAAGAGGAGGATGGCCAGATATAGAGGATAGTGTATGAGGAATCATACACAACATGGATGTTTTTCACTCGAGAGGTTTCTGTGGTAACAGGAGACCTCAAGAGTGCAGCTCGAGAGGTCTCATTACCATACCCTTGTTGTGTACGATTGATCATACACGGTCTTTTATAATGTATTGACAATCATAATTTGAAGACTTTTCTCTTACTTTTGCCTTTTTTTTTCACCATCAAACTCTCCGGGGTCCAAATACGCCACTACAGCTGTTTGAGGAAGATTAGAATTTCATGCACCGCGCATGCAAGTAGATGTTCAAAGCTGTTGTGCTGCAGTAGCTATGTAGCTAGTGCAGCACAACAAAGCCTATGACGTAGCAACTGCTGCACAACATTGTTTGTGAGATGGATATCCATCCCTAACAATGTTCCACCATACACTATAAGAAGGTAGAGACCCAAACTGGGAGTTGGAGATGAAGGAGGTGCAGTGGGACTGGTGGCATTATGGTAGGGGGAGGATGGATAGGGAGGAGTAGAGAGAGCAGTGGTGAGTATGAGGAGACAGCTGGTAGCACAGTGACAGCAGGCATTACAGAGGGTGTCCAGTTTGTCAAGGGAGGAGGAAGGGGCAGTAGGTAGAGAATTCTAAGGCAAACTCGGTGAGCCAAGAGGTCCTTTTCTGCTGACAATTTCTCTGTTTCCTTACAAGGTTTTTTGGCTCCTTTTTTCTTATTTTCTTCCTAGTTTTCAGACAGAGAGGATTAGTAGAGCATTGAGTATGGTTCAAGTTATATTTTGGATTCCATGTATTAATTGGCTATGCATAATATCACAGTTTTCTGCTCATATAATGTCAATGGTCTCACAAACCCAGTGAATCATAGTAAAATACTTAGTTACCTGAGGAGATCTAATGCAGATTTTACTTTTTTGCAAGAGACACATCTTTCTCCTCAGGGACACATAAAATTGGGTCATTTTGGTTTTGGCGCTTCAGTTTTTGCTTCTTTTAAAAAAGGCCAGAGGAGAGGAGTTGCCATTTTAATCCCTGCTTGAGTCCCATTCGAGCAATTGGATAAACTATTGGATAAATATGGTAGGTTTGTCTTTATGAAAGGTTGGTACCTTGGACAGGTGTTTACTTTAGCATCTGTTTATGTTCCCCCAGATTTGGAATTTCAGGTTTATCGATCCATCCTGCTTACTTTACAACAATGGGCAGAAGGAGAGGTGATATGAAGTGGTGATTTTAATTTTTTGCTCCACCCTTAGTTTCGATTCCACATCCACAATCTTGAGGCAAGAATATGGTCTCATTAAGAAGGTTGCTAGGTTACTGGATAAATTAAAATATGGTGATGCTTGGCATCACTTGCATGGATCACAAAAGGTATACACCTTTTATTCACCCCCACATAAAATCTACTCCCAGACTGATTATTTTTTTCTCCTTGGGGAACCTTAAATTGTGTTCAGAAGAGCTAGGTAGGAGATATGGTCTTGTCTGACCATGCCCTCTTTTCCTTGGCATGAGGCTGAGAGGATTTTGCCACAACACTTTTTGGAGACTGTGACAGGGTAAACTCTACACTGGCAGGCAAGGGGTTAACATCCTTGCTGAGACTAAGGAAATGCATGGAATGCAACATGAACAGGCAAGGGGGGGTCCCCTCCCCAGGTGTTGCTGATTAGAGGGATTGCTGAAAGGCAGACTGAATCCAGCAAGCAGTGGGTTGGAAGCTGGAAAAACTGCTGTGGAGAGGAGAAGCTCCCAGGCACAGAGCTCTGCAAGTCAGAGGCTGAAATTTCAGAAAGGAAACAGGGCAGAACGCCCAAGGAGAAGGGTTAGTTGCTGGAAAGAGCAGTTAGGGAAAAAGGCTTAAACCTGTTGCTGAGAAAGAGACTGTTTCTAGATCAGGGAACCCTGAGGCAAAGAAGCAGCCCAGCCAGCTGGAGCCACGAACAGGGAGTGGAATGTACTGATATTATTGGCCTGCAAGTAAGGCTAAAGGGAAAATTGTTTATGTTTTGTTTGAGACTGTGCATTCAGCGCCGGCACGGTGGCACTGAGGGTTGAGGTGCTGGACGCCACACCTCGCACCACGCTAGCGACCCAGGTTCGGGAACAAGCCCAGGTTGCTGGGGGTCGGCTGGGGTGGGAGAGGATAGAGCATCCGGAGGGCAGCTCTCCTCTCCCGGGGAAAGGACAGGGGTCCTGGATCGGTGCTCTGCTGATCTCTGGCAGAGGCTGGAGATATAGCAGGCACTGTGGAGGAGAGAGAGGAGCGGGGGAGTGGCAGACATTGGATATGCCTTGATGTTAGGGCACCAGCCACTCCCCGGAGAAAACAGGAAAATGCCTCTTGGCTCTGGCGGGCGACAGACAGCAGGCTGCCCCTAATTCTGGCTACCACCTGGCATCCTCCCGACCAGCGTTACACTGTGTCGGGGCATTGGAGCCTGCCTCGGTATAACCAAGGCTACATGGGCAATGAAGGATGGCTGGGTAGGGTGTGTGCCGCAGGGGGATGACTCCATGTGCTCCCGAGGAAGACAAGAGCCGAGGGGGTGAGAAGGAGGCCTAAATAGAAAAAAAAAAGAGACTGTGCATTCAGAAGCTGCTGGCCCACATAGGTAATTCAAAGACTCCTTTGGTCAAACCAGCCTGTGAAAAGCTGTTTGTGTTAAGCATTTATGTTTACTGAGCAGGCTGGAAAAGTTGAACTGACTGATTATGATTTATCTGGAGCAATAAACTACATTGTTATCTGAGAACTTTAAATGCAGCACGTTGCCTCTCCATCTACCATAGGCCAGCTTGTCACAGAGACTTAACCTGTCTTTGCTACAAGATCAAGAAATGCAGCAACTAATTCAATAAACTTACAACCAGGCCCTATTAGACAGTGCTTCCTCCAATGCTTCCCCTTCCCTTTTATGGGATACAGTTAAAGCTATTATACAGGGGAAATTCATATCTTTGGTGGTTTATAAAAAGAGGAAGCGTGAGGCAGAGGTCAGAACTTAGCAGATTTCAAAGTTGGAGGCTCAGCAACAAATTTTATTTGATAAACAGCAGGCCAAGACCCTTGTAATTCTATAGAAGGAACTTAATAATATACTGGATTATTATGTTGAACACAGGCTTTTATTT